>CM063175.1:43662690-44914190 GCA_031835075.1 Saguinus oedipus | reverse complement strand
CTTTGCGTCTGAGGTGACCTCAGAAGACAGGCAGGCATTTGTTAGGTCTGTGGGATGGCTGGGTGTTATGGTTTAGCTGGGGACGGCTGGGTGATACAGTTTAGCTTTGTCCCCACCCAATCTCATCTTGAACTGTAGTTCCCATAATTCCCACGTGTTGTGGGAGGAACCCAGTGGGAGATAATTGAATCGTGGCTGGGGTTCCCCCATACTGTTCTCATAGTAGTGAAAAAGTCTCGCGAGATCTGCTGATGTTCTATGTGGTTTCCTCTTTCACTTGGCTCTATTTCTCTCTCTTGCCTCCTCTGTCTTCACCTGCTACCTTGATTGTGAGTGTGAGGCCTCCCCAGCCACGTGGAACTGTGAGTCCATTAAACCTCTTCTTCTTTGTAAATTACCCAGTCTCGGGCACGACTTTATCAGCAGCATGAAGATGGACTAATAGCCTGGGCGTTGGGGCTTTGAGGCTTTGGGGAGGAGACATGGAGAGGATGGTCCCCCGGAACCTCTGTCCCATGATTTCACTTCCGGTCAAAGCCCATATTCCTCAGGATGAGTGACATATGAGGCCCTCAAGGGCCTGTTCCCTCGGCCTTCAGTGCCTCTCACCCCACACGATGGTCCTGCTGAACCTCCAGCCCCCAGTCGCCCCGAGCCGGCTGTCCTTCCTCTAGCCTCTGCAATGCTGTTTCCCACCTGCAATGTCCTCTCCCTCCTCTGCCTTCCCACTGGCTGGTGAGTTCCTGCTCCTCCTTGAGGCCTCTGCTTATTTGTCCCTCACTCCAGGAAGTATTTCTGTAGGTGACTACGGATGAGTAAGCGACTGCCGCATATGCTACCCACCATGGACTCCGGGCTGACCTTGAACACGGGATCTGTCTGGTTCTATTGCAATCACTCTGAGCTTTCACGTTGCAGGAACCGGTCCTCTCTACTTCTGTCTCCCCATCACCCTGCATGGTGCCTGGGACACAGGAGGGACTCAATCCACACCAGATGAATGGATGAATGAGTGAGTGAGTGAGTGAATGAATGAATGATCACAGTCTGCTCCCTTAGATCCATTCGAACTTCTAGTATCCCCCAGGCTGATGTAGAGGAGGGTGACCTGGAGGAGGGGCAGCCCCATTCAAGTGATCAGAGACTGATTCCCATGCCTTGCTCAGCGTGCCCTCCTCCATTTTAACAGGGTGCGGAGGCAGAGGCATTGCTTCCTAGAACTCCACTCAGGGAGCAGGGACAACAGATGGGGACTTTCTACTTCTTACAAATCAAATATTCAATCTGATGACAGAAACCAGACTCGGAGCTCCCTGGGTGCTCACAGCTAAGAGGACAGAGCAGAGACGGCACTTAGAGTGGATTTAAGGATACCAGGAAAACATCCCCCCACAAAATCTCCTCCCTTCTGCTTCTTGACTCCCACTTCTTTAGGCTTCCATGAATAAGTGCTTAAAATCTTTGTTCTTTAAGAGTTCACCACTAAATTGCAGAAAACCTGGGAAAGCGAACGTTCAGTCTCCTCAGCTAACAAGTCCATTCATTCCATCCACACCTACTAAGCCATCTCCTGCTGTCAGCCCCACACTTCTCTGTGGGGACTCAAGAACGAGACCCATTATGCTAAACTTCAGGGAATCTGCTTACCATTTACTGATGACAAAGCCAGAAAATCAGTCAACGAATCTGTTGGGTATCCCCCATCTGGAATATAAAGTATTGACCATACATCATTCCTGGCTTCAAGGGCTGTATAGTCAAGCGAGGGGCAGAGAGAGTGTAAGTGTCGAGGGCATGAGTTCCCATTGCAGAAGGGCCATCCACATGGCACATGACATTCCTAACAAAGAAGGAATGGAAGAATCCGATGGCAAATGCGGAGAAAAGCGCCAGAGAGGAGGGAACATTTGATTCAGGCCTCAAAGGTGGGATGGAGTGTTCTAGCAGGGAATTTGCTTCCACAACAGGAGGGATGGTGTAAGTGCAGGGAGGGCACTGCACCCTTCAGTAGCACCAGCAGTTGCAGGGTAGGAAGACAACAGGGGACAGGTGTCTGGGAGAGAAGAGACTCATCCCAGGAGGGGGAAAGAGCACGGAGTACAGAACAAGGCCCTGGCCAGAGCAGCTTGTTGCCAAGAGCTGACCTGAGACCCTGTTCCAGTCTCTCCTACTCAATAGAGTCACTCGGTGGGACCCAGTGACAAATGCAGAGAATGACACCCACCGGGCTACCTGGAAACAAGACTGCAGCTGTGAGGTGAGACATCAGCACCCCAGAGAGCAACCCACCTCTGGCCAAGACGCATTTCTGCAGCTGAGAAGCCATGCGGTGACATTCCCATGAGAATGCCCAGCCCAAGTTCACCCCCTTGGGCCAACCCCATGAGACACTTTCCTGGTGAAGCCCACAGCCACCTCCCCTGGCTGCCCCTAGGCTTGGATGCAACCCCCAGGCCTCTTGCTCTTCAAGGCCTCACTTCTCACTGTGCCTCCAAAGGGACTTGTCAGTGAATGGGTCAGGCCAGGGAGGGGAATATCACAAAGGAGAATTGAGGAGCTGTGGGGTGACGATGGGGCTTTCCAAACAAGTTGGGGGCCAGAACAGGCATCCCCAAGGAAGGAACTGGGAGTGAGGACAGTGACCAGGGCTCAGCGGGGCCAAGGGCCTGCCCAGGCTGGATGCCCAGGA
Organism: Saguinus oedipus; assembly: GCA_031835075.1. Lineage (NCBI taxonomy): Eukaryota > Metazoa > Chordata > Mammalia > Primates > Cebidae > Saguinus > Saguinus oedipus. Next base: position 44,911,501 of record CM063175.1, on the reverse strand, counting down.
CTTATCCAAAGCAGAGGCACTGGCACATGTGCCTGGGTGAAGGCGAGTGGCAGGGAAGAGCCTGGCATACTCAGGCAAGGGCAGAGAGCAGGTGTAGAGAGGGCAGGGGGCACGCAGCACACACGGCACCTGCTATGAGTGAAGGGTGTCCCCAAAGATGTTACCTGTGAATGGGACATGGAGATATAGGGTCTTTGCAGATGATCTAGACAAGATGAGATCATTAGAGTGGCCCTATTCCAAGATGACCAGCATCCTTATGGAAAGGGGGAACTGGACACAGAGGCGGACACATTCAGAGGGAAGACGACGTGAAGACGCGCAAAGGAGATGGCCACCTCCAGGCCAAGGAACACCTAAGGGTACCAGAAACTAGGAGAGGCATGAAACAGAGCCTCCTTCTCAGGCCACACAGGGAAACAGACTTCTGGCCTCCAGAACCGTAAGGCAAGACATGATGATTGCTGAAGCTACCCAGATGCGCAACCTTGTCACATCTGCCCCTGGAAACTCACGTGGTACCCAACCATCATGTGGGCTGGCGAGGCATCCTGGAGCCCTGGTGCATGCAGTTTTCTGGACCAACCATCAGGCAGGCTGGTGAGGCATCCCAGAGCCGTGTGTGTGTGTGCAGGGTTTGCAGGCCACATTCGAATCTTGAGTTTCATCCCAGAAGAGCTGGGAGCCCTACAAGGCCTCGACAGGAATGGGACATGGGCAGACTCACACTTTTGCAGAGTATCCTGACTTTTGGAGGGAGAATGGCTGGGGATGGGTATAAAAGGGAGACCAGTGGGGGCCACTGCAATGTCTGCAAGACAGAAGAGCAGCTGGGCAGGCATGATGGAGGGAGAGAGGAGACTCGGGAGACACGAAGCTTCCAGCTTCAGCAGTAGGGAGGCGGCAGAGCTGAGGTGGGCCTGGAAGGCACACGGCTGGGTGGCCTCACGCTCCAGCATCAGACGTGGAGCCACACTCAGCAACAACAGCCCCGAGGAAGAAAGCCCCAAGCTTTTATCAGCCTCACCTGCAGACACTTGCCTGAGCGCTGACCTGGACAGGAAGTGAGCTCTGCTGGGGAGGGAAAGTCACACTCAGACGGTATGCTGGTGAACGGAACGGCACCAGAAGTGCCCACCGGTTCTGTGCCTTATTACATGCCGTCCCTCAGGGACACTGTCCTCCCCTCTCTGTCCAGTGCGCTTGCAGGGGTCCTGCAGGGACTGCCCATTCAAATATCCCCTAAAGCACTCTGATCACCAGGTACCCCCTCCAAATATGCATACCCCTTACATTTCACCCTGTGGGCTGTCTCCATTTCTTCCTCCAGAAGTTCTTGGGGATGGGGGCTTCCTCTGGAGCTCTTGGGGGTTGGGGTGGAGGTGATGTCTCACTCATCCCTGGGGTACGCATGGCTGTGCAAATATAATCTGGAATGTCCCAGTAAAGTTCAATGTGGGGGCAAGAGGAAGACAGGGATGACAGGGACAGGGGGGATGAGCTGATATGCTTCTAGAAGAACAGGGCAAGGGTGGAGGGAGGAAGAAGTCCCCCTTAGGGACAGGGAGGACAGGAGAATTCACAGTACCACCAGCTTCCCCCTGGAAACTCGCAGAGCTCAGAACACCCCACAACCTTTCCCAGAAACAGTCTCAAGCCCATCCCTGCTCTGCTGGCTGGCATTCCCAAGGGACTTTCCCGGGCCCTGGAGTGTTGGGGAGTGAGGTAGTTTGGGGGGAGTGACTGACAAGCCACAGAAGCCCAAGGAGAAGGTGACATCAGAGAGGGGAAGAAGGGCAAAAGGACTGCCCTTCCCTAGAACCCAGCCTCTCACCCCGCCAGATGCCCATAAGACTAAGGACACAAAGTCACTCCCAAAGAGCCACCTGGCATCCCCCTCACAGCTCTCCCAGCCCCACTGTGGGTCCCTGGCCAGGCCTCAGCACCAACAGCCAAGTCCAGGGAATGCTGCAGAGGGCTGCCAGAACCTGCCATGCCAGCTCCCATCTTGGGCTGTGTACCCCACCCCAGCAGGCACAGTGGAAGAGCAGGACCCTGTCTTGTTTTTTCCAGAGAGGCCCCCTGGGGACTGAGGCCATCTGACCTTCCCATAGCCCAGCAGTGCCTGCTGAATCATCTGAGAAAAGTACAGTAATGGTCAATTATCATGACTCTCCTGTTACGTGTGCGTCCATGCACTTCACCTGTGACCCCGAGAGTTCTCTGGTTCTTTCATGGCTGCCCATTTCTGTGGGAAAGTGTGCTGCTGTTCTCCAGCAACCAGTACATTCCCTTTACCGGAACATCTCACTCATGACCACCTTATCTACCCATTGCCTGTCGGGAATTGTGACTTACTTTTTATGACTCTCTACAGCACCCATCAGGATGCCTTACTGGGTTCCCTTGGGGCCTTTAAATTACCCAGATAGCTCATGTTCTTTTCCATTTAAACCCAGTCCTCAACCAGCCCTGGCAAAAAAGCCAAGGTCACTCAGAAATGCAGAGATCTTTTCTTCATGCCATCTTCAATTCTCCAAGTAATGTGCTTGATGCAGCCTCTCCTGGAAGATTTTATTTTCCTCCAGTTGTGGGCACCAGGCCCCTAGGAAGCCATGCAGAGGCTTAACACCACTGGCAGATTGCTGGCTCTTCTTAGCCGCCACAAGTGAGAGCAATTCTGCAAAACAACCCTGGCCCTGACATCCCTCCTGAAGGCTGGCCTTTGAAAGATAACTATGAAATGTGTAATGTTGTATCTGATACATTAATCACAAGTGTGGCTCTGAGATTTTAATTCAATCCCTGATAACATCAGAGATGTAGCAAACAATGAAAACAGTATCCCTAAAAGCAGGCAGTGCAATTAAACCTCTCAACCCACAGGAAGGATCCTTAAATCATCATCCAGTTAGGTCTTTTCTATACCACAAAGGGAGGCAGCAAGGCCTGAGAGCAAGGGCTTTGGGATCCATGGTAGACAGAGCCTAAGATCTCCCCTGCATTATCCCTGCCTCTTGTGCTCCATGCCCTGGTGAAGTCCCTTGACCGCGAATGCTTTGCTTCTTGCCAACAGAATGGCAAAGGCAATGGGATGGTACTTCTGTGGTTTTTTCACATACAGCCAGTGGGAATGTCTGTCTTGCTAGCAGGCTCTCTCTCTCTCCTGCTAGCTTTGATGAAGCAAGCAGCCACCTTGAAGGGCCCACATGTCCAGGAACTAAAGGTGGTCTCTACCCACAGCCAGCGTGGAACTGAGGCCCCTGTCCAACAACCTGTGAGGAACTGAATCCTGCCATGACTGTGTGAGCTTGGACACCCGTCCTGCCTTAGCCGAGCCTTCCTATGAGGCCACAGCCCCAACTGATGCCTTGACTGCAGCTTCATGAAGAACACTGAAGCAGAGAATGCAGCTAAGCTAGGCCTAGGTTCTTGACCCTCAGAAACTGTGAGATAAGGAGCATGTGTTGTTTTAAGCCACTCAGTGTGGGGTAATTTGTTACAGAGGAACAGATAACCAACACCGAGTCAGACAGAGATGAGCTCTGCTCCTCATTCCTCCATTTGCCATCTGTGTGATCTTAAGTCAGTTACTCAGCCTCGGTTTCCTTATCTGTAGAATGGTGTAATAATTATACCTATCTCGGGGGGTGGGTGTAAGGATTAAATGTGACAGTTGGTCAAAAGGTTCTCAATGAGGGTTACCTGGGGGAGTTAAGTCCTAACTTGCCCTACAGGTATCCATGGTGAAAAACTAACTTCTCTGCTGTGCATCAGAATGCTACCAGTTACACACCATCCTCGGAAGGACTGAGAAAAGCCCACACACATAATTTTATGTACAGCTTAATTCTCTTACGAAACCCCAGGTGAGAAAGTCTGCAAGTAAGCCTCCCATTAACGGCGGCTGAATCTTTTGTTACTGTTGTATTGTTACATCAGATGCCCTGATTCTCCAAAGACAGAAATTCAGTCATGTCTAGCCTGGCATCATGGGGTCTCTCCTAAGCCCCCTTCCTCATCCTGCCTACACTACCCGCCAATTAGCCCAGAAGACAGATCCCAGAGAAATTTAATAACAACGGGATTTCTTGCAATAACAAGCTTTCTTCGGTATGTTGTCGGCTCAGGGCTTCATCCATGTTAACTCTCCAGAACTCCAATTTGGCAGGACAGAAATAAAAATAATGCCCCCCGCTGTTCACGGCTGTGCTTTCCAAGGATTATATTGGTTTCAGCAAGAGGAGGGGTATAGGGAGGTTAGAAGCCCTGTGGTTTGTGTCTCTCATGTTTAATATGGTACTCATGCTGACTTCTCGGAGGCTTCTCCAACACCCTCCGCACTGGTGTTCATCTGGGTTTGGGCTTAGACAGCAGCTGGACAGAAAGGTGGGGTTTCAGCAGTGCCGCAGTGGTTCTTGATTGGTTTTGGGGAGAGACTGCACCAAAGGAGTCATTTTAATGAAACAGATCAAGTGCTAGCAAGTCTTCAGAGAACACAGAAAGCATTTAATCCTTTAATTTCTGAAATTTGAACTGACATCAGGGGTCCTTGGAGAGCTCTGTGAAGTAAGGCGATTCCTGCTCTCCAGACCCCAGGCTGCGCGTGAACTGCACGTATCTGGGTATCTGGGAAATACAGGAGTTACTGGCTTAGCAAATTATTTCTCACTCCACACAAAGATAAACTCTGTTCATTACACATACCACACTCTGCTCTTCAGCATAAAAATCAGCTTCTGAAGTCAGCTCGTCCTCTGACAAACACAGCTTGTTTACAATCGGGTCTGTATTCAGAGCCTCTCAATGGCAAGGTCCCCGGTGTTTTTCCCTCCCTTCCATCAAGGTCTCCTGACTCAGTCCCTGACACACAAATGGTTCTGGTGCCACCAAACCACATTCCCCACTTAGGGTGTAGCGTGTGTGTTTGCAAAAGCAAACGGGGTGCCATTCATCTAGCGCACCGGGACACACATTTTTTAACAATGAAACATTTCAAACAATGGGTGAAGACACAGTCATAAACATTTCTGACTCCAAAAACCACCTTTTGAAAAGAATCAGAAGCATCAAAGCTCAGACAAACTCCTCTGCTGTGCATCATAATGGTACTAGCCAACAGCCATCCCCCTCTTGTGGAATGGCAACAGAGCCAGGTGTGATGTGTACTCCTGTGGTCCTAGCCACTCAGGAGGCAGAGGTGAGAGGCTCACTTAAGCCCAGGAGGTCGAGGCTGCATTGAGCCGAGATCGCACCACTGCACTCCAGCCTGGGTGGCAGAGCAAAACCCTGTCTTGAAAAAAAAAAAAAAAGGGATGACAGGGATCTGCAGTCCACTCTGACCCAGGCCACTCTGGTACTCCCAGCTCTGGAGTCCCTCAGTCAGGCAGTGCCCTCAGGTGACAAGAACAGTGGCTAGCTCTAGCAACTATTTTCCCAGCAATCAGAGCTGGCTCTACCCATCAACAGAGACAGCCACAGGCCTGAGGATTTAAGCCACGGGTGCTCTGAGACCCAAACCGCCCACGAGTCAGCCCGTCATCCAGGCTTGGAGGTAATAAAGCCTTTGTAAGCCAACACCTCGGCTGAAAATGCTGATTAAATTAGTCAGCCAAAAGCCTAGTCAGTCCCGAAGGGGCTAGGATACAGAACAGAGGCGCTCTGTAGGAAGAATAAAAAGCTAGGAGAGTTCAAAGGGCTGTCTGAGTGGGCAGGCCTGGTAGGATGGCAGCGGCAGAAGGGAATTGGCTGGAAGAAGTGGGGAGGGTCGGCCATCCCCAGGGGGCAGGGATTAGAAACACGAAGGAGGAGGAGTTGGTGGCTGAGTGAAGACCAATTATGACTGAGATGTGCTGATTTTTGGACACTCCCTTAACTGTCTTCAAGGAGTCAGATAAGCCAGTGCCAGAGGCCGGACACTCCCTTAACTGTCTTCAAGGAGTCAGATAAGCCAGTGCCAGAGGCCGTCCTCTGCTCAACATCCAGAAGGCAGTAGGCAGTGGTGTGCTAGAGTCCCCCGTGCCCACTGAGGAGAGCCCGTTATTAAATGTTCAGGGTTTTGAGCCAGTTGAGTTGTTTAACCATTGGTAACCAGACGTCACCCATGGCAGGAGCATTTACACCATGGAAATTGGTAAGTGCTAGGACGAAGCAACCCTTCTGCCCCTGGCTGAGCATTCACCGGTCCACAGGCCACAGGTGGTCATTACTCTCCAGGCTGCCAGCACTTCTTGCTCCATCAGCTGAGTTCTATGTGTACTGAGAATCAGCTCTGTTTATTCCCAAACTTGCTGTACTGGCTGTACTCTTTATTGTAATTACATAAATAAAAATATAGAACATAGGGAAATGTGAGTATAAAAAGAAAGATAGTCTGGGTGTGGTGGCTCACACCTGTAATCCCAGCACTTTGGAAGACCAAGGCGGGCAGATCACCTGAGGTCAGGAATTAGAGATCAGCCTAGCCAACATGGTAAAACCCTGTCTCTACTAAAAATATAAAAATTAGCCGGGTGTGGTGGCGGGCACCTGTAATCCCGGCTACTTGGGAGGCTGAAGCAGGAGGAGATCACTTGAACCTGGGAGATGAAGTTTGCAGTGAGCCAAGACTGCGCCATTGCACTCCAGCCTGGGCAACAAGAGCAAAACCCTGACTCAACAACAACAAAAGATCGTTGTTTCTATGAAAACTAAGTCAAATACTTAGCAAGACTCCATAAAAATAAGTTGCCTAAGGAATGCTATGAAATTTGAGTGGGTGTGGATTGGATTCAACTATAAAATATTGCGGGGGGGTCATAAAACTCTAGAAGGATTCTGTGCTCTGACTGCTTCACAGGTGTGTCCACAGTTGCCCCTCTGTGTTGAGGAAATCTAAATGAGAAGCTGCAGGCCAGGTCTTACAAGGCGATCTGTGGAAAGAGACAGAACTCGCCCACAGTAAGGAAAACCAAGAAATCCTTGGCCCTACCTCGAAAAATCAGTAAATACTCAGTTATAGGGTTTAAGTGAAATTTTTAACTTACGTACCTATAGTTATGATTCTGTACTTTAAGTGATTTTTTTTGATTAACTGATTAATGACTCAACCTAGCTGAGTCAGTGGTGAGGCACTGGAGGTCACCTGCCAAGAGATGGTGGCTGAAGGCATGGGGTAGAAGCCAAGGAGGAAAGACAGGGGACCTCACAAAGGTAAGAGGGAGAGAGGCTTCCGGAGGCAGAAGGGCAGGAGGGTGATGTTACATGAGGAGTACAATGTTATGTGTTCATCTAACTGGGCCATGCAGGGTTCGGATATTGGTCACACGTGATTCTGGGTGTGTGGATGAGGGTGCTTCTAAAGAGATTGACATCTGAATCAGCACAGTGAGTGAAAAAGGTTGCCCCCATCGTGTGCCCATCCAGTCGGCTGGAGGCCTGAAGAGAACTAAAAAGCAAAAGCTGCCCCTCTTACCAGTGAGAGGATCCCCTCCTGCCTGATGCCTTCCGTGGGGAATTGGGTCTTTTCTGGCCTCTGAAGTCAGACTGAAACTTGACTCTTCTTGAGTCTCAAGCCTGCTGATTTTTAGATCGGAACACCAATGTCAGCTCTCCTGGTTCAGACTCAGGTTTTCAGAACAACACCGGTGGCTCTCCTGGGTCTCCACTGCCCTGACTGTAGATCTTGGGATTATTCAGCCTCTATAATCACAGGAGCCAATTTCTTATAAGAAATCTCTATGTCAAGCTTGTCCAACCCATGGCCCGCAGTCCACATGCAGCCCAGGACAGCTTTGAATGTGACCTAACACAAATTCATAAACTTTCTTAAAATATTACGAGATTTTTTTTTGCAATTTTTTTTTTAGCTCATCAGCTAGTGTTAGTGTATTTTATGTGTGGCCACGACCATTCTTCTTCTTCCAATGTGGCCCAGGGAAGCCAAAAGACTGGATACCCCTGGTCTATGTATATGTGTGTACACACATACACACACACACATACACACACACACACACACATACACACACATACACACACATACACACACATACACACATACACACACATACACACACATACACACACATACACACATACACACACACATACACACACATACACACACACATACACACACATACACACATACACACACACATACACACACACATACACGCACACACATACACACATCACACACACATACACACACATACACGCACACACACATACACGCACACACACATACACACACACATACACACACACATACACACACATACACACACACATACACACATACACACACATACAGACACATACACACACCTACACACACATACACACATACACACACATACACACACACATACACACATACACACACATACACACACACATACACACATACACGCACACACATACACACATACACACATACACACACACATACACACACACACACGTTGCTTATTTCTCCAGAGAACCCTAATACAGGGGACCCTGGGTCACAGCAGTGGTGCTTTCCCTTCTGCTGCTGCCACTGTGGTCCGGGTGTCCGGGGCCCCCACTGGACATAACTCGGAGAGCTGCAGCTCAGGGCCTTGGCACATGTTAGGTACTTGCAGAATCAGCAGAAGAAGACTTTGACAAAAGGTCAGTCAACCTGCAAGGTCAAACCCACCAAAGGCCAAGGAAAGTGAGGATGGGGGGAGGGTGATGCATGCTGCAGGCCCGTGGGTTGCAGCACTGGTGGGACAGGCCGTGAAGGGGGAAGGCCAGCTCTGAAGAGTCCGAAACAGTGGCCTACCAAGGGTGGGAAGAAAGAACAATTCAGCCACAAAGCCAAGGTTTCCTGTTTATTTCACCATCCGACCCTCTCATAGCCTTGGACCAAAGTACGGAGGAGTAACACCTCACACACCTGACTTCATTTTTGCCAGGCATTTGGATGCAAGCAGCACTCACTCCTTTCTGTCTGCTACATTTTTGAAGCATAAAATGTATTGCTAAAGTGAGAGAATATCATTAAAGGTTAATTATGGGAAACTTAAAGGTTATTTTTGCATATCTCACCTCTTGGACAAAAGCCACTTCCTCATTACCATGTTAGAATATAAATTAATCTGTAAAGCTTTTAAAATGCCACAAACTCTTTAACTTTCTTATGATGTGAAATACCATGAATAAATAGGCACTGCCCTGGTCTGCCTGTTGGGGGAAGTCTTGCCCAAGACCCTCTTTCCTCCCTCTGAATTCCTAGACACTGACCAGGAGCCACTCTGGCCGCCAGATCCTTCTCTCCAGACCAAGGGAATCAATTACCGATGACCCCTCTCCAAGAGGGCCTCGTCTGGCTCCTCCACCCAAGTATCTCTGTCGTCCACCCCATTTGCTCAGAGGGGCTGCACAGGCACAAGGCCAAGCAAACACATGGGAAGCCCAACCCAAGCCCACATGCCAGGGACCAGCCCATGGCCAGCCACAATTCTCTTGGCCCCAGGGTGCCATCAAGGTCCTGGGGCCTCTTGCTGATCCTGCCTCTGTCTGTGGCTTCTGACAGTAAAGGATGATTCTGGCCTTAATAAAGTTAGACTGGGTTTCACTGAATAATTTATCTGCACACACTGCATTTCAGAAAGTTGCTGCCTCTTGTGCTGATGCTACAGTTTCCTGGGGTAAACTGGGAGCCCCATGTGCAAAGATTGGGAGAGATGGGACCAGAGTACCTGAAAAGCAGACGTGAGGCCACCGGGGAAGGTTTCCACCAACGGGGTAAAGGAAGCAGCATGAGAAAATGCACCAATGCATTTAATAGGGCAGCCCCCGGAAGCAGGAAGCCTGATCCCAAAGCAGCCCCACCTTCGTGCAAGGAAGTGAGATCTGGAAAGTGAAAGAAATAAACAAATGGCCCCTGTGATCAAAGCGCCATCTCCTGATCTTTCATGTCAGAGAGGCACACAGAGGACCTGGAAGGCCTGGGGCCCCTGAGACACACAAGCCGAAAGGGACAATTGAGCAGCATGTAACCGTGACCTTGTCCTTGTATTCAGCCTCAAGCCTCAGCGGGAGGCTGCTGGCCCCAGAATGTGCTCCCACAAAGGGAGAGGGACCCACGGGGGAGGGAGGAGGCCTCAAGGTTTATCCAAAGTAGCCAACCTCCACTGGTTACCTATGGGGGAGGCAGCTAGACCCCTAAGGGAAGAACACTCCATCTGGAGTCAGATCTGGGGTTGGTGTTCAGCTCTGCCACCGTCACCATGTAACCCTGGGCAGGTCAGTTAGTGTTTCATCTTCTGTCTGTAAAATGGGGAAAAGCATCTCAGCCTTCACTAGTTATAGTGATGAAAAACATGGTGGAACGGCCAAGCTCTTTGAGGAATCAAGGAGAACTAATGGAAAGATGGATATTATTAAAATTACCCACAGGAATTTTGAGAGAGACAAAGGAAAAGGTCCGTCCCTGTCTCTAAGGGGCATACAGTCCAATATCCTAAAAGTAAGAGAATGGGGTTTAAACGAAGCCGAATGTGAGAGGGACCAAGGGGGACAGCCCAGCCACAGCTCTGCAAAGTGCTCCAGCAACCAATGCACCTGCCACTGAATCCAACGAATGCCCCGAGACCCACACAGCCTCCCCACGAAGGGTCCAGATAAAGGGGCTCATAAGATATCAACCCCCACTCTGGACAGAGAGAGACCCACACTCTCAGCCTGAAGATAGAGATACGTGACAGCCATTGTGATGGTGGCCACCCATGAGCTGCTTCTTAGAGCCACTTCCTTTCCACACCACAGCTCACTTCATCTCACAGCAGCCCTGGGAGTCAGTCTTCGTAAGCCCAATTTATAGGGGCTCCAAGGGATGAAGCAACCCGTCCACCATTCATCAGCCGTCATGTGTCCAACACCGTTCTCTGAACTCACAGGCAGCAGAGTTAAGATGGGTGCAAGCCTGTCTGTCCCCAAGGCCCATGCTCCTAAAATTGCATTAGACAGCATGCTCAGAAAGGTTCTCAGAGGTTTTCTTCTGAATAGAAATTTCTATAAAACCAGGAACAATGAAGCCAGCGCAATAGTAGGTGTGGGAGGGCAGAATAGTGCACTCTCTCCCCAGATATCCATGTCCTTATCCCTGAAACCTGTGGCTATGTTAGATTATGTGGTAAAGGGAAAGGTGGCCCGTTGAATTGAGATTGCTGATCAGCTGATCTGGAGACCGGGAGATGATTCTAGATTATCCAGCTGAGCTCAATATAATCACAAGGTCATTCCAAGCAGAAGAGGTTCCCAGGAGAGGAGGTCAAAGAGAGAGAGCCAGAGAGATGGTCCACAGCTGGCTCTCAAGATAGGGGAAGGGACCCAGAGCCTAGGAATGCAGGCGGCCTCTAGCCACTGGAAAGGGTGAAGGGATGGACTCTCCCCCTAGAACTTCTAAAAGGAACACAGCCCTTCCGACACCTTGATTTCAGCTCAGTGAGACCTGGGTCACACATCTAACATACAGAACTGTAAGGCAGTGGATTTGAGTCTGTGTTTTTATGATGGAGTTTCATTCTTGTTACCCAGGCTGGAGTGCAATGGTGTGATCTCAGCTCACTGCAACCTCCGCCTTCCGGGTTCAAGCAATCCTCCTGCCTCAGCCTCCCGAGTAGCTGGGACTACAGGCGCACGCCACCACGCCCAGCTAATCTTTTATATTTTTAGTAAAAATGGGGTTTCACCATGTTAGCCAGGCTGGTCTCAAACTCCTGACCTCAGGTAATCTGCCCGCCTTGGCCTCCTGATGTGCTGGAATTATGGGTGTGAGCCACCGCGCCCGGCCCCGAGTCATTTTAAGCAATTAAGTTCTCAGTGGTTTGTTACTGCTGAAGGGGCACATTTGGGAATGGAGGTTGCACAGAGTCCCTAGGCTGGGAGGCCCCGGGCGCTGCTTTCTGCTGACATAGAGAAGACCCACCAAAGGGATCACCGGTGAGCCCGAGGAGCGGCGCCATCCCTCTGAGATCAGAGGACAAATCACCTTCCTTAAAAAGGCAGGAATCCGACCCAGCTTCTAAGAACACTCATTCATCTGCCTCTAAGTGAGCAGCAGCTGTCTGTAAAGATGATGCTGTCCTCCCAGGCTGCTGATTAAATATTACAGGAGGAGCACCCGCTCTCCCCTGCAGCAGGGCTGAATAATTCATCGCGGACTCATTTGAATGAAGCGGCAGAAGACAAGGAGCTGAACTGAGTCAGGCTGTCCTGGCCTGTTCGCCCAATTCAGCTATTAGGTCACTTTAAAACAAAAGGGAAGAGCTGTTTGGAGGATTAATCATCAGCTCCTCAACTCTCCTGAAGCACAGTGGCTAAAAATCATTGCAAATCGATGTCTATTAAGCTGCTTCAGAACATTCCAGCCCTTCAGGAAAAGGAACTTAAAAAAAAAGGGAAAGGGTGCTGAAATTCTAATGAGTTGGGATAAAGGGTTACACAGCCCAGAAAATGTGCTGTGTTCCTTGTTAACAGGATGCCCCCAGCAGCTACTGGAAGAGAGTGAATGGGTGGGATCCAGATTTCAGAAGCAAATTAAGCCATCACCTCGAGCCCAGGAACGGGATCCAGGAAGAAACAGGATGAATCACTTGAAACTCAGATAAATTGAATGCAGAAGCACCTCAGGCCACCTCAGGCTCATTTCCAGAAAGACCCATGCTCTCTTTCCAGCTCACCATAGGCAGGAGAGCCACTGAGGCCAAATCTGCCCCCACAAGGAACCAGACAGAAGATGCGAGGCTGAGCCCACCCCATTGGGTCAAGCGAATCCCACGATGGGCTCCTCAGCAGGGTCCCCTCTGCATCAACCCATCTAGACACTGGGTACTTTCTGGGAAGGAAAGGGCTGAGATGCAGAACCAGGACCCCCAGTCCTTAATCTTTAAGGAGTCGGCTTTCTCACTCGGGCCAACGGGAGGATGATTCATCTGCCCATTTTTACTGTGATGTCTTGATTGGCAGTCTGTGGTGCCATAAGCACAGAAGGTCTCTTTGCAGATAGCACAGGAATGGCAGATGGATTTCCACACAAGTGCTACCTCTGATCAATGAGCTGTGTCTGTCTGAAAGGAGAGCTGGGTTAGGAGGGATTCTGAGGGTGCGCCCAGCTCACAGAAGACTGTATCATGGGTGGTGATATCTGCTCTGGGCATTGATGGATCATGCATATTTGCCATCCCTATATCCAATTAAGCCATTGTAAGGAGAAGGAAATTGAGTCCCAGAAAGGCAAAAATGCTTTGCCCAATGCCACCCAGAGAGTGTCTACTGATGCCGTGGTGAACTCCCAGTCTGTAGCCTGTTCTTCCTACACTTTGCCCCTCCTATCCATCCTTCCGTGTAATGCACAGTGTGGCAGCAGCATCTGAGGGAGCCCCCAGTGATTCCTGCTCCTGGAATCCACACCCTTGTAGGATCCCCTCCCCTTGACCCGAGCTGGACTTATTGGCTCACTTCGAAGAAACAGATGGCACCAAAGTGGAAGGATGTCACTTGTGAGATTTATTTTCAAAGAGACTGGCTTTTGTCTTGCTCACCCTCTCAGAGTCTCTTGCTAACTCTGGTTAAGCAAGCTGCCCTGTTGGAGATGCCCATGTGGCAGGAACTGAGGGTAGCTTCTGGCCAATAGCTAGAGAGGAGCTGAGCCCTCAGCCCAACAGCCCACAAGGAACTGAATCCTCCCACAATGTATGAGTGAGCTTGGGAGCGGGTCCTGCCTCAGTCGAGTGTTCAGCTGAGACTGCAGCCCCAGCAACACCTTGACTGCAGTCCTGAGAGAGACCCTGAGACCCAGCTAAGTTGTCCTGGATTCCTGATGGACAGACAGGGTGAAATGATACACAGGTGCTATTTTAAGCCACTGAGTTTTAAAGCAATTAGTCACAACGCAATAGGTAACTAATCCAATGGTCAGTAAGTATTTGTTGTATGAATAAATAGTTTGGACTCTTAGCTTGGCTTCCCATGCAGCGTTTGACTCTCTTCACCACCAGCTCCTATTTAAAATGTTCTTCTGTGTTGAATGTTGTGATATGGACTCTGTGAGCTTTCTCCCCTATTTTCTCTCTGAACCTCTCTTCACCCCAAGGATCATTGAATCGCTTTTGGTAGTCGAGAATGACATCAGAGTCCAGGCCGTCCTTCTGCACAACCACAAAAGCCGAAGTGAGGAACAACTGGGCTGTGTGCGTACAGAGCCCGGGGCCATCTGGGGCTGCTGTTTGGAGTGGATTCCTGGGGAGATCATTGTCAATCACACACCAATGACACTAAGCCCTAAGTGCTCAACACGCTTCACCCATTTACTCCTCATGACAATATGTACTATTATTATTCCCATTATATAGATGAGAAAACTGAGGCACCATGGGAAAGTAACTTTCTGCTACTAAATGGGAGAACTGGGCTTCATATACAGAGCCTGGCTCTTGACCACCAAGCACTTAGGTAAGAATTCTCTTCACTGACTTCTTGCTATCAATATTTGGAACTGGATAACTTCTCATGCGGGGCTCTGTCTGTGCACCGTAGGATGGTTCCCAGCATCAACAGCCTCTACCCCAGAAGCCAGCAGTTTGGCCCCTCCCATGTTGACCACCAAAAATGTCTCCTGACATTGTCAAATGTCCCACGGGGACAGAGGGAGTGGGTGGTTGCCTCCCTGGTTGAGAGGCACCATTCTCAAGGGTAGGAAGAAGCCAGCAGGCAGATGATCCCAAGGTCATCAGGGTGACCTTGTAAACACTTCCATTTATAGTCCCATTAGCTTCAGGGGTACAGTGGGACAAGCAGGCTTTCAATAGACAGACATGGGCTGGTGTCCCTGCTTGGGAAGGCCCCCTGGCCTCACAAGGCCTTCCTAGATGCTCACTAAATGGGGCCAGGCTGTGCCCTCGAGGGCAGCCCTGCAGCTCAGGGAGCAGATCTGGGAAAGACAGCTCTGCCTGGCTGAGCCCTGGCCAGGCTCCCACTAAGCGTGCACATAAAAGGCATCCCAGCAGCACCCGCCCCTCTGGGAGGTGACTCCTGCGAGGGTGCTTGGCCTTCTTCCCACCTTCCTGCATTCCATGGCCTCGAGAACCTTATCATGTATGCTACCACCACCAATTAATCTGCTCTCTGTGGGGTTAAGAATGAGAAAAGTCCAAGCATCATCTCTCCCCATCCCCCACCAGGGCACGCCGTTCCCCACCAAAGTTCACGGTTTCCTGATTGAAATTCACCCGTACAAATGCTGCTGTGCTGTTTTTCCCAATGAAATCAATTGAATCCAATTGATCTTGGCCCCGTTTTGCATTCCTCCCACAGCTGTATGTGTGGGTGTGCGCGCCCACACACACACACACGCACACACAGACACATGCATGCATGCACACATGCGCGTGCACACAAATACACACACACGCACACCAGGCTCTCTGGCATGTACTGTCTGGGAACTTCTCTCTAGTTATCTCAGATATGCGTGACTTGTCTCTCCAATTAGATTAGGGGCCATGTTTTATATTGCCTTTGTAACCCCACAGTGCCTACTACAAAACTATGCACGCAGCAGGCACTCAATAACGGCTTGTTGACTAACGCTAGACATTATGGAATTGCATTTCAAGGCCCCGTCTCCCCGCCCCACCTGCCATCTGACATCCCTGATGACACGGCTATCCCTAGTGGTTTCCACGTCTCTCCGGAGGCTGCCACTCCAGTCTGCACGTTCCCGATAGCATCTCATCCACCAAATACCAAGACCACAATCCCAAACTAGATCTAATCCCGGTGCCTCCCTGAGTCACGCCACAAAGTCAAGATATTAAGCCATCTGCTTGTTGGAAGCCACTTTCCAAGCCAATTAGGGATAATTTTAGGAGAGCAGGTTCATGAGATGCAACATCAAATGCTCTCCTCTGAAATGAAGGCTTACCGTAGGATCAACTTCCTCAGAGCAAACAAGTTTCACTGGAAAATTATAATGAACACTTGGTGAGGCAGAGAAACGCGGTTCCACAGGGTTATAAATACTCTCATGTGCTCCACTACTCGGGGGTGGTTAAAAGTTATTTTAAAGTGCTAAGAAAGACACCGAAGTGGAAAAAAGCACTCAAATGTGAAAAAGAAAGAGCTGGGCTCGAGTCCCAACTTCTGTACCTAATTAGCTGAAGTGACCTTGGGTAAGTCACGTAATTTCTGGGTCTCAATTTCCTCATCCATGAGTGGAAGGAAGTGGCCGGACAGGAAAAAGAAGGCTGAGTGTGAGACGTGGCTCACTCCGTCTCTCTCCTTCTCTTTCTCCCTCCATCCCTCCCTCCTCCTCCTCCCTCTTCTCCCTCTTGTTCTTCTATTCCTCCTTATCCTCCTCTTTCGTCTTCTCCTTCTCTTCCTCCTCCCTTCTTCCTCTCCCTCTCCTCTCTCCTCTCTTTCTCTCCCCTCTCTCATCTCTCCTCTTTTCTCTCTTTTGCCTCTCACCTCTCTCTCTCCTCTTCCTTTGTCTCTCTGTCTCCTCTCTCTCTCTCTGTCTCTCTGTCTCCTCTCTCTCTCTCTGTCTCTCTCTCTCTGCCTCTGTCTCTTTACCTCTCTCTCTTCCTCTGTCTCTGCCTCTCTCTCTGTCTCTCTCCCTCTCTCTGTCTCTCTCTCTCCATCTCTCTCTCCCGCCGCCTCAGTATCTCCTTAGACATTAGCTACTTTGCCGGGTTGTTAAGAGGATTGAGATCCCAGATCCGAAGGGGTTTTGCAAGTTGTAAGCAGCCTACAACATACTCAGAAACTTCTCAGCACCGCTCAGTGGGTCTGTGCTCTAAGCAGTTTTACAAATTAACATAAACCAGGTCTAAAAGAAATAAACCAGGTCTAAACCTCCCACCGCCACCTTTTATTTCTTGAGACAGGGTCTCACTCTGTCACCCAGGCTGGAGCACAGTGCGTGATCTCAGCTCACTGCAGCCTCAACCTCCTGAGCTCAGGTGATCCTCCCATTTCAGCCTCCCGAGTGGCTGGGACCACAGGTGTGTCACCATGCCCAGATAATTTTTGTATTTTTGTAGAGATGGGAGAACGGGATCTCACTATATTACCCAGGCTGGTCTCAAACTCCTGACCTCAAGCAATCTGCCCACTTCAGCCTCCCAAAGTGCTGAGGTTACAGGTGTGAGCCATCGTGTCTGGCTCCAAAGTTATTTTAAAATCAACTTTGAGGCATATGCACCTTATCATTCCTACCCTGGGACGTACGCCTGCCTCACAACTTATTTGGACTAATGTTAATAACTGTGTTACAATTCCTCCCAACAAGCAGCTCGAAGCAACAGCCCGGTGCCCAGTGGGAGAAGAGGCCCCAGCGCTGCCCTCGCTCGGGTCACTCCACCCTGGGCGTGTCAGTGCCCTTGGTGGGAAATTCCCAGCAGATCTGGGGAATTCTCCTAACTGATGGCACGTGACTTCTGTGAATTCAGATACTTTTCCAGATGATGAGTGCGAACTTTCTGGCAGGGGGTAAATTCACAAAGCAATGACCTTAACTTGGTAAATTAATTCCAAAGCACAATTGTTTTCAATCTTCATTTAAAACCAGCCTTCGTTAATCTAGATTTAATGATATAGGAAATGGAAATTCCCTTAATAAAATAAGTTATGAATATTTATCATGCCATTTTACCTGAAAATTGAATAATTCATCAATTAACTATACTATTAATTATTTAATGCAAAATTAATAAACTGCAAAACTCATACATATCCTTGCAGACCCTCTGGCACTAAGTAAAGAAATTAAGCACTAGAGAAATGGCGTAACTAGGGATATTCCCAGACACACACTGATGGGTTAGACGGGGTTAAGGCTGGAATTTTTCTAGAAGGAGATGAACCAAATCACTTACTCATAAAGTGAAGGGAGAGATTTTTTTTTCTCTGTCACAGCTAAAAAAGAATTCAAAGTTTGGCAATTATGTCTAAGAATAATTCCCCCATGCAGTCTCTCCATTATCCATCGCCATCATCATCGTTAACAACCGTTTTCTAACCTGTAAATGGGCCCGTGGTGTGAAGCTACCACAGCCAGCATGACCACCTGTCCCTGGAGCCCACTTCCCTCCTGAAGCCTCAGCTGAGAGCCTGATCAGCAGGGGAGGGGCTGAGCACACAGAGATGGGAGTGGGAGTCGGTTTAAAGGAGCGCAGAATGCCAGGAGACGCTGGGACAGGGGGTCTGACATCAGCCCAGTCTGAGCAGCTGGCATTCAGGGGGAGCTGAAGCTTGGTGCTTGGAGCCTCCGGGCATCCAGTTCCCCCCGAGCTCCTCTGCTTCTCCACACTCAGAAGGCCAGACCCCACTGCATCTTTGCTGATAGCAGCTAATGGGACAAGGATACCTTTGGAGAGCCAGTGTCTCGGTCTTCCCATCAGAAAAATGGTATCTCGACTGGCATGTGAGTGCTCCAGGTTCTTTCTACTTTCACCCTTGGACTTCCAGTTCATTCTCCACCACCAGGGCAACCAGCCAAGGGGGTTAATAATAGCAACTCAGCTACTTACCCTGTTCAACACACCCCCACGGCTGGGAACCTCCACTGCACCTGGCATCATCCCCAAATTCCTAAGTTTGCCTGGCCAGCCTTCCCTGACCCATGCCTACCTTCACTCCCCCTATGCCCTCCTGCCTCAGATCTGCTCAGGCTACCACAGCCACGCCCAGGGATAAAATGCTTTCCTGCAACATGTGTGTGCACACACATTTACACACACACACGGGCAAGGGGCAAGCTCGTCAGGTCCCTACCCAAAGCTCAGCCCCTCTGGAAGGCAGCCCAGTCCCCCCACCGCATGCACTAGAGGGGCAGCTTCTGCCTGCACCTGACCCTTGTAGCACTCCTCACAATTGCAATTCTTATAAATGATCTGACTTGGTCACCACTATGTCCAATGCCCAGCACAACGCCTGGCACATGGGAAACAGAAAGTACTCACTAAGAGAAGAGTGGGTGCCAACCAATGACAAAAGAAGGTGACGGTTCCATGTCACACAGCTCAGGAATAAAAGGGCTTGCTCGTAGCCCCGGGAGAAGATGACACCCGTTCCCCAGACGCAGCTCCGTCAACCCCCAGCCTCAGAGGGGCAGCATCACCCAACACTGGTGAGCTGAATTAACTAGAGCGAGCCCATGACACTGGAGGCAGAAGGGCCATGGATTTTTGGTGTGAAAATACGTGGAAATGGCACATTTCACGGTGCCGGCTGTGCTCCTGGGGAGAAGGAAAAGTGTCTCATCTGCTTTCCCTGCTCCATCTTCATGTGCATATTTGTTCATTCCATAATGCCGTCACCTTCCCCAGACCGAGTAGTGGGCTGATTTCTCTGGTCCCTCGGCCTAGCTGCCATTCTACATGCAAATCCAATTCCACCACAGGCAAAGGCCAAAAGAAAAAACTCAGATCCTGAGTGCCTACAGATCATCCCAGGGGAGGGAGTGATGGGAAGTCACAATGCCAGCCACCAACGCTTCAGTGAGCTCCCTGTCCTCGGCAGGGCAGGACCCTCCCCTCCCAGATGTGGCTGCCCAGCCTGGACTCTCGCTCCCTCTTCCCCCACAGTCACCTCAAACTAAACAGCTTAATTAACAATAAATTCCCTGCCAGGTGAGGTCAGGAATAGCCAGTATAAAAAAATTAATTTTTTCTTTTAGGAGAAAATTTCCTCTACCCAAAAAAGTTCATCTAAGACACATAATGAACAGAAGAAAAATTTTCCCAGAGACTTCTTTTTTTTTTTTTTTGAGACGGAGTTTCGCTCTCGTTACCCAGGCTGGAGTGCAATGGCACGACCTCGGCTCACCGCAACCTCCGCCTCCTGGGTTCAGGCAATTCTCCTGCCTCAGCCTCCCGAGTAGCTGGGATTACAGGCACGCACCACCCCAGAGACTTCTTAGAAGAGAACAGTGACCAATACAGGAGGGTGTGTGTGTGGGGGGGGGTGTGTGTGTAGGGATTGTGTATTTACGCATGTTTTTATGTGTACATATGTATATGTGTGTTTCTGTGCTGTGTGTATGCATTATGTTGAATATTTGCTTGCACATGTGTTGTGTGTACATGTGTGTAGTGTGTGTATGTGCATGTATATGCTTCTGTGTGCCTGGGCACATGCATATGTGTGTGTGTGCCTACATGTGTGTATGTTTCTGTGCTATGTGCAAGCATGTATTGTGTCACAAATTTGTTTATGCATGTGTGTTGTGTGTACGTGTGTACTTGTGTATCTGCATATGTATGCTTCTGTGTCTGTATGTGCCTGGGCACACACATATGTGTGTATGTGTCTACATGTGAAAGTGTGCTGTGTGTGTGCTGTGTATGTGTGTGCTGTGTATGTGTGTACATGTATATGTATGCTGTGTATGCCTACTATGTGTATGTGCTGTGTGTACATGTGTGTGTGCTATGTGTATCTGTGCTGTGTACATGTATGTGTGCTGTGTATGTGTGTACATGTGTATGTGTGCTGTGCACATATGTGTACTGTGTGTGTATGCTGTGTGTATACATGCATGCTTATGTGTGTACATGTGTATGTCCAGTGTGTGCTGTGTATGTGTACACGTGTATATGTGCTGTGTATGCTGTGTGTACATGTGTGTAATGTGTATGTGTACGTGTATGTGTGCTGTGTGTGCTCTGTGTGTACGTTTGTGTGCTGTGTGTATGTGTGTACATGTGTATGTGTACTCTGTGTACATGCATATGTGTGCTGTGTATATGTGCTGGGGGTGTGTACATGTGTGTGCTGTGTATGTATGCTTTGTATGTGTGTACATGTGTATATGTATACATGTGTATGTGTGCTGTGTATGTACATGTGCATGTGTGCTGTGTGTGTACATGTGTATGTGTGCTGTGTGTATGCTTTGTGTGTGTGCTGTACGTGTGTACGTGTGTGTGCTGTGTGTACATGTGTATGTGTGTACGTGTGTGTGCTGTATGTGTGCTGTATGTATACGTGTGCTGTGTGTGTACATGTGTATGTGTGCTATGTGTGTACATGTGTATGTGTGCTGTGTGTGTACTGTAGGTGTGCTGTGTGTACGTGTGTATGTGTGTGTACATGTTTGTGTGCTTATGTGTGCTCTGTGTGTGTGCTGTGTGTGTACATGTGTATGTGTGCTGTGTGTGTACGTGTGTGCACTGTATATGTGTACGTGTGTGTGTGCTGTGTATATGTATGCTGTGTATGTGTGTACACGTGTATGTAAGCACACACACACCACACAAAGCAAATGCTCAAGCGAAAGTGGGCTATGCAGTAGAGCTGGAAAATCAGAAAATATTTCCTGCCTTTGTTTTTGGTTTATTTTTAATTTTTTAGAAAGCTCCATAATGAAGGACTGTGGAAAATCTAAGAATAGCAGACAGTAATACCTCCTAGCCAAACAGCGCAGGGGTAGAATCTCCAGCCCAGAATACCCAGATGATCTGGTGATTACTCATTACACAGAAACTTATGAATTGCAGAACATCCTTTATTCCGAGAACTTGCCTTCCCTCCTCGCAATGCCACCAGGCCCGTGGGCCAGCTCCCTTTTCCTTTCCATGGGCAGTGAACAACGACTTATTAGATCAGAATTGATCCAGAGGAAACACCATGGATACCAATCCAGGCCCATTACAGAAATACCAGACAGTCCTAACTTCCAAACCCAGGAGAGGGGGCTGAAGATGCTAAGAACAAACTGCAGGGCAGCAGAAACAAAGCAAAATGACCATCGATGGAAATGAACAGGGCATGCAAATACCTATCGATCTGCGTGAGCACAGTGCCAGGGAGCTGTGTCATTCTCAGAAGTATTCATCACTGCCAGCCTGTCCTGCTTAGAGATGCTGGCAGGCGTCACCCCGGGCGGGCAGTCTCCTGTCAGGGTGCCCCGGCATGCTTCACAGATGCCCTGGCATGAAGCCCCTGTCATAAAGGCTTTTGTCTCGTTATAATCCAAAGAAGACACATGCGGAATCATGTAAAGATAAAAGCCACAGAGATGCCACCATCAGGGGACATGCACAGCACAGTGGATGGCCCTGGCCATCCCCAGGATCCCTGAAATCCTGCACAGGGAGAGGTCACACCATGGCCCTTGTGCCAATGCCAGGAAAGGCTCTAAACTAAGAGTGATGCCTTAAGAAGGCAGAGAGGAGGCCGGCATTGGGGCTTGGTGCGGGTCGGGCTGCACACCTGGGCCCTCGCACGCAGAAAGGATGCGTACGTGTTGGCAGCAGGATTTCCCAGCCTGAGCAGTTGTGCACTTAGAAACACGTAGAAACCTCCAAACTGCACGTGGAGGCATTTCTTTCTGCAGACTGAAAAAGACTTGGAAAAAGAGAAAAAAGCAAGAGAGGGAAACAGCAAGTTAGCTTGAGAGTTAGCAGGAAATGAAGAGGAGAGAGAGGAAGGATGAGAGCACAAGGGGAGCGGGTCCCACTCGCACGATTCTGGGTGAAGGCCAGTGAGGAAGAAATAGGGCTGGCTCGCGGGGAGGACGCGGCATCGCTAGTCCTAACCAGTGACAGCAAGGAATGAAAACAAGTATAAACCCACAAGGAGAAAGCCAAGGGGAACAGAGACGAGTGTGGATAAGAGACGCCAACATATTCTAGAGAGACGGGAAGCAGATGCAGGGTTGGGAGCTGACACAGCCAAATCTAGGAAGCGGAAACCCGAGTGCCGTACAGGGGATACCAGGAACAACACGCTAATTGGCCTGCCAGGCCCCAGAAGACTCGCAAATTGGAAGCAGCAGGTGCCACAGAAGGCGGAAGTTAGGAACGGGGTGGGAGGCAGAAGGAGCTCACCAATCTGTGTTCGGGGGAGTAGACCCTCAGGGTCCTATGTCTACGCTGAGCGGACAGGCAACCAGCCCCTGGCCTCTGCCCCAATGGGAAACACATCGATTCTCTGAAGAGTTGCAATCTGATAAGACTCCAAACTTGGAAACAGCAGAAGAGAGGCAAGAAACACAGGCTAAAAACTGGGAGACTTACGTGATAGCTCTCATTCCCAGTGCTGACATTCCCAGCCCCTGCCCTGCCTGGTTCTCAGACCGCTGGCAGCCAGGCCAGCTCAAACTAGGCAGCACATCGACCAATCCTTGTCAGGAGAACCCAGAGGGCTCCGGAGAAAAACAGTAGATGCTGAACCTCAGAGTTACCAACAGAAAGCTGACTCCCTCCACGAACCAGCCCCTCCCCCAGGTAAGGCAGAGCCCGGCATCGGACACAGTAAGAAAGCTAAATCCTCAGTTAGCATCTGAGGAAGCTGGAAGATGATGTCTAAACTTGACAAATCAAGAGATAGCAGAGTCCACATATTTAGAAATCTGGAGGTAAATATCAAAACCAAAAGAGTGGAAAGCAGCGGCCCCTGGGAACCAGGATTGAGCTGTAGGGAGAGGCTGCTACCTTTTCTTACAAGCTTTTTAGAGCCATTTGACATACTAAAATACATGTATAGTTTTTATAAAAATACAAATAATAAAAGAAGGGGGGTGGGCACCCTGATGCACACCTGTAATCCCAGCACTTTGGGAGGCCGAGGCAGTGGATCACTTGAGGTCAAAAGTTCGAGAGCAGTGTGGCCAACAGGGTGAAACCCCATCTCTACTAAAAATATAAAAATTAGCCAGGTGTGCTGGCGGGCACCTGTAATCTCAGCTACTCAGGAGGCTGAGGCAGGAGAATCACTTGAACCTGGGAGGTGGACTTTGCATGAGCAGAGATCACACTATTGCACTCCAGCCTGGGTGACAGGGAGACTCCATATCAAAAAAAAAAAAATGGTGGGGGGCAGGAGCCATCAGTTGGTAGCTGCCTAACCCAGGGAAGAATCAGAGACACAACACCAATGCTTCCTTCTTGGTTCCTCCAGAACACCTATGACCTGCGCTCCTGGCCCCGAGAAGTGAGGAGGGGTGGGATGAAGGCTGAGCCTCAGCACTTGTGCTAAGACATGAGCCCTGGGCTGGTGCTGGTGGCTACGTCGGCTGAGGCCACATGAGGCTCGCATGTCCTCTGGTCAGGAGCCCAGCATGTGTGACACCCCCATAGGTCATCAGTGCCCCTGCCTTGGCCACCCTCCTGGACACGGTGTGGGGTGGGGGGAGGGATGTGAGGAAGTGGCCTCCGTGGGTTGTCCCTGCTTTGACATTTTGTATTCTGAGGTTAACTAGGATAAAGATAACTGGAATCCAGGCAGACCTATTTCCATGCAGAGGCTGGGGACTTCCCTCCCACTGTCGAGACAGCGCCAGACACTCCATCAGGATACAGGCCACAGCTCATTCCCCGCCTCATCCCGGAAATAGATGAAAACTATGTGACAGGTGCCTTGCGAGGAAATCCTCAGGCAGGAGGGCTCCCTGGGAGTTCTGACAGACGTGGGACCCACCATCTCCCTCACCCGATAGCTGCCCTTTGGCTAATGATGGCCTCGGCCAAGGATTTGCTGGATACATTACACAAGTGCTGAGAGGCACCTAACATGACCGTCTCTGTGTTAATTTGAAGCGAGACCTCAGCTCAGCATAATGCAAAGGTTACCATGCAGAAACCACTGCTGACCCAGTTTTCTTTTTCCTGCATAGTTCCAAAGTGCAGAGTCCTAAAATGAGCTGAGTCTAAAACCCATGCCCGCACGCACACACACGCCTGCACACACATACACATACACACACACAAACACACAGGTCCCCCACCCCTTCCAATCCTGCCCAGCTGAATACCTAAGAAGAGCTACAGAAGCAACTCTGGAATTTTTTTTTTTTGAAAAGGAGTCTTGCTCTGTCACCCAGGCTGCAGTGCAATGGCTCGACCTTGGCTCACTACAACCTCCATCTCCTGGGTTCAAGCGATCCTCCTGCCTCAGCCTTCTGAGTAGCTGGGACTACAGGCACATGCCACCACATCCTGCTAATTTTTTGTATTTTAGTAGAGATGGGGTTTCACCACGGTCAGGATGGTCTCAGTCTCCTGACCTCGTGATCCACCTGCCTCAGCCTCCCAAAGTGCTGGGATTACAGGTGTGAGCCACCGCGCCTGGCCAGGGAAGCTTTTTTTAATTGTGGCAAAATATGTGTAACATAAAATTTACCATTTTAACCATTTTTAAGTGTAAGTTGAGTGGCATAAAGTACATTCACATTGCTCTGCCACCAGCATCACTACCATCCATCTTCCCCAACTGAAACGCTGTACCCATTAAACACTAACTCCCCATTTCTCCCTCCATCCACCCCAGTCCTTGGAAACCATCTACTGTCCAGCTCCAAAGCTGACTATTCTAGATCCCGCAGGCAGCAGATCACACAACGTGTGTCCGTTCGTGTCTGGCTTATGTCACCGAGCGTCACGTCCTCAGCTTCAACCGGGTTGCAAGAGGTATCGGGATTGTATTTCTTTCTAACTCTGGGAATTTTTAAATGATTTTTGCAATTCTATGCTGGTCACTTGAGCAACTTTACCAGGAATAGGGGCTTCCTTAGAAAAGTCCTGTAACTGTCTGTCCTGAGGAGCAGACGCCTTAAAGGTGGCCAACAGGTTGCTCCCAGGGGTCTTACGGGGGTGCAGAACAAAGACAGCCCCCCACTGCACTGGGACCAGCCTGGGGCCTGATAACACGGGCTCTCTAGAAAGAGGCCTCTGCTCACAGGCTGATACCACACCAGGACCCCAAGGGCTGTCTAGGACAAAGAATCCCATGGATGGCAGGGTCTGGGCACTGGCACTCCTGCCTCCTGGGCAAACTTGCTGGCGTGCAATGAGTCCACACTCTGTCTACCTTCTGCCTACTCTACCCCATTGAAGCCCTGGCCTCCCTGCACACAGGCTGATAAGAAACAAAAGGGACGTCCTTGGGGAACGTGCCACCCCACTGGGGAAGACAGACTTACTCATGATGGCTGAACTGGCAAACAACGGACGACAAATCACGTGCAGCTACGGGAGCAGGAAGGGAGAAGGGCTCGCCCTGAGTCGGTGAGTTTGGGGAAGGCTCCAAGGAACAGGCAGACCGGACTGGACTTGAGTGCATTCAAGGTGAGGTCAATGCCAAGTGAAGGCCAAAGTGGGGGACAAGAAAGATGTTCAGAGAGCAGCCAGCAGCTCCCCAACTGTAGCAGCACTTGGAGGTGGGACGTCAAGGAAAATAAACTGAAAAGGGTGCGCTGAAACAGAAGGGCGACCTTAAAGACATCCCGGGAGGGGCTGGAAGCTCACAGGAAGTCTCTAGGGCTTTCAAGTAGAAGAATGATGGAAAACAAGGAACACATCAGGAAAACCAATGAGGAGGAGGAGTTCGGCTTAGAGAGGAAAACCTAGTAGGAGACATTTCAGCACTCCACACCTGACAGTGGCGGTGAGCATGCAGCCGAACCTGGGGGGAAACGTAAGAAAATGAGGATGTGAATTAAAGTTGGAAACACTGGCAGAGTCGGTGACTAATGAGATGCAGGGGACAAAGAAGAAAGAGGAGCCACCTGGAGTCCAAGGTGTACACCCTGGCGTCTCCAAACATGAGGCGGCTCTTCTAGAACCAGGGAAGTCACAAGATGGAAAGCAGAGTTGGGGTCAGGGAGGATGGCGAGCTGGAGATGGTAACTTGGTGTCCAGGTGCCAGGGAGACAGAGTCAGATGTGGGAAGTGACCCACGGTGACTTCACAGTCAGAGCACGGAGCTGGGGAGTCCTGGGAGCCCGGAGAGGGAAAATGTGAGAAGAAAGAGCAGAGGATCACAGCTTGGTGTCCATCACCATCAGGGCGGGGAAAAGTCTGGGGCGCTTGAAGCTGCAATGGACGGATGGGGTCAAGAAACCAGCAGGAGGAGAGTGGAAGCTCTCTCCGAGCCACTGGAGTCTTCTTGAAACTCAAGGCTCACTTTTCTCTTCCTTTCCTTCTAGAACCCCTCCTTCTACATGGCTGTTTTATTGCTTATTGACCAAAAAACATTTAGTGTTAATTATAGGAAAATTCTATTACTAGACCCTTAGTGCTTCAGTGTTGAGGTGCTATCTATATCAATCTAATTAATTAATTAGATAATTAACAGCTTTTTCCAGCCTCTTTCTAACTGGTATAAACAGGATTCCTGGGAAGGACATGCTCTTACTTCGATCTTGAGCTTTGTGTGTCCCTGGCTTCCAGGGAAGGTTGCATATTTCCCAGGGGAGGAGGAATAAATTCTTGGGATTGCTCAGTTTTACAGTCGCCTGCCGGGACTGGGCTCAGCCCTGCTCACTGCCCTCTGGTGAAAGGGGCCTTCTCCCCCACGGTAATGTGCAGTCCTTCCACACTGCCTGTGACTGGGGGGCTAACTCCAATTTGGGGTGGGGGGGGCAGGGTAGGAAGCCCAACTGGCTGGCACATGTGAGCCACGCTTACTGACAAAGAGAATCTTTGCCTGGAGCCCGGTTCTCTTGGTTCGGAATTCACGGCAGTGAGAGGCAGAGAGGAACAGAGGAGCTACTGATGAGCTCCCTGGGAACCTCCACATGCACTCTGGGCAGCAGAGGCACAAAAGCGAAGGTTGTGGGCTTTGCAGTGAGATCATCCTGGGTTCACGTGCCAGTTCTAGCACTGACTCACCAGCAGCCCCAGGAGGGCACACACCCTCCACACCTGGCAGAGCTGCCGGGAGGGCTTCAAAGCACAGTGTCCGGCCCATGCGCGGTGCCCAAGATCATGGTGCTGGCTCAACCGGACCATCCCAGGGCTAGAAATACCCAAAAAACAGAAGTGGAGAAAACCCAGGTCCCTTCCTTCACAACACTCAGGGTCACCTTTCTACATCACTTCCGTTCATTTCACGGATATTTCTTGAGGGTCTGGGAGGTGTCCACACTGTTCTAGGCGCTGGGGGTGCCCCATGAACAAGCCCCACTAATAATCCCTCTCCTCTCGGGGCCAACACTTTGGAGTGGGTCGGGTAATGCATACGTAAATTAAGCAAGGCAATCGTGACAGACACAGGGTGCTCCAGAGAAACGTAAAAGAAAGGAGGAAAGGGGGCTGGCTGCGTGGGGGCAGGGCGAGGCTTTAAATCGCATGGTCAGGGACACTTCCGGAGAAAGGGACACCCAGTCGAGCCCTGCAGGAGGAGCTGAAAGAACATTCTAGACAGAGGGAGGACACTCTTCATTCCAAGAGTCTCAATTCGCCTGGCAGGGTGGGGAGTGTGAATTTCCCTGGGGTCTCCAAACGGTATTATTATCACACTGAGCACACAGCAAGTGCCAAATAAAGACGTCCCACAGGGTGATTTTTCAAACCGGAGCTCCCAGCTGCTGAGAGTACAATACGGGCTGTTGGAACACTCAGCATTCAGCTCCTCTGCGATACCACGGCTGCCCCCGGGGTCCCCAGCCCTGGGAGCCTCTGTGTAGCACACCTCATCATTAAACAGGTGAGCTGGGGCTCCCGGGGCCTTCTCTGTAATTAGGGCAGTATCTGAGCAAGGACTATATTTATAACCCCCAGCCAGCAGCAGGCCACAGAGACAAGCAGGGGGCCCCTCTGCAGCTCCTATACCAACATCTATATGTGAACTGATTACAACAATTAATTTAGTAGGGATTCCTCCACACAAACAATGTATCATTTTATTAGGAAACTCTATAAATGTCAGTGGTGCAATTCATTTTTATTAATTTTCCAAAATGAAATTAGCAGTGGCGGCGGCAGCAGCAAACAGAAGTTGTATTGCCTTTTCGTTCAGCAGAGTATTGGTGTCATTAATTCCTTAATACCAGGAGGCCAGTTTGTATGAACTCAGCAGTTAACTGCACCAATTAATTTCAATACTAGAGATGGGGTGGGGGTGGGGGATCCAAACACAACTCAACAGCTAATTTAGGAAGGTCCTTGAACAAGCACAGCAAGTTTCCCTTCTCCTGGGACAAGAAGCTTTCAAGTGTAAACACGGAGTGGATATTATAATACTAATAGGAAACCTTCCATCTTTACCCTCTGCCTTTGGGAAAGAAATTCGTCCTTTCAAAGCCTGGAGAGATCCTGGCAGATGCCTGCTGAAGTCGAAGCCTCCAGCAGGCTGGGGACTGCCCCGCAGATAAGAGGCACAGAGACCCTCGTCCATGGACACAGACCCGCACAGCATGCGAAGCAGAATCAGAAACATGACTACATTCAGTCCTCACTGTGACCCAGCAGGGACAGGATCGACATTGACTCCATTTTCTATATGAAGAAGAAAAAGCAGAACTTTTAAAGGGGCGAAGATGACCTTTTCACAGTCACAAGGCCACTGAGTGACAGAGCCAGGGCTCAAACACAGATCTGTCCACATCTGAAACCCACCTTCCTTATTCTGCCAGGGTGGGGTCTCTCGGCTCTGTGTACACCCCAGAAAGTCAAGCGAGTCAGGCGGGACCCTGAGTGACATCCCCATTTCAACTGTAACCCAAATTCCAAAGGCCGAACCTCCAGGTAAAACCCCCACCTTGAAATGTTGTACTGTTCTGCTGTCAAAGGGTGGCTGAAACCCGGCACGAGTCTGCATATCTGAAATCAGATGTTTGGCCCGGGACGCATTCCAGAGCAGCTCACTCTCTGGCTAAGGAGGAGCTCTTCTCTTTCCACTTAGATTCAAGGAGTGTTTCAGTGGGGAGTGAAGGGCGCACAGAGAGGCTGGTGGCTGCTTGAGATGAGAGCCACCCCTGGGAGTCAGGAAATAGTGCAGAGGCAGAAATCAGAGGAGCCTCCTTCTCCCCCAGAAAACTAGGCCAGTGGTCCTCAAAGTGCAGTCCCGGACCAGCTGCATCCTACTTCCTGGGAGCTTGTGAGAAATAACAAATGCTCAGCTCCTCCCCCCCATCACCGCACCTGCTGAATCAGAAACCTGGGGGTGGAGCCCCGTGGCCTGCACTTTAATGAGCCCCCAGCTGATTCTGATGCCTGCTCAAGTTTGAGAATGATGCCCTCAAAGAAGATGGCACAGAAGAAAGGGGAGATGAGCGTGGCAGGCTCTCTGGTTTCTGACATGGCCGTATTAACCAAACAGTGCGTTGTATTCCCATCTACTCTCCACGGCCCGCCTCTGTCCCCACTCTTTGGAAGGGTGCCCTTCCCAGCCCCATTCGTACTGGAGTTGGCCAGGGGACTTGCTTCAGCCAGTGAATTTATCAGCAGGCATGACATATGATGCCACATCTGAGCAGGAGTTTTAACTGCACCTGCATCAGCTGCCTTGGGCTTGTAAGCCTCTGCCCTCCTCTGGGAGAAGCAAATGTCCCAGGCAGAGGGGGGCTTTCTCAGCCTAGGTCCCAGAGCAAAATGATGCACGCAGCAGACCTGACCTCAACCCAAAGCCACAGGCGGCCCACAGACCCATGAGGCAGATAATAAAGGTTTGTTGTTTAAAGTCACTAAGCTTGCAGAGTGTTTCTTACACAGAATTATCACAGCAAAAGCTGATTGATATCAACTGTTTGATTTTATAGCAAAGGAAACCACAGTCCCCGCAGGCTGAGGCACTGGGGACTCCTGCAGAGGGACTCTCCTCCTGCTCTAAGGCTGGAGGTAAAGGAATCAGAGCCACGTGGGGAAGGGAACCTCAACATCCAATCTTCCTTCAGCAATACCCTCTAGCCCCCTTCAAAGGGGAGGATTGTGCCCTCATCTAAAAGATGCTAATCAGTAAATATCCAAGCCTAAAATGTGATATTTTTAAGTATCTTCCAGAATAAATAAACATTCCTAAGGATGACCTTTCCCATGACTCAGGAAGGATGAACAGGTCAAGGCCATGGGCCATGGGCCATGGGCACAGAGGACACACCCAACCCTTTCCTGGTCCCAGTTAACGAACCTGGGGACTCTGGGGCTGCTTCCCAATGTGAAACCGACAGGACGTTCCACAACTCCAGTTCAAGCCTGCCGTCCAGGTGTCCTGTGTAAACCACACTGTGGCTACCACCCCGCCAGCTAATAAACACCTGAGCCCTGTCACTGCTAACAGAAAAATGGCGGCAATTGGAAGAGAGTGGCCATGTATTTCCGAAGCTCTAGAATGTAACAGGCCAAAAATTAAAACCTGAAGTTGGGGAGGACAAAAAGAGGCTGCCTTTTAAAATCAACCCTAAGTCCCAACGCCACCATTCTTCACACAAGGTAACATCACTGGTGCTGGCAGAACGCAGGTCGGCTCTATTTTGGCCAATTCTCTCTATTCCCAAGTAGTGAGAGAGGCTGTTTGCGGCAGTTAGCAGGTTCAAGGACATTTACTACACAATAAACTGCGAGCTTGGCCATCGCTTCTGATTTGGGGGGATCTCTTTACCACCAATCAAGAATAACTTGACTTTCAGTTTGTAAGACACGTTGAGATAAAAATGGGCAGTTAAGCTGGTTTCTCTTTTTTAAAAGCTCGTTTCTAGAGAACACTAGTGGCAGGTGAAATTCCCGAAATAAACTTCCCCTGAGGCTCCTGCCTGTGAAGACTTCCAAGCGCCTGGCTGCAGGATCCAGCCGTCAGGTTACAAGTTCCAACCGGCGGATGGCACTTGCGCTCTTTTTTTTTTTTTTTTTTTAATAGTCAGGACTTTATTTTATTTTTTTAAATTTTTATTGCATTTTAGGTTTTGGGGTACATGTGCAGAACGTGCAAGATAGTTGCATAGGTACACATATGGCAGTGTGTTTTGCTGCCTTCCTCCCCTTAACCCACATTTGGCATTTCTCCCCAGGCTATCCCTCCCCAGCTCCCCCCCGGATGCTGTCCGTCCCCTATTCCCCCCTCCCTGTGCCAATGTGTTCTCATTTTTCTCACCCGCCTATGAGTGAGAATATGTGGTATTTCTTTTTCTGTTCTAGTGTCAAAATGGCTGTATCAAACTCACACATAACAATATTAACCCTAAATGTAAATGGGCTAAATGCACCAATCAAAAGACACAGATTGGCAAACAATAGCAAAGAACTGGAACCAACCCAAATGCCCATCGATGATAGACTGGACTGGGAAAATGTGGCACATATACACCATGGAATATTATGCAGCAATCAAAAATGACGAGTTTATGTCCTTTGTAAGGACATGGATGAATCTGGAGAACATCATTCTCAGCAAACTGACACTTGCACTCTTTTTAATCCACCTGATGGTATTCACTGCCACAGTCTTACGTCAATGAATGAGACCTCAATGTCGAACACCATCCAGCACAACAGGGCACTTTCAACTTGCTGCCCAGGAATTGACTGACCAAACCAGGTAATCAATGCAAATCAATCCACTTACTGTACATATTTGAAAAACTGCAAGATCTGGGACATTACCTTGTCTTAGGGGAGGTGGTTAGCCATTCTTCGTGTTTCTCAAATGTTATTAAATAAGCTGCAATTTCCTGAAACAGAAGAATAAAAAGATAATAACAACAATTAGCTCACGTTGGATCCCGAGAGGTAAGAAAGTTTTTAGTTTTTGCTGTTTCCCAGCTGTTGTTTTCCTTTGCGAGCCTGGAACTCCGGCTCTGCTAGAGAAACCCTCACCTTGGACTCTGTCTATTCTGATTGTCTAAGTCCTTTCCATTCAACCTGCCATATGGTAATAATCAAAGCACAGGGCCTCAAAAGATGAGTCGGTGGCAAGGACGAAAATCTTTCTCGGTAGGAGGAAGACATCAGACACCATTTCAGATTCTAAATGTCATTAATTGAGGGAGGGAGAAGCGCATGCCAACAACAGGTCTCCGTGATGTAAGGTCATCACTGAAAAGTTTGATCCTTTTCTGAAGCTGGACAAATCTGTCATCTTTGTCACAAGAGACGTTGTGTTCTCTCAGCTTCATCCCCAACCCCCTGAGCCAAATCACACAAAGATTAAATAGAAAAGACACGATAAAGCCATATTCCAGAGAGGAAGTGGCGGGGGAAATAAGTTAACCTTTCTCGCTACTGATGACTTAAATCTAGTGAGCAGCGCTTCCAAAAGAAGAGCAACGTCAGCAGAGTTTAAGGTAGAGATGAAGAAAATGTGGGCACCCGAAGGTAAATTAAATATTTATAAACACAACATCACTGCAGACAGAATTACTGATTTATTAATAATTTCCATAAAAAGCCAGTGAGTGACATCAACATAAGTCATTGCTCCAGCTCGAGGCATTATATGGGCCATTACTTCCGACTCCAAAAGGATCTGCTAACATGAAATTGGCAGGGATTGTAAGTTAAATTAAGGTTGGACTAGTACACATTTCCCTTGATCCTGGTGATGCTACAACACGGAGCTGCTGCCCTGACTATCAGGAAAATGCAGAAGGGAGGCCTCCAACTCAGCTCTCTCTGCAGCCAGGGTTCCTAGAGGGCTCCTGGGAATGTAGCAGCCCCTCTGCCTGGGGGTGAGCAGCCTCTTTCATCTGGGACATAATGGAGTTGACACCTGTGACCAGAGATGCTAAACTTGGCCTTGAGAAGGAAGCGAAACCCAGTAAGCAGAGCAGGTGAGAGTAGAAAATATCCATGTAGAATAGAAAATTTCCAAAGGCCACTGGCCAAATGGAAATCAAGGCCTCACACACCATGGGAGCCGGCCACCGCCACAAGGCAACCAGTGATTGGGAACAGAGTGCTCAAACCACCTCTGTCCAGAAGCCTGGACCTGACAAAGAACCTGGGAAGCAGAAGCCTATAGCAAAAATAGAGTTGCTTCACTGTGCAAGTTTCTATCGCTGACTGCAGCTGAAGAAATCATAAATAAGCAGCTGATCAGCCAACACATTGTTCTCTCATCCCTGAGCCTTTTCATGTTTTATTTCCTCTCCTTAGAAAAATCTTTCCCTGAGGTCTCACTGTAGATGGATCCTTCCTCTGGCTAGCCCCCCTTAACTATTCATGGTAGCGTCAGTCATCTCTCCTACTTGCTCAGGTGCCACGGCACCTTCCTCCAGTGGGCAGGATTTATAACTCTGCATTCTAATTGCTTGTTTACTTGGATAACATCCCCCATTGGAGCATGAGAAGGATAAGGAATACGTCATCACTGACATATCCCCAGGACTTAACAGTGTCCTGGGGCACACAGGAAGCACCTGGTAAGTGTTTGTTAGACAGATGGCTGGACGAATGGATGGATGGATGGATGGATGGATGGATGGATGGATGGATGGATAATGGATGGACAGATGGACAGATGGACAGACAGATGGATGGAGAGATGGACGGACAGATGGATGGATGGATAAATGGATGGATGATGGATGGACAGATGGATGGACAGATGGATGGATAGATGGACAGACAGATGGATGGACAGATGGATGGATGCATAGATGAGTAGATGGATAAATGGATGGATGGATGGATGGATGGACAGATGGACAGACGAATGGATGGATGGATAGATATATGAATGGATGAATGGATGGATAAATGGATAGATGGATGGATGGATGGATGGATAGACAGATGGACAGATGGACGGACAGACAGACAGATGGATGGACAGATGGATGGATGGATGGTTAGATGGATGGATGGATGGATACATAGATGAGTAGATGGATAAATGGATGGATGGATGAATGGATGAGTGGATGGATAAAGGGATGGATGGATGAATGAATGGATGGATGGATGGATGGATGCATAGATGAGTGGGTGGATGGATGAATGGATGGATGGATGGATGGATGGATAAGTGGATGGATGGATGGACAGATGGATGGATAAGTGGATGGATGGATAGATGGATAGATGGATGGATGGATGGATGGATGGATGGATGGATGGATAGATGGATGGATGGATGGATGGATGGATGGATGGATGGATGGATGGATAAATGGATGGATAGATGGATGGATGAATGGATGGATGGAGAGATGAATGGATAGATGGATGGATGGATGAATGGAGAGATGAATGGATAGATGGATTGGTGGATGGATGGATAGAGAGATGAATGGATAGATGGATGGATGGATGAATGGAGAGATGAATGGATAGATGGATTGGTGGATGGATGGATGGATGGATGGATGGATGCATAGATGAGTGGGTGGATGGATGAATGGATGGATGGATGGATGGATGGATGGATAGATGGATGGATAAGTGGATGGATGGATAGATGGATGGATGGATGGATGGATGGATAAATGGATGGATAGATGGATGGATGAATGGATGGATGGAGAGATGAAATGGATAGATGGATGGATGGATGAATGGAGAGATGAATGGATAGATGGATTGGTGGATGGATGGATGGATGGATGGATGGATGGATGGATGGATGGACAGACGGATGGATAGATGGATGGAATGGGATGGGGGCAGGAAAAACATGCATGGCAGAAGTAAATACACATGCAGAAGTGAGTGAGTTGTGTGTGTCTGTTACTGAAGATAGTTGACACAACAGCTTAAAAGCTGCAAAACGCAGCAGTTCCTGGATACAATTTTTCAGTTATTTAATTAATTCTATGTCACTGTAGGAAGGCAGCATAGTATCATAGTTAAGAGCACATGCCTTAGAAGCAAACAGTGTCCTGGCTTTGGGTACCAGCTCGGCCTCTTATTAGCTGTATCATCTTGAGCACGTTACCTAACCTGCCTAGACGAGTTTCCTATGAAACTGGGAGCATATCAGCTCATGGGGCAGTTCTAAGGAATGATAATTGTAAATGCACTGGCTGGCAGATAGCGTGCCCTTAAACAATAGCTGCCATGAATCATTATAAGATCTACATGGCATGAGCCACCTGTCTAGCAGCCCCTGATGAGGTCACAGCTACCAAAATGGTCCAAGTCAGAGGCTGCCACCACTGCTGGATTGATCATCATCTGTCACCTCCACCACCCCGACACCACCACGTGCCCATGCCTGCAGACGTGAATGGTATCATCGGAATGACCGTTCAGAGTTGTTGGTTTGTTGACTGGTTCCCATTTGGCTTCACGAAACCAGTGCAGACCACGGCCAGAGTCAGTATGTGGATTTACTAAGCCACTGGTCACGTGCATCAGCTCATCTGCCTGAATTTCAGGTGATCTGGGATTCAGAGGACTAACCTGTGCAGCTGGAACCCCCTGATCCATGGCCCTTCCCAAAACCATGCCAAGAGAAGTGACCCTTAGTGGCCCAGGGGTTGGGAGGTGCAGTGTATCCCAACCACCTCTAGACATGTGACTTGTTCCAAAACCCTGGACACCCAAAGAAGATTCATGGACCTCCTTCAGGCAATACTCACCCCAGCCTGGCAGGGCTTCTACTGCTATGGCCCTCCGAAAAGGAAAAATTGCCTGGACCACTTACTGCCTTCTATGCTTACTCTACAAACACTTACTGAGCATCTACTGTTTACCAGGCAGGGAATAAGACCACTATGAAGCCCGCCTTCAGGAGCTCACAGTTGAGCAATGGGTACAGGCAAAGTCAACACGATAGTATGTGTGAGTGCTGTTACGGGGTCACCTCTGTGGCCAAACTTAGGGGGGTCACCTCATGTCTAATGAGCTTCTGTCAAGCAAGCAGAGGCCCAGGAAATCACGCTGATATAGGAACTATCTGTGAGCACCCACCACTCCCTCCTCCACCCCCCAAAGGAAAATTTTGCTTCTCCCAATCCAGGACACCTCCCACACACACAGAGCCCCTCTGGGAGCAGCCTTTCTGAGGAAGCTGAATGCCCCAGGCCCAGGCTCCCACCTCTGCTATGCTCAGGTTGGCTGGGCCCTAAAGCTGGACTCACCCGCCAGGGACTGTCCCATGCTGCTGCACGAACCCAGCTGGATGGAGCATGTCTAAGTTACCTATCTAATGCCAGGCCCCTGCTGCCCAGCCTTCCCAGCCCACGGCCCTTCCCCAGGCCACCTCCTCATCAAATGGGCAGACCACAGGTGAGCCTGCCTTGCAAAAGCTCAGGAGCTGATTTAGAGAGATTTGCCAAAGAACAAAAACCACATAACTTATTAGGTGCAAATGGCATGGAGCCATGTAAGAGCCATCCAAATTCAGGGTGACTGGGGAGAGAAGGACTTCACCATCTGTGTCATTGCTGCCATCAATGTCACCAGTGCTAGGGTTGTGGAGGCACTGCCCTAGGACTTACAGGGACCATCTCATTTAATCTTCATAACAAACTATGAAATAGGAACCATGGCCATTTTACAGGTGTGGAAACTGAGGCACAGAGTGGTTAAATAACTTGTCTAAGGTCACAGGCCAGCACCTGTAGAACCAGAACCCAAACCCAGGCAGAATGGCTCCCAGGCTCACATTCAGAAAGGACAGCCACAGTGTGCTTGAATGAGGAAGAAAACAGAAAACTTGTGTAGGAAGACCTGGATTTTCCCCAGCCCAGGCTGACAGCTCCCTGTTCCTCACTGACACAGGGTCATTGCCCAGCTCCACCTCCCTTCTGTGGACCAGGAGGAGTCCAGACTAAAGCTCCTTCAATGGGATTCTCTCCTTCCAGCAGGATCAAGCTCACTGCTGCCCCAAAAGCCTAGTTCAACTCATGAGAGCTCGACATCAGTGACAGGCCAAATTCCTTGTCTCTGTGGAGCCCTTGGCTTAAAGCATCACAGGAAGAGGCAAATGCAACACACAGAGCTGGAGGTGCTCCCACCAAGGAGGGGAGGGAGTTGTGAAAAGAAGGGTTTTTTGCTCCACTGTCTGGCCTCTCTCTTTTTTTTTTTTTTTTTTTTTTAGTAGAGACAGGATTTCCCCCATGTTGGCCAGGCTGGTCTTGAACTCCTTGCCTTGTGATCCACCCACCTCGGCCTCCCAAAGTGCTGGGATTACAGGCGTGAGCCATCGCACCCAGCCTGGTCTCTCTTCCCCCAGAGGTCCACAAACCTAGGACCCCAAGGAAGGCAGATGAAAACACAGGTCTGCTCTATCTCATCTTGACAGAGGAAAAAACTGAGGCACAACACAGGAAAGAACATGTCCAAGCTCAGCATGCTCATGGTGAAGCCTCACCAGGACTCCACACTCGCAAGGCATGCGCGTTCCTTCCCCCGCACTTGGCCCCTCAAACACAAGTCTGGCTTGAAAGACTCATAGGAGGCTGGACAAAAGCACAGCCAAAGGAAGTGAAAACAGGAACTCAAAGAAAAACACAGACACACATGTGCACAGCAGCATCGCTCACAGTAGCCAAAAGGGGGAAGTCCCCCAGGTATCCGCAGAGGAATGGATAAACCAAATGCATTATGGACATGGACATACAATGGCATGTTATTCAGCCATAAAAAGGAACGAGGTTCTGACACCTGCTACTACATGGATGAACGCTGAAAACAGGATGCGAAGTGAGAGGCAGGCACAGAAGGCCCTGTATTGCATGGCCACACTTACATGAAACATCTAGAATAGGCAAATCCATACAGGCAACATGCAGCTTCGTGGTTGCCACGGGTCGGGGAAGAGGGCGATGGGGAGCAACTGCTAATGGGTGTAGGGTTTCCTTGTGGGCTGGTGAAAATGTCTGGAGCTAGATGGTTGCATAACCTTGTGAATGTACCAATGGCCACTCATGGTGAATTGTATGTTATGTGTCTTTTACCACAGTAAAAATAAAAAGGAGAAGAAGGAAGAGGCATAGACACCCGGCCAGATGTGGCACTGAGATGAAGGAAATGGGAGCCCTCCCACCTATGCAGACAGCCCCTGAGCCCAAAGGACCACGTGCACGTGCCCGGTGGCCTCCCCTGCGCCCTGGCTCCCTTAGCTTCCTCCTCCTCCCAGATCCTAAACACACATTGATGCTGAGAGGAATGACTCGACTGTCAAGATGAAGAAATTCGCCACAGGCTCCAAAGCAAAGACTGTCCAGCTTGCAGATTTTAAATGTTTAGTTTGTCCTTTGGACTTACAAATAGAAAAAGTGCCGCCAAGGTGCGATGTCTGTGTGTTGCAGGGGCTCAGGAGAACAAACTGGCAGGATCCCAGACAGGCCCCTCTGTGTCTGCTCCACAGATAGTTTGGTGCCTGCAGACCAGGCACCCAAGGCTCCCAGCAAGACACATCAGGAAGGGAGGCCCAGGCAGGGCTGGGGCCGCAACGCTGCGCCTGGTGTCACTGCACACTCACACACCGTGCTGCCACGCATCCACCTCCGCCATGCAGAGGCATGCGGGTCACTCACAATCCAGTCCCCAAGCTGATGGACTGAGGGAGGACTGCAAAGCCTGTGTCAGGGGCCAGCCAGCAGGGCACCAGCAGGGAGCCAGCAGGGCCGGAGGGTCCAGGCACAGGCTGCCCCACGGGGCTGGCAGGTGAGCACGCGTCGCTGTGCAGACCTGGCTCCCACACTTCATGTCTCAG
Organism: Saguinus oedipus; assembly: GCA_031835075.1. Taxonomy (NCBI): domain Eukaryota; kingdom Metazoa; phylum Chordata; class Mammalia; order Primates; family Cebidae; genus Saguinus; species Saguinus oedipus. The sequence continues at coordinate 44,872,168 of CM063175.1, read as the reverse complement.
CGCCCATGTGCCAACTCTGCCCACATAACCTGTCAGGCCCTGTTCATCATCCAGCCCCTCAGGGGTGTCCCCCTTGCTGTGTCCCTCCACATTGCAATGCAGCTTCTGGAACTTTCTCGGCAATGGCTGCACCGCTCCGGCTTTCTCTTGCTAGGTCTATGTGGGTGGTGGTTCTCCCCTCCTGGTTTCTCAGTATTCAGGGAGGGTCTGCATCTTGGTCCGTCTGTCACTGTGGAGCCCTGCACGGCTCCTGTGCCCGAAGATGACTGCTGACACAGCAGAGACTGCAAAGCTCTCTTCTAAAGGATGTCACCCCAAAAGCCCACGCCTGAGCCTCCCCGGAGATGGGTGGGGGGAGTGCGTGCACAGACAAAGGCGCAGTTGCCATTGAGGCTTGGGTCCTGAGTGAGAGGTCACACCGCACTGTTCCTCCAAGTGCACCTCATTTAGGAGGTAGCTCTTGGCCAACCTGTAAGTGCCAGAGCTGCACTATCCAATGGAAACAGAACCTGAGCCACACGCAAGGCAGGTGTGTCATTTTAAAATTTCTAGACGCAATCGCTAATGCACATGGGGCTTAAAACCTAGATGGCAGGTTGATGGGTACAACAAACCACCATGGCACGTGTATACCTATGTAACAAACCTGCACATTCTGCACATGTATCCCAGCATGTAATGCAAAATATAAACATAATAAAATGAAATTTCTAGAAGCTACATTTTTAAAAGATAAAAGATAAGAAATTTTAATATTTTATACTTTAACCCAATGTATCCAAGAGAGTATAATTTTACTAATTTTTAAAAAGTAATCATGTGCCATCTCATACTCTTTTCCCTACTGAGGCCCTGTGTGTTTTCCATGGACAGCCAGCCTCTCTGGCTGGGCTCAGCCATATCTCAGGTGCTCGATGCCACTTGTGGCTGCCATACTGGATGACCAGCTCTACATGCAGATGTCACAGGGACCCACAAACACTTATGCCTTCTGGAGCCAACGGCGGCCACCCTGCTGTGCCCTCTGTGTCCCCAGGGGCTGACCTAGAGGCCCAGATGCAGAGGAAGCTGTTTCACAGCACACACTTCCAAGGAGAGCAGGTGCCCCCTCATTCCATCTCTGAGGTGATGAGCTATGTGCCCTCCAGTGTGTGGGGAGGCTGCCGTCCTCTCAGAGCGACTGGATTCACCTCCACCTCCCAGCCCCGGCTCTCTCTGCTGCCCCCACTCCCGCCCCAGAAGGAGCTCTCCACTGCAGGCTGTTTTGTCTCAACCTCATAGAACCCCAGCCCAGAGAGATCAGTCTTCCCTCCCACAGCATCCCCTGGAAAGGCCCTTAGAACAAGCAGAGGGTCCCACCCAGGTCTCTCAATCAATCCGGCCTCCATCTGTCTTCAAGATACAGGTTCAATGTCAGGGAGGGAGGAAGGTCTTTAGTGCTCACTGTAACGAGTTAAACAAACAAGTGTGTGTGTGTGTATATATATATGTATTTATGTAAATATCTCCCACGTTCAAGTAATAAAAATATCTCTATAGTCTATACGATCTCAGATATATTTTGCACACAAACATGGATTTTCAAAGTATAATTTCTTAAAGTTTGGTTTTTATGAGAGTTCTGCACAAGGGTTTTATCTGTAAGGTACCAAAGCTGACAGGGGGAAAAGGGGAAAAAAAGCTAAGGCTCCCCTAGCAGCTGGCCCCAGCATCTGCTAGAGCCACAAAATGCAATCACACTACTCCCAAACGAGAAGTAAAAATATCTTGTTTCCAATCCTCTCGGTTTTAAGACTCATACTTAATGTCCTCGGGGTATTTCAATGGTGCCAGATCTCTGTGTTATGTACTTTATTAGGGATGTGTGAATGTCATATTAATGACTTCTAACCAACATGTTTACAGTGAAAGCAAGTTTTCCCAGAATCCACCACTCCCTGCACTTGACGAAAAATAATTGGCCTTAATTTAAATAAATAAATAACCAGGCCCTGCCCTCTCCCAGCGGTATGATCCAGCGGCTTTCTCCAGGGCAGCCATGCATGGAGCTGGCGGGCCCTCCTTCATGACAAACAGTCCAGCCCAGGTCCCACAGGACGCGGCTCCCTGTGAGCATTCCTGTCCCTGTCCACTGATGAACTTCACAAGCACCCAGCTGGCCAAGCCCACGCCCTGCACAGGGTGCCCTGAGTCCCCACCCACAAGTCAAAACCGACACCCCCAATCTCGCTTTCAAAATGACCAGCTCTGGCGATCAACAACTAGCATATAGAATAATGGTTTATATTTTTCATTTGCATGGAATGCAACACAGCTCTACGCTGACAATTTAAAAGAGCAGCAGTGGTTAAGACTGTAAGGTGTCTAGAGGACTCTCTACAAAACGGTAACTAGCAATTCAGAATACATTCCTAACGGCCTGGGCTTCTGAAATGAAGCCTGGCCCACTGGCTGTCTGTTATTTAGTCATAGTAAAGCATTCTTATGACCGTCAAATTACCAATCAGTGAAGAAACAATGAGCCACCATAGAAACATCCACAGCCAGAGTCTGTAAAGAAGCAATTCACCCGGTCTTTCATTCATTTATCTACACATTGGTTCACTCATTTGATGAATTATTGAGCACCTACAATATGCCAGGCACTATGCAAGGCCCTAACAGTACAAGGACACATGAGTAATGGCCCTTGGAAATACAGCTGGGAAGACAGATAAAGGTGCGGGATCCAGGGCTATCATGTCAAGAGCAAAACAGACACGGAGTGCCAAACTGGCAGCACGGACGATGTGTCCAGACTGAGAAGAAAAGGAAGCGCTGTGCCAAGGAGCTAACACTTCAGCAGGGTTTTGAAAACTGAGTAGGAGGGTGCCCAGCAGACAAGTGGTCAAGGTATCAGGGAAGGGAACGAAGGAAAATGGGGAAAAAAAAAGTAGCAAATGTGTTCAGGGAAATCTGAGCAATATAAAGTAATGAGAGTCCACAGGACAAGGAAAGGGCAGAACTCAAAGCCAGACAGAGAGAGAGGCCCCAGACTGTGGAGGAATTAAATGCCAGGCAATGGGGTTTTATCCGTAATTACCAGGGGGAGGCTTTTAAGCAGACGGGAGACACACAAAGAGCTGTGCTATCTGTCTGTCTGTCTGTCTATTTATTTCGAGATGCAGTCTCGCTCTGTCACCCAGGCTGGAGTGCAGTGGCATGATCTTGGCTCATTGCAACCTCTGCCTCCGGGGTTCAAGAGATTCTCCTGCTTCAGCTTCCTGAGTACCTGAGATTACAAGGACCTACCACAATGCCCAGCTAATTTTTGTATTTTTAGTAGAGAGAGGGTTTTACCGTGTTGGTCAGGCTGGTCTCGAACTCCTGACCTCAAGTGATCCACCCGCCTTGGCCTCCCAAAGTGCTGGCGTTACAGGCGTGAGCCACCGTGCCTGGCTAGCTGTGCTTTTTAGAAACAATACTCTGGTGGTGGCCTGGCAGAGAAGAGGCCACTGATCAAAGACCATGATTACAGCCCAAGATAGAAGCCATAGAACCCTGCACTAAGGCCGTGGGGGTGGGGAAAATGGGACAGAGCTGAAAGTTTTCAAAAGTGAAATAAATGGGGCTTGAAAACCAATTGGCTGGGGAAAGGAGGGACAGTGAAGTAGTGAGGACACCTCAAAGCAAAGGTCACAAACTGGCAGCCCAGGGACCAAGTCCACCCAGAGGTGTGCCTGCCTGGTCCACACAGTCTTCTTGGCATTTGGCTTATCTGCCTAAAGACTGAGGGTCAGAGATTTCCAGCTTCTCTTGAAAAATGAGGCCTGGCAACCCCAGGGCTGCACACTGCACAGCATCCACTGCTTGGCGCTGAGAAGCTGCTATCCATTTGGATGGGCCCGAGTGCTCAAAGGACCGCCACCTCAACCCGCCGGCTTTCCTCACTGTCATGGCCAGCTTGGATTTGTAGGCCCTTGGCCGTGGGGCTCCTACTCCGGTATTTATGGCATTGGAAACTGAGTGGATTGTAAGACCATGAACCAATATAGGCAACCCAGAAAGAAACAGATTTCAGAACAGTGCAGTGTCAACCAGAACACTCACTGCCCCTTAATACAGTGACATGTGCTGATGAAGCCAGACCCAAGACTGCCCCAATTTCTATTTTGATATTGTTCCACTCATCAATTTATTATCTCTGAGTTCCATTTTCACCCTTCCTGGTACCTCTTTGTGATACTGAAGCTGGACCCTGCAAGCGTGTCTCCTTTGCTGGCATAGTAGAATGTTAAGCTTCATCAATAGGCAGCAATGACACAAACTTGCAAGATGATAGTGGCAATGACACATCCCTTGCGGACCTCTTACCATCACGATCATTATTATAATCATCACTATTATTCAGAGTAGAGTCCAGTGGCCATGCAGATGAGCTCCAGCTACACCCTCAGGACACAATCCCTCCACTGGCAGGCTGCTTTAGACCAGCTCCGTTCTGGCTGAGGTCCTCCAGGGACAATTAGCCACTCCTACAGACCACTCCCAGCCCAGGCCCTGTACGGGCAGTGTGTTCCTTTGGTAACCATGCACTCTTTGAAGAGGTCTGAATTTCAGCCAATGTCAGGGAAGGTCTTCTGCTCCTTATTTTATTTGCTGTCTACTTTTCCTCAGCCTAGAGACAGCAACTGCTGCTTTGCCCCTGATATTTTGGAAACACTTAGAAATCTCTTTCATCTCTACGAGTAATCAGCCACATTCTACCGGCTAGAAAGTCGTTATGTATTAAATTTTCTGTTTAAATAACCAAACATGGCTTCTGTCTCCTGCTAGGATCCTGACTGGTATAAGAATAATCCACCAGCCTGGCCAGCATGGTGAAAACCCACCTCTGTTAAAAATACAAAAATTATCCAGGCATGATGGTGGTGCATGCCTGCAATCCCAGATACTTGTGGGGCTCAGGCAGGAGAATCACTTGAACCTGGGAGGTGGAGGTTGCAGTGAGCTGAGATCATGCCGTTGCACTCCAGCCTGGGCGACAGAGCGAAACTCCATCTCAAAAATAAAGAAGAAGAATAATAACTAATCCACGGTGCTGAGGATGTCTAAATCTCACTGATGTGTAATCCTAGAAAACACGCTAAAAAGTAGAGGGAGAATGAAAAAATACCTGAAAGAGAAGCAGCATGTATTTGAGAGGAAATAGCAAATTGTCTCAGTGAGGCCTTTATGGCAAGTTTCCTAGATGCCAGCCAGACCATAGTCTGAAAGGTACTGGAGGAATGGATGTCCTACCCTTAAGTTTGTGAGAAGACCTGAATCTACCTATTTTGAGAGAGAAGAAGCATTTCTTTTAGAATAGAAAAAGTTACTCCACCTCCCTTTGGCTGTATGCTTTGGGGGGAAGTCACTCGATATCGCTGTGCCTCAGTTTCCTCTAATGCTGACCATGAATCTACATGTATTACATTGTTTACAATTATGTTATCCCATATTTCAGGGGTTAAAACCTATTTTTAATGAGCATCACTGAGGTGTAATTTACACACAATAAGACATCCCCCATTTTAAACGTACACTCAAGTAGATGTTAACAACAAATACATTATGTATCTATCACCATATTCAAGATGTAAAACATTTCCAGGACCATGTAATGATAATTTACTCAATACAGAATTCTAGAATGACAGATTGTTCCCCCTTTCAGCACTCAAGAGATCCAATTCCACTGTCTCCTAGTTTGCATTATTTCCAATGAGAAGTCTGCAGAAATTCTTATCTTTGACCTCTATAATTTGTCTTTTTCACCTCCTCTAGCTGACTTTAGGATTATTTTCTTGCTGGGCATGGTGGCTTATGCCTGTAATTCCAGCACTTTGGGAGGCCAAGGTGGGAGGATCACTTGAGGTCAGGAGTTCAAGACCAACCTGGCCAGCATGGCAAAACCCCATCTCTACTAAAAGTTAAAAAATTAGCCAGGTGTGATGATGTGTGCCTGTAATTCCAGCTACTTGGGAGACTGAGGCACAAGAACCTTTGAACCTGGGAGGTGGAGGTTGCAGTGAGCCAAGATCACACCATTGCACTCCAGCCTGGATGACAGAGTGAGACTCTGTCACAAAAAAAAAGAAAGAAAAGATTGTTTTCTTTATCACTAATTTGAATAAATGTTATTATAATCTGTGTGCCATTCAGCAGTTTTCTTTGTATTTACCTTGCTTGGGGTGTGTTGAGCTTCTCAGATCAGTGAGTTTACAGTTTTTCTCAAGTTTGGAACACTGTCAGCAATTGTATCTTTAAATAAAGAGCATTAGGCTTTACTCTGGCAGGCATTTAGGTTACTTGTGGATCAGCCTGACCCTCTCAAGGCTTATTTTTAACCTTCATAAAGGTAGGTCTATGGCACTCTCTATCCCAGAAATGTTTTACCCTGCTATTATTGTTTCTTCCTTCTGGAGTCTCTAGTGAACGTCCCAAATATTCAAGGACAGCTCTCTGATCTGGCTGGTCAGAATGCAAATACCTCCAAGTCCTGTATGAGCTCTGTAGATGTTATAGCCCCCCTGTGCATTTTGTCCAGTTTTGTGGAGTTTCACCTCACACATCAATGGTTTAGTATCCAACAGAACATTGCGGGGGAGCCACATACGTTTCTAGAGCACTTTATCTGCTCGACCTTCCCCTGTAAAATATTCTGCCCTACAAATTCTAGATAGATCAGCCTCTTCAAACTCTGATATCTGTCTCCTCAGCTACCTCCCTGAAGACAGTGTTGAAATGCCTCCAGGCGGAAACACGAAGTGACTGTCGGGTTTACGGTCTTCTCTTAGAAACCACAGCCCTACTCCGACTATCATCTAATAACTGAAAATATTTATTTCACAGGTTTTATCCAGTTTTATACTTGTTTGTAGCAAGAGGATGAATCTAGTCCTAGTTGTCCCATCACAGCCAGTAGCAAAAGTCTCATCATAAGTTTTAGACTTTTATTTTATTCTTTGAGAAGTCAGCAACCTTTGGATGAATGATGTGGCCAGCCAAAAAGAAACAGCGTTAAAACTCTGAGGGTGCCATTGTTGTCTCAGGGATAGGCTATCATAAGCCTAGGGAGATACTGACTTTCTCAAATATCAAAAAGTGCGAGGGACAGATAGTGTTTAAAGACTACTCAGTACTGATTCTGCCTTCTTTAATACCCACCCCCTTCACCTCTACCCCCAGAAGAAGATGTAGATTTGCTGATCTGAAGGTTCAGTTCAAGAATCAGAAGAGCCTAAAAGAGCACAGATTGTTGTTACAAGTCCTTCCAGAACAGTGATATAAACCTGAATATAAAACAGAAGTAGTGTTGCAAAAATTTGGCTTCCTCTTCAACCTTGGCAGGATTCTATGTGCATAGAAAGTGTCACTGACAGCCACACACTGCCAACTCCCATTAAGAACTAAGGACAAGGGATAAGCTATGCAAAAATATGCTGCATCCACTTGGTCCTGTGTAGCCACGTCCCTTTGAGATAAATTCTCAATCCATGGCTAAATAAATCATGAATTTATATGTGTGTGTGTGTGTGTGTGTGTGTGTGTGTGCGCGCGCGCGCCCTCTTTCCACCCATAAATAACCCCACCCACAATGCTGAAAAGCTCCACTAAAGCTCTGCTTTAGAACATTAACCAATACAGCCCTTTGGAAATGGGTCGTAAGTCACTCAAAGAAGTCAGAAAAAGCTTTGATGGTAGCAGACAGCAGCTCTGGTGCCTACAGGGACAGAGCAGAAGTGGGCATTTTGCCTCGCTCCAGGCGCTTCCAGCCTCCAAGTACAGCAGAGCCACCTAACCCCGAGCAACCGCATTTCCTTGCAGAACAAACACCAATGCTCGTCCTAACCCTTCCCCCAACACAAATCCAATAAAACTAATAAAAACAGAAGCAAGCCATCTTAAAATTAACACATCCAAGATACAAGCAGAAACCATTGATCAAAACCTCCTATCTTCCCTCACAGCCGACAGCTCCAGAGAAGCCCTAACACCCCATAATGGAATCCCATTATCTACAAAAGAAACTCGTTCCAGAGGAGAGTCACAAACAAAGAGAGAATCAAAGGAGGCTGGCAAAGGGGGAGACTCCACCACTCCCCTCTGCTCCCACAGAAGGGGAACAACACTGAAGCAGAGAGAGCCATTAGAACTGCTGCAAGCGGAGGCACTTTCCACAAGTTACAAAACTGAGAATGAAATCAAGACAGAGTCCAGTGGGGAAGGAGGGTGTGAGAGCCTGCTTCTTTCCATCTGTGCAAAAGCAAAACAGAAGCTTCTTTCACATAGGAGGAAAAATAGGGTCCAAAAAAAATCTTTCCTTAAATTCCAGAACTGCCTGCATTTGGAAAACACAGGGATTTCAGCCAAAGTAGGGAGCAAGTAAGATTCATTAGCAAATGCCTCAAATCCTTAATTCACACTTCAAACAAACAAGTTAATTGTGTAGCTAACAGAGTGTGACTTGATTATAGGCCACTGGTGGCCATTAATAGATGAAAGGTGTTTGTTTGGATTTCATAACCCGCCTTCAAAAGACAAGTTCAGATTAGTCACCACCTCTATTTGCTAACACCTGTGATCATGAATCCCACATGACAAACGAGCACCCCAGCTTTGAGCTTCTGGAACTGAAGAGTAAACAGGAGGAGAATTCATGAATTTTACAGAGGTAATTGTTCCACCCTGCTTTGAAGAGGAGTGAAGTCTGGTCTCAGAAGACCTTAACATATGCATGAACACAGGCCTCCTGGCTGACACACAACTCAGAAGGCCCACCGCTGTGTTATCGCGGCAAGGGTCCCTTTGGGAAAGCAGAAAGGGACTGGGCTCCAACACTCAGATATTATTAATCAATCACGCCAGTGCCCCATTCCCAAAGACATGAGCCTAGGTCCACGTGCAGACTTAGTTCAAACCAGAAATGGTGGATGTGTCAAAAAAAAAAACTGACCATTAATAAATCTCTATCAGTCTTCCCTTTGACCAGATGGGCCCTCTCCTTAGAATCTCAGATTTTATTAGAAAGAAAAGAAGAGATGTCTTATTCCTCTTCCTTTGCTCCTTGAGGTTATCAAGGAGTAAGATGAAAGATAAGGAGTGCAAAAGCTCATATTGTGTCACCTGAAGAGCAGCATGGGCTGCAGGGAAAAAGCACAGTCAAATATATCTTCCCGAAAACCTTGTGATGTGTGATGCACATAATATCAAAGCTATAAAAAGGGAGCTTGCTTTTAAAAGGGTTACAATGGAGCAATATCAAGAGAAGGAGGACTCAATGTTTTTCTAGTCATGTAAAAAAGAAAGAGGTTCCGATTAAGGGAGGCCCTTCTTGTCCCATGTGACGACAGTTTACAAAGTCAGTCCCAGCAGACCTGCAGCCAGACACACTCCTAGGGGAGGAACACTGAAGCAACATCCTCATCCTCGTCTTTGAAGTTCCACTAATTCCTTGGAGATCTGGGTCAAGCATTAAAGGGAATATAAGCCACGGTGAAAACCTAGGTCTTCTCTCCAAGCTTATGATCCAGGAAGACCAGGCACCTAACTTAGGGTCTAAAATCACTGATATTGGGCCAGATGTGGTGGCTCACACCTGTAATCCCAGCACTTTGGGAGGCCGAGGTGAGTGGATTACCTGAGGTTAGAAGTTCGATACCAGCCTGGCCAACATGGCAAAACGCTGTCTCAATTAAAAATACAAAAATTAGCTTGGCATGGTGATGGCAGCTGTAATCCTAACTACTCGGGAGGCTGAGACACAAGAATTGCTTGAACCTGGGAGGTGGAGGTTTCAGTGAGCCGAGATAGCACTGCACTCCAGCCTGGGTGACACTGCAAGATTCCATCTCAAAAAAAAAAAAAAAAAAAAAAATCACTGTGATGGAAAGTGCACCATGGGAAATCAAAGAAGAGCCAGATCAACACAGGCTGGAGAAGTCAGAACAAGGAACCAAAATGTGACAGCAGGGAAAGCAGAGAACAGGAAGACTTCTGGGAAGGGAGAGGTGGGCTGCTGTCCTTGGTCCTGAGCCAGCACCGTGGTCCAGGGCAGCAATTTTACTGCTGCAATTTGTCGTAACCAGTGAGTCCTGAAATCAGTTTAAGGTAGAAATTGGTATTGTTTTAATCAAATAGAATGGAGTGGAGTGGAAAATATAAGAGTTCACCATAGATAACATTGTTTCCTGAAACTTCTGTTCAGATACCATCATCATAAATTAATATACATATATGTGTTGGGTCATAACATAAAGTACATTTCTGGCGACTTGTTACATAGCTTTGGCAAATCACTGCTCTATGGCACAGTTTTTTCTCTCCACCCCTGGACACTGAAGACTTCTGACCCTTTGTGCAGGATTCATGACCAACGTTTTAACCAAGAGGCAGTGGTCAGAGAATACAAGATGTAAATCAAGAGAAACAAAAAAGAGAGAAGGACAACCACCAAGAGATTGTGAGGGGAAAGATAGAAATAGGTGGTTGTTGTTTTTACATAACAGTTACCAAAATTGTTGGGATCTTTTTTCCTGAAAAGTTGAAGTAGGAGGCATGTCTCCAGAGTTACTTCCAGCTCCGCAGGGTTTCAAGAAGAACATGACTACATGCCAGCTCACCAGAGGCCTTGCATGGGAGGCAAGACTGTCTGCTACAGGGTGTCTGTCCCTCCATCCTTGGTCCCCACACTCAACATAGGGCTTTAACTTGTGTTAAAGGCTTTAACTGTAAACTAGAAATAATGATCTTTCCTATGTGAGAAGGTGGCTATGAGCATTAAATGAACTAATTTAGGTAAAGTACTTAAAACAGGGCCTGGAACCCAGTGAATGCTATAAAAGGATTAACTATTCCTACTGTTTCACGTGGATATAAGTTGAGATGGAAAATGTAAAGATTCCATGGTACCCAGCCATTAAAAAATTAATGAAGAATTTAATGCTTCCAATAACAATGTTGAGGAGAAAAAACAAGATACAACACTCTACAACAGTATTATCTCAAATGTGTTTTTAAAGAGTTCATACAAGCATTGGAAGAAAACTCACTAAAACATTAACAGCAGTTGGATTTGGGTAGGAGGCCTCAGATAAATTTCTTTTCTGCACATTTTCTTCTATTTTCCTATTTTTCTACAATTAGCATGTGTTTTTATAATTAGAAAAAAAAAAACCTGTACTTCAAAGACTGTAACTCAAAGTCAAAATGGCTTTAATCTTGAAACGTGCCATTCTGCAAGGCAGGCAATAAACCTGAATACAGGAAGAGGGAAGCAGCTGGCTTCATTGGCACAGTCACAGATAAGCCACCACTTAGCAGGAATGTGGTATTTCTGACTTTCCGATCTTTCTGTCATTTCACAACCGCCAAAATGGGGAATTTACCCAAACTTTTGATTTCCTTCTAACCCTAGGAGGGCAGAGTAACAGAGATTACCTTCAAAAACCCCCAGGATACAGAAACACCAGGGCAGACCCTCCTGGCCACGCCTCAGTCAGACAGGCAGCACTCGGCACTGGCAAACTTCTTAAGCCCCTTAATATGTGTTGAGCACTGAGTTTCCAACATCTCATTTAATCATCCCAGTAACTCGATGATAGAGGTATCATCTGTGTCCCCATTTTACAGATCAGGAAATCGAATTTTAAGACTTAAGTAATGTTACTATTCCATCTTTATACTCCCCTTCGAAGCAAACTTCCTTTGCAGTATTTATAGTGGCTGCCTTCAAGTTCTCACCTTCCATTCTCTCCCAAGCCCACTCCGATCCAATTTTTACCTCCACTATTCATTCAAGACAACCGTTGTCACGGTCTTCAAAGACTTCCACATTGCCAAAGCCAGTGGAGAATTCTTAATCTTAATTTTACTTGCCCTGCCAGCATCTTTTGATAACCCTCCCTCCCCATCGAAACATCAGCTTCACTTAGCCTCTAACACACCCAGTCTCTCTGGACCTTCTGCTCTCTCTGGCTGTTGCTTCTCAGATTCCTTTGCCGATTCTTCCTCATCCCTCTGCCCTCTAAACAGCAGATTGCCCCAGATCTCCTCCCCTGGGCCTAGTTTGCCATCTCCACTCCCTCACCAGTCATCTTACTCAGACTCAGAGCTTTAAACATTGTCTCTGCACTGACTATCCGATAATTTACATTTTCAGCCTGAACTTCTCCTCTTGAACTCTCGGCTCCTAGATCCAGCTGCCTATTAAACAATTCCATCCAAACATCTTCCAGGATCTTAAACATTACACACTTCACACATAACCCTTGATTCCCCACCACCACACCCACACCCCTTCTCTTTCTGTAGCTTCCCCTGTCTCAGTAGATGACAGCACCACCCTGCTAGTGGCTCTGGCCAGACATCTGAGTCCTCCTTGTCGCCTTTCCTTCTGAAACATTAGGAGCAAATCTGTCCACTCTACCTTCAAAATATGGCCAAAATCCAACACTTCTCCCATCTTAATTGCTGCCCCCTTGGTTCAAGCTACCAGCACCTCATCCCATCTGGAAGCCTGCATCTCTGTCTTTCAGCTCTCCCTGTCTATACTCTTGCTCTTTCACACTATCCAGGGAGACCCTTTAAAAGAGCCCCCATCTCACTCAAAGTCAAAGCCAAGGTCCTCCCAATAACCTATCTGTTCTATATGATCTGACCCTATGATTCTTCTGTGATTTCTCTGATCTACTCCTTCCACCCAGCCATGTAGTCCCCTTGCTACTACCTGAACAGACAGGAGGCTCCTACCCCAGGGCCTCTGCACCTGCATCCCCTGTGCCTAGAAGAAACTCTTCCCTCAGAATCCTACTTGGCTCACTCCCTCACTTCCTCTGGGTCACAGCCCAAATGCCCCCTTCTGGGTAAGGCCTCCCTCACCACCCTGTGAAATAGCAGCACCCCCTACACACTGGCTGACCCTCTACCCCACTTTCTTTTTTCTCCACAGCAACGGTCCCGCCCAATGTTCTGCAGTGTCCTCTGCATTTTGCTACACTGCTTGCTGAATGCCCTTCTCCAGGCCTCACCCACCCCCACTGGAATGCAGAGATTCTCCTCCATTCTGATCCCTGCTATATCTGCAATCCCTAGAACAGCACCCAGATTTTACAAATATTGAATGAAGAAATGAATGAGTGGATAAATGAGTGAATGAGCAAATAAACCTGTTCAAGGTCACCTAATAAATTCTGGTGCCAAGTTTCAGATTTGGAGGACTGCGCCTCGGGAGCCCACACACCTCACATCCACACTCCCCTGCCTCTGGCTGCCAAGACATGTTGCCTGACAACCTCCATAGTCAGAAATATCCCACCGGCACACAGCCAGGGAGGAAGACGGTATAAGCCCCCATGTGGCTAATGGAACCAAGTATCTGAAATAAGACTTTTGAATAGGAAAACTGAGGACCTATGGTCATGACAGTAAAACCACATGTCATTTAGCTCAGCTGGGATAGGTCAGCATTGAGAGTGGCCATAGGGCTGATTTCCACGTAGAGTGGGGTACCCACGAAGCCCCATAAAGCGTAGAACAAGGATCTGCCCTTGATTCCAAGAAGGCTCAGGAGATGCAATGCAGAAAAGCCAGCATGAGTCCGTCTTCATCACTGGGGAAATCACCAAAACCCTGATCCTACCAGCGGGGCCAACAGCCTCCGCTTCATCCCTCAAAGATAGCTTGGACAAACACCTTCATCCTGTTTGCTCATTTTGATAATGGTCCCCCAGGCAGGAGGGCATGGGTATTTTCAGCACATTATGGCCCAAATCCTTTGTTTTAATTGGTCCCAGGCATTTCCACTTTTAGAGCCTCCTTCACTTATTTGGTTTAAAGAGTCAATCTCTGAATGATCCAATCGGAGCCCAGAGAATAGATAAGATAGTAAGACTAATCTATAACATTTGTGTTTAATGGTTAGATATTAATTGGCTTTTTTTAAAGTGTGTAAATCGGTCCATTTTTAGTCTTTCTAATCTGTTCGTTCTCATTAATGAAGGAGCAATACTCATCAACAGCTCTGCGCTACACATCACCTTGTAAAACTATAGTCCGTTTATTTTTTAAAAATAGAATAGATTTATCACGATTTGAAATACAGAAAGTCATTAAAATAATAATTAAAAACACAACTACAAGCACAATAAAAGTTTCACGATAATAAACTACATTTTAATATATATTAATTCCCCTAATGATTTACTCCATACATCTTACAGGGTCAAATCAATGTCTGCACCAAAAAAAAATTTTCAATTAAATTCTATTCACTGTATCTTTCAAGTGAGTCTATTGTTTGCTTTTGTCTCCTATCAGGCCATTTGTCAGTTGTTCTAGCTCAAGATTACAAATAGAGGGGACATGGCCCCATCAAGGTCAGAAGAAACACGTCCAAATCCTCCCCAATCCACCTTCACCATCTCCTACGAATTTGTCACTGATGACCTTGTTGGAGGAGGGGAGGAGGAGGGGGAGGCTCGCTCCAGTCCATACTCCTAAGCAAGCCATCGGTTTGCCGGCCCTGACTGGCACGCTGGCTCTCATGCTCAGCCAGCCTCTGTACCTCCAAGCACAGCCCAAGCGAGCCCCCTGACTGTCCCTCTTTAAAATTCCACTTGCCCCAAAACACAGACCAAGTCAGTGCCTCTCCCAAAGCTCACTTCCCCTAGGAGTTTCAGAGCCAGAAAAAGCATATCTGCTATTCAGTCTCCTGCACCAAAGCAAGTGATTTACCAAGTCTTTACCTTGCCTGAGTGATTTTTCTAGACTTAACATTCATACACAATTTCCATGCTGAGAAGACACCGCTGGCGACAGTTTGACAAGCTGGAGGGCTGCCTGGTGGAGGCGACTGGGTGGACTCCCTCTCTGGTCCCCTCCCTATTATCCACAGGGATAACCCCTCGGAGCCAGAAGGAAGACCTGGGTTCAGGGTCAGGCCTGGGTCCCAGGTGCAACCTGGGATCTTCGGCTCAACCACTCCCTTTGCTGGTGACCACTAGGGGGCAACAGGAGTCACCGCGATGAGAGAGAAGGTCGTACTCAAAAGGTTGTGCAGAGTCAGAGGAGCTTTCGACTTTGGAAGGAAATCACTGCAGAGCCTCGCTCCGTCGCTGCGGGGAGACGACAGTGACCACCACGATCACGCCCATTTTTCAAGTAAGGAAAAACAAGTCACTGAATGAAAAATGATGTACTACGGGACCCAACGTGAATCAGTGTCCAAGCTGAAATAAAAGCAGGCGCGGCTGCTGCACAGTCGGGCTCTTTCATGAGTTCCCAAAAGTCCAGAAAGTGCAGGACGGTATCCGCGCCTCCTGCGACTTCGGGGAGCCCTCGAAGCCCTCTAGGGCTCGCCCCCCTCACCTGCTCTGCACTGATGCTGCCGTTCTTTGTGTGGGCAGAGGAAAGGAGAGACCAGGGGAGCCCCTGAGGCTGGCGGCTCCGGACACTTCCAGGCCCCGCCTCTCACAAGAGCCCTCCCTGCTCCGGAGAGCAAAGGGTGCGTCCTTCCTTGGGAGCCGGGGCTCACCCGAGGACCTAGGACCGGCGCATCTGCAGCCCAGGAGGCCGCGGCAAGGAGTAGTAGGCGCAGAGCTCTCATTAACCAAGATGGCCTCACGCTGGTGCCAGGCTTTCTAAGCCTCAGCTGCACGATGCTTTTTAAAATATAGGTGCAATGCCAAATGTGGGTTAAGGGGAGGAAGGCAGCAAAACACACTGCCACGTGTGTACCTATGCAACTATCTTGCACGTTCTGCACATGTACCCCAAAACCGAAAATGCAATAAAAATTAAATAAATAAATAAATAAAATATAGGTGCAGTTTGGGTCTGCGGTTAAGACCGTTTGATTTTATTTTGTACTACCTAATATTTTTCTAAGCCAGACCCCGAGTGAGTCTGGAGTCTCAGCGTCAGACTTCGCTGATTTGGCAAATGAACCCAGGTAGCAGCCACAGCCCAGAAGCCCCACCCCGCTTCCTGCTACCAGCCCCTCTGCCAGTCCCCTGTTCCCACTCAACCCTCAGAGGCCACAGCACCCCAGAACCTGCTGTCCAGGCTTTCTTGTTGTGCTCCCCTCACAGGCACCCCGCCACCCACAGCCCACCCTACAGAGAGGCAGACAGACCTGGTGGTCCCTGGGACCAGATGGCCAAAACGCTGACGCTTGGCCTAATTCGTGTGTTTATTCCCTCAACAACTACCGATTGCCCCGTGACCCATGCCAGGTCATCTGCATCTAATTTTCAGTTTGGAAAATATGACCACTGTGATCCTGATGGAAGGAGGTGAGGCCTAAAAAAAAAACTGCATTTTCTAACTCTGGTTCCACCACTTAAGCTGTATGACCCTGGGCAAGTCAGTTAACATCTCTTGAGTCTCATTTGTCCTTGGAGGGTCTCTGTAAGGGCTAGTGAGGTGAGATGAAGCGTCAGTCACCTTCTGCATAGCGTGTGGCATGCAGTAGGTACTCACTAAATGACAGTGGCCTCTTCGTGGAGAAGGATGACAATCTTTCCCAATTGCCTTTGGGTTAGAAAGAACAAGAAAGCCTGGACAGCAGGTTCTGGGGTGCTGTGGCCTCTGAGGGTTGAGTGGGAACAGGGGACTGGCAGAGGGGCTGGTAGCAGGAAGCGGAGTGGGGCTTGTGTGTGGCTGCTACCTGGGTTCATTTGCCAAATCAAGGAAGGGAACAATCATAAAACAAAGGAATTGCCTGAAATGAGGACACAGTCCTAGGATACCAGGGGCCCAGCAGGGTCAAGGGCATGGCCGGAGGGGTCTGAAACTTGCCTTTCCTGCTCGCCAGCTCCGCGGAGACCAGACCTGTGTCCAGCTGGGCCATTTCTCCCACCATCCCTGAGTTCTGAAGCAAGCGAGTGAACAAAGAGAGGGAGCAACCTAGAGGAGTCTGTCTTCCTGCTCCGCTGTCAATTACCTGCACGAAAACATGTCCATAAATCTGCCTGGCCAAAGCACCCCGTAAGTGCTAGCACGTAAAAAGAAAGAGAAAGATTTCACGCCCAGCATGCTAAGAAATAAGAAAATGACTCATAGTCCCAGGGTACCCCCTGGAGTGGCTGGCAGGGCCCCTGCCACTGAGAGAGGCCCTGGCATGGGCTAATTGGGAGCTGGGAGCTGGACTGGCTGGATGCTCAGTAGCCATGAATTCTTCTGAATCCCAGTAAAGTGCCTTTTACTTTATTTGCCCCGATTATTTATAAATGGATTTTTCAATAAAAAACAGAGCTCGGGATGCATGATGGATTTTCTCTGGCACCTCACGTGGGGCACGTTCATCGCCCTCGCTGTCTGCCTGGCCCAACAGTACATGCCTCGATCAGCCCGTCCTCTCTTTGGGCCACAGATTGGCTTTCAATAATTTCTCAGAAGCCCATGGGTAGTCACTAAATTTAAACTCCTGTCCTTAAAACTCAAATTCAACTCAATAAGCATTTATTGATAGCCTACAACATGCAAGATATTAGGCTCAGTGCTATGCTGGAGACAGTGGTGGAAGAGGAAATCCAAGCATCTGGCCATTAGAAAAGAATGAACTTGTGTACAAAACTGGGCACGAGACTGAGCCTGGAGCAAGGCAAAAGCGGCCACACAGTGGGCCTGAACACGAGGCCAGATGTCTTTTGCTTTCAAGGAGGATACTTTGGGCTGCATAATTATAGAAAATCCAATCTAAACTACCTGAAAGACGAAGGAAAATGTATCATCTCATGTCGCAAGAAGTCTGGAGGTAGGGCTGATGTCACCTGGGTCCCTTCTTTAGGGTCAGCCATGCTATGACCTTGGGCTGGACCGGCATGGCTGCAAGGTAATCGTAGCCACTCCCACAACCATCATATTTTCCCAAGTCCAGAAGATAGAAATCGTACACCCTTTTTTTAAGGGCCAGGAAATTGGCCTACACGTGCCTACCCATCTTGCTGGTAGTAACTGAGTTACAGGCCAGCCCTAAACCAATCACTGGCAATGATGGGCTTCCAAAGATCTGGGTTTATCCCCTGGGACTGAAGAGAGCCCTGGTGTCCCCCGAAGAATTTTGCCATCAACACCCGAACACAACGCAGGTCCTCTCGGCAAGAAATAAGAAGGGAAAGCTATTGGGGAAACCATCGGAAGTTGACCTTGCCTAGAAACACCAGCCTGGGACATGCCCTCTTACACCCTGTTTATCAATCACAAGTGTGTTCTGGGTTAAACTAGAAAAATAGACACGCAATAAAATAGACAAAAACACACACACACACACACACACACACACACACACACACAAGACACACAGAGCTCTGCTTAAGAATTATGATGTTGAGGCCAGGCGCGGTGGCCCACACCTATAACCCCAGCACTTTGGGAGGTTGAGGTGGGAGGATCACCTGAGGTCAGGAGTTCGAGACCAGCCTGACCAATGTGGAGAAACTCTGTCTCTACTAAAAATACAAAATTAGCCAGGTGTGGTGGTGGACGCCTGTAATCCCAGCTACTCAGGAGGCTGAGGCAGAATCGCTTCAGAACCTGGGAAGCAGAGGTTGTGGTGAGTCAAGTCACACAACTGCTCTCCAGCTTGGGCAAAAAGAGTGAAACTCCCATCTCAAAAAAAAAAAACAGACACAGAATAAAACCTAGGAACTTAATCAATCTTGTTTTTTGCTGCATGTTTTGCAAGGAGCATCGTGCCTGGCATGGTAGATACTCAAAATATCTGTTGAATGAATGAATGAATGCTGGAATGAAACCAGTAGGCTGGCTGGGAATAGATTCAAGATCATTCAAACCCCCCTCAGATCTCAGAGAAGCAGGACAAGAAGAATCCTGCAAGAACCTAGCTGGTTGCACTGAAGCCTGTTTAAAGAAAGACAATGCTCAAAGTCAGGGAACTTCCCAAGGAGTCACAGGAACCCTATTCGTCTAGCACTGTCCAGGGAAGACAGACCTTGAGTACAAGAGACAGGAACTTCCCAGCCGGGAGAGGCCTTCGTCCCCAGGAAGCAGAGATAACTCCTCCACCTTTCGCATGCTGTGGATTCGCCAGCCCTTCCAACAACCTCCCTGCCTTCGCTCCAATTCCCAGCACTTGAGCCAACTTCTGATGAGATGGTGCTGCAGGTAAGGGGTGCCCTGTGTGGGGGCTGGAGCATTCCAAGCACAGGGAAGGTGTCTTACCCTTCACCACATCTTAATAACGTGACACCTAGTTCATGTGCCCATCCAGCAGGAGTCCACTGCTTCCAAATCAGATGCTACTTCTAGGCTGAGAGTCAGCAATACCAAATGTCCTGCCTTGATCTAATCCAACCAACATAAAACAGCAAATACAATCACCTGGGTAAAGGACAATGCTGTATTCCTCTAAACTGAGCCTAAGATATTTCCCAGATGACAATTTAGTCCAGCAAGGAAGTAAAACTTTCCTTCTCTTAACTTTACCTATTAATCAGGAAAAGTCCAGGCCCTGAACGCAGAGTTAACACAGCGATGGGGAAAGCTGACTGTCTCGTGTCACAGATGTTGTGCTGGAGTGCAGTGGCGCGATCTCTGCTCACTGCAACTTCTGCTCCTGGGTTTAAGAGATTCTCCTGCCTCAGCCTCCCGAGTAGCTGGGAATACAGGCGCATGCCACCACGCCCAGCTAATTTTTGTATTTTTAGAAGAGACGGGGTTTCACCGTGTTGGCCAGGATGGTCTCCATCTGTTGCCCTCGTGATCCACCCGCCTCAGCCTCCCAAAGTGCTGGGATTACAGGTGTGAGCCACCGCGTCCCGCCTATTATCAGGACTTCTGAAAGAATGTAACTGTTTACAGACAAATGGACATTGAATATTAAATGCTTTCTCTTTAAGCAAGGAGTCAGCTTCAACTTCCTGCACTTTGCCGCCTGATGCAAGCTCTACCAAATCCATCCAGAACATGGGAAATGGGGGAGTCATTTCATTCTCAGAGTTTACTGGTGCTCTGGGTCAAAAATGCCAGCACATTTATCTTGAAAGCAGTAAAATCTGATCTATAGACTTTCTTAGATCTAAGTCAGTGTTGACCAGAGACCAGAAAAAAATCTGTCTTGACTTCTTTAAATGACACACTCTGTTTATCAATCACAAGTGTGTGTGCCTTATCCCACCCACACTAAACCCTGGGGTGGTACAGAGCCAGCCCAGCCGAGATGAGACACTGAGGGTGGGAAGGCCCTAGGCATGGGCCAGGGCCAGCAGCTGCAGCCCCAGGAGCCAGGGATGTACCTGTGATGCTGTCACCCCTGGGAGAAGAAGAGGGAACCACTAGAATGGAGGAGATGATGTGTACAGCATCCAAGGGCCAGAGAGGGAAGACCCCAGCTAGAGGGTGGTCTCAGATGAGAGGGGCTGAACTGGAAGCAAGCAGTTAGGACATACACAGGTATAAGGTCAAGGTCAAGTGGCCCCAGATCCTAGGCTCAGCCCCTCCCACTTCCCAGTCAGTTCTGGTGTAAACACCAGCACGTCTTGTTTCCCCGCCTCGTGCTTGCTCAGGGTGCCTGAGGCTCGGCTGCTGCCAGCAAGTGCCAACGGCACAGTCAAGGTTAAGTCAGTGCTGCGTTCTCCATTTCATGCCCAATCTGAAGACTGCTTTACTCTTTCAAAATGTAGGGGAATGGTCACTGATAAACATACCTTAAAGGCCACCTGCTCTTTGACAGGAGAAAAATATTTTACCAGGTTGAAAGAAAAAAAATTCTTTTCCTGATCGGTCTTTTCTGCGGTCGGATGTTGTGACCTAGGCCTTCCACCTATCCACCGACCCATCTCCCTTGCCTGGATTCTCCAAATCAACTGACACGGACTCCAGCAACGAGGCGCGCCTTTCTCCTCTCTCTTCCCTCCTACGGCCATGAAACAAGCACCCCACCTGCTCCAAGTAGAACCCCTCCAGCTGGGCCCTGGATCCCACCTCCTTCCCCTTTCCCAGGACCTCACTCCTAAAGATGCTTTTCTTCTGCATAGTTGATCAGTTGCAATGATTTCTCTTCCCTTCTCCCTCCAGCCCTCTCTCCTCCCTCCACTCCCATCCTCATTCCTTTCCTCTCCTCCATATTCACTAGAAAACTTCCTGCCGACCACTCTCAACCTCTAGGTCACCAAATCCGATGACCCCATTCTCTTACCTCATCTTCTCGGTGGCCAGGGCCTCCGGGAAAATGCATGGCCCTTCTGTATTCCTTCCTTGGTTCCTCCTTCTCTCGCCTCTGCCCCATCACCATCTCCTCCTCCTTCCCCTGCCCTCTAAGTGCCTGAACCCTGCCAGATGTTACTGATGACTTATAAACTCAGGTCTCAAGCCTAGGTCCTTCTGGGAGCTCCTGGCCTGGGATCTGCCAGCCTGTGTGTCCTCCCCATTTGGACGTAGAACGAGCATCCCACATGTAGCGTGTCCAACAGAGATTTTATTTGCCTCCTCAAACCCATTTCTCCCCCGGCTTTGCCTTCTCGGTAGACGGTACTGCTAGTGTCCTGGGCACTCAAGCTGAAAACCTACAAACTTGGTTGGTTCTAACTCCAAGGGACATCCCCAAACTGTCCACTTTTCTTCTTCTCTCCTTCCAGACCCCCATCTAAGTGGCTGCCACATCTTGCCTGGACAGTAGCAGGAATCACCCAACCAGCCCCTAGACCAGCAGTACCTCGGAATCCATCCGTGGACCCCTCTGTCCTCCTACATCCCCACCATGCCTTGAATGGGGCTCCTGCCACCTCCACCCTCTGGTGCCAGCTTGCTCTGCAGTTTCTGGACTCCAGCCCCCGACCTCCCTCAGTCCCGGACACACTTCGCTCTTCCTCACCTGTTTGCTGTCACCATTCTCTTCACCCAAAATCCCCCTTTCCTGGCCCTCCACTGGCACCTTCCTCTCTTCCTTCCCATCTCAGCTTAAATTGCTGCCTCCTCAGAGACTTCCCCCTCCCTCCCCAACCATCACCCTCCTCCCAGCACCTCTTCCCACCAGGGAAATTCGCTTTGTTATCTATTCACTGACTGCTATGGACTGAATTGTGTTTCCCCAAAATTAACAGGTGAAGCCCCAACCCCCAACGTGATGGTATCTGGAGATGGGATATTCAGGAGGGAATTAATATGAGATGAGGTCGTCAGGGTAGGAGCGCTCATGATCATATTAGTGGCTTTACAAGAAAGAAGAGATAAGCGGCGGGGGGGGGGAGAACAAGAAGAGGAAGAAGAAGAACAAGAAGAGAACAAGAGGGAGGAGCAGGAAGAGGAGGAGGGGAAGGGAAGAAGAGGAGGAGGAAAGAAGGAGGAGGGAGGAGGAAAGGAGGAGGAGGGATAGAGGAGGAGGAGAGAAGAGGAGGAAGAGGAGGGAAGAGGAGGAGGAAGAGAAGGGAAGAGGAGGAGGAAGAGGAGGAAAAGGAGGGAAGAGGAGGAGGGAAGAGAAGGAAGAGGAGGAGGAAAGAAGGAGGAGGGATAGAGGAGGAGGAGGGAAGAGGAGGAGGAAGAGGAGGAAAAGGAGGGAAGAGGAGGAGGAAGAGGGAAGAGGAGGAGGAGGAAAAGGAGGAAAGGAGGAGGAGGGAAGAGAAGGAGGAAGGAAGAGAAGGAAGAGGAGGAGGAAAGGAGCAGGAGGGATAGAGGAGGAGGAAGAGGGAAGAGGAGGAGGAAGAGGAAGAAAAGGAAGGAAGAGGAGGAAGGGGAGGGAAGAGGAGG
Organism: Saguinus oedipus; assembly: GCA_031835075.1. NCBI lineage: Eukaryota > Metazoa > Chordata > Mammalia > Primates > Cebidae > Saguinus > Saguinus oedipus. Next base: position 44,849,443 of record CM063175.1, on the reverse strand, counting down.
AGGAGGGAAGAGGAGGAGGAAGAGGAGGAGGAGGAGGGATAGAGGAGGAGGGAAGAGGAGGAGGAAGAGGAGGAGGGAAGGAGGAGGAGGAGGGATAGAGGAGGAGGAATGAAGGAGGAGGAGGGATACAGGAGGAGGAAGAGGAGGAGGAAAGAAGGAGGAGGAGGGAAGAGGAGGAGGAAAGAAGGAGGAGGAGGGATAGAGGAGGAGGAGGAAAGAGGAGGAGGGAAAGGAAAGAGGAGGAAGAGGAGGGAAGAGGAAAAGGAGGAGGAAAGGAGGAGGGAATAGGAGAAGGAAAGGAGGAGGAGGAAAGAGGAGGAGGAAAGAAGGAAGAGGAGGGACAGAGGAGGAGGAGGAAGAGGAGGAGGGAAGAGGAGGAAGAGGAGAAGGAAAGGAGGAGGAGGGATAGAGGAGGAAGAGGAGGGAAGAGAGGATGAAAGGAGGAGGAGGAGGGAAGAGGAAGAAGAGGAGGAGGAAAGGAGGAGGAGGGATAGAGGAGGAGGAGGAGGGAAGGGGAGAAGAGGCAGGAGGAGAAGGTGAAAGTGAAGGCAGCCACCCGGCAGCCAGGCAGAGCCATCATGAGGAATTGAATCCGCCAGTGTCTTAACGTTGGACTTCCCAGCCTCCAGAACTGTGAGAAGTCAATGTCTTCTGTTAAAGCCACCCAGTCTCCGGTACTTTCTTATAGCAGCCTGAGAAGACTAATGCGATGATTTATTTTCTCACTTCCCCAACAAAATATAAACTGCAGCCGGCAGGAAATGTCTCCGACTTACTCACCGTTGTATTCCGGCATCCCTGGCGGGATGCTGATGGGACAGCCAGTGCCCAGAGAAGCGTGGCTGCTGAACTTGCTCCCACCGTGTAGCTACAACTTGCTGGCTTTTATAAGAAGAAAATGTCTCATAATCTAAGTCCGAATGCAAATGGTAGGTCCAGGGAAGGTATTTCAGATCTAAAACAGCTTTAAGACCCAAAGCAGAGGGCAGAGCCAGGGAAGTTATAGGGAAGGAGATACAGCTATTTTCTTAAGAAGAAATCTTTCGAGAATTGGAGAGTTCTGTCTAAAAGGTAGTCTGCCCTGCCTCCGATCTGCAATCCAGCTAAACTAGTGTTTCCCAAGGTGTGCTCCCTGGAACACTGTCCACAGAAATCCTTCACCAAGACAAAGGGCAGGGGGACGGGCCGGTGTCCTGGTCAAACGAGCAAGTGAAGCGCTGCAGATGACACTTCCCTCTGGGACGGGTCTGCGAGGTGTTGCCAAGGAGTGGTCCCTTTCTCTATCTTCCCACTGGGAATTCCAGACCGGATTTGACCTGCTGCTGGGGGTTGAACATGTCCCCGACGAAGAGACACTGAGGTCCTAAGCCCCGCACCCATGTGGGTGCCCTTATTTGCAAATAGGAGCTTTGCAGAGGGCATCAAGTCAAGATGACGTCATAATGGAGCAGGGTGAGCCCTAGTCCAGTGTGACTGACCTCCTTGCAAGAAGGCCATGGGTCGGGGAGGCCGCGTGCGGACGGAGCAGACGTGGGAGAGAAGCAGCCACAGGTCAGCGAGCAGCGGACGCTAGGAGGGGCGAGGAAGGAGCCTCCAGAGCCTCAGAGGGAGCCTGGCCCTGTGGGCACCTAGATGTGGAGGTCGAGTCAAGGGAGCTGTGAGAGAGTGCATTTCTGTTGGGTAAAGCCACCCACTTTATGGCAGTTCATGGCTGCGGCAGATGCGGTAAACGAATGCCTGGCAACCCTCAGTCTTCCGCAGCCCCCATACCTCCTGCAGTGCGGCCGCCCAGTGGAGTCTGTGCCCGTCCCCGGGAGCCCTCAGTCCTCTTCTCCACACCTCTCCGTGGCGCTCAGCCATCGTGCCACCTTTTTGGCATGGGCCACTGGAGACTCGCCCCGGCTGAGCAGCCCATTCCCTGCCACTCATTCAGTGTTTCAATCCTGCCTCATCTTATCTTCTTTTTCCTCACTTTTTACATTTAAAACTTACATTGGCTGACTATAATCTATGTTTCCTTATAATTTACCCTAAGTATATAAGTCATGACACAAATATTTATTATCTGCTATGTCTCAGGAACCTAAGCCCATTCTAGCAGAAGGTGGAATATAAATCAGTATATATACTTTAAAAATAATGGGACTGCCGGGCATGGTGGCTCACATCTGTAATCCCAACACTTTGGGAGGCCAGGTCTGGATCACCTGAGGTCAGGAGTTCAAGACCAGCCTGGCCAACATGGCGAAACCCCATCTCTACTAAAAATACAAAAATTAGCCAGCTGTGGTGGCAGGCATCTGTAAACCCAGCTACTTGGGAAGCTGAGGCAGGAAAATCGCTTGAACCCAGGAGGCGGAGGTTGTAGTGAGCTGAGATTGTGCCACTTCACTCCAGCCTGGGTGAAAGAACAAAACTCAGTCTCAAAAAAGTAGAATAGAATAGAATAGAACAGAACAGAACCTCATACACTGCCCAATTAAAGCCCTCTGCCCACTCCTCATGGCCTTTGGCACCAAACCCTGGCCCCATGGAAGTGCTGCTCTTCTTCCCAGCTCCCTCCTCTGCCAGCACCACCCTCTGCTCTGCCACCACTCCCCCAACTCCAGCCCTTCTCTCCACCCTGGCACTGCCCCCCTCCCCACCACCCCATCCTGCCTCTGTCGTCCCCACACCAAACCCACCCTGCTGTGGCCTCAGGGCCTTTGCACAGCCAGTTTCCTCTGCTACAGTGGCCACCTGCCTGCTCCTCCCTGGCCTGTCTGCTGGGCTTCTGCTCAAAATCTGGCCTGGTCTTGACCTCTTCCAAAAGGCCTTCCCCAACACTTGGCACTCAACCGTGCCTCTCTCATCCACGTGCCCTCCGCCAGGTGTGACATTCGAAGTGTTTAACAAGTAGTCTGGCACAGACGCCGCTAAAGAGAATGGTGCAGGCCAGAGCAGCAGGGCACTCGAAGCTTGGGTGGCACCAGCTCACAGCAGCCACAGCGGCATTCTGACGGACTAGCATCTGTGCGTGCCAGTGACCAGCAGCCCTGTGGACACATATCTGTGGGGTTGTACAGGGCACCCGTGGAGGACGAGCGGCTTTGCTCTGCTCCAGGAAGGACCGGGTCTCACTCAGTGCCCAGCATTGCCCCTGGCATGGATGGGGAGCTCAGTTAACGTGTGCCAAATCGAACCCAACTCTTTTGGGCAAAGACAAAATGCAGAGACCGAGGATTTTCCCAGACTGTCACCACTCCTGAGTGAGCCAAACGAAACCCGTTCCTGGACAGTCTGTTTGCTCAGATGGTGAGTCTGTCAGATTTCACAGCTTCAGCGACCTCATGAAGCTCTGACCTGAAAATAAATTGAGAGGGAATAAAAAAAAGAGGGAGAAAGAACAAGAGAAAATGATCTGCTCCTCCTGAGGACGCTCTTTTGGCAAGTGTGCTCCAGTCGGTTCCAAAAAACAAAGGGAAATCTTCGTTATGTCAGAAAAACCAACATAAATCGCCAGCAACTCTGCTTTCCTGGCAACACTTTCCATGCTCCTGGGAAATTGGAACCCAATTCTTGAACAATTTCAATGCAGAAGGCTTGTCTTACGTTATACAAGCGGCCTCAAAACTTTCCGCAATCGGGAGGGAATGTCAGCTGCTCCAGGTGGAGCAAAAAGTGAAGGGACAAGAGGCAGCAGGACCGTGGACACCTCGGGGGCACCCGCGCCAGCAACTCTGGGCTTGTGCTTTTCCCGAAGAGTCTAAGACACGGGTACGGGCAGAAAAGCGGCCACCCTAAGGGGACTCCGCTGATGTGAAGCAGATGACTGAACCATTACGGACTGAACTGTGTCTCCGCAAAATGCAGATGTTGAAGCCCTAACTCCAGCACCGCGGCATGTGGCTGTATTTGGAGCAGGGGGTCTTTAAGGAGGTGAAATGAGTTAAAATGAGGCTATTGGTGTGGGCCCTGATCTGATCGGACTGCTGTCCTTACAAGAGGAGATGAGGACACAGGGGGACACCAGGGAGCCGTGTGCAGAGCTGCCATGTGAGGACACGGCAGGAAGACGCCGTCTGCACACCAAGGAGAGAGGCCTCGGGAGAGCCAGCCCTGCTGACGTCCTGTGCTTGGACTGACGTCCTGTGCCCCGGAGCTGGGGGACGGCTGGTTTCTGCTGCTTCCGTCCTGTCTGTGGTGCAGCCAAAGCGCACTCATACCACCCGCTAGAAAGGGATTTGGCCAGGCTTAAGGTCCACGTCATGCAAATTAGCCACGGAAGACTCAAGAGCCAGTAGGTTACGCACATAAAAGTTACACCGGAAGTCCCGGGGGGGGGGTCTAGGGCACGGTCTGGGGTGGTGGTGGCGGCTGCCCAGCCTGGGGTTGGTGACTTGCGCTGAAATCTGGGCTCCTCAGCGCATCTTCCCTATGGCCTGAGCCTTAGGTTGCTCCTTCTGAAACAAGGGTAATAACAGCATCTGATTCTCAGCGTTTTGTGAGATTTAGATCCTATTATATCTTTAAAGCATGAAGCATAAGTGCCCAGCACAATAAAAAAGTTCAGTAAATACCACTATTTCTATCCTATTTTCAGCACACCCGATCCTCCCCACCGCCACCGCCCCGATTGCTTCAAGAGTAAAGAGTAAGAAGTTCCCCTAAGAAGAAAAGAGGTCACCCTTTGAACAAGACTTAAGAAACAAGGGTACTGGGACGGGGATCATATCATAAGCTCTTCTTCATTTTTCTGTTTTGTTTTGAGATAGGGTCTCGCTGTGTCGCCCAAGCTGGAGTGCAGTGGCATGATCATAGTTCACTTCAGCCTCAACCTCCTGTGCTCAAGCAATCCTCCTGCCTCAGCCTCCCAAGTAGCCGGGACTACAGGTATGCATTGTGCCCAGCTAATTTTCAAAAAATCTTTTGTAGAGACAGGGTCTTGTTATATCACCCAGGTTGGTCTCAAACTGCTGGGATCAAGTGATCCTCCTGCCTTGGCCTCCCAAAGTGCTGGGATTACAGGCGTGAGCCACCGCACCTGGCCAAGATTTCTTAAACTCCTCTAACTTCCACAGATTTGTTATACCCTCCTCTTCCAGCTGCCACCCTCTTGACAAACAAAATTATTTTACTGAACCATTCTTGAGTCTTTGGGGTCAGTAAGGAAGCAGAGATTTCAATGGAGTCCTTCTTCCAAACCCGCCTAGGGAGACAAAAACATCTAGGAATCAGAGGAGCAGCGGCAGCCTGAGATGGGAAAGGAAGACACTGGGGAGTCCCAAGGAGCTGGTGAGGATGGAAAGGAGAGCCCAGAACCCGGGTGGTGGCCCCGACGCTTCACCCTCCAGGAGCTCAGATGAGCCAGACATGTAGCTGGCCAGCCCATGAACTCGGGTCTGCGGATCCTTCATTGGAGTCTAGAATTCAGCCTACAGAGCCACAGAAATGGCCTGAAGACACCCAACAGTAAAGAAGGCGGCTGTGTGTGTGTGCGCGTGCGCATGTGTGTATTATACACACCATTCTTTAGAGAGCTTTAGTCATTGGAAGTTATCTGTTTTCTCAGAAATACTTTCCGTCCTTCCATGGCACCAGGATAACATCTGGAATATGCTTGTCTAAGGAAAGGAGCAGATTTTAATAAGCTCTGGCCTCCGCGTTCAGACCCCAGAACTTTGGCACATCTGCCCATCCGGACGTTGCGTCTGACAGAGTTGAGCCTGGCCTTCAGTGAATTCCGTGCCTGGAACTCCAGCACCCCACGGAGGCACCCCCTTCTCCCTACTCATTGAACATCACTGTTCATGCTTTGCATCTTCGTTCATTCCATGGACGTCTTCTAGGCATCACTCTGCACAGAGAAACTACACGAGCACCTACCCTGGCCTTTCCAGCCACGGCACCAACTCAGAGCAACGACTTGCCTCTGGTTTCTACCAGTCCAGAAACAACAATGGCAGCTGCGGACCCTCAGGCCGCAAAGTGGTCCCTGAACAGAGTGCTTGGATGTCTTTTCCCACTTTTTCTCTTAAAGAGAGACAGAAATGAGACCACCTAAGCCATCCTGGCCAAGGAATATAACCTGAGTGGAAAACAAATCTGCAAGGCAGGGAACTCTCTCAGCCCCAGAGGGATCGGGGTAGACATTGGAGTCCACAGGAAATCTCGTCCTGGACATTCTAGAGGCACTGTGATGCAGGGGTTCTGGGGAAGGGTCCTGAACAGCCACAGCCCTGATGTCTTGCAGGGCCACTGTCATCTGGTGTGAGGGGAAGGAGAGGAAGGGGCCGGTCTCTGTCCTGCCTGGACATTCCCCCAGGGAATATCAGCCAGGATTGTGCTCTGTGTCCCTTCCCTCCCTCTGGAACAGAAATTTGCCCTTACTCTCCCCACACACACGCTGCAGCAAGAAAATGGCCCAGCCTGGCCTGGCTTGGTGTCAGCATCTGGGGACCCAGAGAAGCGGGTGTCTTCAGATAGGAACTCTTACCAGCTCTGGCTTTAAAAGTCAGCTGAGCCATCTCAGCTCAGAAGGGAAGGCTGTATGGCCAACGTGGAGGCCTCATAACTGGATCAACAGCAAACCGTGACTATACCTGGGCCAGGGGACTTGCTATGCTAAAATGTCATCTGTATTTCAACCCAGATGTTGTCAGGACTAACTGCCTGAGAGGCTCAAAGAAAGGCATCGCATGAGTGTAAACAAAAGGCCAGTTCCGTGGCCACCTGACCTGGATGCCTCCAGCCCGATGACAGGGTCTCAGCCTCTTGGGGTCAGACTAGTCCCTTGGGCACCTGGACCTCTTCCCAGCCATCTAGGAGGCCCCTGACATTTGGCCTTTTCTCTAGAAAGAACAGGATGCAGCCAGAACAGACTGTGCCCTGAGCTGCAGCAAGGGCCGCCCCACGGCCCAGAGAATCAGCCAAGCCTGCCACACAGAGGGGCCGCAAAATCCACTCTAGTCCCTGCTTACATACCTGTAAAGTTGGCTTTTTAAAAACACTGCTCTGGCTGCGATGCAGGCTCTTCGAAAGATTGATCCCAGGCCTGCTCCTGAACCCCCCGGGGAACTGGGACGGGAGCTCGCCACGTACATGGGTCTCCAAGCTGAGAAACCCAAAGGTAAAACTGGAGGTAGGATTCCTCTTCCAAACGGGTGAATTCCTGAAAGGACCTTGGATTGCAAACACACAGAGAGGCGCCCCAACCTCCATCTCAGGCCTCGTGGAGAAGAGCAGAGGGCCAGGGGCTCAGTCTCTCTCACTTTCTTCCCCACCCAAGAGACGTGCCTGGCCCTAAGCCAGGCAGATGGGAGGAGAGGTCGAGGTCAAGGGAAGGCTGGCAGAGAACCACAGAACCATGAGAGCTGGGGATGCTGACACTGAGGTTCACAACCAAGAGTCTTCTGAGGGGTCTCCCAGTGGAACCACCCAGAGGTGAGAGGATCGGCTCTCATAGTCCCCACAGCTTTGTGGGGAAAGACACCATCGATCTGCGTCCAGTCACCTGCCGACACTCCTTTGGAAGATCACAAGATTCAGGACTTTCCCAGAGCGGCAGGCCCCATCTCCCAAGCCTGGCACCCCCCAGCCCCACCAAGTCATGCCTCCTTCAAGGGTGGGCTCTGGGAGTCCCTTGGGGGTCTGCCTCCCTCGAGGAGGGAGACTAAGTCACCCTCTCTGTTGTTCCCAGCACCGCAGACATGCCACTCCATAAACACGGGTTAAATTCATCCATCAATGAATCCTCACAGCTGGCATTCTGTACCATTTGTCTTATGTCACTGTCTTAAGAGAGGACATTTTTTATTTTTAAAAATAAACAGAGCTGGAGAAGAAATTTCTCCAAAACACCTCTCAGGGGATCCTCCAAGGCCTCAGCCTGATGGGTCTGGAGCTCCTTTCCCACCCCGGGGACCCGCGTGTTCTCACTGCACATTCAGCTGCTTGAGTGGTTAAAAACAGATTGTTGAAAATATAAATTTAAACATGCAAGAGCACCAAGGAAACATCGAAAGAGGCCATAAAACCGTGTGTGTGTGTGTGTGTGTGTGTGTGTGTGAAATGCGATTTTCTCGGCTGCATCCAGGTAAGGAATGAGCCTAGAGCTGTGTAACCCACGTCACCTAAGCTGTCACTCCTGGCCTCTGGCCCCGGGGACCAGCTCTGAGTCCTTCTGATTGTAAGTTTGTCTCCCACCCATACCTAGTGTGGTGAGAATCACAGGCCCCACATGAGCCGGGCAGAGAACACCAAAAGGCACAGAAACTTCAGGTAAAGGAAGGCACGGCCCTCCTCGTGCAGAGGAACGGCAGGTGCCTCGCTGTAACTCTGAGGGCTCCCTGGAGGGGCACCTCTGACCAAAAGTTGCTTATCCTGAAGTCCCTCATCAAGACTCATGGCCGAGAGGAGAGAATATGGCCTGGGCCCCCAAGTGTGCCTGGGCAGGTAAACCCCAGGATAGAAAAGAGTGAGCAAACAGCCTGGGGCTCGCTGGTGGGAGACAGAGGCCCTCCCACTCTGATGCTGCTACAGCCTCCTGCTAAGGGCCAAGCCACTCAGGTGAAGGTGTCACAGGACACTCAGGGGGCCACCTCAAGGGCAGGTCTCCATCAAGGCCACGGTCATTTCCCATAGCCTCCGGCACAGAAGGGACACGGTGAGTGCTTGCTGATGAAATAAGAATAGGTAGGCCAGGCGCGGTGGCTCACAACTGTAATCCCAGCACTTTGAGAGGCCGAGGAGAGCGGATCACCTGAAGTCAGGCGTTCGAGACCAGCCTGACCAACGTGGAGAAACCCTGTCTCTACTAAAACTACAAAATTAGCTGAGTGTGGTGGTGCATGCCTGTAATCCCAGCTACTCAGAAGGCTGAGGCAGGAGAATCGCTTGAACGTGGGAGGTGGAGGTTGTGGTGAGCAGAGATTGTGCCATTGCACTCCAGCCTGGGCAACAAGAGCGAAACTGTCTCAAAAAAAAAAAAAAAATCGGTAACAACAGTCACTAACACCCGTATTGTGTGTTAGAGTTCAGGAAGTCTCTTCTGCATGTTCTTCCACCCATTCCTCAGGACAGAAGTGGGGACTCCGGGATGCTAAGTCATGCTGGAGCCACTGAGAGGTACCACCGAAGCAACCCAGGGCTCGGAGGTGCTGTGCGCAGATGCTCAACACTGTTGGGAAGGGAAGTCTCTGGCTCTTAATTCTGGGGCTTGCCTTAATTCAGTAAGAGCTCCCAGTTGATACTATGTGCTGGTCACACGTTCTCATTAATCTCATAACGACTGAACAAGCTGGGTGCTATTGCTAGCTCTTCGGGTTTGGATCTGTGTCCCCACCCAAATCTCATGTTGAATTGTTGTCCCTGGTGTTAGAGGTGGGGCCTGGACAGAGGTGATTTGATCATGGGGGCAGGGTTCTCATGAATGGGGTAGTGGAATCCCCTTAGTGCTGTTCTTGTGATAGTGAGTGATTCTTGCGAGATCTGGTTGTTTAAAAGTGTGTGGCACCTGTAGTCCCAGCTACTCGGGAGGCCGAGGCAGGAGAATCACTAGAACCCGGGAGGCAGAGGTTGCAGTGAACCAAGATCGCACCACTGCACGCCAGCCTGGGAGACAGAGTGATACCCCGTCTCAAAAAAAAAAAAAAAGTGTGCAGCCCCTCCCCTTTCTGTCTTGCTCCTGCTGCAGCCATGGAAGATAAGCCTACTTCCCCTTCCTTTTCCACTAGGATTGTAAGTTTCCTGAGGCCTCTCCAGAAGCTGAGCAGATGCCAGCACCATGCTCCCAGTGGAGGGGAGGGAGGTGCAGATCCTGTCACAGCGAGGACTTTGACTACCCTGAGTGAGAAGGGGGCCCTGGAAGGCTTTGAGCAAAGACATGCCATGATCTGACGCTCATTCTAACAAGGTCTCTTGGGTGACCATGTGGAGAAGCTTCTAGAGCAAGGGCATAGAGGCAGGAGTGACACAGGAGACAAGAGAGAAGGCTGCTGCACTGCCATGTCACCTTGCCACAGGAAGATGGCAGAACTGGCAATGGCGGGCATAGAACCCATCTTCTGTGAAGCTCTGCTGTGAAGGAAAAACTAGAAAGTGAGTCAGAATCGGAGGAAAGTGAGTCGTGATGGGAGCATATGCAGATGCTGATGGGAAACAACCAGGAAAAAAGGAAAAGAAGCTGCCACCGCAGGAGAGGGAAGGGACACTGCAGCAGCAAACACTTGGAACTGGCCAAGGGGATAGGGTTAAGTTCATGAGTAAAGAGCTGCCCTCAGCAAGAAGCCCGAGGGCCCATCCTCCCAACCGCCCCATGCGCTCCCTCCTCCCTGCGTGGCTCTGTCGCTCTTGCCCACTCCCACAGGGGAGTAGCTCAGCGAGGCTGCCACGGAGAAGCCAGGGTAGTGGAAGTACTGTTCTGACCGCCCCTGTCTCCTCTGCTCTGGAAAGCAGGTCAGCAGCTGCGAGGAGGAGCGTGGGGAGGGGAGGGGGTGGAGGATCAAGGAGAGGGGACAGCCTGGCCCAAGAGACCAGAGAGCCAGGCAGGAATGAGTCAATAGCATGGAGGAGGGTCAGACAGTGCCGAGGGGGCACTTGAGGCTGGTGCTGGGAACTGAAGGCCAGTCGGGCCACTGGGCAGGTGCAGGCACAGCCCAAGAGGAGAACCAGGTATAAGTAAAGCTGGACAGGCCATGCGCCTGGTCATGTGAGAGAGGGGAAAGGGACCCAGTGCAGAAGGCACAGTGGGCGAGGGGGGCCTGGGAACTGACCATGGAATCTAAGCTGAGTGGGGAGGGCATGAGACCAGGAAGGGCTGGGGCCGTGCAAAGACACCGAGGGTCCCTGGATTCTGGTGTTGAGGCGTGGCTGGACTGGAGACACTGGGAGGAGTGAGCAGAGAAGGCTGGGTGGTCTGAATGGGGCTTCTGGAAGCTGAGACAGTAAAGCAGGAAGCCACTGTGAACAGACCCAGGGCTGAGGGATAAGTCGCTAAACAAGGCGGAGGTCTTCGGAGGGAGAAGACCCAGGAACTGTGAACCAAGGTATCACCAGAGAGAACATAAAACACCACGGCACAGGAGAGGGCTGGACGGGAGCCCGCTGGCGACCACCAGGGAACAAAGAGGAATGGCCCTGGGGCCCCACAAGCAGCAGTGGGGCATGAAGCAGCCGAGGATGCAGACTCAAGGACAAGAGGGGACAGTGAACTAGAAATGGCCCTGGGGACCAAGGATGCCACTCGCCCACCCCATGCCCCCGCCGAGGCCCAGTAACACCCAGGCCGAGAGGAGAACACAGTGTGCGCTTGAAAGGGCTGCAGGGCAGCAGTGTCCCCACGGCAGGGCCAGAGTCCCTGAGAGGAAGGAGTGGGGTAGCTGCAGAGAGGGGGCTTTGCTAAGTGCAGCAAGTTCCCAACGAAACACAGCATGTTCTAGGAGCTTGGGTGGGAGGGCCAGGAGAGGGGGCACACGGAGCCCTACAGGAGCTAGAGTCCAGGGGCAGGGGGTGACTGGGACCCCAGAGAGCACCGTCTTAGGCTACACGGGACCACCATTCAAGTGAATATGATCCAGAGGGAGCAGCCTGTCTCAGGCCTGTTCTGAGTCTGTCCTGGCAAACAGGGATGTTTCCTGAGAAGGGACAGTCATCAAAGCACCAACAGCAACTGGTCCCCAGGTGCATCAGCAACCACCTTGGAGGCCCAGGCTGGGGGCACCTGAAGCGACTCAGGACATGGCAATCAGGACCCACAGGAAGATCTGCTCAGAGCACCGGATAGTGGGAAGGACCAAGGGGAGCCAGAGGCCTCCGTCCTGCAGCCTCACCTGCCCGCCCCGAGCAGCTCCAGGATGTCGTGAAGATGTGTCTACCTGGGAAGGAGCCTGCAGTAGCTGTAGGTAACCTCCCTATTGCCTTCTGCTGGGGCTGAATGGTCACTGTGTCACCGGAGGAGCCTGCATCAGCCACCGTCTGCCTCTGCACGTGGCCATCTCCCGACCAGCTCACTGCGTCCTGAATGAACTCACAAATTGCCTGCCTGAAATCTGAGATTTTCAGCTCATAAGCGCTGAGAGAGAAGATTCAGACCCGAGGTGCCATATCCCCCTTCCACTAAGCACTCCTGGCAACACCCTGAGGGCCGACATCGTTCACGGTGTCTCCAGATCACTGGAGGGACGTGGGCACCTTGCGCCAGCTCCTCACTGATCATGAGCAAAACATAAACGGGCTGACATGGGGGCCGGGGCCTCGCTCCACGTGCAAACTCAAATTACACCCCTGGAGAAGCAGCACAGTCCTCTCCCCGCGCCTGGGAACACAGTACAGAAGGCCGCACCTCCAGCACTGCTCCCCACAGCAGGGCCTCAAGACAGACAGGCAGTGCTCCCGCACACAGCGCCCATCATACCCCAGTATCATGATCCCATTGCTCCTTAACAGAGTCCCCTCTTCTCTGCCTGCCTCACCCCCATGAGGACTAGAAACTCGTGCAGGCCAAGACCCTGTGGGCTCTTTCCCGCCCCATCATACTCTCTCCTCCACCCACCCGACCCCCACAGCTGCCCCCACAAATTGTAGTTCCTCACCTAAGAAATAGACAGTGAACTCTTCTGCCTTGGTGATAAACCTAAACATGTTCAAACAGCCTGGTACTGCCAGGTGATGTCTGCAGAAGTCGGAAGTCAATCCCAGGACTTCACCCCTAGACCCCCACCAAGTGTTTGGTGCAGCTGAGGCCTGTTTGAAAGTCTTCATCTGAACCCACATCCGGTCGGGACCCAGAGCCACAATGAGCAGCCAGAGTGTGGGCCCTGCACCCCAGGGACTCAGCTTCAGGCTTCTCCGCCCTGGCCCCGGAGCAGGCAGATGCCATCTCTAGAGTACCTCAGGGTGCAGGCAGCTTATTATTTACACACTCTCCTCCTGTCCCATTTCCCCAAGAAGACGAGACAAGGAGGCTCTGGTCCTACCCCCAGTCCTCCACCATCATGGAGGACCAGGGTGCAGGCCAGGAACAGCCGCCTGAGTCCTCCATGGCCCTGCCGGTCACTTCCCCAGCCTTGCCTCCTTCCATGTCCTCTCTCCACTCAGCTCCTGAATTGCAGTCTCCTGGCTGCCCTTCAAATGCCCCCAGTGCAATCCCCCCACCCTAGGGACACTGCACTTGCGGTCCCCTCCTGGGAACATCTTTCCCCAGATGTCCTCGGAATCCCCTTCCCCACTGGACCCCATTCCCTCCTTCACTTTCCCTCTGGGCTCGTGATGTTTACTCATCACTAAGGATCCCCCAAGTCCCTCCTCCCACCAGAACATCAGCTCCCTGAAGGCAGAGACTGGCTTCTTTAACGGCCACCTCCTCCAAGTGTCCAGGACAGTGCCTGGCACACACTAAGTCTGGGATGAATCAACACTTGGAAAAACATCTGAACTTATTAGCTGCTTTTTTAAAACCAAGAGGGCTGGCCACAGTGGCTCATGCCTGTAATCCCAGCAGTTTGGGAGGCTGAGGCAGGCAGATCATTTGAGGTCAGGAGTTAGAAACCAGCCTGGCCACCATGATGAAACCCTGTCTCTACTAAAAACACAAAAATTAGCCAGGCGTGGTGGCAGGTGCCTGTAATCCCAGCTACTCAGGAGGCTGCCTCAGGAGAACGGCTTGAACCCGGGAGGCAGAGCTTGCAGTGAGTAGAGACTGCACCACTGCACTCTAGCCTGGGCAACAGAGTGAGACGCCATCTCAAAAACCACCACCACCAAGAGATACAAAATGAAGACGGAATGCGACAATACATGTGGCAGGATCGCTCACACTCTCCCAGAATCGAGGATCTATGCAAAGGTGGGAGGCCCTGCACCCTCTGGCCTTACCGCCACTCCCTCCTTGGGTCTTCCTACAGAACATCTTGGCTTCCGGCTCACCACCTTTCCAACCGCACAGTTTCCTCTATGCTTTGTCCATACTGGTCCCCGCTGGATCTTTAGCCTAGGCTGGGACCTCAGAACCAGCATGCAGTTCGTATGTGAACCCCAGACTTGAGACAGGCTGAGCTCACAGTCCAGGGCACGGCTGACGCTGGGTCCTCAAGTTAATTAGCTGGTGTTCAGCAACGTTTTCCTCATGTACAATATCCGGGAGCTTCTTGTTAAAATCAAGCCACACATTGTATTTTCCTAAGTCAGCCTGAGTCTAGGGAGATTTGGCCTGTCTGTAACTTTAATTTTAAACTAATTCCTAAAGCTGGAGGAGATTTGCAACACAGGTTGACGGATCATCTCAGAGTCTCAAAAGTCCTGTGAACGATCTCAGAAGCACCTGGGGAAGGCCTTGTCACAAAGCTCTGCTTCAGCTGGTCATCCCCTCCGAGGAACCCACGGGCGGCTCAAGCGCCTATGTCTGCACACACCTGCAGATCCTTACACCCGAGTGCGGTGCACACGGACGCCGCATGCTGCAGCTCCTGAGAGCCATCCACTTCTCACTCTAGACCAGCTGAGAAGAGAATGAAAGGAAGGCAAGACTTTGGCAAGGAAAGGCTTGGAGAAGGGGCCGGGCATGCTCAGGACACCCCCCCGAGGCATGTAGATCTCTTACAAAGCTCAAATGGGTGATCACTCAGTCGCAGGTGCCTCAGAATCTGGCAGAGGCTGAGATCAGGCCCCACCTGGCGTAGCCACACCCAAGCTAACAGCAGACGCTCCCCTCTCCCTAGAAGACCCATTCCTGAAACTGTTAATTGACTAATTCCATCCAAAATTAAACTTTTAATTGTACTTTGTTTTTCAAATGGCTCCCACTGTGACTCTTCAGGTGGTATTTGATTCACTCTAGTAATTACCTGGACTTTCCAATTGTAGTGGTTTATTTTACCTTGAAGTGACTCTTTTTCCCTTTTTTCGGCGCTCAAAAATTTCTCCTTGTCACAATAATTAATAGGTTTTGTTCCTAAAGGCATGATACCCAAATGATCTTAACAAAGCATAGCTCTAGGGCCGGCCAGCCAGCAAAAGAGAAAAGCTTGGTCCTCCCAAGTCCAGGAAGCCTCCACCTACTCCCCACTGAAATCCTACATGTCTCCGGCCCCCAGACAGGCTGCACCATTATGACCAAGGGCTTCCTCTGCTCTCAGAACAACTTAGCCTGGAATTCACCAACTGGCTAAACAGGGAATCAGCTGCGGATCAGGGTGAGAGAAGTCCTAAAATATCTTCTTCGTCAATGAAAACTAGAAAAAGTCACCTGGTGATGGAAGCTTCAGGGTTTGTACAGAACCCACCCCAAGGCACAGACCTCTGTTTCTGGGGAGGCATTCAGTCTGCACGGGTGACATTCAGGCACATCTCCTGCTCGGACGATGCTCCACCACCACCACCACCCAGCAGTGGAAAAGGTGCACTTACCAGCTTCACTCTCTAATCCTAGTAACTTCCAAAAATAAAAATAAAATAAAGAGAGAAAGCCAAAGCCAAGCAATGAGCAGGAAGGAATGAGGTTGCAAAGAGCTTCAGGACATGCAACCTCTTAGGAGACACCGGCCAGTTAAATGGCAACTTCTAAGGTCACTCAGAGCCTCAGAACACCTGGCAAGAAAAGTGAATGAAAGGGAGGAAGCTGGAGGCAGGTGGAGACAGGGAGAGAGAAGAGAGAAAGAAAGGTAAGCGGAAGAGAGGACGGAGAGATAATGAGGAAATGTAAATCTACTTGAGAGCCAGGGACCTTATCCTTTAGGTTCTGCATGTGCCAGTTCCTCCACCTAGAATTCCCTTTCCCCTCCATCTAGAGAATGCTGAATCCTGATTTAAGACTGTGCTGAAGGGTAACCTTGTCTGTGGAGTACCCTCCTTCTCACCGAACGGAGAATATCTGTCCTCTTGAACATTTAGTCAGGACAAGATGTTACACTGAAGTAACAATAACAGTCAACCCTAATATTTCAGTTGCTTCAACAAGCCACTTCCTCACACCACACATCCACTGCATGTTGTAGGGGAGGAGACTCCACTCCATGTAGTCCCTCAGGGATCCAGGCTGCTGGAGCCTCCACCTCAACACAATCAGCCCTGATAGCTGTTTTTTTTTATCTGGATAGGGCTTCATATATTTAGATTCAATATTTTCTATGCACTTTATTTACTTGTCACAGTATTCCTGTGAGACAGACATTCATCAGTTGTGGGAAATGAGATGGAAGAGATGAAATGGGCCCTGCAATCAAGCTGGACCCAGAAGGGGCTGAGCCTAGGTCCTTTGGATCCTGTGCTCTTTAACTACAAAAAGAATATCTTTTTCCCAAACTTCCACAGGGAAGTCAGGGGAAGGGAACATAGCAAACCACACATGCCACTTCTGCTTACCCTGCATGGGCCAAAGTCAGTTGTACAACCAATCCTAACTTCAAAGGTGGCAGGGAAGAACAGTTCCACCATGAGCACCCAGGTAGAAAAGCAGAAATATCAATTCTCATTGCTGAGGCTGTTTCCCACATCCACCCTGGCCAGCAGCTGTGATGGGGACTGCTCCATGGCGGCATCTCACATTAGGTTTTGTAGTTTCTCCTTATAACAAGCTGGAGGAAAAGCTCTACTATCTGTACTTGCATATTTACAGATGAGAAAATAAAGACTCAAAGAAGTTAAACATATTTGTTGAGGTCAGATGTATAATAAGAGTAGCATTCAAAAATAGGAGTCCAAAACTCACACTCCTGCCCCTAAACCACACACATTCCTAAGTGGAATTCATCACTCCTCTCCTTTCTCCCATTATCTCTCCCACTGGACCGTGAGTTCTTCAAGGGAAAAACAGGGCCTTGTTCACCCGGCCAGCAGAGTCAGGCACTAAGAAATGCCTGCAGAGTGAGCACATCAGCTACATCCCGGGATGGAACACGGACGGCAGCTCCAGGCCACTGCAGCCCTTGACGGTGATGCCATGGAGCCCTGCCAATTCCAGCCGCAAGAACCATGGACAGCTCCCATGGGGCAAGCACTCCCTCTGCAAGCTCTTGCCACGGACACCCTGGAGACCCTTCGGGAGTTCTCACGGGACTTAGGAGGCTCTGGTATCCCGGCGTCCTGCTGTTCTGGACCCAAGTAAGCCAGCCAAAGAAATCTAGGAGGTTGTCAACAAATGCCCTCCAAGTTTTTATCAGTGTGGGCTTAAATTAACTACATTCCCTGCTAGCTTATTAAATAAAGTAAATTAGGTCTCAATTATTTGCCTGCACACCAGGCAGGAAAAATGAAATTTTCAATTTAAACATAATATTGCTATTAATATTCAGAGGCAGATCTGAGATCAGAAGTTCTGTGCACTTCTGCTGAGAGAGGTCAGAAAAGAGAGATTCTCATGGAGGGGTACCCTCCCCACCGAGACACCCACGGCAGGAACCCCAGCCCTTTCGGAAGAGCTGGGTTTTGGGCGCCTGGAAAAGCAATTTGGGAAGGAACAGCAGCGCTAAGCCACGCATCTGTTTTATTTTCTTCAGGTGTTAAGTACCACCTCACTGCCAAATGCCCTTATCAACATTGCCTTTCAGTATCAAGACATCTAAATCGGGCACATTCAAAGCCTCTGAATTTACATGTTTTAATGGAAAGGGAGAACCAGTGTGGAGGAAGAATGTGCTTAACTCCAAGCCCTTATCGGCCACACGATCCGAGCACAGATGCTCGAGGACATCCTCAAGAGGAGACTTTACATCTACTCATGTGGCTTTATGTGAGTTCAATCAGCACAATGTGCTCTAAAAGCCAATTTCATATCTGGAATCAAAAGAACCAGGATTCAGTACCATTAGTCACCTTCGCGCCTTCCCCCCCTTCCAGAAACCCTTCTTGCTAAAGGCATCTACAATAAGGATGTAACAGTTCTAACAGAATAAAAATAGTCTTTCAAATGTAGATATATATAAAGTTTAAAGAGCTTGAGGTTGGCCTGCTGGGGGGTACAAATTAATGACGAGTCAGACATGCAGGCTGGGGTGCTGGGGGTATTTGGCGCCGGATGGTGACCAGCTGTTCGCTATTTCAGCTGAGGACAGAATGAACAGGAAAGATACTTCCAACTAGAGCAGGAGGGAGCCAGACGGGCAGGTGTGACTAGCAACAGCAGCGCCCTTCCAGGAGAGGTTGGTCTCATCCCTGGAGGCCCAAGTCATAGCGGATGAAGAGCAGGCTCTGGGGTTCTGCACCTTCCCGCTGGGTGACCACCACCAAGTTGTCTTTTAAGTGCTCTGAACTGCTTTGCATCTAAAATGTGCTGGCTTCTCGGGGTCCTTAGGAGGATTTTAAAAGAGAAGCACATAAAACACTTGCTTGGTTCTGGCCCATGATTAAAAACAGGATAGACTCATCTGCGTGTGTTCAGGTACAAGCTGGACTTCACCAGGCTCTCTTGCAGGAGTCTCCCCAATTGAAGAGATTTATTCATTGGGTTTATGCAGAGGCTGCTTCCAAAGAAACACAGGAAGCCCGTAGAAAAAAGAATGGGTTTTTACTTTGGGGGATTTTTTGGTGTTTTTTTTTAAATCAAAATGGCGGGATACTGTGGGGTGACGAGGCACCGCTGGCAGACAGGAATGGATGGGAAAGAAAACCACAGACAGAAGGAGGAGGGAGCAGGGGAGAGGAGGTGGGGGGAAAGACGCGCCAGGCAGGACTGCATGCCGGGTAAGTTCCCTCCCCAAAGCAAGGGAGGAGCTGATCAGAGAGGGGAGGAACAGCCTTCCTGTCTCTGGCTCACTCAGGCTCCAAATGCCAGGTCTCCAAGGTCGGAGAGGATGTCTCCTCTTTCAGCGCCGCCACGGAATCCGCCCGCTAGAGGCCCCATCGCCCATCTGCTAATCATGCATGTGCCTTCCTAGCCTCAGATCCTTACAACCCTGCTGAAGGCCCTGGCCTTTGTGCCATCAGTCACATGCAGAGGGGCATGATCTGGGTTCCAGCAGCACTGCTGTGCCTCCCCAGGGTCCCCAAGGCATTGCTCCACATCTCTCTGAGTCTCCCCGATTCCTAGCTAGTCTGTGTAAGACCCTTGGCCAGTCCAGCCATGTGTGAACAGGCCCAGCAACTGTAGCCACAGGGTTCATGCCCTTGGGGGGGCCTGCTCTGCAGCCCCAGCCATGTGCTGCGCATGCGTATATGTGTGTGTGTGTGTGTGTGTGTGTGTGTGTGTGTGTGTGTGACATCCACGTGCCTTCCGCAGAGACATACAGGAGAAATTCTCACTGAAGGGGATGGCAGCAGCATCTCCCATAGATCACTGCTCCTGATCTCCGCTGGCAGCCCAAATAGCCCCCTGGAGGACCCAGGTAATGCAGTCACCCTCCCCCAGACCCATATGTCCTCCAAATGTTCCCAGTGAGGAAGGTGAGCTCCTGCATCCACCCTCTCCCCTGGCTGCCTGGCCCCTTGCGGAGATCACATGCAACTCTAACTTCACTGTGTTCAGGAATCTCAGGCATTTAGAACTGGAAGAGAAACCCATGCATGAGGAGTCTCACAAAAGCTCTAGCCTGTGGGCCCAAGTATTTGCTAAGTGCAAGCCTGTCAAACTGCACCCCAAGGCCCTCATGTTCCATGAGCCACCCACCAAAGATGAAAACAGCATCCCTGGAACCAACCTTCAGGAGCCACTGCTAATAAAGGCAGGTGTTTCTTACGTTCTAGTGAAAAGGTCACCATATAAGGAAGATGACCAGCCAAAGAGGGCAGGAAGGTGGTGTCTGAGACAGAGTCGAAGGCATTGTGCCAAGGGGTAAATGTTTTCTGCTGAGCTCCCGGTTGAGAATTTGGATGGCTCACATTTCCCAGGCACTAGCTAAAAGGCAAGTCCTGTGCTTTTAAGCACCTGAAACATCGTACACCTTTTAACACCTTTAACAGATGTAGGTGGACAGCACTATTACTGACTCCACATGACAGAGTGGGCACGTGCACACACACAGTCGTGCACTCACACGCGCACATGCACATCCACGTGCACACACACGTGCGCACACATGCACATTCACGTGCACACACATGCACATCCACGTGCACACACATGCACACTCACTTGTACTCAATGCACATTCACGTGCACACACTCGCAAGCACACACTGTGCACACGCTGGCGAGCACACACACACTCACTTACGCACACACAGAAAGATAAGGCAGACAAGCCTAATTAAGAAAATCTAACCCAAGTTTGCAGCCAGAAATGGACTTTGAGGATGCAGCTCAGGCAGTGCACAGGGTGGGGGCAAGAAGAGGGCCCTGCCTCTGTGTGAGGCCTCTGATGCACCCCCCATGCCAGGAGAGCAAGCCTGCCCCGAGGCCTGTGCCAGTGGCCGTGGCAGTCAAATGTTCCCGACGTGGCCACCTGTCCCATCCTGCCCAGCTCCACAGCTGGGCGGACCTTCCACCAGTGACAAAGCTGGGGCTGCGGGTCTAAGTCCCAGAACACACTGCAGCACGCCCAGGCCAGTGAGAAAACTTGAGGGGGTCTTGCTTGATTTCATTTTGTTTTCTTGAGGCAACCACATATTTAAGACTCTCGGAAACACCTGCTTTCTACCTTATTACAGTGACCTCTGGTGGTCAAGAATCAGACATTGCACGGCCAAATTAGAATTAAATTGCTTAATTTCAAGCAACTCTAGGTAACAAATGCCTCGAGGTCCTTTAAGAGGTTCTGAGAAGAGCAGAAGAGAAGGGACTGTGAGTTGGGAGCTTCTGCCAGCCCTGATGAAGGGAGGAGGCTGGCTGTCACCTGACCCTGAGCAAAACCCGCCAGGGCTTCTCAGATGATGCTTCCAGAGCAAACGAGAAAGGCCTCCGTGCTCCAACCTGGGGCGGCATCTCAGCTGCTGCTCCCCTGCCCCCGACCAGCTGGTGGCATCTCAATGCCAGGCTTAGAGGGCACAGGCTCAGGAAGGTTTATCACAAAAGCTTTCACCCTGCTGGCGGGCCTGCTATAAGCTCGGGGGAGGGGAAGGGTTTCTAGAAGGCTTGAGGTCTCAGCACCACCACCGGCCCTGCTCCAGGTCTGAACAGGGAGAGGCAGGGAAACTGGGCACCTTTTTCCCACTGGAATCACGAGTCCCAGCCAAGAGAAGAAGGTCAGCCAGGAACAAGAGAAAGAAGCAGCGTTTCTGCCCACATTCCGTGGTACACTGGGTACCCAGGCTATGGTGCCAGGGCAGCCCAGGGAAGAAGGATGAGGCAAGAGAAGCAGCAGCCGCTTTGGGAGTCATTTTGGAGACAGAAAGGAAAGATAAAATCCCAGGGGCCATGACCAATATCCCCTTGGCCCTAAGCCAGGGCAGCGGAAGTCAGAGGGTGGAAGTCTGTGGGAAACAAAGCTCCTGGAACAAACCTTTGCACAAGCAAGAACCTCTATCACCCTATCCCCAAGGACACCCCCAAGACATTCTACACAGATGCTTTAAACACTAAAAACTCTCCAGAGACAAGCATCCAACAACCTCAACCCATTCTAGTAGCTTCTAGAAGCTTCCAGATCAGAGCATTCAGACATTAACCCCTCCACACATTATTGCCATCGCTTGGTCCATCCAGAGGGTGGAGGCTTTGGTCAAATCCCCAAACACTAATGACAGATCTTCCCAAGGTCCCTGCAGGTACCGAGATAGGCTGAGCCTGGCTGTTTTGAATATGAAGACAGACTGGTTCACTCTCTTGATATTCTTTGAAATTCAAAATGGATGTAGAATATCAATATTGTCTCAATTTTCCTTTATCTACGAGGAGACGTCAGCAAACCTTTCTGCCAAGGATTGTACAAGGATCATTAAAAGGAAAATGTCCATGGTAATTGTGCCTTTATGCATATTTCTTCACTCCAATATTCTATAACATAATAATGTTTCACATTTCTACAGAACTGTCTTTTCAGCATGTTTTCGCATTATGCTTAATTTCGTAAGAGTTTCTCAGCCCCACATAACGACACAGTTCAATGCAAAATCAGATATAAATCTAGCTTAAGAGACTCTCAACAGGAATTTCATTTAAAACTGTAAATGTTAAAAGATTCTGCCTCTGATTTATCTTCTGTTGTGTGTGTACGTTTCACACAGTGAGCTTCCCCGGCCCTCTAAGACAATAGATGCCAGCAAAGCCACGGCACCTACGGCCTGGGCCTCGCAGGGCTGGCTGGCTCTAAGCCCATCTGCAGAGGAGGCAGAGGAGGGGACAGAGGGCAACTCTTGGGTAGGAGCTCCAGCTTGGGGGCTGTGTGGGGCCTCGTGTGGGAAATGAACCAAGGGTGGCTGACGCCGTTGCCCTCACTGGCTCAGGGGCAACTTTTAGGGAGTCATTTTGCAGCTTTATCTCATCTCCCAGTTCCTCCAAAACACAGGGGCAGCATAAGGGCCCTCTGCCTCCTGCTCCCACATGCACCTGTCTTACAACACGGAGGGAGGCCGGGCGCAGTGGCTCAGGCCTGTAATCCCAGCACTTTGGGAGGCCGAGGCAGGTGAATCACCGGGTCAGGATATCAAGACTATCCTGGCTAACACGGTGAAACCCCATCTCTACCAAAAATACAAGAAAAATATTAGCCAGGCATGGTGACACGCATCTGTGGTCCCAGCTACTCGGGAGACTGAGGCAGGAGAATCACTTGAACCTGGGAGGCAGAGGTTGAGTGCCACGGCACTCCAGCCTGGGCGACAGAGCAAGATTTCATCTCAAAAAAAAAAAAAAAAAAAACACGGAGGGAGATCCCTAGCCAAGGCAGAAAGTCCGGGGTTGGGGTTTTATTATGTCGTGTACCTGGCTGTGGTCATGACCTTGCACTTGTCAAGTTGAAACGATGACCCCTGACCCCCGCTTACGGGTACGCCTGGGAGATAGGCAAGCTGACAGTGCCCGAGAGCTCATTTGGGAAGAAGCAGGCCTATGCCTTCAGGTGCTGCGAACTGTGAATTCTTGATGGAATTAATGAATCCGGAGGAGGCATTCATCCATTGTCTAAGCACATTTAAGACAATTTTAAAATATGGGTTATTTACATAGTAGGCTCTAATGACTCCGAAGCAACCATTACAGTCCGTCATGTAAAGCCATATCCGAGCAATCTGATTGCACCCTATCACGCGCATGCCGTGTTTAGACAACTTACAGTACACAAATTATTTACATCGTGAAAACATCTCCATGGCCCTGACATTATGCTATCAAGAGACAACACAGCAGCAGTAGATTAAATTGAAATATGCTGGCAGCTTTTGAAACTTTCAACTTTATTCCAAAATGCTAAAAGCAAAAAAAAAAAAAAAAAAAAAAAAATTCACAGCGTGTCTAAAATTTCACTTGAAAGGTGGGGCTGTGGTGAGTCGCCACCCAAAAAAAGAAAAGTCGCCACTTTGCAATTGTAAAATCCATTTATTTAAAGAAGATTGAGGTATCCAAGCCTTCTGATAGCACTTAACATATTTTAAAATATGCACTGCAAAGCTCTAAAAGTTCCTGAATTCCTCCATAAAAAAAAAAAAAAATGTTTTGCCACTTCTAATGGACTCTACCCAACTCCAAGCAGAATCTGTAGGGTACACGCCCCCAGAAAAAAGGCAATTGAAATGACTTGTCTATATCTTCCCAGGAAAGTAAATTACATATAAGTCTGTACTCACACCTCCACTCCCCTATAGGTTACCCATTTTCCTCCCACACTCCACAGCCCACAGAAATGAAGAGAAAATTATCAAGTGGGTTTAGGTGCTTGGATACCTAATTGCAACAAATCTAAGCACCTCATCTTTCTGCCTTTTAGAACTTTGGTTTCATACTTTAAAGCGATTCCCATTAGCCACATGCCAATTAGCTTCGAGCATTTCACAGAATAGAACGCCCCTTGAGATAAAACGCCCCCCACACCTGCACGTCTTCCAGATTTGTTTTTCAATATGTCACTGAAACCAGATTCTTGGGCAATGGTTCAGATGTGAAAGGAGGCGCTGTTAATTTTCAAGTTCTCAAACCAAGGTGTCAGAAAGGACCCCAGACTTAATTAAGGACAACACAGGTCTCTCTAATCCAAAGAATGCTCCATGAATTGCAAGGGTTGCCTGGGCATTTTGTATAACTAGGTTTGATGATGCTGATAGTGAAAAAGAAGGGAGGAGGAGGAGGAGGAGGAAGAAAGGTGGGAAGGTGGCAGCCACAACACCATGCTGCAGCAACAGATTAAATGGCATAATTCACACAGAACTATATAAAGCATAAAGTCAAAGCCACATATGACCCTTGGCCTATAGAAACATCTTTGTTATTTATTTATTCTTATTATTTTATTTTTATTTATTTATTTTTGAAACAGAGTCTCACTCTGTTGCCTAGGCTAGAGTGCAGTGGCATGATCTCAGCTCATTGCAACCCCTGCCTCCCAGGTTCAAGCAATTCTCCTGCCTCAGCCTCCCGAGTAGCTGGGATTACCAGCACCTGCCACCACACCCAGCTAATTTTTGTACTTTTGGTAGAGACAGGGTTTCATCATGTTGCAGACTAATCTTGAACTTTTGACCTCAACTGATCTGCCCACCTCAGGCTCCCAAATTGCAGAGATTACAGGCACAAGCCACTGAGCCTAGCCTTTGTCATTTATATAAATGAGTACACACAATATCCGTATTGTTATAAAAACTAATGTTTCAAAAGTTCTATTAAAAACTATGAACTCTAATGAGTAATATCCCCCCCCCCCGTTGAAATACTTGGGAGAAAGTGTTTGATGTGTACAACCTTCCTGAAATAAATCAACATATCAAGATGGAGGGATGAATACAGAAGGATAGCTATTGACAAGGCAAGCAAAATGAAATGCTAGCTCTAGGCGCTCCTTGGCGGGTTTATGGATTTCATTCCAAAACTCTTTCAACTTTGTTATATTTTTGAAATATATGTTTGAAATCTTTAAATTGAAATGGCAGAAAAACTAATTTTTTCACTTAATAACATGGCATTGATCTCTGTATTCCTTTTAACCACTGCACAAGATTCCACTTTACAGATGCACCATGATGTCCCCATTGGTGGGCATTTGGGTTACTTTGCAATGACAAACAATGCCATAATGAATGTCCATGTAAATATGTCTTTGAATGCTTATGATCGCATTTTTATAGGATACATTTCTTTTTTTTTTTTGAGACAGAGGCTCATTCTGTCACCCAGGCTGGAGTGTGAGTGGCACGATCTCAACTCACTGCAACCTCAGCTTCCTGGGTTCAAGCAATTCTCCTGCCTCAGCCTCCCAAGTAGCTGGGACTACAGGCATGCGCCACCATGCCTGGCTAATTTTTGTATTTTTTAGTAGAAATGGGGTTTCACATATTGGACAGGCTGGGTCTCAAACTCCTGACCTCGTGATCTGCCCGCCTTAGCCTCCCAAAGTGCTGGGTTTACAAGCGTGAGCGACCTTGCCCGGCCAGGATAAATTTCTAACTATGAATTTGTTGACTTAAAGAAAATCAACATTTTGACTTTTGATATGTAATAACAGCTAGTAACCACTGCACATTCGCTCTGTGCAGGCACTGGCATAAGCACTTTTCCTGGATTACATGCTCCTCACAAGAACTTCATTAAGTAGGTACTCAGTAGCCTCATTTTATAGTTGACGAAACTGAGGCCTAGAGAGGCTAAATAACTTGTCCGAGGTCTCACAGCCAGAAAATGGCAATTTCACTCCAGGGCCAGTGATTTTAACCATTGTGTTTAAAATATGGCAAAAAGGGTCAAACCAATGTATGTATTCCTAGCAAGTGTGTGTCAGTTACTGTTTTCCAAAGCTGTATTGTTTCGAAATTTATCTAAAACTTAACGAAAACGCTATCCATTTTCTGAATAGCAGAAAGCCCAACGTGAAGAACCCAGCACAGAGAGAAAGAAGCACAGAATGCGGCCAGGTAGGGAACAAATGCCTTGCTGATTCCAGCCAGAGCACAGGGAAAGGGGAACGTGCCACCTCAGCTGGGATTCTCTCCCTGCCACATGTGGCCCTCCTGGTCTGCAGTGATGCTGACAGGTAAACACACCTGTGAAACTCTCAAACTTCTATTTTTAAACTCTAAATCCCAAGCCATCTTCCCAGATGCATACATGCAACCTCAAGTATTCTACCTCCATTTTTCTTTATCAGATAGCTGCAAGTAGAAAGAACTAAGCAAATGAGTAAGTGTATCGTCTCTCTTTCCGTCATCTACTCCATTTGTTCAAGTAAATCTTTAAACAATGCTTGATGTGTCCATGGGATATTAATATCAACAAACTCAAAAGTTTCTTTTGTTTTATTATCTAAAACATTATGAATCATCCCATTATAAAACCGATTAAGAAGTCTTCCTACAGCAGGCTGTAGTACCAGCCCCAAACTTCCAAGACCTCACTGAAACAGCCATCGCGCAATTAACCCCGAAGACAAGAAAGCCACCACCATGAAAAGAGACCTCTTCAAAGAGCAGGGCACCCGCCTAGTTGAAGCTCACAATGGAAAGAAACAGTAGTGATACCTAATAATACCGTTGCATTATTGTTGCTGTGGCAACAAAAATACTGTAATTGATAGAGCCAACTCACTTAGCAGAAACATAACAAATTATGCCCGAAAATAGGTTTGGAAGAAGAGCTGAAAGGGAAATGAAAACAGAGTAACTTCAGATAACAAGCCAATCACCTCAGATGTTAGCAGAGCGGAAAAAGCACAAAGCTTAAACCCAAAAGGCCCACTTTCCAGTCATGGCTTCGTAACTGACTCGCCGCGTGACACTGGCATGTTACTTAACATTTCCGAATGCTAGTAGTCTCTGCTGCGGAATTAGGAGCGTAAGGCCTACTTCACAGGTGATAATAAAGGAGAGCAT
Source organism: Saguinus oedipus (assembly GCA_031835075.1). Taxonomy (NCBI): domain Eukaryota; kingdom Metazoa; phylum Chordata; class Mammalia; order Primates; family Cebidae; genus Saguinus; species Saguinus oedipus. Next base: position 44,822,590 of record CM063175.1, on the reverse strand, counting down.
GAAACTAGGTGAAGTCCCTGGCTGATCGCGCTCGCTCTTGACAGCAGCTGTTAGCGCCGTGATAATAATTGTGGTGGGCTCGCCAACTAGTATTCACTTAGCAGTTTTCACGTAGAACTGGGAATCTATCATGTGTTCACATATTTTCTCTTCTTCTCAGTGACGATGATGATGGCGATGATGAAATACTTCAAGCTTTCCAAAAACCATAGGGGATACTATAATAAAAACCTGTGTGCCAACTAATCATAGTTTTCAGTCATAATATTTCACTAGATACCCTCCAATTTATTTTTCAGAAATAGAATTAGATATTACTGGAGCTACGCTGTACCTGCCCATCTCATGCCCCCCCTGCCTCTCAGAGGTAGCTACTATCTTCCATTTAGTTTTTATTTACTATATGTGTCAGCATCCATAAACAATATATGTTTTTACATTTTAAGTTTATATATATGGTACCGTGCCATACATTTCTTTTTGCAATTTGTTTTTTTCCCCACTCAGTTTTGATCTTTATACATATATACAGGACTTGAGCATATTCGTTTCAATTGCTGTATACTATTTCATTACGTAAGTATACTACAATTTATTGCCCATTCTACCGCTGATGAACATTTAAATTGTTTCTGAATTTCTATTAGTGTAAACACGGTAACACAGAACATCATTGCTCACGTCTCTGTGCACAGGTATCAGGGTGTCTGTAGAGTAGCAGTTCTCCAAGTGTGGCCTGCAGACCCTTGAGGCATCCCCAGGAGACCCTTTTGGGAGACAGAGCGGTCAAAACCATTTTTTGTAAAGTACCAATAAGTGATTTGCCTTTTTCACAGTCTTGGTGTTTGCACAGCTGAAGCAAAAGCAACCGTGGGTAAAACTGCTGGGGCCTCCCCGCAGATCAAGGTAGTAGCAACCAACTGGACTGGTAATCACATATTCTTCATTGCCACGTGCTTACAGAAAAACGCGAATGCACACGCTCTTGTCAGTTTTACTTTACAATTCCTCGATGGAGCAATAAAAGTAACAGATTCTTGTTTGAGACGGAGTTTCACTCTTTTTGCCCAGGCTGGAGTGCAATGGTGCAATCTCAGCTCACTGCAACCTTTGCCTCCCAGGTTCAAATGATTCTCCTGCCTCAGCCTCCCAAGTAGCTGAGATTACAGGTGCACACCACCACACCCGGCTAATTTTTTGTATTTAGTAGAGATGGAGTTTCACCATGTTGGCCAGCCTGGTCTCAAACTCCTGACCGCAGGTGATCCACCTGCCTCGGCCTCCCAAAGTGCTGGGATGACAGGTGTGAGCCACCACCCCAGCCAAAACGAACAGGTTTTGGTCTTTATGTTGGTCTGCGGTCTTTGCCATTACTTTTAATGGCAAAGACCACAGTTACTTTTGCACCAAGCTAATAAATCTCAATCTTGAATTTTTTTTTATATTCTGAGTGACAAAATGGAAGTATACGTAATCTGCTGCAATCTAAAGCATGATGGTTGCCTTGAAGAAAAGCATTTGTGTGACTGTTTGAGTTGAAAGCTAAACCAGCCACTTTCTTCATAGAATGCCATTTTTATTTGAAGAAACAACTGACTTTTTTTAAACTACAGTTCTTCAGGCGGAGGAATTTGGCAGGGCTTCTGTCTCTGGCCAAGATGGAGTAACAAGGGCTAGATAGATGTCCTCTCCTGCTTAAAACAACTAAAACACGGCATGTATGAAACAGCCGTTCTCTAGTATTGGACATCTGGCAGTGAAGAACAGCGAGGTGAGCCCTGTGACTGCCCCAGCTTTCTTGCTAGAGAGTTTTCAAACCATGGCACAGGAAGGGAATCCTAACTCCAGCAATCTTCCTGAGTTGAAAAGGAACTAAGAATCTAAGAAGGCCAAGACAGCCAGAGGTCCCAGGGCAGAATATTGGAAAAAGACACACAGAGAACTCCAGAGCTGTGCAGGGTCCTCTTCAAGCAGTCAAACAGACATGGATCAGCGCGTGTGTGTGAGGGAACTATCTAAGCCCTTGTAATACCTTTTAACAGGATTAAAAATAAGAATCGCTGTCACTCACACTTGGACCTGAAATAGTGCCTGTTTCCACTAACAAGAGTAAAAACTTCATGCTATATGGGGCGTAGGGTAGAGTACTCAGTAGAGTTTTACCTCCTGTAAAAGAGTGGGTAAAAAAATCAGCCCTGAACTCAGTGATATTCTGAACCCACCTAAAAAAACATAAAAGCGAGATCTGAAAGGGTTGAACTAAGTCCAAATAATGTAACCACATTCTAGAACAATGCTCAAGAGTATTTACAAGAATAGGCTGGCATGGTGGCTCATGCCTGCAATCCCAGCACTTTGGGAGGCCAAGGAGGGGAGATCACTTGGGGTTAGGAGTTCGAGACCAGCCTGGCCAACATGGTGAAACCTCATCTCTACTGAAAATACAAAAATCAGCCAGGCATGGTGGCATACACCTGTGATCCCAGATACTCAGGAGGTTGAGGAGAATCATTTGAACCCAGTAGGTGGAGGTTGCAGTGAGCCAAGATCACTAGCACTGCATTCCAGCCTGGGTGACAGAGTAAAATTCTGTATCAAAAGAAAAAAAAAGAGAAGAAAGGAATAGAGAGAGAAAGAAAGGAAAGAGAGAGACAAAGGAAAGAAAGAAAGAAAGTAAGTTAGTTTATAAGAATAAACATGTATATACTACCCAATATGATAAATTCATAATATCTGGACTCAAAGACAAAATTCCCAGGCATACAAAGAAGCAGGAAAATATAACTTATAATAATAAGAAAAATCAGTCACAACCAAACCAGAAATTACACATTGACAAAATTAGTGGGTATGAAGATTAAACATATTAAAAGGAGATATGGGAGAATTAAACAAATCCAAGTAAAACTTCTAAAAATGAAAACTGCAGTGAAAACCTAAGATGCAGTCAGAGGTGAAAAACACACTGGATATAATTAACAGACAATCAGACATCAATAAAGAAAATATTAGTGAACTTAAAGGAAGCAAATGAAACAGAGAGAAAAAAGAAAATTATGGATAGAGTAGCCACAATAACTTTAAGCAATCTAATATATGTAAAAGTTCCCTATGCAGGGGACAGGACAGAAAAAACAAATAGAAAAACTAATACCCCAAAATTTCCAAATTTGATAAAACTATAAATCCACACATCCAAAAAGCTCAATGAGCCCCAAGCACTAGAAACATGAGAAAACAACACCATAGCACATCATAATCATCTTAACTCCAGTGATTAAAGAAAAAAAATCCTAAAAGCAGCCACAGGAAAAGGATGCATTGTATAGAGAAAAAGAAAGAAACGAGTAACTGCAGACTTCTCAACAGAAATTATGCAAGCAAGTCAGAAGACACAGAGAAACTTCTTTAAAGTAAAAAACAACAACAAAAACTATCAACCTAGAATTCTTTATCCTTTGAAAATATCTTTCAAAACCAAAAGTGAAATAAAGACTTTTTTATAGCTACAAAAACTGAAAGAATTCGTGACCAACAGGCATGCACAAGAAATATTAAGGGAAGTCACTTGGGCAAAAGGGAAAAAAATACAAGATGAAAATCTGGATCTACACAAAGAAATGAAGAGCACTGGAAATGGTAGCTATGTGGGCATAAAGACTTTGTATTATTTAAATCTATTAAAAAGATAAGCAAATACTTAAAGCAAAATAATAAATTGTGAGGTTTATGACAAATCTAGAAGTAAATGTATGAGAAGAATAATAAAGAGATGGAGAGGAAGAAATGAAATTGTACTATTAAAAGGCTTTTATACTATACAAGAAGTGGAATAACGTCACCTGAAAGTGGACTATAATAAGTTAAAGATGTATGCTAAAAACTCTAAAACAAGCACTAAAATAATAAAAATTTATAGCTAATAATCCAGCCAACAAAAGAGATAAAATGGAATGATGAAAAATGTTCACTTAATCCAAAAGAAGGCAGAAAAAGAGAAAAGGGGCTGAGTGCAGTGGCTCACACCTTATAATCCCAGCACTTTGAGATGCTGAGGCAGGTGGATTACTTGAGGTGAGGAGTTCGAGACCAGCTTGGTCAACATGGTAAAACCCCATCTCTACTAAAAATACAAAAATCAGGCAGCCATGGTGGCAGGTGCCTGTAATCCCATCTACTCAGGATGCTGAGTCAGGAAAAATCACTTGAACCTGGGAAGTGAAGGTTGCAGTGAGCCAAGATCATGCCACTGCACTTCAGCCCAGGCAACAGAGCAAGACTCCATCTCAAAAATAAGTAAATAAATAAGCAAACAAATAAATAAGAGAGAGTAAAGGGGGACAAACAACAGATGAAGAAACAGAAAACAAATAGAAACTTAACCATATTGATAATCACACTAAATGTAAATGGTCTAATTACTTCAAATAAGACAGAGATTGCAAGATTGAATTAAACCCAAACTATATGTTGTCTACAGAAGACCACCTTAAATGAAAAGATAAAAATAAGTTAAAACTAAAAGAATGGAAGAAGATATACCATAGCAACACTAATAAAAAAGTATTTGTAGTAGCTGTGTTAATACCACAAAAAGCAGATTTCAGAACCAAAAAAAAAACACCAGAGATAAAAAGAGTCATTTCATAATAATAGAGAAGTCAATTAATCATGAGGACATAACAGTCACAAATGTTTATGAAATAAGAGAGCTTCAACGTACATGAGGCAAAAACTGATAGAAATATAAGAAGAAATAGACAAATCTACAACTGTAATTAGACATTTCCATATCCCTCCCTTAATAACCAATAAAATGAGTAGACATAAAACATTAAGGATGTAGAAGACTTGAACAACACCATCAACCAACTTGACCTACTTGACATTTATGGAATATTCTAACTAACAACAGCAAAATATACATTCTTTTCACATGCACACAGAACATTTACCAACATAGATTATATTCTGAGCCATAAAATGTCTCAATAAATTTAAAAGAATTCACACAAAAAGGAATTCATACATCAGTATGTTATGTGGCTAAAATGGAATTAAATTAAAAATTATTAATAATAACAGAGAGGTATTTGGCAGATTATCATTTCAATGAACGATATTTGTTGCGAGTGTTAAAATGTGAGTATTGCAGTAAGAATTAGAATTGGGGAAAATTTGTATTCACCATTGTGAACTTGACAGCTTACAAAATGTGAAGACGTTTCTGAGGACTTTGGTACTGACATGAACAAAGTCATTTGGGGGGTATTATATAACAAAATGTGTCAACATTTGGAAGATCTGCTTAACTCAGGGAACCAATATTTTCAAAACAACCACTGTGATAAAATACCAGGATAAAAGATCCTTCCAAGATCCATATTAAAAGATATTCCCTTGAAAAAAAAGGATAGGTCAGTAGATTTTAATGTAACAGTATACAAAAAATATACTTATTTTTGTCTTTTTATTTAAGGCAGGCCTCTGTGGACAGCATATATCAGATTCTGCACTGCCGCTAACATCTAAGAAAGTACCACTTGTTGGGTTTTGATATAGCAACAATGAGAAATATTCACAATTCTCTGAAATGGCCATTAAAATACTACTTCCTTTTCTAATTATACATCTGTGTAAAGCTAAATTTCTTCATTTATTTCAACATACCAAAACAGATTGAAGGCAGAAGCAGATATGAGAATGCAATTGTCTTTCATTAAAGCCAAACATTAAAGGAATTTGCAAAAATGTTGAACATTACTCTTCTCACTAAATTTTGTTTTGTTTTGGAAAGTATAGTTATTTTTCATTAAACAATATGTTATTTATGTTAACATAAAATGAGTTTATTGCTGTTATTTTAATGAGTTTGCATATTTTAATAATTTCTCAGTTTTAATTTCTAATGTGGTAAATAGTATAGCTGTAATTCACAAACAGAAGATCTTTGGGTTCCTCAATAACTTTTAAGAGGGTAAGAGGTCCCGAGACCAAAAGATTCAAGAAACATTGTTCTAGAGAAGTTGAGTTGCTCGGTCACAGTCTATGCAAAATAAAAAAGAGAGAGATTTCTTGATATTTGCAAACTCACTAGAAGATTCCAAGCTAAACAACAGCCTGGAATGCAGCTGACTGGGAGAGACCTTGATTTTATAGTAACAAAAGCAATGGTGCTCCTAAGAGCAATGAAAGCTCACATGCATCACACCCATACTCGGGTGCCATACTCAAAGTGAAATCCTTGTTCCCCTCCAACAACCCTAAAAAATAAACATGATTTACATATTATGGATAAGGAAACTGAGGTTCACAGGGTCAAATTCGTTGTCCTAGAGGGCGAATGAATCAGGATTTGAATCTAGATCTGATTCCAAACCAGTAACACTTCCCACTTTTTTTCTCTGAAACTCGGCCTTATCACTGTCTTTTCACTCTGCTGTCTTTTCCTTCTTAGTACTTATCCAACAACATGTCACATTTTTCTAATAATATACAATTTGTGTATGGTCTCTCTACTCCATTAGAATATAAACACTATGAGTACAGAGATTTTTGTCTATTCACCTGCCTCTGACAGTTACTGAGCATGTGCAAAGGACAGTCAAGAAGAAAGACCGCCAAGCAGGGCTGTTGGGGCACAAAATGACTCATGACAATACCAAGGTTTCTCTCTTCAACAGGTTGGGCATGTGAATGGTGGCCAGAGTGGGGCATGGATGCCAAGAGTTAGGATGATCAGAGCAACAGCAGGAGAAGGGATAACCACGAAAGTAGGTCTCGGATTCATGGAGAGCAGCAAGAAGAGCATGCAGGACATCAAATCACAGTTCCAGAGGGCAACCAGGGACCTTGTGAAGATACCTGTACTGGAGTCAGCCTCAAAAGTTGGAGAAACCAAGAGGCTGAGTATGTCTGGCAGTTTCATTGGCTCATGCTGTGATTTCTGGCTATAGGTCCACTCTGACCACCAGCTCTACCACCCAGAGACTCACTGACACTGATATCTGTGCTCTGCAACTAGACAATGAAATGCTTGACAGCGATTTCTTTTTCTCTTTGGCTTAGCTTCTGCCATAAACTTGGGCCCAGAAGAGTGTCAGGGAGAAATATACTAAAGAATATCTCTGACTGGGTCACGGCGGCGCATGCCTGTAATCCCAGCACTTTGGGAGGCCGAGGTGAGTGGATCACCTGAGGTCAGGATTTAAAGACCAGCCTGACCAACATGTTGAAACCCCATCTCTATTAAATACAAAAACTCAGCTAGGCGTGGTACATTCCTATAATCCCAGCTACTTGGGAGGCTGAGCAGGAGAATCACTTGAACCCGGGAGGCAAAGAGATTGCACCATTGCCCTCCAGCCTGGGCAACAAGAGTGAAACTCCATCTCAAAAAAAAAAAAAAAAAAAAAAGGATATCTCTGGTTGGCAATAAAAGAACATCTAAGCATTACTACTGAAGGGAAAAAATAAAAAGTCTAAGGGTCTTCATATCCATGTCCAACCTTCATGACTCTGTAAGACAGATGGCTGCATCCCACATTAGAGACTTGCTAGCATCTCCTTCCACACCTACTGTCACACTAAATCTATCCCACATTTTCCAGCTTCACATGAGGGGTCATGCCAATTTTCCCCCTCTGCTTATCAGCACAGATATCCCAACCATGCTTCCATCTTCTGAACTCTCGCTCGGATGTCCTCAGGTTCAAATACTGCCAGCCAGGGAGTTGCCGCATCTGCCACCAAAAACACCAAGCTGACAGAGTGCCCTGAAAACGGGACCCAAGTGAAGACTGAGATTTAAAGAACAGATAAGAAAATGTGATCTGACATTTATTGATCCCTAGGTCATTGAAATATATAACTGAAGTTGAGTTTGCCCCTTCCCCCAGGTCTCGTGGGCCTCCCAGGAGTCGTGTTTTCAGGCTTCGACCTTAATTGCAGATATTTAAATGCAGCGCAAGCATTGCTATCGATCCTCAAAGCAGCCTTTTAATGCTGACATTCATGGTGCTATCATGGATCTCAGCAGCTAGTGAGTGACGTGTGTATCCAATTACAAACGGAAGACGTTTCTTTTTTTTTCTACTTTATCTCCAGAGGCGAGAAAGATAATGTTGTGTCGCTGACCCTTCACTGTTTTCCCACCCTCTTCTCTTGCCATCTAAAGGGGATGGAGAAGGCCTGAAGCACAGACTTCAACATGGTTCAGATGAAACCCAGTAGAGGAGACCACCCAGGCCTGACTGGCCTGACTCTGCCACCTCTCAAGAAAAGCCACCACTATAAAGACAAGACTTTTCTGGGAAGAAACATTAAAGTAGCCAGGAAAAGCTCATGCCAGACAAGGTAAAAACAGCTCCCTGGTGGGTGCGGTGGCTCACGGTGGCTCACACCTATAATCTCAGGACTTTGGGAGGCCAAGGTGGGCAGATCATGAGGTCAGGAGATAGAGGCCATCCTGGCCAACGTGGTGAAACCCCGTCTCTACTAAAAATACAAAAATTAACTGTGTGTGGTGGTACATGCCTCTAATGCCAGCTACTTGGGAGGCTGAGGCAGGCACTTGAACCCAGGAGGCGGAGGTTGCAGTGAGCCGAGATCGCACCACTGTACTCCAGCCTGGTGAGAGAGCGAGACCATCTAAAAAAAAAAAACAGCTACCCATCCTCCCAGCCCTTAGTTTCTGGGTCTAAAGTGAGAGAAATGTTCCCCACAGTCCTTATTTTCCTGTTATTGGAAAGCACCCGTGAAGGTCTCTAAAACCTTTTGAAACGAATTTTATAGTCTTAGTTTATCCTGGCATTCTGGCAAGGGGAGCCGCAGGTAGCAGGAAATCTAGACCTGCTCTCCTGAGTGCTTTTCCTTCTCCCACCGGGCCTGCCGCCCCCCACAATACATTCTGAATCACACATGGGGCCGTGCCATGGAAGCCTGCCCAGCTGGACGTACAGGAATAGCATGATTAAGCCTGAGAATTCTAACAGGGCCTGGGGAGCAATCCAGCACCCAACCTTCACAGGCCTCAGCTCTGCATGCCTCACGCTGTGTGCTCCACCAGCTCTATCCCTTGTAGGCCCCTGGCTAGGATAACACATCTCACTTCCACCTTTATGAGCCTGCTCCCCTGTTCTTGGTCAAATCTTTTTTTCTTTTTTTTTTTTTTTTAAGGCAGGGTCTCACTCTGTCGCCCAGGCTTGAGTGCAGTGGTGCAATCACAACTCAACGCGGCCTCCACCTTCCAGGCTAAGCAATCGTTCCGCCTCAGCCTCCCAAGTACCTGGGACCACCAGCATCACCACCACACTTAGCTAACTTTTGTATTTTCTGTAGAGACAGGGTCTTGCCATGTTGCCCAGGCTGGTCTCTAACTCCTGGGCTCAAGCAATGTGCTCACCTCAGCCTCCCAAAGTGCCGGAATTACAGGCACGAGCCATTCTGCCTGGACTCTTGGTCAAATATTAATTACTCCTTAGATTTAGCTCAAACATTACTTCTCCAGAAAGCCTTCTCAAATCACAATGCCCCTCTTCCCACCCTCCATCCCCAAAGCCAGTAAGCAGTAGTCACCTGTGTGCTGCTCACATCTCTCCCACCTCACCAGCCTAGTTCACTGAAATCAGCAGTCTGGGTCCCTGCTTCCCCCCACACCCCTGAGAGCACCTTAATGGGAGAGGAAATGTCTGAATTATTTAGCTGTCTCCCCAGCACCTGGCCCGGTGCCTGGCACAGAGATGTCCTCAAATCCCTGTTAAGTGTAGCTGCACCCACCCTCCTCTACCACCCCCACCCCAGTGAGGCCAGAGGGCTGGTGAGACGGACCCCAGAAATACGTGGACTTTTGCAAACCATACATCCTGCCATTCCTTCCAAGGCCCTGCAGCCTTTCCATGTCAGAAACCCCAGCTATTTGCCTGTGTACCCTGATTAGGGACCATCTCTCCTCTCTGCAGTACGACTTCACAGCCAGCTCTCAGGTCCTGCAGCCTCGGCTCCCACAGGGGAAACATCATTGCATTCAGATCAGCTACCGCGGCAATAGGTCAGGCTTCCAGAAGCCTCCCCCAAAACGCTGATTAATGGGCAAGAGCAGCTCTTGCGCATCTCATTACGCACATAGCTGCAATGAAACCATCTTTGCTTTACAGTTTTGTGCAGGACATAAAAGTGGGAAATATCCCAGCCTTCAGAGGGAGCAGGCTATGAATACTGAAGCAGCCCCAGGTCATTAATCCAGCGCCATTAGTCTTAGGGAGTCACCCCAGCACTGACCCCCTAGAAGGAAATTTCTCTTGCTGTCCATTTCTCATTTCAAATTATCCATAGAGTCACCATACCTACCACCTGTGAATTATTTGATATTTTGGAGAGGGAAGTAAACAATATAAAAAATCAGCAGAACTTAGGGGATCTATAAATTCTTAGCAAGTTATTTTCAAAGTGAGGAAAGCTGATTCATATGGCACTTTACTTCCCAAGACTAATTTAGTTTGCTTTTTTTTTTTTTCCTTATTAATAGGAGGTAAGCACCCTGCAAAGATCATATTTTCGTTCTTGGCAGCACCTGTCCAGGGGATCCAAGGCCCACAGCCCATGTTTGAAGGTTCATCCCAGAAAGGTGTCAATGGAGCAGACACAGCAACACATCAGCTGAACAATACTTCAAAACGCTGGAACAGACACACACAGATGCTTTCATTCTTAAAGGCCAGCGTCACACTGCTAGTGCAGACTGATTGCAGGATGAATGAAGAACCAACAGTATCCTATTTGCCCTATTCGTTCCTTGGGGAAGACATAGTAAAATACAGAAAGCAGCCCAGCCCCTATCTTGCATTTTCCCCATTTTATATTTACCCAAACTAACAAGGTCTCACTGTTGCTGTTTTCCTGGTGTTTTTTTAAGATACCTCTTCACCTCTGGTGTTCAGTAGTTTCACCCCGATGCGCCCACACAGGGATTTTTGCTTTTATTTTTTTCACCTGCAATTCCATGTTCCTTGTCAGTAGAAAGGCTTGCATCTGTCTTTATTCCTCCAGCCGTATTACTTTTCAAGCTTGCTCCCTGCTGCTCTATCTTCTCCTCTGAGATGCCCATTAGGTATGTGTTGGACCTTCACGCGCACGTTTTCCACCTTTACTTCCCTAAACTGCAGTTGGGTGGATCTCCTCAGGGCCATCTTATGCTTGACTCACCCCTTCTTTAGCAACATGTCTGTTGTCTGTTTACCCATCTCTTAGGAGGTTTTGGGCATCTTGTTTGGTTTTGGTTGCAATTATTACATATTTTATTTCTCGAATATCTGATACTTTAAGAGAAAAAATGCTTACTTCATCGCTTTCTCTCCTATTTAAGTCTTACAGATTTTATTTCTGATGTGGTCTCTTCAAACATTTTATATGTATTTGGTCTGTCTAACCGGCTTCTCGGATTGCTCTGTTGTCTACAGTTTCTGAGACATAAATTCGCCTTTCACAGCATTTGTGGATTACCTCCCGTGGTGGTCAGTGTGCTAGCTTGTTTTGTGATTTTTGTCTAAGGGCTTATCTACATTGCAAGCCCCCCAGTTTTTCCCCTGGGAATCTCATGTGTGCCTTGTGTTCAGGAATCATCCCCCATCAGTTGTTTTACACTGACATCTGACAGAGCTTTAAGGGTATCACTAATTCTGGACCAAACTTTATGTTAGGTCCTCAGCTCAGAGTTTCTGCCCACATTGATAGTACAGGATTTGGTCTCATATCTATATACAGCTTAGGCTTGGTGTCCCTCGTTCTCGAAGGAAACCCTTAGAAGCTACAGCTTGGGGGACTGGGACATACCATGTTCCTGAGCCAATGCGAAGAATTCTTCTACTTTTTAATGACAGAAAAGACAGTCCCTTCTTGTTCCCAGTTTTGTTCAAGAAACTTGGTTCCAGCTGCCTAGGGTCTGTGAAACCTCAGCCCTTAAGGGGTTGACTGTGGAAACTCCAATAAGGCCACTCGGCTTCAACTCTAAATTTCATCTTGGCTTCTGGCACCTGGAAATCTCCCAAACTCACCTTTGAATTCAACCACGTCTTTGCTGCTATTATAACTAATCCAACATTTCTACGGTTTTCGTGCGAGAGAAGAGAGATTCCCACACATGCATAGCTGGCACCTTGATTGGAAACTCCACTGTTGCTCCTCCTCCTCCCAGACTCAGGGAACCAATACTCTTGCCCAATATTCTCCAAGAACACACCAAGCCCTAGACATAGCCAACCCTCCTTCAAATCCCTGAAGCATATGGCCAACCAACACCCTGCAATCAGATGGACGTGAGGCACTGGCGAGAGAAGTCAGCCCCAGCAAGTGGGCCACACTACCTGGTCAGGATTTCAGAAGGTGCCAAGGTGATTTTGCCTGGATGTTCCAAAATCTTGGAACCAAGATCTGACCACATTTTCCTGTTTTTAAAAGAGAGGCTACTTTATGTCATCCTACATTAATCAAGAGGCCAACCCAAGAGGAAGCCTTGCTCCTAAAAGCCCCTTGACTGCACAGCTAGCCCATACCACTGGCCCACCCAATACCCACGGCAGAGTCAACCTGTGCAGCCTTTCCACTCACCTCAACAGCCAGCCAGCCAAAGTCTAGAGGGAAGGGATCACAGAGTCCCTCCTCCGGCACCAAAGGTACCCTGCTGGGGACGCATGAGGGGCTGAGGGAGGAAAGGTAGGGTGCGACGCCTGTGAGCCAGAGAAGCAGAGACCGTCTTCCCTTCAAACTCAAACTAAATCTCAAGGGTAGGTGCCAAACCATTTCCAACACACTCTCTGCCAGCCACTCCCAGGTGCACCTGTCCCATCCCACAACTGGTGTTGGAGGGGAGTCATGCTCCAGAGACCTGCTGGGAAGCAGAGCTTAGCCCCTGACCAGCTGCATGGCCTTGGGCAGGTCACTTCGCTTCCCCTCCCTGAGTCTCTGGGGACAAACACAGGGGCTGTTGCATAGGCTTGTCCTACTGATTAAACCACTCACTGAACGGCAGTAGCTGTTGCTGCTGTTAATAATGACCTTCCGGTGCTCAAACCCCAGAAAGAAATGCCCCCTGCTGGGTCTCTGCCTCCCTCTACTTTACAGGGAAGCAGAATACAGGCTTTTCTAAAAGTCAAATATTTGAAAACATTTTCTTACTGCTTTCCTACTCAAAATGAGTGGGGGTTTTACACATAGCTCTATTAAGGTAGAGATGACATACAACGAACTGCACATATTTCAGCTGTGCACACTAAGTTCTGGCACATGTGCATGCCTAGGAACCCGTCACCTCAATCAAGTCAGCCACACATGCACCCTCTCCAAATGTCCCTCCTGCCGCTACTCACTGTCCAGTGGTTTTTATTATAATTTAAAAATCCAGTAAGAAAGAAGGAAAGAGAAGCGTGAAGAGAGACAAAGCAAGAAAGCTGGAGAGTGTGTTCGATGGCTGCATTTCAGCCTACAGAGTCAGAGAAAGACTGCACACGAAGGGAGCAGAGAGACAAAGAGAAGCAGAGCGGTGCAGGCACATCTGCGCACTCCCCCGGGCTGGCGGAGGCACCCACTGTTTCCAGTGGCTCCAGACTCCCGGTTCAGGTGCAGGCTCCAGCCCAGCAGGGACTCCGCGCCTTCCTGCTCCATCTCACTGTCCCATTTTTCACTGTCAAGGCCCTGCCGGAGCACAATTCATCACGGCCACATTCAGAAGCCACCCATGTAAATGCAGAGTGATTCCACTTGGCAAGGGCTGGATTGCCCTGAAGGGAGTTTCTGAAAACATCTCTGACACCTGCAGTGGTCTGGCCAGCGTGTCAGCCATGGAGTCCTCTGGGCAGGTCCCCAGACTCACTCCTCATCTCCAGCACAAAGAGCGGTCAAAAGCAGCATGTGCCGAGGCCGGGGTGGCCCACACCCCTGCAGGATGCACAAGCATGGCCTGAGCCTGGGATGGAGAAGAAGCGCTCTGCTGGCCCAAGGACAGGTGAGGGCTGCCCAGTGGCCTAGTGGGGACAATCAAGGGATCACCTGCCGCTGTGCAATAGCCTGGTGAGAGCAAGCCCCAGCTCAGGTCTCCGAAGGGGAACACAACTCCAGCCAGTGGCATTGGGTCAGCCCCAGTCCCTCTCCAGCTCTGTCTCTGATCATCGTCCTGCCCCATGTCACGTCCCAAGGCCAAGCCCACAATTTGCACCCCCCTCATCCCCCAGCACTGAGTCAGACGCAGGAGAGCCTCCTACAGGAGCCCTCAGAGGGGCCCAAGGCTTCAGCCTACAGTAAAGGGTGGTCAGAATTCATTTGTCAATTTATCTGTTTATTGCCTATATAGTCCTGTGTCCACTAATGACAAGGATACATTGTGAGACATGCGTCATTAGGTGATCCTGTCACTGTGTGAACAGCACAGTGTACGTGTACACAAAGTGTATACTTACACAAACCTAGATGGGGTAGCTTCCTACCCTCCCAGGCTAGTCATCCAGCCTGTGGCTCCTGGGCTACAAACCTGTCCAGCGTGTTACTGTTCTGATACTGTAGGCACCTGTTTCCCATGGTATCTGTGTATCTAAACATGTCTAAACATAGAAAGGGTACAATAAAAATACAGTGTTAGCATCTTATGGGACCACTGTGGTATTTGCAATCTGTCATTGACCAAAACATCGTTATCTGCCACATCACTGTATATATTTTGTAATATACTTTTAGCCCTAATTGGCTCCAATTCATACTCCTGAACAGTATGTTATAACTGTCTGTTATAAAAGATGGAAGGTTCTTCCACAGGTGATATTGACACGAATGTGCCATCACAGTCCTCCTGGAGAAACAGGCAGCCCAGCCACACCAGCACTGGCTTCAGGCAATCCCCAGTGTGCCCCGAACGAGAAACCATCAATGCCTGCCACTCTGAGTGTGAAGCCCAACTTATTTTCTGGAAGACTTCATCGCAAAACACTGCTTCCCTGAGAGCTGGAGCCAAGGCAGGTGCAGGGGAGCTGGGCGGGGCTGCGGTAGGTACAGGTGCTGGGAGGCAGGTGAACTCGCTTTCTCTAGGAGATAGTCAGGTTTCAGGGTCAGTGGCAGAGGTCAAAGGGCTCACAGTGTGTCTGTGTTCCTGTTTTCCATCTCGATAAATATTTTTTATCAAGTTTGCTCAGCAGCAAAACAAACAGACCCTGCTTTCAGTTTCATCATCTGTGTGGCTGGTTTCCTGTCCTCTGATGATTCTAAAGCATTTCTGACAGTGAACCACTTTCTCCTCTGGGAAGGAAAGGGTCTCTGGTGCACTGAGGGGCCTTCCATGACTCTGTTCATTTCAGGGCTTTGTGACCCCTGCCCCACCACCAGGAGCTGCCCTCACCCGTGTGTCTCCTCTGCACATGGGGATGGTGTTGAATTTACACACGCAGCCTGAAATCCCATCCCCAACACAATCTCACTCCTTTGGAAGGTCTCAGTAGCCAACGAGCATGCTGTTGTTCAAAGGCACCTATTTCTAGAGGTCTCTGACACAACCTATGGAAACTGTTGGAGCTGACAGTAAAGAACACCCTTGCAGAGGCTGCCCAGCCCAACTCCTTAACATGCAGGCCAGAGAACCCGAGAGTTTATGAGTTCAGGGAAGACTAAGAGACTCAGTTAAAGAAGCTACGAGAAGCAGGAAGTCATGGTTCTGAGGCATTTTGGGGAACCCAGGCACCGCTCCACCCCCCGGCCAGGGCCACCTTGTCATGGTGGCACCAAAGCCATGTGGGCATCCACCCTGCCCGTCGAGGCTCTCTTGCCAGGTTGGAAGTGCACAGAGCCAGGGCAGGAACAGACACCCTGCAGCCAGGAGGGCATCCTCGGGTCTCTTCAGGTGGCAGAGTGGCCTCCTCTAACACGTTTCTGTCCCCAGCGCCCTCCCCACTGCTCAGCAGAGATAACAGAAACGGAGCACCGGGTCAGGCCAGCCAGACAGGCTTTTCTAAGCCAGAAGCTTTCATGGCTGGAAAGGGAAAGGATGAGCATTAAAACCAAGAAATGACTCCAGGAGCGGCTCCGACCCCAACAAGGGGAAACAAACTCCCTGCACGTAAACAGGCTCTGTGGTTACCAGGGCTACGTGGCCAGAAGGAGCTGGTGCAGCTTCTGGTTATCAAGAACACCTTGTTAGCTCTTGGAGCGACATCTCTAAAAGCAGCCTCTCTCTCCGAGCTCCTTGTTGCTAGTCTAGTCTAACTGGCAGTGTAAATCTGGCAAGGAGAAGCGGGAGACGGGATCTGGGAGGATGGGGAATGTGTGTGAAATGGCCATACAGCTCTCCACATGGGGAAAGAGAGTCCTACACAAATCTCCTCCCCACCTGTTCTTCCAGGGGGTAAAATGATAGCAAAATGGTGTCCCTCCTCCAGGCGAGTGCGCTGGAAAAGCCATCACACCCCTACAGCATAAGCACTGTTAACCCCCAGCAGGTCCACCCTGTCCCTCACTAACTGCGCCTTCATTCACTGTCTCCATGACTTCTTTCTTGTTAAACCCATTTGAGACCATAAAAATGCCTGTTTGACGGGGTCACTTTCTGACCCAGGAGTCGAGAGAGGAGTCCTAAGCCCCAACCCTGTCCATCCCCAGAGTGACCTGGACCACCACAAAGGAGACTCCGGAGACCATCTGCGAAGAAGCCGTGGAACGAGCCAGGCGTGGTGCCACACACCTGTGGTCCCAGGCACCCAGGAGGCTGAGGCGGGAGGATGGCTTGGGCCCTTGGATGTCAAGGCTGCAGCAAGCCAAGATGGCACTGCTACGCTACATCCTAGGTGACAGTGAGACTCTGTCACAGGGGAAAAAAAAAAACCTTGGAAGGCAAGGACCATGGTCAGCTCCTCCAGGCCTGCTCTTTTTTTTTTTTTTTGAGATGGAATTTCACTTTTGTTGCCCAGGCTGGAGTGCAATGGCGTGATCTTGGCTCACTACAACCTCTGCCTTCCAAGTTCAAGCAATTCTCCTGCCTCAGCCTCCCAAGTAGCTAGGACTACAGGCACACACCACCATGCCTGACACTCACAGAAAGGACCACGTTGCACCCAATTTCACACCAACCAACGCCTTTTGTAGAAACAGCCAGTGCGCCCCTAACTCTCCACTTCTGCTGATGGCAAAGTGAACTGTTCAAGACAAAACAGGCAGGGGTCAGGCTCAGACACCACCCACGTCAACCCATGTTTCTGGGGCACTTGGTCATTCAGTCCTGAAGAGGTTCGTCTGTAAGACACCAACCAGAATGTGGTGATCTCAGAAAAGGAAGCAGAAGAAAAAGAATGATGCGTAAAAAAGAAACAGCACAGACCTCTTCTTTTCCTCTCCACTCCTCATTTAAAGAATAAATACAGAGACATCAGACGGTTTCCATTTCCTACGAACACTTGAAGCCTCAAGTTTGAAACTGACTCACAGTAGGCACTTAAGTACTGGCTGACAGAGCACCTGAGCCTCTGCGGTAACAAGCAAGGCATTTACATTTAACAAAGAACAAAGACGTTCATTAGCAAATCCTTCTTGCTTGTGTTTACGTCTGTATGAGTTTGTGAGTTCACAAAACCATATTGTTTCGGAGCTTGAAGAGACGATAGAAACCATCTCTTTCAGATTCATCTTTTCATAGATGTGTACAAAATAAGGTCATGAAAATGAAGACCAGGAAGGGGAAGCAGCTGCAGCGAGGTCACACAGCAAGGACCACCAGAGCGAGGATCACAAGGCATGTGCAGCAACTTCCGGTCTGGAGCCCATGTCACTCTCCTGCAGCGTCAGGAGGGCCAGAGAAACGACACAGCCCTGCCTCGGGCCCACCCAGCAACTTCCAGGAGCACCGCACTCCTCTTCTGTGTGCGAGCCGAAGACTCCCAGTGAAGTTCGCTTTTGTTTTAGTCTCCAACATTTAGTTTTGTTTATTTAATTTTGGAGACAGGATCTTGCTGTGTTGCAGAGGCTGGAGTGTAGTGGCATGATCATGGGTTGCTGCAACCTCAAACTCTTGGACTCAAGGGACCCTCCCACCTCACCATGCCAGGCCTCTTTTCATTCTTTTTTTTTTTTTTTTTTTGAGATGGAGTTTCGCTCTTGTTGCCAAGGCTGGAGTGCAATGGCACAATCCCGGCCTACTGCAACCTCCGCCTCCCTGGTTCAAGCGATTCTCCCACCTCAGCCTCCCAAGTAGCCATCTGCCACCATGCCTACCAAATCTTCTGTATCTTTAGCAGAGATGGGGCCTCACCATGCTGGCTAGGCTGGTTATGAACTCTTGACCTCAGGCGATTCACCCGCCTTGGCTTCCCAAAGTCCAGGGATTACAGGCAAGAGCCACCACTCCCAGCCTCTTTTCATTTTTGAAAACACTGAGTAATGCAGTTCCAATGGCTGGAGAGCCCTCAGGAAACTTACAATCATAGCAAAAGGTGCCTCTTCACAGGACAGCAGGAGAGAGAATGAGTGTGCATCTGTGCTCAGGTCCCAGGACTTGGCCAGGGAAAGGCTTACCACAAAGAGAGACGGCGAAGTGAGCAGGCAGGGAGGGAGTCTGGAGAAGGAAGCCCCTGTCACTAGGGTGCCTTGATTGGTTTTTCCCCTATCTCACCTACTAACAGAATACAGGGAGGCAATTAATCTATTTTTTAAGAGTCTTGCTCTGTCACCCAGGCTGATGGCTAATTTTTTGTATTTTTGGTAGAGATGGCATTTCACCATGTTGGCCAGGCTCTGTGGTCTTGAACTCCTGATCTCAAGTGATTCACCTGCCTCGGCCTCCCAAAGTGTTGGGATTACAGGCGTGAGCCACCATGCCCAGCCTGAATCATTTTTAATTCAGGAAATTGAGGGTTATATTTGCCAGAGACTTTTTAGAATATAGGAAATACCAAAATTCCATAAAATCAATTTCATCTCCCTGTTACCCACTGTGGTCCATTCATTCACCCATTCAACAGCTGAGCACCTACTGTTTGCAGAGCACTTGAAAGGTTATAAAGATGAATCACACGCTGACCTTGCCTCCCTGCATCTAGTGACACAGGACACGCATGCAATGAGGCAAAATTCACCAAGAGAATGCGCGGATGAGGCATTATGGGAATGGACACGTACGCAGCCACTGAAGGGAACCAACTGTTGGCACATGCACCAACTCAGACGGCTCTCAAGGGACTCAGGCTGAGTGAAAGAAGCCAACAGGCATCCAACATTCTCGAAAAGACCAACCCATGGTGGCAGAGGGGAGATGAGTGAGTGCCGGGGTTAGGATGGGGCTGCGTGTGGCCGGGTAACATGGTTTGGCTCTGTGTCCGTGTGGAATTACAATCCTTAATGCTGGAGAGAGGCCTGGTGGGAGGCAGCTGGATCATGAGGGTGGATTCCCCCTTGCTGTGCTCGTGGTAGTGAGAGCGTTCTCATGAGAGCTGGTTGTTTGAAAGCGTGTGGCACCTCCCGTTTCGCCCTCTTCCTCCTGCTCCAGCCATATAGGACCTGTCTGCTTCCCCATCGCCTTTCACCATGATTCAAGTCTCCTAAGGCCTCCCAGCCATGCTTCCTGTACAGCCTGCAGAACCATGAGCCGGTAAACCTCTTTTCTATGTGAATTGCCCAGTCTCGGGTAGTTCTTTACAGTCGTGGGAGAACGGACTGATATGAGGCAGGATATGGTGGAGTTGCCCTGGACCGTGTTTGTGGCAATGCTGACATGGGTTAAAACCCACAGAACAGCACACCTCCAAAAACGCCCATTTTACTGTAAGATCATTTTTAAAATACATTTTTTAAACTGAAAATATGTCAACACTATGTGCATTCAGAGGAGAGGCTGGCTAAGTTTAGCTGCGGCCCCCACCAGAAGACATCTGACCAGACCCTGAAGACAGACAGGACCTGGACAGGGGGAACAGCAGAAAATTCCAGAAAAAGCAAACTACCAAGCATGGTGGCTCACGCCTGTAATCCCAGCGTTTTGGGAGGCTGAGGCGGGTGGATCACAAGGTCAGGAATTCAAGACCAGCTTGGCCAATATGGCGAAACCCCATCTCTACTAAAAATACAAAACTTAGCTGGGCGTGATGGTGGGCACCTGTAGTCCCAGCCACTCAGGCAGGAGAATAGCTTGAACCCAGGAGGTAGAGGTTACAGTGAGCTGAGATCGTGCCACTGCACTCCAGACTGGATGACAGAGCAAGACTCCGTCTCAAAAAAATAAAAATGAGCTGTAGGTGGAGGGTGGGAAGAATATGCTGCAGACACTGGAAGGGGTGGGTCTGTCAGGCTGAGTGAGGAACAGTCAGGGAGCAGGGGACAATGCAGGACATCCGGTCATTAGCGCCTCCCACTCAATTGTCCCTGCTCTGTCCAATGACACAGTCACCGCACAGTGAGGCCCATGTAGCTCACCAGGACAGCAGATGAGAACCTTCCTGAGGATTAGAGATCTTGAAAATTCTGAGACACCAGTCCATCCAGCAAACCAGGGCAGCACAGGGAATGGAAACTTACAAATCCCTGGCATCTGTTCTGAGGAGGAATTCTATCCTGTAATTTTCAAAATTTCTTGACTTGGAATAATAGGTTCAGAGGCTCTCAGAGCTGGAACAAAATTTACAGATCATTCAGCTTGTGGTTTTTGAGTCAGCGAGCCTTTAGGAATGTGAAAGATGCTCTTTCTCCAGAAAAAGACGCACAGAGCCCCAATTATGCAAACAACTCCAGGCATTCTTCATAAACCCACTGATGCTCACCATCCCCCTGACACGCTCGCTGCAGGATCTGAGAGTGTCCACAGACCCCGAAAGGTCACTCAGAATGTGTAACCTCTAGACCGCCTGCCTCGGCTGCATCCCACCTCTTAGAAGGACTGGTCATGACACCCAAGAGGAGAGAGGCTTCCTTTCTGAAACCCAGCCAAGTGCTGGGTTATGAGAAACAATTCCAGGCTCTGTGGTAAGGGACCGTGCTCGCACCTGGTTTTGTTGCCTTAAAACAGAAGCTCGGCCATTTCTCCCTATATGACGGCTGGGCTTTAGTTACAGAAAGGTCTCAGTCCCTGCAGCCATCCGCCTCATCACGCCCTGTCTAACGGGGCAGTCTGGCGCAGGGCACAAAACGGAGTTCACATTTCTAGTGGGCGTTGGGATTCCCAGGAAGAAGGAGCCTGTCTCTGCTTGTTCACGGCTGACTACATCTCCAACCCCCTCAGGCCTCCTGGGTTATTTATAGCCTCACACCCCAAACACAAACTGTTGTTTGCAGCTTTTGCAAGGCCTAGCCCAAGGCTGAGCTTCAATTCAGATTTCTGTGGCGCAGACACCCAGCAGGTAAGAGACCAGCCTGCCTCTGGATGAGATTTGAAGAACAGGCACCAGACAGGGCACCCCGAACCCAGGCTGTGGCTTCCACCAGGGCTGAGGGTGCCCTCTGAGCCCCACAGCCCTGCCCAGGCGCTGCCCCAGCCGGCCGGTCCCCTTGGCGGAGCAAGCCCTTCAGAACTGCACTCAGCAGGTTCCCGATCTCCCACATGCACTGGTCTATTTTAAGAACTGTATTTTTAGGACAAGCAAATGTGCTGGGCTTCCATGTTCCAAGATCACGGCCTCGCCTCTGGCAGCAGGTTGGCCGCCAAGCTCCTCGTCTCTGACTTTGGAGGAGGTTCTCCTCGGCTGCTTGTGGTTGGGGTTGAAGAGGAATCTCCAGCAAGCTGAATGTTATGGGAGAGTTTAAGGCCTTGAGGAGTGAAGGCAAGACAGGAAGGAAAGTTCTGCCCGCTCCCGGAAGTAGAGAACTGCAAAAGCATCCTTGCCCGCCCCACCAAGAACATAATAAGGAACCAACAGATCACAGAGGGGCCTGTCCACACCCCGGGGGCCGTGAGTTAAGCCCTCCAAAGTTCAACTCCGAAGTCAGGCTTCATGCCTGACTCCACCTCTGCTACCCGCAGCCAGGAATAGGGCACAGGTGAGCCACACTCTGCTCACCTACGCACCGAGGATGGCCAGGGCTGATCTCAGCAGAATGGCTCTGGCTGCGAGGTTGAGAAAAGACTCCAGAAGGACAAAGGGGCCAGGTGCGGTGGCTCATGCCTGTAATCCCAGCACTTTGGGGGGCTAAGAGGGGTGAATCACTTGAGACCAGGAGTTCGAGACCAGCCTGGTCAACATGGCGAAACCCCATCTCTACTAAAAATACAAAAATTAGCTGGGTGTGGTGGTGCACATTTGTAATCCATACTCGGGAGGCTGAGGCATGAGAATCTTGAATCTGGGAGGCAGAAGTTGAGTGAGCTGAGACCATGCCACTGCACTCCAGCCTGGGCAACAGAGTGAGACCCTGTCTCCAGAAAAAAAAGAGGAGGGCAAGGCAGGGCCTGGAGAGCAGTAGAGGGTCTGCAGGTTCCCCAGCACAGGGCAGGGAGGGACGAGTGTGTTTTGAAGTCATGGCCACAGGGCTTGTTGAAGGACTGGACATGCGGAGACAGAGAGGGGACTAAACGGAGACAGAGAGGGGACTCAGGGATGAGCCCCAGCCTTCTGGCCTGAGACACTAGCAGGATGAAGTTGGCATTACTGAGAAGCAGCAGCCAGATCAGACCTGGGGCACGATTACAGGCGCCCGGGTTCTACGCCCGAGACAAGTGGAGGTTCCTAAGAAGCGGCTGGACGGTGAGTCAGGAGCTCAGAGGGGAAGTCCAGGCCACAGGCACATGGCAAGGAGCTACATTTAGAGATGTGAGTCTGCACACAAGTGGCAGATGGGGGAGTCCAAGGACAGAGCCCACGAGCAGTACAGAATTCAGAGTAGAGGGAAAATGGGGAAGAGAAAGGGCAGCCCCAATGCTGAGAGGAAAGAAAGCCAGTGTGAGGTGGCAGCAGGGGCAGCAAGGGAAGGAGGAGTCACAGAGAGGGGCGACTGGCCACGTCACAGGCTGCTGGCCGGCAAGGGTGAGGATGAGAAGCGCCCACAGCACTCAGCCCCCTGGGTGGTTCTCTAAGGGTCTCCCTGTAAATGCGAAGGAGAGGAGTGTGCCTGGGCTGGGGGAGGGAGGAGTCTAGAGAGGATCTATAAGATGGGAGAAATCGTGGCACGTTTGTGTGCTGACGGGAAGACCCAGGGAGGAGAAAGACAGATGCCGGGAACTGAGGAGGCGGGACCAAGAGCAGTGGTGGACAGAGCCAGGGCCTCTCAGGGATCAGGAAGAAAGTGGCAGATCTGGCAGGAGGAGCTGGAGGAGGTTCTCTTTCAATTATCTCTACCTGGCAAGGTCAGCAGCTGAGAGAGATGTGGGAGGACTGTTGTGGGCTTGAGAGAGGGAGAAGATACGTAAGAGTCACCTTGGAGAATGGGAGGCACGGATGGGGACCACCGACTCCCGGCCTGGCAGTATCATGGGCCCACGTGAAGTTGAAAACGTGAACTGTGACATCAGCATGCCCGCAGGTGTCTCTCCGGCTGCACAGGTATGGACAAGGGGCAAGGCAAGGGCTGGGTTTACCCAGCATTGTGGTTTCACCAAGTGAGCACGATGAAGTGAGACCGGGCCAGAAAACCTGAGGACTGGGAAGAGGCACCCAGAGCACTAGGGACTTGTAGTCTCAGGGGCATCACGGGAAAGTGGAGGAGTTGGCTGGAGAGACGGGTCGGAAGTGGTATTTGAAGAGTGGGATGTTTGTAGCCTCAGAATTTGGAGGTATTGGAACTATTGGGAATGACAAGGTCACAGCCAACATATATTAATGAGCGGCTCTGCCTGCCAGCCTCTGAGCTGAGCACTGGGGACACCAGTGACAGGTGGGTGGGGTCTCCCACCTTGTAGAGGTTACACTGTAGTGGGAGACAGGGACCAGAGAGTAAAGGAACAAACACCAGCTATACACTGTGACAAATGTCATGAAGAAAATAAACAGGGCGAGTCTGAAAACTGGGACACAGATGTTTTTACACGGAGTGCTCTGGGGCCACTCTAGAGGAGTGATGCTGGAGCTGGGGCTGGAATGACGAGAGGGGACCCAGCCGTGTTCATGACACAGGGGGAAGGTCAAGGGAGGTCCTCTGCATCTTCAGAGTGGAGAGGAGGGCAAAGGGTTACGGAGGGTGCTAGGAAGATGGGAATGGGCATGCCAGCAGGGCTGATGGTCTAGAAGCTTATTCTAAGGGCACTGAGGAGCATTGAAAGGGTTCTTTAAAGCAGTTACAATCCAAGCGGGGCACAGTGGCTCACATCTGTAATCCCAGCACTCTGGGAAGAGGCAGGTGGATCACCTGAGGTCAGGAGTTCAAGGCTAGCCTGGCCACCATGGTGAAACTCCGTTTCTACTGAAAATACAAAAATTAGCTGGGCATGGTGGTGGGTGCCTATAATCCCAGCTACTAAGGAGGCTGAGGCAGGAGAATCACTTGAACCCGGGAGGCAGAGGCTGCAGTGAGCTGAGATCACAGCATTGTACTCCAGCCTGGATGACAAGAGTGAAACTCCATCTCAAAGATAATAATAATAATAGTAAATAAAGCAGTTACAATCCAAACTGGACCACCAAATCACCCTTCAACCCAGTGTGAAGACCAGTCTCGAAGCCTGCGGTGGCTTCCTTCTGCAGAGACCGTGCCAAGCCAGAAGCCAGTAAGCAGAGCTCCCACACACGACTTGGCGCGTGCCAAGCCAGAAGGTGGGTCAGGACAGCTGTGGGGATGTTTGGGGCTGGAACATTCATTTGCCCCAGCAATCAGGGCTGGACAGTAGCAGCCACCTTTGTTGCCAGCACCTGCACCTGGGTGCAGGTATTCACGGGGCTCAGGGCTCAGCTGCTGCTGGTTAGGGCACCTGCCCAGGTCCCAGGTGCCTGATAAGTGTTTCCTATGGCTTCCTCCACTCTGAAGGGTTTTGCTGAAATGGAAGGAAGGTGATGGGGAAGCCAAGTACAACGAACTGTGAGTAAGAAATCTTACTACTCAGAAACCGGCACAAAGGAAGGCTGGGGCTGGGGGGTGGGGGTGGGGGTGGGGGTGGGGGTGGGGGTGGGGGTGGGGGTGGGGGTGGGTGGCGAGAGCCAGTCACACAAGCTATCAGGTAAAGAGTACCTATTCCATGCCAGGCCCCGTGCTATGAGCCCCGTGTGGTGTCTCATGGACTCTCAGTATCTTCTCCAGGTTATGAATAATGAAACATCACCCAGCTGGTCAGCAGTGGGGCTGAGATTTGAACTCAGGTCTTTCCAGCTCCAAAGTCTATTTGCCAAACAACTAAAATAATAAAAATAAGGAAGGACGCAGGTGGTGTTCAGAAAGCCTCTCTTGGCATCCTCAGGACTGACCCGACCTGGGAGTGGCCAGAGAAAGCTCTGGAGGACGTGACACCAGAGCCCGTGGCCCGAAGTCACTGAGCACAGCTGAGCTCACCCAAGCAAGGACCAGGGTCCAGAGGCCTGAGCACTGGGCGCCGAGTGAGAAGGCAGGCCCGGGAGCCAGACCTGGAGCCCTAGTCCTCGTTCTGACACTCTCTGACCATGTCCTCTGTCTTCTCTGAAGCTTTTCCAGGCTCCAGGGAGACCCCCCCGCAGCAGTGCCCTGCAGGCCAGTGGTTCCTGTGAGACCTGAGGATGTCTGCCCCGGGGACTAATCCAACTCCAGAAGAAACAAAGAAACCAACCCCTGGCAAGTGCCTGAGCCTGGTAACCAAGAGGGGCCAGTGAGTGCTCAGGAGCTGGCTCCTTCCTGCCCGCACTGGCCAGCATCTGGACAGCGCCAACACCACCAAGGGATGGTGCTCCAATCCATGCCAAGGCCCAGGGCCCTAATGCTCAAATGGGGAGCTCCCTGAGGAAAGCCTTTGGGACCAATCCAGAACCCAAACACGAGGACTTCAGGGAAAGCAGCCCCAGGCTGCAGTGACAGAGAGCTCGGCACTGGCTACCTGGACCCAGAGCCCTGGGCACAGAGCAGGACTGCAGGACCAAACCCACAGCTCCCCAAGGCCAAGCTGCCTGGAAGGCTCTGCCCAGACCAATTCATCAGCAGTGCATGTCATGCTGGGAGGCAAGGTCAGGAGTGCAGCCTGGATGGGATCTGGGGGTCAGAAACAGCAGGCCTCACACTCGCCCCTGAGCTTCCTGGAGCTGCAGGTGTCCGTGAAGCAGCCACAGTGTGAGGCTTGCCCTTTCTGAGGCTGCGGTGGTCCATCTACATGGGCTACGGCAACACAGGGCACCTGGCAGCAAAACACACCTAGCATCCCGGGCAGTGCAGATGCATGGATGCAAAAGTGGAGAGGGGGCCGGATAGGGAGGCTGCAGCAGAGAGGCCCAGGCAGGCACGGGCTTTCCTCCGCCACTGAGCTGGATGCGGGTCCCAGAACCACACCGCCCCAGAAGGACACAGACCTGGGTTTCCTGCCTGCCTGCCCATGATGCCGCCTCTCAGAGATAGGCAGGTCTGTGTCTCTGCCCCCACCCTCAAGTTCTGGCAGCCATCCTAGTCCCAGCCCCCCAGAAACCTCCCAGCAGCCTCCAGTACCCACAACCCTGGCACATTGGAGCCAGTGGAGCCCCAGGAGTTCCTGGTCCAAGCCTGCCTTGTTCTGAGGAGCAATGGGGCCCAGAAAGAGAAGGGACATGGCCAAGACCCCTGTAGTCCCCTCTCAAACCCTGCTGAGAATGAGGGCTGAGGATGCAGCTCACCTCAGGTCCTGGCAGCATGGCCATGGCTGCTGACCCTCCATGAGAGGCAGGAAGGCGCTGGAGCCTCCCAAGGACTCCTGGCCCAGGAGATGCTCCTTCCCCATCAGGAGCTGGCAGGAGGCCTGGAAGTCTGTTTATTTCCCTTAGTTCCTTCTCTAGCACTAAACCATAACATTTATACTTAGGTCGCTTAAGGCATAGAAATTAGGTTAAATATTTCATTCACTAAATAGCTCAGATAGTTGTGGATTCCACCATAAGTAAGCAGAAAGTTAATTCATTTTGCACTTATGCAATAATATAAAATAATCATCTCGAATGAATATTTTACAGTTTGCATTTATTAGCAACCCACTTCCTTTCAGAGCTACTTGTAAGGGGTCCCCATGCCTTACGAAATGTAAACAATCAAGATGAAGCCATAACCTGTGAAAGTTCTACTGAGCCAGTGTAGACAGCCGGGTTAGAATGTGTGCCCCAGGCCCCTGGCAGAGTGCTCTGTGGAAGGTGCTTGAGGCTCAGCCACCTGGCCGCCCCAAGCCACCCCTCCTCCGGAGACCTTCCATTGAGACCTGTGCGTCTCCTCATGCCCCACGCAGACCCAAGCTCCTTCCTGGCCTGACTGGATTCTCCTACCTGGAATCCCCTGTCCACATCAATTAAAACAACACGTAAGCCTCGAAACCACCATCTAGCATGCTCTCTGCGCCGGCCACGTGTCACCTCTCCCCACTCCACCGTCAAGGCTGTTTGTGCCGTTAGCGACCACTCCAGCTCTGATTTCTCCGCTTCCTCTCATTGCCGCGAGCCCAGTTTCTCTGCATTACTCACACGCGCTTACCTGATACTCCCCGTGTTATTCTCTAAGAATCTCCTCCAAGTCCACCCGAGGCCTAGATGGAAAACCAAGCTCCACCACCCTTCCACGACGTAGGGCGCCCAAGACGGCGCTGGCCACGGAAGTGAGCCCTCCACTCCTCCCCGCGCTCGAAACCTGTTTCCCAGAAAAACACGCAGGCTGGAGTGAGACTCCCATCTTCCTTCCAGGTCTCTCCTCCCCTACCCCTGGATGAGGAGAGGGCACCAACCCGGGCCTTCCTTCCCACACAGGGCTCTGTGCACTCAGCTGTATGGAGAGCTGTTTCCCAGGTCTCACGGGCTCCAGGGGCTTTGTAGGTGGATCCAGTTTACGACCATTGAGTACCTGCTGTGTGCAGGCCTCTGGAGAGCTGGGGCTGACAGAATGCGCCCTGGCCTCTCTCCCGGAGGAGCGGATGACCTGGCCCAGAAGTCGGTAGAAGAGCACGGGGTTGCTCAGCCAGGTCAGGAAGCGCGGGAAGAGGCAGAAGCAACGCTGCAGGAGCGCCACAGGGGTCTTTTCTGAAGGAGCCCACCTCTGCGGCACAGGTAGGGCCCGGCCACCCCTTGGCCTCTTGAGTCAAGCACCAGGTCACCTGAGGTTGGGAGGAGGTTGGGATTGGAGGAGGCGAGTGCGGGCTGGAGCAGGAGGTAAACTGAGTCCTGGTCAGGAGGGCCACGCAAGGTATCCCAAGGGTCTGACCTATTTCCTGTGGGAAGTGGGAATTCACTTGGGCGTCTCCAGGCAAGTGAAGGACCTGGGTGTGACATTCTGTCGCCCCATGAGGCCTGCTCCTAGGGCTCATTTCCTCAGGGTGGCCCACGGGCTCTGGGGTACAGCTGCCCGTGTCCTTAGCAGAGGTCCCCTTTCCGGATCCTCCACTTCCAAGTCTCCTTTATTTGGCCTCAGCTTTCGTTAAGTGATGATGATACACATGCTCCCCTGCTCCAAGCCTCTTTGACAACGTGGACCCCTCTCCTGGTCGACGTCTCCCCCATGTGAGGTCCTGTGTGATCAGTTCCTTGCTGCGGCCAGCAGCAGAGCACCTCTTCTCCAAACAACCACAAGCCATCGTCGTCCCCTCGGCCCTGACTACCAGGACACCTGAGGCCAAACCGAAAGCCCATTATATAATGTTATTAATTCCATTTTCAACAATTCTTATTAATGTTGGTGTTTTGCTTTTTTTTTAACTTCCATCTGACATTCTTGTTAAGAAAGTGAATTTTATGCTAGGCTCTCACAAATCCTTCCTGAAAGAAGGCAGAATGTCAACCAAAGAAAATAAATAAGTCCTCCAACCAGGAAAAAAGAACTCTCAAAACCATACAAGGTCTCCACAGAGAGGGTAAGGGGGAAATCACAGAATGTTAGCGCAGGAACAAGGGGAAGAGGAATCGGGGGCTCAGATGGAGACAGGCTCCAGCAGTCAGAGGCTCTGGGTTGGAGTGAGCTGTGACAGTCAGGTGAGGACAGTCCCCGGAAGGATGATTTGCTCACAGCTGATAGGCACCCCGGGATGACGCATGGGATTCAGTACTTTGGAGGTCATTCCCATCTTAGCCCACCTCAACTGCGTTCCCAGCTAGCCTTAGGGATGGGTGAATTTCTTCTCAGCTGTATCATTTTCCTTATAATTAATAAGCTAATCTTCTGAGCCTGGGCTTTGGGGTATTTTGGGGTTGGGTTGGGTTGTTTGGGTTTTTTTCCCATCAAATAAGCAATGAAAGGAATAAATCCAGCCACCCTCCATTCCACAGAATTTCTAGGACTAATCTACAATCCAGTAAAATACCGTCTCTTATTTTCTTCTTTCTGCTTTTAGGTACTTTCTAAATGTTCCATAATATGCATATATTAGTTTTTAATGGGGAAAAGTAAACTCTATTCTTAAAAATCTCTCTGCCTACCAGATCTTACTATCCAGGATTTTAAGGACAGAATTGCGAGAATCTGAAGATATCTCACTTGCCCAAGGAAAGACTAGAATTAAATCTGGAAATTTCCCCCTTTTCTCTTTTTTGTGTACTGGATTGAGGTCCCTGCCTCAAGGAAGCCTCAGCCCTCCTAGACTGGAGACTTATGCACATAGGGGATACCTAAGTTTTCCCTTCTTATCCCAAACTTCCTTGTCTACCACTTTTTGTCATTGCCTAGATATTAATCGAGCTTCCCCTACACCCGGAAGATAAATGGTGAAGGCAAAGACAGGCCCATCTCACTCACCAGCACATCCTCAGCACCTGCCAGAGGCCCGCTGTGCTCAGAAAGTGTTTTTTGAAAGGGAAAAGCAAGAAGAAAAAGAAGGCAGAAGGAAGGGAGGGAAAGGCAGGGGGAGAAATTGATGCATGAATTCATGGATGGATTGATGAATTATTTTTCCCAAAGAACCGAACCTGGACTCCTCGGAGGCTCCAAAGGGATGCGGCCCTCCTCATTTTACCAGAAGCCTTTGCATGGACACTAAGAATCGGTCAGGTTTTAGCAAATGGAGTGCCTGTCTGGAGAACCAGCCAGAGTGTCACCTGATAGCCCAAAAGCCAGACTCCAAGGTGAGTGGCTAAGAATTTCCCAGGTGAGATCAAGCAGATGTGGCAAATGGTCACAGCTGGTCCACCAGGTGAAGGGTAGACAGGTGTCATTATAATCACCTTGCAGCTTCTCTGTAGGTTTAAGACTTTTTCAAACTAAAAAATATTGAGGCCTGGTGTGGTGGTTCATACCTGTAATCCCAAGGCCATGGCAGGTGGATCACTTGAGGTCAGGAGTTCGAGACCAGCCTGGCCAACATGGTGAAACCCCATCTCTACTAAATACATAAGAACATTAGCTAGGCATGGTGGCATATGCCTGTAGTCCCAGCTACTTGGGTGGCTGAGGCAGGAGAATCACTTGAATCTGGGAGGCTGAAGTTGCAGTGAGCCAAGACTGTGCCATCCAGCCTGGGTGACAGAGCAAGACTCCATCTCAAAATAAATAAAATTAAAAGATAAAAAATATTTTAAAAATTGAAAAAGTATAATGTTGGAGGTCAAGATAGTGGTTTTCTGAGGAAGATGGGGTAATGACGAAGGGGGTCTTCTGAGCTGCTGGCATGGTATTATCTTGAATTAAGTGGTTTTCATACTTTCATTCATGGACTGGCATCTTTCCATTTAGTTTACTTTTTTTGTATACATGCTTTATTTCACAACAAACAGACTTAAAAGAAAAAAGCAAGCAGAACCACAGTTCTGAAGGCTCTGATTATGGGAACATTGTAGCAATAAAATGGGACCACCTGAGCTCTGCCCAGCTGTTTGGCCAAGCCCCAAGTCAACCCTCCAGAAGCCCGCCCAGGACAGCTGTCTTCTCTTCCTAACCCACTCTCAGGTTCCAGACCCAGGTTCTTTGGGATCCTACTTGCCTCATGCAAAAGTCCAAATGCAACTGAAACACAATGGATATCAAACCTCTGGGTTTTTTTGGGGGGGGTGGGGGGGCAATAACACTGACCTCCCTCCTCCTTGGAAATTATTCGCTCTTCAAATACACAATTTTTCACCATTAACTGGATGACAGAACTTTCATTTATAAGGTGATCCATCTAGAAAATAATATTGTGTCCACCATAATTCCTATTTCCTAAGCATGCTGGTCAATTTTTTATTTCAAGGAAGGCTGGGGAAATCATTTTCTATAACCAAACACGTTCTTGTG
Source organism: Saguinus oedipus (assembly GCA_031835075.1). Classification (NCBI taxonomy): domain Eukaryota; kingdom Metazoa; phylum Chordata; class Mammalia; order Primates; family Cebidae; genus Saguinus; species Saguinus oedipus. The sequence continues at coordinate 44,791,336 of CM063175.1, read as the reverse complement.
CTCAAATCATCTCAAAACAGCTTATAGTTTAAAGTGGAATTATACCTTCGAGAGGCACAGCACAACCTGACCCCTTTGGGGAGTTAATTTTCAAAATAAAAATAAGAATGATGAATAATCTCTTGTCAGACATGCACTGGCAGGACTTGACTCACCTCTCACAACTCCCATTGCCTCCTGGGGCATAAACCAGATACTTCTGTAAAGTTGGAGATTTCCTGTTATTCTCGTCCCCGGCCTACAATAACATGGGTTTGTTCTTGCTGGTATATGAAAATCATTACTCTTTCTAATGGAAACAATAACTTCTGAACAAAGTACCTCTGTGGCCTCCCATGATCACCAACCTACCTGCATGAGTGATTACTTAAAACCAGGGACCCAGGAGAGATTATCTTTCATTTAGTTTTGCTGCTCCAGACCATAATAATCAAGTCCAGGAGCTCTGTTGCTCTAGGCGTGTTCTGATAAGAGCTGGGATTCCATAAGCACCTCCCCCAAGCCACCGTGTCTAATTCCAGGTGTTCTCACGTGGACCATCTACTTACGTAGCCATCTCTGCCCCAGGGATCATTCCCAGCCTGACACCCCAGCTGCCACCTAACACAATTCTGGGCCGCATTACTCTACACTGACGGAGCAGAATCAAAGCATACAAACCCATTTCCATACTAAACTCTGCAAAATGCAATTCGGATAACAAATCTATGTTATTCTGCTGGCACATCCAGAAACTGCTGTGGGGGGCGGGGGCAGGTATCACTGTTCTAAATATTTCTGGCCCCTTTTCCCTTAGTTACACCAGTGGTTTGCAACCAGGGGCAATTTTGCCCCCAAAATGGCAATGCCTACGAACATTTCTTGTTGTCACAACTGGCCAAGGGGTGCTCCTGGCATCTAGTGTGTACAGGCCAGGGATGTGGCTAAATACCGTGCAATGCACAGGACAACTCTTACCGTAGAGAACGGCCCACACCGGAATGTGAATAGTGCCGACGGTTCAGAAACCCTTATACAGCACCAGCAGCCTTTACCATGTCACTTCAAGGAGTCATGGCTTCTTTGCACTGCCCACTGTGCTGAAATGCTGGAGCTTACAGGTTTGGGGAGCACTTAGAGAAAAGCTGTGGCCTCCAGGAGCCCGTTCAGCATCCTCAAGAGTGAGTCATGGCAAACCGGCGTGTTTCCTCTTTTGACAGAACCTGCATTTCCATAGAAAGCACTGCCTCTGGATTTCAGTAAGGCAGGCAGCAAAGGCCCTCATGCTATCCTTGTAAATCTGATGAAGCCATATGAGCTAGACGGTAGAATAATCAAGGAGACACATTGTCAGTTGAGTAACTGAACTCGCAAAGCATGGAGTGATATAACAGATCCAAGTCACCCTGCAAGTATGTGCCACGTGCGTTGCCCTAAGCCCTGTTTTGTGAGTCATTTCTATCAATGGCTTAAATAAAGTCAAAATATTCTTATGAGACCCCATGAATAACAACATTGAGAAGGATGCTGATATTCTGGTGGGCTGACACACAATTGAAACAGACCTCAATGGGTTTAGGATTGAATAAACCAGCTACACAGCAATAATAGGCAGCCTTAGACTTCCTCATGGCTTTCAAAGCCCTTTCCCACTGAGTGTGTTATGTGTCATCATCACCAGTCTGCAGGTGGGTCTCCTGAATCCTATATCCCACCTTGCTGGAGATGAGTATGGGAGACTGTACCTCAGTTCAAAACACAGGGTTTTCACTCCTGGTTGGAGTACAGAACAAGGGGGGATCTATTTGAAAAAGGGTTTTAATTAAGTGCAAACTCAGAAGGCATTAGCTTGGCTGCATTAATCAAGGATAATGTCAAGGAAAAGGAAGGTGGCAAGGCCATTCCTCTGTGCTCTGATCAGAAGCCATGTTGGTAGCGCAGTGTTTAGTTGCTGCTACCACATATAAAATCAGTGCCATCAACAAGGGCTCACTCACAAAAGGATGACGAAGGTGGTGAAGAATCCCAGCATCCTCTGAAGAAGATGCGAAATCCAGGACATGCGTTTGTTCACAACAACCTAGGGAGACCGTACTGGCTGTCTTCAATATCAGAAATGCCCTCGTGGACAAGATGAATTCATGGAATTCTCTACGGTTCCAGGGGACAGAAGCAGGACTAATAATGTATATTCAAGGTGAATAATTTACACTCAATAGAAACATGAACTTCCTGACCATTTATACTGTTGCAGAAACAGCAGGTCACCGTGCAAAGTGGTGAGTTCCTCAGCTCTGAAAATACTCAAGGGCAGGGTGGAGCTAGGAGATGGGATTCAGAGGCAGGGTCACTCACTAACTGTGTCATTTATTCATTCAACAAATGTGTAGACAGCATCACCTGGGGACCTGGGGAGACAGCAGTGAAGAAAAAGACAAAATCATCTCCTCATGGAGCTTAGAGAGTTGGTGATGATGGAGTGGTGAGAAGTGCTTCAAAAACATGAGATTTTCATGACAATCTCAAACTCCCCAGCAGATTTTCTCCCATCACCATTACTCTGCTATTCACGGCCTTAAAACTAAAGAAATTAAAAATATAATGCCAACTGTAAATATGTAAGCAACAACTAAAAGAAAGGGAAGGGTTTTTGCTCTTGGTGTGGAATCTGGGTTTCTTAAATGAGTAATTAGTGAGTCAAATATAAGATAATCTGAGAGCAATGACCTGTCCTCGAAAGTCCCTTCCTGCTCAAAGGCACCAGGGTTCTATAAAAATATGTCTGTGGCTTCTCACAGAGTCTCTCTCTCTCTCTGAAACAAATCTGACCACTTTAAAAACATAAGGTGCCCATTAGAACCCACCAGAAGCTCATTAGACAAAAAGAGGAGCAGGAATTGGGGGAGGTTAACAGGTAACAGTGGGAATGTGGAAAAATGAACTTGAAAGTCAACATATGTAGTAAACAAGTCAAGAGCACCCGAAGTCAAAGAGCAAAGAGAGGCCACAGAATGCAGAACCGTGGACTGCCACGGGCCAAGGTATCTGCTCCCTCTCAGGATAGGAACCCCATAAGCTGGCCTGCTCCATGGGATGTGAGGAGACAGCCAGACTGTCCCACTGCTTGTCTGCAGGTCCCTCTCCATAAGACATGCTCCCCACGCCATTCCTGTCTTGCCTCTGCAACTCCCCACCCAAAGCAGAGCCATTTTAAACCTACTCCCCTGCCCCGTGGCCTTCAAAAGACAAAGGTAGCTAGCAAGGCAGTGGCTGATGCAGGGGCTGGTCCCCCATGTTTTAGAGATGCCCCCAAACAAGAGGAAAGTCTTGGGTAGAAATGGTGAGAAGTTCCTAGGAAGACATGAATGAGGGGGTCCTCCCCACGCAGGGGGCTGCAGGACTGGGAAATGAAAGAGGCGCCAGCTCCAGGGTGAGCAGGCTACAAGGAAGCCAGTTTTTGGTGGCCCAGCTCCCTGCACCATCCTGTCCTGGATGCTTATCCCCCAGCCTGTCCCTGGAGGGAGCACAGCAGAAGAGCAGAAGCAGCAGCCCCTTGCCCAGCACCAGCTGGTACCAGAGCCCGGCCAAGGTGGGCGTTCTATCACAACGGGCCCCAGCAGCATGGTGGCCCCTGAACACATGACTCTCTTTCTCCACCCCATGGTTGGGGGACTTGCAATAGAGGCTGGCAACTCTCAGAAAAGGATTTATCAGGGTCAGATTGGCCAGGGTGCCATAGGGAGGAAAGAGCAGACTGAAATGAGGAATGATCGAGACCAGATTTTATCACCAACATATTCTCCTCACTCCCCACCTCCAGTTCTCTAGAACTCACCAGAAAGAGCACAAGTGAGGGTGCAGGCCCTGCCCCTGGCCCAGACCCCTATGACCCTCCCAGGTAGCTGTGGCTCCCAGGGAAAAATAACAAGACATCCAAGGAATACAACTGCTCTAAGAAAAAGACCCAGCCAGGTGCAGTGGCTCATGCTTGCAATCCCAGCACTTTGGGAGGCTGAAGCAGGCAGATCACTTGAGACCGGGAGTTCGAGACCAGCCTAGGCAACATGGCAAAACCCTGTCTCTACAAAAATACAAAAACTAGCCAGGCATGGTAGGATGCACGTGTAGTCCCAACTGCTCAGTTCGCTGGGATGGGAGGATCACCCGAGCCTGGGATCACCCATAAATTATTCACCTGGGAGGCAGAGGTTGCAGTGAGCCGAGACGGCACCACTGCATTCCAGCCTGGGCAACAGAGCAAGACTCCGTCTCAAAAACAAATAAATACATAAATACATAATAATAAATAAATAAACACTCCCTGAGGCCCCTCCAGAAGCCAAGTGATGCCAGTGCCATGCTTGTACAGCCTGCCAAACCATGAGCCAATTCAACCCCTTTTCTCTCTCAGGCATGTTTTTATCACAGTGCAAGCACAGCATAACTCAAAGACAAACCCTGTGTCTGTGTCAGGAAGCAGGACTAAGGGACAAACCAGAACAAGAATTCAAAATAAGCAGATATCGTGGAAGAGATCAGGGAAGATGCTGGGACCCGAGTGGGAAGAGGCAGTCACAGGAAGAACCCACCGGAAACGCTGGCTATGGAAACATAATTGCTTTGTTTTACGGGTACAGAGTTTCGGTTTCGGAAAATGAAAAACTTCTGGAGACTGTGATGGCTGCACAATAATGAGAATGTACTTAATGCCACAGAGCTGTGCACTAAGAAAAAAAGTTTAAAATGGTAATTTTTATGTTATGTGTATTTTACAATAAAGAAAAAAGTAGAAAGAAATGAATAAATATTTAAATAATGTCATGAATGTAAAGATCCTAACACTGCTTTAGAATGTAGATGTCCAATAAAAGGTAGCTTTATGCAAAGAAATGTAATAGGTACAATAAAAACTATGCTATAATTATTATAACATATAATGACTAATTTTGCAAATATTCATTGAGCATCCACCGCGGGTCAGACACCACAGGAAGATGCCAGGGATACATCACAGGACAAAAGAGACAGAAAGTGCTGCCCTCGTGGCTCTTAGGTCTGGCAGGAGATACGAAATGCAGGGTGCACCAGTCAGTGCTTTGGAGAAGAGAAAGTGCCTGGGGAGTGGATTCTCAAAGGAACCCAGAGGGCAGGTCTCCCTGTGGAGGGGCCTTGGGAGTCTGGGCTCCCTCTGGTGACTGAGGAGCATAGGGATAAAAGCAGATCTTGGTGGCAGCGGGACATGTGACGCAGAGGTAGTGGCAGGGCACATGCCCAGAGCACAGAGCTCCAGGGCTCACTCCGGTCTCAGAGGAGGAGAAGAAGCCTGTTGGAGATACAGACTGATTCTATCTTATTCCTGGAAGAAAACACTTAGAGGTGGGTGGATCATCTGAGGTCAGGAGTTCGAGACCAGCCTGGCCAACATGGTGAAACCTCATCTCTAGTAAAAATACAAAAAAAAAAAATTAGCTGGGTGTGGTGACATGAACCTGTAGTCTCAGCTACTTGGAAGGCTGAGGTAGGAGAATCATTTGAACCCAGGAGGCAGATGTTGCAGTGAGCCGAGACCACGCCACTGTACTCCAGCCTGGGTGACAGAGCGAGACTCCATCTCAAAAAGAAAAAAGCAATGCACTCAGTACGTAGCCACAGAATAATTTACTGAGGTTAAGATCTCATCAGGGAACTTACCAGAATGCATCAACAAAAGATAAAGAGATAGGAAAAAAATTTAATAAATGAAAGGAAATTTGGAGAACAGTAGACGACTTGTCACATTCACGTAACAGGAGAGCCAGGAGGACAGAGACATAAGCAGAGGGGAACCATGTGAAGAACTAACAAGGAAGAATTTCCCAGAATTAGAGAGAGACGAAAACACCTGAAATTGAGAGGCTGCCCGGAGAGCCACAGGACAGGTAAGACAGAGAGACACGTCCCATGCTTCCGGAAGGAAAAGTAGCTAAGGAAGGTGTCATGATCCTGAAAAGATATGTACCTCGGAACTTGGCCTCAAAAAATGCAGAGTAACATCTGGCCGGGCTGCAAAAAGAAATAGATAAATCGGGAGGTCGGATTGGAGACTTTAACGCATCCCCTCAGAAACTGATGGCTTGTACACACACACACAAAGCAAAAAACGAAAAGGAAGGGATTTATTAGGGTTTAACTAATAAAGACATGGAAAATTCATCCAACAGAGAATGCACACCCCTTTTGAGCACATGTAGAACATTCCCAAAAACATGAAACATGCACTGGGCCATAAAGCAAGCTTCGGGGAATGCCGGAGAATCATTATCCTTAGGCACCACACATGAGACCAGAACGTAAGAATGCTTGAAGTTACCAACAAACAGTTCGCCTGCCAATCAACACAGCTGCAAGTTAAACAACATTCCATTGATACTTGTTAAAGGAAAAAATCATAAGGGAAATTTTTGAACACTTACAACATAGTAAAATCACTATGTGTCAAAATTCAAAGGACACAGAATTCCACTTCCAATAATGGAGAAGTAGCTCCTGTTGGGCCAACCTTCCAACATTTAAAAAATATATATATTTTTTAATCGGAAGACCATAGAGACCAGGTGAGGCACGGTGGCTCACACCTGTAATCCCAGCACTCTGGGAGGCCGAGACGGGTAGATCACGAAGTCAGGAGTTCAAGACCACCCTGGCCAAGATGGAAACACCATCTCTACCCAAAAAAGATACAAAAATTAGCCAGGCACAGTGGCAGGTGCCTATAATCCCAGTTACTCAGGAGGCTGAGGCAGGGGAGTCACTTGAACCCAGGAGGTGAAGGTTGCAGTGAGCTGAGGTCGCACCACTGCACTCTAGCCTGGGTGATGGAGCAAGACTTCGTCTCAAAAAAACAAAACAAAACAAAACAAAAAACAGACAATAGAGACCAAAGGCAGGCAGAAATTGGTGGGATTTGGACAGTAGAAAGCAGGTAATAAGACTGAGTAAGTTTCTGAGGGCTCGTGGCTTTTTTTCTTTTCTGTTTTTTTTTAATAGCTTTTGCCTGAGGCAGGCCCCAGTAAGTGTCATAGAGTAGCTAATATTCAGATAGAAAACTGAAATCTTACTTTTTGTAGAATCAGAGGAGAGTTTGGGTTAACCACAGCAGCTAGAAAATGACAGGGGAACTCCCTAAAAGGAGAGAGCCACAGAGGGAGAACTCCAAAGTCTGTGTATAAACCCTGCTAAATCACTGGCTGATCGTTGAATTATGTTTGCATGGAATAGCCTGTATGAAGCCCACCTCAGGGAAAACACCTGGACAGAGACTTCTGCTGCAGCAGAGACAGGCAGTTTACAGTTTGAATTCAGCAAAGTTAAGTATCTGCTAAAAGAAAAACTCAGTATTATTCAGAATAGCATAACAGAATCCCAAGCTCTATGACAAATCATTCACAAGGTCCAGAATACAATCCCAAATTACAAGATATATGAGCAGAAAAATGCAACTCATGCTCAAGAGAAAAGGCAATCAATCAGTGGACTGCGAGATGACACAAATGTTTGTATTAAGGTGTCTTTTTATTCTGATGTTTTGACATACTGGGGCTTTGCTAAGAAAGGACCACACCTCCCAAGATTAGACCATTCCCGCAGGTTGCAAATGCCTTGCCAAGGAATGCCCCTTACACATGCAAACCAACCAATCTGAAGCCCACACCACACCCACCTCCCTGGGTGGGCTCTCACTCACACCACTAGTGCTCTGCCCTAATTGCCCCAGGGCCAGATACCAGGCAACAAGAGACAGCCTCTTCACCCAGAGCCCACAACATTGTTTGAACCAGCTAGTCTTATGCCTGTCCACCTTGCCTGCCTTGCCCTTCTCACAGACCACAGCAAAGGCTCTGGTCCACATTCCCCCTTGCTCCCTCCACCTCTGACCACTCCTGGTGCTTCCCCATGTACCCCTGTGGCAGGCTGTGCCCTTTCCTCTTGGAATTATAACAATCTGTCTTTTTTTTTTTTTTTTTGAGACAGAGTCTTGCTCTGTCGCCCAGGCTGGAGTGCAGTGGCGTGATCTCAGCTCACTGCAACCTCCGCCTCCCAAGTTCAAGAGATTCTCCTGCCTCAGCCTCCCAAGTAGCTGGGATTACAGGCACGTGCCACCACGCCCAGCTAATTTTTTCTATTTTTAGTAGAGACGGGTTTCACCATGTTAGCCAGGATGGTCTCTATCTTCTGACCTCATGATCCACCCACCTCAGCCTCCCAAAGTGCTACAATTTCAGACGTGAGCCACCGCGCCCCATACAAGCTGTCTTTTCAACAGCAATCACCTCCCAGATCAGGATCTGTTGGTCACACCATACCTGAATAATAATGATTTTTATTTTAAAACAATGTTGAAATTGGAAGACAGAGATCGTAAAGGACCTAGGGTATCTATGTTCAAGTGAGTTCCCACACACAGCAAATAGTGACTGGCCAAAATGTCAGTAATGCTGGGACTGATAAATACTGATCTATCTGAAAAAAAAAAAAAGAGAGTTTGAAAAACATGAACAAGCCTTGGTGATTTATTTTTTAAATAAAACAAAAACATGAGGTCAAATATCCATATAATTGAAGTCCCAAAAGAAGACAATGAGAATAGGGCAGAATAAGAATTTGAAGAAATAGTGGCCAAAATTTTCCCAAATTTGTTGAAAGGCACAGATTTTCATAATCAAGAAGCTCGGGCCAGGAGCAATGGCTCATATCTGTAATCATATCTCAGCACTTTGGAAGGCCAAGGCGGGTGGATCACTTGAGCCCACAAGTTTTAGACCAGCCTGGCCAACATGGCGAAACTCTGTCTCTACAAAAAAATAGAAAACTTAGTTAGGCATGGTGGTGCACGCCTGTAGTCTCAGCTACTCAGGAGGCTGAGGTGGGAGGATCGTTTGAGCCTGGGAGGTGAAGGCTGCAGTGTGCTGAATCATGCCACTGTGCTCCAGCCTGGGCCATAGAGCCAGACCTTGCCTTAAAAAAAAAAAAAACAAAAAGGTAAAACAAAATGAACAAACAAAACAAACAGTACCCAGGCACATCATGGTCAAAGTGAATAACCCCAAAGATAAAGGGAGAATCCTGAAAGGAGCCAGAAATAAAGGACACATTCCATAGGGAACAACCTCACAAGTGCAAAAGAACTCCTCATCAAAAACGAGAGGCCGGAAGGAAGAGAATAGGATCTTTCATGTGCTAAGAGAAAAACACACTGTCCACTCAGAATTCTATACCCAGTGAAAATATCCACCATTAAATAAGGCAAAATAAAGACATACTCAGAAAAATAAAATATAAGAAAATTCACCACCAGCAAATCTCCCCTATGAAATAAGTGAAATTCTTCATACCAAAGGAAAATGATACAAATGGGAACTCTGACTTCAGGAAGAAACAAAGATCTTCCTAAATGTGATTATAAAAGATATCATTCTCTTCTCTGTCCTAAAATACATGTGGCTATTTAAAGCAAAAAAGAAAAGAAAAAATACACTATTGGGGCTTATAGCATATATAGATATAATATATATAACAAGTACAGCATGAAGAAATTGAGATGTAAACTATATAGTTGCAAGATTCTTGTAATTTACACAAAGTGATACAAATATTAACTACATGTAGATTGTGAAAAGTTAAGAATATACATTATATTCCCCAGTGCAACGACGAAAAAATGAAAAACATGCAAAGAGGCATAAACAAATTAAAATTCTTTTTAAAACATTCGGTTAACCCAAAGAGCAATGAAAAACAGAAAACATTTATCAACATGGCAGGCCTGAGTCCAACCATATCAATAATTATATTAGATATACACAGACTAAACACTCCAGTTTAAAAACAGAGGTTGGCAGAATGCATAAAAAAGCAAGACCAAACTATAGGCTGTCTACAAGAAACATCTAAAATAGAAAGACAAAGAAAGCAACAGATGATAAAAGATATACCACGTAAACCACAAACATCAGAAGGCCGGAAATGCCTGTATAGCGTAGACTTCAAGGCAAATAGTTTATTAGAAATAGAGACATTTCATAGTGAGAAATGCAATTAATCAGGGAGACATTTCAATCATAATTGTGCATGTGCCTAAGAGCAGAGCTTCAAAAGACAAGAAGCAAAAATTGACAGAAATAGAGAGAAATAGATACATTATCTTCATGGGGGATTTTAACAACCGTGTCTAAAAAGAAACTCACAAAATGCGTAGAAATAAATTCAGCAAAAGATGTGCAAAATCTCCACACTGAAAACTATAAAATAGTGCCGAAGGAAATTAAAGACCTAAGTAGGCCGGGCGCGGTGGCTCACACCTGTAATCCCAGCACTTTGGGAGGCCGAGGAGGGTGGATCACGAGGTCAAAAGATCGAGACCATCCTGGTCAACATGGTGAAACCCCGTCTCTACTAAAAATACAAAAAATTAGCTGGGCACGGTGGCGCGTGCCTGTAATCCCAGCTACTCAGGAGGCTGAGGCAGGAGAATTGCCTGAACCCAGGAGGCAGAGGTTGAGGTGAGCCGAGATCGCACCATTGCACTCCAGCCTGGGTAACAAGAGCGAAACTCCGTCTCAAAAAAAAAAAAAAAAAAGACCTAAGTAAATGAAGACGTATGTAATCTTTATGGGCTGGAAGACTCAATATGACAATTATATAACTGAAGTCCCAGAAGAAGACAATGAGAATAGAGCAGATGACAACTCTCTCCAAATAATCTGTATCTTTAACACAATCCTAGTGAAAATACCTACAAGTTTTTTTAGTAGAAACTGACAAGCTGATTCTAAACTTTATATGAAAACATAAAGGAGGTGGGATAGCCAAATCCATTTCGAAAAAGTGAAGTTGGAGAACTGACATCAAGATTTATTAGAAAGCTTCAGTAATCAAGACCGTGAGGCACTGGTTTAAGGACAGACAAACGGATTAGTGGAAAAGAATAGAAACCAAAATAAATCCACCCTTCTATCATTAATTTATGTTTAAACAAAGGTGCCAAAGCAATCCAATGGGGAAAAGAAAAGAATCCAATGGGAAATGCTAAAAAAGAATTTATAACAAATGGTGCTGAACAATTTGACATCAGTATGCTTCCTGTACAGCCTGCGGAGCCGTGAACCAATTAAACCTCTTTTCTTTATAAACTACCCAGTCTCGGGTAGTTCTTTGTAGTAATGTGAGAATGGATGAACGATAGACCTGCATGTAAAAGCTCATGTTATGAGACTTCTAGAAGAAAACATAGGAGAATATCTTCACAATAAGCAAAGATTTCTTAGAGAAGTCATGGAAAGAAATAATCATAAAAGGGAAAAAGGTGATAACCTCCAGGCTGGGCACAGTGGCTCATGCCTGTAATCCCAGCACTTTGGGAGGCCAAGGCAGGCAGATCACTTGAGCCCAGGAGTTCAAGACCACCCTGGGCAACATGGCAAGACCACATTGCTCCAAAGTAAATATAAAAATTAGCCAGGCGTGGTGGTGTGCACCTGTAGTTCCAGCTATTCAGGAGGCTGAGGTGGGAGGATTGCTTGAGCGTCAGAGGTCAAGGCTGCAGTGAGGCATGACTGCACCACCACACTCCAGCCTGGGTGACAGAGTGAGACTATCTCAAAAATCAATAAATAAAAAATAGAAAATATACTTCAGCAAAATTAACAACTCTGACCATGAAGAAACACCATTATAAAAATAAACAAAAGCCGGGTGCAGTGGCTCAGGCCTGTAATCCCAGAACTTTGGGAGGCTGAGGCGGGTGGATCACTTGAGGCCAGGAGTTCAAGACCAGCCTGGCCAACATGATGAAACCCCGTCTCTACTAAAAATACAAAAAAAAAAGTCAGGTATGGCGCTGGGCACCTGTAATCCCAGCTACTCGGAAGGCCAGAAAACTGCCTGAACCTGCGAGGGGGAGGTTGCAGTGACTCGAGATCACTCCATTGCAGTCCATCCTGAGCAACAGAGCAAGACTCTGTCTCAAAATAAATGAATGAATGGATAAACAAATAAATAAAAATAAAAATGAATATGCAGGGCACATTCTAAGAGAAAATATTTGTGAAACACATAGCTAACAAAGGACTGTATACAGAACATATAAACTACAAGCTACTAACAGAAAATCCACGATGTTTAATGGACAAAATATTGGAGCAGATATGCCACAAAGGGAGATATATGGATGACTACTAAACACATGAAAAACGTCGTTAGTCATCAGGGAATGCAGTTGAAGCCACAGTGGGATCCACTGTTCACCGTCAGAATGGCTGAAATTAAAAGAATGGCACCACTAAATGGCGGTGAGTATGGAGAGCAACTGGAATCCTCATTCATTACTGGTGGAAATGGTACAACCACTTTAGCGGAAAAAAAACGTCCAGCAGTTTCTTTTAAAAGAAAGAAAACACAGCACCCAACAATTCTTTCCTAGGCATTTACCCAAAAGAAATAAAAACACACATCCCCAAAAAAGACTTGTACAAAATATTTACAGCAGTTTTATTCATAATAGCCAAAAACTGGAAACCTACCAGATGTCCATGAATGAAGGGATAAACAAACCATGGTACATTCATACAATGGAATACTACCCTCAATAAAAAGGAAAGAAAAACTGATACTTGCAACAACACAGATGAATCTCAAAAACATGCTGAAGGAAGCCTTCCCTGAAAGAGCACCTGTCGGAAGCTACATATTAGGTATGATGTACACTACTCCAGTGACCAGCGCACTGAATTCTCGGGCTTCACCACTCTACAATTAATCCATGTAACCAAAACCACTTGTGCCCCCCAAAAGCTATTGAGATTCACACACACACACATACACACACACAGAAAGAGAGAGTACATGTTATCTGAACTCATTTATATGAATTTCTAGAAAAGGCAAAAATAATTCATGGTGAAAATAATCAAAACAGTGGTTGTCTGGGGGGAGGACAGCACTGACTAAGAAGAGACCAGAGGAACCCTTTTGAGGTGACAGAAATGTTCTGTCTTTATAGAAGTTTGGGTTACATGGGTAGACACATCTGTCAAAAATTGCATGGCATACTTAAGTCTCTGTGTTTCACTGAAGGAATTTTTTTTTTTTTTTTTTTTTTTTTTTTGAGACGGAGTTTCGCTCTTGTTACCCAGGCTGGAGTGCAATGGCGCAATCTCGGCTCACCGCAACCTCCGCCTCCTGGGTTCAGGCAATTCTCCTGCCTCAGCCTCCTGAGTAGCTGGGATTACAGGCACGCGCCACCGTGCCCAGCTAATTTTTGTATCTTTAGTAGAGACGGGGTTTCACCATGTCGACCAGGATGGTCTCGATCTCTTGACCTCATGATCCACCCGCCTCGGCCTCCCAAAGTGCTGGGATTACAGGTGTGAGCCACCGCGCCGGGCCTCACTGTAGAAATTTTACCTTAAAAAGTAAATAAACAGTTCATAATATGCATGATGAAAAATTTAGAGGTGACAAGTACTGTTATCTGTGATTTCCTGTGAAATATATCGAACCAAGATGAATCAATGAATTGATACATGGATGAAGATGTGATAAATCAGACGGTTAAAGTGATGGATATATCATGGCTAATTCTTTCAACTCCTCTTTATGTTTGAAATTTTTCTGTATAATGTTTGGGAGAAAGCAAAACAAACGTGAGATACAGCTAAAGCATTATTTAAAAGACAATTTATAGTTTGCATTTAATAGAAAACAAGAAAGTTTAAAAATCAATGAACTAAGCACTTGGGCTAAAGACCACTGGTGACCTACCAATATCCACTCTCCCCTTCCTCCTAAATAGCACACTCCAATTTCATGATGGGCAGGAAAGCACTGAGCAAAAGACTGCCTTTCCCAGCCCCTTAGTATGTGAAGCTGGTCAGTGAGATGTTAGCAGAAGGGCTTGGGTGAGCTTCCAGGGAAGCCAGTTAAGAAGCAAGCGAGAGCCAGAAAGACCTACTTGTTACCCGGAATGCACAGGTCATGTCCCTGCCCCACTCCAGTCTTCTCCTTGCCCTGACCCAGCTCCCTTTCTCTCTATTCCTCCAGCCCAGGACCCACCCCCTAAGGTCTAGGGTCAGTAAATAATGGCAAAATAAATCCAAGAAATGATTTGAAAGATCTAGGTGATGGAAATGTTTAATCCTCTCCCTGGTCATTAGCAAACAAATGATGTGACCTCCCAGAGTCAAAAGCAGTTGACTCTCCTTTCAAAGTTAAACTCTTCCCGAGGTATCACCCGCCTGCCAGCATTCCTGTACACCCCCACCAGTCCCTGGGGAAAGATGGCTCTCTTTAAAACCTGGAGCATCCACCCAGATGAGGAGGTTTACTGCCTCACTTAGGAGCAATAGCAGAGCAGATACCTTGAACCATGAGTTCTCATAAATCTTGTTTGGGGTAAAAAAAAAAAAAAAACTTTCAATTCCCACTGGAAATATGCAAAACAGCCTCCACACTGTAAATCTTCCTTTTCAGTTCTAAAGAGATAAGTTGGACCTATTAACCTTCCATGTTATTTTCAACTTCATTATTTGAGCTGACACGACAAGAGAGCGGCCACGGCTCTCCCTGGCAGAGCGCATGTAAATCGCTTTCTCAAAGGAAATTACTTCTCTGGCCTGAATGTTATTAATCTAAATTCTCCGTTAGTCAAATTGTTGCCCATAATAAATATGGAACAGGTTGTGATACTTATCGAGTGTGGCACTCTTTGTGGATGCCACATCCGTCCCTAACCCCCTTCCATGGAACGGTACCCTTGGAAGAGGCAGGTCCCAGATGGCTCCTGCATCAGGCTGTGATGGTGAAGGTGGGAGATGGCTCACCCAGGACTGAAACCCGGCCCTGCCCTGGTCTGCCCAGGGAACCTCCGCCCTGTCCTGTCCCCTGCCCCTCCTGCCTCATCAAAGGGGAAAGTGACTCCTGACCTAGTAAAACTCTTGTGATGGCCCTCCCCGTTGGAACAACTGTTCGGCACATCACTCACGTAAAGAGACCACCAGACAGGCTTCGTGTGGGCAACAAGGCCATTTTATTTAGCACTTCGGTGCAAGCAGGCCAAGTCCGAAAAAGGCGTTAGGCAAAGAGGATGGGAAAGGGGACTGGTTATATGGGTTGGGGAAAATGGTCAGTTAAAGGTGGCAATCCATTTGAGGGAGGCAGAGGGCATCATGGGATGCATGGTCAGAAGGGTAGGGGTTATCCATTACAAACAGGCATGATCTTAAGGGGGGTTATCGGTTGCAAGTAGAGGGGAGCGTAAATTACATAGTTACACAGTTACATAGCAGCAAATTACATAGTTACAGGGGAGAGGGTCTTGAGACACCCGTTGTCCAGGGGGAATTTTCACAAGGCTGAGCATGAATAGTGGTTGCAGTTTGCAGGTTGCAGGGGGAGAGCAATTCACTGAGGCAGGAACAAGTTGTTTCACTTCTCTTTGTGGCCATCTGGTGACTTCAGACTTCCTGGCTCCTGGGGACCATCCAGAGGTGTGCGTGCGGGTCACCAAGGCTATAATAGCCAGGCTTGGACCTGGAGGCCTGACAACAACATCTTTCAAAGAAAACTAGCAGGAGCAGGGCTGAGTCCCTGCCTCGGATTGGCTCTATCCAGCCTCAGTCAGTCCAGGGCTACAAAGACAGGGTCTCCCCAGTCCTTTGGGCAGCCAGCCAGACTGTTCACTGGCTGATGCTGAGGTGATGGGTTAAATTCTTTACAATAGCATTTAAGATGTATTTGGTTTAGCCCCAAAGCCTTTTACAAATCACACTGTATTTAGAACCTGAGGTGGGGGGGAATGGGGTTTGCTCATCCGCATGCAGCCCAACCCCACCTGTTGGACGGGCCTCGAAGCACTGATCACATAAAGATGCTTATTTCCAACAAGGCAACCTGAAGGAAGGGAATCTGACTGCTGTGGTGCAGGACTGGGGGGTGGGGTGGGGTGGGTCGGGGAGTACAAAAGGCTTTTTTCTGCTTCTACTGGGGTTCTTTCCAGGGTAATTATAAGAAGTTTAGAATCCATTCAGGGACTTGTAGTTCATTAAATGAATTTCCATCTGTGTATCCACCACCTAAGAAGTATCGCTTTGTACAATACTCGGGTTTTTATTGTATATAAGTCAGATTGTTAATTTGCGGCAAGCAGCACTGAAAGGCTCGTTTCAATAGCGCCTGATTATGCAAAATGAAACTGGGTTTTCATTAGGTCCGCCTCCTGCACTCCCTAACGCTTGGTGGGGTGCCGGGATGCAGGATGGAGCCCAGTGCAGCAGAAGGAAGCCCAGTACCAGCTTCCAGAGCATCCCAGCCCATCTCCCAGCAGAACCATCCAGCGCACCCACACCACCTCCCCAGCCTGCACAGGGGGCCCCCGTGGATTCACTCCCACCTCCCATCACTGCATAGCCAACGGTGGCCACTAGGAGAACTGTGACATGAAAAAGGAACTTGGGAAAGATTAGCTTCTAGATTCCAAGCATGTCCTGGGTCTATTGATTTTATTTAAGGGATAATGTTCCCAGGGAGGAGGGATGGGAAGCGGAGCAGCTCCTGCTGCTGGTTCAGTGCTGGAGTCAAGCAGAGCCGGCTGAGCCCTACAGAGTTACAGGAGGAGATCAAAGATGGCAGACGCCAACTCTTGCTGCAGATGATCCCCACCCAGGGACCATGAGGCCAGGGTGGGCACCACATGGTACAGGCTGGGGATGGAAGCAGAAGAAAGGAGTAATGGGGAAGAAGGAGAACCTGGATTCCCGGGACCAAAGGCAAAGCAGACCTTCCCTCGCCGACCTATAGGATTTAGTCCTGTGCCTCCCACATTGCATCCAATAGCAATGAGTATCTACAGGTTGAAAGAGACAGCAAGGAAAAGGGAGGGGCATTATAAATGCATCCCCAGCTGCCCACAGCCTCACTGCTTGTTCTGGTCAGACCTTCATCCTTCCAGCTAATTCACCTAAAGGCCAGACCATCTGCCAAATGGTTTTGGTGGTCCTCAACCTGGAGTGGACACTAGAACCATTTGGGAACTCTTAAATAATACCAATACCTGAGCCCACCCAAACCATTTAAAACAGTCTCTGGCCGAGCGCAGTGGCTCACACCTGTAATGCCAGCACTTTGGGAGGCCAAGGCAGGCAGATCACTTAAGGTCAGGAGTTCAAGACCATCTTAGCCAATATGGTGAAACCCCGTCTCTACTAAAAATACAAGAAAAATCAGCCAAGCTTGGTGATGTGTGCCTGTAGTCCCAGCTACTTGGGAGGCTGAGGTAGGAGAATCACTTGAACCTGGGAGGTGGAGGTTGCAGTGAGCCAAGATTGCACCACTGCACTCCAGCCTGGGCCACAAAGTGATACTCCACCTAAAAAAAAAAAAAAAAAGTCTCTGAGGGTGGGCCCTGGCATTAGTAGTTTTTAAAAGTTACCCAGGTGGGCTAGATGAGGTGGCTCGCACCTGTAATCCCAGCACTTTTGAGAGGCCGAGGCAGGCAGATCACGAGGTCAGTAGTTCAAGACCAGCCTGGCCAATATGGTGAAACCGAGTCTCTACTAAAAAATAAATAAAATAAAATACAAAAATTAGCCGGGCCTGGTGGCATGCACCTGTAATCCCAGCTACTCTCGGGAGGCTGAGGCAGAAGAATCACTTGAACCCAGAAGGCAAATGTTGCAGTGAGCCGAGATCGCATCACTGCACTCCAGCCTGGGAGAAAGACTGACTCCATCAAAAAAAAAAGAAGAAGAAAAGAAAAGAAAAGTTACCCAGGTGATGATAATATGCAGACAGGACTGAAAACCCCTGGTTCAATCTTGTTGAAGAGTTTACCAAAATACCATAACTCAGAGATACAGAAATGAACTGGCGGGGGGCTGTCCCCAGGGGGTCTCACATGCTCCTGGGGGCCCAAGAAACACAAGATCTTCCCGAGAGCAAGCTTGTAGAATACTGGGTCCTAAGTCACCAAGGGTTTGTGTCCCCAAAAGAAAGCAGGAGTGTGTCATCAGGAAGGGTGGGCTGGAACTCACCGCCCTGCTGCAAACCTGGAAGGTTTGCTCCCTGCATTAACGTGCATCCACAGCACCCTTCTAACCAGTTGGTGCCAGGTACAGGAACCACCATTTTGGAGCCCCAGTCCTCACAGAATTTTCCAGGAAGCCTCCCCTGTTAACGGGGTGACAAGCAGTTGGCATTTCTCTGCAAGACCCAGCACTCACCTCACAATGAGGACACAACCACGGACGATGGTTGGCAAATCACCTAAAAATACCGTCCCTTCCCCAAGATCTTCCCACCTTAACCTCAAATCCCTCCAGGGCAGGCACCAGGTACCCATCTCCTTTGTGAATCACTCAGCCTCTCCTAGGACGAGGCTCTGCACATGGGAAGCCAGTTCACCCGGATCCTAACGGAAAAGCCCACCTCCCCTTGTCTGCCCAGTAAGCCCTCCCCAAAACTCCCTCTGTCACATCTTGGGTGGCATCCCCTGCCTCCAGGGGGACAGAAGACCACTTTACTCCTCTTGCTAATAACAGGAGATCTAACCTCTGTGTCAAACAGCCATCCTCTGATGCTCAGGGATGCCTCACCCCACCTGACAACTCAAGTACCTGAGCAGGGATCAGATTCTGCTTCTGCTGGTGAGAGACATGGCAGCAGGTGGATGGAGCCCAGGTCTGGACTGACTCATTCCCCAAGACCCTCTGTCCTCCGATACCCACCTGCAGGGCAACAAAGGAAATGCACAGAAAGACGGCAGGGGGCACCCGGGGGGGCTGTCCTGAGGAACCACCTTGTAAAAGTCTTAAAAGTACAAAGCCAGGGTTTCCAGAATATTCTCCCTTTCCTGAAGGCCCAGAAAGAGTTAATCCCCTGTAGTCAGAGGTTAGAAGACGAAGCTCCTGCCCATACACAGAGGTGCAGAGAGCATCCCAAGCATAATAAATCCATGAGTGCAGAAGGCCTCTCTCCTCATTTGTTAGTCAGCGATGTGTGAAAATGTTAATGAAGGGAGTTATAATCTATGAGAATTTCACTATTAAAATGTAGTTCACGTCTGAAGGCTTCTGCTCACACACAGCCCACTGTACATCAATCCTCCCCGTGCACTGCTAATAATAGACGTAATTGCCTCACTCTGTCTAGCCACCTTCACCCTGGCAATTCGAAGATTTGCTACAACTGTTATTGTAGAAATTATTTTCATGCTATTAACTTTGAGTTTTATTATATGTGTTCTTAAAAGAAAATAAATGCAGAGAGATTGTAAGTGTATATCGGGTCCCCGATGAAAGTATTTTAAAAAATATAACGTAATGACAAAAAGCACTGAAGTAGGGTGATATAATGATTCCTTCCCTTATTGAAACCTAAATTAGATTCTGCATTGTAAAATGCATAAAGGGGTTTCTTTCTGTTCGTGGAGAAATTTTCTATTCTGAAAATGGCAGCACACTGCCTCTTGCAAAGCCAGGCTGTGGAGGAGAGCAGAGATCATCTGCCGGGCTCAGATGTCAGCTCCTCCCACTCGCAGTGGGCATCTGACGGGCCCAGGGAGCAGCTCTCTAGGGCAAACCCAGGAGGCCTTTACTGAGGGGCCCCGCAGCTAGAGCTGCAGCTCTCTTCCTACAGCCAGCCTGGCCTGGCTCTGCAAGTCGGCCCCACGCCCCCTACGCTCACAGCTCCAAACGGGCAGGTTTCCCAGGCTTGCAGCTTAGGGGACAGCCTTGCAATCGGTGTGGGCTTCCAGGCCTGGGACCTAACGGGCATCTGGCCAGGCAGTCATCACACGGGCTCTGAGAACTTTGGCCAAAACCGGAAGTCAGATCCACAGGGTATTCTACATAAGACTGGTGCAGCAGATACCACGACCCCTTTCTCTGGGAAGCAGTGTCCTTCCGAATGTGCGACCCCAGCGCCCTGGCAATAGATTACTCCAGACTCTCTTCCCCAGGAATTTGCCATTGGACTTGAGGCCCTGAAAATTCCCTCTTCCGGTAGCTGACCTGACGCATGCGAATTCGGTGTCTGGTGGATGGACGGAGGAGCAGCAGCCATCGGCAGCTGAGGAAAGGCGATGCGGCCGTGCAGAGGCAAAACGTGCAGAGTCGAGGGCCATCCCGCCCCTGGCGCAGGTCCTGCCTCAGCCTACTCACCCAGGAGACATTTCTTTGTTGTTTTTTTGTGGCGTTTGGTTTTGTTTTTTGGTTTTTGGTTTTTTTTCCAGAGGTAGTCTCACCCCGGCTGGAGTGCCCTAGTGGTACAATCTCAGCTCACTGCAACCTCAACCTCCCAGGTTCAAGCGATTCTCCTGTCTCAGCCTCCCAAGTAGCTGGGATTTCAGCTGTGCACCATCATACCCGGCTAATTTTTATATTTTTGGTAGAGGTGAGGTTTCACCATGTTGGCCAGGCTGGTCTCAAACTCCTAACCCCAAGTGATGCGCCCACCTCGGCCTCCCAAAGTGTTGGCTTTGCAATAGGCAATGTGCTGTCATTTTCAGAATAAAAATTTTCTCAGTGAAAAGAAAGAAACCCCTTTAAGCACTTTTACATGCAGAAGTACCCAGACTCCCAAAGTACTTAATGTTGCCATCTGCCCACCCAATCATCCACCCACCCATCTACCCACCCATTCCTTTATCCACTCATCCACCAACCCAACTATTCACCCATCCATCCATTCACTCATCCAACCTGTCCACCCACCCATCCATCCATTCATCTATCCATCTATCCTTACATCCACCTACCCACCCATCAATCTACTCATCCACCCACCCATCATCCATTCACCCATCCACCTATCCACCCACACACCTACTCATCCATCCACCCACCCAACCCTCTATCCACCTATCTACTCATCCATCTATCCACTCATTCACCCATGCATTTATCCACCTATCCATTCATTAATACAGCCAGCCAGCCAGCCAACCACCCATCCCTCCATCCATCCAACCATCTATCCACTCATCCACCCAATCATTCATCCACCCACCCAACTCTCTATTCACCCACTCATCCACCCATTTACCCACCTACCCATCCATTAATCTACCTATCCATCCAGCCGTCAAAGTCACCATCCACCCACCCATTTGTCTATCCACTTACCCACCCACTTACCCACCTATGCATGCATTAATATACCCATTCATTCATTCATCTATCTAACGATCTAACCACCTATCCATCCAACCATCCATCCACCCATTCATTCCCCTACCCATACATTCAACCATCTACTCACCATCCAACCATCAAATAATAGATCTAATTATTGAGTGCCTGCTTTGTGCCAGCTACTGGGCTATTGAAGTAAACAAATTAGTTATAGAACTTGCCTCCATGAAGCTTTGTAAAGAAGATAAATATAAAATAAAACCAAAAAAAACTAACATGAATACATAAAGACAAGTTGTAATAAGTATTACAAAGAAAAAGCATACAGTATGATGACAGATTATGATAGAGGTGCCTGTAGGTTTAAGGGGTTGAAATAAGCTGAGACTTAGTAAGACTGATGAGGAAGGGGAAGAAGAGGGAGAGTGGGTGCCGCCGCCCAGAGTGTTGGAGCATCTGTAGCTGAAAGGCAGCCAGTACAGCCGGAACGTGGTGGAGGCAAGGCTGTAGAAGTAGAGGGGATCCACAGGACACAGACACTAGCTCTTTCTGAAAACAAATATATTTTCTAAGACCACGGCATCAAGATGGAATGAGTTTCCAGGAATGTAAGGTTCCTCCCACACACTCTTGGATTCTTTTTGGAATTTACATTTGGACAATCTGCCTGAAGGGAGAGTAACACAGAATAAAGACAGCACACAGGACCCACAACCTGTAATGTTCCATAAGTCCCGGTGACTGTTCCTAACGCCCAAGCAGAGATTTGGAGGATGAATTATCAAGGTAAGTTTACACAGGTCAGCCTCAGAGGCTCCCTGATCCAGAAAGGACTCTGGAGTCTCCCAGCCCAATAATCATCTCTCCACCACACTCACCCCTTCATGGGAGAGTGACAAGGAGGCCCACAAACCAGGGCCAGTTGCCTGCATTGGCCCAGTCCCCACCAAGCCCTGTGAGTTTGGGCTACTGAGGCAAGATCACTCCTGTCCCCACCCCTCCATGGCCAGCACCTTCACCCAGAGCCACTGTGCTCAGAGAGCTGAGCAAGGCTTCCTACGGAGGGACAGCCAGGAGGGATCCTAGATGGCAGTGAGGAGCCTAGAGCCATGCTCTGACAACCGCCTAGGGACAGGGAGTCACAGCCTAGGGCCATGCTGCCTGTGACTTTGAGGAAGGGCGCTGGATCATGAGACAAGTACTTGGGACACTTAGGAAACAGATAAGGGCCTCCCAAGGGTGAAATGCGGCAGAAAACACTTGTTCCAAAGGCTGTGGCACCACCCCCATAAGGAGCCTGCTGAAGGCCCCTGCTGTGTCCTCTCCTCCCACTCTCCACGTCCACAGGCAATGAGAGGTGCCTCTACAGGATCTGCCCTCATTTTCCAAGCTGATGGGATTCCCAATTGCCTGTGTCCAGCATGGGAGAGGGAAATGTCACTTGCTGGGCACAGTCTCAGGAGCTCTGTCCATCACCTCCAGCCCTAAAGACCACTCTCCCCAGTGCCGCTCCAGGAGGCTCCCGGGACTGCTCCTAGGGGAACTCCCAGACACTGGCCGTCAGCACGCCTACCAGACAATACTCTGGAGAGTGCTCCGGGGTTTACGGTACATCTAGCTGCAGAAGCAGCATGTGCTCTGGGGAAAAAAGCACCAGGCTGAGAGTCAAGACACCCCAGTTCCTGACACTGTGCAGCCATCAAAATGTTTGTTTAAAAACATAGAAAAGTATTTATTGTCTAATGCAATTAAAAATACATCATGCATTAAATGCAAAAAAAAAAATACATTATGCCTGTAATCTCAGTACTATGGGAGGCGGAGGCAGGAGGATCACTTGAGCCCAGGAGTTTAAGAGAAGCCTGGGAAACATAGCAAGACTCTGCCTCTACAAAAAAAAATTAAAATTAGTGGGGCATGGTGGTGTCCACCTGTTATCCTAGCTACTTGGAAGGCTGGGGCAGAAGGATCCCTTGAGCCCAGGAGTCAAGCCTGCGTGGTGCTGTGATTGCGCCACTGCACTCCAGCCAGGCAACAGAGCAAGACTCTGTCTCAAAAATAATAACAGGCCAGGCGTAGTGGCTCATGCCTGTAATTCCAGTACTTTGGGAGGCTGAGGTGAGAGGAGCACTTGAATCCAGGAGTTCAAGACCGCCTTGGGCAAACACAGGGAGACCTTGTTTCCATAGAAAATTCAAAATTATCCATGTGTAATGGTACCAGCCTATAGTCCCAGCTATTCAGAAGGCTGAGATGTGAGGATCACTTGAGCCCACAAGGTTGAGGCTGCAGTGGGCCATGATCACACTACTGCACTCCAGGCTGGGTTCCAGAGTGAGATCCTGCCTCAAAAAAATAAATAAAATAATAACGACGAGAATTAGAGTG
Source organism: Saguinus oedipus (assembly GCA_031835075.1). Lineage (NCBI taxonomy): Eukaryota > Metazoa > Chordata > Mammalia > Primates > Cebidae > Saguinus > Saguinus oedipus. Next base: position 44,767,808 of record CM063175.1, on the reverse strand, counting down.
CAAAATTGTATAGAGTAAGCAATTCTGCTGTGTAAAAATACATAACTAAAAACCTATACCCTGGCAAAATGTGAGGCAATTACCACCTTCTAAATTACTTTTTGAATATTTCAACTTTTCTCCAAGGAGCACATGCTACTATTAGACACGGCCACATCCTTCATTGGAAATTTTGAAATCTAAAATGTTCCAGGAATCCAACATCTTTTTCTTAAATTTGGCACCTTTTGGTGGCCACACTTAACCTGAACTGACATCATCTATTGCCCTGATTGGTCCCACCTGGTGCAAGCATTTACATCTCACTGAAGAAACATCAGTGCATTTGCTCAGCAGGGGCTGCTCCCAGAGCCCCTGAGACAGTGCCAGCATGAACCCTCAGTTACTCCTCTGGAATCCAGAGAGTTCTGAATTCTGTAACAGAACGGACTCCAAGAGTTTCAGATGAGGCAACCACACACCCAGTGACAGCAAAAGAAGCCCAGGGCTGTAGGCTCAATCTCGCATCCTCTACGACTTGCTGTGTCTATTAGTCTGTTCTCACACTGCTAATCAAGACATACCCAAGACTGGGTAATTTATAAACGAATGAGGTTTAATGGACTCAGTTCCACATGGCTGGAGGCGTCACAATCCTGGCGGAAGGCAAAGGAGAAGCAAAGTCACATCTTGCAGGGTGGCAGGCAAAGGAGTGCATGTGCAGGGGAACTCCCCTTTGTAAAACCATTAGCTCTCCTGAGACTTAGTCACTATCATGAGAACAGCACAGAAAAGACCCGCCCCCATGATTTGATTACCTCCCACTGGGTTTCTCCCAGGACCAATGGGAATTATCGGAGCTACAATTCAAGATGAGATTCAGATGGGGACCAAACCAAGTCACTGTGTGACCTTAAGAAGTCACGTCCCTCTGGGGCCTCAGTTTCCAGATCTGTCCTTTGAAGGATGAAGATCTGTAAGTCTCTCCTGGGTCTGTCACTCCACAGGCCGGTGACTCTTAATGCTACTGCAATGCAATGCAGAGTCCCTAAAGGGGACCCCATCCCTCCAGCCTCCCTAACACCAGCCACTTCCATCCTCAGTTGGCCAGAGAGGAGCCCCGGGTCTAAGGAAGGAGATAGAGGATTCTGGACATCCCGCAGTAGCAGAATGGTAAGGGCCCATCAGGCAAGACAGCACCTGCCCTTGACTGCAACTCAACTTGTAGGTCCGCAGTAGGCAAGCCATCAGAACAGCTGCAAGTGAGCAGAGGACTCAGCTTCTCCAGTAAGTGCTCCCGGCAGGGCTGTGAGTAAGGGGCGCGCCCTCCAAGGTGCTTATCTCTGAAAGAAAAGCTCACAGGAGTAAGGTCCCAAAAGAGGGAGTTTAAGGACTTGAATAACAGAGGAACAGGTGGGGAAGGGGCTGCGTTTTTCTATGTCCCACAATTCACAGCACGGAGACACCGCCATCTTCACATGCACATGGTGGGCTGAGCCCTGTAACAGCTGGGGCGAGCCGGGAAAACTGGGTGAGGGGACAGACAGTATCCCACACGCCAGGGGTCCTCTTCCCCCAGCTACACCACCACCACCACAGCTTTGTGATTTTTAATTTTCTTCTAATTTTAGGATTGTAGCAGCGTTCTAAGAACCCCTCTAAGTGTTTTAGGGAGATGGTAATGGTCCTACACTAAAATAATTCAACCAACACTATAATTTTAGTGCCACCATCAAAATGAAATAATGGCTGTTTACTATGTTACACCTTTCAAATGACCTTCATTTGAATACAAATTGTGGCTTAAAATTCTAAAAGCTGCTCAGTTCCAGAAGGCTGCAAAATGCAGGAACTCAACAAGGGCCGCTCTTACCAGAGACTCCTCCCGGTAAGCACACGGTGTAAATGGATCTTTCTCTGGAGCTGCTGGAGACCCATTTAGCGCCTTGATGCAGAATTGAATGGCCCTGACTGGGTAAAATAGGCCCAGGAGCTGGAGGAGGTGGCAGCTGCCTGCAGAGTGGGAGAGGGAGCAGCACCTAGGAAGCCCCCCCCTGCGCCAGAGGTCCCTGGCAGGGGCAGGGAGAGTTCAGGAAACTTCCTCCAAGGGGTCAGGGACGGGGCTGCTCTGCCAGGCCTGATCCACCCCACCAGCTTTCCCCCCACTTCTTTCAGCCACATCCCAGCTTGCCTCTTGTTTTCCTTCCCCTGCTGTCCTCTGCGCCCCTCCTTCAGCCACGCCAACAACTCACCGGGAGTCCTGAATCTCACCCCTGCCTCTTTGTTCAGATGCCCACTCAGCCAGGTGCAAGAGCTCCCCAGGCTCATGCCTGCTGTTCACGATGCATCCATCCCACAAGCATTTACTGACAGGATTTGAGATGGACAGGGATGGGCAGGCCACGGGTGTCCTTCCTACGCTCGCCCAGGACCTCTGGGTCCAGGGCGTCCTGCTCAGCTCTGTATCCCAAACACCCAGCCCTCAATTAATGTGTGTTGAGTTAAAATCTCATCTCTAGAAGCTTCCTAGACTCACCAATAGAATCCATCTATCCTGTCTGACCTTAATTTTTAATTTTGGCAGGTGCATTGTAGGTGTATGTATTTATGGGGTACATGAGATGTTTTGATACAGGCATGCAGTGCACAATAATCACATCATGGAGAATGGAGTGCCCATCCCCTCAAGCATTTATCTTTTCTGTTAAAACCAGCCAATTATTCTTTTTTCATTCCTTTAAAATGTACAACTATTACTGACTCTAGTCACCCTGTTATGCATCGAATACTAGGTCTTACTCATTCTTTCTATTTTAACTATTTTTTGTACCCATTGCCCATCCCCACCCAGCTCCCCCACCACCACCCGCCCACTACCCTTCCCTGCCTCTGGCAACCATCCTTCTACTCTCTATCTCCATGTGCTTAACTGCTTTTATTTTTAGATCCCACAAATAAGTGAGAACATGCAGACTGCCTTTCTGTGCCTGGGTTATTTCACTTAACACAATGACCTCCAGTTCCCTCCATGCTGCTGCAAATGACAGAATCTCACCCTTTCTTATGGCTGAATGGTGCTCTGCTGTGTAGAAATACCACATACTACTGACTTGTTTACACTCAAAACTTTTTTAGAACTGAGGTTCAGCACTTTTTAGATATGTGCCTTAGGCTAAGCACTCAATCTCTCTAAACCTTGGTTTCCATACCTGTAAAGCTGGAAGAGTCACCCCGTCTACCAGTGGGCTTCAGAAAGAGTAAATGACATATGCATAAAAAAGCTCAGCCCAGTGCCTGGCTCCAACGAAGCCCCATTGGCACCGAGTGAACAGAAGTCTGCAGAACGAGCTGTGGTTAGTGTTGTGCTGGGCCTCTGTTGATGGCACTCAGCCTATCCAATTTGTTCTCCAATGTCCTCTGCAGGTTGCAGCTTCCAATAGCAGGGCCCAACCCACATGACCTTCTCTCCCATTCAGTGTCCCTGCGTTTCACCCTGCTGATAAAGACATACCTGAGACTGGATAATTTACAAAAGAAAGAGGTTTAATAGACTCACAGTTACACATGGCTAGGGAGGCCTCACAATCATGGGGGAGGCAAAAGGGAAGTGAAGTCACGTCTTACATGGTGGCAGGAAAGAGAGCATGTGCAGGGGAACTCCCTTTATAAAACCTTCAGATCTCATGAGACTAACTATCATGAGAACAGCACGGGAGAGACCCACCCGCATGGTTCCATTACCTCCCACTGGGTCCCTCCCACAACACATGGGAATTATGGGTGCTACAATTCTAGATGAGATTTGGGTGGGGACACAGCCAAACCATATCACCTTGCTCTTGCTATTTGCCTGGCATGGGTCTGGAATATTCTCTTCTCTCCTCTGCTGATGCACGGCCCATCCATCCTTCAGGGAGAGCTTGGCTCCTTCCTCTCAGAGAGCCCTCCCAGATCATCCTGGCCTATGTCCTCTCCTCCTGGGCAACCCACTCACCTAGTGTCCATCACAGATGTTCTGTCACTCCCGAGAGCCTGGCTTTCAGGTGGATCTGCCCTCTCTGAAAGGCGGATTCTGTAAAGATGGATTCCGTGGGAGCCCTTGTCTCCCACGTCCTCCGTGCACAGCCCCACAGCCAACTGAACCCTGTGCCTGCCAACGCTCTGAAAGGCAAGGTGCAGGTGAAAATGCCTATTTCTCCCGTTCTCATCAGCCACCACAGGATCCTCACCCCAGGCCCAGTTTTCCAGGCCAGAAGTGCCAGATTCCTCTCCCTGCCACCCCCCTACACACAGCAGGTGGTTTCGCTGATGAGTTCTCCTTGACAAGCATGCGGTCACGGTCACGCTTCTCTGGCTGTTCCTGGTCCTGACTTTTGTGGCCTCCTTCCAAGAAGCCCAAGAAAGGACTCAGCAGGCCTCTGCCCCCAGGCGCTGCCTGACTCATTTTATCCTGTGGCCAGACTGATCTTCCTGGAACCCCAACTTGATTAGGTCAAAGACCAACTCCAGCAGCTTTGCTTTAGGCATCCTGGTGCCTGGCTTGAGTGAGCGTTCAAGATGCTCCGGTCTCTGTCCACATCACAGAGTGTCACTCAGCGGCAGAAAGGGAGTACTGACACACGCCACACAAGGAAGAACAGATCGCTACCCTCAGTGAAAGAAGGCGATTACCAAAGGCCACATACTGCACTATCCTATTTACATGAAATGTCTAGAATAGGCAGATCCAAAGAGATAGAAAGCAGACTGATGGTTGCCAAGGGCTGGGAGGAAGCTGGGCGGGGGGGGGTCTGGGGCTGATAGCTAAGGAGTACGAGGCTTCCTTTTGGGGTGATTAAAATGTTTTAAAATTGATAATGATGGTTGCACAACCCTGTGAATATACTCAAACCACTGAATTGTAGGCTTTAGGTGGGTAAATTGTACCTATCTAAAGCCTACAATTCGGTCTCAATGAAGCCGTTATTATGCCCCGAGCAGGCTCCGCCTCCTCCTCTCCTGCACGCTCCCCACCAGCTTGAACCACTGTCTCATCACATTCAGCCTGCCCAACACATCCCATCCTGCAAGGCCCAGCTCCCCAAACTCCCAGAGCATTCATTCATTCATTCTCGCAGTCAACAAACGATGACTGTCCCTCCTGGGAATTCCACGGCAAAGAGCGCACAGAGGAGCATCCCCAAGAGACCGCAGTCTGACAAAAAATAAACAATAACAACAAACAAAACAGCAAGACGCAGGACAGCGTGCAGCGGCACTCGCCACGCCACTCCGCCGGCCCTCAGTACTTTTACTGACATTTTCAGGCTGACTCCTGTTCCTCTTACAAAGATCCTGAGCCCTGCAAGAGCAGGGACAACATGCTGAACGTCCCCATTTCCCCCCAAGGCTCACACTGATGGTGGCCGAGAGGGGAGGGAGTGTGGAAAGCTGGGCTTCCAGATCTGCCACCTTCCAGCTCCGGTGTGACTCGAGGCAGGCCCGGCCCTGCAGTATCCTCCCCTAGAAAACAGAGATGGCACCTCCTTCATGAGAAAGACTGTGGGTGGCAGGCCGATCGTTACTGAGAATTTCAGTCGGTAGGACAATCTGTCCAAAAATTAACTTTATCTTGTAAACTCATCTGAAATGAAGTAGAGTTATTTTCCCCTTGTCCCAGGAGGATGACAAGCGTTACGTTTATTTCAACAAATATTTGATATTTGTTAGATGATTTTTTTTTTTTTTTAGATGGAGTCTCACTCTGTCACCAGGCTGGAGTGCAGTGGCACGATCTCAGCTCATTGCAAGCTCCACCTCCTGGGTTCAAGCGATTCTCCTGCCTCAGCCTCCTGAGTAGCTGGGACTACAAGTGCCCGCCACCACGCCCAGCTAATTTTTGCATTTTTAATAGAGATTGGGGTTTCACCATGTTGACCAGGATGGTCTCAATCTCTTGACCTCATGATCCACCCATCTCGACCTCCCAAAGTGCTGGGATTACAGGTGTGAGCCACCGCGCCCGGCCAGATGAACTTTCTTATCATTAGTATTCACCCCTGCAGTGGAGAAAATCACTCTCTTCTTATGTTTTGGGGCTGGAAAGAGAAGGTGTCTGGTTGCCTGAAGAAATATTCCTTGGCAGATGTCTCTGCATTTCCAAGATCTCCGAGCTGACTCCTGAGAAGGGGAGATGCCTGGGGCTGGGTCAGAGAGGAGAGAAGCTGCACTCTCTGGGGGAATTTTCTCCCCTGTGATCTGGAAAAGAAAAAGTGGAGGGTTTCCGGGGGGCAGAGACCTGCACTTCCTCAGATACAGCAACACTGAGGTAGCAGAACCTCAGAGGAGTGTGGGGGCCTACAAGGACCCAGCACCAAATGCCACGGCTTTGCAATCAGCCAAGGCTCACGGTGGTCCTGCCTGGCAAAGAGTGGAGCCACCAGGGGAGCCACCCAAACCCAGTGGCCTCTGCTGGCCTTGGCAGACCTGGGCAAGAGAATTCCTCCTGGGCCACTCACAGAGGGCTCTCTCTGGACTCGAGTCCCAAGGTGCTTGCCTAACCTGGAGTGGGGAGCTCTCAAGAAATCCTGGTTTGGGACCAACCTCTAATCATGGCAGATGGTGCCTTGAACTGAATTCACTTTGATTTAAACAAAGAAATGCAACCTACCTGCACTCCCAGTGCCTTGGAAAGGCTCCAACCTGACATTTAGGGGGATTCTCTGAGATGATTAATTCACAGCTGCCCCACTGGCCAAGCACAATTCCCAGACTCAGAGACAACGGATGTTTTCTTTTTTGAGACAGTGAGCAGGGAACTATCAGAGAACAGGGGAAGAGAAAAGTGTAGTCTCTCAAAAGTTCCTGCTGCTTCAGGGAGCCTGGTGAAGGAAGAAAAGAACGAGCTTAAAAGTCTCCTGGCAAGGATTTCAAACCCTGGTATAGACAGACACAGAGTAGATGACAGCATGCTCAAGGAAAAACGGCCGGATGCAGAAGAGAGTGGAGACACGGTTAGAAATGAGTGAGAAAGAGCCCTGCAACTTTCAAAGCAACACTCGAATAAAAGATGAGTTGCTCAATGCAATTTACTGACTGATAACCTGAGAGGACTGAGCCAGTCCTGAGGACAGCCTGTGGCAGGGGGACCCTCTGGCAGGGATCTCAGGGACACGTCCTTTTCAGCTGCCAGAGCGTAAGCAGGTGGATTCTCTGTGGACGAACTTCTTCCAAAAACAGACAGGTTTTAGATGGCAAACGGCCATCTAAGCCCACAGAAGGCAGACAGAGAAGAGTATTCTAAGGGGATGTGGCTCAGAGCACCCCACCTGGGCCATGATCAAAGGAATCTGCAAAAGGTGGCGCATCTTGGCCAAACTGAAGCCTTCTGAGCCCAGTTCCAAAGTGCTGGGAAACCCCAGTCTGGATGCATAGACTGTCTTCTAGCATGTGTGGCAGGTGAGAGGAGTCAGCCTCCTCAAAGCCTCCCTCCAGGGAGCCTCCCTGCCTGGCCCACATCCTCAGGGAGCACACAGGAGTTGGATAAGGCTGGCCCTTACCTCTCCCTGGCCTTGCCTCACACCCAACTCCAGGACAGGACTGAACACCGCCATCATTTACTTCAATCCCTCAGCTTGTTTAAGAAAAATTGCTTGTCTACAGTTGCAGGCCACCATACCGTGTGCCACCCCATTTAGAGTTTATTTTACATTAAATCTCCAAGCCAGAGACCCTCCAGTTGGTCTGCATAAAGCAGAATTATTGGTCCAAGTGTTTTTAAAAATAGATGCAACTCTAGACCCCAAGAAACTGAAGGGATATTATGGGAATACACGATTGTATTGTTTTGTTACTGTATGAAAAATTGGATCCTCCAACTCTGGTTTTCCCCTCCTGCTCCCGGGTTCCTCCCTCTCCTTGTTCCTCACTGGAGACACTGCTGCAGCTCCTGGCGCTGAGAACAATATATTACAAACCAGAGCGGCCCAGGCGGAGCTCCACGCACTATGCGGGGCCCCGGTAAGCCCCAGCCTCTGTCCGTCTTCAGACAGACACCATTCTGGGCCACATGTTAAATGAGAACCCCACAAAAGTTAGCTGAAGCTTCAAGCTGGATTTGAGGATCACATTTCACACAGGCCTCTACAAAAGCAGGTCCTGATAGAGGACGTTCCTTTGGGGCTGAGATTCAGAGATGTGAAAGCTCCTTCCCGGCTGCGGGAAGGTGGGGCAGGAGGCAGCACTAGCTTCCACGTACCACCAGCCGCTGTACAAGGAGGGAGACAAGGGGGCACTTTCATTCGCTCTCAGGGCCTCATGAATAGCCACTTGACCAAGACTGCCACGGTCCAGGTGAGGGCTGAGTCTTTAGGAGGCAGGTATCACCCAGCAGATGCCGAAACCAAAGAGGTTCAGAATCGTGCCACTGTCAATAATAAATTAGGATATGATCCAGCAATCCCACCTCTGAGTATTTATCCCTAATAAGTCCAATCTGAATCTCAAAGAGATATTAGCACTCCTGTGACCTTGCAGCACCACTCACAATAGTCCAAATGTGGAAAGCACCTCAATATCCACCAACAGGTGTATGGATAAAGGGAGCATGGGATACACACACAGTGGAATATTATTCTGCCTTCAAAAAGAAGGAGCTCTTGCAGCATGTGACAACATGGACGAGCCCAGAGGAGACTATGCTATGTGAAAGAATCTAGTCACAAAAGGACGAAAATTGCATGTGAGGTGTCTAAAATGGTCAGACCCCTAGAAGCAATGACCTCAGTGGTGGTCATCAGTGGCTAGTGGCGGGGTGAAGAAATGAGGAGTCGCCGTTCAACGTGTACAAAATTTTTATCATGCAAGATGAATTCATCCTGGAGATCTGCTGCACACATCGTGCCTAAAGATAGCAACACGTTATACACTTAAAAATCTGTTCAGACCCGAGGCGGGTGGATCATGAGGTGAAGAGATCGAGACCATCCTGGTCAACATGGTGAAACCCCGTCTCTACTAAAAATATAGAAAATTAGCTGGGCATGGTGGCGCGTGCCTGTAATCCCAGCTACTCAGGAGGCTGAGGCAGGAGAATCGCCTGGACCCAGGAGGTGGAGGTTGAGGTGAGCCAAGATTGCGCCATTGCACTCCAGCCTGGGTAACAAGAGCGAAACTCCATCTCAAAAACAAACAAAAAAAATCTGTTCAGACACCTAGGTGTGGTGGCTCACACCTGTAATCCAAGCACTTTGGGAGGCCAAGGCAGGTGGATCACCTGAGGTCAGAAGTTCGAGACCAACCTGGCCAACATGGCGAAATCCTATCTCTACTAAAAATACAAAAATTAGCTGGCTGTGGTGGTGGGTGCCTGCGATCCCAGCTACTCCGGAGGCTGAGGTAGGAGAATCACTTTAACCCAGGAGGTGGAGGCTGCAGTGAGCCAAGATCACACTACTGCACTCCAGCCTGGGCAACCGAGTAAGACTCTGTCTCCAAAAAAGAAAAATCTGTTAAGAGGGTGGAGTCCATATTTAGCATTCTTACCAAAACAATAACAGAAGAAGAACCAGTTAGGTTCAGGCTGTGTTTACAGACAGAATAAAGTCTACACTGACTCCACACTCAGCCAGGAAGCACAGGCAGAACTCAAGCTTCAGCCCCTCTATTCAGCATTTCCCTGGCCCACTGCCAGCCCCCTAACAGAGCCAGACAGGACTTCCCTCTTTGCCTCGACAGCATTCTCCTGGAGCATAAGCTCACTGAGGGCAGGGACTGTGTTGCCTGGTCAGCGCCCCACTGCTGGAAAAGCGCAGCCTGGCACACTGCAGACGTGGGATGAACAGAGGTTAACTGTAGACACCAGCACCCAGAAGTGCTTACCAAACACTGATCCTTTCTCCAGATGCAAAAGAAAGTAAAAATTCAAACACTTCTCGAATGTCAAATCAATATTAATCTACTCAAAGGCATGAGCAAATGTCTTAACGGAGGCTTTTCAGCCTTTATTAAAGACAACCGGCCAGGTGTGTCACCAGGAGCATGTGCTGGGCTTTCAGTGGCTCATAACTCTTCCCTGCAATTTACACAGGCTCACAATTTTACATGCCATAAAGCCAAGTTCCCTCACCACTGGGGTGACAGGGCAGTCACCTCTTTCTCTGCACAAGAAGCCGCCTGTCTTAGCAAAGCTTCCCAACAGGGATGCCCCTCGTTGGGAGGAAAACAAGAAGCAAAGGACACCTCTGACCCAGTTCTCCTGCCAGAGGCTTCACTCTCTCCCCGCTCCCACTTCTCCAACAAGGTCAAGTTACAAAGTCCTGCCCTGCACACCTCACCAAGACCATCCATCTCCGGCTCACAGCCTGTCCAGAACACAAGACGGCCAACCCTCCAAAGAGCAGCCTGGCACCTGCCCACGTTGCTCTCCTTTTCGCTGAGACCTGGAGGTGGCCACAGGCAGGACTGGCCTCTTCCACCCCAATCACTCACCTAATAACCATGGAGGATGGTCATGGGGGATTTGATCCCAGCCACAGACACTATTACGCTGCACCAAATCAGCTCTAACACAACAAGGAATTGAGTCATTAAACTCTCAATGCCTTTTAATAAGAGGCCGGCCTGCGGATCTAGGCTTCAGTTAGGGACCTACCCAGAAGGTGCCTTGGCCCCTGAGCAGCTCCAAAGACAACGTAAAATTAGTACTGAGGGTGAGGGCGGTAAAAACAAAGCCAAGTCACAGCAGCCCCACCACCGAGGGGCTTGCAAACAGTTCGGGATAGCACAATTTCAACATTTCTATTTATTCTCAGTCCTCATTAAAATGGCAGCAGAATGACACGGATACAATCGCATCGTCTGCTATTTGATTACCTTCGTATAAGCATGGTGCCACAAAGAAGTTCAACACTCCAGCAAAAGAGGCGTTGCTATAAATACTCCCACTCCCAGACACCCACGCGTGTAATTACTCATCGGGAGTGGGGAGCATGAGGAGTGGACCCATTGTGTGCTCTTCTCCGGCAGGAACTTCTCCTGCTTACTCTGTTAATTACTTCAGAGTTTCTTCTGTGTCTGCTTTGTGCTCGCTGACACACCTAGGACCACAACAGAGCTGGCTGCCAGGTGGCAGCCAAGCCCCTGTGGAAAGAAGAGGGGCTTCCAAGACCCTCAGGAGGAAGCGAGGCCCGAACCAGAGCTGGCGTGATCATCCAGGTGAGGAGCCAGACCTAGTTCCAGGGTCTTCCCTCCCAACACTAAGAGTGGAGTTCGGATCCAGGCTGATAGGGCCGGCCTGGTCTGGAAAAGGAGAGGCTGGAAACAGACACAGCAGTGGTCCATGCAGAGGATCACAGCCAGCAAGGGTCCCTGCGGAACCTTGGCCTCGGGGCACACCCGGCTGCTCATTCCCCTGGGGTCAGTGGGTCTGTTCTGCTCTCTATCCGTCTTTCTTTCTTTTTTTTTTTTGGTGGGGGGGACAAAGTCTCACTCTTGTCCCCCAGGCTGGAGTGCAATGGCGCGATCTCGGCCCACTGCAACCTCTGCCTCCTGGGTTCAAGCGATTCTCCTGCCTCAGCCTCCTGAGCAGCTGGGACTATAGGTGCCCACCACCACGCCCAGCTAACTTTTACATTTTTAGTAGAGACAAGTTTCATCATGTTGGCCAGGCTGGTCTTGAACTCCTCAACTCAGGTGATTCGTCCACCTCAGCCTCCCAGAGTGCTGGGATTACAGGCATGAGCCACTGGCCGGCCCTATCCATCTCCTTTGCCAGGGTAGCTTCAGATCTCCACTTAGATAGCACTTGCTATGGTAGAATTTCCTGACCCACCAGGACGGGATGATACACCCTGAACAGGTGCTCCAGTAACCCCCGTGCTTCCGACACACACGCGGATCACATTCATGTCTATTGCCTGCTTGTCTTTCCCATCCCAACCTCAGTTCCATGGAGTCTTCAGACACTGTATCCTTCAGGCCTCACGCAGAGTCCCTGGGTCCCATGGCCACATCCTTTGCCAGGCCCTTGGAGTGACCCCCTCCAAGCCGAGAGTCCCTGGCCTGGCGAGAACCCCCATTGCCTCCTCACCAGTGCTGGTCTGGGACCGGCCTCCACTCCTTCTGCTGCCTCCCACTCCCTGCCACCCATTCCGCCTCCTGGAATGCTGTCTGTGCGCACTCCACGGCTCCAATACATATGGAGGATGCTTATGGCACGTCGTGCAAGCTAAGCAGGACATAAGGTCCCGTACACATTAGGATTACAGATACACTAAATATATGCATGTGGACCAAAAAAGGCACAGAGATGCACTGAAATCACCGAGAGTGGTAGGGAAATGGAAATGTTTTCTTTCCATGTCCCTCGATTTCGGGAAGATTATTATATAATTTTATAACAAAAATACATTTGTATTTTAAAGTAATCTTACAGAGATGGCGAACAGATTAGTGGTTGACTGAGGTTAGAGATCCTGGGAGGAAGAAGGTGAGTTGACCCCAAAGGGTTGGTGGGAGGATGTCTGCAGAGATGAAACAGTTCTGCCCCTGGACTGTGGTGGCAGTGACACAAATTTGCACGTGGGACATGAAGCGACATAGAACTGCACGTGTGCTGTATCGACGTCTGGGTCCTGGCTGTGATCCTGTCAGGTAAGATGAAGCCCCTGCAGAAAGGGGACAAAGGCTACGAGAGGCACTCTGTACTGTCTTTGCAAATTCCTATAATAATATAATGATTTCAAGATAAAAACCGTAAAAAATATCTAACTATGGTCTATACCCACTGCTGAGGAATGTGGATGAAGTTTACACCATAGGCCTAAACGGGCTTGGAAGGCCAATACACACTCATCCAACCCTTATTTTGTAAATACGGGAAGACAGAGAGCCCACAAGGAAACCCCAAAGGTAGGTGCCCATCTCACGGATGAGGAAGCTGAGGCAGGAAAAGTATACTGAGCTGGAACAAGCCTGAAGTCCAAGGCCTGCATGCAAAAGCTCATCTCACGCAGGCACCACCAATCCCCACTGCATCATCTGGGCCCTCCTAACAGCCCCAAAGCTAGTGTGATCATCCAGGTGAGGAGCTGGACCAGGTTCCAGGGTAAGCAGCTGGAGCCCAGGGACCCTTCCCCAACCTGGCCGCTCACTCCCCCAGTCTGGCCATCTTTACTTCTGTGGCATCTCCTGCCCCTTCTTGCTCCCAGGCATCCTGTTGCCGCCTCCACAAACCACAAACACCACCTCCTTCCTGCCCAGACTCCAAGTTCAGAGCCCCTAACCTGCATCCTGCTCAGAAGCTGCCTGATTTAGCACGGCTCGGGCTGATCCGACAAGCGCTCTTTGTAGTAGGCAAGGCAGTTGGTTCAGTCCTCACTGCAAATGCCCACGGAGGCCAAGCAAGGACCCCTGTGGATCTCAGCTGCCATTCTTGACCTCTTCTGGTCCACACACCACAGCCAGGAGCTTTCTAAGGCAAGACTGGCCCCTCTTTGTCAGGATAAAGTCAAACCCTTTAAATGTCCCTCGACTTGGCAAGATGAGCAAGCTCCTTGGAGACAGCCCACCTCAGCAAACCTCTCCTCCACTTGCTCCAAGCTGCACTCATGCTGGCGATTTGCAGCTCCCTAGTCACGCCCCGCATTCTCTCCTTGAAGCATTTGCAGATTCTGTTCCCTTTGCCTTGCCTGTTCTTCCCTGTAACCCGCCTCCCCCAAGCACAGCCCCCATCTCCACTCTCTCTATCCGTCGTCTCCTTTTGCCAGGGTAGCTTCAGACCTCCACTTAGACAGCACTTGCTACGGTAGAATGTCCTGACCCACCAGGACTGGATGATACGCCCTGAACAGGTGCTCCAGTAACCCCCGTGCTTCCAATACACACATCGATCACATTCATAACTATTCAAGGACCATATGCACTGCCCAGCACAGCACCTGGCACACAGTAGGCACACAATAAACATTTGTCACATCAATGAATTTCCAATAAAGAAGCTGACGTGACTTCCTGAGGCCACATACGCCATCGGGGAGTGGGGAGGAGAACTCGGGCGGTATCTCCACCCTGGGGCTATGATCTTTCCAACCAAATGAAGGATGGGAGAGGGGCGAGGCCCAGTCTTCCAAACTCTACTTCCAATCTTGTCCCAGCACAGACAGGGCAAAGGGCAAGCCAGAATACATGCCTGGCTCTCTCCAGGAGATTTCTAGATGCTGGAAAACACACCTGGGACCACATTAAGAGCCGTTTTCTCGGCACAGGGAGCGGGCAGCCGACTGCTCCTGAGGGTGCCATCTGGGGCAGGGAGGGGCCGACAGAACGCGTGGGTTCCGTGGTGCGGGAGCGGGGGAAGCGATCTCCACAGCAAAGGGAACAAGCTGCTGAATGCTTCCAGCTCCGTTTGGCAATTTATCGGTGTTCTTCGAGTTAATGCATTATTACTAGTTTGCATATTTATAATGTGCTCTCTGGTTATTAACGGCGATATAATGCCAACTGAGAAAACCAAGAGACCTCAGAAATATTTACATAGCAGCATAATTAAGACTAAGAGCTGAGTCACCCAGGGATCCTACGATTTTTCTAGAAGAGAAAAAATAGGACATTCTGACTTTACCCCCTGCCCTAAGATTCTCCCTAAATCTGAGCCAGGCAGAAGCCCACCATGCCTCCCCCAAGATGACTCTCAGCCTTCAGCAGAGATGCATGTCACCATCTATGAAATGCACAATTGTTTCCTCTCCTGAGCAGCCTCAGCCCAGACCTTCCAAATGCTAGCGGAACCACATAGCACAGCCAGGGCTAATGACGGGGCGCGGGTGCCAGGCAGAAACACGCGGCCACCAGTCCAAGCTGCCCTAGAGCCCTCGACCACACTGACATCCCCTGGGAACCATCAAACCTAGAGGCTGAAGGTCTCCTGAGATAGAGAACGCCCTCTGAATGGCAAGCAGCAAAAACCCTCCCAGGACCCCAGCTGCAATCCTGGAGTCAGCCCTCAGGCCACATTCATGGGTAGGGAGCTGGGAGGTGCAAAGCACAGGGTCTGTGTTTTCAAGACGAAACGTAATTCGTCAAATCCCTGTGTCTCCCGCAATCCAGAACTCCATTTTCTGAAAAAAATTCAGGTGAGTTCCAATGGGCTCAACCACTATTATTATTATTTTTTTTTTTGAGATGGAGTCTAGCTCTGTTGCCCAGACTGGAGTGCTGTGATGTGGTCTCGGTTCACTGCAACCTCCACTTCCCAGGTCCAGGCAATTTTCCTGTCTCAGCCTCCCGAGTAGCTGGGACTACAGGCACACACTACCACGCCTCACTACTTTCTGCATTTTTAGTAGAGATGGGGTTTTTATTATTATTATTATTATTATTATTGATCAGGCTGGTCTCAAACTCCTGACCTTAGGTGATCCACCTGCCTCAGTCTCTCCAAGTGCTGGGATTACAGGTGTGAGCCACTGTGCCCGACCTCAACCATGAATTTTTTCATGAGTATCTTTTATAATAAAAAAAATGTTTCAAAAGTGTTTGGGGAAAATCAGCTGATGAATACATAAATAGAACGTTATCTGTTCAGTGGAATATTACTCGGCCATAAAAAGGAATGAAGTACTGGCACATGCTCAACATGAACGAACCTGGAAAACATTCTGCTGAGGGAAAGAAGCCAGAGACAAAAGGACAAATACTGTATGGTTCCATGTATATGAAATGACCAGAGGCGGCCAATCAATAGAGACAGAGGTAGATGTATGGCCGTTTAGGGCTAGGGAGGATGAGGGGGTTGGGGTGATGGCTAAGGGGTGAGGCTTTCTCTTGGGGTGATGCAAATGTCCTAAATAGACTGGGGCAATGGTTGCACATTTCTGTGAATACACTAAAAGCCATGGAATTGTATACTTAAAATGAGTGATATGTGAATTATATCGTCATTTTAAAAATTTAAAAAGTGGGAGAAATTCCTGTTTGCCCTGGTGTGGGGCTTGCATCTGAGAGTGGCAGGCTCCTCTAGGTCAGCCTGTGACAGGTACCTGGCCAACGCGCAACCCCATGAAGACTAACCCCTTCCCCTCTCCCGAGGGTGTCCCCTCCCCCAAGGGTGTCCCCTCCCTGCCCCTCAGTCCCCCACAATCCCGAAGCCCCAGCTTGCTCTTGACCTAGGAAGCTGCCACGACCAGTCCCAGAAAGATCCCGAGACAGAAAATCTAGATTCCACAGGACACAACAAGCAGTAACTAACGCCAGCCACGCGGCATCGAGCTTGCAATAAATGTCATCCTGTTTGGCTTCTGAAAGGGTCTCTGATAAGCAGTTAATGCCGCATTCAGGCTCCATCCAGACTTCATCACCGCGATATGCAAATGCAGCTTTTGTCACAACTAACACTAACTCTAATAACTCCCAAAGTGAAAATGTTCCCATAAAAACCACCATAAACAGCCCCTTACTTTATTGCCAGCTAAGTTTTCTTTACTTGTTGTCAGGACTTTCTCCTCACTGCTGATTAGCTAACAGGCAGAACATCCATTTTTTTTCCTTTAGAGAAAGCAGGGCACACAATCACCAACGTGTCCCCTCCCTCCATCTGGAGCCACCTTGCTTCAGCTGCTACCACTGCCCAGCCCCCTCTGAGCCTGGGGGGCTAATAAACCACATTTACCTTCCCCGACGGGCGGCTGAAATGCATTACCTCTGGTCTGCTGGTTGCACTCCCTGGTCAAATGGGAATATAAAAACCAGCCTTATTTATAACAACAGAATGCCTCTGCTCCTCAAGTTAGAGCTGGCTGCGTGCCCCCTACACACACCCACACACATGCACACACAAACACACAACCATGTGCATGCCCCCAGGAACATGTGCCCACACACATGCATAGACACAAGCGCACAAAGTCATGCACGCACACTCATGCTAATACCACACTCACTGCTTTTCACATATTAATACATTCCACCAGAAAAACAGGCCTCCGGTTGGCCCTGCTTCTTCCTTGCCAGCACCATGGGCCCAAGTAAGAGACCCTCCCTCTCTGTTAGCACAGACTCTAATTCTCTACCTGCTGCTCTGAGAGCCTTGGAGGAGGGCTCAAACCCCCTCCAACACAAGACAGCTCTTTCCCAGCTGACCTGGCTTCTCCTTCCCAGCTCTCGCAAAAGATATGGTGGAAGACAGTACCCTACTGCCATCCACAAAGGCCCTCAGCTGATTCATCTCTGCATAGAAACCTCCTGGTCCTCCTTCCAGAGAAGTCCTGGTGGCATCCCACAAGCAACACATACTGAGTGCTTCCCGCATGAGGCCCCTTGGAGAATCCAGCCACCCCTCCAAGCACCTCAAAGAAAGGGTTTGAACGATGTCTGGGAGGGTTTTTTACCAAAGTGTACAAAGGAATGAGTGGATCAGTCACCTATTTGTGACATTAGCCTGTGGGGCAAGACAATAAGAAAATGTAGCCTCCTTAGTATAAAGTGTCCGTATGGACCTACAGAGTGGCTACTACCAAAAATACGCTTTCTCTAACCTGGGGGAGAGGCAGCCAGGGCTTTTCCACCCAAGCAACAAAGACTGTAGTGTCAGATAAAAGGTGGGACCCAGGCACAGTTCTTCCAAGTTCTGTGACATCCTCTAAGACACTGCAGATGGACCATCCAGAGAAGCCACCACATTAGCCCCTGTATAGAACAGCCAGAACTCTGTACCCTCCCCAGGGATCCAGGACGCTACACTCCTGCATGAGCACCCAGGACTCTGCACCCTACACAGACACCCAAGACACTCCACTCCTACCCAGGACTCCAGGACTCTGCACCCTACCTGGGCACCCAGGACACTGAACCTACCCAGATCACTCAAAACACTGCACCCCTACCTGGGCAACCAAGATACTGCACCCCCACCCAAAGCACCCAGGACACTGCACCCAAACCAGACACCCAGGACTCTGTATCCCACCCAGGCACCCAGGACACTGCACTCTACCCAGGCATCCAGGACTCTGCACCCTTAACAAGGCACCCAGGACGCTGGGTCTTATGTGACAGGCGCCCCAGCCTTTAGCCGGACCCAGTGTCCCCCAGGGCACAAAGGGAAGGAAATTGAAGTGGAACAAGGGCCCTGGTCCTTTCCCATTGTCAGGGTCAGGGCTCTGGCCCGTGGTGAGAGGCGTCTCTGCTCGCTCCGCTCTTCCCCGGGATTGGTAACCCCTCTCGGGAGCGGCGTGAAGGCACAGTTGCCACCTCCGGTCCGCACAGCGCGGCTCCCCCGGCCGCGCCCAGCACCCAGGCCCCGGCAGCGCGCCCCTCCCCAGCCGGGTCCGTAGCCCGCCCCACCCGGCTGGGGAGGGGTCGGAGAGCGGACAGGTGCAGCGGGGTTGAAGCGCCGCCTTGCCCGACGCTTCCCCTGGCAGCTCCGCTTCCTTTACTCGGGTTTTTAAAGGTCATGTTCTCCGTCAGCGGAAACATTCTACATGACACTTCTGAGACAGAGGCTCCTTTAGAGGCATTTAATCCAAGAGAGGCACCCCCTGAAGAACAGGGTTTATAGGTCACGGCTCAGACGGCCTATAAATCACTCTCGCCGCTGCGGGGCGCCAGGAGGGAGCTCCAAGGCCCGGAGAACAGGGCGGTGCCCGATTGGAAAGAGGGGTGGGTCAGAGGGGCGGGGCTGCAAGGAGGGGCCAAAAGGGATGGAGGGCGGGGCCAGTCACAGGGCAAGGCCGGGATGAAAAGTAGGGGGTGGGGCCAGATGTGTGGGAGGAGCTAGATGGGGGCGAGGCCCATAAAGGAAAGAGAGATAGGTCCAGAGGAGCGGGGCGAGTAAGAGCCAAAAGAGGTGGAAGGTGTAGCCCGACAAGCTGGGTCAAAATGAAAGGTGAGGTGGGCGGGACCAGATGGATGAGACGGTCAAATGAGGGCGGAGTCCCCGTGGACAGAGGGGTGGTCCAGAGGAGAGGGCAGGACAGGAAGTGCCACAAGGGCCTGCCCCGGGGCGGGGCCAGGGTGGAAGGTGGGAGTGGGCGGAGCCAGACGAAAGAAAGGGGCCAAATGAGGACGGGACCCCAATGGAAAGAGGGGTGGGTCCAGAGGAACTCGTCAGACAAGGAGAAGCCAAAGAGTATGGAGGGCGGAGCCAGTCGCAGGGCAGGGCCAGGATGGAGAGTGAGGGAGTGGCCGGGGCTGGATGGATGGGAGGAGCCAGATGGGGGCGGGTCCATAAAGAAAGAGGGTTGGGTCCAGAGGAGCTCGGTGGACAAGGAGGGGCCCAAAGGGATGGAGGGCGGGGCCTGCCAGGGGGCAGGGGCAGGATAAAAGGCAGGTAGTGAGTGGGGCCACCTGGGTGGGTGGGACCAGACTGGGGCAGGTTGTTAGAGGAAAGAAGGGTGGGTCCAGAGGGGCGGGTGAGTGAAAAGGGGCCGAAAAGGTGGGGCGGGGCCAAAGATGGGGCGGGGCCCGGAGGGAAGACAGGATGTGAACAGGGCACGATGGGTGGGAGGGGCCAGACAAGGGCAGGCCCATGAAGGAAAGCGGGTAGTTTCAGTGGGGAGAGGCCGGCTGGGAGAAAGGAACCAAAACAGAAAGAAAGAGTGGAGCTAAAGGAAGGGTGGGCCCTGGGGGAGGGGCCAAACTGGAGGGCGGGCCCAGAGGGGGAGTGGAAGGGTAAGACCATTCAGGAAGGGAGGAGGGGCGGGCCAGGGAGGGCCAGGCGCTCTCCTCCAGCTGCCCCGGCCCCGCGCCCCAGGGACCGACCTCCCAGCAAGGACCGCTGACTTGGGCCGAGTAAAGTGAGGCGGGTGTCCCCGCTACGCAGGCCGGGGTAGTGGGGAGAACCAGAGTCACCTGTTTGTCTCTGAGACCTGCATGCCTTGTCGGTGTCCACAGTGTATCTGGCAGTCGGAGCACACGTGTGTCCTGAATAAATCAGGGGCCTCAGAGAGGCAGAGGCGTGAGGCCCAAAGCTGCAGGTCCCAGGCTCCTGCGCGCCATGGACACCGTGAGAGAGGCACGTTAAGGGGACAGCCCGGAGGGCCCGAGGCTGCAGGAGCTTGGCTTTGACCCGACAGGGCAAAGGACTGCCATCCTAGAAGACGCTGGACTGGCCACTGGGGAGAAATCCACAGCGCCCTCCCCTCCCTCCTTTCCCAGGAAAAGGAGCTTCCCTGTAACAACCTCTGAGCAAGGTGCACTCTGGCCGTCGTCCCAGGGACACCCAGCCAGACATCCCCTCTAGTTTACAGGCTGGGGGCAAGCCCAGTGAGAAAGAATCAATCTAGCCCTCGTTTGCACCCAGTTTTCAAACGTCCAAGCTGGGTTGGTCCCGTGGTATTCATGTCCTTTGGAGACAGAGAATGAATGGGCTTGGATCAATTCAATCAATCCCCTCAAAATGTTAAAAACCTAAGAAAGGTCACTGCTAGTGAATATTCCTTTCAGAAGCATCACCCTCCCCACCCGCCCCTAACTCCAGAACTATGTGTCAAGGAAGCATGACTGAGAGCCATTGGACTCCGGGTGAACACAGGACCCAAGCAATGGCCAGCAGGAACGCATGGTGTTCAAGAGGCAGCGCACCTTCTTGCTGCCCCAGCACCCATGGTCTTACCAGCACCCCAATTCTCTACACAGTCACGATGGTGGCGCCTGAACTGGGAGGGATATGACCTGCAGAGCTCACCCCAGCAAGCCTGTCCCTCAGTTCCCGCTAGGTCACTCCCTCTGGCCTCCCTAAAGCCGCTCCTTCCAGCATCCTCCTGCAAGCTACTCAGATCCTCATAATAGAATCCCTGTTTTGCTTCATTTAGCCAGAGTTGCTTTCCATGGCTTACAACAAAGGAAACTTAACTGTATCATAACCCAGACATTTTGTCCAAACCTTCCCAAATTCAGACAAGTTAGGGAAAAGTGAAATGAGAATTAATTCCAGAAACTCCCATAGTAAGAATCACTATATAAAATCTGTAGCTACAAAATTACTTTAAGCAGATGTTTTCAATCCAGGCTGCCTGGTTTAAAACTCATAGCTCCACCACTTACCAGATGTATGATACTGAGAAATTACATAACCTGTCTGAGCCTCAGTGTCCTCACCTGTAAAATGGGTTCATGATAGAACTAACTGATGTTGGCAGGGCGAGATAGCTCATGCCTGTAATCCCAGCACTTTGGGAGGCCAAGGTCAAGAAATTGAGACCATCCTGGCCAACATGTAAACCCCGTCTCTACTAAAAATACAAAATTAGCTGGGCACGGTGGCGCACGCCTGTAATCCCAGCTACTCGGGAGGCTGAGGCAGGAGAATTGCTTGAACCCAGGAGGTGGAGGTGACAGTGAGCTGAGATCGCGTCACTGCACTCCATCCTGGTGCCAGAGAGAAACTCTGTCTCAACAACAAAACAAAACAAAAAAGGAACTAACTGATGTCATGGGTTATAAAGGCTAAACCTTTTCACATATGTAAAGAGCACAGAAGGAAACATGCACACAGGAAGAGCTTTGTGCTTGCTCGCTGGAATCAAATTAAACCATCCATGGGTCCTCCATTTACGAATCAGTTACTCAGCACCCACTGCACAAGCAGCACTGCCCCAGGCACAACGACACAAAGGCAGAGTGGGCTCTGCCCTCGAGAAGTGGCCGTGGATCCGCAGAGACAGACTTGTAAACACATAAATCCGTGTCCAATGTGATAAGACTATTCTGGAGGTATCAACAGAGTGCTGTGGGACACGGAGGAGGAGTGATTAATTTTGCTTCGGGCGGTGGGGGAGTCTTTGCCGAGGAGGTGACATTTGAGCTGGACTTTGAAAGACGAGCTCTCCACAGAACTAAATCTGGACCCAGTGCCAAGAGAGTCAGCCTGGAAAATCAATCCAGCCACCCGCGGGAGGGGCAGTCGGCCCAGGCTGCCTTCCCAATGACTCCCTGCCCTGGAGGACACACAGCTCCTCCAAGATGGGGACCCACACTGTCCCTGGAGGGTGTTTCTGACTTGACCTCATTTTCCCACCATCTGGCCCCCTCCACTCACCTCTCGTTTAAGAGCTCTCTGCCCCAGGCAAACTCCTCTGGACTCTGCCCCTTGAAAGCAACTTGCATTTTCTTCCACGAAGAACAAAAATAATCATAATTGCTTTCACGTTACATCCTACCTTTATAGAATGCTTTATAGATTTCAAGCAAAAATAAATATAGACTAGCAGTCAAGGTCGGAGCTTAATCCTAACTCTGCCGCCAACTACCTGGTGACCTGAGCTGCTTATTTAATTTCTCATGCCTCTATTTCCTCGTCTGTAAAATGGAATTGCAGCGTTGCTATAGGGATGCAATCACTAACAGGCATGAGGTGTTCACAGCAGGATCTGGTGAAGAGTGGGTCCCCAGCGAGTGCCTTCATGTGTGTCGCCTCCCACCCTGGGACCTGAGCGACTGTGATTCATGCAGAGGGGGAACCGTGGAAGGCCAGACCTACATCTGAACCCCGCTGGGCTCTGGGTTTACTAGTCACTTACTAGTGAAGTGACTTCACTCAAGCAATGTAATCAAGGAGGATGGGGCAGTGAGGGCTGTCTCACAGACAGTGGAGGTGATTACTGTGGGTAATGCATGCCACGTGATAGGTACCGACTATGAAAGATGCTCAGTCAAACATTAGCTACTTTTATTCACAACGAATACTCTCCTGGCACCTGACTTCATGCCTCATCTCTGTGATGAGGCTACGACCTCCTTTGCAGCCTGAGGTGAATCTCACTGGCACTTGCGGCCCCACCGTCCCCTTCCCAGGACCCGGTACACTGGTAGGCACCCAGGGAACACTGGCTGGCAATCTGATTCCCAGTTGCCCTGGGCCTGCTCTAAGCAAATGGCTTCGTCCAGCTCAGCTCAGCGGTAAGTAGCGTAGCCCAGGGCCGCCGCTTCCTGCAGATGCCCTCACAGTGTCCCTGCGTCCTACGGGGAACCCCTCTCCCTGCCCCAGCCTCCCACAGGCACACACTCATCTCTTCGCGGTGTCTGAGCTGCTGGTTCAGAGTTGTTCAGAGACAAGTCTGGTCACCCTTTTCTCCCAGAACACACTGTACAAATCTGTGATTTCCCCTGGATATCTATGTAATTTTTTTCAATACAAACTGAACCGAGGATGAACGTGTTTTCAGGACTCTGCGGAATTGCTGATGTTATTTTTGAATTGTTGGCAGCAAGGACTCCACCAAAATACTCAAGGTCAAGAGACCAGCATGGTTCTAGGCAATCTGTACCTCTTAAAACAGTGACAAATATGTTATTTAATTTTAATGAGCTTTTCTGCATCTCAAATCTAATTACAGCATTATCAAGTACTGCTTTGAACTGCAGGTGGCTTCTCATTACGTGTGCGAAGCCTGCCACGAGCATTTTTCGTGAATACTAATAACTGCTTAATTTTACTATCTGCTTAAAAAAAAAACAAAAACTTTCAGCAACTTACAAAGCTGGGCTTTATAAAGCATCTGCAGAGGGTGAGCCACACAGCAATGCAGCTTAATTAAAAAAAATAAATACTGTATGTGGCCACCCTGGAGGATGACAGCTCAGGGAGCTGCAGAGGGGCGGTGGACTCGGCTGGGAGGAGATTCGCTTCGTGCACTTCTCGGAGGCTCTGTTTTATTGCAGGCTTATTGCATCACATTCAAATTTCCCAATTTGCTTGCAGTTCAGGGAGAACGGTTCCGTCAACAGATTTTCTGGGTGACGGACTTCAGTAATAGGCCTGGAGCTGGAGGTCCCTGGGGACGTGCTCCAGAAATCTGTTGTGTGGACAGGTCCAGGGAGATGGCTGCAAATTCATCAGAGAAGCTGTCCGAGAGGAGAGTCCAGCTGCCTCCCAGCCAGGCTGGGATGAAAGAGCGGAGGTGGCCAGGGGTCCAGAGCTGCGGATGAGATGCTCTGCAGTCCCAGAATGGTGAAAGTTATCAAAACCCACGGCCATGACTCCCTGCTGCTAGGTTTGTGCAATGTCTGGAGTTTGTGCGTTGTTCGTTTATTTTGAAAATTGTTAAGGCTGAACTTTATCTCATGCCAGCAGGCTTCCTGATTTGCACCTTCTCCAGGGAGGGGACCTAGGGGCAAGGTTGACGCTAGCACTAGGTTCTCCAGGAAGGAAAGGTTGGTTGCACACTTGTAATTTTCATTCAGGAAGACTCCCACATAGTCTGTGAAGCCATGGGGTACGTCCCCTCCTGGGTTTTGTTCACGAAAGACCACAGGGAGTCCCTAGGAAATGCAAGTGACATCTGAGGTGCAGCCATGTCCTGCACAGACAGGCTGTGCTGTTCTCTCTCTGATTTCCTGTAGGACCAGCTCAGCTTTGCTTCCTCAAATCCTTGCCTGTGCCTAGCTCGGAGGGTCCAAAAGTCAAGCTGGCTCAAAGCCCTGTCTCTACCTGCCTGTGGCAGGCAGAATAATGGCCCCCATGTCATAAACCTCAAAAGCCATGAATATGCTACATTACATGGCAAGAGGGAATTAAGACTAGCAGCTAATCAGCTGATCTCGAGATGGGAATGATCACCTGAGTGAACCCAGTGGAATCACATGAGTCCTTACAAATGGAAGAAAAAGGAGAGGCAGAAGAGAGGGGCAGAGAACTATGACGTGCAAGAGATGGGACTTGACAGTGCTGGCTTCGATGATGGAGGAAGGGGCCACCAATCAAGGGATGCAGGCAACCTCTGAAACCTGGAAAAGCCAAGGAAAGGATTCTCCCCTAGAGCCCAGAGTGGAACACAGCCCTGTCAACACCTTGATTTTAGCACACTGAGACCCGAGCCAAAATCAAGACCCAACTTCTGCCTTTGGAGCTGCAAGATAGTATATCTGTGTCACTTTAAGCCCCCAAGTCTACGGTAGTTTGTGAAAGCAGCCACAGAAAGTGAATATGCTGCTAAGAGGTGACCTGCAGGCAGACAGGGGTTCCCCAGTGTCAGCATCACCAGTCCCAGTGCTGGCCACGTTCAGGATAGGGTGGGTAAGAGCATCCCATAACAACTCACCAGTTGCATCCTTCCCCTTAGACCTGTGGCATACACACTTCTCTCCCAAAGAGCACATCTGAAGCAAGCCTCCATCATCCCTCTGCTGAATCATGTGGTTTCATAGGTCCCAGCCCCACGTCCAAGGTGTTCTGACTGTGGGTTTTGTCTTGAAGTCTGTCGTTTAGCATAAGAATGGCAGGCCTTGCAGCCCAGCTGGGAGGGATGCAGCAGCTCACTTGGGCCCCCACCAAGGAGGCCATGCTGGCCCCTGCTACTCACTGATCAGTCCCACTCAAGCCTCTTGCTGGCCATGCCTTCTGGGGGTGGGGGTGGAAGAGCCTCAGACAAAGCCACACCTCAAGGCAGAGAGCATCCCTGGTGTCAGCTTGCCAGACAGATGCTCTGCTCCCACAGTCTCGACAGACAGAGGGAGTTAATGGGCCAACACTGAGCCCTTTGTTTTTATAAGAGAACAAGTGGTTTATGACAAAGAACAAAGTTTCCCTCTTTACGAGGCCATCCTTGGTGCTCCCTCTCCAAGCCCGTTAAGCCTGGTTATCTCTTACACAACACTGCCACACAGGTACCGCTGCCACCGACAAGTTCATTTAAGGGAATTTATAGCCTAATTGTGCAGCTGTTGCCTTCTGAGTCAGTTTTAAGAGATTGTTACACAAGCAGTGTCATAATTTAGTCATGTTTTCATCTCACAACTATACTGTAATTACTGTTGTTAACAGCAAATGGTAAACAAGAGGGTGAAGAGGACCAGCCAAAGAGAGTACTCACAAACCGTGCGTCACGCAGGGGCAAGGGAGACATGGCAATGGGACCCACAGAGCTCCCCATCAGCCCCTGAGCTTGGTCAGGAGCTTCAGGCACATAGCATGCACCTGAGTATTCACCTGGTGGGAAAGGGGCAACATTTTCTGCCTCCCAACTTCCTACTAGAGACTGGGGTGCTGACAGAAGATCAGGTACCCCCCACCGCAAGCAGCCTCTGGCTCTGCTGTTTCATATCTGTTTCCATGGAGAGCTGCCAGGGCCAGAATGCAGTAGACCCCCCAGATGGTTCAATCAGGACTGAGGATTGGGGAGCCCCAAGCAGTGTGCATGAAACTGAGGCGATGCTCGGTACGTATCTGAGGCCCTGCTGCAGTACCTGCTGGAGCGGAAGATACAGAAAAACACTGCAAAGGAGTTGCCTGAAGCTACAGGAACAGCCCTGACCCTCGCCTCCTCAGTGCATGGCTTCCCTCCCTGCTGCTGCCTGAGGATTACTGATTTACACAGGAAGACCCGAGGGAGAAAATCCCTCTGAGTGCCTTGACTCTGCTGGGCACGGTGCAGGATGGAGGTCAGTTGGCACAGTCCTGGCAGCTGACCCCCACCCCATCCAAATGGCTTATTTCTCCACAGGCAACAAAATGCACCCATCAGAGCTCAGTGTGGCTCAGTTCAACACATGTTCACTAAGCCCCATGAGCATCTTACTAGGCATAGAGCCAGGGACAGGGTAGAGTGACATCACTCCAGGTAGGGTCTCCAGGAGAAACCTGATCTGACAGTCACAACCATGGTAGTAATGCCAGTTACCTGGCAGCATCCTAAGCTTTAAGGCGTTCTTGTTATCCCCAGTTTATGGCGAAGGTAAATAGCCTGTCCAGGGCCACAGGGCCAGAACTCCACCCAGATGTAACTGACTCAAAGCCCCTAACTCCAAACCCCGAGTGCTATTTCCTGGACCTAGCCTTTGGCTATAGACAGGCAGAGGCCCCTCAGCTTGACCCTGGTTCTCACTATGAACTACTCTAGCCCCTAGCTTCCTAAGGGTCAGGTGCCTCTGGCCCCAGGGCAGAGGAGGGGTGGAGGGGTAAGAGGAGATGGTGAGAGTGTAGCAGGGTGCACGCCCAGGGCTGACATTATCATCGTCACCATCACCGTTGTCTACCCCCAGGGGAGGTCCTGTAGGCCTCCTGGCAACCCCTGTCCCTGCTCGTCCAACCCCCCGCCCTGGCTCATCCAAAGCCACTGGCCATGATTAACTGGAGCTGATTAGGGAAAGGTCGGCTGCTCTACAGAATAGGGCGGCTAACGAAGCTGGAAGACTCATTTCCGGCTTGCCGGAGCTGCAGAGAAAAATTGAAGGTCCGGAGACAACAATCAATAAACACGAAGCTCTTCTAACAGAGGAGAGTAAAGACTAGGAAGTGAAGAGAAATCGAAACGGTGACCTGGAAAACAGGCACATGCTGAGAAAGGTCAGGGTGGTCCTGAGAAGTGGCGGGGCTGGCACCATGGAGGAGGCTGCTACCCAGCCCGTCCCAGGCGAGCAGAGGGAGGGTGGAATCCGAGGGCACAGCCCGCTCAGCTGTGCTCAGAAACGAGTGCCTGCCTGCGTGGCTCCCACTCCCAGCTGCCCAGGTGGTGGAGCAGGGCTTTCAAAGGCACTCATGGCCCTTGAGGGCCTAGTCTTTAGGGTCAGCCTCCTCCAAGCTCATGGCCTGTCTCCTGTGTGGCCTTGAACAAATGTCTTAACCTCTTGGCATCTTTTATCATCTCACTGGCAGACTCCCCACCTCTCGGGCTACTTACTATGTACCAGCTGCAAGGCTGGCACAGAATGACTCTTCCTATTCTGCAAAGGAAAACTCAGACCTCGAGATCTGAGAAAAGCATGTGTGCAATTTGGAGGCAGCCTAGAAGATCCACTTTGAATAACGAAATCCTGAAACTTGTGGGACAAATGGGATAGCGCTATGTTTCTTGAGGATAAATAAACTGGAGCTTCCCCTGCACACAAGCCAACATCAGCTCAAGCAGTAGGAGCGTTACTCCTGCAAGGTAAATCCCCTGGACCCCCACAACAGCCAGGGACCTGCCATCGAGCCTGCTCCAGCCTTTGCACGGGGCACCTGTCTCTTAGACATGCTGTCGAGAGCCTTAAACCATGGCCTCCTCAATCATCAGGCCACCAGCCAGGGGCATCATTTAGAAAGCCATGACGTTGGGCCAGCTTTCCCCGGCTGGCAGGCAACTGCAACACGAGCTTCTCATGAAATGATGAGAAGAAGGACAAGTCCCAAATGGCATGTGTGGCTGTTGGTGGAGGTCAAGGTTCAAGGCACGCAGGCATCCTTCCCCAGGCAGGGACCTGAGCCTCCCTCCCCAAGGACCCAAGCCCTTGAGTGTGGCACTCGGTCAGCAGCACTCAGAAGCCCCCCGCAATCCCAGCCCTGGAATCCAGCACGTGTTCAGTGCTGAAGGACTGCGGCTCCTCCCACAGAGGCCAACCCATCACTTCACGGACTTCCACCCCATTGCCAGGTGTTTATGCCAGCGTCGTGCTCGGCCATTTTATGTAGGATTATGTGCTGTATGTACCAGAAAGCTCATAAAAAAAAAGAAAAAAATTGAATGAACATTGTTTTAAAAAGGCCTTTAAAAGGCTATAAAGTGCAGTGACTTTCATACCCTTGGGTTTTTCCATCTTATATTAGAGAGTCCCTCAATCAAAGCCGACTCTGGGCATAAGGAGGTGATAAGGAGGTAAGAAAAGTGGATTCCAAGGTCAGGGAGATGGGAAATTCGGGAGCAGGCTGGCTCCCCGCGGGGCCTGGGCTCCAGTCCTAAGCCAGTCCTCCTGAGAAAGGTAGCCCTGAGCAAGGGGGGACTTGCTAGGTGGGATCCGTTTCTCCAGGCCTGAAGCCACAGCCTCGGGTGTGATGGTGACAGGACCCCTGCCACGGCCACCAAGGGACACACACAAAGTGAAGGAACAAAGACCAACGGAGGTCTCGGCCACACTCCTGGGTCGGACACTGGCCCCTCCAGGTCCTTCCAGGTCTCCACATGGCTCACAGGGCCAGAGACCTGCATGGCGAAGAGAGACAGCTCTCGACAGTTTCTGGAGTCTGTTCTAGGACTCAGACGAGGTTCAGCTCCACGGATGGAATCTATACTGAGTCCCCACAAGCTGCAACACTGACATGGAGAGAAAATGACGGGACGGACACAGGATGGGCCATCAGGCAAACATTACAAATCGTGTTTGCAAAGAATAGTTAATAACGGAGGGAAGTGCTCACAACATGGTTTCAAGTGGAAAAGTAAAAGCTACAGAAATACCCCACGTTACGGAGCAACAAAACGGGCACGCCGGGCTACGGAAGCAAACAGACCCCGGTGCCAACCGTGCTGACCGCTGGGAGATGAGACCCGGGGGGGCAGTCCCTGTTTTCCTCTTAATTCTTACGTTCCAAGTTCCCTGCAATAAATAATTGTTATTATTTTTATTCTTATTTTTTATTTTTTGAGACGCAGTCTTGCCCTGTCCCCCAGGCTGGAGAGCCATGGTGCTATCTCGGCTCACTGCAACCTTCGCCTCCTGAATTCAAGTGATTCTCCTGCCTCAGCCTCCAGAGTAGCTGGGATTACAGGTGCCGGCCACCACACCCAGCATAATGTTTGTATTTTTAGTAAAGACAGGGTTTTACCATGTTGGCCAAATAATTGTTTTTACAACTGAAATTGATTGTGCTAAAATAGAATAAATATTTAAATAACATCTCTTCCCAAAGAAACTCTTCACTATGTTATCCCGTTTGATGCCAGAAACATCTGAACCAGCCAGTTTTGTTTTCCTTCTCTACACAACTGTCACCACAGAAAGAAGGCACAGTGGGGTGCAGACGGCAGGCTGGCAGAGTGGGCTCACTGGGCAGAGGCTGGACAGGTGGGAGATGGGGTTTGGGGCTGTGGTTGAAGGAAGCAGCAGGAAGCCAGTCCACACCCAGGGACTGAAAGCAACGCCTTGCCTGCACCCAGCACCTCAGTTTGTATAGCATGTCTCACAGTCTTACTGCACGTGACAGTTTGCAGGTGCCCTCACTCTGGAGCTCCGCAGGTGGACAACAGGGGCACTTCCCAAGCTGGGGCTATCCTCTCTCTGCTCCAGCCTCAGCAGGAAAGGGGACAGGCTCTTAGGCATCTCACAGGGCCCAGGAAGGCTCCAGACGCCAGACCCACTCTGGTGAGCTATAGCCTGATGGCAGAGGAGGTGGGAGAATGGTCCCCCTAGAGCCTCCCAGCCCCGGAACCCTGCAGGAGATGGGGGTCTCCTGAGTGTCTGTGAGGGCTGGAGCTTTATGGAAATGGTCTCTTTCATTCTTCCCAATAGTGAGGGATAAAAATGCTTCTTATAACCCTCATTTTACAGACGAGAAAATGGAGACATTTGTTCCTTAAACAGGAATCTGTTGCATCCAATATGTGCCAGGCTTCTCCCAGAGACTTTCCATCCATTATCCCACTCAATCCCCACAACATCCCTGGAAGATAGGAAATAGTTCCCAGATTTTAGAGATGAGACAGCTAAGGCTCGGAGAAGTTAAGTGACTTAACGGAAGTCACTTTACATAGATGTAAAGCTAAGATTCAATGACCATCGAATGAAGGAAGGAATGAAGCCCATCCAATCCAGATCCCCCTCCTGTGGCCTCCCCAGCAGGCAGACATCAGACTCCTGTTTCCACTGTGAGTTTTGATCCTTTCCACTGCTGGACCCCACAGAAAAGTGGGAACAAACACACTTCCCTCCTCTAGGACCTGTCTTGGGTCCTACGGGGATTCCTGACCCCAAATCAGCTACAGACAGCTTGTCAGCAACTCCCAGCCCAAAACCACAAGGGAAGGCAAAAGGAGGTCAACTGTGCCACCTCCTCCTCCCACTCCAGGCAGAGGCCAGGCCCCTGCCTCAGGTCTCCATCAGCAGAAACAGCACAGATGCCCTGCAGGAGCCCAGTTCAGGCCTCGGAACACAGGCTGGACACACCCGCTGATGGCCAGACAATGACAGGAAGCCCCTCCCTGGCATCCAATCATAGAGCATCCTGGTCCGACTTCTCCCCAGCAGCAGTCGTCCGCCCTTAGTGCTGTGACCTGCTTTATGGCACACGGCAGGAGTGCTCCTTCAGTAGCACCATGATTAAGGGTGGTTGGCAGGGGGCGGGCAGGGGACCAGTTCCACCCAGTGAGCTGCAAAGGAACACATCACTTCTGGCTGGAACACCTACCAACCAGTCCAAGGCCTCCAGGACTCCATGTTCCCTCTGGCACAGTGACCAACAACACTCATCAGCCAGGTCCCTGAGTGCCACCCACCTGCAGTGAGCAGGAGGCGGGAGGGAGAAAACGCCTTCTGCGGTTTTAATCCACCGAGCTATGGGGCTGCTGCTTCTGGTAGTCTATTCTGATACGAGTTTTGGGAGGAAGCCTGGCACAGAGGCACTTGGGTTCCTTTTCCACCATTCAAAGTCCCGAAGCTCTCAGCTCTAGATGCCAAGGGAAAACTCTAACCGTCTGTAATTTAAAAATATAACAAAAGCACACACCCATCAAGATAAGAGGCTGCCGTGATGTTGCAGGAGCTGACAGCCTCCATGGGCCCCAGACTCCTCTTGGCAATTAGGCCTGTGTGCAATGCAAGGGCATGTTGAGAAGGGTGGACTGGGAACACGAGGAGGCCGTCCCCTTCCTTGCTGCCTCCACCCAGCCAGCACCATCCCCTGCATCTAGACAGAGGAGACCTCTGCTCAGCCTCCAAAAGGCAACGGCCAGAGGCGGAACCGAGGGCCAGCAGAGAGGAAGGCCCAAGGATCCAGCCATCTTTGGGTGTTGTGGGGCCTGCACGGGGTCTGGAATTAGGCACATGTGGATCCCAGTCTGGCTCTGCCGCGTTTTGTTGTGTGGCTTGGCAGCATGACCCACACATCCGGTGCCTTTTCCCCTCCCACCAAGATGAAGCCAGCACCCCGGAGGCTGGCAGTGAGGACTGAACGAGAGGATGGCATGGAGGGGCTGGCATGCCGAGGGCAGAGGGTCTGGTCACTGCCCTACCTTCTGCACGTACTTGTGTGGTTTGGGGATAATTCCAAAGTTAATGTCCTCTTTTGAAAAATGAACTTGTCAGACTATGTTAGCTCTACAGTGAGAAGACTGGGGCTCAGAAGTACTAAAAAATGTGCCCAAGGTCATTCAGAGAGCGAGCTGCAGGGGTCTGACTCTGGTATCCGGGTTCTATCCTCTCTAATCCAGGTCTTCAGGTGGTGAGGTCTGAAGTGGGACTGGAATCTCTTCACCGGCAGCCTTTCTGGAGCACGTCGCAGCTTGGTCAATGCTCAGTGCCTACCTTCAGGGAATTCTGTGATCTTGGAGGAGAATACTGGCTCTTGGGGTGGAACAGTAAAGTCACAAAGAGGCCAACATCATCTTTCAGGGATTCTCAGCCACAGCATGATCCACAGAGTCTGCAGAACAAGGACCCACTGCATATATCTGCTCTCAAGGGCATTCAAAGCAGGATCCCCCCTGATGTCAGCACAAAGGGCTTCAGTTTCCATGTGGGATCTGCCCCCAGCCCTACCTGCTAGAAACTCTGACATCCCTACAGTTCAAGGACCCTCACAACTCCCAGGTACCACCCCCTGCCCTAACCCCACTTCCCCCAGGAATGCTCAGGTATGGGGGCTAAAGTGGAATGATTTAGCCCATTTCAATTAATCATCAGTTCTAAAGATAAAGTCTCAGAGTGGCTTAGTCACAAGGACTGGATTAGTCAGACTTATCTCAGAAAAGACGGGAGTCTGCTTGAACAGGTCCCTTGCCTCGGCAGATGGTCCCCTTCTATGCTTTTCCCTGGAAGATTATCCTGCCTCTCAAGATACGGTTAAACCCTAACGTGGGGGATGACACACGAGGAGACGCGTGTCAGGGAGCAACAGCACCTGCCAAGGCCGGCCTCGCAGGAACTGCTCTTTTTCCATCGTTGTTTCCTTTAATAAATGTCTTCGTGCGGTCCAAGGAAAGCAGGGAGAATCTGGGGTCAAATGCCTTGCTTTGGGGACAGACCCTGTCATTTCTGAGCTGAGTGCATGGAGCACTTTACGAGAGCTCTCTAAGCATCAATTTTCTGAACTGTAGGAAGAGGATAATGACGCCCAGTGAGGATGAAGCCATACGCCATACAGCGAGTGTCCAGCACAGTGTCCAACACGGGGAAGATGTCTAACACGCATGACGCCTCACCCTGTCCCCACCATGCCAACACTTCCCAAAGGCCAGGAAAGTCACTCGACCTAAGTGGCAGTTCCTCATCGGTAACCGGAGGACAATAAAACTCATCCTTCTTACCTGACAGGGTTGCTAAGGAGATGAAACAAGATACTGATGAGAAAGCCCTCGGTGGAAGGTACAAGTGCTGTCATTTCTATCTTGCTCTTACCTACGCATGTACATATGGGAAGCAGCCGGTACACAGAGAGGAGCTTAGTGCTACCAGTGAGACTTCCAGAGCTTCTCACTAGACTCTAAATGTCATCAACCAGGTTGGCTGGTACCTCCCCCAAATGCCTACCATACACGGAGTTGGCAGCTGTGGGGAAGGCACTGCCGCAAGCAGTCTGCACACAGCAATTCTGGCCTGGCCCCACAGCTCTTCAGCTGTCACACACCCTTGGACAACTTACCTACCCACTGTAAGCCTCAGTCTGCCTATCTGTAAATGGGAATAAACATGACAGTTACTGGCATGATGTGAAGATTTAGATTCCTTTATTCCTTCAATTCAACACTGTACTAAAGGTTCTAGCTGAAGAAATTAGGCAAGAAAAAGAAACAAAAGTTACCCATATTGGAAAGGAAAAGGTAAAACTGTCTCAGTTCACAGATGAGATGATCTTATATGTAGAAAATCCTGAAGAATTCACAAAAACTCTATTAGAACTGATAAACAAGTTCACTGAGGTTGCAGGATACGAGATCAATAAACAAAAATCCATTGCATTTCCATGTATTTACAACGAAAAATTCTGAAAATAAAATTAAGAAAATAATTCCATTTGTAGTAGCATCAAAAGGATAAAATACTTAGGAAAATTTAACCCAAAAAAATGCAGAACTTATACTCTGAAAAATATATAACATTGTTGAAATAAATTAAAGACAGGCCGGGTGCAGTGGCTCATGCCTATAATCCCAGCACTTTAGGAGGCCAAGGTGGGGGGAATCACTTGAGGTCAGGAGTTCAAGACCAGCCTGGCCAACGTGGTGAAACCCCGTCTCTACTTAAAAAAAAATACAAAATCAGCCAGATGTGGTGGCATGTACCTGTTATCCCAGCTACTCAGGAGGCTAAGGTGAGAAAATTGCTTGAACCCAGGAGGCGGAGGTTGTAGTGAGCTGAGATTGCACCACTGCACTCCACCCTGGGCAACAGAGTGAGACTCTGTCTCAAAAAAAAAAAAAAAAGAAAGAAAAGAAAGGGAAAAGAAAAAGAAATATAAATTAAAGACAATGGAAATAATAAAAATATACCCCACGTTTTCCATGAAATGAATTTCTATATACAAATAAACAGTCTTGAAACAAGATTTCAAACAATTTTGAAAAAGCAAAACTAACTTGGAAGACTCATAGTTCTCAATTTCAAAACTTACTACAGAGCTATAGTAATCATGACAGTGTGGTACAGGCATAAGGGTGGACATATAGATCACTGGACAGGAATAGATAGTTTGAAAGTTAACCCTCACTCTTCTGGCCAACTGATTTACAAAAATGATACTAAGATAATTGAATAGGAAAAAATAGAGTCTTTTCAACAATGGTGCCGGGACAACTGGATATCCACGTGCAAAAGAATGGAGTTGGATCCCTCCCTCACACCATATTCAAAAATTAACTCAAAATAAATCAAAGACTTAAGCATCAAAGCTAAAGCTACAACTCTTAGACCAAAACATACGAGTAAATCTTTATGACCTTGGATTTGACAATGGTTTCTTAGTTATAACACCAAAAGCACAAACAACAAAAGAAAAACTAAACTGAATGTCATCAAAATGTAAAACTTTTGTGCTTCAAAGGACACAGTAAAGGAAGTGAAAAGACAACCCATAGAACAGGACAAAATATTTACAAATTGTATCTCTGACAAAGGACCTGTACCTAGAATATATAAAGAACTCTCACAACTCAATGATAAAAAGACAAATACTATTTTAAAATGGGCAAATAATCTAATGGATGTTTCCCCAAAGAAGACCCACAAATATATATAGAAAGATATGCAATGTCATCAGTCATTAGGGAAATGCAAGTCAAAACCACAATGAGACACCACCTCATAGCCAGTAGGATGGCTGTAATCAAAAAAGAAAGATAGGGCCAGTTAAGGTGGCTCATCCCTATAATCCTAGCACTGTGTAAGGCTAAGACAGGAGTTCAGGAGGCCAGGAGTTCAAGACCAGCCTTGGCAGTATAGCAAGACCTGATCTCTAAAAAATCTTTTAAAAACTAGCCAAGCTCCTGCTGAACAGTCTAGGAAAAAAAAAAAAATAGCCAAGCATAGTGGCATGTGTTTGTGGTCCTAGCTACTCAGGAGGCTTTGGCAGGAAAGTCGCTTGAGCCCAGGTGTTCAGGCTGTAGTGAGCTGTGATCACACCACTGTACTCCAGCCTAGATGACAGAGTGAGACCTTGTCTCTAAAAAAAAAGGAAAGAAGAAGAAGAGAAAGACAATAATGTCAGCTGAGGATGTAGAGAAACTGGAACTCTCATATACAGCTGGTGGGAATTTAAGATGGTGTAGCAACTTTGGAAAACAGTCTGACAGTTTCTCAAAAGGCTAATGGAGAAGTTACCACCTGACCCAGCAATTTCACTCCTAGGTGTATCCCCGAGACATACATCCTCACAAAAGGGATCATCAAAAAGATCGGTCAAAGCAGTATGATTCGTCGTAGTGGAAAGTGGAAGCAAACCTACTGTCCGTCCACTAATTAATGAATAAATAAAATGTGGCTTAATCCATACAACAGAATATTACGCAGCAATAAAAAGGAGTGAAGTACTGACACACGCTACCACATGGATGAAGCTTGAAAACATTATGATAAGTGAAAGAAGCCAGCCACAAAAGACCATACATCTCATCATTCCATTTATATAAAACGTCCAGAATAGACACAAATCTATAGAGACAGAAAATGGTTGCCTAGTCCTGGAGACAGGAGTGACAGCTAAAAGGCACAGGGTTGGCTGGGTGCGGTAGCTCACGCTTATAATCCCTGCACGTGGAGGCCAAGGCAGGAGGATCGCTTGAGCCCAGCAGTTTGAGACCAGCCTGGGCAATGTGGCGAAACTCCATCTTTACAAAAACTACAGAACTTACCCAGGCGTAGTGGTGCACACCTGTGGCCCCAGCTACTCAGGAGGCTGAAGAGGGAGGATCACCTAAGTAAGCCCAGGAGGTTGAGGCTGCAGTGAGCCGTGATTGTGCCACTGTACTTCAGCCTGGGCGACAGAGCGAGACCTTGTCTCAGAAAACAAACAATTAAAAAAAAACTTTTAATAAAAAACTTATAAAGGGCATAGGGTTTCTTTGGGGGATTATAAAAAATGCTGCAAATTGATTGTGCTGATGATTGTACAACTGCCTGAATACACTAAACCCGCAGAACTGTACATTTTAATGGGTGAATTGTATATGAATTATATCACAATAAAGCTGTTATCAAAAAAGATTCATTGATTCATACAAGTATTTGAGTACCCATTATGTGCCGAATACTGCTCTAGGTGGACAGGATACATCAGTAAACCATACAGACAAGATCCCTGCCCTCTCAGAGTAGGAGCCAGACAATGCACAGAATAAAAATGTAAACCACATGCAGGGCCGGGCGTGGTGGCTCAAGCCTGTAATCCCAGCACTTTGGGAGGCCGAGGCGAGTGGATCACGAGGTCAAGAGATCGAGACCATCCTGGTCAACATGGTGAAACCCCGTCTCTACTAAAAATACAAAAAATTAGCTGGGCATGGTGGTGCGTGCCTGTAATCCCAGCTGCTCAGGAGGCTGAGGCAGGAGAATTGCCTGAACTCAGGAGGCGGAGGTTGCGGTGAGCCGAGATCGTGCCATTGCACTCCAGCCTGGGTAACAAGAGCGAAACTCCGTCTCAAAAAAAAAAAAAAAAAAAAAAAAAACCACATGCAGGTGCTCCTTGACTTACGATGGGGCCATGTCCCAATAAACCCACTGTATGCTGAATATGTCATTAAGTCGAAAACGCATTTACTACACCTGACCTATCAAACACCATAGCTTAGCCTACGTTAAATATGCTCAGAGCATTTACATTAGCCTACAATTGTAAAAAAAAATCAAAACTCAAAATTTGAAGTATGGTTTCTACCAAATGTGTATCACTTTCACCACTCGTACAGTTGAAAAACTGCAAGGCGAATCACAGCAAGTCAGACTGTCTGTAGCATGTCAGGAGGTGCTAAGTGCTATTTCAAACAGCAGAACCAAGTCGGGGTCTCTGAAGTGCAGGGGAGGGTTATGACGCAATGTGACGCAGGGGGACCAGGGCAGGTGATACAGTCACTGGGGCAAAGCCTGGAGGGTGGTGGTGGAGAGCATGGGACCTCCTGGGAAAGGCTGTCCCAGGCAGAGGGCATAGGAGCACAGCCTGTGCCTGTGCCAAAGCAGCAGTGTACCCACGTGTCTGAGCAAGAGCAGGGGCTCAGCGTGGTTGCAGGGGGTGACGGGGTGGGGTGTACAGGTCCTGGGGACCATCATAAAGGCTTTGGGCTTCTCTGCTGAGAGAACAGGAAGTTCCTGGTTGAACAGAAGACTATCACGGACTGACCTGTGTTCTAAAAGAATCTATTTGCACACCCATGCTCATGGTGACCTAATTCCAATAACCCGAATGTCAATGCACAGATCAGTGGATAGGCAAACGTGGCCTATCCTTACAACAGAATCCTATTCGGCCTCCAAACGGAAGGACAGTCTCACACGTGCTACAACACAGATGAACCCTGAGGACCCTGTGCGAAGTGAAATAGGCCAGTCACAGGACAAACACTATGGCTCCCGCATGTGAAGTTCTAAAAGGAGTCAGACTCACAAAGACAAAAAGTCAGAGGCGGGGCTGCCAGCAGCTGGGGGACAGAGGGCTGGGGAGTTCGTGCTTCCCGGAACAGTTCAGTTTGGGAAGATGGCAAAGTTCTGGAGATGGAGGTGGTGATGGTGCCACAACAGTGTGAATGTACTTAATGCCACTAAACTGGACACTTAAAATGGTTAAAATTCGATGTTATGTGTATCTTAACACAATTTAAAATAACTTTAAAAAGGAAAGCAAGAATCCCTGGCAGCATGCTGAGAAGAGGCTCAGGGAGGAAGGGCAGAGTTGGGAAATTCGCGAGGAGGTGTGGGGTGCCACCTATTTCTGGCACAGGACAGCTTGCACTTCCCGTCCTCTGAAGTCAGGTGCCCCCTCCCCTCTGCCACAGGGACTCTCAATGCTCCCAACTGTGGCAGCCCCAAGGCAGACAGTGGCAGAGAAGGGGACCATGGCTGAGCCCTGAACAGGCTGAGAGGAAAGAGGAAAACCAGGAACCATGATGTCCTGTGATGGTCAGGGAGGAGGGGAGGAAGGGAGGAGGGGAGGAAGGGAGGAGGGGAGGAAGGGAGGAGGGGAGGAAGGGAGGAGGGAAGGAGGGGAGGAGGGGAGAAGGGGAGGAGGGGAGGTGGGGAGGGGGGAGGTGGGGAGGGGGGGAGGTGAGGAGGAGGGGAGGTGGGGAGGAGGGGAGGAGGGGAGGAGGGGAAGAGGGGAGGTGGGGAGGTGGGGAGGAAGGGAGGATGGCCGGAGGAGAGGAAAAAACCAGGAACCATGGTGTCCTGTGACGGTCTGGGAGGTGGGGAGGAAGGGAGGAGGGGAGGAGGGGAGGAGGGGAGGAGGGAAGGTGGGGAGGAGGGGAGGAGGGAAGGAGGGGAGGAGGGGAGAAGGGGAGGAGGGGAGGTGGGGAGGGGAGGAGGTAGGGACGAGGGGAGGTGGGGAGGAGGGGAGGAGGGGAGGAGGGGAAGAGGGGAGGAGGGGAAGAGGGGAGGTGGGGAGGTGGGGAGGAAGGGAGGATGGCCGGAGGAGAGGAAAAAACCAGGAACCATGGTGCCCTGTGACGGTCTGGGAGGTGGGGAGGAAGGGAGGAGAGGAGGAGGGGAGGAGGGGAGGAGGGGAGGAGGGGAGGTGGGGGGGAGGGGGGAGGTGGGGAGAAGGGGAGGAGGGGAGGAGGGGAAGAGGGGAGGTGGGGAGGTGGGGAGGAAGGGAGAATGGCCGGAGGAGAGGAAAAAACCAGGAACCATGGTGTCCTGTGACGGTCTGGGAGGTGGGGAGGAAGGGAGGAGAGGAGGAGGGGAGGAGGGGAGGAGGGGAGGAGGGGAGGAGGGGAGGTGGGGAGGGGGGAGGGGGGAGGGGGGAGGGGGGGAGGAGGGGAGGTGGGGAGGAGGGGAGGAGGGGAGGAGGGGAGGAGGGGAAGAGGGGAGGAGGGGAGGAGGGGAAGAGGGGAGGTGGGGAGGAGGGGAGGAAGGGAGGATGGCCGGAGGAGAGGAAAAAACCAGGAACCATGGTGTCCTGTGACGGTCTGGGAGGTGGGGAGGAAGGGAGGAGGGGAGGAGGGTCTGTGTTAACCCTGCTGATGGGTCCCATGAGATAAGGAATGAGGACCAGCCACGGCACCAGCCACAAGCAGGTCGCTGGTGACCTTGAGCAGGGATAGCGCGTATAGCGTGGTCAGCACGTTGCCCAGGACGTCGAAGGCCCTCAACAGAAATCCCTGGAAGCTGGAGCCGGGACCTCTGAATTCGTGTTCTCGTTCTGCCCTGTGGCACATTCTCATACCCTGCTCGTCCCAGAGCAGGCTGCCCAGGGGCCACTCTGAGTGAGAGTGTCCAAGGCCACAGACTGAAGTCCCTTGCATGCAAACATGGCGTCCGCCCGTGCTGCCCATCATGCTGGCCACACTGGCCTCACCGGGGTGCAGGGCTGCTCAGACCATCAGGCCTCTCAGGCGATACCTGCAGTTTGTGCTCCTCCCCACTGGCTCAGCTGCTTTCTCTGCTTGTTGCACAAAAAGCCCATGGTTTGTTTTGGATTTTTTTTTAGACACAGGGTCTCACCCTTCACCCAGGCTGGAGTGCAGTGGCACAATCATAGCTCACTGCAGCCTCCACCTCCTGAGCTCAGGTGATCCTCCCACCTTAGCTTCCCAGTAGCTG
The DNA here is from genome assembly GCA_031835075.1 of Saguinus oedipus. NCBI lineage: Eukaryota > Metazoa > Chordata > Mammalia > Primates > Cebidae > Saguinus > Saguinus oedipus. The sequence goes on along the minus strand of CM063175.1, from coordinate 44,727,710 downwards.
GGATTACAGCCCACCACACCCAGCTCATTTTATTATTATTATTATTGTGTAGACATAGGGGTCTTGCTATGTTGCCCAGGCTGCTCTCAAATGCCTGGACTCAAGTGACCCTCCTGCTGAAGCGAAGTGCTGGGATTGCAGGCATGAACCACGGTACCAAGAGAGCCCATGGCTTAACTCTGGGTTTACCCACCAGCCAAATGAAGAATATTTCATAAAATTGTAATACTGCACAAAATTGCTAAGTACATATATAAGGTTAATGTCACTGTAATATTAAAATACTAAATTCATTTATATATTTTTATTTAAATTGCTGGGGCAACTTGTCGTGGCTGATTAAAACTTCCGAACAGTGTGTATTGTGCAGGCCGAATATGAAGCAGGGTGGACGTGCTGGGGACAGCACTTGGAATGTGCAGAAAATCATTTGTAAAATGAGATTTCTTAAAAAATAAAAAAAGGAAAGAAGAGAATCAGGGCGTAGACGGGGCAGCCTTGCATGATGCCACGGGTGGGGCTCTCCGTGGACAGCAGCGTGGCCCTGACTCACTTGAGCAAGGCCAGCGCTGTCGTCTGCCTCTGGCAAGTGTCCCTGGTTCTCAGGCTCTTCTGTGTCTGCCTTTACCACAACCCAAGGCTCCCACCCCTGCTTCTAGAGTCCTGGAGATGAGTCCTGGCCATGCCTGGAGTGGGCACACAGGCTGCTAGCCCACCCTGGGCATTTCTGGCCGGGCACAGGAGCTTACCCGGATGGTCTGGCTCACCCAGATGGCATCCACCCCTCCAGAGATCAACAGAGGTCACCTGCACTGCAGGGCCACCCAGAAGTGCTAGGGACTAAGACCTCAGGAGTGACCCTCACCCTTGAGGGATGAGAGCTTGCTCTCCCGCTGGGGATGCCCTGAGGTGTGCTGTGCCCCCGCCGGCACTGAAGGGCCCCGCTGCCCACAGCACTAACCTGCTCTTTAACACGGGCTGACTGGACCGCACCCCTCCCCTCCCTGACTTGTGTTCTGGGGTGGCCTCGCACCTATGCCTCAGTATCAGCTTCTGGGGGAGCCATATGCAGGCGCCAAGTCCCCCACTCTCCAGTCACTGCTTCCTTGCTGCTAAATGAACGTACCAGTGCCTGGCCTCTGAGGGACTCAGATTAGAGAAAGCTGAAGAACTGGGGAAAGCGTGCCATCCACGAAGGCTTTGGGGCCACGGGGCATCTTTCTCCTGGAGACACCCTGCTCTCCCGATGGTTCCTGCAGCTTCAAGTGCAGCTGTGCCCAGTGCCCTGCAGACAACTGAAGGCAATTCCGAGTCACCACTGGAACCCCCCGTGCAGCTACGGGAGCTTCGGATGTACCAGAGGGGCAGCAGCTCAGGACGGAGGGAGCACTAGGCCTGGAAGTCGGCAAAGCTCGCTTCATCCCTGCTCTGTGCTTCCAAGCACGGAGGCTCCTCAGCAGAAAGGAGACTAGTCATGCTTACCTGTGAGGGTCCCGCCTACCTGTGAGAGTCCCGCCTACCTGTGAGGGTCCCGCCTACCTGTGAGGGTCCCGCCTACCTGTGAGGGTCCCGCCTACCTGAGGGTCCCACCTACCTATGAGGGTCCCGCCTACCTATGAGGGTCCCGCCTACCTGTGAGAGTCCCGCCTACCTGTGAGGGTCCCGCCTACCTGTGAGGGTCCCGCCTACCTGTGAGGGTCCCACCTACCTGTGAGCAACCCCCTCCCTGTGAGGACCACTCCCACCGGAATGTGAGGATCCCCCTCCCTGTGAAGATCCCCATCTCCCTGTGAGGATCCCCCCCGTGACTGTGAGAATCCCCCTCCCTGTGAGGATCCCCCCCATGACTGTGAGGATCCCCCTCCCTGTGAAGATTCCCCCCTCCCTGTGAAGATCCCCCCTCCCTGTGAAGATCCTCCCTCCCTGTGAGGATCCCCCTCCCTGTGAAGATCCCCCCTCCCTGTGAGGATCCCCCTCCCTGTGAAGATCCCCCCTCCCTGTGAGGATCCCCCCATGACTGTGAGGACCTCCTGACTGTGAGCACAGTGCCCACCTGTCAGGACACCCTGCAGAGTCCATTACAAATGGGGGATAGTGCTGAGCCTGGCCTTGGCAGATGAAGAAGTGGGTGTCCGTGAGAAAGAAGCCTGTGTGGACAGCTGCCGTGTATCCTTCTCTGACCTCCCTCAACTCCAAGGGCGCCAGTCATCCCCAGTGCACACTGAGGCCCTTGTTTCTATTGCCCCTGGAGTCCTTAAGTGTCACTCCCCTGGACCTCTGGACCCGACAAGGCCCATATCTTCTTTTCTGCTGAAGAATTCACAACCCCTAGCCTGGCACTGGGTCCCCAGTAGGGACTCTGTGACGATTCATTTTAGGTGTCAACCTGACTGGCTCACAGAATTCCCAGATACTCGGCCAAACATTATTTCCAGGTATGTCTGTGGGAGTGTTTCTGGATGAGATTAGCCTTTGAATCCGTGGGTGAATAAAGCAGGGCCTCCTCCCCAGTGTGGCAGGCATCATCCAATCCGCTGAGCATCTGAGTAGAGCAGAAAGGTGAGGGGAAGCAGAACGCTCTCTGCCTGCCTGCTTGAGCTGGGTTCTCAGTCTTCTGCCCTTGAACTGGGACTTGACACTATGATGTTCCTGTGAACTCAGACTGGAATTACAAAACCAGCTCTCCCAGGTTTCCAGCTCGCCAATAGCAGATCATGGGACTTCTCGGCCTCCACAATCTCATGAGCCAATTCCTTCTAAATCTCACATATCTATCATTCCTATTTATAGTAGGGGTCCTGTTTCTCTAGAGAACCCTAATAGAAACACCATCCCAGCCCCTAACTAAAGGTTTCACAGATGCAGAGGGGCACTCAACACACTTCTGCTAGGCACTGATGTGCTGGCACTGGCCACGTGGCCAAGGTACAGCTGTCCCTGCCCTGGTGGAGCTCACAGTCCAGTGGAGGGGACACACAGTTATGCATGGATTCCTCCAGTGAGCATCTGTTCATGCCTGCTCTGTGCCAGACACTCGCCCAGTTGCTTGGGGTACTGGGGTGAACAGAGAAGGTGCCTGCTCTCATGGAGCTTGTATTGAAGTAGGGAGACAGATGTTAGGCAGAAACCTTGGAGAGGAAGTACCAAGATGAAAACAGAGCCCTGGGCTGTGATGAAGGGTGACTGGGGTTCGTGTGGCTTTGGGTTTCTCTGAGGTGAGACCTGAGCGCAAGAAGGGCTTCTGTGCTGTGTCCTTCCCCTGGAAAGAAACAGGGTCCAGAGAGCAGAAGGCAGAGAGAAGGAGCCCTCACCGCCGAGAACCAGGCCGAGCAGGACCCCTGCAGCCTGGAGACAGAGGGGATAAGAGGCCACGCCAGGAGGACAGGTTGAAGCCACTTTCCCGTGCATGAAGCTGTGGCGGGTCCCAAGCCCGGAGCCCATGGGCGGTGCTGGCGGCTCCAGGGTCTGTCCACACATTACCAACGATTCCCTTCTATCGGAAAACAATTGTGTTTATTTTCTTTTCTATATTCTGGACTGAGGCCATATGATAATTATGAAATGCACAACCCATAATGTGTTCTAAACTATCTCTGCATAGTATGTGGTTTTGGAATAATACATAAAATGCTTAATAAAAATTCATGTGAAAAGGAGAGTCATCAACCTCACTTGGAAATAAAATCGGTATTAATTTCTTTGCCTGCAGTTCCCCTGCTGAGCTCGTGACGATGTGTCCATCTCCTTGACCTCTGACACCCCAACGCCAGCTCCTCTGGTTATGACCCCAAATCCCAAAGGCCCCAGGGTCTCATAACACCACGTGTGAGTGTGTGGGCCAGCCCGAAGGGTCATGGCAACTCCCTGAGTTTTCCCAAGCCACATCCATGCTGGGTCCCAGGGTAAGGACTGTGCCTGGTGGACAGTGGACACATGACAAATATCTGCTAAAAGCTGTTCTCTGAGAGACTCAGATCTGTCAGGCCAAAATGTCTTGGGAACCAATATAATCAGTGAAACTGCAGGGCAGCAGAGGAGAATGTGGCATGTCCCCATCCTCTGGTGGCCACAGCCCTGTCATGTGTCTGGGCAGCTCGGCCAGGAAGCATGAAGCCGTAATACTGGTCAGTCTACACTGCAGTCAAGCACCAAACCCAGAGTCCCAATGGGCCACAGGGGGCCAGAGGAGACCATGAAAGGCCAGAAAAACAAAGGTCAGGCTTCCTGGAGGCTGTGTGGCCAGGACACAGGGATCAGAGTACGAGCCCCTCGGCCCAGCCCACCCGCTGCGACTGACCATGTCAAAACAAGGCAACCCCACAGGACAAACACACAGCAGGACAGGCCATGCTGCTGCTGACAGCCCTGGAGACCTGGGGGGACAGCATGGTGGGCTTATTTACCAAGGCCCACCAGCCAAGCCTTCAAGGGCCCCAGGCCCATCCCTGCCCTGCTGCCGTGGCCCCAGAGCTGCTGGCATGGAGCAGATCTTGGCACCTCCCCTTTGGGCTCCCACCTCCTGCTGTGAAAAAACCAAGTCCTGAGGGCCAGCACTCCGCAGAGCCCCAGCACTCCATCCTCCCGACCCAAGCCCTGGCCCCAGCCAACCAGTCTCCCAGCCGCCCTGGTCCCTAGAGCTGAGGGATGCCTCTCTTCCCAATTTCCAGACACGTGGGAATGGAAATCCCCATCGGCCAGTTTTCAAACTCAAAACTGTTGGTATCTTCAAACATTTTTCTTGAAAAAACTCCGAGCTGACTTCTCCTTTCCTCCTTTCCTCCTGTACAATTTTAACAGTACTGTAAATATTTGAAGTCCCTAAATAAAAAAGGTATGGTTATGAGAGTGGACTCCAAGTCCTGGCTTTGAGTCCTAGTTCTGTTACTTTCCGAGACTTCCGTTTTCTCATCTGTTAAACAGGCAAGAGTATCTGCCCCCTCAGATTAAAGGAGATGACCAATTTAAGTGACTTCTCCAAAGGTTTGATACATAAGAAGTGATGCATAAATTAAGTGAGGTGATAGTGCTGTAGTACTGGTGATGATGGTGGTGATAAGTGGCAAACGGTGATGGTGATAGTGATTATTATGATGGTGATGATGGTGACGGTGATGATGGTGATGGTGATGGTGATGGTGATAGTGATGATTATGATGGTGATGATGGTGATGATTGTGATGATGATAGTGATGATTATGATGGTGATGGTGATGGTGATGAATGTGATGATGATAGTGATGATTATGATGGTGATGGTGATGGTGATGATTGTGATGATGATAGTGATGATTATGATAGTGATGATGGGGATGGTGATGGTGATGGTGATAGTGATGATTATGATGGTGATGATGGTGATGATGACGGTGATGATTATGATGATGATTGTGATGATAGTGATGATTATGATGGTGATGGTGGTGACAGTGATGATGGTGATGGTGATGATTGTGATGATGATGGTGATGATTATGATGGTGATGATGGTGATGGTGATGGTGATGATGGTGATGGTGGTGATAAGTGTTAAATGGTGATGGTGATAGTGATGATTATGATGATGATGGTGATAAGTGTCAAATGGTGATGGTGATGGTGATGGTGATGATGGTGATGGTGATGGTGGTGATGGTGATGGTGATGGTGATGATGGTGATAAGTGTTAAATGGCGATGGTGATGGTGATGGTGATGATGGTGATGGTGATGATGATGGTGATAAGTGTTAAACGATGATGGTGATAGTGATGATTATGATGGTGATGGTGATGGTGGTGGTGATGACAATGGCGATAATGATGATGGTGGTGATAATGATGGAGGCAGCAATGGAATCCTCTCTCTCGTTTATGGCAAAATCTGACCTATACATCAAAAAGCTTGGTGGCTAAAGAGCTCTGGTCACAGCCCAAATGCATAAGCCAGAGCGCTCTTTCCTCCCCCGGTTGTCAGGTCCTGCAGGCTCAGCAGATACAATTTTGAATCCCTATTCATCAAAGAGAAGGTCAGGAGAAGTGAGCTTCCCTCTCCCCCAAACCCTGAGTTCGCTCACATTTACAGAAACCTCATCTCCCTCCTGCCTCCATCCACAGGCATCCACCTCTGCCACCAGCGACACCAGGCACCATCAGAAACACTCAGCATCGTTTCTCTTCTCTAAATCCTAACTGCTAAGCCAGTGATTGTATTTCACTTGCAGTGGAAATGCCATCACTTTGTACTAAATCTCACCATATACAAAACATCAAGTGGCTTCTCCTGATAAGAAGAGATATAGGAAAATTGCCACGTTAGATACTGCCTATTATCTGGGCCATTTTTGTTGAAAACAACACATCATAGGCAGGAACTAATGACACAGACTTCCAGCAGCCAACCTGAGTCCCCGCAGACTTCACTCCAAGAAATCTGATGCTCAGTCAGAGCACCGCTGCTCCGTCCACGGTTTCATTTTCCAGAAAGTTTTAATGGAAGAGAAACAGGAAGGCAATTCTGTGAGGTTATCCTCTAAGCTCAGGCTCATAACCTTAAACAGTTAGACCTCCCACCAAATCAAGTCACAAGAACATGGAGCCAGGAGTCCTGGTCCCCAGTACAGAGACCTCCCACCTGCTGAGAGCCTGAGGCCACCCCTCTAGACTCCGTAGGGTCTCTATCTGATGAAGGAGAGGGTCCACCTCTCTCTCCCTCCTAGACAGGGACTGTCTAGGGCTCCTTCCACTCTGAAATGCAACGAACAGTGATTTCCATGCCTGCAGCAGAAACGTGAGCATCCACCATCGGCCAGTACTTTTCAGTCCAGGAAGGAAAATCATTCATTTTGGCTCAGAAAGGCCACGGAAAAGTTTACTTTTTGCAAATGTTTTCTTTACAAAAGCCAAATCCCAGAACTGATGTGATGTGTGTCGGATTAGACAATTAGAGCGGGCGCACAGAATGCAAATCTGCATTTGTTCAGCTGGGTCTGGAGGAGATCGCCATTTCCTTCCTCCCACAAGTCAATTTAACTGAGAGAGCAGCCTTCTCTCCAGATAAGCACATTGACTTTAAAATAAAGTGTGTGCCAACAGCTGCAGCCCTGAGACTGGAGCAGACAGAGATGTGGCATGGAATGATAATTAAATATATTTTCATCATCCGTCTTTTTTTTTTTTTTTTTTGCTGCAGGTGCCAGGGTAATAAATCTGGACTTGCCTCTTTTGTCAGCTGGCAGTGAACACATTTTAACGTGAAATCTCCTGGGAGGAATTAAGAGTCACTTGGCCTTGTAAAGGAGAAAGGGTTTTACTTCCAAACTGCCAAGTGGGGAGCTCACAGCTGATTGGTTTCATAATATTTTATTATTTGACAATATATATGCCTCAGGTTGTATTTCAGAATACCACACCTACGGGATAACCAGCGCTCCGAGAAATCTGTCATCAGATTCTAGAATAAAAACTTATTTGGAAAGATTTTCACCACAATTTCTTTTTATGAATCCCAAATTTAATGTATGATGGACTGGGTCTATTCCAATCTCTCAAACTTTTCCTGCATTTCTTTAAGTTCCCCAATAGTCTTTTCTTCCCCTTGTAACACGTTGCAGGGAAATCTGTTGCTGCAGCTACCTGTGGTCTGAGTTAAGTGCTTTTGATTGGCCTAAGGAGTTTAGTGGACTTTTTATTTTGACAGTTTAACAGCTCCTTCTCCCCAGGGGAAGCCTCAAGTGAGCAGTCCTCAGAAAAGCCCACAGAAATGGCACATCATAGCATCCTCAGACCTTGCCTTCCTCTCCAACCGTACGACCTCTGCAAAATACCTTCACCGAAGAGCAGGGCTAGGCAAAGCCAAGGCAGGAGCAGGGAGAGGACAGAGGGGAGGGGTAGTGGTGAAGGGAGGGGAAGCATTTGCCCTGGGGCCTCAGGCAGCTCCTGCTGGCCACAAGTCTTCCCTGGAAGGATTCCACAGCAGCTGTCACAGCCAGCAACACACAGAGACACGTGGCTACCCTGAGTGGGGCCACAGTAGCCAAGCTGCTTCTTCTCTCTCCTCCTCAAAGGAATGTTTTGGAAAGGAAATCCCTCCCACATCTGCCCTCACCCATCCTCTCAGGGCACCCACTCGCCACACCTGTGGAGCCTCAAACACGAATGCCTAAAGCAGGTGATACAGGGCTGATCACAGCAGGAGGGCTCTGTGTGCCTCTTCTAAAGGAGAGGTGGTTCCTCTGCCCTGTGCGGACCAAGCAACACGAGCAATGCTAACTTCCAGGAGCATGCCTGATCCTTCTGGTCTGCATTTCTCAGAGGACACCTGGGCTCAGCCAAAAGCATCCCATCCTGAAACCCTAAGGTCACTGCAGAGTGTCTCTGAAAATGCCTTATTTAATACTAATAACCTCCCCTCCTTCCCACCATGGGCGCTGGCCCCTCAGTCACTCACATGGTCCTACACCCACTGGTGTGGCAGGACAGCAGGTGGCACAGCTCCAGAAGAGGCCATCGTGGAGGGCAACGTGAGCCTCAATCCCAACAGAAATCCCAGCAGGCTTTGTGCTGGAAACTGACGGCCAATTCTAAAGTCCATACGGAAATGCAAAGGAACTTGAGTAGCCAGAGCAACTTGAAAGCGAATAAAGTTGCAGAGCTAACATGACTTAGATTCACAAGATTTCAAGACTTGTTATATAGCCACAGTAGTCAAGACAGTGGGGTACTGGCTCAAAGACAGACCACCCGATCAATGAAACAGAATGGAGTCCAGAAATAGACCATCATATATATGGACAAATGATTTCTTACAAAGGGGCAAAATGCAATCCAGTGGAGAAAGAGAAGTCTTTTCAACAAATAGTGCTGGAATAATTAGATGTCAAAATGCAAAAAAAGAAAAAAAAAAGAAAGAAAGAAAAATGAACCTGAATCCATACCTCACACCATATGCTTTAACCCAACACAGATCTAGGCCTAAATTTCAAAATCTATAAAATTCTAAGAAGACATAAGAGAAGGCCGGGTTCACTGGCTCACACCTGTAATCCCATCACTTTGAGAGGCCAAGGTGGGCGTATCACTTGATGTCAGGAGTTTGAGAGGAGCCTGGTCAACATGGTGAAAACCTGTCTCTACTAAAAATACAAAAATTAGCCAGGGTTGGTGGCATAGGCCAGTAATCCCAGCTACTAGGGAAGCTGAGGCAGGAGAATCACTTGAACCCAGGAGGTGGAGGTTGCAGTGAGCCAAGATCATGCCACTATGCTCCAGCCTGGGCAACAGAGTGAGACTCTGTCTCAAAAAAAAACAAAAAAGAAAGAAAGAAAGGAAAACATAAGAAAATATTTGTGACCTTGAACTAGTTAAAGATTGCTTAGACAGCCAAGCACAAAGGCATGCACCTAGAGTCCCAGCTACTCATGAGGCTGAGGCAGGAGGATCACGTGAGGTCAGGAGTTTGAGGCTATGAACAGCCACTGCATTCTAGCCTGGGCAACATAGCAAGACCCACATCTTTTTAATAAAAAAAAAAAAAGAAAATGATCGCTTAGATACAACACCAAGAGCATGATCCCTAAAAGCAAACAAAAAAAACCCTGACATTATCAAAACTAACATCTGTTCTTCAAAAGACATTGTTAAGAGGATGAAAAGACAAATCACAAACTGGAGGAAAAATCTCTGCAAATCAGAAAAATATCTGATAAAGAACTTTATCAAGAATATATACAAAGAACTCCCAAAACAATAATAAGAGCACAGCCTGACTTTTTTGAGGGATAAAAGATATGAATAGATACTTCACTATGGAAGATACATGGGTAGTGGCTAAGTGCATGTAAAGATGCTCGCCATCATCAGTTACTACAGAAACGCGAATTAAAACCACGTACCTTTTAGACCAGATACACATGCCTTTTAGAACGGCTAAAAGGACAAGGACTGACCACACGAAGGGTTGGCAGGATGCAGAGAAACTGGAACTCTCATACGCCGCAGTGGGGATATAAAATAGTGTGGTCATTTTGCAAAGCAATGTGTCAGTTTCCATATGATCCGGGCATCCCACTCCTAGGCATTTACCCGAGAGAAAAGAAAGCATATGTCCATGCAAAGACTTGCACACAAATGTTCACGGCAGCTTTATTTATAAAAGTAAAAAACTGGAAACAGCCCAAATGTCCATCAACAGGTACATGGACAAACTGTCTCATATCCATACAGCAGAACACTACTCAGCAATAAAAAGAAATGAATTACTGATACACACGACACAGATGAATCTCAAAATATGCTGAAAGAAGCCAGGACCCCAGAAAAGGCAACATGCTGTATGACTCCATTTATATAAACCCTAGAAATGCAAACTAACACAGACTGACAGAAGCAGAGTGGTGGTTGCCTGGTGAGGAATGGGGAGGCCCTGGAGAAAGCAAAGAGCAAGGGGCTCACAGACATTTCTGGGGGTGATGGATACGTTCATTATCTTGATTTGGCAATAGTGATGCCGGAACTCACTGAGTTGTACATTTTAAATATGTGTAATTTATTATATGTCAATTATGCTTCAATAAAGTTGCTTTCAGAAGAGAATATAATGTGAGTGGTACTCCCTAAGGTCATGCGAGGAGGCACCAGTGTGTACAGGTTCTATAAGCCCAGGAAAGAACAATGATAATTGCCAAAAGGAACAGTCATTTGCCTGTGACCGGTGGTGGAAAAGCCTGCATTCGAATTCAAAAGCATCCCCCTCTCCTCATTCATTCATTCAGCAAATGAGGTACCAAGTCCCCAGGGAACAAAGACATGGTGTCTCTCCGGAAAGAAACTAGAACAGGAACCCTGACCGGTGATTGTGCCAACTGTTCTATACCTTGGCCATTGATGTGCACACCTGCAGGCGTGTGGGTTGTGTGTGCCCAGCCCGGAGCACAGGCAAATCCCATGAATGCTTACTGCCTCAACTTCCTCACCTGTAGAGTGACGAAAACAGTAGCATCTACCTCACAGCGTCGTTAGTTCGCTGGGCAGAACGTGGAGGCACCCACGGATCAACGAGGAAGCCAAAGGAAGAGGATGTGCAAAGGCTCCTCCTAAATGATCATCTGTGTGATTCTGTTTAAAAAAATGCCTGGCTCTGTAAGTCCTCAATAAGTGTGTGTTCCATTTAGCGCCATAATTACCACTACCCTTGCTACGACACTACCTGTCGAGACATACGCCAGGATGTAATGAGGGCATCTTCAGGCGCTGACGTAAGTGACTCTGATTCTATTCACCTTCCTGTTCTTCCTTTCCTCGATGAACACATATTACCTCTGAAAATTAAAATTAAGTAAATAAAAATACCTAAATAAGCTAGAATGCTAAAGAGCTTCTGCATTTACTTACCCACACCCATAGGCACATGTACAGGTAAGCCCCCCGGGGTGCCCAGCCACACCCTCTCATTCCCTCAGACGAGCAGCTGCAGGTTAACCACTGCGGGATGAATGGAGGTTTCTCTTTGCCTCCATTCCTTGTAGCCTTTTATTCTAACCAGACGGAGGCAGCTATGCCCCAGGGAAGGGCCCTTAGAGGAATCCGAGAACAGAAGAATCAAAGCCTTGGCTTTAGAATTTCAAAAGCTAGAGCCTAGATGTGTGCTGAGGAGGAGACAAGGCCAGGGAGGGCCACTTCCTGCCCAAAGCCGGGCTGAGGGAGAGGGAGGAAACAGATGATGCTCCTTCCCATGCCCGGTGAAGGGTGGGCTGAGAACTCCAGAGAGGCCCAAGCCCCAGAGCAGGGGCCGAGCCTTATTCCTCATGTGGAACCAAGGGGCATTTTCCCTGAGCCCCAGAGACTAGAGATGGCTGCCAGAGGCCAGGGGACAGCCAAACGGCCCCTTGCTCCTCGAGAGAGGTATGGAAGCAGCTGAGGATCTGGCCCTTCAGAGACCCCACAATTCGGACAAAGGGGTATACAGCAAAGACCTCCACGGGGGGATAGTCAGAAAGCTGGGGAACGGCAGTGATGAGGGTGAACCCCTCACCCCCATGGGCTCTTCACATGCCAACAAACCCAGCCATGGACTGGAAGAACTTTCCATTGGCTGAGAAAACCCAGAATTAAGTGCGATTCTGTTTCTGTAACCTGGTGGAATTAAAGATTGAACTAGAAATTAGAATCAGATACAGAAAGACAGAGCGGGCTCCATGTAGAGTCCCTGAGGGTGGCCTATCTGTTCCTGCCACGTCGTCCAAGTCACCACCAGCCAGCATCCTTCATCTTTCAGCATACAATGGTATACAACAGTGGGACGATGGTATGCCAGCATCCTGGTCCAAAACAGAGGAGGCTTGGATCCCAGAGGGCAGGTGAGTGGACAGTGATTACCAAGGATCAAGGGGAGGCAAGGCCAGTCCTACGGAGCTTCAGGAAAGGGCGTCTGGGCAGAACTTGGAGGTACCTAGAGACCCACAAGTTACTGAGGACAGAAGGAAGAACGTGTGTAAAGGCTTATCCTAAAACACAGTGTCCTGCCACAGCGTTTGCAGCCTGGTGCAGGAGACAAACGTCACGAGAGCATCAAGATTGACGTCATGAGAGCAGCGTCAAGGCCACACTGAATGAGTTGCTAAGTCCCACCGAGGGCAGATGCATCACCTCCCAGGTGCTCATGAACCGAAGGAGGGTTTTCATCCATCCTCCAAGAGGTGAGAAGAGGGATGACGCGGCATGTTTTCAACAGTGCTAAAGTTGTGCCGTTTTAAGAACTGTCCTTGGCCAGGCGTGGGCGCGGTGGCTCAAGCCTGTAATCCCAGCACTTTGGGAGGCTGAGGCGGGCGGATCACGAGGTCAAGAGATTGAGACCATCCTGGCCAACATGGTGAAACCCCATCTCTGCTAAAAAATAAAAATAAATTAGCTGGGTGTGGTGGCTCACACCTGTGGTCCCAGCTGCTTGGGAGGCTGAGGCAGGAGAATCACTTGAACCTGGGAGGTGCAGTGAGCCAAGATAGCCCACTGCACTCCAGCCTGGCACAGAGCAGGAGTCCATCTCAAAAAAAAAAAAAAAAAAAAAGGACTGTCCTTTATTCTAAGATTATGTCCTTCCAACTTTTATGAAATGTTGGTGATACATGGTAGCTGGAATTTTTCTACATCTTACTCAGCAGAATTAAAAGTCGTTGGCCCTTAAGTCCCTTCTATTAAAAATGTTTAAAAAGCAGCACTGCCCTGTGGAAGCCCCACTCTCAGGGACATGCCTCCTGGTACCTCTGATGGGCCAGGCACAGGGCTAAGTGCTAAGGAAACAACAGTGAACATGGGAGATGCAGACGGACACGGTCTCTGCCTACACAATGAAGCTTGCATTTAAAGAGCTGTGAGGGACAAAAGAGCTGGGGTCTTCTTTAGACAGGGTGCTCTTGGCTGAGCTGTTTGAGGGCTGACATTTAAAGTGGGACCTGGAAAATGAGCTGGGGCAAGCTGAGAAAGGGACTGATAATGGGGTCTGAGGTAGGGAAATGGCAAGTGCAAAGGTCCTATGGGAGATCTTGGAATTGGCAGAAGTCAGCGAGGGAGGAGGAGTGAGGCAGCAGGCTCTGAAACTGCAGGTAAGGGGCTCTTTGGGAACAGGCAGCTGGAGGCATCTTTCCCAGGGGAGAGTTGGGGTGGAGAGGGCAGATGGGAGTAAAGGCAAAAGGTAGGGCTGCATGGGAGCTAGAAGGGCAGAAGCACCTGTCCTAAGACACCTGAGTTTACAATCAGCCTGTCCCTAAGACACAGGCACCTGCTGAACACAAAGGCGCTGAACACCCGATTCTCTCTCTGATCTCTTCAGACTCCCGTTCTTATAAGTCTAGTGGTTCGGAGAGCTCCCTGCCCTTTGAAGCAATGATTTCAGTACTTCAGGCAGAGGGCACGTACCCACCGAAACAACAAAGGGAATTCTCTGCTCTGAACGCCAAGACTGATTTCTGTTCACGTCAGCAGCGTGGCCACAGACTTGAAAGCGCTCTGTTGAGAGGGAGGGTTTTCTGAATCCACATCCTAGAGGATTCAGATCACCGAGTTCTTCCTCAGGCACAAAGAATATGCCCCTTCTAGCCCTGGTGGCTGGGTCCCAAGGCTGATGCCCCAGGCAGGAGGTAAATAGGAGGCAGGGGAGGGGAGAGAGTGGAGCCCGGCCTGTCCTGTCCTGAGAGACTATTTCGGGGGGAGGTCAGAAGAAGGCAGCACTTCACCTCTCCTTCACCTGCCAGATGGGTACATAAGCGCTGAGAGCCTCAGGACCACTGGCCTGTCTCCTGGGTGCAGGGGAAGGGTACAAGTCAGTAGAAACACGGTTCCCAAACTGTGCACGGAGCCTGCCTGGGAGCTCTGCTACCTCACAGAAGACCTGCAGGATCTTCACGTGTTTGTGGGAAATAGCCAGTACATAACGATTGCTGGGCACCGCTGGTGCCACTGGCTTGAGGCATTTGACAGTTTCACCATCAGAACGTCCCTCGCCCCTTCGGAGAATGTCAGGCCATGGTAAAGCCGGGGTTTCGGCGGCTGCTGAAATGAAAAGCGAGTACCTCATGAAAATCAATACAAAACGGAAATGAGGGCGCTGGTGTCTAATCTGATTCCAGGATTTTACAAGTTGTCTGGTGCCTGATAGGCACACGTACCCCATTAGTAATTTGGCTATTTAAGAACGGAAATTTTAAAATCATGTGCATTATATTTTCAAACAGATATTCAGTTGTTAGGACACAAATGTTTAGGAAGCTGTTTGTATCTAACTACTTAATAAACAAAACAGATATTTATTTTGGCCTAGGGACATCATGAAAAAAGATAACTGAGATGGCCGGGCATGGTGGCTCACACCTGCAGTCTTGGGAGGCTGAAGTAGTAGGATTGCTTGAGGCCAGTTCAAGACCAGCCTGAACAACATGGCAAAATCCCATCTCTACAAAAAATAATAAATGAATGAATGAATATTTGGCTGGGCATGGTAGTGTATGCCTGTGGTCTTAGGTACTCGGGAGGCTGAGGCAGAAGGATCACCTGAACCCAGGAGTTTGAGGCTACAGTGAGCTATGATTGTGCCCCTGCACTCTCTAAAAATAAAAATTAAAAAAAAATTAATCGGCCGGGTGCTATGGTTCACTCCTGTAATCCCAGCACTTTGGGAGGCTGAGGCGGGCAGATCACCTGAGGCCGGGAGTTTGAGACCAGTCTGACAAACATGGAGAAACCCCATCTCTACTAAAAATACAAAATTACCCAGGCATGGTGGCGCGTGCCTGTAATGCCAGCTACTCAGGAGGCTGAGGCAGGAGAATCGCTTGAACCCAGGAGGCAGAGGTTGTGGTGAGCCGAGAATGCGCGATTGCACTCCAGCCTGGGCAATAAGAATGAAACTCTGTCTCAAAAAAAAAAATTAATCACCGAGGCCAGTGGCTCATGCCTCTAATCGGAGCACTATGGGAGACCAAAGCAGGAGGACTGCTTGAGCCCAGGAGTCTGAGACCAGCCTGGACAACAAAGCAAGATCCCATGTCTATTTAAAAGTTAGCTGGGTGTGCTGGCAAGTGCCTGTAGTCCCAGCTACTTGGGAGGTTGAGGCGGGATGATCACTTGAGCCCAAAAGATTAAGGCTGCAGTGAGCTGCAATCGAGCCACGCGCTCCAGCTTGGGTTGCAGTGCCAGACCCTATCTCAAAAAAAAAAAAGAAAAGAGAGAAGGAAGGAGGGAGGGAGTGAAGGAGGAAAGAGAGGGAAATAAGGGGAAGGGAAGGGAGAGGGGGAAAGGGAGGGGAGGGGAGGGGAGGAGAAGGGGGGAGGGGAGCGGAGGGGAGGAGAAGGGGGGAGGGGAGGGGAGGGGAGGGAAAGGGGGAAGGGGAGGGAAAGGGAGGGGAGAGGAGGGGAGGGGAGGGGAGGAAAACCACTGAGGCACTTGGAGTACAAGATGCAAGAAAGTTCGGGAACTTCTGCTCTGGGGCAAACTTGGCCCATCCCCTCCCAACGAGGAGCAGGTAGACAGACATGAAGAGAGTGACCCTCAGCGATGACCACCAGGCATTGTCCTGAGCAACTGGCTTTGAGTAACATTTCATTCTCCTAAGAGCCTTCTTTGCCTTGTGGATTTAATCAGCTCACACATGACACAGGGTGGAACAGTGCCTGGCACAGAGTTAAGTGCTCAGTAAGCGGCAGGTGGTGGCTGTGACTTAGATTATGAACATGATACCCACAGGAGGCGGAGGCACAAGGAGAGAAAGTCTGGTCCTCGGGGCTACAGCTGGAGCTGGCAGGAGAGCCCATGCCCGTCCTCTTGCCCTATTACCCTGCCTCCGGGTGATGGATCAGCCAGTGGGCAGCTCAGGGCCCTATTGCCCAAAGGCTCCAGTGACCTCACACCGTCAGAATGCAGATGCCAGTTGCAAAGGGGCATTGAAAAGCCAGGAAGATCAAGAGTGGGACCAGGGCTCCGCTTACAGGTGCCAGGATTCCCCCAGCAAAGTCTACATGGGGCGAGTTGCTCCTGAGGCTCAATAGTCCGATCTCTCTGCAGAAGGAATCAAAGAGGGTACCAAGGAGTGGCCGGAGGGCAGAGACCCCTCCCTCAGCCACCTCCAGGCTGCAGGGACACACTCCTCCCCATACTCCAAGGTGCAGAGGGGAGCCGGGGAGGAGGCACTTGGGAAGATCAAGCACAGCCTCCACACAGCGTTACCTCAAGAGGCGACTTGGGCCATTCAATTAAACTCACCAGACTGGGCCTAAAAATGTAGGACCCCAAGCCTTTCCCTCTCAAAAGCAAGGTCAGGCCACAGAGAGAGAGAAGTGACCTTGGTTCTGCACATGGGGCACAGTGTGAGGACACGTGTCACCCCATGATGCGTAGGGGAGGCATCAGAGACAGGAGGGCTGCTGGCAGCTCTTGGCCCCTCAAGAAACGTGGGGAGGAGAGCATGGGCCAACGAGAAGCATCTGGAGGCCTCATGGCCCTGTTCCCCTAGAGACAAGGAAGGGAAGCAGCAGGTTCAGAAATGGGCTTATCCGAGTCCCCAGGCTCATGAAGCCCTTCTGCCCTTGGGCCCCTGCCCCGCTGCCCAGCGTGCAAGGCTGGCCGAGAGCAGGGCCCCGTCACTGGCAGTGGCCACTCCTCAAGGCTCCAAGACCAGATAAAGTTGTCAGCACAGCAGCCATGAAGGGCCCCACACAGCCAGGCAGCCATGTGCAGCCACAGCACAGTCCTCCCCGCTGTACCCAAGAAAGCTACACCAATGTCACATAAAAACTCCTGGAGAAATCAGACCACGAGGCAAACGCGGGCTGCCAGAGTTCATCAAAATCACTATTTGCAAGATTCCTATCTGCCCTACTCAATGCATTGCAATTCCAAAGCGCTAGGTTCCCCGGTATAGTAATAGAAAGGGTATTCATAGGCACTCCGGCTTCCAATAAGATGCAAAAACTTAGCTCGCATTTTTTAAAGTTTATAAATAGCCTCGGAAAAGAAGCTGGAACATGCTTCTTAGTAAATACAGCTGACCCATTTTCCTCATTCTTCACCAGGAATAAAGCGGCTGTTACCACGGAAAGTACAGAAGAGTCTAAATATATATTTCCTCCTCACAGGGACCCAGATCAGATAGGCAGAGTCGGCACTCAGTGGGTGAAAGAGGGAGAAGCCAGGCCAGGGAGGGCCACCCCGTCACCTCCCTGTGCCCCAAGGGGATGAAAGTGGCGGAGCTCTCAGCCCCAGCTCAGGGTTGGGGTGGGCACCACTGACTCCAGGCCCCTGCAGGAGGCTGCTCAAGGTCGGCTCAGCAAGCCTCTCCCCGGCCTGACCCCCTCCCAGCTGGCCTGACCACCCCCTCTCCGGTCTGACTCCCTCCCAGCTGGCCTGACCCCCTCCCAGCCCGACCCCCTCCCAGCTGGCCTGACCCCCTCCCCAGCCTGACCCCCTCCCAGTTGGCCTGACCCCCTCCCAGCTGGCCTGCTCCCCTCCCCGGCCTGACCCCCTCCCAGCTGGCCTGCTCCCCTCCCCGGCCTGACCCCCTCCCAGCGGACCTGACCCCCTCCCCAGCCTGACCCCCTCCCAGTTGGCCTGACCCCCTCCCAGCTGGCCTGCTCCCCTCCCCGGCCTGACCCCCTCCCAGCTGGTCTGCTCCCCTCCCTAGCCTGCCCCTCCAGGCAGCTTGGTTTTTCTCCACTCAACCTTTGCATGATCTTTGTGTTTCTAATCTCCCCAGCTAGAAGGTAAGCGCCCAGAGAGCAGGGAGGCTTCCTTCTTGTGCACTATTTACATCTGGTCCCGGGAACAGTGCCTGGCATGCGGCAGGCATCCGATAAATATTCATGACATGAACAAAGCCATGCTGTGTGGCCAGCCAGGCTCAGCCTGTGTTCCTAACAGTCTGTTACCGACTCTGGGTAAGCCTCCATTTTCTTGCTATGGACACACCCAGGTAGCCCCTTCCTTAGGGAAGTTACAGACCAGCCTAATAGTCTTTGGTGAGTGATGAGGGTTCTCTCTGGTGAATCCTATACCTTGGGAAACTTTTTCTCCTTCCTTTTGGCAAGAGCTATGATAGAAAACAATTATCCACCAAATTGGCAGGTCTGGGGGATTCAGAGACAAAGAAAATTACCTTTTTGGCAGTCACGTGGGGAAGGTCAAGGTGTCTGTCTGTTCGCTCTGTCCCTAGAGGCGTGTCTGACACAGGACAGGAGCTTACTCTATCCATGAAGGAGAGGATCTAGGACATCTGTCACTCACAGGGACTCCCCGCCTCCCAGGCTGACCCCAGCACCCCCAGCTCCCGGCCACAGGAGACCACCTGCATGGCTGCCCTCTTGCTGCTACCACACCCCCCAGCCCCACCAGCCTCCATTTCACACATGTGGACCCTGAATAGGCCAGGCCTCCCTGGAAGCAACAAGGGCTGCCAGCACTGAGCCAGGGGCGGGGCCTCGTGGCTTTGGGATGGTTTCGTTTTCTTCCTCATCTTTCAGAGAACCCTTATAATAAACCCCCATAAACAAGAACTCTGAGAGCATCTCTGTTCCCTGGAGCTGAAGGCAGGTAGCCCACACCCAGGAAGAGAGATTGGAAAAGGACCAATGCTTACACTTCCCGCACTCAGGTTCCGACAGGATGGCACGAGATGACCCAAATGAGATCGCAGATACTGGGGAGGGTAAACTGGGACCCCTCTTACTTCCACACTACTGCAGCCATCACTGGGTGGACAGTACCAGCTAGTGCTGTGCACACAGCAAGCGCTCAACAAGTGCACAAGTTCGGAGGCTGCTTTCTGATGAAGTGCGAGTGCCTGCAATTCAGAGAGTTTACGCTGTGTTCCCGAGGTCTCTGTTCTTTTCTATTTCTCTAAATCGACTTTAATTCATCATCTCAGCTATGATCATAGAATAGCTTAACTGATACTTATTTGAAGGAATCTACCTTATTTGTGAAATTTATAACTTCATACAAGTGCAAGTAGGGAACAGCAAGCAGAGCTTGCCACCCGTCACTGGAGTGACCCTCCAGCAGGCTCATTCCTGGAACACTTAAGGAAGCGGGTGTGTTCCAAGATCCCAGTGCTCCAAATTAAAACCTGGCCCTCCCTGGGGCGCTTTGGACTTAGCCTATTGGATCCACACGGTGGTTTTAAAACATGTCTGCAAATCCTCTGGCACTCCTCCCACCAAGAAGTGAAGGCCAATTCTCCTCCCATTGAATACAGGCTGGCCTTAATGGCTCACTTGTAACTAATAGAACTCAGCAGGAGGGATGCTGTGTGACTTTCAAGGCCAGTTCCTGAAAGCCAACACAGCCTCCACCTGCTTTTCTCCGGACAGGCATTTGGGGCCCCAGGGGAGAAGTCTAGCTGTCCTGCAGCCATCATACTGGAAACCACGTGGAGAAAGGGATGCCCCAGGAGCCCCTGCTGCCTGTCCCCAAATGCTGCATCTTCCCAGACCCACTAGGAGAAGACTTTAAGATGACAGCCCAGCCACCATCTGACTGAGCAGCATTGAGACCCCAAATGAGAGCTGCCTGGGCCAGCCCCAGAACCAAGAGGTGATAACAATAAATGACTGTTGTTTCACACTGCTGAGTCAGGAGCCATTTGTTATGAAGCCAGAAATAACTGGAGCAATACACAAATCTCTCTAGCTGTGGGACCCTGGCCAGGCCCCTTCCCTCTGCACCTCCATTTGCTCATCTGAAACAAGAGGTTTGAGGACCCAGAACAGATTTTTCTGAGTTTCTGGCAAAATGAGAGAATAAAGGAAAAGGGGGGGTTTAAAAAACCAGGTATAGTGGAGCAAATCCTTCATAAAGCCCATCATATTAAACTAAAGAAATATCGACGGCCTTTCTTCTATTGTCAGTGTCAAGATATTCTTTCCTTTATTTTATTTTATGAAATGATGATACAGTAGCTCACAACAGGCTTTTACTGGCCTCATTTGGTCAAATCAGAAGCTGACCATCCTGGGTCAGCCCCACTCATATGGTCTGGCTCTGTGTCACCACCCAAATCTCATCTTGTAGCTCCCATAATTCTCATGTGCTGTGGGAGGGACCCGGTGGGAGATACCAAATTGAGGGGGTGGGTCTTTCCCATGCTTTTCTTGTGATAGTGAGATCTCTCCTGAGATCCAACGGTATTATAAGGGGGAGTTTCCTGCACAAGCTCTCTTTGCCTGCTGCCGTCCATGTAGATGTGACTTGCTCCTCCTTGCTTTCCGCCATGATTGTGAGGACTCCCCAGCCACACGGAACCGTGAGTCCAATTAAACCTCTTTCTTTTGTAGATTGCCCATTCTCAGGTATGTCTTTATCAGCAGCCTGAAAACGGACTAATATATCTACCAACGTTATGAAATTTGACTGGTCTTCATCATCAAGGTTTGGGAACACCTGGCTGGCTGGTCTTGGATCACTTCCACATCTGCAAAGTGGTCACTTCTGAAATTCCCTGTAGAAAGAGGGGATCTACCTCTTAAAATGTACTCTACAAAAAACCTTGCCCTGGTTTGTTGGCTCAGATGCCTGGCTCCAGTTTCCAGCGGCCCACTGGGTCACAGGTGCCGCATGCCCTTAACACAGCCCCGTACACCCTTCCACCAGAGGCAGCATTTTCCTGCCCTGGGGCCCCTGACTTGCTTGCCCTGCCTCTGGGACCCACTCCTCCTGCCAGGCCCAGCAGGGCTGCAAGACCCCTGAGGGGATAAAGAGGTGAAGATTCAAACAAAAATAATTCCTTCAAACCTGAGCAAAAAAATGCCTTGCTCCCTAAGCCATGTGCCTCCTCCCGCCAGCGGCAGGGCAGCTCACCACGGAGAGAAACACACAAACCTCCGGCAAAAGGTGTCAGCAGATCTGTACTTTCCAAAAACAGAGTGTTTTCAGGTCACAAAACAGAAAGATGCCAGCCAAAAACCGCTGTGGACTTCATTTCTAAAATGGTAAGGAGGCTTTCCAACGTTCAGCTCTCTGGCTTCCAGCTCATAGGGTCGCCTCGCATTTCTCTGTGGCCTGCCGTGCCTTTGGAGCGGCCACACCCTTGAATGTGAGGCCAGGAGAGCCGCTAGTTCAGCTGGGCCTGATTCAGACCCTCCTTTCTTCTCTGCATCAAATGGCAGCAAGCTACCCTCTGGCCACAGGGTGATAGGCTGGGGGAACGTGGTGGGCATTACTGAACCTGAGTGTTTCTTAACTCCCATGGCATCGTCCACCAGAAAGTCCCAGGGAGCCCAGCCTCCCCTCCCTCTGCCCAACTCCTGTCGTGGCCAGAGATGTGTGGCAACCCGGGGCCTGGGGCCCATGGGGGAAGTTCTGAGTTCCTGTAGAGGTGCTGTCGGCAAGGCAGGCTGGCGTTGATGGTTTCCCAATGCCAGATAAATACCGTTTTGAAGCCACAGTATTTCTCAAGCACAAATAGTACAGTAAAGGCGAGACATTTATATGCAATTGGGAGACATTTATCCTGTGACAACATTCTATTCCAATGACTTTTCTATTACCGCCAATGATTAATGATGTAAATTCTGTCACTTGGGATGATGGATGCAGGGCAGCTGAGGGGCCTTTGCATAGATTACCCAAACCCTGGCTGCTCATTGGCTCCCAGGACAACTGTGGTCTGTGCTTCAGTCAAGCATAAATGTAAAGTTCTTTTAGATTAAAAAAATATTATTCTTCTTCAGCACTCTCCAGAAGCAGCTAGTTTAGGGCTGGGTGAAAGGTTTCTCCTCCTCCAATGTTTTTCCTCTTCAGTGCCAGGGCTGCTGACATGCATTCCATTTAGGAATAATTGCATAATTCTTCCCAAACGGGAGCTTGGGAAGCCTACACCATTAGGAGCCACAGAAAGAAAGTCAGAGACAAGCAAGCAAGGCTCAAGAGCTTGGGCATTCGGGGCCTTCCAGGTGAGGGCCTAACCCAGCCCCACCCAGCCTAGGTCCCAGGCAGCACGGACACCTCCTGCCTTTCCCCCTTGGTCATGTTGGTCCAGCTACCTGGTAGGTCTTTGCTGTGACCATGACCTCCACCTGCTGAAATACATCCCAAGAAGGCATGCAGATGCCCCATTGATGGGTTTCTCCTCTGCCCTGCCCCTCAGTGCTGCGTCTCTCTCAGGGCCCTCCTCCACCCCACTCTGTCCTCTCCTGTGCTTCTTCCTATCTACCCCCAAACCCATATCTCTCAGGCTTTCCTCAGCTCTGAATTTCAAGCCCATAAATCCTACTCCCAAAATGTAGCTGGACTGTCTCGGGGTGGCCTCCACCTGAGCTCTCCTCTGCTCCACCTGAGTCATGGCAGTGGATGCTATCTCCTGCCCAGCCGGCCAGGACAGAGACCTCAGGGCTGTCCCTAACGCCTCCCTTCCCCTCACTCTCAATGTCTGATTGATGGCCGAGTCCTACAGATTCCTCTTCTTACCAGTCTCGAATCTGTCACTTCTCTCCACCTCCACTGCCACACTCTGCGCCAGTTACCACCCAGGTTAGTGACTGCAAGTTCTTGGTCTGTTAACAGGTTCCTCACACCCAGTCTTGCCGCCCCAGGCTTCTCCAGGTCAGCTCTCTCGTCAGCAGGCCCTCTCCGAGGCCTCCACAGCACTTTGTTTAAAACACCAGTGCTTACCAGGCCTGCAGCCCAGCCACCTGCACACAACTCCTCATCCTGCACCAACCTCACCCTCATTCCCCACGCTGCAAACTCTCTGGTTTCCTCTAGGTCATGAACATGCCATGCTCTCCCTGGATGCCACATCTTTACGGGGCCACTCCCTCTGCCTGGAACAATCTTTCTCTCCCTGGCCACCTTCACCTGACTCCCACTCATCTTTCATGTCTCAGCTTAGACACCACTTGCTCAGAGCAGTCTTCCCTGACCCACCCCACACAGACTGCGTGGACTTTCCTATGGGCTCCCAGAACGGCCTCTCCCCTCACGCACCTCAACAGGCCTCCACCTCCCTACAGGGGAAGCTCATGGGGAGCTTAGGTCCACATCGGTCTTGTTCATCACCTGTATAGCTCAGCGCCTGCTATGACATCCGCACAGAGTAGGTGTCCATGACATATTTGCTCAGGGGGTGAACGAAGTAGAAAACTTATCTGGGCCAGGCACGGTGGCTCACACCTATAATCCCAGCACTTTGGGAGGCTGAGGCAGATAGA
The DNA here is from genome assembly GCA_031835075.1 of Saguinus oedipus. Taxonomy (NCBI): domain Eukaryota; kingdom Metazoa; phylum Chordata; class Mammalia; order Primates; family Cebidae; genus Saguinus; species Saguinus oedipus. Next base: position 44,704,049 of record CM063175.1, on the reverse strand, counting down.
TCACCTGAGGACAGGAGTTCGAGAACAGCCCAACCAACATGGAGAAACCCCCATCTCTACTAAAAATACAAAATCAGCTGGGCGTGGTGGTGCATGCCGGTAATCCCATCTACTCGTGAGGCTGAGGCAGGAGAATCACTTGAACCTGGGAGGCAGAGGTTGTAGTGAGCCGAGATCACAGCATTGCACTCCAGCATGAGCAACAAGAGTGACACTCCATCTCAAAAAAAAGCAAGTATCCACAGATGAGGCCACTTCCCCATCCCTCCCTAGAGTGCCCAGAAGCACCACCAGCTCCTCTCTGGACTCCTACATAGCCCACCACGGTTCTCACACAGAGCAGGCGTTCAGAACATGTTTATGGAGAAAGTAGGAGAGAAGAAAGAAAAATCCTGATGTAAAAGCACATGGAACCTAGAAAATCAGCGGCCTTATTCATAAGCCAAAGTTGTAAAAGTTTAAAGAAGGAGAGAGAATTGATGTGAAGTGTGCAGCAAACATGCGGGCCTGTAAATCAAGCTGCCGTAAACGCCGGGGGAGAGCAGCTTGGTTTCCATGCAGAAACGCGGAGAGCAGCTGTAATTCAGAGGTGGGGCGGGCCTTACAGGAATTCGGCTGGCGGCTCCTGAATTTGGATTCCTGGCACTCCTAACTCAATTTGGCCATCCCTCTTAGCGTCCTTTCTTGGAAAACGAATGAGCTTTCTACTCAGTGATGCCCGGGAAGCACCCTGGGCTATGTGCTGACAGGTGGTGGAGCTGAATCTAGCCCAGGCAGGGTGAGACCTGGAGGTCTCTGTGGTCCTGAGGATTCCCACCCGATCACCCGATGGCAGGAGAAAGCAAAGAGGAAGAAAACAAAGATATTGCATGTCCCTGGCTCCTAACTTGTACACTTCTCTGGCAACCTGGTCACCTCTGAGATGTCTGCAGCTGGGAACAGGAGACCAGGAACAGCATACTCACGGGCATGCCCAGGGGACTGGGGGCCACTAGAAAGCAGCTAGGCCACATGCAAGGGCTCCAAGTGCACTGGCCCCGGGAGATCAGTCCCCTGTGCTGACATCTAAGAATGACCAACGGTGGTGTCAGAGGCTCGGCTGGAGGATGGAGAGCCTTGGAGAAGTCATCAGGGCCACTCTGCAGGCCCCAGTCAGAGACAGGCTTCACCAGCATAAGGAGGCACTTCTTGCTTAGGGACCATGAACACTACTGACTCCATGTTCCTCACCATGCCAGTGGCCATGGCTGCCAAGGCTGACAGCCAGAGGCTGGCTGCTGCTCCTGCCGTGATGCTCCTTCCTCCCTGGCAGGCCTACAGCGAGCCCTCCGCTGCACAGTCCACCCTCACACAGTCCTCTCCTTTTAGACCACGCTGGCCACTCTCTCTAGCTTCAGCTGCACTGGCCCCACCTTCTTGAACACCTTGGCCCCACTTTCTCGAACACCCCTTCCAGGCTGGGGAGCCGTGGCTCACACCTGCAACCCCAGCACTGTGGGAGGCCAAGACAGCCAGATCACCTGAGGTCAGGAGTTTGAGATCAGCCTGGCCAACATGGTGAAATCCCGTCTCTACTAAAAATTAAAAAAAAAAAAAAAAATAGCCAGACATGGTGGCACGCGCCTGTAACCCCAGCTACTCAGGAGGCTGAAAGGTGGAGGCTACAGTAAGCTGAGAATGCGACATTGTACTCCAGCCTGGGCGGCTGAGCGAGATTCCATCTCAAAAAAAAAAAAAAGAAAGAAAGAAAGAAAGAAAAAACCCTTCCCACCTGGCTTCTCTTCTTTCTGTGAAATTTCTCAAACCACAGCCTGCACCAAAGCCCCCATGTCAGGAGGCTGGGCAGGAAAACAATTAAAACCCAAGTCACCAAGAAGACAAGACAGGGAGATTAGAAAATGCAGAAATCCAGAGTTCTTATGAAATTACTGGATTTCTTGGCTGAGTGAATGCACATACCCGACCACAAAAATGATTTTCCAAGTTTGGCTCTTAGGCTCCTGGAGTGAAAGGAGTAAAAAATCTAATCTCTGAAACCTTCATAAATATGTGCTTTTCCTTTTTAATAAAACTACTTAGATGAATCCACTTTTACCTGACAAAGCAGAGAAATCCAAAGTGCCTGGATTTTAAAAGCTTCCATTAAAGCGGCTTTTCTTTTTTCAAAAAATAATGAATTGAAAAATAAATCAGAAGGCTTAATTAAGCCTGAGGCCAGTAACAGACAGTCAGGGCAAAGCTTCCTTACAAGCCCATGGAGCCAGAGCAGAGCTGAGTGTCCTGCTTTGCTTATTTTTGAAGCAGCTCCGGCCAAAGGCATGCCTTTGAACAGCAAAGAATTAGAATTCAGCTGTGTTTTTCAGGCAGTACAGTACGTCTTCATTGGTGCTACAGCAGGCTCGTAAATTAAGATAAAAAGTTGGTGAGATGGAGACAGAAACGTGTTTCTGGGGAGGGAAGAGAATGCAGAGTCTGCAGGCTCCCGGCATCTCCCTGGCCACACGAGCGCCTCAGCCCAGCTAAAGTAAAAGCCCCTGGCTATTCCAAGCCACGCCTGGGCTTAAAGAGGGCAAAGGTCTCTGTCCCAACCATGTACATGTGCCACCCCTTCCTAGGGGCCTGCCTGGGAATAGGCTTCAACAGTGGGCAAACGGCACCCCACACAGCCCACCTGCTAGTCAGAGGCCACAAAACATGGCCATCCCATGGCCACCAGCTAGGGCAGCCTATAGCCGCGTATGTGTGAGTGTGTGAGAGAATCTGCCTCATCTCAAAGAACACATTCATTTATTTGAAAGCCTTATGTAGCATCTGTTAAATATATCAGGTGCTATCCTTGCACAGAGATAGAACAGTGAAAAAGTCAGCGATGGCTGGATGCAGTGGCTCACACCTGTAATCCCAGAACTCTGGGAGGCCAAGGCAGCAGATCACCTGAGGTCAGGAGTTCAAGACCAGCCTCGCCAACATGGTGAAACCCCGCCTCTACTAAAAATACAAAATTAGCCGGACATGGTGGCGGGCACCTGTAATCCCAGCTACTTGGGAGGCTGAGTCAGAAGAATCACTTGAACCCAGGAGGTGGAGGTTGCAGTGAACCAAGATCACACCACTGCACTCCAGCCTGGGCAAAAAGAGCAAAACTCAAAAAATCTCAAAAAAAAAAAAAAAAAGAAGAAAAGAAAAAGAGATGAGCCCTGCCTTTTTGCAACCTACATTAACATGAGGGAGGCAGATGCTCAAACAAATCATCTCAGAAATAAATAGTTGTGTTTGCACCCAAGTGTCCCAAAAGCCGTGCAAGATAATGTGAGTGAAGCTGGCCTTGCAGTCTCTTTACTCCCTTCTCGGGATACTGACAAGAGATCCTGTGCTCCAGACAAAAAGGACTACTCATTTGCCTCCAAATTCACCATTACCTGCTCCTACACCTGTACTGATGCAGTCCCTTCCACCTGCAAGGCCCATCTCTACCTTTCAAACATCCTACTCTGCCTGAAGAACCCCATCCATATTGCCTCCTTAGCGATGCCTCTAGTGGTCCTCTCCTCCCACGATCTCTCTCCTGAGGACTTTCCTCAGCACCATCTCTGGAACTGAGCACAGGGCCTGACATGGCACAGTTTGAGCTGAATCAAACAGAAATTTTCATCCATAAAGCTACTTGAAGATAGGAAAAAAGAGATCAGCACCCAGGGCAGGAAGAAACTTCTGGGAAGAAGTCAATGTGAGTGTGCAGGAGAAAGCTGGGGGGAAGGGGGAAACGGAGGCAAGGTACCCGTCACAGGGGGTCAGGCAGGGTGCTGACTCTAGGGGAAGAATGCCTCTGTTAGCATGATGGCTCTGCTGGGAAGGGCACCTCAACAAGGCTGGTCTCTCTTTATGTAAAAAGGGATCCCAAAGGCAGCAGATCTGGGAGGTTTCTGCAGGCTCCTCAGCTGAGCTCTGACCATCCTGATGGAAATAGTCTGATCATGTGGCACTGTACATACGGAGTCAGAGCAAGCAGAGGGTGGGGAGGCCAACTCATCCTCCATGCAAGCGGACTTGGAGCCAAACAGTGGCCTTCAGAGCAAAAACAGGGAATGGACCTAAAGGAGAAACTGGCCTCTAAAATACCACCCCTTCCTCCACATCCCTTTGTCCCCAGAAGTGTTTACACACAAAGAGGAAGGACAGCACTTTGGGAGTTTACATAAAGTAGGAGAACCTGAGCATAGATCATGTAAATCACTCAAGGTCACGGCATGCTGATGGCAGCCTGGGGAAACCAAGTTGTAGCCAAAAACAGGGAGGTGCTGGCAAGGCAGTAATTCCGTGCTGGGCGCTGGAGTTCACGGGGCCTGGGCTGGGTTCAAATCCTGCCTCTGTGACTGGCCACACAACCTCCTGGTGCCCAAGCTTCCCTACCCGCACAGTGGAAACAGAAACAATTCCCACCTGCCAACTGGGTATGGGAGGATTCAGTGACGAGCGCGGTGGCTGGCAGCACGGTGGCTCCCAGTCCAAGCTCAGTGTGGGGCAGTATGACAGCGTCTCCCCTGTGAACTGAGGTAGTCTTCTGCTGAGAGGTAGGCAGAGGTGGGACATGAGGGAGCTGGGAGAGCCAACCAAAATAATCCTCCCCTGCAAAGGAACAGAGCCCCTCCCAAACCAGATAGTCATCTAACGGAAACATGAACCTCTCTACTATGGCATGAGAAAGACCAAGGTTATTTTGAAAAGTACCAATAAATGTTAATTCCCTGGGGCTCTTTATGTAAAGAGAGACTAAAATCCAGAGGATAGAGTGGTCCCCAGGAGACTGACAGGAAGAGAGCCACTTTAATATTTCATTAGTGTCCCATTAGCAAGACAACACACATTTTCACACTTGGTGACTTCTTGGGAATAATTTCTCATTCAGAAACAAAGGGGGATGCTGCTGCTGCTTACCCCACTGGCCTGCTAAGCATCCTGAAGCAGCCAGTTGGAAAGAACTTGACCTTCAGGGTTACAGCTACTCAAGCCGATGAACTCCACTGTGCAAGAGTTCCTGGGGAGGTGCCTATGAAACCCACTAATCCAGGGATTGAAAGCCAAGCAATTGAGCTGCACAGTAAAGCAAGCAAGCCTCTCTTACGCTCCTTAAGCCAGGCTCACACTGCTCTGCCCTGCAGGCCCGTCGCAGTACAGCCGCCCACCAATCTGGAGATCCTACAACCACCACCCATCGGCTATAGCCTGAAAAGAAGGGAAGGGGAAGGAAAGAAAAGAGAAAGAAGGGAAAGAGAGCAGGGATTCAGGAAGACAAAGGGAGTTGATCATAGCGGCTAGCATTACACAGATCACTGTCACATTCAGCTGCTCACCAAGTATCTCCCCGGCCCTCAGTGTGTGCCAGGAATGTGCTTGATGCGGGCACACGGGACAGAGCCCACACACAACAAGCGAGGGAATTACTCCAAGTTGTCGATTTAGGTTCCACAACAGACCAGAGAGGTGGTCCTCAGCCTTTCCATATTTCAGATGAGGAGCTCAGCCAGCACCTTACCAGGGGGGTTTCTGGGGGACTTGATAAAGGGAAGGGCAGATCTGGCCTCAGGCAGGGGGCTTCTCATCCCTATGTTGGTCTGCCTGTATTACACATCATTTACAGAGATGGCTCAAACATATGAAGACACTACACAGGGGCTTTGTTTCCTGGTTTCTGGCTTTGTGGCTAATATCTCATTCTCTGCATTGAAGATAATTACTCACAGGCAGGAGGATGGCTCAGCCCCTCCTCCTCATCCCCCACAAGGTCACCGGGAAGTCGAAGGAACGGACAACAGGTAGTGTCCTCTCAGCTCCAGTGGGCTCCTTCATACAAGTGGCCTCCTGGGCCCCTACTGCCTCCAAGGACCGCCTCACAGAGCCAACCTGTCATTTGCCATCAGCTCCTGGTCCTGAGCTAACGTCCTCACCACATTCAAGAAGCAGAGGGCACCTGGCCTCCAGGGACACCCTCCCCTCTTCCCTCCAATTTGGTCTATTAATTTAAAACAAAGGAAGCTGGCCAGGAGTGGTAGGCACAGGGGATGTCTGAGAGGATGTAATTAATGCAGCTGCTCCAAACGGAAGGTAACACCTTGCCTCCTCATTAGCAGATGTACTGCAATTTAGGATGACATCCTGGATGCGGGCAACGGGGACACACAGCTCCCTTGCAAGTCCACGCCTTGCCCGCCACTTCCATTTCCTCACCGTTGAGCAATTATGAACAAAGCACTCCCAGCAGAAGGTTGCGAGCTGCTGAAGTCCAGCCACAGGGTTCTGGCAGCCCAGGGCCTGGGCCCAAAGCTCCATGGATCCAGCAACCTTGTGTTCCCACAAAGAGCCCCATGAGGTGCACACCTCCGCCTTTGAAATATTCCCTCATTAAATATTCAGCATGGGTTCCTGACCCTGTTTGCTGTGCCCTGTAAACAGAAAAGGCACAAGATGGACTGCAAGGACACAATGACCTTGCCCGATAGTGACATGTTGGAGGGACTCAAGGTATGCAGAGCCCTGCCTTCCAACAGCTCAGGCCCACGTCAAGTTACATTAGCATTTTCCCTCCAAGAAGCAAGACCAGCATTTCCCTCCCTACCCCGCTCCCCGCAAAAAATGAGCTAAACCTCCAATGGAGCGGAAACATTTCTGTAGAGGGCACGAACCCTGCAAAGTTATGTTCTAGCCTGGCTAGAAAGAAGTTTGGGGCCACCTAGGTGACTCTACCTATGCAGAAGCTAGAAGAAAACGGGGGTTAAAAAGAATTTTTTAAAAGTGACCATACTGGTGTTTTGAGACTACAGCTTTTCCTTTCAACCCAGCAGGTCACCTAGGTCAAGCCCATGAAGGCTCTGGAATCATCTGAGTGGTGAACCTTAATTATGACCCAGCAGCAGGACAATAAAGCAAGTGCCCCTTGCATCGCTGGGCAGCCACCTGGGCCCTACAACGGGTACCAGTGCCTTAGCACGTCAGCTCCAAGAGGACAGCCAGGAGCTTGGCCTGGACCCAAGCACCTAGTCACTATACAGGTAAAGCCAAAAGCAAGCAAGGATTGCTGCAAATTCCACGATGGCACATTGTGAAAAAGGCCAAATGATTTTCAGGATTGGGGATCTGGACCAGGTTAGCTGCCCCAGAGAGTTCCATACAGGCTGGCCCACCCTTGGGACAAACAGCTGAAGCACATGCAGAGATTGCTGGCTTCAGCTTAACACCAGAGGGGTCGAAGGCAAAAGTCACCACCATCCTTGCTTAGAGCTGAGCCTGAAAACTGAGAGACCCAGGAAGTTCATTCAGGAGTCTTTTCCTCCGAGTCTTTTTGTGCACACAGATTAACTGCATCTGGCTCATCCTCAAGGTCACAGAATCAGCCCAGGGCAGAGCTGAGTGTACCCGGCCACCTCCTGTGGGCCACCCCACACAAACTCACAGGCAGGCAGAGGCCCTCCACACCCCAGAGGCTGTGCCACACCCCACACAGCCAGACCTCCCAGAGGCACAGCTCCACCCACTCACTGTGTCTGACTGTGTCTGCCAGCCCAAGTGTCTGCTGTACACCCCCCTGTACAGCCCCCCTCTGAGGTAGAGGCCCCCCCACCTGAGAATGGGCCTTCCCTGCTGGAGATGGGCCTTTTCTGGCTATGAATTTCCAGACTGTGCCTGCTTCCAACCTCTCTTGTGAGGCCAGATGCATTTCTTTGTCATTTTAGGGAGTTCCTGAGAATGAAATAACTATAATTTTGCTTAGAAATTCACAAATATTTTGAAGTAATTTAGAAATACTTTATCAAATATTAGGCATTAGGTATTATTATTATTTATTATTAAGTAGTATTAGGTGACTTTGTGTGTCCTTTTATCTAAATTATTAAAAGTCCCAAGGATTCTTCAGGCCACATCTAATATTTCAGATGATCAAAGCAGACAAATAAATTTGAGTTTTCTTTTAGAGTCCAGGAAATCCGTGCTTTCTTGAGGAGTAGAAGAGAATGTGGCAAGTCAGGCTGCTTAATCCTACCCGTCTCCATCGGAAAAAACTTTTAAAAAGGATTATGATATAAAATGACACAGATGCTTGTGGTTATTATTATACTTTGCCATGTTATTCTTTGATTTGATGCTTTTTAATTAAATTTAAATTGAGCAGTTTCAGCCATGACTTCTTAATACTCGTGTGATTCTGAAGATGCCAGAATCTGGCTAAATTAATATTGCATACTTGCTTGTCAATAACAACTCCTGGTTAAAAAAAAAAACTGCACATTGGGGAGCTCTGGCTTGGAATGTCGCACTGAGCAGCCGCGGAGGAGGTGAAGCCAGGAGCATTTCCACGAAGACTCCAACCTAGCTCTGGGGTTGAGCTCACAATGCCATACCCCAGAGCCTCATGAAGAATATTTTATCAAAGTTGAACCAGCATATTTTTAAATTTTTTTCATGTCTATTTCCCTAACTCTCTACTCCAAGAAAAGGAAAAGGACTATAATTCACGACTATGAACCTGGACTGCACCAAAAACCCTGGAGGTGACAGAGCTGCTTTCCTAAGAACCTCCAGTTGATGGGAGACAATCAGGAGGTGATGGCGCTGCCAGTTCACTGACGTGAAAGCCTTTTCAATTTTACTTTTTTTTTTTTGAGACGGAGTCTTGCTCTGTGACCAGGCCAGAGTCTAGTGGCATGACCTTGGCTCACTGCAACCTCCGATTCCCAGGTTCAAGCGATTCTCCTGCCTCAGCCTCTCGAGTAGCTGGGACTACAGGCATGCGCCAACACACCCAGCTAATTTGTTTATTTTTAGTAGAGGGGTTTCACCATGTTGGCCAGGATAGTGTTGATCTCCTGACCTCATGATCCACCCATCTTGGCCTCCCAAAGTGCTCGGATTATAGGCATGAGCCACCGCACGCAACCAACTTTTACTTTAAATATATTTCTTGAATATTCTGGCTTTTTATTTGCAGCGAGCAGTGGGCGGCATTTCCAGAGCCAGGAGATCAACTGAGGGCAGAGCACGGTGCGGAATCAAGGCAAGAACCCCGGTCTGTCGGCCTGCTTGCCGTGGGCACTGCTGGGCAGGAGAGGCATGAAGGGAGAGTGGGGGAGTAACAGCCCCTCGGCGTGAGTCTTGGCACCCTGGAGGGGATGGGATATGGGATGATGACTGGTAGCATTACGCACCAGGAGGAAAATGATGCAGGCAGAGAGGGATGGGATGTGTTTTTCAGAAAGGGTGATGAGCAAAGAAGGAGTTCTGAGGGCACAGGGTCGGCACTATCTGGGGTCCAGGCAGAAGGGATGGTAACTAACTTGGCACATCTGAGGGACAGCAAATGGCCAGCCTGGCTCCAGTAGGCAAGGAAAAGTGACAAGACATGAAGCCACGAGACCGGCAAGGGAGCCAGAAGGCAGACCACCATGGCGGCAGGAACCAGGAGGCCTCTGGGTTTTGTGGGCACTGATAGGCAGCCAGGAAGGACAGCAGGATGAGAGGGGCGCCAAGTCTCAGGACCACACTGGCTCCCAGGTGGGGCAGAAGCAACAGGGCTGGATGGGAGGGGCCCCGCCAAGGGCTGACTGGTCTGCCAGTCATGGGGCATGTGCCCACACTACTTCTGCAGTGGCTGAGGGCACTCCTCCCAGACCAGGGTGGCTCCAGCCCCAGGGGTGGCCATCCTTACTCTCTGGGGCAGGCTGGTCCGGTACCTGCTGCTCGATTCAGAACCTTCAGTCTCACTGGGGACCGAAGGCTCACCGTTCCGCAGAAGTCCCATGAGGCCCTGAGGCGCCTGGCTCACTGAAGGTCACAGAGCAGTGGTCTGGACAAGCCAGAACTCCTGAGTTGCCTTCATTTGAAACTCCCCCAGGAGCAAGCCCTGCTGGGGAAGCAGCTGCGGCAACCCACTCACACTTGAAAACCTCTGCATACCCCTCCTAGAAATACCGGACCACGGCGGGGAGGGCAGGAGGGGCGCCAGGAGAGCCGCTGCTGAGACTGCAGGTTCGTTTGCCATGTCTCCTTACAACAAAGTTCCTAGAGGTCAGGGACTATGTCCCTCCATCCATCCCAGAGCCCAGATGTCTGGTGACTCAGCAAACAGTGAATGTTGATGACGCCGCTCGGCCTCCAGGACATCCTATAACTCTTACTGTTTCACCAACTCAAGGACACGGTGGAAACCACACGCCGGATTTTCAGAAAGCAAACAAAAGTAAAAAGCAATTAGAACAGACAAATCACAAATATTTAAATATTCAGACCTTAAATGATGTCTGTCTACCTCAAGGATGGATCTCAATTTCCTCTTCAGACCGGAGTCCCTGCGAGAGAACGAAGGCCGAGTCACAGGGTGGGGGTGGGGGAGGCGGAGGCGACAGCTCCCACATCTACAGCGGGTCACAACTGCTTCTCCTCAGTTGCCCACAGTGGCTCAGGCAGAAAGGTTTTAAACGGAGCTAAAATGCATATTTTGATTTACTTTAGAAACTTGAACTGGCCCCAGGCAAATAATATCTATATGAGAATATTTCATTTAGCACCTTCCTCTTTCACTCCCTTTAGGGAAAAGACTGCCTGCACTCAAAAATGAGGGGGAGGAAAACTTAAATGAAAAATATATTCGAACGACAGCCAGAGTGGGGAAGGGAGGCACACATTTCCGAGCCAACTTCCAAGCTCCTGTTGCTCCAATTTGCCTCTGAAACAATTCTACTTTGCCTTCTGTTGCTTGAACAGTAATTATTAAAGGTATCAATTAAAACTGCCCAACTCCATTGCTCCCGTGGCCAAAGCCCCTGACACAGCTCCCACCCTTGCCTGCAGCGAACTGCCGCCACCCTGATTTTCTGTGTCAGTGGGGTAGAGCCAGTCTAGGATGGAGCCACTTCCCTGGTTGCTTTCAGGCTGGAAGAAGGCTGCTGCCCACCACTCCGCCACAGCGAGGAAGGAAAAGCAGCTTTTTCTGCCATCTCTAAGTAGCCCAGGCACAACAAATACACCGGGCTCAGCACTGGGAAGACACAGTCCTTTAATACAAATCTGGCATCTCCATTTCCCGAGAGAGCCCTTTGGCAGGGGGTTTCTCCCCATTCTTCTCCCTCCTCCCCCATCTCGCCAGGAAGAGGAGGGCCGGCCTGGAAGTATCAACAGCCAGGAACATTTTGACATCAAAGAGGGAATCCCTCTTCCTAGCATCGCATGCTGGAAAGCTTCCAGACCAAACAGCAGTCCCTCCTGGCTTGTCAGAAGAGAACATGGGCGACTTGGAGGGCTCACGATCCTAAGCAGGTGCTGGGCTCCTGTGGCCAGAGCCTCAGCATTCACACGGTCAACACCAGCTGCATCCCTTCAGGGCGTCTGAAGGAGCAGAGGCGTGTGTGGGAGCTGCAGGCACAGAACCAGCAGCAGGAGCCACTCCAGGGAGGATGAAGCCGCGCCTCCCCCAGGGTCCACCAGCAGCAACTCTGCACTCCAGCAACCCCATACCGAGCACATTCTGTGTATGAGGCCCTGCGCCTGGTCCCATAACGCGCAAGTAAGAGATGCAGGCACTATCCCCAAGGAACTCCACAGGTAAGGATAGACTTGCACCAACTATTAATAAGAGGCAAAGCACCACACACATACCCAAAGCAGGGGGCAGGGGCATGGATGACACAGAGAGGTGGGAGGGTTTAACTGAAACTTGAATGTGAAGCTTTCACCCAAGTGCAGAAGGGCCAAGGGACTGCTTGGACAAAGGGCTCCACTGTCATTCTAAGGAGTGAAAGCTTTATTACAAGGGAAGGGGGACTGGTAGCTGGGGGTGGGGCAAGACAGAGTGGATTTTAGAGAAAGGAGGAGCAGGCCAGGCACGGTGGCTCACAGCTGTAATCCCAACACTTTGGGAGGCAAGGCAGGTAGATCACCTAAGATCAGGAGTTCAAGACCAGCCTGGCCAACATGGTGAAACCCTGTCTCTACTAAAAATACAAAAATTAGCCAGGTGTGGTGGCGGGCACCTGTAATCCCAGCTACTCAGGAGGCTGAGGCAGGAGAATCGCTTGAACCCAGAGGTAGAGGTTGCAGTCAGCCAAGATTGTGCTGTTGCACTCCATCCTGGGCAAAAGGAACAAAACTCCATCTCATAACAAAAAATTAATTTTCTTTTTTAAAGGAAAGGAGGAACAAGGCAAGGAGACCCAGGAATACTTCAGGGACTCACGAGGGCCCACTGCTGCGGCAGTGGAGATGGAGCAGAATTTATGGATCTTCTTTCATGACTCCAGGGGGTGCCAAACAGCATCAGGAGTGTTCCTTCCCACCCATCCAGCTCAATCCCTAATGAGGACCCCACAGTGGCAAGTGTGGGCCACTGGCCTCAGGACATAAGCGAACCACACAAATAACCTGTTGGAAAAACAATGATGTTTGGCTTTGGACACGTAGTGAGTTCAAAGTGTTCAGCCTGCAATATCAAACAAAGGCTGAGGCCAGGTGTGGCGGCTCACACCTGAAATCCCAGCAATTTGAGAGGCCGAGGCAGGAGGGCAGCTTGAGCTCAAGAGTTTGAGATCAGTCTAGGCAACAAAGCAAGACCTGGTGTCTGCCAAAAAGTAAAAAGGAAATTCGCCAGGCACAGTGGTGAGTGCCTGTAGTCCTAGATACCTGAGTGGCTGAGGTTGGGGGTTTACTTAAGCCTGGAAGTTTGGGGCTGCTGTGCGATAAGTTCATGCCACTGCACTCCAGCCTGGGGCGACAGCAAGACCCTGTCTCAAAAATTAAAAAAATAAAATAATAAAAGAAAGTCTTCAAGTTCAGGGGAGAAATAGAGCCTAAAGATACAGATGTGGGTGTCATCAGCAGGCAAACAGAAATTTAAACCATCAGAAAAGAAACCGTCCAGAGAGCTCTTAGTAAAAGAAAAGAAAGCCAAGAATACCAAGCTCAGGAAAGACATCTCAGAGGGTGGTCAGGAAAGGTGCAGGGACGAGGTGGTGAGGCAGGAAGATAGTGTCCCAGCGCTGAGGGAGAGACAGGTTTTCTTTCTAGAAAAGGAGAGCTAACATCAACAAATGCTACAGAGAAGCCAGGAAGAATGAGGGCTGAAAAGAGGCCATGGGGTTTAGTAATTAAGAGTGTTCAGTGAATTCTAAAATGAGAAGTACCTATTGAATGGAATGGGGAGGCAGATGCACAACTTCTGTGGTTAAGGAAAGAACGGGAAGGGAAATGGAGAGAGAAAATAGTAGCAGGGAAGGGCCGGGAGAAACTTACACAAAATGAGAATGGCAGCACATTGGCAAGTAGAGAGTGAGCAAGGTGGTAGAATAAATATCTGGGTGTGTCGTTTGAACTCGAGGGATAACCTGTGGATAACGTGGGAATCTTCAACAGAGTGGTAATGATGGAAGCCTTGCTCGAGGATGACACAACCCATGGAGAGTGTAGACAAAAATCTGTGATGTTCACAGGAAACTGGAGCAGGGACTCCTCTTCTAATCCTTTGTCCACACTGTTCCTTCCTTCCACCATCCAGCTCAATCCATAAGGATGAATTCCAGCCACATTTGTTTCTGGAAGGGGCTGCCCCTTAAGATTAGGTATAGGGAAAGACTTCATAACACTGAGGTTCTACAGATAGTGAACTGGTAAATAAAGACAGGTCCTGTAGGACCCAGGGTCAGAAACATGGGTTACTCACCTGTTCCTTCCACATTCTGAAGCTCTGAGCCACGTCCAAGAACTCAGTCACAAGCTGAGTCTTGCCTTGTGCTTCAGTAAAATACTGGACAATGCCCAGAAGATGTACCACATGGAAACTTGGGTTATGCAAAATGCACATAATGATGACCCAACAGAATAAATGCTTAAAGAACTTAGGAGTCAATAAAACAGCTGTAAAAGTAAATTTTAAATATAGTTTAAGGTATAAGTAACATACAATAAAATGTATAGATCTTAATCTGTTGGATGAGTCTTAACAATTGCATAAACATATAATCACTACCCAAAATGGGACTGGGTAACTTCCATCACCCAAAAGCTTCCTTGCCTCTTTCCAGTTAATGCCCCCCAACCCCGCCCCACTCTTAAGAAACCACTTTCAATCACCATAGAGTGGTCTCATCTGTTCTTGTATTTTATCTGAATGCATTCATAGAATATGTCCTCCTGTTCTTCAGCTCCATCCAAATGATTGTATCAGTAGTTCAATCTTTTTTATTGCTCAGTAGTATACCACTGTAATAATTTATTCATTATTCAGTTGACACATATTTGGGCTGTTTCTACTTTTGGCTTTATATGAACATTCTTATATAAGCTCTTTTGTGAGCATATATTTTCACTTTCCTAAGGTAAATGCTTAAGAGTGGAATTGCTGGATCATGGTGTAATTTCGGGAAAGAAAACCGGCCAAGCAGGTTTCCCAACAGGCTGGACTACTTCATACACCAACCAGCAATGTCTGAGGGTTGCAGCTGTTCCACAACCTCACCAACATTTCCTGTTGGTCGTTCTTTTTAAATGGTAGCCACTCTAATAATAGATGGCATCTCACTATGGTTTTAGTTTGTATTTCCCTGATGAGTGAAGATGCTGAACACCTTTCCACATGCTTATTGGCCTCTGTATAACTTCTTTCAGGAACTACCTGTTCAAAGTGCACAGGTCCATACATTCTCACAAACATACAGAGTCACACAACCACAATCACAATCACAACCACAACCGCAACCACCATACAGAAAACTTCCGTCACCCCAGGAAGTTCATTTGTGCTCTTCTATAATTGACCCAGCCCCATCCCCAGTCCACGGCAACCACTGATCTCTTTTCTTTCCATATGTTTTGCCTTTTCCAGGTCACATAAACAGAATCAGGCAGCATGTAGCCTTTTGAGTCTGGCTTCTTTTCACTGATAATGCATTTGAGATTCATCCATACTGTGTAGCACTGTTCTTTTTACTGGTGAGTAGTATTCCAATGAAGTTGTTTATTCACTGGCCAGTTGAATGACATTTGGGTTGTTTCAGCTTTTGAAGATCATGAGTAAAGCCACCGTAAGCATTCCCATACAAATTTGTGTAGAAGCGTAACTTTTCATTCTCTTAGGTAAATACCTACAAGTGGGAGTGCTGCGTCATCCTATAAATGCAGATTTGTATGATTCTTAAGCGTGGATTTCTAAGAAAATGTCAATCTTGTTTCCAACGTGGCTGTACCATTCTGCATTCTTTATAAGCCAGTAGAAGAGTTTCAGTCTCTCTCTCTCGCGCGCGCTGTGTGTGTGTGTGTGTGTGTGTGTGTGTGTGTGTGTGTGTGTGTGTCTGTGTGTGTGTGTGTGTGAAGGAGTCTCACCCTGTCATCCAGGCTGAAGTGCAGTGGCTCGATCTCTGCTCACTGCAACCTCTACCTTCCAGGTTCAAGCTATTCTCCTGCCTCAGCCTCCCAAAGTGGCTGGGATTATAGGGGCCCGCCACCATGTTGGGCTAACTTTCGTATTTTTAGTAGGAACAGTTTTTCACCATGTTGGCCAGGCTGGTCTTGAACTCCTGACCACAAGTGATCTGCCTGCCTTAGCCTCCCAAAGTGCCGGGATTACAGGTGTGAGCCACTACACCCATCAAGAGTTTCAGTTTCTCTACATGTTCACCAGCACTTGGTATTATCAGGGTCTTTTGGGTTTTATTTTGAGACGATATCCTAGTAAGTGTGTACCAGTATCTCACTGTGGTTTTTAGTTTCATTTCCCTGATGACTAATGACGTTGAAGATTCTTCATGTGCTTAGTTGCCATCTGTGTATCCTAAGATGTCTATAGAACTCTCGCCCATTTTTAAATTGGGTGGTTTTCATATTATTGAGGTTTTAAAGTCCTTCACATATTCTGGATACAAGCCCCTTACTAGATGTATGTTTTACCAAAGTTCCTCCCAGTCCGTAGCTTGTTTTTTAATTACCTAAAGAGTACCTTTTGAAGAACCAGATTTTTTAATTTCTAGGAAGACTGACATGTTTTTTCTCTTATGGATTGCACAACTGGTGCCATATCTAAGAAATCACTGCCAACCCAAGGTCACGAAAACTTTCTCCCATGTTTTCTTCTAGAAGGCTTATAGTTTTAGATTTAAACTTAGGGCTATGATCCACTTGGAGTTAATTTTTGTATACAGTATGGGGTATGGATTGAAGTTCATTTTATTTGCATATGAATGTCCAGTTGTTCCATTACAATCTGTTCAAAAGACTATCCTTTCTCCATTGAATTCCCTTTGCACCTTTGTCAAACATCAGTTGAGCATCTATGTGTGGATCTGTTTCTGGACTCTCTCTTTGCGTCCACTGATTTCTATGTCAATTTGTATGTGGTATTTGCAATACCACACTGTCTTGATTATTGTGGCATTACAGAAGTCTTGAAATCAGGCTATCTTCTAGCTTTACTTTTTCAAAATTGCTTTGGTCTCTCTAGATCTTTTGCATTTCCATACACACCTTACAGTCAGTTTACCTAAATTTTGAGTAGGATGGCATGGAATTCATAAATCAATGTAGGGAAAACAGACATCAATATTTAGTCTTTCTAAGACATAGTATAGCCCTCCATTTATAGAGGTCTTCTCTAATTTCTCTCAGAGATATTTTGTAGTTTTCAGCATAGAGGTTTTATTCTAAGGTATTTGAAGTTTTTGAAGTTATTGTAAATGGTACTGATATTTGTTTCCTTTTCCAAATGTTTGTTGCTAATATAGAGAAATACAGTTGATCTTGTATCTTGTAGCCTTGCTGAATACATTTATTCTCATAAGTGCTGGCGTGTTTTTTTGTTTTTTGGTTTTTTGAGACGGAGTTTCGCTCTTGTTACCCAGGCTGGAGTGCAATGGCGCGATCTCGGCTCATCGCAACCTCCACCTCCTGGGTTCAGGCAATTCTCCTGCCTCAGCCTCCTGAGTAGCTGGGATTACAGGCATGCGCCACCATGCCCAGCTAATTTTTTGTATTTTTAGTAGAGACGGGGTTTCACCATGTTGACCAGGATGGTCTCGATCTCTTGACCTCGTGATCCACCTGCCTTGGCCTCCCAAAGTGCTGGGATTACAGGCTTGAGCCACCGCGCCCGGCCGGGTTTTTCTTTTTTTTTTTTAATAGATTCCATGGGGTTTTTTATAATCATGTTGTTTGCAAATAAAGGTTAAATTCTGGAGTCAGACTGACTGACTAAAACTCCAAAAGACAGGTGCTTTTCAATGATTAGAAAGTGTCCAAAATTCCAGAAAAGAAAACTTAAAAGAATTTTGACCTCAGAATTTTACTTCCTTTTCTTGTCAGATGAACACCATCTTACAAGGGATGACAGGAGGCTGTTTCATTGCACGGCAATGGGAGGCCACCGTCAAGAAACTCCGGTGGCTATGATAACTTACAGTTTCAAAGTTACCCTTCCACACACCACCCCTATGTCCTGTGCAGTCTGCAGTGCTGGTGGCAGGCCTGACGAATACCAATGTACCAAGCAATGAAGAAGCAGATGTTTACGTATTTCCAGGCTCTATCATCTGGATATTTACCATAAGCTTCTGGTAAAGTGATCACTTCCAGCCTGGTAAACAAACTCTGGATTTCACATGTGACTTTTCAAAAACCTCTCAATTTCATCTTTTAAAGAGCTCCAGGGAGTAGGGCTGTTGACAGCGTTTTTCCTACCAGCAAAGAGACACATGGAAAGGCCTCAATTATAGGTAACTGGCAATCCAAAAGCAGCACATACACACAGTGCTGGCAATGTAAAATCCAAAGACGCTTGTTTAACAGAGAGGAAACACCAAGCTCACCAAGTTTATGGCTCAATTACTAAAGTACACAGAAACAAGGAAACAGATCAACCGATGAAGGGCTTGACAAGGGCTTGTTTAAAATGTATTGCTGCCACCACTTGATTTTCTTCCATTCTGCAACCTTACATAACTTAAGTCCTCAGTCACAGCTATAGTATCAACTGCTATGATCTGTTGAAGTTAATTACTGCCTCCATCACAAAAAACAAGCAATTGCTATCATGCTAGCGTTATTTTTGCCCAGTGGTTTCTGATTCAACTTCATTATAAGGTAGTGAAACTGTGTGTGTGTGTGTGTGTGTGTGTGTGTGTGTGTGTGTGTGTGTGTGTGTGTATTATACACATATAATTTTTTAACAGAGAAATAATTCTCAAGTACTCCACTGCCATTCTATCAAATGCAAGGCAAGTGATTGCTGAATTCCCAATTATGCTCAACCTTAAATCACACTGTTTGGTCTGATTGTATATCCAGCCCTACAGGGAGTTGTGCAAAGGCATATATTTGGCAAGCTTTCAAACCACGGCAACAAAACATGTGCTGAAGAAAATGATTCAAAATATTAAGAAAGCAGTCATTTATTTTAGAAAGCCTGTTCACGTGAGACAATAAGCTGCTTCCCAGAATAGGCTCCATCCATCAGGAAAACACTATAACTTAGCACACACTGGCTGGAATCCCTCTCAGCCATCACCCAGCAGTGATGATTATTTATCATCCACAGTGTGCATCAAAGACGGAGAAGCAGACTGGGCACACTTCCATGATGGTGCAGAACTGTCAAGGGCAGCAAACCCTCCCCACCCTGCAGAAGCATCCGCAGCACAGATGACCTCGCAGATCCTAGAGACTTACCTGGTTTTCCTACCACAGGCGAGCTCATGGGTACTCAGATACACGAAGGTGATGGAAGACACGGGCAGCTGGGTGCTAGGTCTAGATCATCGATTCCATTAAAAGAAAATTCAAACAAAATAAACCAGGGGGCCCTATGTCAGTCAGCTACCCATCTGGAGGTCGGCAAGGCAATGAAAGGCTGGAGGTGGTCCTTCTAGGAATCAGGCTAGCTGGGCCTGCTGAGTTCGGCCAGTTGAAACAAAGCAAAGCTCTTTTGAGATGAGAATTAGGAAAATCTTTTTCCAGTATTTCTCGTGAGCATACCCCTGGAAAGCATCTGTACCATCAGGAGGCACCAACTCCACCCAGGGATAACTGTTCCGTTATGAGCCCATTCTCTCACACTCTATGAACTTTCAGTCATGTGCTTAGAAGACAGAATTTCTATCTCCTTCTATCACTGTATTTGAGGAATGGGCAACAGATGGATCTAGTAAGATGTACATAATAATTAGTTTTCTCTAAATCAGGACATACTATAATTTTAACAAATATTTAAGCTCCTCCACCAATTTTAGGAAACATTTAATGAGCCTACCAAAGTACCAAGACAAGAAATATGAAACTGCAGGTCAGCAAGTGAACTGGAATCTCAACTGTCCTAGGGTAAACAACTTGGGATTCGTAGGGTTTTTTGGATACCACTAAACACAGTTTCTGCAAAGAAGAGAAAAAGTTATGGACTGGTGGTTAGCCAGAAATTTCTGCAAATATCTTAGCCATGAAAAGACAGGCTAGAAAAAGAAAACTAAAACGTTTGTGGGCAGAAAATCATTCTGGCTCTTAAGGCTAGGAAAAAAGAAATGAACAATAGTAAGTAGATACTAACATTCAAAGCAGTTAAACACAACCAGTATATCCATCTAGAAGTGCCAATCTCACTTTTTCAGGTTCCATCAGAGGGCCCTGTTTCATTTTCAAACAAATAATCACCACCATATACTGAATGTGTGTCAAACAGGGTCAAGTGTACTGCACACACTAACTTCTAATTAATCTCTGTGGGAAAGGCACTGCCTTTCAAATTCTCACCAGGAGTACTGACCAGGTAGGTAAAGGAAGATGTTTAGAACATTCCGTTGACAAAACCACATTAACTTCAAAAGCAATCAGCCAAAAAGTCAAATCAGAAAAGTGATACAATCTGGGGGCATACATAGCAGATGGTTTCTCATAGTGTTAATCTTATGAGAGAAACGGCTTCCAGTAAATACAGGCTTATTGAGTTTGCACTAACTAGGAAACCAATGACTGACATGGACTTCCAACCCTACTCCCTGCCCCACGGTGACCCTAAACACACAGTGGTGCCACCATGGGAACACAATCTGCTGTGCTTATGTGCTTCCTGCACACCAGACCATCATATGTTGGTCAAAACCCATTTTCTACCCCATCTTCCCACCTTCATCTTACACATCTTGATCCTGAACAGGCCAGGCCCTTTCCTGACTCTGCCTGGGTTCATCCTGTTTGTCCCCTCCTACCTGAGCCTGTTCTCTACTCGGGCAAGTGGAGAACCAAGCAGAGTCAAGGCATCTTAGGCTCCAGTCAAACATGAGAAGGGAGAGATTCTCTTAAACCTCGCCTAACAAACTGATCTCACTCAAAGGCAACTGAAATCCTCTAGCTCCATAGCTTTATCTCTAGGTCTCCATTCTAAAAAGGTCCATTTCACTATAAATTAACTGAGAAGTTACTGCTTCTACTTGTACAACCCAATCACGGTAATAATGCCCTGATAAAGATAGCAACAAGAATGAAAAGTTGCACAGGGGAGCTTTTGCCAAGCAGATGGGTCTCCTGAGTTCTACAATCCAGTCCCCATCGAGTATATTCAAGACCAAAGTAAATACGTCAACATACAGCTTGGAATGGCATAATATATTTGAGACCCAGTGAGTTGGAAATGTGATTCTTTTCTTCCCTAAGGAAGCTGATGCAGAAGGTTCCTCGGAAGTAGTTAATTGAACCCTCTGCATCGCTTCTTTAGGGAAAAAAGAATCACAACTGCCTCGGTATCAGTAGCATTCCCACACCTTCCTCCTGAACCCATGGATGCTGCCCGGTAGAAACCAGTGATGCTAAAAGTGGCTGACCAAAGTTTAGATTTCTGCAAATATCTCTATCTTAACAGACTTGCTACCTAACCCCAGAATGAACACTCGACACAGAAGCATCTCCTGACAGACATGCCACAGGATTTCTCACAGAAAATGCTCTCTGGCTCCGAAGGCTGGGTCTGAGGAAGTTCAAATTCAGTCTTCAGCAAAGGCAAGCAGTGCGATCCCACTGCCTCAGGAAGGACACAGAGGAAGATCACCACTGGTGAGCTCCTACTATGGACCAAGAATGCTGGGAAATTATCTTACTATCACATTTGCGGGGAGCTAGGAAAATTTCATTCTTGGGACACAGGCTGATTCTGTTTAAGCACAAGCATTCTGTGAATCCCCAAATTTCCACCCTAAAAGGAGAGGTTTAGAGCAATTTTTTCCCAAACAGTTCAAAAAAATGTGGACAAGAAATTAAGACGAGCTTCTAGGCATCCAATTCTACCAAGTGAGAGCTCTCCTTGGACATTAGTGATCTGCAGGGGTCTGCTCCCATACTGATTTAATCAATGAAAACCTGGGCACTTGTAGGTACATCTAACTGCTCAGAACACAGCTGAGAAGGAAACAGACAGGGTCCCTGCCCTAAAAGAGCTAGTAGGATGGAGAAGAGCTGAAGACAAAAAGAAAAACAAGAGACAATTTCAGACAGTAATAAATGCTATGAAAAAACCACACTGCCACATGACAGAGTGACAGGGAACTACAGCCTGTTGTCAGGATATCGGGGGAGGGTCTCTCTAAGGAGATAACATTTGAGGTGAGCCCTGAATGGCACAAAGGAGCCAGCACACAAAGATGGGGGAGAAGGGGAAATCATTTTAGGTAGAGAAAACAGTGAATGCAAAACAGAATCACATTTGTTGGATTCCCAATATGGGAAGCGTCGATGTGCTTAGAAGGAAGGGACACGTGGCAGGAAATGGAGAGACAGGGGCCAGATGATTCATGCTGACTGGACTCCAAATGGATGGAAAGTCACTGTAGGGTCTGAGCAAGTGAACTAATCCTATTTACATTCTTCGTAGATTGCCCTGGCCCGTGCATGAGGAATCTACTGCTAGGGGAACAACCTGGAGACAGGGAGTCTATACAGGAAAATGTGACAGCTCTCCAGGCAAAGAAAGGAAGGGTGGCTTGGGCTAGGGTGGTACTAGCAGAGATGTACAAAGATGGATCCACCTTGGAAGGAGAAAGACAGATGTTTGGGATGGGGAAGAAAGGGCAGAATCAACAACACTCCCGAGATTCCGGCTTGAACCACTGATGAGTTTCTGTAAGTCAACCTTAGACTTCATGTTCATAAATATTCTTCCATGCTCTTTCACCAACTTTGAACTTCAACCCTCACCTGACACCTTTTAACAATGGAGAGAGAACACTGCACACTGTCCAAACAGCAAGGCAGATCGAAAGTGTTAATACTTACAATCAAGCTTCAAAATGAAAGGTGGGTGAGTTAGGCCCATGCATCGGCTCAGGGCCTGTAAGAAGTTTACCTGAGCTACATCTCGCCTCCTCCCTTGACCTCGCCCTCTGTGCTAAAAAGTGTTGGTCACCTGGTTTTGCAAAGACTCTCCATCTGAAGCACCTGCTCACAGAGCATTTTCTGCTTCCTTTTACCAGGCTTTTTAAACAGATACTTTTTCTACCCTGAGTTTGTCACCATTTAAAATGTTGTGCTAGTTAGCCATAATTATGTAAATGCAAGCCGCCATTTCTATTTTTAAAAGGAACCCCCATTTAGCATTCTTATACCCTGAAATGTTTAAAATAGCTAGTCCAGTGATGTTTTCACTTTATTCAAACTGTTTGTGTGGATTTAAATACAGGTTCAGCAGAAACCAAAGCAAGTCAAACATTTACTTTCTATTAAACATCTAAATCAGAAGATTAAAAAACTATTTTACATTTAACAGAAAGAAGCCTTCAAATCAGCACAGTGGCAGCTTCCCGTATTTACTGCCAAGAAGGGCTGACGCTTGAGAGGTAATCAATTTAGGAAGGGAGGGATGGATTTCTTTAAATTCTTCAAAAAGGGAAAAATACATTTGAGCAAATCTTTTAATTATAGTATCTTCCAAAGAACCTACAAAGTCTTTATTCTTTCCAAACCTAATGCTTTTTAAAGGCAGCTTTTGCCCCTTAATTCCACATAAAATATTCAGTATAGCATAATTAAATTTTATTCCATGCTATTTTTACTGGGTTCACAGAAATAGACGGTGGCATCATCCTTAAAACAAACTTCCCAGCAACTTCGCTTTCACAGTGAATGGCTGATTCCTAAAACTGTACTTAAAATGCAAAACCTACTCCAAATGCCTATTTCAGTTCTGGGTAGACGGGTGGGTACTGAAAAGATAAGTTCATTCATATGTCACACCAACCTTCAAATAAACAATTACCCCAGTTCTCCATTCACTTAATTGTGCTTGCCACAAGGCACCTGAAAGCATCGATCTTCATTTTCAGCATTTAAATCCCGGAGCCTGTTTTATATCCTTCAGTGTGAATCTATCTGGTGGGTAAAGAAAAGAGAGAGGAAAAAGGAAAGGAAAGAAGTGCCCATCCACAATGCCTTTTAGTGCTGAAAGACACTAATCATTTAAGTAAATATTTGGACGCCTGGGTCATCTGTGTGAGGAGTGGGCTTGATGTTTCTGGTCATTTATGTACATTACACAACCAAAATCTTAATCTCTTTTCCGGTCAGGGTCAGTAAGCTACAATTTAAAACAAACCCCTCTCCCTCTCAGCCTAACAAACGGAATACAGAACAGTACAAAAAGCAAGGATTCACGGTCTCTTAAGTGATCCACAGCAAAACCCAGCAGCCAAGAGCCAAGAACCACACCGAGTCTCTCTCCCAAGATCATGCAGAACCCCTGATGGAACATAAGCCTGTTAAAAAGCTCAACTCCCTTAGTGTGCATGTGAGGCTAAATCTTCATTTAGAATTCTGCAAACCTCTCCACCGAGATGATCTCAGATCACTGGTTACCCACCCTCTTATTCCAGCCAGACTGTCTGATCTGCTTCCTAACTTCATAAAAGCATCACACCTGAAGAGGGCAACCAAACAACAACAAATATTTTTCTCAAGTGACATCTGAAACTGCTGTATGGGACCAGCTGGCCCAGCCACGCCAAAGAGGTTACTAGGAAAGTCAGCAGGGACTGGCTTTGGGTGCTGTTCCAGAACTCATAGGTGCCAGACTAGAACAGACAGCTTTTTGCTTTTTTTTTTCCCTGCTAGAGACAGAGTCTTGCTCTGTCACCCAAGCTGGAGTGCAGTGACACGATCTCGACTCACTGCAACCTCTGCCTCCTGGGTTCAAGCGATTCTCCTTGCCTCAGCCTCCCGAGTAGCTGGAATTACAGGCACCCACCACCATGCCCAGCTAATTTTCTGTATTTTTAGTAGAGATGGGATTCCACCATGTTGGTCAAGCTGGTCTTGAACACCTGTCCTCATGATCCGCCAGCCTCAGCCTCCCAAAGTGCTGAGATTGCAGGCGTGAGCCACTGTGCCTGGCCACAGCTTTTATTTATTTATTTTTAATAGTTCTTTAATGAGGCTGTTAGGACTTCAAAACCTTAAAACATATATACTCATACATTTGACTTTGTAGTATAGATTCACCTGTTACTGATTTAAAACAAAACACCCACCAAAGTGGTCACAGAGATCTTGTAGTCTGGAACTAGCTGCCACTACAGCCACCAGGACATGGGCTCCTCTGAACCCACATTTTTCAGAAAAGTTACCTGAGATGCTGTTAGAAACGGAGACCCAGTCAAAAATGAAACCAACTAACCAAGGCACAAGAGGACAAAATTTGATTTTTATACCATAGAAACAGGTATTAGAATTTATATAAACGCATCTACCCCTACCACATTTGGATAAAAGAAAATTGCTGGGGAGACTCATTTCTGTTTTCAGATTGAATCCCAAGGTTTCAATAAGACGTTCTGTTAGTTTCTCAAGAACCTGGCCCATTTATCACTTTTTCAAACTACATCATCTTCTCATTCAAATATCTCGGTGGCTCTTGTAAAAAATATGTCACACATGTCTCTACTGTCAAGGTTTATCTCCAGCACAATATGTAACCCACAGATCACAAACAAGATGTAGCCTCTCAGAAGGGGCGACAGTTATCCCAGGGCCTGCTGACGGTGCTGGTAGTTAACACCAGGAAGAGAATGAGATGAACTCCCAATCTGCCCTACCTGGGATCTCTGAAGGCACAGCATGGCGAGGTTTGGGTTAATTCAAGCCCAACAATACTGATTTTACAATATTCAGTAAAGATCTGGGCTGAATCAAATGTGGAAACTGTCAACTAGACATTAAAGAATTATTGTGCATATGAATGCACAAACAAGACTGCTGAGGTAGAGTTTAGCCATTTTAAAAGGGGAACAGCAGCAGTTTCAAAGCCTCCTGATGGCAGAAGTGCGTGGGCTGGTGATGAGGATGTGTCTATGCAACGACTCGAGTGGACCTGGGCTCTCACTCTGGCTGTGCGGTCTCAGCCAGGCTACTCTTTGACCTCCCTTACCACATTTGGGTTCATGAAAACGGAGGGACAAAGCTCTCCTTGCTGGTCTTTCAGGGTTGCTAAGAAACCAAATGAGATGTTGTCTGTGGCATCACTTTCTTAAACTGCAGAAGTACATAAAATCTGAGCTGCTACTATTTTTTTCATACATAATGCTAATCATAGATTATCTATATATTACAACTAACTGGTGGACGTTCTATTGGGAAGTCCAATAAGCTTTTCTAATTTCTGAAGATAAAAAGCCTTTTATTTTGTTTTTTGAAGATGTATGTGCTGCTACCTTGACTTAAATTGCAATTGCTTGGGAAGTAGCTATGAGATGGCAAAAATGGCTAGTTGAAATACTGATGAAAACTGAATACCCTGTGTTTCCTTAGGTTGCACAGCTCATTAACTGTACAAGCAGGGAAAATATTTAGGTGTTAAGATCCTGGAAAATCACAGAAGGCTATTCTAACGTCAAATGACCACAGACACAGAGGAAGGTAAAACCAGAAGGATGGTCTGGATGCAAATGCCAACACATCTACAGTGGAATTCAGGGACTCAACACAAATGTTTCAGTCTTAGCAAAGTGCTTAAGCAGGCATTTAAGCCAAATGGGATCCAAGTTCACAGAGATTATAAACTCATCAGGGAAACTCAAGAGTATGAAGGTGGGGATTGCAGGAGAAACTAGGTAAGAGATCCATCTATGGGTGCTCCGAACTATCTTAGCAACTTTGTCATAAATACAAATTATTCTCAAATTAAGTAGTTTTTAATGACCGTTTAAGTTAGTAAAGGTGGGGAGGCAAGTCTGAGGAAAGAAAGGAAAATGTTTTCAGTAGCAGTCTGCATAGGTCAGTATGTCAGGACTCTTAGACACATCATCTCGCGTCATCCTCACAACCATCTCTTGACATAGGTTCAAAACACAGGTCAGCAGAGCCTCCGGAAGCCTCCTGGGTCAGAGTCCCTCTCTGCCTGACGTCCTCTGTGTGCCACCAGAGGGCACTAACTCATGGAACTGCTCTTTAAAATCAGGTCACACACAAACTGCAGGAATGTTGAATGAAAACTAGCCTTCAAATCAATGAAGTGCTAAGTATGTACTTTTGACGGTGGCTTTAAGCATTTACTGGTCAAAATTTTCAATTTAATTCTACAAAACTTAAAGGTGCACACGTGCAGCAGCAGAATACACTAAAAGCAGCTGATACAATCTTCAGAGTCGTGAAAATAACCTATAAAATAAATGACATAAAACTCAGAGTGATGCATTTGCTCCTGCATCTCGTGTCATCTGGAGAACCCATCCCAGCATCTTTTACATACACACACACAATAGCAGAGCCAAGAAAACATGCTGATTTCTCCTTTGCTTTAAAAAGCCACTCCTCATTGAATTAGAAGTGGACATTAACCATAATAAAATTACAGTACCGTTTATTAAGCATGATTAAAACATGATTTAATCTGTGCTCGAATCCTCATCAGACAAGCAGCAAACACTGCTGGCTGCACGCTGTGGCCCAGCTTGCTGTTCTAAGCACATCCCACTTACTTTGCTCCCCACAGCCCTCTGAACACCTATACAATGCCATTTTAGTAAAAAGTCAGTCCAATCTTTCATTTCTTGAATTCAATCAACAATTCTTTACATCTGTATCCTTTGCTGATGATTTATTTGCCCATCAAACTATAAATACAGATCTGTGAGTTCTGCCTCACTACAGCTTTCTACAATTATTTCTTCATCCCAGAATTCATGCTTTTTATACTTTCATAAGAGTATATGATTATATAATCCAAATAATTCAGTGATCAGTTGAATAAAAGATACATCATGACCAAAGGTTTTTTTGTTTTATTTTGCTTTGTGGTATGTAAAAAATTTAGCCTTTGCTTTTATTTAAAAGGAACTGAAATGGCTTTAATGGTTTGATCAGAAATACTGGTTATTTCTCTATGTAAAATAAAATTCAAGTTCAACTGGACCTTAGTTTTCCCGATTTTGACTGCCTTCAGTGTGTAATAAATGAAGTTTACACTGAAATGAACAAAATCTGACAAATAAGCTATAGTTGAAAAGAAGTTTCAGTTCTTTAAACAATTCGTCACAAGTTACCACTACAAATAAACTCACCTTGAGATAACAGCCTACATCACAGGATACTGTCTCCTTGGTTTTGTTTCTGTTCTTTGTTGGGGGGGGGAATCAAACCTCCTCAAAGGTTTTCAAGAACAATATTGGTATTCTGGCCTATGCCAACACACAAAGAATAAAGACAAGGTAACCATGGCATCTGTGAAGTTACCTGGAACAAAAGTACTTCTGTTAGTCTTATCTAAGTAACTGCCTCCAGGTTCCCTCTAGATCTCTGTTAATGGTCTACTTGATCTACACAATATTTTGATTTATCTTGTTTACTTGATGCCAAAATTTATCTTAAATAATGAAGAGAACCACTAAGTATCTGCCTGTTTTCTGCCTCCCTTTCATTTCTCAATGTTTCCTTCTAGACTCTCACTAGATGTCGATATTACAGTATTCCAGAGACATGACTCATGTTTCCATGCATCTGTACCTTCTACTTCTTCAGGAGGCACAGATACCATCACACATAGTAGTTTGTAATTCATAATTCCAAAGTCCTGATATGCTCCAGCTTCTAACAGCACCCTGAACTAGGCTTCCAGTTATTTCAATCACAACAAAAGCTTTCTGCTTCTTCCCAAGCTTTCACTGCTTCATCACTGAAAAAAGTATATGTCAATGGCAAGTTAAAGAAAAAAAACATTCGGAAAGGACGCGACATGAGTGACCCACGCATTCGCATTCGTTCAACAGCATTTATTTAGATCTGCACTGTGCCAGCACTGTCCTATGCACTGGAGATACACAGGGGACAAGACAAAGGCCCTGCTCTCATGGAGCTTCCATTCTCATGAGACAGACAGTAACCCACAGGAAAACATACCACTGCTGGGGCAGGTGCTAGCAAGAAAAAGGCAGCTTGCTGAGGGGACAGAGTGACATCATGGATGGTCATGGAGGCCTCTGGACCAGGAGGCGTGTGCACAGAGCCCTGCCCTCCAGAGCTCAGTCACGCTGCAGAACTCCTTCATGGTAACTCCGGATGAGGCAAGAGTAGGTCACTTTAATCTATTTCATTTTTAGTAACATTCAGTTCAAATTACTTTGGGGTTTTCAGAACAATTAATTCACTAATAGAACTGTCTTAAAGCCAGACATGGGGCTGGCAGGATGGGAAACCTTTCCCTATGAATTCTGCCAGGTTTCATTCCAATGTGTCAGCCCTCACAGCTCCAGCTCTGTGGATCCCTCTTCTTTGCTGCAACCATGAACAAGTGTGTGGTGAGAGCCTGAAATAAATAGGTGTAAAATGGGTCAAAACCATCGCTTCTATTTCTGTGTTTAACTGAAGAAAATATGCCCCACTTCCAGAGGCAGAGAGAGGAGGAGACATCTGGGTAAAGGTAACTAAAGTACATACTAAACACACATGTATATGTATACAGGTGGACAAGCATGTATCTACCCGCACCCACATACTATACACACACATACACACCCATATACGTCTGACTTCTTCGCCTATGATAATCCAAAACTGAATCTCGTACAATGGTCTTTTTGCAATCATTACAGCAAAACTTTTATTGGGTTGTATGTTTTATCTTTAAGAGGCCACAAAAACGTTTTTAAAAGATCAAATAAAAAATTAAAGGTTCAAAGAAGATTAAGGCTCAGATTCAATTAACACTAATTTTAGAAGAATTTTTTTTTTAATTTACTATGCATATTCAGCAAACTACTTAAGTTTTGGTTTTTTTCTAACATAGCATCCCAGGGGAGTCATTATGTACAATCAGCTCCCTAATTCAGATGAACGTGTCTAAGTACATATTGACACAACAAAACACAATGCTTCCAGAGGCTCCCTGCTAGACTGTCTGCTGAAGCACAGGACTAGAAAGTGGACCTCTTCAATTCCATTTTCGGCACTTCCCAATGTTACTTCCTAAGCCAGATTCATAGATTAGAAGAACGTAACACTTCAAAGGGATACTCCAGTTTCCATGAGCAAAATGACCAGCATCTCTTAACTGATGTAACAACCTAACGAGTGACAGATGACTTCTACAGGGGCTCTTAAAATGACCAAACATGCACAGTGATGCTGAAGGGGAAGCCCCAGCTTGTTCTTTCATTTCTCTCCCTCACTATTTTGGGGGAAGGGTCAAAAAGGGAGTGGCTTTAGATAATATACTCAACATTGTGCTCATGAGTCTTCATGGGACAAGCTGGGAGCATGTGGTAGGGTGTAAAAGGTTCTGTCTCATTTGCTTCCCAAATTTGAGACTGATTTCCAACCAAACCTCAAATCAACTGAATACAAGCATGACTGTTAAATTCCAGCGGACCAGTGTGAGTAGAAGCTCGCATTCAGGCCTGTGTCCAATGTGCAGAGGCAAGTGACTTTCAGAGCCTAGAACAGGTACTGAAAAGAGCGTGCTGTAAAAAGTTGTGGGCTTCTTACAAAGAAAGCACTAGTGACATGTATGGCCTATTTCCCTAGTAGTTATCCAACTAAATAATTACTTAAGACATCAGCATAATAAATGGAAGATTTCAAGGCAATCAAGTGTCAATTACATTTTTTTTTTACATAAAATACGAGTTCCTCTGGCATCAGACAGCAGCTTCTGACTTGTTTTCCATTGCTCTTTGTACATTTGCTTTCTGCTACCAAAATTTTAAGACCTGTATAAACAAAAACAGCATTTATTCTTCTCTTCCTCCAAAACACTTATCAAGCTTACATTTTTGACTTGAAGGTATGTTGCCCCACTGTCACTGCCCCCATCCATCCACCCATAACCACGTGCAGATGCTGGGCTCAAGCAAAACAAAAATAAGGGAGGCCCAGCACCCTCACCCAAGGAGCCCCCACTTGAGTGGAGTAAAGACACCAACAGAGATAAATCACAATATGTCATGGCAAGGGCCCTCACAGGACATGAGAAGCAGTGCCCAGGGTAAGAGTGAACCAAAGGCCAGGCTGTGCTGAACACAGCCCCCAAGAAAAGGTGCATGGGAAGAGTGGCATGCTGGCTGCCCTTCAGAGGAAGGGCTGGTGCAGACAGCAAATAGGAACGGAGAGAAAAAGTGTCCACACATCAGGGGAGGGGAGGAGGCAGGTGAGATGCAGCTGGGTGGGGCATGTTGCACTTGATCAGGAAGGGGTGGGTTTGGTGTTTCTCTATTTTCACCTGCATCTACACTCAGAGATGGGAGTTTCAAACTAATGAATACTTTATTAGTAGAGACAAATCCAAAGGACCACAAAAAGAACCACCAGAGCAATGGCATGCATGTGGACTCTGTACCCTGAAGATGAGGGAGGGGGGCAAATGCTTGCCTACTGCAGACCAAATACCTGCCCTGCTTAAGACTATGCTGGCTATGCTGCTTCAAGTTTAAGTTTCAGCAGCAAATTTCTGAAGGAATAAATGAATTACAAGTTTAAATGTTATACTTTGGATGTTTTGAGCATTCTAATGACTCAGGTATAAACAGAAAATAATTTAAAAATGTCACTTAGTCCCCTAAACATACAAACTGACCTCCACTTTCAAAGAAACTAGAATTGTGTGAGCCAAATCGAATAATTATACTAACAATGCCTTTAAAAAGCTGTTTTTTAAAAAAAACAAATACTTCCATAACGTGTTACAATTTACAAGTGATATAATAAAATAGCTCTTCTTTTGCTGGGATTCCATTCCATTCATCATAAAGATTTCTATGTGAGGGGTGACTTTGTAAGCCAAACACCACTTAGTGGGCAGAAAAACCTCAAAACAAATTACGAGAAAGCCATTAATGTTCTTTTAATTTCTTGCTTAATTTCCAGTTCTTGGTATCCATACACTTCCTCATCAGATGGAAACATTTTAATTAGAATAAAGAGAGTTTAAGAAAATGTATGTAATGAGTAGGTTTCATTATTACTAAATGGCATTAACTGAGCTTTCTGTCATGTGAATACAATGGTGCAGGAAGAATACTTCATGTGAAAGAAAGGAAAGCAGCACAGTTGGTGATAAAGCAGGGTCTCTACATGCTCCCAGGTTTCCAAAGGTGGGACACTGACAAGCGCTAGACTACTCAGATGGCGCATTCTCAGGACTTTGCTACAAAATGCACACTTACTCCTTCAACACACAAGGCATCTAAGAACACACGGTTCACAAATACTTGCCTCAAAATGGGCTCCCTTCCTAACAGTGGGGTTTGTAAGTAATTTTTGAGAAGAATTCTTTGGTTAATCATGACACTGCAGGCAACAAACTAAAGGGAACCTGAAGTAAGCTTAAACCTGATAAAGGTACAGAATCAGGGCATCTATTAACCTCTTCTTTGGAGGCGTTCATGAGCAGCTCACATGATTAAGATGAAAACTAGTAACAGCATGTATGCTGCTGAGACTCTCCTGTTTACTCTGTCAAAATAGTTTACTTTCCTAGCCTACAAGGCTGAAAAATATCTGATATTATCCATTTTTATTAATCTTTAAAAGCCAAAGTGAGAGAGAGAGAGAGAGAGAGAGAGAGTGTGTGTGTGTGTGAGTGTGTGTGTGTGTGTGTGTGTGTGTGTGTAGAACAAGCTAAATTCTCTGCATGGTAAATGGTTGCTCATGCCTGCCCTTTCGAAGGGTTTGGATAAATGTGGGCAGATTTTGTATGTCTCTGCCCTGCATCACATGAGACTGCCTCGAAGCCACTGAACATCAATCAGCTCATGGCTCATTCTAACACATTTAGGATTGTTAAGTAAAACTAATAGAATTTGAGGAATTTAAGAATTATGCCTAAATCGAGACAGGCAAACACATGCCAAAATAAAGGTAAGAAACTTAAGGATATTTTTCTCCTGGCTTAAAAAAAATGGTTGGTAATGAGTTGTTCACAATGGGTTAACATTTTAATTAGTGACTCAATGTAAGTCCTACTGGAAAAGGTGCCATTTGGGGAAGATCCTGTCAAAATCTGAAGTTTGTATTCCAATATTTTACTATAACTCGGAAATCTTGTCCTCAAACGCCATGATTCCAGAAGCTACCACCTGTACTGAAAATGAGGCAATTGTAAATCCCTCAGAATCTCACAGATGCACAGATGCTTGAGAAGTGAGACAAGATCACCGTCAAGAGATGCTTCCTGGAGCCGGGCATGGTGGCTCACACCTGTAATCCCAGTGCTTTGGGAGGCCAAGGTGGGAGGATCACTTGTACACAGGAGTTTGAGATCAGCCTGGGAAACGTAGCAAGACCCCACCCCTAGAAAAAAATTAAAAATTAGCTGGGTAGGGTGGCACATTGGTACTCCTAGCTTCTCGGGGGTCTGAAATGGAAGGATCACTTGAGCCCAAGAGTTCAAGACTGCAGTAAACTATGTTCACACCACTGCAATCCACCCTGGGCAACAATGTGAGACCCTGCCTCAAAAAAAAAAAAAAAGAGTAGAGAAAAATGCCCACTTGGCAGGTCAAAGGTCAAAGCAGTGGCCATTGAAGCACCTGACCTCTACCAACCGCCATGGTGGCCCCTCCTTCCTCTTCAACTCTGCTCCCCTCAGAAGGAGTCAGAAGTGGTTTTAGATCTACACGGCCAATCCTTCATAAATCATGGCCTCCTTGTTCCTTTACCTGCTTCCCCTGTGGTAATTCCGGACTATATTCCATGGCCATCCCATGAGCTGTCCAGTATGGCAGCCACTGTGCACCTGAAATCTGTCTACTCCAAATTAGAAAATAATGGAAATATGAGATATATATCAATTTCAAAAACTTCATGCCAAAAGAAGTAACATCTCAATCTTTATATCAATTACATGTCCACATAATGTAGAGATGTTGGGTAAGATAAAATATATTACTAAAGTGTGTTTCCTTTTACTTATTAAAAATATGGCTACTAGAATATTAAAAATTACATAACACACTGACACTACTACTGTACAGCAGAACCCTTGACCTTGATGTAACCAAAACTGACCCCTCCATGATACCAATTTCAAGTATTCAACTCTTCAGCTATCCCAACTCCAACAATTCCTTGACCCTACTCCCTCAATCCACTGACCCCATAACCTCTTACTGACCCTCAGCTCCTTCATGCCTCCTGGCTCCTTGCCTGGCTTACACTACATGGTCTATCCTCAATCCTCATATCAACTCTTCTGCGCAATGCTCAACTCCCTGATGCCTCTTCCCTCTACTGTACTCACCTGGCAAAATCCTAATCCCAGGTTAAATCCAACTCCCAGCCTCTCCTGGCCTACACTTAGGCTGCAGAAAGCAGAATTCCTTCAGAGCCTCAGTTCAGCTCCCAATCCAGTCGTTTTTCCTTGAACCAGCTGGAACTGGGTTTTTATTCTCACCATTTCACTCATACAGCTCTTATCAAAGCCACCAGTGCTCTCCTGCTGCCAAGTCCACAGTGAAACCCCAGTCTGTATCTTGCTCCAGCTTTAGCAGCATCTGACACACAGATGATCACTCCTTTGAAACATGTGCTTCCTTGGCTGGGCACAGTGGCTCACACCTGTAATCCCAGCATTCTGGGAGGCCAAGACATGTGGATAGGTTGAGGTCAGGAGTTTGAGACCTGCCTGGCCAACCTGGCAAAACCCCGTCTCTACTAAAATTACAAAAACTAGCCAGGCATGATGCCTGTAATCCCAGCTCAGGAGGCTGAGGCAGGAGAACCCACAAAGTGGAGGTGGCAGTGAGCTGAGATCACACCACTCTACTCCAGCCTGGGTGACAGAGGGACACTCTGTCTCAAAAAGCAGGGGGGGGGGAGGGGCGAGCGCAGTGGCTCACGCCTATAATCCCAGCACTTTGGGAGGCCAAGGCAGGTGGATCACGGGGTCAGGAGTTTGAGATAAGCCTGGCCAACACAGTGAAACCTCGCATCTACTAAACATACAAAAATTGGCCAGGCATGGTAGCACATGCCTGTAGTCCCAGCTACTTGGGAAACTGAAGCAGGAGAATCGCTTGAACCTGGAGACAGAGGTTGCAGGGAGCTGAGATCGCGCCACTGCATTCCAGCCTGGGCAACAGAGCGGGACTCTGTCTCAAAAAAAAAAACAAAAGAAAGCAGCATGCACTTCCAGGACACCCCTGTCTCCTGTCTTCCTTCTCTGGTTACTTCTCATTCTCCTTTGCTTCCTCTCTACCTGCTTCTCCTTAACACTGGGTGTCCCAGGGCTCCATGTCTAGACTTCTCTATTGTACATACTCCCTAAAAAACTTTATCCAGTCTCACATAACCCCCATATGCTGAAAACACTCACAGTCTAGCTCCAGCCTCGGCCTCTCCTTGAAGCTACAGACCCAAACATGCAACTGCCTATTCAGCATCTCAACCTGGCATCTTACTGTCAACACGTGCAAAAGACAACCTCTATTCTCTTCACCCCTCCTACCCAGCCTGCTGTTCCCATTCTTCCTGATCTCAGTAAAAGGGAAAAGCATTCTTCCAGTTACTCAGTGCAAAAACACGGTCATCATCCCTGACTCTCCCTATAGGAATCCAACCTACTAGCTCTTCCTTTCACACATATCCCACACATGACCACTTCTTCCTGCCCTGGTCCAAGCCATCATCAATTCTTGCAACAATCTCCTCACTGGTCTCTACTTTTATCCCTATCTCCCAAACCAGGGATCAATAACTCTTTTCTGTAAAGGGCCAGACAGCAGATCTTTCAGCCTCTACAGGCCATATGCTCTCCGTTACAACTACTTAGCTTGGCTGTTACAGCTCAAAAGCGGCCTCAGATAATACACACACAAGTGCGGCTCTGTGTCAACAGAACTGGAACTGAAGTGGACACTGAAATTTGAATTTCATACAGTTTTCATGTGAAACAAAATAGGGATTTGTTTCAACATTTTAAAATGTACAAAGCATTCTTAGCTGGCTAGCTATACAGAAACGGGTAGTGGTTTAGATCTGGCCACAGGCTGTGGTCTGCTGACCCTGCCCTGGACAATTCTCTGCACTACATTCAGAGTGATCCTTTCTGCCATGTCTTTTTCCAGCTCAAAAATCCTCGGGTGGCTTTCCCTCTCATTTGGCAAAACCAAAAGACTGTGCCATGCCCTGCAAGGTCGCACAGGACACTGCTTCCCGACTGCCTCACCTCCCGTGCCCCTCCTCATGCTCTGCGCAGCAACACCACCCTCCTCATCATCCTCCTGCTTCTCTTTCGCCATTGCCAAATCTATCTCTATCTATCCCAGGGTCTTTGCTTTTGCAGTTCCCTCTGCTTGGAATACGCTCACTCTAGATATCATGTGGTCACAGTGTTGCTTCCTTTAAGTGGTCACAGTGTTGTTTCCTTCAAATCACCTCACCAGATACCCGCTCAGTTACGCTAGAATAGCACGCACATACAGACATCCAAGAACACTCTCATTGTGTACCTTGCCGCACTGTTCACCACACCATCACTGACATATCTCCCTTTCTTTAGAAATAAACAGATTGGGCAGTTTTTAAAAGAGAAGCAAAATACCACTGTGATTAAGGGCATGAAATATGGAGTCCAATGACCTAGACGGGAATGCAACAGCACCACTTACTAGCTGTGTGACGCTGAGCAAGTTAATTCAACTTCTCTGTATCTCAGTTTCATTGTCTACGAAATGGGGATAATGACAGCACCTCCTTCCTCAGTGTTCTGAAGAGTGAGTGCAGAAATATAATTGGCATATATAAGCTCTCAATTATTTTTATTTTTATTGTTTATTACTCCCTCTCCCTCAACCAGAAAATAAGCTCTTCAAGGGGAATGACATGGTTTTGTTTATTTCTTCATTCTACATAGCTAGGACAGTGCCTAGTACTAGGTATTTCTTGAACAAACAAGTAAATATTTGAATTTAAGTCACTTTAGGGTGGGCAGAACACTGCACCCCCTCCCATGATCATACAGATATCAGATACAGCAAAAGCTTCCTTAAAATCTATTAGAGGGCGGACACAGTGGCTCATGCCTATAATTCCAGCATTCTGGGAGGCCGAGGTAGGCAGATCACCTGAGCTCCAGAGTTTGAGACCAGCGGGCAAAACAATAAAACTCCCTCTCTACAAACATACAAAAAAATCAGCTGAGTGTGGTAGCGTGCCTCTCTGTTCCCAGCTACTCAGGAGGCTGAGGTGGTAGGACTGCTTGAGCCCGGGAGGTAGAGGCTGCCATGAGCCAAGACCACATCACTGCCCTCCAGCCTGACCAACAGAGTGAAACCCTGCCTTAAAAAAAAAAATCTATAGGTGGCTGAGGCAGGAGAATTGCCTGAACCCAGAAGGCAGAGGTTGCGGTGAGCCAAGATTGCGCCATTGCACTCCAGCCTGGGTAACAAGAGCGAAACTCCGTCTCCCCAAAAAAAAAAATCTATTAGAGGCTGGGCATGGTAGCTCACTCCTATAACCCCATGCCTTCAGAGGCTAAGACAGGAGTATCATTTGAGGTCAAGAGCTTGAGACCAACGTGGACATCACAGCGAGACCCCATCTGTACAAAAAAATCAAAAAAGTCAGCAGCGTGTGGTGGTATACACCTCTGATCCCACCTCCTGAAACCCAGCCTGGGCAACAGAATAAAACCCTGTCTCTATTAAAAAAACAAAACAAAACAAAAAAAACTACTACAGAAAGAGAAATAAAAAGCCTACCATTCCAGGTGGGTTTGGGTGCTTCTCTATTTCTCACCCTGAAGCGAGACATAATGCCGTTCTGAGTAACAGTGCTTTCACTTTTTAAGAAACCTCCTACAGGGCGGGGAGCAGTGGCTCATACCTGTAATCTCATCACTTTGGGAGGCCAAGGCAGGAGGAACACTGAGGCCAGGAGTTTGAGGCCAGCCTGGGCAACAGAGACCCCATCTCTACAAAACTAAAAAGAAATGGGTCAGGCGCGGTGGCTCACGCCTATAATCCCAGCACTTTGGGAGGCCAAGGCAGGTGGATCATGAGGTCAAGAGATCGAGACCATCCTGGTCAACATGGTGAAACCCCGTCTCTACTAAAAATTCAAAAATTAGCTGGGCATGGTGGCGCAGCCTGTAGTCCCAGCTACTCAGGAGGCTGAGATAACAGAATTGCTTGAACTCAGGAGGCGGAGGTTGTGGTGAGCCAAGATCGCGCCATTGCACTCCAGTCTGGGTAACAAGAGCACGACTCCGTCTCAAAAAAAAAAAAAAATTAGACAGGTGCAGCAGTGCAAGTAGTCCCAGCTACTCAGGAGGCTGAGGGCTTGCTTGAGCCTAGGAGTTCAAGGTAGCAGCAAGCTATGATTGGCCCACTGCACTCCAGTGGTTACGTTATTGATCTGGGTGACAGAGCAAGAACCTCGTCTCCAAAAATAAAAAATAAAAAAAAAGAAGCCTTTATAATCTAAACCTGTGATGTATACTCAAAGGTTACATGTTCAGGTCTTGAACCAAATTCGAGAAGAAACAGATTTCATAGTCAGGTTCAAATTCCACATGTAAAATGCCAACCTGATACCTAGTAGCACAATTCTAATCTTACAGTATTTTCTAAACACAACCACAAATGGCTGTTTATTCAGAGCGGCTTACATTTAATTGACTTCTAAAACCAAAGGATATCTCACCGAATAACTGAAGTCTTCCCCAAGCCAGAAACTGGTGGACACCAGCTTCGTTCACAGTACCTCACAGGGTCTTGTGGGTTTGGAATGTCTCCTTACACTTACACACACATTTCTCTGGGGATGACTGAGTTTTGATTTATAGATGGTATTAAGATAAAATACTTCAGGTTCTACATTTGATAACATCATCTTTAATGTGAAGATGCTTATATGTATCCCAGCATAACGTGGGCTCTTTTTCAAGCAAAAACTCTACTTCCTTTAAAAGAAGTGCAGGATAGTAAGGTACTCCACTGTTCAGCAAAGCAGAAATGACTCTCTTAGCCTCTAAACTAAAACTCTGCTGTGATACAAGAAATGAACATCTTCAGTACTGGTCCTACCAAGTAGAAAATGAATTTGTGGGATGTAAGTAGTAAAAACATACTTGTAACAACTAGTATGTAACTCTGTTGTACAGCTGCCCATCTGCACTGAATGCCTGAAAATGACATATGTGACAAAGTTAAAGGTTATAAGGAGGGGTAAGACACTGGGGCTATGGAATGGGTGAAGCCCAAGAGGTCAAGGTGAACTGCCATGGACTTTACTGTCTGCCCACGTCCCTGTACTGCTCCAACTTCCTGCTGATGACGACAGAACTAGAACACATGGCTGGGGTTCCTGCAGGGACCGGTTCCTTAAGAAGTGATATGAGATAAGTCTTCTTCTGTCACTCTTTGTGGGTGTTTTTGTTTTTTGTTTTTTAATTCTGCACTCGACTGACCATTAAGGTCATTGAGACATAGCAGAGAGGATCTGCATAAGGCAGACAGGTACAAGTACCTTCTCAATTCTACATTGCTATACGGTAGCAATGCCTGAAAAATCAGGAAGATAGTACTCTAAATACTGTATCCAGCTGATGAACACCTTGTCAGCTTTTGAGATCTAGCACAAAACCACACGTCTTGTGATCTACCAGCTGGACTGTGGTAATGCCCTTGACTTGAGGCTTAAAAGCTTTGGTTGGGACGTAACTTTGATGTATTGTCTTTCATTTCAAACTGCAATTATTATCCTTGGATCTGGCATCATGTAGAGTGCTACCAAAATTAGATTATGGTTAGTTTATAAGACAACCTATTCCCCTTGGTGTACCACCACGAATGTTGCTACTCTCAAGCTTTGCATGTTTGCAAGATCGAAAAGCCAAGGCTGTTGGTTTACAGGATGTGGGGATAAGAACCATCTGCCTGGTCTGGTGTTTCTTTAATTAAAACTTTAATTACAGATATATCTCTGCACAGATACGTGCAGTCTATCAGCTCCTATTCCTAATTACCTGTGCTAATGAGAAATGAAAATAGAGTTAATGTTTGCTGAGTGTCTACTATGTGCAAGGCCCCATGATCAGGTGCTCCAAGGTGAACTAGAGCAGGCCAAGTAGATCCCAGGTCAAACCTTGGCCAAGAGTTTCCCCTACCAGTCCTTTTCCCACCATTACAAAAGAGTGACAAAAGTCATTCCTGTTTCTCCTTTGGAAATATGAAAAGCTTAGAGGTATAAAGTACTCAAAAGGATTCACACAGAGAGAAAAGGAGCTGGATTCCCAAACATGTGAAT
Organism: Saguinus oedipus; assembly: GCA_031835075.1. NCBI lineage: Eukaryota > Metazoa > Chordata > Mammalia > Primates > Cebidae > Saguinus > Saguinus oedipus. The sequence continues at coordinate 44,664,323 of CM063175.1, read as the reverse complement.
AGTCCCAGACTTCGAATAATCGAAGTTCGGTGGCTAGTATATGCGACAGTCTGTCATATGGAGTATTTCCAACCTCACCTGAAGATGTGTTTGCAAAGAGAAAAATCTAGTCTAATCCTAGGATTCTGAGGCGCGTCACACAGCGCAACAGTAACCACAGCCACAGTTTCCCAGGGAAACAATAACCACAGATGAGAACAAGCAGGAGATGTTTCTTGTTACTTCCTGACTGCCGATTTCTCCTTCACTCACTCCCTTTCTACCTAGGGCAAATCTTCATTAACGAATGACAAAAACATCTTTTCACACCTTCACCATGTGTTTCTTAGGCTCCTCAAAAGCCTCAAGCAGGATTAAACACCATCAGGATGGACCCACGTGGTGGTGCCAAGGCCAACAGGACAGGGTCTGGCACATCCAAAGCTTCCTGACTTTCATACTGAGGAAGTCCCTGCTTACCCTCAAAATTGCCCTAACCTTCTATCATTTGTTTCCATGAGAGGGGACTGCAGGAGGAGGATTACTTGACCGTTTCTCCAATATATCTAGAGGCAGGCAGTCAACGCAGCAGCTATGTTGTCACATTGGCTCTGCTTCCTCCATCCCAACTCTCACTCAGTTAAGGACACAGAGAAGGGGAGGTGAGTCTTGGCCTGGAGGCAGGCACTGAAGATGCACCTTTCTCTCTCAGGAGTGGGTTCCTCACCACCAACAAAAAAGGAAGGGTCCAACCCAGATGATCTTAGACCTACCAGCTCTAAAAACTATGCAGCAGATATGCTAAAAGCCTAATACAAGCGACCTCTTGAACGGTCCAAATCCATCTTAATGCCCAATATTCTGTACTATTCAGTGACTGAAGCCTGCCGTTTCTCAACCTATCTAAATCTATGAGGCTAAATTACCTAAGCTTTTCAAGATAAACCACTTAAGTTAGGCCAATCACAAACAAAATCTAACAATTTTCAAGCTAATGAGGGGCAGTGCCTACTTCTTCGAAAGACAAATACTAAGACAAATTAAGAAACGTTCATTTGGCCAGGCACAATGGCTCACCGCTGTAATCCCGGCACTTTGGAGGCCAAGGCGGGTGGATCATCTGAGGTTAGGAGTTTGAGACCAGCCTAGCCAACATAGTGAAACCCTGTCTCTATTAAAAATACAAAAATTAGCCAGGCATGGTGGCAAGCACCCGTAATCCCAGCTACTCAGGAAGCTGAGGCAGGCAAATCGCTAGAACCCAGGAGGCAGAGGTTTGCAGTGAGCCACGATCGTGCCATTGCACTCCAGCTGGGCGACAAGGGTGATCTCAAAATAAGAAAAAAATTAATAAATAAATGTTCATTCGAACATCAACTATACAGAAGCACCTGAAGGGTTTCAAGTACTTCACAGTCTGATGACAGATACACCGTAAATTTATAGTAGATGAGGCTGGGCACGGTGGCTCACACATGAATTCCCAGCACTTTGAAAGGTCGAGGCAGGCAGATCACAAGGTCAAGAGTTCAAGACCAGCCTGGCTGATATGGTGAAACCCTGTCTCTATAAAAATACAAAACTTAGCTCAGTGTGGCGGTGCATGCCTGTAATCCCAGCTACTCAGGAGGCTGAGGCAGGAGAATTGCTTGAACCCAGGAGGCAGAGGTAACAGTGACCCGAGATCGCTCCACTGCAATCCAGCCTGTGGAGAGCAAGACTTGGTCTCAAAAAAAAAAAAAAGGTAGATGGTGGAAAAAAAAGAAAACAGGGAAGACGGAACTATGGAGGAGAAGAAAAGAAGGGAACGATAAGCCCATAAAAGAGAGGAGAAGAAAAAAGAAAAATGAAAGAACAAGAAAGCAAGCAGAGACCTCTCCTTCATTTCACTCTAAGTTCAAACCTGGTTTCTGTGGTGGCCAAGTGCTCACTCATGGAAGAAGGTATTCTACAGGGTGGATGTCAGGAACTTTTCGTACAGAAACAGGGCTAACAAATGATGGCTGAACTAAACTGGCCCATAAAACACATTTACCTTACACTGGAATCAGCTGCAGAATTAACAGCACTGCCCACACTCAGAGCACAGATGCATATGCGCACAATTTAAGAACCTATGTTTTCTTCTTCACAAAATAAACTTCCTGCATTTCTGACCCTATTGCTCTCCCTAGAACAAGTCTCGGGTGGAACAAGTGTTTTGTTTTGTTTTGTTTTTTAATGGATTATTTTTAAAGCTGTACAGAGGATTCTGAATGTGCAGCCAGGACTGAGGAAACCACTGGTTTAAGAGTCCCTAAAAGCGCCACATATATGACAGAGCCTTCCACGGGGAGCAGGGAGAAGGGCAGTTGTTGAAGCCAACCAGGGGCCTTCAGAAGTTACGGGCGCTGTTATGTTAAAAGGTCTGATGGCTGAGGGATGATAGTGCATATAACTGAGGTTCCTGCAACCAAAAGGCCATTTCTTGGGAGGGGCTCAGCCAGGTTTGCAGATCAATGCAAGGCAGCAGTGCTGTGACATGAGTGGCACTTTGATTTAAGTGCCAGTTTGGCAGTTTACTGAGGGTGTAAGCCTGGGTGAATTTATTTAACCTACCTGGGCATCAGCATTCTCATGTGCAAAATGGGGTGAACATACCACCCACATTGTAGATAAATGTGGATAATTAAAATGTATTGAGACCAGCGCAGTAGCTCACACCTATAATCCCAGCACTTTGAGAGGCCAAGGCGGGCGGATCATGAGGTCAAGAGACCGATACCATCCTGGCCAACATGGTGAAACCCCGTCTCTACTAAAAAATACAAAAATTAGCTGGGCATGGTGGCGCGTGCTTGTAGTCCCAGCTACTAGGGAGGCTGAGGCAGGAGAATCACTTGAACCCAGGAGGCGGAGTTTGCAGTGAGCTGAGATTGTGCCACTGCACTCCAGCCTGGCAACAGAGTGAGACTCTGTCTCAAAAAAAAAAAAAAAAATGTACTGAAAGCCCCAAGATGAATATGTAACAGGCATTCTTACACACTTAGGAAAGACAGTGACGTCCCTTCCACCTCACTCAAGAGGACACTGAAGCCTCACGCACCTGGGTAAAAACCCCGAAACAGTTCAACACTTCTGACTCCTTCAAAGCTACCTAGACAACTTACAAAGAATAAAAGGGAATGAGAAAGACTAACTAGGTAAAAGGTGGGTCTGTCCCTCAGGTTTCCTTCCTTGTCCCTCCACAGCCAAAAACAGTGAAAAGAAACTATCAACAAAGGGTTAAGGAGCTCTTTGTGATCTAAACTTTTCTTCCTAAAATATTAAAAACCCAGAGTTAACTTTATGCACCCGAACTTCCATCTGCTTTAGAGGTGCTTAATTCAGTTCCTCTCTCTAAACACACAAGGGTCTCTAAGTCAATGTTAGAAAACTACCAGGAGAACTGTTTCAAGTCTAATTTTCTATAAGGTGTAAGTCCCTGCTCAGGTTTTCCGGATGTGAGGATCAGCCACACTACACAGCAGGCACTGCTCTAAGCACTTTGTGTACATGTGCTCAGCTAAAACTCACTAGGATCCTTTGGTGGGTACTATTATCATCATCCCCAATTTAAAGGGGGGAAACTCAGACACAGAGAGGTTGGATCAGACCACTTCCAAGAGGTCAAGGTGGGATTCGAACCAAGGCAGGCTGGCTCCAGAGCCCACGGTCCTGGCCTTTTACCACCGAGTTCACTACCACTGCCTCTCAGCATGACGCTTATGCCTGCCAACAGCGTAGCCATAGGATGAGGTTCAATTTCAAAAGCACCGTTCTTCTGAGCTCCCAGTGTGTCTGTCATACAGTTTCATTTATCCTCCCAAAAACCCTAAAAAGCAAGTGGGAGACACACAGTATCTACATTTCACAGAGGATAAAACAGAAGTAGCATCAATGAACTGTCTTACAACTCCTAAATTTTAAGTCAAACAGCTAATTTCACTGTTTTTACACCAAAATGAAAGTCTGTTGGAGTATTTCAGTTTTTTATGACTACCTCAACAGATACCAGTAACATATCCAGAGACTTTGCTAGTCCAAAGCAGGTTATCTGACTCTCAGATGAAGGCTTTTCTCAATGAATCACGTTTACAAAAACATCCACTGGCTTACAACCTACTGAATGTCCTAAATACTAACCAGATAAACAGTGCTCATCGAAAATAAGCCATAAATGTGTCCATGTACTAGCTCTCTTAGAAAAATGAGCTTATCTTAAAATGTATGAAGCAGAAAACTTAAAAGAAAATCTAACTGATCTAACAGCAAAATAAAATTAAGAAAATGAAAACTTCTCGTCTTCACCTGTTAATGTCCCTTTAGCTCCTACTGGACTTACAAATAAAGTAATGTCTACACCTCAAAGGCAGATGGGAGCCCCAGGAAAGCCGATTCCATCAACAGGGAGCTGGGGCTCTCCTGGGGACCATCAACCAGCTCATCCCTCAGGGGTCAGCTGGTTCCAGGCTGCTTGAGCACGAGGAATGGAGGCAGCAAGCAGTCATGGCCTCCTGCAGCCCTGGACTTCCATGTACCATCCACTGAGCCAGAGGCCATTCCTCTAGTGCTAGAAGGCATCAAAGGAGCAAATAAAGGACATACCTAAGGCAAAAAAGTACGTGGGGATCTGGAAAACATGTCAGCACAACTGTGAAAGGCATTATTGGGAAAAAAAAAATCACCTTAAAATTCAAGGTTCAGCAAGAAAGTTGCTCCTGACTACTGGGACACTATAAATCACAGGACTTTATAATCACAGGCTGTTTTACCTATTTGTATTTCTCAGCTCTGGTATTCTGCAATTCTGTGAAAAGAAGAAATACCCAACAGGCCAAAGGCAGCTTTTCAGGTATACAAGTACACTAAGCAAAAACAAGCTTGTGAGCCTTGAACAGAAGTGTCTGTGAGAGTTCCAATCGCCAGTCAACAGCTAACCACGACTAATTTTAACTTGTGGTTCTAATGAATGATATAAACTTTTACAGGTATCAACAAAGCTCAGAGAGGACTTAAATCCATTTCAGTGCTCATTTAGCAGCTTCAGCTGTGTGCAATTAAAACATCAGCATTAAATGTTAGAGAATAAAATAATGAGACACTTAAAAAGTAATCTGTGCTTCAGTGGGCCATGCTGAGAGAATTCACATGATTTTTTTTTAAGGACATGATTTCTTAAGAGTATCTTGCCAGTTCAAAGAACTGACTCAAGTTTAATTTTTGTCTTTTGATTCTGGTTTGTTTTGCTTTAGATTAAGAATTTTCTGAAAAGAGGAATACAATAAAAATGCATTGTTTGAAAAACAGTCACGAAACTGCATATGGCAGAAATCAGTCTGGTATTAAGACCATCAGGGCTGACTGACCAACCAGGTTTTGGCAGAGACAAAAGTATATTTTTTGGTCATGTTAAAATTGCTGATCGTTCTTAACTTATGCCTCAAATTAAATAATTATTAAAGGAGTGGGGAAAGGTGAATTTGGGTAATGAAACAACTTTGTATTTTTCTAGTCCTTAAATAAAATTTAAATTAAAAGTCTAAGCTTTTTCTCCCCAAAATACTTCAGAATACCAAATACAATCTGATGATGTAGAATGTGGCAGCTAAGCCTAATAAATTCAAGTTGCTACTATTTCTGAAAGAAAGACAAATTACTCTGCAGAGGAAGAGGTATGTGGTGATGGTGATGGGGAGGGTATATGTGTGAGAAAGTGAGGGGCAGTGGTTTGGGTGGTTTGGGGGTAGAAGAGAGGTATGGGTGTCCTGGGTGTGTGTAAATTATATGTAAATATCAAGTTAATTCAGCTTCTGCAAAACATGAATAAAAAAGGAAATATACTGTATGGGGAAAGGCACTCATTAAACTTAAATTTTAAAAGGATGAAAACACAGATTACACTTTATTTTAAAACTGAAATGAATTTTAATACGGAAAATGAAGACAGCATTTTGCAAATTTATCACTCAAAGGGGTATCTCTATTTGAGGAAATCAGCGTGTTACACTTTGAGAGATGAAATGTTACAGCTTGTACACCAAAATTAAAAAATGAAATTAAATTAAAAAATGAAATGGTTACCAAGGTAATGCAGGTCAGGGGATCAAAGGTGAAGGGTCACACATTATTAAAAAGAAATCCAAAAGGACGGCTGCATCATGATCTCTGCAAAACAAAGGAGCTCCAGTAAGTAAAACTAATATCTCTGAGAATTTAAAATCAAGCTCTTGAAGATTCCACTGTAATTGAACCCAATCATTCCTGATGCTATGTAGAGCCATTTTTATTTACGTACAAAACCACACTCTAATTACCTGTTACCAACATTTTTTTTTTAAATTTAACCATTCAATCATTAAAACACAAAATATCTTCAACAGAAAGTGACCAAAAGTGTTGATATTTCAATTTGACCCCACCACCTGTTTTCTAGAAATGACACTGTTTGATAAGTTGCCAACATATCAGAAAACTAATTTGGTCACAGCATGGTGAGTTTTTTCCTCTCCTCAAGGAATGAGTTCTAAAATTGAGTTTTTGCAAATTTGTTTCATTTGAAGTAGCTGCATAAAATTTCCATTATTGGAACATTTAGTATAACAATGTTCTAGAAGACAGCAATAAAGTGATACATGATAAAATAAACTGTGTAACTATATCTATTAAGATCTGTTCTCACATTCAACTTTCACTTCATGGGGAAGAAAAAAGACGTTCTAAGCAAAATACCTTCTAGTTCTACTGGAATTACACAGAATTAACAGAGGCCTGACATGAGGAATATCTACAAGGGATTTTATGTTTCCCTGTATCTGACGGGCTTCATTTCTTCAATACTTGTTATTATTTACTCACTTTTCCCATTAACAAACTAACGTAGTTTATGTTTTTTAAAAGGATACAGCTATACCTTTGTTTTGAAACATGAAGCTACCACCCAAATCATGACAAACTTTGCAGAAGTGGTAAGCATGATAAACGGTTATAGTAAATAATTTCAGTCTTCATTTCACTAGTATATAAAATGAACAGTATCATAACTATTTAGTCTTTAGTGTCTCCTCTCCGAAAATTGAGCGTTAGCAGGCTATATGCTCCCTGGTTTAGGAATCCAAATTCCTTAGTGCTTACTAGACAGCGGATTCTACAAAGCAGTGTAAATAATGGCCTGCCATACAGGACAGTCCATGGGAGGAGCATAACCAGGAAAAAGAACTTAGTTACCACTCTTTGTACAAGAGTCCCCACTTGCCATTTCTTCCTCATTCTCCTACTTCCTTTGTAGCCCACAATATTTAACATCTGAGTTAACCTTATTGAAGTTAAATTCAAAAAACACTTAGATATTAATATACAGACAACTTCCAAAAGAATTTTATTAAAAGAAACAGGAATAGTCTTTCTAGAGGCTTATGGCAATCAATAAATAAACAAACTCTATAAATGCCAGATGTTTGTTCCTGTGATTAGGTTTTGTTAAAATAACTTGCAGAGCTTATGCACTGGGTCCGAGTGTGTTAGTGCCCTAAGGCCACGTTTCAAAATACACAATTTTTTTTTTTTTTTTTAGTTTCATAGCTACTGAAAAGTAAACTAGCATTTCATTTCTCTGGAATGTTCATCTCACATAAAGTCTGTTACGTATGTGTTTGTTGCTGGGAGGCATGCAAGCAATTCTGAACACTACAGAAAGAATCAATACCCCATCAAAACAATGCATATGTTGTTTTAGTAGCATCGTTATTTAGACCATTTCAGCATGTTTGTAACCAAAAAACAAGAAGCCAGCAGTGTAACATTGGTCAAGTTTTGTTTCCCAAAAATATTTTGTATTAAAAAGGAGAAAAAGTAATCCTGTTCAGATCAACTAACTCTACGTACTCCCTTCATTACTAAAACGTGTATGTATTAAATAACAATCGCTTCTTGACATCAAGATGATGAAGGACTCACAGATGCTTTTCTAAAGTCTTCTAAATCATCTTCAAAATTCACCAACTCACACACAAAAAAAACTGTTAGCCCAAATCTATCAGCTTATTCTCCGCCAAAAGTTTCAGACACAAGACTACCTGAACATGATGTCATCTCCACAAAGTCAGGAATAAACTCTTTTTTTTTTTTTTGAGACGGAGTTTCGCTCTTGTTACCCAGGCTCGAGTGCAATGGCGGCTCACCACAACCTCCGCCTCCTGGGTTCAGGCAATTCTCCGGCCTCAGCCTCCTGAGTAGCTGGGATTACAGGCACGCGCCACCATGCCCAGCTAATTTTTTGTATTTTTAGTAGAGATGGGGTTTCACCATGTTGACCAGGATGGTCTCGCTCTCTTGACCTCGTGATCCACCTGCCTCAGCCTCCCAAAGTGCTGGGATTACAGGCTTGAGCCAGGAATTAACTCTTTAAGTGCCTGAATGTTATAACCAACCAAATTCCCATATGGGAATGAAAACAATCGCCCCACCTAAATACCTAGCAGCTCTGACAAAATGGCTCCAAATGAAATTATGCCAATAATGATAACATTTTAGGTGATTCCAAAAAATATATAAGGATTTTAGCTAATATTTTCTACATGAGTTTGCTATTTAGGGAGGAGAAGGCAAAGGCTACTAGTTTACTATGCCCCACATAGTCAAAGAACCTGGAATATAATTTATTAAGTAAAAAGAAGGCCAGAAGCCTTCCAAGGGGCAATGCAACCCTAGGGAGTAATTAATTCCACTTAAATGATGACAACAAAGAGCTGATTCTGAGTCCAGTCTGTTTGCTGAGGCAAGTATATGAGCCACACACATTTTTCCCACAGAAATAACGCTGTGAAGAGGAATTAGATATGACACCTGTCAATTTCACCTGCTCTGAACTCTGCGGTTATTGGACCTGACTAGCTTCTCTCCCCATTAAGGGCTGGCTAAGTCTTAACTTTGGATACAAAGCCCTCTCTTCAAAACCTCCAGTCTCCCTGCCCCACTCCCAGGCACCAGCAGCAGTGCCTGAAGATCCAAAATTATCCATCTTCCTTTCTCTTCCAGAAGCCTCCCTTTCTTCAGTAAGGCACAGTCAGCTCATGACTATGAATGGACTGAATTAATACACAACAGTGCATGAACAGACTGAGACTGAGGGGTTTTCATTAACCCCAAACACATCGCCAACTGGTAGAACTACTAGGCATTTTTACATCAAGTACAGAAAGCTAGTCCTCTTCAGGAAGACTTGTTACATTACAGCTTGTCTCTTTGAAACTAGTAAGTGAATTAGACAATGAATACTCAAAAAAGACTCCCAAAACCTTATAACTACAGGATAAAAGCTATCCCTAATCTAAAACTGGAAAACTACACTACCCTATCTGTGAGTTATATGGCTGAAAGAAACACACTAAGTATCACTTTCACAAGACCATCAAGCCATCAATGTTACAGCAAAGAATATTCTTTTAAGGAAATTCTCACCCATATTAAGCTCTAGCTATATGGACAACATTTTATAGGAATACCTTTTCCAACAAACTCAGTTTGTATTCTATGTTAAAAATCTTTCCCCCTCCCCCATCGAGTATTTAAGCACAGGGAATTGGTTCACTTCTCAACTAAACAGACACAGAGCAAAGAATGTCATTTCTAGTAAGTTTAAATCATGACAGAAATGCTGCCATTTTCACCTCAAGCATATTACTTTCCAACAAATACATGGAAAAACTGGAAATAAATGAAAAATAAAGAGCCAAGAAAATGCAGAGATATAGAAGCTAGGAGACAAGTGAAGAGATCCATTAAAATAAAATCCTATACTTTTTTTTTTTTAAGACAGAGTCTCACTCTATCACCCAGGCTAGGGTGCAGTGGCAAGATCTTGGCTCACTGCAACCTCCACCTGCCAGGTAAAAATTTATACAATTCTACTAACTCTTTACAAAATGGTTGTTAACCCAACATTATATAATGCTTTCTATATTCAACAATTAAAAAGAACCACCCAGGCTAGGCACGGTACTGGGGCTCACACCTATAATCCCACCACTTTGGGAGGCAGAGGCAGGAGGATCGCTTGAGTTCAGGAGTTTGAGACCAGCCTGGGCACTATAGGGAGATCCCATCTCCACAAAAAAATAAACAACACTAGCTGGGTGTGGTGGTACACACCTGTAGTCCCAGCTACTTAGGAGGCTGAGGCAGGAGGAACACTTGAGCCCAGGAGATGGAGGCGGCAGTGAGCTGAGATTGTGCCACTGCATTCCAGCCTGGGTGACAGAGCAAGACCCTGTCTCAGGGGGGTTGGGGGGAACACAGCAAAAAGGTGATTACAATGATAGGAAAAAATCTATTATGTTTAATCTATACATATAAATAAATAAATCACGAGCATGCCATTCAACAAAAAAATGCACTTGAGCTATATGCCCTACAGTTTAGTGGGGATTATATTTTTATTACCATTTCATGTTAGAATTCATGTTAGTCTTCCTAGCATGATAAAAATGCCATCTACTGAAAAACCAAAGAAAAGCTCAGCCTTTGGCTTTCGTGTCTGTGGCTCACTCGCAAACGCCCGGCAGGTGCTGTCCTTCCTTTCTCTCCCCCACCTGCCAGCAGGCACCATCTTCACCTTTATTCCAGCCTTTCTGAAAATATATTTCCTGTCAAACCCTTCCAAGATGATCTGTTCGGAGACATCTGTCTGTTTCTCAAAACTTTCTATAAATAATCCTGCAACCTATACCTACAATCATCATATTACTTCCACTACACTCCTCAAAAAGAAAACAAAAGCGAAAACTACAAGTTAAATATCTTTCTACCTAGTACGTTATCCTCAACGTAACATTTTCCCCCTAATAACATCAAAACTTTCACAAAAGGAGGAGAATGGTGGGCAGAAGGAATTGCAAAAGGCACCAGGAAACTTTGGAGAGTGATAAACATTCTCGTTATCGTAGTGTGGCGATGGTCATGCAGTGTACACAGATGTACATTTGTAAAACATACACGACAATGTGCAACTTAGTATGCCAATTATACTTCAATAAAGCTTCTTAAGAATGGTGGGTGGGGAGCCCAAGACAGAGACGCTGCCCTCTCTGTGTGCTTTAGGCATGCAGCCATACTGTGGCCGTCCACGCAGAGGAAGCTGAGAGATCATGAGGGAGCCCATGGGAGCCAACATCCCTGAGCTGCTAGTCTTCTTGTTACATGAGACAATAAAAGAATCCTCAATGTTTATGAATATAGAAATACATAATAAACACACATATGGTACATCTTTAAAACCCTTAGTGTTGATTACTAATTTTCATGTTAGCCACAAACCTGAAATTACCATATTTTCTAAAGCAAAAGTCCAGGCACAGTCTGACATAGCTTCTCTACAGAAAGACTATTTGAAATCAGCTTTAGATATAACTCCTATTTTTGCAACTGATATGCTAATCCATAAAATATGCTTAGATTTTTTTTCTTCTGACTGGCCTGCTGCATTGAGCCAACTCTGTCACAGCCTAGATCCACTCCTTTCCCATGCTACTCCACTACCCACTAGGGAAGAAGGATCATATCGAATTCCTCCCAAACACAAATGATATAAAAAGTAAAACAACAGGGAGACCAATTCACCCACTGTTGATTTTATTTCCACATTACTTGTTTTTAAACTTACTAGCCAGGCATACCAGGGTTCACTTTAATCTTTCTACTGGCTTCCTGAAGGGCAGTTTGGATCATAGAAAAACTGACATTTCCCATTCCCTCTATTCACTGAGTCTCAAACTTCAGAATGAAAAAGAATCTACTACCTAAATAACATCACTTGCAAAAATAGATTTCTAAGTCCTACCCCTAAGAGATTATAATTTAGAGTATAATTTAGCGTACCAAAGAAGTGGTTAAGGAATTTGCATTTTTGGTAAATCCTCTTGATGAGTCTGATTGGAAGTTCACAATGCTCATTTTCATACTGCCCAGATAGGTCTAACTTCACCCTCCAGTCCCAACACACACACACACACACACACACACACACACACACACACACACACACACACACACCTCAACATGGGCACCAAGCCACAGGTGTCAAAGCTGCTAAAATGTAAATTAGGAAACAAATTCAAGCTGATAATAGCTTAAGGTAATCGTCCCTCTAAAGACTACTAAATTTTTTTAAGTGCCAACAGATACCTAAAAAGTCTTTACAATTAAAGCCACACTGAAAGACGGGGTGGCTCCACAGAATGTAGGGAGTCCTTTCTAGGCTTTAAATCACGCCATATGCTTGAACCTGGGTTCAGGTTCTAGCTCTCCCACCTACGACTTCAGTGACCTTGGACAAAGTAATTTTTCAACTACGGTCTTCCTTTCTTCATTTACAACATTAAAACAGCGACATCCCTACCTCACAGAGTTGCTGTGAGAATGAACAAAAATAATTAATGCAAACTATTTAGGCTAGTACTCTGGACCTCAAAAGCAAAACACACTGGCTCTGTGATTACTGTCATTATGCTGCTCATCTTACATTCCTTTTCTTATCTGATTCTTTCCACAACTTACAAGGGAGACGCTGCTGTCCACGTTTTTGCAGATGGGTAGAGGTTAAGCTCAAGAGCGCAGATCTTAAAAATGGCAGAGCCAGAATTCAAATAACATCTGCCCAAATCTATCCTAACCACAACTGAAATGCTGAAGGATCTGTAAGTTTCTCCCTGGCCCTCAACGGGCTCCCCACACTCAGCACTAGGCCTGGCAGACCCAGGTTCCCAATAACTGTCTGGTAAATAAGACAATGAATGAATGGGTCCGCAGGAGTGACAGAGGCTGAACACACTTTCTAGATCCACTACTGTACCCATTACAGCACCTTATGTGACACATTCTAAAGGATACATGTGGGATTTAAATCAGTGTACTAAGAAAAATAAATTCAAATACTTTTTTGCATACCTGTATGCTAAAAATAAAGAGTGCTTTCCATTCAAAAGATAAAATTCACTCATTCAGGCCAGGCACGGTGGCTCACACCTGGAATTCTAGCACTTTGGGAGGCCAAGGCAGGAGGACTGGTTAAGCCCTAGAAGTTTGAGAGCAGCCTGGGCCATATAGTGAGACCCCATCTCTATTAAAATTTTTAATATTTTTTAAAAATTTCACCCAGTCAGCAACTATTTATCAAGCATCCCCTCTGGCACAGGCTTGGTATACGTAAGAGGGACACACAGTGATGAGCAGAGGCATGTCTCAGCCTTGTCCATCCCAGCATTGAGGAATAATTCCGACACAGAACAAGTAACTCCCAGCATTAGGGATGCAGTGTGGCATACTCCAGAAACACCTGGCAAGAGTGCCCCATGGACCCTGCAAGGGGATGGGAAGTGTCCCCTGAAGAAAACAACATGTAAACGGCATGTAAGTGGGATCTGAAGGAAGACAGGGTGGAGAGAGACCATCATTCTAAGGAGAGGCAACAATATGACTTAGGGAGCTAAGAGTGATGAAGGGACTTGGGCAAGAAACCAGTGGCTGGAACAGAAGACAAGGCAAGAAGGGCAGAACAGGCGACAGGACTGAGTTCAGGCAGGCCCGGCAGACTGTGTCTAGAAGGTGGGGTGGTATCTCAAGTACAACAGAAAGCCACTCAAAGGCTTGAAAACAAGAGCACCACTGACCAGCTGGCATTTTTAAAAGACCACATAGGCATCTGGGTGGAGACTGGGTAGGAAGAGGCAAAGGCACAAGCAGGGCATGAGTCAGAAGATATCTCGATGCCGTCTGGGCAAAGGCAATTGTGGCTCGGACTGCAGCAGTGGCTGCAAAGAGTGACTTAGACACACTTATTTGGGAAAGGGAACCAGCAGGAATTGGTTTGGATTCAAATAAGATAAAAAGAAGAGAAGGCTGGGTACAGTGGCTCACGCCTGTAATCCCAGCACTTTGGGAGGCTGAGGCTGGTGGATCACGAGGTCAAGAAATTTAGACCATCCTGGCCAACATGAGGAAAACTCGTCTCTACTAAAAATACAAAAATTAGCTGGGTGTGGTGGCACACACCTGTAGTCCTAGCTACTCAGGAGGCTAAGGCAGAAGAATCACTTGAACTCAGAAGGCGGAGGTTGCAGTGAGCCGAGATCATGCCACTGCACTCCAGTCTGGGCAATAGAGCAAAATTGTCTCAAAAAAAACAAAAGGAAGTGTCAAAAATGCCAGTAATTTTATAGTAAAGAAATCTAACAAACACTACGTGAGCCAGGTGATCAAGGTTAATATCATCAGTAGTAAATCATGTTGAGAGCAGGTACCCTTGATAGGATGTGATGAGAATGGCATTTTACCTCTGTGGTCTTCCTTCCTGAAAACCCATCATCCAAGTCTAGTCACGAGAAAAACATTAGACAAATCCAAATTGAGAACACTGTATAAAACACCTAGCCGGTCAAGGTCAACAAAAAGAAAGATCTAAGAAACTGTCAGTCTAATGGAGCCTAGAAGATATGACAACCACATATAATGTGGCTTCCTGAATGGGATCCTGAAAAAGAAGACGACTTTAGGGGAAAACTAAGGCAATCTGAATAAAGTGTAGAGTTTGGTGTAAACAGTGTGTCAGTACTGGCTTGCTGGTGTGAAAAATGTACCACAGTAATGTTAGCAGGGGAAACTAGGTGTGGAGTGCACAGGAACTCTCCTTAATATTCTTCAGACATTTCTGTAACTCTACTCTAAAACTATCCTAAATTTACTTTAAAACTGACCCCCGGAATTTGACTTGATCACCTGCGAGGCTCAAGTACCCTTCACTGCGGACATGGGAGGGGACACAGGAGGAAAATCGTGAAGCTCCATCTCAGACATGAGGCCAGAGCAGCCATCAGACACTCAGCAGAGACAGCAGGGAGGCAGCTCTGGAGTAGGGCTCAGCACGGAGCTCTGAGCTCATGAAACAAACCTAGGAGCCATCAGCAGATTCAATCTATGGAAGCAGATGGGGTCACCTAGAGTAAGAATGAATATAGAGAAGGGTCTGAACTCACAGGGGGTGGGTAGGGAATGGAGAAATGGTGGTCAAAGGGTACAAACTTTCTATTATAAGAGGAATATTTTCTGGGGCTCTCATGTACAGCACGGTGTCTATAGCTAATAATACTGTACTGTTTATTTGAAATTTGCTAACAGAGCAGATATTAAGTGTCTTCACTCCTCTCTCCCACCATACACACACAGTAACTGAACTGTAAGGGATGTGCTGGTTAATTGTGCTAATCATTACACAATGTATACACACATCAAATTAGGTTGTACACTTTGAATATATACACCTTTTATTTGTCAATTACACTTCAACAAAGCTGGGGGAAAGTTTGTCATTTCCTTCAGAAACAAATTAGCGTAATTCTTATGATTTATATATTCTTGTCACCTCTATGCCTTTTTTTCCTGAAGAAAATAGTTCTCTTTTTCATGTATAAGATGATACTATTTGATTAAGTCTCTTTGACTCTCTTCTTTCCAAAAGCTGGCCAGGCACAGTGGCTCATGCCTATAATCCTAGCACTTTGGGAGGCCAAGGCAGGAGGATCACCTGAGGTCAGAAGTTCGAGATCAGCCTGGACAACCATGGCCAACATGGTAAAACCCCATCTCTACTAAAAATACACAAGTTGGCCAGGCACGGTGGCTCATGCCTGTAATCCCAGCACGTTGGGAGGACAGGGTGGGCAGATCACTTGAGGTCGAGAGTTCACGATCAGCCTGGACAACCATGGCCAACATGGAGAAACCCCATCTCTACTAAAAATACAAAATTAGCCAGGTGTGGTGGTACATGCCTGTAATCCCAGCCACTCAGGAGGCTGAGGCAGGAGAATCGCTTGAACCCGGGAGATGGAGGTTGTGGTGAGCCAAGATCGTGCCATTGCACTCCGGCCTGGGCAACAAGAGCAAAACTCCGTCTCAAAAAAAAAAAAAAAAAAAATTAGTTGGGCGTGACGGCAGATGCCTATAATCCGAGCTACTCAGGAGGCTGAGGCAGGAGAATTGCTCAAACCCAGGAGACGGAGGTTGCGGTGAGCTGAGATTGCGTCACTACACTTTAGCCTCTTAAAAAAAAAAAAAAAGACAAATACTGTATGACTCCACTTTACGAGATACTTAGAATAGTCAAATTCATACAGACAGAGAGAGCAGTAGAAGAGTGGTTGCCTGAGGCAAGAGGTAGGGAGAATGGGAAGTTACTGTTTACTGGGTACAGAGTTTCAGTTTTACAAGATGAGAAGATTCTGGAGATGGATGGCACAGCAATGTGAATGTACTGAATACCACTGAACTGTATGTTTAAAAATGGTTAAGCCAACACATTTTACATATGTATATTTTACCACAATTTAAAAAATTTAAAATTTAATCTGGCTCTCCTAATATTAGATCCATATCAAGCTACAATGACCTGCCGTGAGAAAATTTTAAAGCTGAAGAACATTAGCCTAGAGCAGCACTTCCCAAGCACTGCCCTACTGAGGTGCAGTTCAACGTAAATGGGTTACACGTGTGCCTTGTGAGGAACACTCAGCCACTCTAACCCCTGACCGGCAGTTTCTGACCTCAAGGACATTCATTCATTCTCCAGTATGTCCTACAAATATTCTTATTTTTAATGTGTTCTAAGATATGAGAAGTCATGGCTGAAGAAATAAGGTTAGAGATCACTCAATTCCATCTTCGGTGGCAAGAAAAGTTGTTTTAGTTTGCGTTAACCTACAACTTCTGCTGCCAAAGGACAAAAAAGATGATGTGATCTTACTGAAACAAGTAACAGAGATCAGTTAGATAAACAAATGAATCTCTACTGTAAAGTCACATTCTATAGCCGGGCACAGTGGCTCATGCCTGTAATCCCAGAACTTTGGAAGGCCGAGGCGGGCAGATCACTTGAGGCCAGGAGTTCAAGAAAAGCCTGGACAACAAGGTGAAACCCTGTCTCGACCAACAATACAAAAATTAGCCGGCCGTGGTGGCATGTGCCTGTGATCCCAGCTACTCAGAAGGCTGAGGCACTTAAACCCAGGAGGCGGAAGTTGCAGTAAATTGACTGCACTCCAACCTGGGTGAGAGAGCAAGACTCTGTATCCAAAAAAAAAAAAGAGAAAAAGTCATACTCCACTTCTGATAGTTTTGAATTTTTTTGAGATGGAGTCTCACTCAGCCACCCAGGCTGCAGTGCAATGGCACAATCTGGGCTCACTGGAACCTCTGCCTCCCGGGTGCAAGCTATTCTCCCACCTCAGCCTCCCAAGTAGCTGGGACTACAGGCGCACAACATCACGGCAGACTAATTTTTTTTGTATTTTTAGTCCAGTCAGGGTTTCACCACATTGGCCAGGTTGGTCTCAAATTCCTGACCTCAGGTGATCCGCCCGCCTTGGCTTCCCAAAGTGCTGAGATTACCAGGCATGAACCACTGCGACCGGCCCTGATAGATCTTTAAGAACAGAACAGGAACAATAATTTTCTCTTTACAATATGTTAGAATGACAAAAACTAAATCAGTGTATAAGGAAAGAAAAAACAATGTGGCAATGTTGTAGACACAGAAAAAACAGATCAATGAACACAGAGTTCAGGTAAAAAACCATGTATTTGTGGCAACTTAGCGCATGGTAATCACAGTATCTCAAATCAGCAGAAAATGATCACTGACTGAACAAAAGCATCCTATTTGGAGAAAAAGAAATTAGAGCTCTAACTCACCCTACTCATACATTTTTAAAAGTTTAACTATATTAAACATCTAAGGATAAAATTTCAAAACGAAAAAGAAAATCTAGGGAGAATACTTAATTGTTGATATGGGCAAGACTAAGTACACATGCTACCAAGGCCAGAAAGATTCAGTTTGGGAGCATGACTCAAGGGACTGGCATGAGGATGTAACGAGTAAGAAAACCAAGACTGAAATATAGATGACTCAAGGGAGAAAAATTATACATACTTTTTTTAAAAGAAAAATGTAGAAATCAGAAAGAAAAATAACAAAGAACCTACTAGAAAAACGACTGAAGACAATTATAAAAAGTAATATCCAAAAAATTAGCATAAATGGTAAAACCATACTAAACTGCAGGAATATACAAAGAAATGGACATTAAAAAGAGGTATGAGTCTTCCACCTGTTGGGCTGAGAAAGATATAAAAGGCTGACAATACTCACCATTGGGAAGGGTTTAGGCAAACGGACTCTTTCACTTTTGGCTAATGAGAGTCCAAATTGGTATTATACAACATTTCTTTTCTTTTTTTTTTTGACACAGGGTCTCCCTCTGTTGCCCAGGCTCACTGCAGCCTCAACCTCCTGGGCTCAAGTGATCCTCCCACCTTAGCTTCCTGAGGAGCTGGGACCACAGAACACACAACCATGCTCAGCTAATTTTGTTTATTTTTTATAAAGCCGGTCTCCCTATGTCGCCCGGGCTGGTCTTGAACTCCTGGGCTCAAGTGATCCTTCCGCCCGGGCCTTTCAAAGTGATAGAATTACAGGCGTTAGCCACTGTGCCTAGCTTGGTACCACATTTCTAAGGGCATATGGCAAATATTTACACTCTGACAAGTACTTCTGTCCTAGAACATAACTGGAGATGTTAAGTGCATCACTTATTATAAGAGCAAAATATGGGGACAACCAATAGGGGATTGGCTTAAAACTTTTTATGGAACATCCATGCTATGCCTTTATGCACATACACCCACACACATATGCACTGACACAAAAAATGTCCAAAACATATTGTGTAAATGGAGAGAACAAAACAGGGAAGCTGTATGTAATTCCTCTTGTGTGTATGTATACTCAAACATATATACATGCAACACACACGATTTACATAGTCTTTTGTAAAGTCCAAAAAAAAGGATATAAATCCAATTGCTCACAATGGTTATCTCATAGGATGTACAATTTTAGAATAAAGTCAGTTTATAATCTCTACACTCCTGTTATTACAATTTTTTCAAAAAAATTTATTACTTTTTAAGTATATATTATATATATAATAAAATAATTTCTATGGGAGGGAAAAGTAATCTTTGGCAAATAGGAAATAATGATTTGTACGCTCCCTTTCTTCATTATAATGCATAAAGTCCTTCCAATATAAGGCAGCTCTTCCAGTTATGACTGAATGGTCTTACAACATTCGTATTATTCTTTTACACAAAGGAATGCTCTATACTGAACAGTCAAAAGGTAGATCTCTTGATTGAGCTATGGCAAAGTTATATATGACACTGGAATTCTCATATAAAAAGCATAAGACTCAAAAGAAAATGAAGGAAAAAAAAGCATAAAATTCAGCAAATAAAGAACAATCTTCTTCATGCATGCCTAAATTAGAAGGAGCTATAGCCTGTCAATACGATTTCAGACACACAAGATCACTGTGAGGCTAAACTTAGCAAAGATCCATGAAAATACTCACTGTAGGATCAGACCAATTAATTGGTCAAAAAAACTAACTGCAAGAAATATAACTTTTTAATATATGACCACACCAGTATAATGCCAGCTAAACTGGTTTCTGTAATGGGCATAAAACAATCACAACACCCCACCACCACCACACACACGCACCACTTTAACTCAGAATAATGCTGAAAACAAGGCAGGTTGTAACAGAACCTCAATATACAAAGTAATATATAATCTCAATTTTATTTTAATAATACTGAATGAAAACAGTCACCTCTTAAGTTGGCTATGTCCCTAAGGATAAGTAGTTCTGTAAATTATATTAAGGTATCTAAGAAACAAACATACAGTAAACAAAACTAATGCCATGAAACAAAAATACAAAGAATTCGAAATACATTTAAACAGTTAAAATCCTTTAAAAGCAAAAACAACTGCAATTTGAACTGGGGATATCAGTACTAACATTCCTACAATATGTCTTCATTCATGACTAGCCTTTCTTCAGTATCCCACTACTCATTCCTTTCCATTCCTGGGATCTTGAATCTTTAATTCATTCACGCAGCAATTATTTATTGAGCATTTACTATGTGCCAGGCACCATTCTAAACTCTGGAGATGCAGCAGTGCGTAAAACTAAAATCTCTGCCCTGGCATACCTTGCATTCTAGTGGCATCAAAGCCCATCAGTGCCACCACTGCATAAAATTACATCCTTCTGGCCACTCCACCTCAACATCCCTAGATCTCCCCATTAGTACGCTCTATTTTTTTTCTTTTTACAATGCACTTGGCAGATTATTTTCTTTTCAGTGTCCCCACTTTAGAATATTAAGCTACGGAAGACAGGAATGCTTTTTTATGTTTCATATGTTACAAGAGCTTAGAATACTGCCTCTCATACAGACATTCAAATATTTGTTGAGTTAATGAATGCCTTCTCTTCCCTCTATGGTCTGGCTCTCCCTCCAGGGAGAGGGATGAAAGTTACTCACTTCTATCCTATTTTGTAAACAAAACATGCGTCCTCTGTCCTGCAGCCCAACTCTACCCAGCCTTCTGCTTTCTAGCTTCTTTGAAGATGCAGAACTGCAGTAGTCTGTACCAACTATCTCCACTTCCTCACTTTCACTGCAACTGGTTTGGTTTTGTTTGGTCACCAAAGACTTCTTCATCTGCAAATCCAAATTTATTTTACTTTTTTAATTGAGCAAATAATTCGTATTCACTACAAAAGTACACAGAAAATGGTATCACATGCCATGTAATGACTTAAGCCAGAAACCTGGGAGTTATTCTCAACATCCTCTCTCTCTCTCGTAGCCCACACTCAGCCCATCACCAGTTCTGAATGATTCTATTTCGAAACCCCATCTCCAAGCCATCCAGTTATCTCTAGCCCCACTGAGGGGCCTTGGCGCCACCTCCACCATTAACTTTCGCTGGATTCCTGCAAATTGCACCCAGTGGTCTCTCAACTTCTATTCTTGCCTCCAATCCCCTGACCACTCTGCACCCCACACGGAGGCTGTAAATGGTAAACCAGTCGATTAATCTCCTATTTCAGACCTCTACCATGGGCAGCCCTTCACGGGGACATCTCAGTTTCCAAGGGAGCCTACTGCTGCTGCAGCTGCGAGCAGCATGACCCCTGCTGTGGCCTCTTCTGCCACTCTGCCGCCCCCTAACCTCTAAACACCTCCCACTTCTCACTTCAGACATGCCAAGCTCTTCCCATTGTGAAGCCTCCCCTCAGTCTAGATCACTCTTTGCTTATCACTCATCTCACCAAGCTAAACTCCTCCTCATCACTTCCATCATAAAAATATCACTTTCTAAGAGAAGAATTTCCTGGCTTCTCATGTAAATTACATCTTCCTCTCTTACAGCAGCCTGTATTTTTCCTTCTTAACCCCTTAAGAGCACTGTGTAAGTATGTACCCATTCTTATAATTATCTGCTAATGGCTGTGTCAGGTCTCCCTTTATTTTTAATTTTTATTTATTTATTTGTTTGTTTGTTTGTTTATTTATTTATTTTTGAGACGGACCCTTGTTCTGTCACCCAGGCTGGAGTGCAGTGGCATGATCTCAGCTCACTGCCATCTCAACCTTCCGGATTCAAGCAATTTTCCTGCCTCAGCCTCCTGAGTAGCTGGAACTATAGGTTCACGCCACTATGAACAGCTAGTTTTTTGTATTTTAGTAGAGACGGGGTTTCAATGTGTTAACCAGGCTGGTTTCGAGCTCCTGAGCTCAGGCAATCCGCCAGCTGCGGCCTGCCAAAGTGTTGGGATTATAGGCGTGAGCCACTGTGCCCGGCCAGCCATCTACCTGTAAAGGCAAGATTTTGTCTTGATCAATCTATCTATCCATCTATCCATCCATCCAATCTATCTAACCAATCTATTTAATCTATCTATCTATCTATCTATCTATCTATCTATCTATCTATCTATCTATCTATCTATCTATCTAAACTAATCTATGTATTCCCCAGGGACTAGAACAGTGCCTGGTACAAAAGAGCTCAGATGAATGACTGACTGTCCTACCACCCTATAAACTCTGCACAAACAAATTCAATGTCTATTTTGTCTACTTTTAAGTATCTAGTAATAAACACATTGTCTGGCACACAGAAAATACTCAACATTTATTAAATAAATGCTGAATGAATACCCAAAAAAAAAGTGGCAGGGGGAAGCATCATAATTCTATCTGTCACAGAAAGAAAAAAAGAAAAAACCACTGATACCATCTTGGCATGTTGATATATACAGCCTTCCAGATTGTTCTACATTGTGTTAATTCTATGGCATCCAGTTCCTGCAACGCAGGTGGCTTCTCCAGCACCCATCTCCACAGGCACCTGCAGCTGCTCCAGCCTCCAGAGTGCAGAACACAACGGTAGGCCATACCCAGCAGCCAGCAGCTCCTCCCAGCATCCCACTCTGGAGGTTTTGTAGCAGGGTACCTCCAGTAAGACACCTCCCCATGAAGAACTCTTCTGTGGCACCCCAGTGAGCAACTTCTGGCAGTTATCAGAGGGTGGATTTCCATTAAGTTCCACTAGCATGACATCTCAGCAACTTCTCAGCCATGCAGGAAACCAGCCATGCCCTCTAGATAAGGTCTGGATCTTGGTCCTGGGAGAAAGAGGGACTCTTCCTCGGGGGCTCTACCTCAGCCCCAGGGGCAGCAGTTGCTCTGTTTATCTGCTATTTTCATATTCTTTAGAGTTCTCTTCACTTTTCACTAGCCTAACCAAATCCTTCATTACTTCAATTCCCTGTTATAATTAGTAATTATTCACATTAAATGCTTCTTTCAATTTACTGGTGATACAGTTTGAGTCTGTGTCCACACCTAAATCTCATGTTCGGCTGTGATCTCCAATGTTGGAGATGGGGGCTGGTGGGAGGTGACTGAATCATGTTGGTGCACCTGCATGAATGGTTTAGCGCCATCCCCCTTTCGTGCTGTTCTTATGATAGAGTTCTCAAGAGATCTGACTGTCTAAAAATGTGTAGCGCCTCTCCTCCTCTCCTCTCTTTCTTGCGCTTGCTCTGGCCATGTAAGACAAGCCTGCTTCCCCTTCACCTTCTGCCATGATTGTAACTTTCCGGAGGCCTCCCCCAGAATCCAAGCAGATGCCAGCACGATGCTTCCTGTACAGCCTGTGGAACCATGAGTGAATTAAACCTCTTTTCTTTATAAATTACACAGTCTCAGGTATTTCTTTATAGCAGTGTAAGAACAAACTAACACAACTGGTTTCTCTCTCCTGATAGGATCCAGACTGATGCAAATTTGGAATTTGTGTTTGTTGTTGGTATATAAAATTGCAATTGTGTCCAGAGTTAGCTTGAATCTTACAACCTAGCTTATTATTTATAAGGTATAAGGAGTTTTTTTTTTAATTTTTCCATGTATGTAATCAGGTCATCTACAAAATCACAGTTCTGTTCTTCCCCTTTCTGACCCTTGTACTCTCTATTTTTCTTGTTGCACTGAACTAGGTAGGACTGCCAGTAAAATAACCACAATTGGTGACAGTGAAAACAACTTCTCTTTCACAGTCTCAAAAGAAAATTTTCAACATTAAACATGGTGTTTGCAATATGATTTTTCTGAGTAAATCTTTACCAAATTAAGGAACTTAACTTTTATTCATAAAGTATTAAGAGAGTTCATTTTGAATGGGTTTTCGTTTTGTTTTTCTTTCAGACAAGAGTTTCACTCCTGTTGCCCAGGCTGGAATGCAATGTTGTGATCTTGGCTCACTGCAACCTCTGCCTCCTGGGTTCAAGCAATTCTCCTGCCTCAGCCTCCTAAGTAGCTGGGATTACAGGCATGCGCCACCATGCCCAGCCAATTTTGTATTTTCAGTAGAGATGGGATTTCTCCATGTTGATCAGGCTGGTCTTGAACTCCCAACCTCAGATGATCCACCCACCTCAGCTTCCCAAAGTGCTGGGGTGTGAGCCACTGAGCCTAGCCAGGTATTAGATCTTATCAAAGGCAATTTCTGTACCTCTGACATTATCACATGGTTTTTCTGCTCTACTCTATTAATTTAGTAATTTATACTGATGAATTTTTCAAATATTAAACCTATCTTTGTAAGTATGATATTCTGAATTTAGTCTTTTGAAATTTGTTGAGATTTGCTTCATGAATCAACAACAATTTTGATACATGTTCCCTACGTATATGAAAAGAATGTACAGTCTATAGTTACTGGGTGCGGTACTGTATTTCATATGTCCTTGACTTATCAAAGTCTCAAGTAAATTAATATTTTTACCACTTCCAGGACAATGCAAAGACCATAAGATACTAACCCTTATTTAACATCCCCCCAACTTATATGCTACTATTATATTTTTTAATTCTATGTATATTTTAAACCACAAATAATTATTTTACCCAATAGTGTTAATTTACATTTACCATCTTATTTATCCTTTATTTGGTCTTCACCCTTCCAAGCATCTTAAAGCTTATTTCTTTATCCTGGATAAAGAAATTATCCAGGATAATTTCTCTTCTGCCCAAAGACAAATCTTTACTAGTACTCCCTTTAGTGTAAGCCTGGTGCAATTAATGCTGATATGGTGATATAGTAAGAAACATATATTTGGTCTTCATTTCAAGTTCCTGGCACTGAGCCCTGAAACCCTTGGAATTTCCTGAGTTAGCGTTAAGAAGAGCAGACATACCTGAGTTTACGATGAGAGGACTTGGGAGAACAGCGTTCTGACTATCAAAGCAACCACTCACGTGATTAGAGAATTTAAATGTTCAGTCCCTCCCACTCTACTCCCCACACCACGACCTCCTGGAAAGGGAGACAGGTTGGAGATTGAGTTCAATAACCAATGGCCAATGATTTGACCGACCATGCCTTCATAAAGGAGCCTCCATAAAAACCCAAACAAAAGAGTTCAGACAGCTTTCGGATTGGTGAACACATAGGGGAGCTGGGAGGGTGACAAACCGGGAGAGGGAGTGCAAGTTCTGAGTTCCTCCCCATTTGGCTGTTCCTTAATTGTATCCTCTATAATTAAAAGTAAACCTAGGTAAATGTTTTCCTGTTTCATGAGCCATCCTAGGAAATCACGGAACCTGAGGAGGGGGTTATAGAAATCCTCACTTCAGAGCAGTCAGTAAGAAGTAATGGGAGACCCAAACTTGCAATTGGTTTCTAAGGGACAACCTTGCGAGACTGAGCTCTCAACCTGTGAGGCAAGTAATTCTAGGCAATTAGTATCCACATTGAGTTAAACTGCAGAATACCTGGAGTCCACAGAGAACTGGTTGATATTTAAAAAAAAAAAAAAAAAAAAAACCTACACATTGGATATTAGAAGCTTTGTGAGTAGAGAAGAAAGAGAACTGGGGTTTTGGTTTTTTCTTTTAAATCCTTCTCATTTTTGTTGATCTAAAGAAGTGAGAATTTTGTCCTCACTTTTGAAGGATATGTTTGGTGAGTATAACATTCTAGTTTGCCTGTTTACCTTTTTTACATTTTCCATTGCCTTCTGATAAGAATGCATTGTCTATTATATCTACTAAGAAATTAACTGTCAATCTTATTGCTCTTTTAAATGTAGTATGTAGTTTTTCTCTGGTTACTTTTTTTTTTTTTGGAGACAGAGTCTCACTCTTGCCTAGGCTGGAGTACAGAACTGTGATCTTGGCTCACAGCAACCTCCGCTGCCTGGGTTCAAGCAATTCTCGTGCCTCAGCCTCCCAAGGGGCTGGGATTACAAGTGTGAGCCACCATGCCCAGCTAATTTTTGTATTTTTAGTAGAGACAAGGTTTCACCATGTTGCCCAGGCTGGTCACGAACACCTGGCCTCAAATGATCTGCCCACCTCAGCCTCCCAAGTGGTTGGGATTATAGGTGTGCACCATCAGGCCCAGCTAATTTTCATATTCATATTTTTAGTAGAAACAGGGTTTTGCCATGTTGGCCAGGCTGGTCTCAAACCCCTGGCCTCAAGTGATCCATCTGCCTCAGCCTCCCAAAGTGCTTGGTTCCAGGCATGAGCCACCACACCTGGCCTCTGGTTACTATTAAAGTTTTCTCCTTATCTTAAATTTTCAAATATGATTTCAAGTATGATCAAATAACAGCACACTGAAACACAAGGTTTGCAATAATTTTTAAATCTGTGATTAGATGGCTTTTGGCTCTTATGAACAATTCTCAGCAATCTTCACTCCAAATACTGTTTCTGTAGCACTTCTCCTTCCTTTCCTACTAAGATTTCAATTACATATTGGTTAGACCTTTCCACTGAATCCCTAAGACTCACACTTTCATGTATGTCCAGGCCACTTTTCTTTCCATGTTTCATTCTGAACATTCGTTTTCTACTTATTAGTATTACTAACATACCGTTAAACCCATTAACTGACATCTTAATTTCAGTTACAGTCCTTCAACTCTAGAGTTCACATTTGATTTTTCTATTGGGGAGGGGATGGTGTGATTCCAATTTCCCTATTCTTATCTTATAATTCCTTAAACATACTACATATATTGCCCTTTTCTAATCACTTATCTGGATACCTGTTGATCCACTTCCATATTCCACTGTTTCTCTTGGTATTCAGTAAAACTCTCTTCAATCCTCATCTGCCTGGTGGTTTCTGAGTGCCAGACGTTGTAAATAAACATAGAGCTCATCTGAAGTTGAGTGATGCCATTTTCTTCTATTAATAAAAGGAATTATACTTGCTTCTTTCCAGAATACCTTGATCCAGTCAGGAACTGAGAGGATCTGGAGCTGGCCTTCAGTAACTGTGAGAAGCTACTATCCCCAAGATATAGGCCTTTAGGTTTCCTACTCAAACCCTAAGAAGTTTTCTTCCTCCCTGACATGTGCCAAATTCCAATTTTTGTCTTCTGCCCTCAGAGTCTATCAAAAACCCTGTTTAGCTGTCCAGCTTCTTATCTGCCTAATTCTTCTGGAATCAGCAGATTCCTTTGGGGCAGAAAAGAATGGAAATGCTGGTCTCACATCTTGAGCTTCCCTACCCCACCACCATGCCCCACATCTTAGACCCACATACCTTTACTATTTTGTTAACTCTCGCTTTCCCTCCCATAAATTTTGATTCAAATTTTTTCCATCATCTCTACTTGTTCTCAGCAGAAAATAAGGCCGAACAACTTAGTCTACCACTAACCAAAGAAAACAGAAAAATCTTCCCCAGTCTTTCTTCCCTCTTTGTGGGTTTACCCCTTTTGTAATTTCTTTCTGTCATTTTACCAAAATTTTGGAAGGATGAAAGATAAAGACATCTTCAATAAGTCCTACTTAACCAGAAACCTTCAGTTACTCATTTTTTAATATATCATTTATATATTAAAGATATTAAACCTCTGCCTGTCAAATATGTGGCAAACACTTCTCCCAGTTTGCCATTTACATTTTAATTTTATGGTATTTTTAGCACACAGACATGCTGTATTTACATGAAAATTGATTAGTCTTTTCTTTCTGTTATGATTAGGATGGATATGATCCCTTCTATCCTGAACATAATGTAAATTTGGACCCATATTTTCTCCTAGTATTTTTACTATTTTCACTTTCTACATTTAATTTTTAGATTTATTTTGGTATAAGGTATGAGGTGGGGACTTAACCTAATTTTTTTTCTTTTTTTTCTGAGACAGAGTCTTGTTCTGTCACCCAGGTTAGAGTGAAGTGGCACAATCTCAGCTTGCTGCAACCTCCACCTCCCGGGTTTAAGCAATTCTCATGCTTCAGCCTCTCAAGTAGCTGGGATTACAGGCATTCATCATCACGCCCGGCTAATTTTTGTATTTTTAGTAGAGATGGGGTTTCACCATGTTGGCCTGGCCAGTCTTAAACTCCTGACGTCAGTTGATCCTCCTGCCTCAGCCTCCCAAGTGCTGGGATTATAGGCATGAGTCACCATGCCCAGCCTGCGCTAATACTTTTAAAGTGTAAGCCAATTTTTCTAAATCCATTTAAATAAACAGCCCTCCATTTCTTCCTCAAAACTGTGCCTTTATCATATACTAAATTAAAAAATATTTTCTTAACAATTCTATAATTTTACTCTGCAACCTGGCATTGCTGATCCCTACTGCTCATTCTCCTTGCTACTTTTCCACCCTTAGTTTCTATAACTCTCCCAGCTCCCCTCATCTTCAACTATTCCTTCTTAGTCTCCTTGGTACACTCAATTTCCTTCCTATTTCCCCTCTCTCATTTTCCAGCCTCCTTTAGTTCATTTCTAGAAGCTTTTTCTTCTCTCATTCTCCTACTCTCCAAGGAAAATTCTATCTGTACTCTCAGCTTCTCTGAGCTCTCTCTAGGTCCCAAATCTACATCCAACTGCTTTCTAGGATCTCCAGATGTTCCCCAGTACTCTAAGCTCAACCATACAAATATAAATACAGTATGTCCTGAAACCTACTCTTCTTTATGCATTTCATTATCTACAGTACCACCATCACTCAAGCCAGAATCTCAGTAATTTCTCCTCTCCTTTGCCATGAAAGGATCCAGAATAAGCCACTGTAGCATAAAAATTATTTTGAGCTGAAGGCATTTGAGTTCCTGAAACCCCTTATCTGCCTAAAAGTAGAGCCTCCTAAAAGAACTCAAAGAACTCAACTGTCATAAATCCTTTCCCACAGGGGCAACTCTAATCTTCTGAGATGAGAAGACAACCAAACAGACAATGTCATGAAAATATATAGCTTCCATTTATTCTCCTAAGGGCCCATTTATCTTTCCAAATAGTTATTTGTTTTCCAGGAAGTGCCCTTTCTCCCTCTCCTCTTCATCTATTAAGATGGTATATAAACCCCAAATTCTAAGGGCTCTTTTCAGTCACATTTATTTGCCAACTCCCCCAAGTATTTACAAGATAAAAATCTACCTTTTCTCTTACTAATCTATCATTTGTCACTTTAATTCAAACGCCCCCAAGTACTGAACCTAAGAGAGTAGAGAAAAAGTGTTACAGCTATCACATCTTAAGAGGTCACATTCAATGCTGCTGACTCTAGCTCCCAAGTCAGATCCTTTGCTACTGCCAATGCCTAAAAACAGTTCTTTTCTTTTTTTTTTAAACGGAGTTTCGCTCTTGTTACCCAGGCTGGAGTGCAATGGCGCGATCTCGGCTCACTGCAACCTCCGACTCCTGGCTTCAGGCAATCCTCCTGCCTCAGCCTCCTGAGTAGCTGGGATTACAGGCACACGCCACCATGTCCAGCTAATTCTTTGTATTTTTAGTAAAGACGGGTTTTCACCATGTTGACCAGGATGGTCTCGATCTCGTGATCCACCCACCTCGGCCTCCCAAAGTGCTGGGATTACAGGTGTGAGCCACTGCGCCCGGCCCCAAAACAGGTCTTATTTACTACCTCTGGTGTGGATTCCTCATCAAACTCTCAGCTTTCTTCCAAACCATTCTCTACATGGTCCACAGAGTAACTGCATAACATAAAAATCAGATCATTTTCCTCTTCTGATTAAACTGTGTGATAAAAGGCCAGGTGCAGTAGCTTATGCCTGTAATCCCAACACTTTGGGAGGCCAACGTAGGAGGATTGCTTGAGGCTAGGAGTTCAAGGCCTAGGCAACACAGAGAGACTCTGTCTTTATAAAATAAAAATACAACTATTAGCCAGGTATAGTGGCGCACTCCTGTAGTCTCAACCACCCTAGAGGCCGAGGTACGAGAGGATTATGTGAGGCCAGGGAGTTCAAGGCTAGGGTAAGCTATGATCAAGCTGGGAGACAGAGTAAGATCTTCAAGAAAAAAAAAATCTGTTAAAATGAAAACCCAGGCTGGGCACAGAGACTCAAGCCTGTCATCCCAGCATGCTGGTGAGGCAGATGGATCACCTGTGGTCAAGAGTTTGAGACCAGCCTGGCCAACATGGTAAAACCCTGTCTATAATAAAAATACAAAAATTAGCTGGAGCTGGTGCTGCACACCTGTAATCCCATCTACTAAGAAGGCTGAGGCACCAGAGTTGCACAAGAGTTGCTTGTGCCTCACGAGGCAGAGGTTGCCGTGAGCTGCGATCGCACCACTGTACTCCAGCCTGGGTGACAGAGTGACGCTCTGTCTCAAAAAAAAAAAAAAAAAATTAAACCCAATGTGGCATACATAGCCTTCTATGCTTTAGCTGCTACTCTCTAACTTAACTCAGCCATCTCTCTCCTTAACCCTAAACTAGCCATACCAAATTATTGAAGCAACTCCAACTATTTCCTTCTTCCGTTCCTCAGCACAGGAAAGGAAGTATTAATGGTCTGAATAAATGTAGTACCTTCAGCCCAGAAAGTTTTCTTGCTGATTCTCTTTGTCTGCCTAGCAAATTTTCTAATCATCTTCAAGATACAGCTTTAGTGTCATTCTTTTAAAAATATCCATCCTTCACTTGAGGCCAGGAGTTCAAGTCCAGCCTGGCCACCACAGCAAAACCCCACCTTTACTAAAAAACACAAAAATTAGCCAGGTGTGGTGTCACAAGCCTATAATCCCAGCTACTCAGTAGGCTGAGGCAGGAGAACAGCTTGAACTCAGGAGGCAGAGTTTGCAGTAAGCCAATATGGCACCACTGCAGCACTCCAGCCTGGGCGACAGAGCGAAACTCCATCCTCACAAAAAAAAAAAAAAAATCCAGCCAGGCGTGGTGGCTCATGCCTATAATCCCTGCACTTTGGGAGACCGAGGCGAGTAGATCACCTGAGGTCAGGAGTTTGAGACCAGCCAGGCCAACATGATGAAACCCCATCTCTACTAAAAACACAAAAACTTAGCTGAACGTGGTGGCGGGCGCCTGTAATCCCAGCTACTCTGGAGGCTGAGGCAGGAGAATCGATTGAACACAGGAGGCAAAGGTTGCAGTGAGCCAAGATCACACCAGTGTACTCCAGCCTAGGCAATAACAGCAAAACTCCATCTCAGGGGGATGGGGCGGTGGGGGGTGGGGGTGGGGGAAATCCATCCTTCAAGCGTTCAAGAGGACCATCACTGCCTTCTTGCTGCAGATATATCTTATCCATACACACTTTATAATTCTATTACATCTCTTATCATACCATATTGCAATCATTTTTATGTCTGTCTTCCCTCTAAGACTATGGCCACCTTTCATTTACTTCCAGCTGGCCAGACTTACATACTGATCAAGGGTGTCTCCTTGACCAAACTCTAGCCAAGGTCCTCTGAATCCGCTTCCCAACTAGCCTTCAACCTTCAGTGTCCATCCTTGTCTGTACAGCCCAGTTTTAGCAAGAATTCTGTCAACATGGTTTAGTAATACTAGTGATTCTTTATAATATTAAATTTAATCCATGTAGAAGTAACCTGTGTGTTGGGACTCCTTTTAGTTAAAAAGTTGGCAAAAAGCTAGAAATCTTCATAACTACAGCAAAAAATGTTTCTAGTCTTTGCATATAAATGATACAAGCTACTGTTTTAGAACTTTTTTAAAAACCTTAAAAAAAAAAAAAAACCTTATCCATTTCCTAACTATGGTACAACTACAGCCCCAGGCAGAAAAGCTGCATATCTTTATTTGGACAATTGTCTCATTATAAGGAGACTAAAAAGAACCATAACAAACATTCAAATAAAAAAATGGCTCCACGTAAATGGGACAGTAGATAAGGGCATTTTCCATTAGCTTTAGATGATGAGAATATTCTCAGATTATCAAAACAGATTTCATATGAAAGTTTTAATGAATCTGTAAAACCTACTTTTAAGTATAATCAAAGAAATCCGAGTTCAAATTTTAAAACCACATACACACAGTGAGAAGTGAGAAAAAATGCCTTATATGGTTTGGCTGTGTCCCCACCCAAATCTCACCTTGAAATGTAATAATCCCCATGTGTCAAGGGTGGGCCCAGGTGGAGACAACTGAATCATGGGGACTGTTTCCCCCATATTGTTCTCCTGGTAGTGAATAAGTCTCATAAGATGAGCTGGTTTTATAAGTGGGAGTTCCCCTGCACATTCTCTCTTGTCTGCTGCCATATACGATGTGCCTTTGCTTCTCCTTTGCCTTCTGCCATGACTGTGAGGTCTCCCCAGCCATGTGGAACATGAGTCAATTAAATCTCTTTCCTTTATGAATTACCCAGTAGTCTTGGGTATGTCATTATTAGCAGCATAAAAACAGACTAATACAACATCCCATTAACCTATTTTCAAAACTTATTCCCAGACCTGTCAGGAGACCTGGAGGTCTGTCACTAACAGATCACAGTTACTACACTCTAGCTTTCCAAAGAATAGCACTGTAGAATTAACAGATACAACCTGGTAAGAAGCAGTTAGTAAACTGAAACTTCCACATCTCCAAGAAGCAGCACTTAAATCATCCATGGTAACAACCCTTCTTTTGCGTTTTCAACCTGTGGCAGTTTTGTTTAAATAAATAACAGCTTTATTGAGATAAAATTCACAAATCATAAAGTCCACCCACTTAAAGTATATTTTTTAATATATTCACAGAATTGTGCAACCATCACTATGGCAGTTTTTAACTTGATTTGGTTAGGCTAGAATTCCTTAGGATTCCCTTCTCTGGATCTACACAAGATTTAAAAGGTGAAAAGTAAAACAGCCATTACTTTCTCAGGACTGAGATAGTTAGAGATGGTACAGAAACAGAGATGCCAGAGGGTTCCAGCTTGTCCACATATGCTGCTTCCGTCACTAGCTTTTTCCCCAACTGCCAGCCTTGCCAACCAACAGAAGCCCCTGGACCATCGGCAGCTGGGCAGCAGACCCACAGAAGTGGTTGCTACGCAGAGGTGATAGCTTTTTCGTCAGGTTCCCTTTGTGGTCCCACTCTAGAAGCTGTTCATTCCTGGCTTCTCAGACCCTCCACAAGTTCTAACTTGGCCACCCACACAGGTGCTTCAGGAGAGGTGTTTTCGCAACATTTCTCTGGTCCTCTAATTCCTCCTTCTCGACTGTTATTTTTCCAGCTTTACCCCACAGTTGTAAAATATCTTATTCCTACAAAAAAATAAATCCTGGCTGGGTGCAGTGACTCACGCCTGAAATCCCAGCACTTTGGGAAGCCAAGGTGGGTGGATCATGAGGTCAAGAGACTGAGACCAAATACAAAAATTAGCTGGGCGTGGTGGTACACACCTGTAATCTCAGCTACTCAGGAGGCTGAGGCAGGAGAATCACGTGAACCCAGGAGGTGGAGGTTGCAGTGAGCCAAGATTGTGTCACTGCACTCCAGCCTGGTAACAGAGCGAGATTCCATCTCAGAAAATAAAATAATAAAATAAATCTCCTATTTCATAACACTGTGGTTCTGCTTCCCTGACTGAATCCTGACTGATATCCACGAGTTACTTATGTATCCCTAAACAGTAATTTAGCATTGACTCTTTGAACTTTAGAAAAATAAAATCTGATCCTATGCATTCTGTGAGAATCTCCCATGGTGTTGCATGTAGTTGTATTTTGCTCATTTCTCACTGCTGTTTGATAATCTATTTTATACCACACATCATTTAAGGTTTTTTTTTTGGTTTTTTTTTTTTTTTTTTGACACAGGGTCTCTCACTCTGTCACCCAGCTGGAGTACAGTGGCACGACCTCAGCTCACCACAACCTCTACCTCCCAGGCCCAACCAATTCTCCCACCTCGGCCTCCCGAATAGTGAGGACTACAGGCACACACCTCTACACAGGGCTAATTTTTGCATATTTTTGTAGAGACAAGCTTTTGTCATGTTACCCAGGGTGGTCTCCAACTCCTGGGCTCCAGCAATCCAACTGCCTTGGCCTCCCAAAGTGCTGGGATTGCTGGCGCAAGCCACTGTGCCCAGTCCCATTTCAGTGAATTTTTAATTAAATTATATACAAACAGAAAAGAGCACAATTTATATTTGTATGTGTGCATGTGTATCACACCTATCGTCAAGAAAAAATATTACCAAAACCCCAGAAGTCCTGCTAACATGTCCTCCCTCCTCTCCAAAGGTAACTACATCTCCTGACTTGCACCACCATGAATTAATTTTCCCTTTGTTTTGAACTTGTATACAGAATCAAACAATATATAATTCTGAGTGTTTGGTTTCTTTCTCTCAACATCATGTTTGTGAGAGTTACTCACTTCTTGAATCTTCATCAATTCATTAGTTTTCACAGCTGCACAGTCTTCCAAGAATACACATAAGAAAAACTGCTAGGCTATATATATGGTGTGCAAATCTTCCCCCCTCATAGTTAATTCCACTTTCCCAAAGTGGTTAAACTAATGTAGATTCCCAACAGCAGTACATGAAAGTCGCCCTGCTCTGCTTCCTGCTGACATCTGATGGTGTCTTTTTTAATCTGGCCATGCAGATGTATAAGGGCATCTTACTGTGGAATATACTCTACATCTCTCTGATGACCAATGAGGTGGGGTACCTTTCTGTAAGTTTACTGACCTGTGAAGGGCCTATTTGAGTCTCTTACTCATTCTTCTATTGGGCTGTCTTCTTCTCACCAATTTCTAGGAATTCTTCTAATAGTCTGTATATAAGCCTATATTGGCCAATCTCACTCTATGACTTGACTTTTCATTTACTAATGGTGTCTTTAGATAAACAGTTCTTTGAATGAAATCCAGTTTATCAAAGTTTTCCTTTATTGTTGGTGCTTTTTGTGTCTTATTTAGTACCTATTTACTATACATATCAACACAGGCAAGTGAACTAATGTGCAATGCATTCTATTAGATGCTGTAGGTGTATCAGGTGCTAAAGGTACACTAATTCCTTAAATTCTCCAAACCATCGTGAAAAAGTAAGTATAACTAACTCAAAGGCAGACACTACTGGAGGTGCACTGAACAGGAGAAGAAGCTGCCAGATCCAGTAAGCAGACCCTTATAACCCTAAATGTTGTACACTAACTGTGCACTCTAGTGTAAGAGTATAATTCTTACAGTGTTCTCACAGCCACATCTAATATGCCTACCCATATACACAGAACATGCACATACATATAACATGTTACCCATATACATGTAACATACATATACATATACACATACACATACACATACATATACACATACACATACATATAAGATTTACCCACATACATTTAAATTTCTGACTCATTTCAAAAATTGAAGAAGTAAGGCCGGGCTTAGTGGCTCACGCCTGTAATCCCAGGACTTTGGAAGGCCAAGGCAGTCAGATCACCTGAGGTCGAGAGTTCAAGACCAGCCTGACCAACATGAAGAAACCCCACCTCTACTAAAAATAGAAATTAGCTGGGCGTGGTGTTGCATGCCTGTAATCCCAGCTACTCAGGAGGCTGAGGTTAGGAGAATCCCTTATCCCTTGAACCTGGGAGGCGGAGATTGCAGTGAGCCAAGATCACATTACACTCCAGCCTAGGCAACAAGAGTGAAACTCTGTCTCAAAAAAAAAAAAAAAAAAAAAAAAAAAATTAAAGAAGTAAAAAACTAAAGAAGTCAACCTGACTAAAGATTACTTTTTATTTCCAATGCAATCTCATGAAAAAGTAGGATGGTATAGGCCTAAAACATTAAGACTGACATCAATCATCACAAGCAATTCAATGGTACAAATCAATAATATGAAAAAACCAAACAGTAAGAAAACTGTAAATCAGTAAGTGGAGTAGGAGGAAAACAATTACTTTGGAAAGTTAGAAAGCAAAGTGAGATTAGCCACCATGAAATATTTTTAAAATTATACTGAAGCTGTTGTGGGAGTATGTCAATGTCATAGAGAAGCATAAAAACATTTAGGGCTGGGCACAGTGGCTCACGCCTGTAATCCCAGCACTTTAGGAAGCCAAGGCAAGTGCATCACCTGAGATCAGGAGTTTGAGACCAGCGTGGCCAACAAGGTGAAACCCCATCTCTACTAAGTAAAATACAAAAACTAGCAGGGCTTGGTGGTACATGCCTGTAATCCCAACTACTTGGGAGACTGAGGCAGGAAAATCGCTTGAACCCAGGAGGCAGAGGTTGTAGTGAGCCAAGATCACTCCAACCTGGGCAACAGAGCAAGGCACTGTCTCAAAAAAAAAAAAAAAAGAAGTTTGGAAATACACAAAGAGGACAGTTAAATTACTCTCATAGTAATAAAACTATCCCCAGCACTTTGGGAGACCAAGGTGGGTGAATCACAAAGTCCGGAATTCAAGACCAGCCTGGCCAACATGGTGAAACCCCATCTCTACTAACAATACAAAAATTAGCTGGGTGTGGTGGCGGGTGCCTGTAGTCCCAGCTACTTGGGAGGCTGAGGCAGGAGAATCGCTTGAATCTGGGAGGCAGAGACTGTGGTGAGCCGAAATTGTGCCACTGCACTCCAGCCTGGGCAACAAGAGCAAAACTTTGTCTCAAAAAAAAAAAAAAAAAATATATATATATATATATATATATATAAGAGACCATTAACAGCCATCCCTACTCTGAGAACTCCCTGTATCAGGTTTGAGCTAACCTCTTGATCACTTTTCTGGATCTTTCCCTGACCAAACCAACACCATAAAGTTTTCTAACAACTGAAATTCCTCAAAAACTAATCACCTTGTAAAATATTGGGTCTTTCCAAACTGGATGAGCACTTAGAAGGAATGCTCATCTCACAGTGTTCCAAGACCAGGTAGGAAATGCAATGAACATCTATGAACCTTGAGGTGTGGAAAGAACAGCAGCTAAAAGATGGAGACAAAAACTATGGGAGGAAAAGAAGAAAACATAATTCCCACGTTACAAATAGCTGCTTCATTATATTAGGCTAAACCATTCAGACAGGAAAAAAGTGTAAAGAAAGCTACCTGAAAAACAGAAACGAACAAACTGCGCCCTAACAGATACCAAGCTTTGGTAAACTCATATGCACTGCTTATGAGTTTTAACCCAAATTCAGATGTATCAGTTGATTCAGGTGATCTACATTTTAATAAAGTAACTACATTTAATAATGTAGTTATTAATGTAGTTATCACTTGTCTATTACAAATGTTCCCCTCCAGATTTCCTTTTGCTTACTTTTTTTTTTTTTTTTTTTTTAAGACAGAGTCTTGCTCTTGTCACCCAGACTGTAGTGCAATGGCAAATCTTGGCTCATTGGAACCTCCCAGGTTCAAGCAATTCTCCTGCCTTGGCCTCCCAAGTAGCTGGGATTACAGGCATGCACCAGATTGCCCGGCTAATTTTTTGTATTTTTAGTAGAGACAGGGTTTCACCATGGTGACCAGTCTGGTCTTGAACTCCGGACCTCAGGTGATCCACCCGAGGTACTGAGATTACAGGCATGAGCCACCGCACCCGGCCCTTTTGCTTATTTTTAACCACAGTTGGTTTAATCACAGTGAAGACTTCTTTTGAAAGTAGTCAACAGTAGATTTAAGGCAGTGGTTCTTAGTCCTGGCTGTACTTCAGAATCTCCTGGGGAGTTTTTAAAATCCTCAGCTTAGGCCCTATCCCTGAGACTCCAGATGAATTAGTCTGTGGTGGGGCCCAGGCTATGATATGCTTACAAAGCCGTCCCAGTGAGTCTAACGTACAGCAGGGCTGCGAACCACCAATATGAAGAGCACTGACTGGACTAGGAGCAGGAAGAGGAATGGCTCTTCTGAGCCTCACAGCGAGGGCATTTTTACCACGTTATACGGCATCACAGCACACTCACTATGACATCCACTTGTTTCTAAATACCCTTTAAGACCAGCACCTCCCCCACTTGAGAGCCAATGGTCCAGGAATGAATGGGTTTGCACTAACTTGGTCTTCCACCTCTCTTGAGCATGTTGTGGAGTGAACAGATGTTATTAAAACATAACACAGTAAAGAAAGAAATGGAGGCAGGACTACAATTTAGCAGGTGAGGAGAGAAGAGCAGAAGTGCAAGGGAAGTGGTTGGGGCAGGAGAGGAAAGGAGAAGCCCCCTCCACCATGGTGCTGAATCTGGGCAAGATCATGACTGAGCCAGGTTCCCCAGGAAGAAAGGGCTTCTTCTACACAGGTTCTATACTGACTTCAAAGATTTGGCCAACCACCCATGGAATGACGACAGCATCTGATGTGCAGCTGTGGGCCTGTAGTTGCTGCTGACAAGGATCCTTTCCACTGACCAGGCACAAGCAACAGGAGTCATCAGTACGTTCTGCTGCTCTATTAAAAACAATCCTGTGAATTCCACTTTCATATGCCTCCATCTCTATAAACCATTTCTTGGTTTCACTCCAGGTTCTTCACCCAGTTAATCTTTCCAGAAGATACTACACTAATGCCCCTTCCTTTCAGGGAGTCTTCCCAGAACCTCCGCTTTACATGCCGTCTCCCATTTCATCTCTGAGGTGTCCTCTGTGCTTTTCCTTTGTAATTCTTGCCACTACTTAACTTTCCTTCACAGCAAAACTGCCACCAAGATTCTTTAAGATGTGCAGCTCCACATCCTCACCTCTCTGGCTCTTCAAATACACTCCAACTGGGCCACCGCACCAGCACTCCATTGGAAACACTAATCAAGGTTACTCATCAGGTGACCAAATCCCACAATGACTTCTCCAACATCATTTTACCTAACTTCCCAGTCACCTTTGTGATACCCTTTGTGAAAGGAATAGGAACCCCAAAGATATACACATCCTAATCCCCAGAACCTATAAATACACAACATTACAAGGCAAATAATTAAGGCTGCAGATAGAATGTAAGTTGCTAATCAGCTGACCTTAAAATAGGAAAATTATCCTGGATTATTTAGGTGGACTAGGTGTAATTAAAAGGGTCCTTAAAAGTGGAAGAAAAAGGCAGGAGAGGTCAGAGTAAGTGAATGAGAAGAAAGCAGGATCACAGAGACTGTACGTTGCTGGCTTCAAGACTGGAGGAGGGAGCCACAAGCCAAGGAATATTAAGCAGACTCTGCAAGGTGGAACAGACAAGGAAAGATTCCTCCCTAGGGCCTCCATAAAGAACATGGCTCTGCCGGCACCCTGACGGCAGCCCGGTGAGACCCATGTCAGATGACTGACCTACAGGACAGTTAATAAACTTGTTTTAAGCCACTAAATTTGTGGTAATTGGTTACAGTAGCAAACATAAAAGTGATGCGCCCTCCTTAGAACACGTCCTTCTCCTGGCTTGCACCTCATACCTGCTGCTTCAGCACTGTGCTTCCACCTCACACCAGCCTCCTGTGCTGCCTCCTCCTGCTCTGCTCAGGGCTTAGTCTCCCCTTCCCCATCCCTCTTGTGCATCTCGGGTGATCTCACCTAGTCTATGGCTTTAAATGTCACCTGTGCATTGACAGCTCTCCAATATTTATCTCCAGACAGGACCCCTCCCCAGATTTCTGGGCAGTTGCCTATTCACCATCACCATTCCGGTGTATAACAGACATCTCACAACCAGAACATCCCAAGAACACTCTTGTTTTCCACTTCTTTGTCTCAGTGACGAGCCCTAGCACCAATGCAGTAGCTGGGGCCACAAAATTACTCCTTTCCTTTACCCACTAACTCCAATCCCATGAACTCTGACAGCTCCACCTCTGAAATATATCCATTTCTCGCTCCATCCCCACCGCCATTTCTTACCAAGATCACCAGTTACTGCAACAGACCCCTAACTGGTCTCTCTGCTTCCTCTGACTGCCACACAGTAGCCAAAGAAAGCCTTTGAATGTAAAGTTCCATATTATGTTTCTCATTTCCTAATAGCTCATCCTTCAATAACTTTGTGTTGCCCTTAAAACAATATCTCAACTCTTTTTTTTTTTTTGGTGAGATGGAGTTTTGTTCTTACTGCCCAGGCTGGAGTACAGTGGCACAAGCTCGGTTCCCAAGTTCAGGCAATTCTCCTGCCTCAACCTCCCAAGTAGCTGGGATTACAGGCATGCGCCACCATGTCTGACTAATTTTGTATTTTTAGCAGAGATGGGGTTTCACCATGTTGGTCAGGCTGGTCTTGAACTCCTAACCTCAGGTAATCTGCCCACCTCAGCCTCCCAAAGTGTTGGGATTACAGGCATAAGCCACCGTGCCTAGCCCAGAATCTCAACTCTTTATGCCTACTTGGCACAACAAAATCCACCCTGCCTATGTTACCCAGCTCATCTCTGCTCCAACCAACAATGCTTTTTTCCCCATTTCCTGAAAGCAAGCATACTCCTGCCTCAGGGCCTTTGCACAGGCTATTACCTTCGCCTAGAATATTCCTCCCTGAGATCCTTAAGCAGCTGGCCTTCCTTTTATCACTCAGTTCTCAACTCAAATGTCACTTCCTAAGAAAGGCCTTTCCTAACAAACTCTACTAACATGCTCACACCTCGGTGTCCTGCTCTACTGTATTCTAAGCACTCTCTGAAATTCTTACCTATTTGTTCACTTTTCTACTGTTTTCCCTCTAAACAATAAGCTCCCTGAGAACTGGAACCTCATCTTATACCCTTAGCAATTCCAACTAGTGCCTGGTACATAGTATGCCCTCAAAAATATTGATGAATGCATAAATGATGGCATTAAATTAAATGGAATATTAATAGGCAGTCAATAAACATGATGTTGGCCGAGCACAGTGGCTCACACCTGGAATCTCAGCACTTTGAGGATCATTTGAGGCTAAGAATTCAAGACCACCCTGGGCAAGATAGCAAGATCCTGTCTCTACAAAAAATAAAAAACTTGCCTGGTGGCCCATGCCTATAGTCCTAGCCATTCAGGAGGCTGAGGCAGGAGGACTGCTTGGGCCCAGGAGTTTGAGTCAGCTATAATCACACCACTGCCTAAGTGACAGAAACTCTGTCTCAATCCATCAAGAAACAAACAGGATGCTGTGGATCTCTATCAAAAAAGGCCTAACATATATACAACATGTTAAGAGAAAGGCCAGGTTATAAAACTAGGTGGATAGTAAACCTATTCTAGGTTAATAAATTTAGAAAAAATGTCCACACGGGCACAGAAAAATATCTGTAGATACATATATCAGAAAGAAATCTGAAAGAAAAAAATCTGAAGATACATAATTGGAAACTGCTGACTTCAGATGGTAGAGTTTGGAGCGGTTTGGCCATCTCTTTATTGGTTATGTGGTGTGTATGAATTGCCTTTCCCGCGCTCATGCTTCTACCTGGAAAGAGCTCCTTCCCAGCGGACATGCTGGCTTCCTGGCTTACCCGTCACTCACTCCTCAGGAGTGGCTTACCTGACTGCAGAGTCTGAGATGAAGAACCAAGCATGTCTACCTCAGTCCTTCCTTCTGTGGTTGTGGGAATGAATTCCCACACAGGGAGCGCATATTTTGCTCCTCTCCTCTGCCTCACAAGCTTTTCTGGGGTAGCTCCCATGGACTTGCTTAGTGCTAATCAGTGACTATCACCAAGCCAGACTGTTTAATTCAGGAACAGAGTATTAGCAGCCCACTTGAGCACCAGACTAAATGATATTTGTTGATGTAAATCTTTATTCATTCATTCACTGAACAGTCCCTGGACATGCCAGGGACTACTGTATATACTTAGAACAGTGCCTGGCATGTATGTATGGCATCTAGGCTCTTGGATCCACCGTGAAGAGAGCAAAAATCCCTGTCCACCTGGAACTTAAGATTCTAGCAGGGTCAGCCAGACAATACACAGTAAAAAGATGTAACTTACCCAGTATATTCGATGATGATAAATGCTAATTCCAAAACACTCATGCCTCACTACCCTCATTTATGAAATAAAAAATACATAATCACCACACAGCAGGTTCTCTGAATTGCTTGAGGAATAGATTGTTGAAAATTGCTTAAATACCAAAAAAATTTGATTAATAATAAGTAAAGCATTTAACAAAAATGCTTCTTAAATAAAACAAAGTCTAAATTTTGCTCAACAGTACAAAAATAAAATAAAATTTTAACTAGCACATTAACAACTATCTTCTGACATCAGGAATGCAGATCTGTTGCTACACAGCTGAAAGATGTGTCAGGAAAAACGGGAAATGACTCTACTCAGACCTTAATTTCATAGATTCTGCTTAATTTCCAGCTATTTTAATGTACCCTTTCTCAGAAATGGGAAGCAGATGGCATTTTCCCATTCTCTTCACTTTCTTCACTTTCAAAGAAGGAAATATATGCAAGTGTTTTCCCCTTGTCTCTCTGAAAAAGTGTCCCTTTGCAGCATCTCCTAAAAACGATCCCCATCTTCCCAGGGGGGCCTCCCCTTGGCCGACTTCTCTGGACAGCCCCCGTTCCTCACCACAAACCCCCAGGAGGACGGGACCCTCGGCACCTTGTCCTTGACCTTCTGACTTTCCCTCTTCCTACAGGGTGATCTTAAGGGTACACGCTACACACAAAATTTCGGAATGTTGCTCTCTTTCCTCAAGAGGCTTGGCCTGGGACCAGCAATACCTGTCTCAGCCCCTCTGAACAGCTGCTTCTCTTCGGACTGTATACTAGAGGTGGCTGCTGTTTCTAGCCTAGGTCAAGTGACTTTTCTGCTTCCTTGTTTCTCGCACATGGGAGCCTTTTTTCCCAAGAAACTCCTGGGCGTTATGATAAAATGAACTCAGGACCAAATGAAGCTTGCCTCAGAATCCACCTCAGTGCTACAGCAGACACCCCACCTGGATGAATGCACATGGATGCACCCACATGCACATGCACACACATGTACACAAACATGAACGCTGCTTCACCTTGTCCAACTCTCCAGAGTTGATGGGCCTCCCAGTTTCCTCCTTTCTCCCCAGATGTAAATTCCAGGTTCTCACCATTTTACAATCTTTTCAGGTCTACCTGCTTCACCAGACCAGTGAACACTACCACAGAAGCTTGTAAGAAAACCTTATGAAAGCCACCTAAACTGCCCAAATACATAATAACCTTCCTTACGGAGAAAACACTCTCCCAAACACACATTTCTATTTCATCGCATTCACCCCAACCCATCTGTGGTCTCTCATCCATCTAGAAAGGATTTCTTTTTGTTGTTTCTTCATTTGCTTTTCCAGCTTTCTAAAAGCACTAACAATGCAAAGCTTGTTTAGGAACTTCTTTTAAAACCAAAAGAACTTCATAATTATCAAGATAACAGAATTTATCATCAGAAACCTGTGGTAGGCAGTATTTGAAAAGACTTGAAGGTGGGGAGGCAGGTAGCTGGATAGGCCAGTAAGTAGGCAGATACACTGTGACACTCAGCTTTAGGGTCCTGCTGTCTTCAGCAACTTGAGCCAAATGGATATGGAGAAGAAGAGGGGGCAGGAATTATTGTTCATGCTGCCTTTTAAAAAAACACTGAAAAATTAGAATATGCTTCTGTATGCCCACTCCACTGCCATCCAAACTTTCAAAGAGCTTCCTATGTCAAGACATTAACAGATAATTTAGATAAATGCCAAAAATAAAACCTTCACATTCCATGATTGTTAGGTGCTTATTAGCTAAAGACATGAGAAAAAAGCTCTAGAAAGCTCGATTGTAACCTATGTAGCCAAAGCACACCAAAACATGCATGAGTGGTACGGGGACAGCAGAGCTGAGCATACGGTCCAGTAAAGTCGATGAGAACACACTTCCAGAGGCTGAGATTCTTCATCTAAGTGAGCTTTCACCTGGGCACTTGTCAGAAATGCACATTCTTGGGCCCCACCCAGGACTGGAATTCAATCTCTGAATTCCAGCTTCAGTACTAGACAGGTATGGAAACTTGGAAAAGATACCAGAGAACCTTGAGCCCCCTGAAAAGATGCTGCCAACCCCTGAGCGTGCTGACTCCACTCAGTCCAGAAGGCTGCAGGGGAGATGAAAAATGTTCTGAACTTAGGTAGTAGCCATGGCTACACAACTCTGTAGATCTATTAAAAACTACTGAATTGTCCAAGTGCGGGCGGGGGCTCACACCCATAAACCCAGCATTTTGGGAGGCTGAGGCAGGAAGACTGCTTGAGCCCAAGAGTTCGAGACCAGCCTGGGCAACATGACGAGCAAGACTCGATCTCTAAAAACAATGTATAAATTCGCTGGGTGTGGCACACACCCATAGACCCAGCTACTCAGGAGGCTGACGTGAGACGACAGCTTGAGCCCAGAAGGTCCAAGCTGTGGAGGGTTATTATTGTGCCACTACACACCCCAGCTGGGGCAACAGGGCAAGACTCCCTCTCAAAAAAAATAAAAAAGCTCTCTCTGGTCTCAGCTGCAGAAGCAAGATGACAAAAGGAACGTCACCATTTGGAAAGCACTGCAGTAGGACACACACACTGTGCCACCGCTGTGGCGTGAAAGCCTACCACATTCAGAAGTTGACCTATGGCAAATGTGGCTACCCCACCAAGCACAGGAGGACGTATAACTGGAGTGTCAAGGCTAAAAGACAAAATGCCACTGGGACTGGCCAAACAAGGCACCTAAAAATTGTACACCACAGCTTCAGGCATGGATTCTGTGAAGGAACAACACCTAAACCCAAGGGTGCAGCTGGGTTCATCTTAGGAATTTCAACTAACCAGATCATCTTAGGAATTTCAACAATTAGTCAAGCAATAAATGTTCTAGTTTTTAAAAATACAAAAAATAAATAAAAATAAACACCTACTGAACTGTACAACTTAAAACTAAGTAAAAAGATGATTGACAGTTAAAAAAATTAATCAAATAAACTGTAAACCTGGACCCAAGCCTCCCTGCAAAGTCCAACACTCCCCAAGAAAACCTTCAAAAGCAACAATAATCTTCAAAGACAAATCTTCAAAGGTCACTAAGTGCCACCACCTATGAAAGAGAGGCCA
Source organism: Saguinus oedipus (assembly GCA_031835075.1). Taxonomy (NCBI): domain Eukaryota; kingdom Metazoa; phylum Chordata; class Mammalia; order Primates; family Cebidae; genus Saguinus; species Saguinus oedipus. The sequence continues at coordinate 44,619,553 of CM063175.1, read as the reverse complement.
AGTAGGTTAAGTGCCTTACCCAACACTCAGCTGAGGAATGGCAGAGCCAAGACTAGAATCTGCTCCTGACATCAGCTCTGCGCCCCTTCCAAGACAGCAGCACTTCTGAACTGAGCCTCTGTGGAAGTATTTTCAGGGGGCTGTGAGTCCATAAAACATTTTTAGCTCTGCATCTTAATTTAGTGTATAATCTGAAAAAGTAACATCTAAACCAAGTATGTTCTAACACACAGAGTCACTGCTCAGGTGTGTGATTTCTGGTTACATCTGCCCTAGTACCCAGTGGTGTCATTTAAAGTTTCTTGGGCTAATGAGAAAAAAACAGAACTGAACTTAAGACTAAATGATATATTTGTACCAAGGTCTAATGAGAGACTTATACAAATGTGTACTGTGTAAATAACAGCTTCTCAGTGTAAAATAACTGCAGGACACAAGACAGTACTGCATGCCAAATTCAAAAGAACCTGCTTGAGAACAGTCAGTTTGATACTCATGTTGCAAGGGACAATTCAGTTTTGGCAAAACATGACCTACTGCATTTAACTAAAGCTGTTAACATAAACTTTACTAGTTTTGTAGTTTCTTTTTATGTAATGCATATATCTGAGTTTTATATTTGCATAAGAACTCCAAGAATTAATTTTATACTGAGCTTTTTGTTTGTTTTTACACAATTAATTCATCCAACAAATATGTACTGAACACTGACTGTGGCAGGTATTTTAAGTGCCACATACTGAAGTAATACTATAATAAAACTAGTTTAGGTTAAAACTGAGGAAGACCCAGAGAAATTTTCTTCCTTTAAAGAAAATGTTCTTGAACATCTTATTTAAATGTTATCAATATTGCTGTACTCTGCAGGTGCAATTTACTTCTCTTACTCAGGCCTCAGTGTCAAATCTGCCTTCACCTGTCGCCTCACACCTATGTGGGACGACATTCAGCCCCAGCTTTTCAATATATCCCATGGAATGCTGCTGCTAACGCTGAGGCACTGCACAATTGACACAGGCTGTCTGCTCTACAGGCTTGTGCCTACCTGGATGTCAGTTTCATGTATCTCACTTCATACCAGCAAGGTGAACAGAAGAACTATATTTAACCCAAGTACTACAAAAGTATCACACTTCATTTGAAACATGGTACCATATACTGTGTTTAAAAACCAAATAATGTCGCTCTTAAAACTTGGCTCTCTGTGTTGATTATATCTGCATTTTCATATCTGCAATTTAATCAGAAAAGCCCTGCCTGGAACAAAAATATCTGGGACCGTTCAAACCACTGGTCCTGCCAAAAGCTAAACAAAACCAAGCCCTACCTAAAGGTTAACTGACTTTCCAAGTCATCAAAACTGAAGTATCTCACCTGCCTTTATGATGACAGTACTGGTGCTCTTCAGCTTGGCTCACATTTAGGAAGTCTGAAGTCTTAAATGACCCCCCATAAATGTGTGTCTATATTTCAAAGAAATAACACGTGAATACACCAGAAAAACTAATCACTGAAAAATTACAACCCTAAACCTAACATCTACAAAGTTATACAAAGAAAAAAAAAATTAAACACAACACTCAAGATTATGTACCAACAACAAAAAACTGATTAATGAAATTAAAAAAAAAAACTGATTAAAGAAATTAAATTTAAAAAAAAGTAAGGTAGCCAGGCACAGTGGCTCACACCTGAAATCCCAGCACTTTGGGAGGCCAAGGCAGGCAGATTGCTTGAGCTCAGTTGTTTGGACCAGCCTTGGTTGGCAACACGGTGAAACACTGTCTCTACAAAAATTAGCCAGGTGCGGTGGCAGGCACCTATAATGCCAGTTACTCAAGAGGCTGACGTGGGAGGACTGCTTGAGCCCAGGGGGTGTAGGTTGCAGTGAACTGAGATTATGCCACTGCACTCCAGCCTGGGTGACAGAGTGAGACCCTGTCTCCAAAAAAAATTAAAAAAAAAATAGTTGAAATAAAATATTTAGTAATTCTTACAGTCTTAAAGTCCATTTTTCTCACCTAAAAGTAAAGAGTTGGGGGAAAAGTACTCAAGACTTTAAAGGGTAAGTTTCCTCCTATAAAAAGCATTATAATTATACTCAATTTTGTTTTTCTCCTGCAGACTCTTTGGTGTGGCTTAGAATGTATCAACCTATACTGCTCTCTACATAGACATTTTTACCATTTAAAAATGCATTTAATATGACACTCTAAAGCTACACCTACTAAAAACATCTGATGAAACTTTCTTAAAGGATCAGTACAAACTAGAATTCTACTTTGTTTGCTTACTCTAGAGAAACTCTGTATTACAGGAAAAACAAAAAAAGAACATTAGTTCAAAAATAGTAAAGCACAACAGTGATTTGAACATATTTAGGGAGAACATTTTCATTATAAAAGGTTCATGGTGCTGCATTAGTTTGGCTTTGGAAGAATGCCAAGTGAAATCTAGATCCAGAGACTAGGGAATGCAGTAGTTACATTTTAAGTCAAACAGCTAATTAATGACTAAACAAATGAATTTTCAGTCTGGACAACATATATGGAGTACTAATATACGTAATTATGAAGTAGTCATTTGTGAATTCAGACAGTAGCATTAGCATAATTATTTCTGGCGCTGGGCCTTAAAAATACTAACTTAAAATGCAGAAAACTTATAGTAGTTCACCTGATGAAAATATGAACACCAAACCGATTATGAAACAAGAGCTGGCTCTTTAATGACTGTGCTCTGTGTTGAATACATTCTTTCTCCCCTGCCCTAAATATACAAGTCAGGCCTAATGCTCAAGTTACACACAGATACAAAACAAAATTTCTATTTTTAATATAGTTTTTTCATTATCCATAGTCCATATCCTAATAGTCATTATTAAGAATTAAAGCTATCAAAATACGAGAAAAGATTTTTTTAAATAAGGAATCAAAACTACTTTCTCAAGAAATGAGTGTCTGTCAATTTCTACAAAAATCATAATGCAAAAATACATTCTCTGTTACAACATTTTATAATCAGATCAAGAAGCCAAACAATTCTATAAAACAAAGGGATTAGAAGTCACTGAACAGCTACAAGATCTTGGAAAAGTCACCTTGGTCTTGCTCTGTGAAACCAAACCAGGGACTATGGGACTCAAAACCGGGCTGCAGGGGCTGAACTCCTCTGTCCCCCACTTCCCGGCTCTGACTCCAAGTACATTAGTTAACACATCCAAGGCTTCCTCATCTATGAGGACAGTCAAATAATCTACCTCATAGGATTAATTCAAAGATAGAATGTGATTATTCATGTAAAAGACTCTGTAGTGCCTAGCATACAAAAGATATTCAAGAAATGCTAGCTTCCACAATTAGTGCGCTTATCACCACCTTCACTCCGTCATCTTTACAACCTGAGGAACGGAGTTTGTGGTTGAGGGAGCATAATCTAAAATTGATTTGGTTTTAGACATAACATTTAATTTATTCTGTAATTGCAAATAACATCCAAGAAGGGAGAGGATTTTAGGTATTCAAATGGGTTCAAAAAAGGTTAAAAGTAGCTTAAGTAGGCCCAAAGATCTCTCTTTCTAGACTCTTCCTTTTAGTGACTTTCAGCTTCATGAAACATTTGCATATGAACCCACAATACTAATCCTGTATTAACTCTTCTTAATTCAAAACTACATAACAAGCCAGGCACAGTGGCTCACGCCTATAATCCCCGCACTTTGGGAGGCTGAAGAGTGTGGATCACCTGAGGTTAGGAGTTTATGACCAGCCTGGCCAACATGGTGAAAACCTGTCTCTACAAAACTATAAAATACAAAAATTAGCCAGGCATGGTGGCGCATGCCTTGTAATCCCAGCCACTCAGGAGGCTAAGGCACAAGAATCACTTGAACCTGGGAGGTGGAGGTTGCAGAGCCGAGATCACACCACTGCACTCCAGCCTGTGCGACAGAATGAAACTCTTGTCTCAAATTAAAAAAAAAAAAAGTACATTACGGAATAGACTTGCTGTAGTTTAGGTTTGTAGGCCTTTGATTAAAAGTCTGGACAGTAAACAACAGAATGAAAGTTCCAAAGAATTAACAAGCAACACAGAAGAAATTAAGCTCAGAGACAGGCTCTATGAAGTATGCTATCTTGACCAAAAAATAACTACTTTCTACCTACACTCCCTCATCTCTAAAAGGAAATGTAACCCACCTTGCAATATCATTATAAGGCTTACAAATAATGATATAAGGTATCCAGTCACTAGTCAAGAACAGGTGCTCAATAAATGGCAGGATGGAATGGGCACAATCTCATTCACAACGCAAACGCACGTGCGCACACACACACATACACAGTATAAAAGGTTTTCTCAAACAACCACAAATACTTAAACACAGGTGTGAGTAAAGCAATTCCTTATCAGTATGAAGAAGTCACATTATATCCAGCAATTCAACTGTACATGTCCAGCAGAAAGAGAGAGAGAGAGAGAGAGAGAGAGAGAGAGAGAGAGAGAGAGAGAGAACGCTCATGAACATGGAAAACAGAGAAAGATGACAGTTGACATTTCATACAGGCAGCTCCAGCCACCAGTCTTACTTTGTGAACATATGCTGTGCAGAGAGTGAGATGGAAAACACAAATCTACTGTGCTCTCAACTGTACGCATTCCCACACGCCTCTTCCAGTGTGAGCCCCTTAAGTGGGATCTAAAAAATAGAGTTTTTGTACAACACAGCTTCTAAATACTTCATGTGGTCCTCAACCAAACACAGAAATCTATTCCAACTCTGGAAGCAAAATGGCCTCTTAATAAGGGCAGTTTGACTACGTTTTATAAGCAAGTCAAGGGATTTCACAGGCAATTCTGACTAAATATGATTTAGCATTACACAGGACCACAAAGCCCCAATGAGAAACAAGTCAACATGAAGGGCGGCAGGCTGAAGAATGTACGAAAATGCCAATCCCAGGTAGAGCAAAGAAGTGCTTTATAACAGCACTAATTGTTTCATTCCTCCTATTATCCAAGCAAGTTAAAAATAATAATAATAATAATAATGACAGGTTATCACTGCCACATAACACTCTGCAGATTAACAATTTGTAAGGTAAGTCTTCTGCGTCACACTTAATATTCCCCTATTTTCCCAAAGCCAAAAAATAAAACAAGAAAAAAGGTTAGGTACTCTACAGAGAAATTAGTCAACCTGTAATTTGAGTTCTCTCTTAAGAGTTTTTGTCAGCTGAGCTGACAATTAACTGAAAGAACAGCCCGTCCCAAGGGAAAGGGTGATGTATGGCTTCACTCATCAGCTGTGCCACCTTCTGCGGCCTCCACCCTTCGGAACATACACTCCTCTACCTAGATTTCAGCATGAGTGACAGCTTACACAGACCAATCCACATTTTCCCATCTAGATCATCAAATTTTGCATTTTACCAGTCAGAGAAAGGGATGCATTTTCCTCTCTGTAAGGTGAACTATGGCAGCCTATGGTCTCCAGGGAGTATGTGGACTGAGGTCCAGAAAAAAAATAAAGAACAACTTCTCATTTTTTCTTTTAATCTCATCCTCTATAAAAATTCTTTAGTGGATGCTTTAAAATGTATCTAATATACTAGTAAGGCATAACATGTAAATAATTTAGAGGTAAATAAATATGTGACAGTTGAAGGGTTATGCTGAAAAGTTTCAAAAAGTTTTGAAGCCACTGATTGAAAAAACTTACCAACTAAATTCCTAACATTGCTACATCCAGTTTTATAAGACTCTTAAGGCCACTGATTTTAATTCACTAAGCAATTTCTGGTTTCAAATATAATGTCAAATCATCATTAAAATCAACTGTCACAAGACATGGGCCTATGGGAAAAAATAAATTAACTGCCAATTCTACAAGAAATATAATACTGAAAAATATATACTTATGGGTTGGGTTACATTTATAAGTACACTAGAGCTAATATATATAATAATATGGTATCAAATCTATGTTTCAGGGAATACTAAGAAATACATTGAGTTTTTAAATAGTTCATAAGTTCTGACTTACTAAATGGCTTCCAAATTATATAATACTATTTCCCTGATAGAGTAACAATCTATGATTAAGACTAATTTTCAGCATATTTACTTAATTTTCACGTCTAAAAATGTCTGAAACAGTTAATAAATAACTGGTTAAACTAGCAAATGTCTGTTAAAGCAAAAGCATTCTGTGTGAGGGGGAAAATGTAAGTTATGCAAATGATCAACACTTACAGAACTTCAAAGAATTTTACAATCAGTTGAGACAATGTAACAAAGCTGTAAGGTTCCAGTAAGTATTTAAATCTAACCTGTGATAAGCAAAGAGATTCATCCACATAACCTCTCACCATGCAAAACAAAAGCGTTCTGAATCAGGAAGTTGCGCCAAAGAATCTTTAAAAAATAAGGCTCGACAGGCAGCACTCTTTTCTTCTGGCGTCTTTTAACAGAACTGAGTATCCAATAAGGGAAGAGTGCTACCTTACCTTAACTTGGACATCAATGTTGAGCCAGCACATAAATGGATTTAGACCAACCTGAAAAACCAGCAACCTCAGCCATTTGAATTAAAGGAATAATAACTCTCAAATTGATGGACATATACCCAATTCTCATCACCACACTAAATGGGCATTACCTTAAAGTGAAATATTCAGATTTCAAAATTAAAAAGATGACAAAGCAATCTACTCCTAACAGTAAGACTCCTAGATTAAAATGTACTCAAAAAGGAAACATCATCCAAGATGATGAACGTCTGTTCATTCTACTTCATAAATCTACTTTCTAATTGGATGCCAAATAAATAATCTACTATACAGCCTTCATTCTTTTTTTTCCAGCCTTCATTCTTAATAAAAAGTCTTAGCATTAAGCAAATTTTCTTCATTAGAAAGGATGAAAAGCCATTTCAGTCATATGAAGCCTGCCCTTTCCAACTCTATAGAAATTCACATTGCCAAGATACTACACATTCTGTGGAATACTGGGACTGTATATTTATTAATTTATGAGACATAAGAACTAATGTTTAACTGGCATGCAGGCAGAATTAACCACTAAATGCAAGACATCAAAATGCAAGAAAACAGAAACTCATGCTAATTTAGTTAAGTCAACATGCACATTTTATATCTTTCAAAGCAAATCAAGCAGATCAGAGAAAGATCAAAAAACACGTTGGTTGGTTTCTGTCAAATCATATTAAATAATCTCATTTACAATTTCCTAAGTCAGTATTTTAAATTTAAAGCTAATATAAAGTAGGATTATGCAAAACCACCTAAAAAATTTGCCCTTAAAATAATTATACCCTTAAAAAAAAACAAACTTATCTACCTCGTTAGTGTTCCAACGGTGCCTCTCTTTTGGTAAACTTGAACATTTCGGCAGACATTCAAGCAGCTTTTTCGGTAAAAAGATTTTTACATGACTACTATTGCTGTTCCCATGATCATCTATAAAGAAGAAAACAATAAATTTAGAGAAAATAATAGAGAAAATCTCCTTTAAAGTACACTGGCAAGGTCAGAAATAGCAGCTCAGCTTAGTCAATGTGAGACCAAGAGCATCAGAGGCCCCACTATTCCTCTTAGCAATACTCATTTACACATTTATCAGATAGATGGCAGCAGGAATCTGGTCAAGAGGTTTTAAAATAGGATCGGGCTTGTGCTCCATGACATGTGAGTGAATAGGGAAAATCCCAGCAGCTGCCCATAACCAGAATGTTATTTTTTAAAGGTTCTTTCCCCATGTTTCCATGAAGCACATAAAAATTATAAAATTAACGTCACAAAACCCAAAAATCTTTTATTAAGCAGTTGAAAAAAATCTTAAGTTTCTTAGGTAAGAAGAATTATAGTAATATGACTATTTTGTTCGTAAATACTACTTTATCCCCTAGAATATACATGAGATTTAGCCTTTCAAAAAGCAAATCACAAATCTTATAAATACAAGAGATTTAAGTCTGCAGTTAGCTACCCAGGTAATACAGAAGCTAGCCTTTCTAGGCCTGAACATAGAAACATCATTTTAATTAACTTGATTTACATATACATAGCTACATAATTAATGTGTTTCATCAAAATGTAACTTCTAAATGAGTTAGAGAAAAATTAATTACTTTCAGACTAGATGGTATGTCTGACTACCAAATAATCAGTCTACCTGATGCTTTCTATAAGAAATCATTTCCTTTACATAACATTTACTTCACTCATTTATTTACTTATACATCATTTATTATTTCACTCCTATAAACAAAGTTCCTTTGCCTGGCTCAAAATTTCTTGCAAGCTTTGGCACATTTAGGTCAAAGTTTCAAATTATTCATTCCAGTTTTTTTCATGCTAAATAAGATCCCCAATATATGAAGAGTCTAACATATAACTAGGTACTAAGGAGCAACACATTAAAACATGAAGGACTTAATTTGCTCCAGTAAGTTACAGTTGAAACAACTTTTCCTGATAGAATAAGGCGCTGTAACACTGAACTCAGAGTCAAGAGTCCAAGATCTGGCCCAGTTCTGCTACTTTCTAATTGTGTGACCTTGGGTAAGTTACTTAATATTTTTAGTTTTCCCAAATTAATAAGATTAGATTAACTCTGATTCTTCTCCAGACAAAAATCCCTATAAAATTTACTGTCATTAAATAACTTAATATGCCTTACAATTAAGCAACCTTATGTAGTAAGTATACAGGAATCGGTTAATAATCTTAAAAGTGAAATGCAACAATAACTTTTTCCAGTTATTTTCTATAACTTTGTTTAATACAATCTATCTTTTTAAACAGGTTAAAAAACATCAAAGAATAAAAAATTTTTCCTAAGGTCACAAAATCCCCTCCAAACATTTTCCATGTGATTAACACATTTCTTCTCAAATAATAAGACCTTAAAAGGAAAATACTGGGCATAGATATAAAGTCTAAAAAATTGACTACATCATATAGAAAGATTTTATAGAGATGAACTTAGGAGAGTTTTAGCATACTCAATCTTTTTTGGTCCATGAACTACACAACCAATTGAATTATAATACCAGTCCTCTATTTCTATAAGCAGTATAAAAACTTTAAATATCTAAAAACTGACTGCTTTTAAGACCCTCAAATTTTTAATTTAATAGAAAAATAAAATTAAACTTTTCAAAAATCTTGCTATGAAACCAAAAAGAAACTGTTCAACTAAAAGAAAGTTCACAGAAAGTTCTGTATTAATTACACACTATAAAACCTTGGTAATTTTATGTGCTTATGCATGCTCCCTGCACTTCATCCTCCCAAGGGAAGTACCATGGGCCATAAAACTTTAAAGCAGAGAATACCAAATCACAGGAGCCTTTACCTCCCTTCTCTCTTCCCCTAAGTAGTTTTATCCTCATTTTTAAAAATCCCCCATGATATGTACAATTCTGAAAATAGAGGTGAATTCTAAAATCCATATTCAATTCAAATATTCAACATTTACAGGTACCTTTTTTGAAAACGGCACTATACTAGTTGCTCAATGGATGAGCTTGCTCTGAATTGTTTATGAATAGTCATATCTCTAAGAAAGCTATCAGCTTAAAGTACAATTCTGAACATTTATGAGCAGAATATTAAGCCACAGCTTCTATGTTTGTGATCACAATCTGACGTTAATTTTCTGTTCTTTTAGCCTCTTTGAGGAACCCAGTTACCGTGTGGTATATAAAGTACGTGTGTGTGTGTGCGTGCATGTGTGTATTGTTTATGTGTGTAGTAAAGGTACTCTTCTCAATAGCACAATTAACTGCTATAGAAAAGGCTTCAGTCTTCCACTCTGATACTAAATCAGGCAATGGTAAAAGTGCCCAAAGAGGAAAAGGAACAGGGCTGTATAAGCGCCCTCTCAATCTAGTTTCTAAACATTACATTTTACATGGAGGTGTGGCCATGGAGTCACAAGGAATAGGAATATGACTGGCCAATGGGTTCCCCTTAATCAGTTTTTAAACTATACCATTTGCAGAATTTTAGGTTCACACTGAATATAAAATGGATGCTTTTTTTTTTTTTGAGACGGAGTTCGCTCTTGTTACCCAGGCTGGAGTGCAATGGTGCGATCTCGGCTCACCGCAACCTCCGCCTCCTGGGTTCAGGCAATTCTCCTGCCTCAGCCTCCTGGGTAGCTGGGATTACAGGCACGCGCCACCGTGCCCAGCTAATTTTTTGTATCTTAGTAGAGACAGGGGGTTTCACCATGTTGACCAGGATGGTCTCGATATCTTGACCTCGTGATCCACCCGCCTCGCCTCCCAAAGTGCTGGGATTACAGGCTTGAGCCACCGCGCCCGGCCTAAATTGGATGTTTTTAAGAAACATAACAATGGGTCAATTTTCCTACTACATTATAAGGACTGCAAGTTTAATATTGAGAAAAGAATCGATAGAATTTCAAATAGACAAAATGTTAAAACTCATATTTTTAAATTTCAGTGTTTCTCCAGGTGAAGTGAGATAAAGAGAAACTGATTTCATACTGGAAAAGAACTGTTCACATGGCTCTATGGTATAAAAATGTGTTTTTCAACTAAAACTTGCTTTTTAATGTGTTTAGGATAACCAAAAAGGACAAAATAACCAAATACATGTGCCAGTTTTTAAATCCTAATAATAGAATCTTGAGTGAACAGTAAAATTAAGGCATACACTGGTTTCCACTGCATCATTCAGTACTTAATACAAATAGTTAAACTTTGACACTGAAAAGTGGGAGTGTCAACCAAATGACAGTAAAACCTTTCATTATCATTATCTAACAAAATATACATGATATTAGACTTTACAAAATAATTTTCCAACCAACTTCACAATAAAAAAAAATAACTAGTGAGGCTCTTGAAATTGACAGATGATTTGCTTGGCTGACAGCTGTTAATTCTAGAGAATGAACCATCCTTTTTGTCAACCTACAAGTTATAGTATAACTAAAACTTCCCAAAATGCACAAAAATGCTCATTCACTTAGACAAAAAGCAGAATTATTGTTTTCATGTTTTGTTTCAAAAAACTAAGATTCATATTGCCAAATCCTTTACTTAAATCCAAAGAAATGTATCTGACCTTTTCCTTTGAAAATTCTCTCACTTTTGCCAAGGTAAATTTTAACTATATTAACTAACCTAGAAATGATACATTCACATCTTACTTTGATTCATAATTAATAAAAATTAAATAATTTTGGTTCTATGAATAATGAGGAACACTGTTACTCAATCAAGTTGATTACAATTAATCTTTCAAACTCTAGACCAAACTGTTCAAATAGTTTGGTGTAACAGTGTATCAAATTGCTAAATCTTACTGGGAATATCTTTGATCAACATGAGTAGCAAAATCAAAAAGAAGCTCTACAATTCTCTGTTTAGCTCTAATTATTATGTGCTTAGATTTAATTAGTAGGATAGGAACTGACTGAGGAAAACATAAACATATATTGTTATACTCGAATCAGCATAATGCTCACAGCAGCAAACACTGCCATTACTAATCTAAGACCTTCAAATCACCATATATCCAAATAAATATTAATTAAGCACTATGTGCCAAACATCGATCTGATTTTGCATTTTTCTTTTGCATTATTCTTTTTCAAAGTCTCCAAAGTGTATTAAGCCCAGTAGTAATTCTCCAAAAGATTTTTAAAAGGTTAAAAAACAGAAACTAACAGCTTTTTAAGTAGAAAAATATAATTAGTTTCGCTATTTAACAATCCCCTTCCTGTTCTTAGAGTTGTGTAATCATCAAATCTTACCGCTTCTATTTTTAGGTAGCCCAGATTTACCTTTTTCCTATAGATCAAATTACCAAATCTCGGGTCCAGGTTTAGGTCAACTCATAACTCAGGTTCAATAAGCTTCTCACTATTAATCTAAATTTACATTTTCAATCTAAAAATATGTAAGAGGGGACAGATCAAGTGGGGGCACAGAAGCCCTGCAATTCATCACTTCAAGTTGGGTTTGGGGGCATTCTCTCTCACTCTACTTCATTCAATTCCAACTGGAGGTACACGTGATTAAGTAAATCTATTTTCCATTATTTATTAGGGAGTAAACATCTGTGGGACTCTACTGTGTATCAGGCACCCAGAAAGGATCTTACATTGCACTCTTTCATTTAATCCTCACAATAAAACACAAGGGCTTAATTATCCCCATTTTACAGAGGAGGAAAGTGAGGCTCAGATTAATTTGCCCAAGATCACAGCTTTGAGTGGATCCAATGGGATTCAAACATGGCCTGTGGCTTTTCCCACAATACCACACTGCTCCTACTCTAAGTCACCTGGTATTGGACGCCAGAATTATAGAACAGTTGTATTAGTATCAAACATTTGTAAAGTGCTTTGACTTCTCTGAGTGATTAAATCTTTTGCCTTTTTAATCCCCACGTAAACTTTACGAAGAGAGAATTATTTTTGCTACCCCAGAAGGATTAAGTAACTCATCTAAGATCACACAGCAGTTAAGTGCAGAACCCAGGTCTTCTGAGTCTGGGCTGAAGGCTGTTTCCACTGCACTAGATGATAATTACTCTCACTGTCAAGCCCACCCCTTCCTGTAAGTCAAAAGCTTTTTCAAATCCTACCTTCTATAGGTGGCACGGTGTTGAGAACACAGTAGGTGCTAGTTCCGCAGAATACACTTTGGGAAACGCTCTAAGGAAACAGAAAATAAAATGTAAAACTAATCTTTCAAAAAGATATAATCTGGCTCTTCTGTGATATTCCTGCCAAGATGCAAAACCTGAATCTAATCATGAGGAAACATCAGACAAATCCAAATTGAGGAACATTCCACAAAATGACTGGCCTGCAATCCTCAAGAATGTCAAGGTCATGAAGGTCAAAAAGGACTAAGAACTGTTCTGTATTAAGAGACTGAAGATACAATCCGTTATGACCCAAGGTTCTGATTAGATATTTTTCTACAGAGGCCACTGCTGGATCAACTGGCAAAACAGGAACAGGACGGAAGTACTGAGGAGTAGGCATGTTTCAGTGTTAACTTCCTGCTTGTGATTGCTATCTTATGGTTATGGAGGAGAATGTTCTTGTTTGTAGGAAATACATGATTGAGTATTCGAGGGTGATGGAATATCACATCAGCAACTTATCCTCAAATGGCTCAGGGGTAAACCATCATTTGCACTGCAAACTTAAGGCTGTTTCAAAATTTAAGATACATGTGTGAGAAAAGGTCTATGCTGGTGAACATGCATTAACTGTGTAATTTTTTTAATGGGAAGTAAGTGTGCTGTACATAGAATAAATTTTTGCTAAGAAGAACCAATGTCACATTCATTTTGAAGCTCAGTCAACACCAACAATATTATTAACCATTTCCCAACAACAAACCCAACACCCATCTCATCAAAAAAACCGTGCAGAGTGCCAACTAGCATTATGGCATGTGAAGTCAGTCAAGGGCAAGTCAAGAAGAAAGAAACAAGGTCTCTCTCTGGCTGCTTCACTCAGATAAAATGAAAGATTTCACATAAAAACCTACACAGAGGTAACCCAAACAAAAAAAAGAGAGAAGAGGAAATGTTTTAAACCTTGACGGCCAATTATTTTCAGTCCTAAAAATATCTTTTTTGTTTGGTTGCAGTATTAAATAAAATTTTAGATTATTCATCCTACACTATAAACCACGTATTTATACACTTAGAAAACCAAAGACAGTTTACAAGTTCAACAACCACCCTCAACATTTTACATTTAAAAATCTACCAGGCATGGTGGCTTGTGCCTGGAGTCTCAGCTACTCAGGAGGCTGTGGTAGGAAGATCACCTGAGCCCAGGAGTTTTGAGGCTGCAGTGAACCATGGTAACACCACTACACTCCAGTCTGGGCAACAGAGCAAGGCCTCATCTTTAAAAATAATAATAATAAATAATTCAGTGGCTCATGCCTGTAATCCCAGCACTTTGGGGAGCCAAGGCGGGTGGATTACATGAGCTTAGGAGTTAAAGACCAGCCTGGGTAACATGGCAAAACCTCATCTCTACCAAAAATACAAAAATAAGCTGGGCATGGTGGTACACACCTGTGGTCCCAGATACTTGGAGGGCTGAGGTAGGAGGATTGCTGGAACCCGGGAATTCGAGGCTGCAGTGAGCCATAATCACGCCACTGCACTCCAGCCTGGATGACAGAGTGAAACCCTGTCTCAAAAAATTAATTAAAATAAAATAAAATATAAAGTTCTACCACTTACTAGCCATCCTTGGGAAAGTAATTCAGCCTCTCTATATTATCTTGTCCAAAAAGAGAGAGTGGATACTTCTCTCTCCTATCTCTCAGGCAGGAGTGGGGGTTAGATAACACATACCCAAGCCCTCTCAACTCAAAAGCACCACCCAAATACAAAACACTATTGTTACCACAGTTAATGAGGATGATCTTTAACCATGTTAATGTTTTCTAAGAACAAACAAGATTGCCTGAGTTATTTATCTGTTGTTGGTGTTTCTGTTTTTGTTTTTGTTTTGAGACAGTCTCACTCTGCTGCCCAGGCTGGAGTATAGTGGCACCATCTCAGCTCACTGCAACCTCCACCTCCCAGGTTCAAGTGATTCTCCTGCCTCAGCCTCCTTAGTAGCTGGAACTACAGGCGCCTGCTACCACGCCTGGCTAATTTTTGTATTTTTAGTAGAGACGGGGTTTCACCATTTTGGCTAGGCTGGTCTCGAATTCCTGACCTCAAATGATTCACTGGCCTTGGCCTTCCAAAATGCTAGGATTACAGGCATGAGCCACCACACCTGAGTTTTTTATGCCAAAAGTGTTGAAATCTGACTAATGTTGACCTCCATAAATTTTTAATTTTCCTCTGCCTATGTCCATGATCAAGGGCTTCAGAAGTCAATTTTCAGCATCCATATAAATAAAGTCCTTCACTATAATGTGACTCCCAGCTACCAGGATAACCATGAGCTCCTTAATTCTTTCTTTTCTATTTCTGTAAAATTCTTGTTCTAGGACTGCTTCCCTCTCCTATTTGATTTAACCAATTCCCAGCTACTTAGGAGACAGAGGTGGAAGGATCACTTGAGCCCAGTAATTTGAGCCAGACGTGAGCCATGACAGTGCCATTGACTGTGGCTTGGGTGACAGAGTGAGACCCTGACAGAAAAACAAAAAAGGTAGTTAACTATGGTATCATCTGTGGTAATAGCCATGTCCAAGGATTCACCTATAAACTATACAAGATTCAGATTTCATGTATCCTTTGGAAAATTCAACATTACTTCTACCTATGACTGTGAGCATGGAATTATTGTACATTAGGAAAAGTAGCTGATGGGAAGATTTCCAAAAGGGGAGATGTCAGCAGCACGCTGACTTCTTGTAACATTTCCAAGAGTCGCCAGCAACAGCCCAGTAATCGCATGAATATAATATCTCATTTTAATTCAGTTTCTGAATTAAAATTTGAAATTTTATGCCGTTAAAAATAATGTCTTACATTCAAGGCTTAACACTTCCTGGCTTCCTATTATCAAAAACTGATAATATGATTACCATTTGAGATATCTTAACAATGGTCACTTAGGTTCAGTGGGACACACTAATGAGTAACTTCATAAAAAAGGATTTTTATACCCAACTTCAAAGTCTGACAATAAGTAAATCAGTGACAGAATATGCGAAATAACAGGAAGAATTGGGCACTAAAATAACATATGTCACAGAAATATCATAGACAAAAACCAATCATGCTTTCTCCACAGCACTGCATAATAACGTCTCCATAGTTCACCAGGAAAGAAACGTAAGTCAAAACTGAAATCAAGTCATTCTATCTTGGAATAGGTTCTCAAAACAAGTAAGCCAAAGCATAAAAAAACGTACATTAAGAAATGGCTACCTTGTATTAGATGACCCTGTGCCAGATACTGGGCCAGGAGCTTTCAGTGTTCTGATCTCCCTCTAAGTGCCTGTTTGCAATGCTGGGGCGGCTCTGCCACAGAGGGAGGCACGCTGGCCTTAAGCACCTGCAGAGCCGCGGTGGTGGTGTCCCAGGCCACCACTCACTACTGAGAAGTCTGAGCAAATCAGTGAGCCATTCTGTCCACAGGATAACAGTGGAATGGAAAAGCACAAGCTTTCAAGTCAGAAAGATCTGGGTTTGAGTCCTTCCTGAGAAACAAGTCTTCAAGCGCCTCCCTGCTGACTCTTCAACTCAGACTCCTCACCCTTCAGGAAGCCTCTCGCCCACAGGGTTAGGCAGTCCTGGTGGGGCCTTTGGAGTGGCCTGTGTTTTCGTCTCACAGAACACATCCTTCTTTATGGTAGCTCCTTCCATTTGTTCTACAGCTATTAAAGGAGAACCTAACATATGCCAGACAGTGTTCAGGAGCTGGGACACAGCAATGAACAGGACAGACAAAGGTCCTGTCCTCCTGGAGGTACATTCCAGTGGAGGGAAAGCAGATGGTAAATGGGATACTCTCCCATAGGGGTAAATGCTATAAAGGAAATGAAATGGAGTGGTGCATTACTGTAAAAACTTCGTAGGATGTTTTTCATTGTTTCTGAATGTATAGCCCTGGTGGAGTGAAGGGAATACTAGATTAGAGCATCAAGAAACCTGTATTCCATCATTAACCAAATCGATGGTCCTCAGCCTTAGCTATCTAGTGAGATCTCCAAAACTCTGACACCCAGAGCAATTAAGTCAGAATGTCTGGAGATGGGACCCAAGCTTCAGTACTTTTTTAAAGGTCCCCAAGTAATCCCAAGATGTATCCGAAGTCGGGAACCACTGAAACAAACAGTTGTGTGACTCTGGGCAACTCTCTGACTTTCCCAGTTTTCTCGAGTCAAACGGGTAGTCAATCTTGAGCAGAACTTCTCCAAACTTTGTGCATGCAGGTGATCTTAGGATCTTCTTTGAATGCAGGTTCTGATTCACAGGTCTGAGGGAGGCCTGCGATTCCGCCCCCAGGTGATGCCCATGCTGCAATTAACGGCCACACCTTGAGTATGAGAAACCAGATGATCAACCTAAAAGATCGGGAATTAGATAAACGATCTATAAAAGATCTTCAGAGTCCTAACATTCCTCAATCGCATTAATTCCACTAATTCCTAGAAGACTAAAAAAGTACTTTCATCTGTTAGTACATACTATAATAAAAAACTATACCAGAACATCCATGAAGATAATTAAAAGAAACTCTGGGGATGGTTACTCAAGCATAGTGCCCCGTTTCTGCTAGAAGTACCCAAGAAGGCTGGGCGTGGTGGCTCACGCCTGTAATCCCAACACTTTGGGAGGCCAAGGCGAGAGGACTGCTTAAGCCCAAGAGTTCATGACCAGCCTGGGCAACACGGCAAGACCATCTCTACAAAATATTAAAATATTAGCCAGGTGTGGTGCTGTGTGCCCGTAGTCCCAGCTACAAGGAAGGCTGAGGCAGGAGGATCACTTGAGCCTGGGAGATTGAGGTTGCAGTGAGCCATGAGAGCAAACTGCACTACGGCTTAGGCGACAGAGTGACACCCTGTCTCAAAAAAAAAAAAAAATAGAAATACCCAAGAGGAGAGATGCAGAGCTCTGTAACATATATGCTCTGTGTTCGAAAGAACACTATCTAATGGAAACAATACTTTTTAAAAAGTTAATGAAAAGGGGAGAGATAGCATGGGGAGAAATGCCAGATACAGGTGATGGGGAGGAAGGCAGCAAACCACACTGCCACGTGTGTACCTATGCAACAATCTTGCATGTTCTTCACATGTACCCCAAAACCTAAAATGCAATAAAAAAGAAGGTAATGAAAAAATAATATATGACTTAAAGGTTAAAACAAGGGACAGATGATAGCAGTATGGAAATTCAGTAACTACCTGGTTATCAAGCAGAAACTCTCTGAAGCCATGGACTATGTTTTATTCATTTTGTCTCCATTCAGAGAACGTAGATCAGGACATTACACATGGGCACTTCATTATATATTTATAATATATACATATATTAGAGTTTTTGGAAGATGGATTAATGAAACAAGGTGCTTTATAGTAAGAAGTGAATACAGGCTTTGGAACAGAGACACACATAATGAAAACTGTCTTTACTATTCTTTGAAATAAAGACAAAGAATATTTAGGTCTCCACAGAATTAAAGCCAAGCCCAAAACTCTTAGTACCTTTACTATGTTCACTAGTTTTGCTTAGCATCCTAGACATTGTGCCTAGACAGTTAGGGAGGCTAACTGTATAATGGCTCAAATGCCATAAATATCTACTTCTTGCCCAGATCAAGTCCAAAACAGGTGTTCCTGGTGGGCAGACTGTTCTCCAAGCAGTGGCTCTGCTGCCTGTGCTCCATCCACCCATGGCAGAAGACTTTCTGGGTCATTAGGCCCTCTGCATCAAGCCAGATAAGAAAAGGGCATGATACTCATGCCCCAAGAGTTTTAGGGGCCACGTCTGGAAGTGGCATACTTCGTTGCTGTCACCCCACTGGCTAGAATTTGGTCATGATTGCAAGGGGGACTGGAAAATGCCCAGGAAGAGGAGGAGAAAGGCTTCATGATCACCTAGCTGTCTCTGCCACAGTATCTTCTGTGAACTGCTTTTTTTACAGAACAGTCACTCCTTTCAGAAATGTCTTCTGCTAACCTACAACTCCATTTTCAATCCCTAAGGCCATTCAGGATCTAAAACCAATCTATGACTCTTCTTTCTCCAATAAATATTTTCCTAACATACTTGAAATGAGATTTTATCAAATGCATCCTTGAAAGGATGTCTGGCTTGTTCTTCCCAGTAACTCCGGTAATACTTAATACCACGTCTGGTACATAACACAAGCTAAAATTACTTGTAGAATTCATAAATTAATAACCTTCCCAAGAGTTTATGGAAAGGAAAAAGAACGGTCCTATCTCTTGTCGTGGTGATGGTGGTGTAGTTAACAAAAAGCCTTTTCCAAGCACATCTCTTCCTATAAGGTCACCGAGTTACCTTGGTCACTCATCCTCTTGGTCACTTTGGTTTGCTGTGCCTTGATATTGTGCCACTGAGACAAAAGCAAAAGACTGAACAAGCAGTGGCTCGAACCTGTAGTCCTAACTACTCAGGAGGCTGAGGGAGGATTGTTTGAGTCCAGGAGTTCAAGGCTCCAGTGAGCTGTGACTGTGCCACTGCACTCCAGCCTGGACAACAGAGAAGGACCCCACTCTAAAAAATTTTTTTAAATAAAAAACTGTAGATATGACCTCTCGGTCCAGCAATATCGCACATATTTTTAAAGAAAGGAATCATATCCCTCTATTCATTCAAGAAATCAAGTAATATGACAAAAGCTATTTTAAACCTGCTTAAAAAAAAAAAAAAACCTAAGAAGAATGGGAAAATACTCAACCGTTTTTACAGATACCGATAAAATCAAACTACAATTGGGGGCTAGAGCACAAGGGTAATAAATAAAAAACAGCACAAGGTCTGTCAAAAGGCATGCTTGGAGACCCTCCCTAAAATCAGGTTAACGATTTTATGAGACGAACAATTCAACATGCACCCCAAACCCAAGAAACGTTATTTTTTTTCTGAACCACAAAAGGTTAGTGTGGGGAAAAATTATGTGCTACGGCACAAAAATATTTTGTGCTCACATATTACCACTTTTCAAGAAGTTTAAAATATACCATTAAGTGCTACTATACTATAATAACCCTCACACCTCCCCTATGGGATAGAAACAAAAATTAAAGTATACAGTCAAGTTAAAAGGAAAAAGTCTGGTAGGTAGCCGACTTCCTACTCCTGGGGCAGGCTAAATAAAAAAATGAAACAGTAACCTCTAAGGTAATTGGGGCACAAACCATTTTAGGCTCTCAAATTGAGTTCAACACCTAGAATTGAGTTCAAAAGCAAACAACTAGCTTGAACAGACTACAAAACAGTTGCAGTTCTATGAGGCTGACACAGGAACTAATATTACAATATATCAAGCCTGATTTATGGCCTAAGAAATGAGATTAATTCTCTATTACCAGAGATGCATGTAAAGCATGTTTAAAGCAATTTCACAATTTTTTAAAAAATTATTCTTTATAGATATGAATCATGGTATCATTAGAATTTTCATAAATTTAATTTAGCCTGGAAGCCAGTATACTCAACAGTCTGAAAATTACCAAAAAGCACTTATTAAAAATGACCATATTTGTACAAATAGATTCTGGTAGAATACATTCAGTAAGAAAAAAACTGTATAAAATTTACAATATTGTTTTAGTAGTACTTATTGTTACTAATACTAATGAT
Organism: Saguinus oedipus; assembly: GCA_031835075.1. Lineage (NCBI taxonomy): Eukaryota > Metazoa > Chordata > Mammalia > Primates > Cebidae > Saguinus > Saguinus oedipus. The sequence goes on along the minus strand of CM063175.1, from coordinate 44,599,208 downwards.
AATTGTGTTTAACTCCTCAGAGAGAACATTGTAAAATATCAACAAAATCAAGTCAACAAACTAGGCATTCTATTCAACATTACGTAAGTATATAACAAGCATTTTCATATATAAAATTTTACTTTGATCCTAAAAGATAGCAAAGCACACATTAAGCCTATTCTAGAAATCGAGACACCAAGACATGGGTACAGGCATTGGGCAAAGGTCACAGGCTGGGACGGAGCAGAATTAGAACCCAGCCAGGTCTCCCTACACTACAGTATGACTTCTACAAGAATACACGGTTCTCTCCCTAATAATGCAGCAATGCTTCTCCACAAAGCAACACTGCAAAAGTTTGGCCAGAAAAAGTAAGTTGCCCTGAGAGAAAAGGAAAGCAAACACTCCCACAGAGGAACACCGAGCAGGTTGGCAGGGAGGGAGACATCTTAAAGGAGAGGAGAGCAGTGGAACAGAATGCTACCACATACACCTAACCTGACCTTGTCTAAAGATCCTCCATACCTCTCAAACATTTTTTGGTCCATGAACCACAGACCACCAACATCTATCACTACTTTCTACTGCCCAAAGAAATAAAACTTCATCAAAACCAAAGGAGAGAATGGCACTGTTTGTCGTAACAGAGCAATGAGCCAGACACCCAGAAAATGGCAGCCACAGCCCTGGAATGGAGGTCGGCTATCTGGGAACCTCCCTTAATCCGAACACAGCCAGAGCCAGAACTAAGAAGGAAGCCAGGAACACTCTGAAGGCCAAAAAGGAATTTTACGAAGTCCATGCGCAAAAGTCATGTACTCTACTATGAGAAGAGGTTCTCCGACCCACATTCCTAGCTTGATTACTATAAAACTATTCACAGTTCTAATATGCTTCATTATCAGGTTGCCAAGCCCAGAGAAAATCAGAAGCAACAAATCAGAGGGAAAAAAAATATAGCTGAAAACTGACACACAGAAGCAAAAGAGTAATAGGAAACAGCAAGGAGAGATTGTTTTTTAAGCAATAAAAACGGGACACAAGGATTTGAAAGGTGTAGCAGTTTGGGGTCATTTATCATAAAAGCAAAATTCTACTCAAAAAACCCAAATCACAGTATTACATAAAGCCCAATTTAATAAGCTACATACAACATAATGAACCCAAGGTTATTAAGGAAAATCTAAGTTCAATTCCATGTGTTCTACTTAACACAGGGAAAAAGGTAGCACAGTTTAATACCTTTTGTTTGGATATCACTTTGCAGTCTATAAAACACTTCTTACGAATTACCTCATTTGATCCTCAAAACGACCATAAGGCAAGAGGGCAGACACCTCGACTGGCCAGGAATTCGCTGGTAAATACTTCTATTCTAGCCAGACAGATGGGTTTATCAGTGGCAATTACAACAAAGTGCTCATTTGTCTAACAGGAGAGAGTACATAGAAGGCACATGAAGACAAAGGGCACGGAAGGCCTCCTGAGAAGCGTCACCACATGACTATCCCAACTTTTAACTAGAACTTCACTTCCAAAACTTCCACCTCTGAAAGCTCCCATTCTTCCATCTGCATCCTACAGAGCCTCATCCGAAGAACTGTTACAATGCCTTCTAATCCCATTATCTCCCCATACAGTGGAGGACAAACTTTATGATGGACCTCCCATAATCCCCACCTCTTGATGTTAACATCTTTGTGTAACCTCCTCCCCTGGAGTATGGGCTGGACCTAGCCAGTCCTTCTAACCAGCAGACCATGGAAAATGTAATGGGCAGACTGTCACTTCTGTCTTGCTAGAGACTGTCCCTCCTGGCCCTGACAGAGCAAGGTATTGTGTTGGAGAGGCCTGTGGGGCAGGAACTAAGGGCAGCCTCAGGTCAAAAGCTGGTGAGAAGCTGAGCCCTCAGCCCAACAGCCCAAAGAAAAGAGACTTCGAATGACCAAAAGAGCCTGGAAGTGGATCCTTTCCTACCAGAGATTTCCAAGGTGAGCCCAGTAATGGCCAGCACCTCGACTGCGGCTCAGCAGTCCCAAAGCAGCAGACTCAGCCCTGTTCTGCCCCAGGGTCTGACCCATGGGAACTGGGAACCAGGAGATCCCATCCTGGACTGTTTAAAGCCACTGGGTTTGTGATGATTTGTTACAGCAGCAATAAGTAATACACCCACTGACCATCAGGCCACAGTGGTTTCTTCTCTCAGCTTGGACTGATTCAATCACTTCACCATCATTTCTACCAATATTCTGTACATGCCACCAAGGTTCTGAAAGAATCATCTACCCTATCTCTACTCCTTTATTCTCTCATTATCAAATTGACAAAAACCAATAACTTTCCTTAGTCTTCAGTCTACTCAACTCTGCAGCATTACAGCTGTCAACTTCCTCTCAATCCTCTGCTCTCAGCATCCCTGAATTCATATGCTGCTTGTTCTACTACCTCTCTGACTATTCTTTCTCAGCCTCTACTGGTTCTCCCCCTCTGCTGACACTAAAATGTAAGCATCCATCACATTTCTGCCCTCAGGCCCCTTCTCTGCTCCCCTGGCAATCTCACTCAGGACTATGACTTCTAATTGTTTTGAACTGATTCATTCATTCAACCAAAAGCTATTGTCTGGGCAACAAGATGCAGCAGTGAGCAGAAAGACAAGGCTGCTGCTTCCATGAAGCTTCCACTCTCCTAGTGTCTGTGCTGCTGCTGCTGCATCTGCACCTCCAGACCTCCTCACAGCATCTCTCTCCCTGCCCCATGCCCAGGAGGCTGACCTCTAAGGACTCTATCACCAAGGCTCCCTTGCCCTCTCGAAGTGCAATGAAGAAAAGAAGCAGGGTGATATGAATGACTCCCTAAGCTTTGACCCACATCTCCAATGTCACATTGTATATGCACATTCTAAAGCTACCCAATGATGTCTTAAAAAGAGCGGTACCTTTGCAGCCATTCTCCCCAAAATATACCTGCCTTGTCTTCCCTATCTCAATCTGGCTTCACTAAATGCCCAGTTGTGGTTCAAAAACCTAGGAGTCACCTTACCTCAAGGCCCACATTCAGTCATTCACAAAATTATTTGTGTGTGTAACACACACACACTCCTCAGCCATGCTAGCTCTTCCTCACCTTGCTAGACAACTCTTCTTAGAAGTGATTTTTTCCGAACTCCAGTCCACTCTTTGCTCATTCATTCATTCAGCTAACAAGCATTTACTAAGCCTAGGTACTCAAGCCTCTAACCTCTAGAAATGCATATCCAACTGAGAAAGAAGTAAACAAGCAACTCCGATGTAAACTAAAACGTGCCATGCCTATGAAAACCATGTAGTGCTATGGTGCACACAGGAAGGGCATCCGATCCAATCTGAAAAGACCACCAAGGTCAAGAAGGCATCTCCTTTTGGAAGTCTCATTTAAGCTAAAACACAGAGAGTCAACAAGACATGGGTAAGCATGTGTGCCTGCGTTCCGGAGTCAGGTACAACTTCTAAATCAAGGCAACAGCAATGTGCGAGACCTAAAACCACCAGACACTATGGGACCTTGGTACAATCAGAGCCTAAAAATTGTAGCATGACTGTAGAGAGTGGAGAGGTGACTCGGTGGCCCTTATTAGCACCTTTCAGGAGAATCGACTTTATCCAATCAATTCCATTCCTCTACTAAAAAAATTCTAAAAGCCTCTCCTGAGCAGAGAATGAAATCCAGATTCTTTGGTCTGACTTTTCAGGCCCCTAATAACATGACCCCTACCTACTCTCCCAGGCTTACCTACCCATATGCACATGAATTCCACCCACTCCCTGTACTCTCCTGGCTCTCTGCCTGTGTTCCATTTCCTCTGCTTGGAATTGCTCCTCTACCTACCATGTTTGTCTGTCAATGATTTCAGGTCAAATTCTACCTCCTCCCAGAAGTCTTTCCCTCTTCCCTTACAGAGCCTTATTAAAGCATTATGACCTGTCTTGAATCAGTTACATACATATCTGCTTCCCTACAGACTTATGTCACTACAGACTCTGTTCCCCACAGGCTTCTGAAGTATGTGTAAACAGAAGTGACTCCTAATTTCAAAGTCTAGGAAAGATATTCAGAAAATTAATCAATACCACTACTACAGCTCTAAATAGCTAACCATGGAAGGTCACAAAGAAATAATTATTTTTGAATTATGCAAAAACAATCAACCAAAAGCCTAGATTTCTGTACATTTTCATGTATCTATAAAGAAAAATGGCTACAGGAATTTAAAAAACAGTATGTGAAAAAGCTCAGAAAGATGACCTACTCAGTCACAAAGAATTTAAGGGACAGAGTCAAGACCAGAGCCAAGTCTCGAGATACTCTTTCCCAAAAGTGATAAACAGACTATAACCAGAGGATCTCCACACAACTCACTATCAAACTCATCCAATTACCTGGAACTGTTATCCTTAATTCTTCCCACAATTAATTCCCATTTTCCTCCAGAACTCTCAAGAAGCCTCCCCCAACCTCGAAGATAAGTCAAATCCCTTTATGACACATTGCACACACCTTCACAGCATTGAGTCCCAGCTGTAATTTCACATGGCATCTTGATTAATGTCGGTCTCCCCCTTAGCTCTGTAAGGATAGAGACTGGGTCTGTCCTTCCCTGTGCCTGGCACAGATAGGCACTTTGCGATTTGTTGAGTAAATGAAGTGACTTAAAAGTATAACCATAACTCATGTTCACATGGCCCCTGCAGGACCATAAGTTCCTAAAATATCTTCTGATCCCGCTAGTAATAATAACAACTATATGAATTTTAATGTCACAATTTGACTGTAACATACTCTAACCCTTTGATAATTATTCATATATATAATCTGCTAGTTCTCTATTAACCAGAATGTGTATTAATCAGAATACCACATTATTTTTAAAACATGCAAGGCATCAGCAAACTTTCACATCAAAAAAACATACTACAGGAAGCCAACCTAACAGGCTATGTGGAAGAGCTGTTTGCTCTCTTGGAACCTGAAAAGTCCAATTCCAATCTAACAGTGAATTACAGTGTTTCAACAAGGCAGCCTACTACATTAATAAATTAAAACCAAAGTGTATTTTTTTTTTTGAGATAGATCTTGCTCTGTTGCCAGGCTGGAGTGCAGTGGTATGATCTCAGCTCACTGCAACCTCCTCCTCCCTGATTCAAGCGATTCTCCTGCCTCAGCCTCCCAAGTAGCTGTGATTACAGGCACATGCCACCATGTCCAGCTAATTACTTTTTTGTTTTTGTTTGTTTTGTTTTTTGAGACGGAGTTTTGCTCTTGTTGCCCAAGCCAGAGAGCAGTGGCACGATCTCAGCTCACTGCAACCTCCAGCTGCTGGGTTCAAGTGATTCTCCTGCCTCAGCCTCCCGAGTAGCTGGGATTACAGGTGTGCACCACCACACCCAGCCAATTTTTTTGTATTTTTAGTAGAAATGGGGTTTCTCCACATTAGCCAAGGCTGGATGGCTCCCCATACCAGACAGGCTGGTCTTGAATTCCTGACCTCAGATGATCTGACGAACTTGGCCTCCCAAAGTGCTAGGATTACAGGCATGAGCCACTGTGCCCAGCCTAATTTCTTTTCTGTATTTTTAGTAGCGATGGGGTGTCACCATGTTGGCCAGGATGGTCTCGATCTCCTGACCTTCAGAACCACCCACTTTGGCCTCCCAAAGTGCTGGGACTACAGGTGTGAGCCACCACATCCAGCCAAAATTTTATTTTTTTTTTAATTGCATTTTAGGTTTTGGGGTACATGTGAAGAACACTCAAGACTGTTGCATAGGTACACATGTGGCAGTGTGATTTGCTGCCTTCCTCACCTTCACCTATATCTGGCATTTCTCCCCGTGCTATCTCTCCCCAACTCCCCACCCCCTGCTGTCCCTCCCCTATTTCCCCCCAGTGTGTGGTGCTCCCCTCCCTGTGTCCATGTGTTCTCATTGTTCAACACCTGCCTATGAGTGAGAACAGGTAAAATTGTATGTTTTTAAGGCAAGATGCTTGGGTGTCTGAGTTAGCCAGGAGTTCCTAAGCATACAGCAAATCCATAAAGTGAATTTAAACTCCCCAAATAGATCCATACATTGAATATAATCCCCATACCCAATTGCCTCTTTTGTGGAAACTAACAAGCTGATCCTAATATTCATATGGAAATACAAGGGACCTAGCAGAGCCAAAACTATCTTGAAAAAGAAAAACAGAGTTAAAGGACTGACAGTTTCTGATTTCAAAACTTATTACAAAGCTACAGAATCAAGACACTGTGGTGATGGCATAAAGATAGACACATAGATCAATGGAACAGAATTAAGACTCTAAAAGTAAACCCACAGATTTATAGTCAGTTGATTTTCAAAAAGAATGCCAAGACACTTCAATGAGGAAAGAATGGTCTTTTCAACAAATGGGCAAGGACAACTAAATATCCACATGCAAAAGAATGAAGCTGAAAGCCTACCTGACACTGTATTAAAAAAAAAAAAAAAAAAAAAAAAAAAACTACAGATGGCCAGGAATGGTGGCTCACACCTGTAATCCCAGCACTTTGGGAGGCCAAGGCAGGCAGATCACCTGAGGTCAAGAGTTCGAGACCAGCCTGGCTAACATGGTGAAACCCTGTTTCTACTAAACATACAAAAAATTAGCTGGGCATGGTGGCACGCGCCTATAATCCCAGCTACTCAGGAGGCTGAGGCAGGAGAATTGCTTGATCGGGGGACGCAGAGGTTGCAGTGAGCCAAGATCACGCCATTGCACAAGAATGAAACTCAGTCTCAAAAAAAAGGAAGAAAGGAAGAGGATTTGAATAGACATTTGCCAAAGCAGACATACAAATGGCTAATAACCACATGAACAGATGCTCAACATCATTAGTCACTAGGGAAATGCAAATCAAAACCACAATAATATACCACTTCCCATCTACAAAAGCGGTTATAATCAAAAAATGGACAATAACAAGTGTTTGCAAGAATGTGGGGAAATTACAACTCTCACGCTTGCTGGTGGGAATGTAATATGATCTAGCCACTTTGGAAGTTTGAAAACACTTCCATAAAAAGAGTTAACATATGATACCGCAATTCAACTCCTAGGTATCTTTCCAAGAGAAATGCAAACATGTCCACATAAAAACTTGTACACTCATACTCACAGGAGCATTTTTCATTACAGCCAAAAAGTAGAATAATTCAAATGTTCATTAACTACTGAATGGATTTAAAAAAAAAAATGTGGTATATATCCGTACAACAGAGGATTATTCAAAAATAAAAGGAATGAAGTGGCCAGGTGTGATGGCTTACATCTGTAATCCCAGCACCTTGGGAGGCCGAGGCAGCACTTGAGCCCAGGAGTTCAAGACCAGCCTAGGCAACAATGGCGAGACCTCCATCTCTATTACATTAAATTAAAAATTAAAATTTTTAAAAAAGGAATGATGTAATGATACATGCTACATACAATATAGATGAGCCTTGGAAACATTATGCTAAGGGAGATAAGTCAGTCAAGTCACAAAAGGACAAACACTATATGATTCCATTTATATGAAATGTTCAGACTAGGCATAAAGATCCATAAAGAAAGTAGATGAGTAATTGACTAGGGCTGGGAGGAGGAGGCAATAGGGAGTGGCTGCTAGCGGGTACAGATTTTCCTTCTGGAGTGATGAAAATGTGGAATTAGAGAGTGGGGACAGTTGCACAAACATGTAAATTTACAAAAGAAAACCCACTTAATTATATATTTTAAAAGGGTGACTTTTAGAGTATGAATTATTTCTTAAGCTATTACTAAAAAACAAATCAGGCTGGGCACAGTGGCTCATACCTGTAATCCCAGCACTTTGGGAGGCCAAGACTGGAGGAACACTTGAGGCCAGGAGTTTGATACCAGCATGGGCAACATACTGAGACTCTGTCTCAAAAAAAAAAAAAAAAAAAATTTTTTTTTTTTTGTAGAGACAGAGTTTTGCTCTTGTTGTCCAGGCTGGAGTGCAATGACACAATCTTAGATCACTGCAACCTCCACCTCCCAGGTTCAAGCGATTCTCCTGCCTCAACCTCCTGAGTAGCTGGGATTTCTGGCGCCTGCCACCATGCCCAGCTAATTTTTTTTTTTTTTTTTTTTTTTTTTTTTTAGTAGAGACGGGGTTTCACCATGTTGGCCAGGCTGGTCTCAAACTCCCAACCTCAGGCAATCCACCCACTCGGCCTCCTAAAGTGCTGGGATTATAGGCGTGAGCCACAGTGCCCGACCAAAAATATATATTTTTTTAATTAGCTGGGCATGGTGATACATGCCTGTACTCCTAACTACTTGGGAGTCTGAGGCATGAGGATCACTTGAGACCAGGAATTCAAGGTTCCAGTGAGCTATGTTCACATCTCTGCATTCCAGCCTGGATGACAGAGTGAGACCATCTTTAAAAAGAAATAAACTAATTTTAAAAGGAATCAAATCCTTTAACTACAGAACTACTGTGAAGGTTGTTTCTTTGAAAACATTATATACTTTCCTCTTTTGTTTAGCAGAACATACTTGGTATTGCTTTTCTAAATATACTCAAGGTCATCACTATGAAACATCAATTACTAAGCAGCTGTAAATTCAGAGAATTCAATGGTGTGCAGGCTATTAGCCCTTTACATAGTTATCTCCAAACTACTATTATTTTATAGTCTTCCACCTGTCTTCTATAATTTTGTTTCCTCCTTCTACCATGAAAAATCAAGAACAACAGAGCAGAGGCAGGAAGAATATACTAAGGAAAAGCAGAAGGACTGTGCATACAGGCGGCCACATACACTTAAAGAGAGGCTGTTTTCTGTTTTCTTCCCCACTTACCCATTCTGAAGGCTTACTCTTTCTTACTACATCTCCAACCTTTTACGTTACTGATCCAAAACAAGGGGAAAAGTGGGGAAGCCGACCCAAATATCTGAACTGTGGAAGACCTCGAATGATACTTACATCATCCAAACTGCCTGATTCTACCTGAGAACACCCAGGGCAAAGACTGCACAGACCACAGCATTCCAGTGTGTTCTGACTCCACTGTTCAAAGAAAAAGTTTTAGGGCCAGGCATGGTGGCTCACGCCCGTAATCCCAGCCCTTTGTGAGACTGAGACAGGTGGATTACTTGAGGCCAGGAGTTCAAGATCAGCCTAGGCAACATAACGAAACCCCATCTCTACTTAAAAACATAAAAATTAGCCAAGTGTGGTGGCATATGCCTGTAGCCCTAGCTAAGTCCTCAGCTTGGCAGGGCTAAGGGGGAGGATCACGTGAGCCCAAGCTGTCAAGGCTTCAGTGTGCTGGAATCGCACCACTGCACTCCAGCCTGGGCAAGAGAATAAGACCCTGTCTGGAAAAAAAAAAAAGAGAGAGAGAGAGAGAGAGATAGAGACAAAGCAAAGCTTTGGGACAGTTACTACACCCACCACTAACTTACTCCATACATAGCCAGCCTCCTATCTGCAGCTACACTGAACACTTTCTCTGAAAAACATTTAATCACTGTAGCACCTGAACATAAGATGCTCCTTTAGGAGTCAATACTCTTTCTTTTACACTTTAGATGGAGACAGTTTGAGGTATCCAGATCCCTTGCTACGATAACCAGCTTCTCACACAATCTCTTCCCACTCTAAGACCCTCTAAACGATCAGCAGGCTGCTGGATCTAACCAACCTTCTTTCATAGTTGACTGGAGTGAAATGAACACCTGGCCTATGGAAACAAAGCAACTGGCTGAGAGGAGTCAGTCCAATTCCCAATCTTGAGTATTTTTGTACTGAGTCATGCAAACGGGAGTCAAGATGATGGTGAGCACTGGAACTAGAGTCAGGACACGCAGGAGCGATGACCAAGGCCACTACATGTAATTTAAGCAAGGAAGCTACATGTGAATGGAGAAAGCCCAGCTCCAGAGAAGACATGTACTCCAGACTCTCCAGATCCTGCTCCCACCACCCAGCTGCACTTCACTTTCCATCCTGGGAGGATAAGGTTGCTTCTGCTCTTCTTAGACTAAAACTGCCTTCACTTGGCCTAACCCGTGTGGCTTGCAGGACTTGCAGTCAAAAGTGCTCTAATCTACAGCAGGGCCTGCTTACCTTCCCTGACATCTACCCCAAACCACCTGTTTCCTAGTGTTTATTAAGCACCTCAGACTGTTCTGAATGAGCTAGCCAATCCTCTTTACAAATATAAATACTGCAAATATAAAAATCTCAACTAAAAATCACTTTCTGTATAAATTAACCACAGGACCTGATTATCATCACTTTTTTTTTTTTTTGCCAACCAATGAGAGCTTGTAAGGCTGCTCAGGTTGGCCTTGAAATCATGGCCTCGCCTTCACAAGCGCCACGACATCCGGCCAGAGCCACTTTGGGCCCCTACTTACTTATTTTTTAATGTGTGATTTTGACAGTTTATTTAAAGCACAGCCTCCCACCTTGGGGGTCATAAAAATATTGCCATATATTTACTGTTAGGACCTTGTAACTAGTTTTCTCAGTAAGCTTCAAATACATTTGAAGTTTTTCTTTTTTTAATTGTGGTAAAATTTACCACTTTAACCCTTTTTGAGCATACGACTTGGTGAAATTAAGGACATTCTCATTGTGTATCACCAGTAACCATAGCTTATTTTTCAAAGCATTCTGAAAATCATCACTTTTTTATTTTACATATATTTTTTGAGATGGAGTTTCACTCTCGTTGCCCAAGCTGGAGTGCAATGGCACAATATGGGCTCACTGCAACCTCTGTCTCCCAAGTTCAAGCGATTCTCCTGCCTCAGTCTCCTGAGTAGCTGGGACTACAGGTGCGCGCCACCATGCCCAGCTAATTTTGTATTTTTAGCAGAGACGGGGTTTCGTGGTGTTGGTCAGGCTGGTCTCGAACTCCCTACCTCAGGCTATCCACCCACCTTGGCCTCCTAAAGTGCTGGGATTACAGGCATGAGCCACCATGCCCGGCCTTTACTTTTATTAAACAAGCATTTATGTTCTCATCAAATGACAAGGGCCAGGAGGCTCATCGGTGGTAAGACTGGGGCAGGACAGTGATGCAGGTAGCCAAGAGCACCCGCAACAACTTGGAGCAGCACCAGGGCAGCTAAATCCATCCTCAGTTCCTCCAGACACGGCCACAGAAGCTGAAGAGACTAAAAATACTTGGAGAGGACTGATTAAAAACTGTCAAAGTTATTTAGCCCAGTTAGAGAGGTCACCACTGTCACCATATTTACATCAGAAGACACTCATACAAGCTACCATGGGTCATATTTAGAATAATCAGATTCAGCATAGAAAGCCTGATGTTCCTTCCCTCCCAGAATGCCTGGAATAAACCTCTGGGCCTTGAATTTGGTCAAGTAATCTATGATCAATTTCTGAAGGACCCCTAGGAAGAAAGACAGGTACTTCAAAAATGTTAAGTACCCACTCGCCACCTTTCTAACTTGTTATAGCTTTCTTTTTAGCACAACAGCCTCTATCAATAAAACCAAATGAGAAAGAAACTTCCATCAAAGATTTGTGAAAGCAAATAATTCAATCAGTATATTTCATAATGACTGAGATGGAAGAGATAAGGCAGGGAATGTTTACACAAACCCCAGGAACTTTTAACTTGCCCCTCAGTATCTTTAAAAATAAAAGAAACTTCCAAATATGAATTATGTCCATGGCCTCTCAAATGCCAAGCCTATAGTGGCCCAGGGAGTAGGTCCAAGTGAAGATCCGATATGATCAATGACAGTGGACCCACAGCAACTCCCCAATCCACGTGAGTTTCTAAACAGGAAGAGTCTTCATTTACTGAATTACTGGTAATCGATAGATTTTAATAATGGTTATATTAATCAACTCCAGAAAGTACAACTAAATGAATATAAAAACTACCTTAAACAAAAAAGTCTAAGGTTAGCAAACACTTTTTCAACTTCCAAAACTTAAGTAATTCATTGTAAGCAAATATTTTTTCATCTGTAATCATACATTAAGTCTATTTTCCCAAAACTCCAAAACACTGAACCCTCATCTATATCTGAATGAAGACCTCAGATCTGTCATAGAGAATAACTATGAATATTTTGGTGTTGTACATCTTTTAAAATAATTTTAAATCTTTTTACATTTTGTTTGAGACAGGGTCTCACTCTGTCATCCAGACTGGAATGCAGTCGCACGATGATCACAGCTCACTGCAGCCTTGACCTCAAGGGCTCGAGCAATCCCCCAACCTCAGCCTCCTAGGCAGCTGAGATCACAGACACGCACCACCACATCTGGCTAATTTTTTCTATTTTTAGCAGAGACAAGGTCTCACTATGTTCCCAGGCTGGTCTCGAACTCCCGGGCTAAAGCAATCCTCCCACCTCAGCCTTCCAAAGTGCTGAGATTACAGGCGTAAGCCACCATACCTGGCCTACGTTTTTTAAAGTAAATACAATATATTAAACAGACAGACCTAAAAAGTTAAGTCCTCTATGTACCTCAGAAAGGAGACATCTGAGTGTCTACAGTTCAAATCCCCCCATATGTCTTGAGTCAACATATTCTTGTCCTGGAGCAAAGGAAAAGATACAGTTCTACAGAATAGCTGAGTAACAGGAAAGCAAGCCCTGAGGTGAAATTCCATATCTCCCGACTTTATTTCCTTACACAATAGTCCCCCTCTTATCTGAGGTTTCAGTTACCAGCAGTCAACTAAGGTCCAAAAATAGGTGGGTATGGAACAACAAGATAATCTGAAAAAGACAGACCTCATTCACACAACTTTTATTACAGTATATTGTTGCAACTATTCTATTTTATCATTAGTTACTGCTATTATTAATTATTAATAGTAATTATTATTAATGGGAAGGAACTTTAGAGGTCATCACTAAGATAACCCTTTACCTAATACTACCAACTATCTCATTATATAAGAGCTGCAGTCTGAGAAAAGCAAGATGAGGAAAAGTTATGCTGGAATCAAGAGTGATAAGTGCAGAAATACTATCTGGAAATAGAAGGTGAGGAGGCCAAGGAGAGAAAGGCTTCTAGCTCTGGCCCACCTAAGTGGCAGCAAGGACAGTACAGGATACAGCTCTGCTGGAAGATCTGAGTCCTGCTCACCAGCCTTCCTACCTAGTGAAAGAAAAGAGTACAAGCCAGGCGCAGTGGCTCATGCCTGTAAGTCCAGAACTTTGGGAGGCTGAGACAGGATGACTGCTTGAGGCCAGGAGTATGAGACAAGCCTTTGCAACACAGCAAGACCCTTTCTTCACAAAATTAAAAAAGAATTAGCTGGGTGTGGTGGCACATGCCCACAGTCCTCACTACTCAGGAGGCTGAGGCAGCAGGATCACTTGAACCCAGGAGTTCAAGGTTGCAGTTGAACTCTGATGGCACTCTAGCTTGGGTGACAGAGCAAAACTCTTGTCTCTAAAAGATTTTTTTGAATTAATAATAAATAAGTAAAATAATAAATAAATAATAATTAACAAATAGTAAAAAGGAAAGAGTTCAAGCTGGGAATCAAAGTGGACTTGTTATAAAAGCTGTCTAGGAAACGCAAAGCCATCACAGCTAGAGGACTAACCAATCACTGATTGGTTCAGGGTTACATAAAAATGATAATGCTGATGCTACAGACAGTATTCCAGACATTTTGGAATAATAATAGCCCATTTGCATTTTCAAAGCAAATGGCTTTGAAAACTGGGGAGTCTTGGCTGGGCACAGTGGCTCACGCCTGTAATCCCAGCACTTTGGGAGGCAGAGGCGGGCAGATCATGAGGTCAGGAGTTCGAGACCAGCCTGACCAACAAGGTGAAACCCCGTCTCTAGTAAAATTAAAAAAAGAAAATTAGCCGGGCTTGGTGGTGCCCGCCTGTAATCCCAGCTACTCAGGAGGCTGAGGCAGGAGAATCGCTTGAACCCAGGAGCTGGAGGTTGCAGTGAACCAAGATGGCGCCATTGCACTCCAGCGTGGGCAACAGAACAAGACTCCATCTCAAAAAGAAAAAAAAGAAAATTAGTATTAGTTAGTTTTTAGAGCCCCTCGACCATTAAATATTCCTTTCTTCATTATCACTTGCAAATAAATTCTTTTATAGAAATCATACTTAAATAATATGTAAATTATTTAGTTACTAGGGAAAATAATGTCATTTAAATGTTTAATCACAGTATACTTGCTTTTATTTCCTTTTGCTTAGCAAATCTACTGAAAAAGAGAAAGCCAGCTAACAGACCACTCTTCTGTTACCTATTAGACAAGTTAGTTTTAATCTAAAGGAACACAAAGCTCTAGTTTCATTTAAGAATGAGAGGACACAGGATCTGTGAGTTGTTATAGCATTTAAAAAGTCATCTCAGGCCAGGGACAGTGGCTTGTGCCTATAATCCCAGCACTTTGGGAGGCCGAGGAAAACAGATAATAGGAGGTCAGGAGTTCAAGACCAGTCTAGCCAACATGGTGAAACCCCGCCTCGACTTAAAAAAACAAAAATGAGCCGGATGTGGTGGTGCCTGCCTGTAATCCCAGCTACTCAGTAGGCTGAGGTAGGAGAATTGCTTGAACATTGGAGGTGAAGGTTGCATGAGCCAAGATCACACCACTGCACTCCAGCCTGGGTGACAGAGCAAGAATCCATCCCAAAAATAAATAAATAAATAAATAAATAATAAAAAAGGAAAAGTCATCTCAGCTGGACATGGCTCATGTTTGTCATCCAAGCACTTTGGGAGGCCAATGCAGGAGGATCACTTGAGCCCTGGAGCTTGAGACCAGCCTGGGCAACACCACAAAACCCTGTCTCTACAAAAAATACAAAAATTAACCTGGCATGGTGGCGCGCACCTACAGTCTCAGCTACTTGAGGGACTGAAGCAGGAGGATTGCTCAGGCCCTGGAAGTGGTTGCATGAGCCAAGATCACACCATTGCACTCCAGCCTAAGTGATAAAGCAAGACAATCTCAGAAAAAAAAGTAATCTCAAGAGTAAGACTGGGTAGCAGTCAAAGTGGTTGCAGCTTGAATCATCAATTCTAATCATGAATTCTTATGTAGCTAAAATGACGATTCCTAAATATAAGAGGTTTTATTTCTAAATATTTCTTGGCAATTGTGTATCCAGAAAGTCAGCAAACCCCCAACAAAAGCAGAGAAAATGAACTTTTTTTTTGAGATGGAGTCTTGCTCTGTCGATCAGGGTAGAGTGCAGTGGTGTGACATCAGCTCACTGCAACTTCCGCCTCCTGGGTTTAAGCAATTCTCCTGCCTCAGCCTCCGGAGTAGCTTGAATTACAGGCACCCGCCACCAAGCCCTGCTATTTTTTTAATTTTTAGTAGAGACAGGGTTTCACCATGTTGGCCAGGCTGGTCTTGAATTCCTGACCTCAAGTGATCCATCCACTTCGGCCTCCCAAACTGCTGGGATTATAGGCGTGAGTCACCACGCCCAGCCGAAAATGAACTTTGTTACAGCTCACCAATCATCAACTACAGCAGGCTTGAAAGATATCATAGGCCGGAGGCTTAGCCTCAAACTTGACCTGCAGAAGAAAACTACAAGAAAGATTTCTTCAAGAACTGCTCTAATGCACTACTAAACTGCAAGCAGTGACCTCCCTAGAGGAGAAACTGGAGTCCAGAGCTACATGAGTGCACAATCCAGGGGAGATGCACCCTAACTCCAGTGCAAGGGATGCTAAGCTAGTTCCATCACAATCATAATATATTAAAATAAAAGTATCAAACAACAAAGTAATTTAAAATATGTCAAGGATAATAAAATGCTCCAAAAAAAATCTAAATCCATTCCAAAGGTAATTTGAATAAAACATAATTTATTCTCCAGGCCTAACCTCTCTGAAATAAAGTATTATATAACATTCCAACTTAGGCAAATTATACAAGTAAAGCTACTTTAGGCCAGGCACAGTGGCTCATGCCTGTGATCCTAGCACTTTGGGAGGCCAAGGTAGGTGGATCACTTGCATTCACAAGTCAGAAACCAGCCTAGGCAACATAGTAAAACTCCGTCTCTACAAAAAATACAAAAATTAGCCAGGCATGGTAGCACATGCCTGTAGTCCCAGCTACTCAGGAGGCTGAGGCAGGAGGATGAATCACCTGAGCCCAGGAAGTCGAGGCTGCAGTGAGCCAAGAGAGATCGTGCCACTGCACTCCAGCCTGAGTGACACAGTGAGACCATGTTTCCAAAAAAAAAAAAGTGCTACTTTATAACAAAGCCATAAAGAAATACTACTTTATAACAGAGCCATAGCATAGCACTCTGAACTTCCTGTAAGAACAAAAATATTGTGTCAATATTTTCACAACACAGTTCAAGTCACAGAATCATGAGATAATTAAATTGACTTTTTAGGTTTCAATCTGTTTAGCCAGAAACCTTATCCAAACTGTACTGATGCAAATCAGCATGAGAACTATAACACTATCAAAATAACTCCAGTATCTTATCTTCTGTTTTACCTTTTATCAGTGATTTATGGGCTGACTAATGGTAAACTGATTTGTTCATGTGCCAGAAGTCACCTCAAGAATACAAAACAGGATAGAGATTTAGAAGAGTCAAATTCATGAATGAAAGTGCTGACGTCATAGTTCAGTTCCCAGTAGAGTTTAGAGTAGCATATGAAAAAACACTGTATCTTCTGGAATATTAAAACACCAAAGTCATTTGGTAAAGGAAATAAAAGAAAAAGTCCTTCCTTGCTCAGAATAAGGGATGGAGAAAAAAAAGAGAAAAGCTCAATTAACAACCTTTTCCATGGACCAAAAATGAAAAATACACAATGTATATGGCACACACTATCATTAACCACAGAACTATTTTGTGTTACTGTTAGAAATAATATTTTTAGGCAGGGCATGGTAGCTCACACCTGTAAATCCCAGCACTTTGGGAGGCTAAGGTGGATGGACTGCTTGAGACCAGGAGTTCAAGACCAGCATATGCAACACAGCAAGACCGCATCTCTACCAAAAAAAAAAAAAGAAAAGAAAAAAAACTAAGCAGGCAAGGTGGTGCGCACCTGTAGTCCCAGCTACTCAGGAGGCTGAGGCAGGAGGATCACTTCAGCACAGGAGACCAACGCTGCAGTGAACTATGGATTGCACCACTGCACTCTAGTCTGGGCAATAGAGCAAGACCCTGTCTCTAAAAAAATAATAATAATAAGGTAAGGCCGGGCATGGTGGCTCACACTTGTAATCTCAGCACTTTGAGGCCAAGGCAGGCGGATCACAAGATCAGGAGACCAAGACCATCCTGGCCAACATGGTGAAATCCTGTCTCTACTAAAATACAAAAAGTTAGCCGGGCGTGGTGGCGGGTGCCTGCAGTCCCAGCTACTAGGGAGGCTGAGGCAGGGGAATCTCTTGAACTCGGGAGGCGGGGGTTGCAGTGAGCCAAGATTGCCCCACTGCACTCTAGCCTGGTGACTGAGCAAGACTCAGTCTCAAAAAAAAAGATAAAATAAAATTTAAAAGAAGTAACATTTTTTACAAGGATGATTAGTTGTGTCTCTAAATAAGTAGGACATAGTCCCCCCTCCCAACTTTAAATCATTCTCCCACCATGTGGCATAACTTTCAAAAAAGAGTGCATAATGCAGCTAGGCAGGTTTTATTTCTCCACTTAAAACAACCTAGCACAGCCATATCACACCTGATTTGAAGTAATTCTGAATACAGAGTGGAACTCAGTGACCAAAAGAAAGCTCCCAGAATTTTTATGTGAGGGAGAAAAGAAAAACTAAAAAAAAAAAAAAAAAAAGCCTTTATCTAATGATGTAATATAAACTAATAAAAAATAAAGATTATAAAAATTTGATTTACTTAGAACTATTAAAAGTGGCTAGTGGCATGGATTGTTCACATTTTTCATTTCTCAGCAGGACTGAAAATACAACAAATGATACAAACTTCTGTAAAGTTTAAACACAATTTACTAAAATCCTTGTCTTCAGGATACTTAAGTAACTGATTCCTAGATTTCTAATGTTTCCCAGGGAATTTAAGATTATTACATTCTTAGAAAATAACAGTGACCCTCACATCCTTGGTAACCTCTCCAAAGCACAAAACTATAAGGACATTCTCTCTTCTTTACCATTCACAAGGCTTAAAGTCGCCGTTCACCCAAAAAAAATTTTTTTAATTTAAGCGATAAACAATTTTGCCAATGAACATTTTAAAAAGAAGATCTTATTCAGTTAAAATGCAAACATGCCAGTTTTATCTGTAAATCTAAAACATGAAGAGATCATCTCACATTGCCACCACAAATATCTTTGATAGAACATCACTACCCCCTTGTGGATTCGCAATAAAAGAATCCTTATCTTGAATCTTGTTAAATATTCCACTCTGCTGAACTTCCATCCAAGTTTACATTTTCTTCACTAAGAAGGATTATTTCATTTCAATTATTTTTTAAAAAGACAAACTTAACATTTTTCTTAAAACCAATCCAATCAACTTATTTGTCCATTAAGTGTCCCCATTTTGGGGAGCATTCTTTATATGTCTACATGTGTGGATTCAATGTGACAACCCTATCAACATCCCATTTCTCTTCAAATATCTGAATTTATACTTCCAATCATCACTTTGAGATTATTTTTAATCATAAATGAGTAATTTTTTCCACTATAGCATCTTTTTTCTCTCTCTCTCTGGTAATTTCACACTTTGCACCAATTTCTTATTATCACTCCCAAATGATTTGGTATTCAAGTGCCCAGAAAACCAATGGGGCACACACACACCCTCAGAAATGACTTTTCAGAAAAGTATTAAAAACCGAACCTAAGTTTTAAAAAGACGAATTCTTGACTGCATTGATATACCTTCAGAAATGACTCCTAGCAATCTAAATCAATCCCGAAGAAGAAAACATAGACAGTACCTTTCCTTCAAAACTTGTACAAAGAAAGGCTTTCTCTCTCTCTTGTTTTTAAGTTGAAAGAAGACCTCTGGTTGTATCTGCACATCATGCTAATATATAACACACAAATACATCTTGTTGAACGTACACTGTAAAAAAGATTAAACTGACTTAAACATCTGATGTATCCCTTCTTATAGACACTAAATTTAGCTGAAAGTATACATCATCACTGTAAAATGCACAGACTACATGGGAAAAGAGTCATGACTGGCTGTACTGCCATTATTGGAAGTTAGCTCCCCAGATTCTCTTAGAGATGTTGAACACAAAACTAGGGACATGGTAATTTACTATCATCAACATTTATTCCAATGGTTAGATGGGAATGAAAGGGGGGAAAAAATCCACTTTGCAAGTATTTTTAAGTGACTGAATACATAATCTTACCTTGTAATAACTGATAAGGGGCAAAAAACGGAAGAGATACTGCATGGTCTGCTGACTGAATGAACGCCCTATGTCCCAAAAGTCACACATCAACCATATTGAGACTATTATACTTTCAAAACTTATCTGCTATATACCTGTCCAAACCTAGTGACTCAACCACACAGTAGGAGCAATCAGGGCTGGGCTTCATAAAGTTTTGCTTTTGGGGGGATTCTGTTGTTTTGACTGTTGTTTTGAGATTTGAGGGGAGGGGAGATACGTAAGAGTTGGGGATGTATTTTAGATGGTATGAAAAAATGAAGTCAGGGGTGAGAGCTATGCCACTTAGTCTCCACGTAATAACATATTTGAAACTGTTAATAAGCCGGGCATGGTGGTGTGTACCTGTAGTCCCAGCTACTCAGGAGGCTGAGGTAGGAGAATGGCTTGAACCTAGGAGGCAGAGGTTGCAGTGAGCTGAGATTGCACCACTGCACTCCAGCCTGGGCAACAGAGTGAGACTCCGTCTCTAAATAAATAAATAAATAAAACTGTTAAGAACACAGCCCCAAACTCTTCTTTCAAGAAACGTCACTTTGTACACATGAAACTACAAGACTATACAGAGCAGAGGGATGAATACAACCCCAAAGAAGCAGAACTCCCTCAAAGTTACTGTCTGCTAATATTCTCAGGAAAGGACATGTTACATGACTTGAACAGCCTGGCTAAATCTGAAAAACAAAAACAAGAAAGGGACTGCAAAAAGATTCATGTACAAGAGAACAAGCAACTATGTCAGAAAAGAGCAAAACACTGGGGGTGAATATGGAAGAAGCATTAAAAAGCATCTTACGTCATGTCAATCAGTTCAAAGTAAATGAACAATCCTCAAAAGAAAGAGCAAAGGGGGAAATAACATGTGACCCCTGGCCTCTCTTTGCAGTGGGGTACATAATATTTCTCTGTAAGTCCGGGGTAATGAAGTAAAAAAAATGCTCAGGAAACAGTACCAGTCTTTACACAAGGAGGCCCATGACCTTCTACAAGCAATGGCATTCAAAGCAGAAGGATGCAATACAACCTTAGAAATATACAGCAAGCATTCTGATGGGGAAAAAAAAACACCGTTTACTCACCCTTTACTTTGTCCTATCATGTGAAAAATCAGGAACTGCCCTCCATTGCCAATATATGAGAAGAAACTGCGCCTTCGGCCGGGCGCAGTGGCTCACGCCTGTAATCCCAGCACTTTGGGAGGCCAAGGTGCGCAAATCACTTGAGGTCAGGAGTTCGAGACCAGCCTGGCCAACATGGTGAAACTCCATCTCTACTAAGATTACAAAAATTTGCCAGACATGGTGGCCAGCGCCTGCAACCTCAGCTACTCAGGAGGCTGAGACACAAGAATCACTTGAATCCAGGAGGTGGAGGCTGCAGTGAGCCAAGATCGCACCACTGAACTCCAGCCTGGGGCAAAAGAGCGAGACTCAGTCTCAAAAAAAAAGAAAAGAAACACTTTCCTTACAAATGCATGACAATTATCAAGGGAAAGCAGACCATCTATATGTTTATAAGTCCCACTCTCTGTTGACAGAATAGGAACATGGCTTAATCACAGGACTAAGGGGACACTACATCCAAGGATGGCACAAAATAAAAGGATATGATAGTCTGATCAACCTCCATCTCGAACCTGATTAGGTATTCAAGAAAAATAAAAAGAAAGATTATACACTGTCTAAAAAATAGTGAATGACTGTATACTCTTATTCAAGTTACACGGACAAAGTAGTTGAGCAAGAATGTTTCTCACTCTCACTCTCAAACACACCAAAAACTAAAGACAGGACTATATATAACAGGCAAAGGAACATTAGGAGAGGCCCCCACACTTCCTTGTAAATGAAGGATCCAAATGAAATAATATGCTTGGCTGTGCTTAAAGAAATGTATTGTATCAAGCCAAAGAGAGAGAAAGAAGCTGGCTAAATGCAGCAAAAACAAATTTCCAAAATCCTACATGGGGAGGCCCAGAGCAGGAGGACCCACTGTTTTATCTAGAGATGCTATCTAGTTACAAACACTAATCCCACCTGCCTTGTGGCTGAAATCTCATTCCATCTACCTATTCTTGGGAACAAGAAGATACAATGCTTTGTGCTCTAGGACAAAAGGAATGGTGGGCAACCCCTTTCTACTAAAAGGCTACAAATACAGCATCTACAAATACATTTTTATAATAATGACAGGGAGAGTGAAGAAAGCTCTCTAGGTGAGAAAGGACAAAAAGTAAAAGGAAAGACAGAAGAAAAGAAAGGGAGGTCAGATTTAAGTCACCTAGAACATTAAAGAAAAAAGGACATGGTACATGATCCTACAAGATACAGAATATCTTCAAAAATGATCTATATAATGGAAATGCAAAAGAAACACACATCACTTCTAAACACAAAACACACTCAGTCACATACTCACATGACCAAAGGACACTGCCAAACCACATAGTACAAACCTCACACAAGAGTTTTCACAAGAGAGAAATACTAGCAGAATTGGTTTCTATATACATTATAGAGGTGGGAAATCTAATTTAATAAAGGAAGAAAAGAAAAAGAGCATTTCAAATTATTGATAATTTTTAATATTATCATTATTTATACCTAGCCTGCACCCACAAGCAATTTGAGGCAATCTGCAAAAATAATAATACCATTAAAAAGCATAAATTAAAAATCACTTCATAAACAAAAGTGGTGATAATTATATCAGACACCTAGCCTAAAAATGATCATCAACTAGGTATGAAATGTGGGTATACTACTTCGTGGCAGTGAAAACACAGCAGCAGCTCATACAGTTCTTACTCTCTGATCATATGAACCCTGACAGTCAGAAGAGGAAAAACATTTTTATACCAGTTCCTTACATAAAAAATACATTTGATCCTATGTTCTATAGAACACCTAGTGTAATGCTGCTGTTCAAACGTTAAATAAGCATTCCAACCAATCATGTATCTAATTGACCTAAAAGTTCCACCTACACAATCAGACTAAGAAGGCTGACTTTACTTTCTTCTACACACACACACACACACACACACACACACACACTCTGTGTACACTCTGGGAGGAAGCTGCTAAATGACTCTCCCAGTCCACCCTGCCACCCTCTTCATCACCCCCACTCCTGCTGAGAGGAGGAAAAAAGGTTCAACAGGATAGCACACTATTACACTGTATCTTTGTAAGTTAACAATCCAAAAACTTAAAATTTGGGGAAAATATTCCTTAAAGACTATATAAAAGACAAGTATAAGATATACTGAAGGCCAGGCATGGTGGCTCATGCCTGTAATCCCAGTACTTTGGGAGGCCAAGGCAGGAGGATCCCTGGAGGCCAGGAATTCAAGACCAGCCTGGCCAAGATGGTAAAACCTAGTCTCTACTAAAAATACAAAAAAAATAGCTGGGCATGGTGATGCACTCCTGTAATCCCAGCTACTCGGGAGGCTCAGGCAGGAGAATCACCTGAACCTGGAAGCCAAACGTTGCAGTGAGCCGACATCGCACCACTGGACTCCAGCCTGGGCGACAGAGCGAGACTGTCACCAAAAAAAAAAAAAAAAAAGATACACTGAAATGTCATTACTATAAAAGGCTAACAAGATCCAATATGGTCTAAGTCACATCACCCCCTACAGCAACTTGTACATCACAGAAGCTCAGTAAAAGGCCCTGAATGAATGATGTCAGTCATGGGAGTATAAGTATAAAAACAACTTCTCCCCAGAAGGGCAAATTCAAAGGTCCCACGTAAGAGGCAACTGACACAACTGTGAAGGCAAAGGAAGAAAATGAGAGAATCACCTTCTCCTGCTTTTCCCATGAGGCAGGCAGAAAGAAGTCCAACGGCACACAAAGGGGTATTTCCCCCAAACAGGAGAGGAAGAACGGCTCTAACTAATCAAACAGTGGGGGGTAAAGTTCAGATTTTGAGATGGGCTACCTCAAAAGCAGTCACAAAGAATTAAAAACCCAGCAAGACCCATGGGCCGACACCTGCAGACACAGGGGACTAAACTAACGCTACTCTCTAAAGAATAGGCTATTTCAAGGGGAAAGCCTAAAGCTGCCAGAGCCTAAAAACTAAGGAAATAGAAAACACAGCTGAGTAGAATGCAGAAATATGTCTCAAAGAGCAAGTAAGAGCAACACTACTCTTTTGAACAGGAAAAGCTGACCCACTCTGACCTTGAGTAGAGGTTGCTCTGTATATGTCAACATTTTGAATCCACTCAACGATGAGATGGAGAAACCCAACATTTGCAGAAGCAGGATAAGTAAGGCCTCCAAGAAGACAAAGGAGGAAGAGGTCACCCAACCTACTTCCAAAAACTGAAGGCAAGGGGTGAAGGAGAGGAAAGGGTGATGTTCTAACAGAAAGTCAAACGGAAATTCTAGGAAACTGTGTGGTTCGGAGAACCCATCTAGTCCGTCCAACTGCAGCAGAGCATTTTGCACTAGAAGAGTAAGAGGAAACAGTGGATTTCCAATCATCTGTGGAGATCAGTAACACAGAAACACAACCACATTAAACTCAAGAAAAAGGGCCCAGCTTCAGACCATAACCTCAAGTGCGTTCTTCTGAACAACCTTTACCACTTTTCCTCCCACTGTACCTTGCATGGAGCCCCCTGCTTAGCAGGAAAAACTCCACGGGGCCATGGAGGAAAGGTAGGAAGAACCACCACTGCGAACGGGATGATTCCACTGAATCTGCGCCATGTACAGCAGGTATTCAACTCCTGATTTTTCCAAAGTTCACTGATAATAGCCCCTAAAAACACACAAGCCCATCAAGCTGATTACAAACACAGAATACAAACAGCATTAAAAAAATTTAAACCAAAACAATGTGCTCAAAAGCTCTACTTTCTGACACTGGGAAGTAGGCCCACCGCACGACTCAGTGTTAACTGAAAGGTAGAGAGGCAAGGTCCAGAAGTCAGACCAGCGCTGACCAAATCTTTGAACAGCCACTTCTCCTTAAGCAGTCAACTGAGGCAAAGTGGGCCTCCAAGCTAGAAAAGAGCTTTAAAGGCCCAAAGGCCCAGAGCCCAACAGAACTTGTTGGGGAGGAGGATGAGTCTCCACACTAAACCTGTCAAAGGGAAGACTTCCCTGTTGAGTGACAGCAGCTAGCAGCCATTCTGAGTTTCTTGAAGGAGGGAGAAAGGCAAAGAGACAGAAAGGAAGGGAGGGAGGGAGACCTGAGGAGGCAAAGCTCCCGACTAGAGTTGACAGGACTCAAATCATTCCCCTGCCCAAGAGAAAAGAACCCGAAGAATAACGCCCCCCCGCATCCTTTCATGAAGCATCAAGGGCCTTTCCACAGGTACAGTTTGCTAATTTCACAACCTCTCTCCATTATTTAAATGGCCAAAATATAAAAAGGACATATTTATGGTCATTCATTCCTAGCTCTGTCTCAGGAAAACATATGCTACTCACCCATCTCCTGTTGTTTGTCTACACACACGAAATCTCTTTCCCCTACACTGCAGTAAAGAAACAGAGAACTTTTCACTCTATGCAGAATCAGGCAACGAGTAACGTCCCTAAATTCAGAGTGCCAAAGTTGTGATGCATATGGGCAGGCGCTGTACACTTAGCACATTCAGGGACTTGGTGAACATGCAGGATGTCATTCTGCTTATTCAGTACAGTACACATGACAAACGAAAGAATGGTCAGAATTGGCCATTTACCAATGATTCTTCTGCTGCTGCTTCTAAGCCTGAAGAGTCACCAACAACGTTAATATCTATCTTTATCATTCCACATAAAGGCCCCCAGATGCACCCAAAATGTAGAGCTAAGTCATCCGACCCTTCCAACTTCCTGTACACTGTATATGTAATGGATGTGATTTCATCTGTGTATACCTACATGCATGTATGTATATGTAAACAAATGTGTATAGAATCATGATCTGGTTCTCCAAAACAGAACCCGAACAGCAAGAAACAGAAATCATTCAAATTTCCCCTTCTCCTGAAAGCTACAAGATCTAAAGAAATGTTTGGATCCCACAAGAGACAACACCGGAGCCAAAGGAAGGTTCTAGTACAACAAGGAGCACACAAGCGACCTCTTCCAGGATGGCATGTGGGCGACATGGGTGTCTACACTCCCTTTTCTGAATGGAAAGGCATATGGCTTCTCCTTACACAGCCAACAGGAATACAATGAGAAAATGAGAAAAAGTCAAAGTAACAGGCTCACTAAATATGGCTGACTGGGAAGCAGAAGCCATAAGGGAGGATATGAGTTCTCTCAAAAAAGAATTGGGAAGTTTATATTCAGGGAAGGTTCAAGGACTCTTGAGTGTGGGACGGACAAAGTCTAGTTCTCACTGCACAGAAGACAGTCATGAAAACATCAAAAAACAAGGGCACATGACCCTTTTCCCAGTGGGGTAGTGTCAACTGGTGAAGGCTGCCCCCTCCTGAGACACAAGAGTCAACTGGAAGCAAAAATATACCCCGGTCTTCCTCAGACACAGGAGTAACTAGAGTGGCCCCTTTTCACTCAAGCACTAGGCACAATGGAAGCCCTGCCCTACATCTTATTGGGGCACCCACTCTCACCCAGACAAGGAAATCAGAGAAGAGAGAACATGTCAGTGTAGACACACAGATGGGGAAAGGAGCACTGTGAATGTCCAGTTGTCTCCATAAGAAAAAGAGGGCAACTCGAAGGGTATTCAGGAAATGAGCTCACTCTAACCCAGCAAAGTGTGCGAGAGTGTGCACGATCGGGAAGAAGTCTCTGCTTTCCTATTTAGAAATGACTTCAGAGCTCCACAAGCCCCCAGTATCCGCTGGGTGAGGAAAGAACACGGGTAGCCCGAGTCCCCTTGTCCTGGCAAAAAGGGTCAACGGAGAGTGTGCAGAGGCCCCAAAAGATTCCAAAGAAGAGGAGCGGATCAGACGGACCCCTGTGCCAAGGAAGGATCGGGGTCACGGAAGGTAAAGGGCAAGGGAGTGTGGAGATCCTCACTTGCCATAGAAACGGAGACCCCACCCTCCTGGCTGTGAGGGTGCAAGGGCAAGAGTAGGATGTGAACGACTGCGAGGGGCGGGGATGCTGCGCAGGCCCCCTTCCCTTCCCGGGAAGCGAAGGGGGAGGGGTCACACGAGGCCCTTCGGCCGAGGGACGCTCAGCAGGACGGGGTCCCCCTGGCGGGGAGAAGCTCCGGGACCCCTTGCCCGCTCCGGGAGGCGCCTACGGAGCTGAAGTGGGTGCCGGAGAGAGTACGTCTGGCCCTGCCCGCCGAAGAGCAGGGGGCCGGCGAGGGCTGAGCACCGGCCGCTGCCGCCCGAGGGGACCGGCCCGGAGCAGTGGGGCGCGGGGCCAGGGGGGCCCGAGGCGGATAAACTTTCCGCCCCGCGGCCCCCACCCCGGACCCAGCACCGGGGGTGCGGGGGCTGCGCCTTGGGCTCGGGAGCGGCGGGGATGCCCGGTCCGGGTGGGGGAGGCGCCGGCCCTCCGCCGGCTCCTCCTCCTCGCTGGGCCCGGTCCCCGCCCCGCGAGCCCCCCGCCCCCTCCGGCCCCAGCCCGCCCCCGGGGGTGGGGTGTGGGGCGCCGCGCTCCGCCGGCGAGTCACCTCAGGACTCGGCCGCGCTCCGCCCCCCCACCCCGCCGGCCCCCTCCCCGGCCGGGTCGCCTGCCCGCCCGCCCGCCGCGCCCCCGCGCTCCCGCCCGGCGCCGCCGATGCCCGGGATGTCCGGTGGGGCCGGGTCCCACCGCCCGCGCGCCGCCCCCCAGCCCCTCGCGCTCCGGCTCTTACCTTCCGGCTTGTTTTCGGCAGCCATTTCCCCTCCGCGCGCCACATCCTCCTCCTCCTCGCGACCGGGACCCCGAGCGCGCGCCTCGTACCGCCGCCGCCGCCGGCCCAGCCACCCCGCCGCCGCCGCGCACCCGCCCTGGCCCCGCCCCGCGGCCCACGCACAGCGACCGTTGGGCCGTGCGGCTGCCACTCATTACTCCCGCCGCCAATCGTCCCTCACCAGGGGTCTCACTACTCTCCGGGAGGAGCGTCCTATCCATCCGGCCCATTGGCTGGTCACCACCCAACGGACTGAAAGGATTGGTCAAGAATCAACGCCCCCTCCCCACCCACTCCCAGGAAAGCCCACCTTCCGGACCTAAACAAAGCTTCCTAGTGGTCAGAGCCCGAAAGAACTGTCCTATCAGGACGGGGCCGACACGGAATATTTCCTCGAGGCCGAGACATGGCGTTTTGATTGGGCGTCACTACAGTGTTTCCCAGGCCGTTCAGACCAATCAAAGGGGGTTCCCGGAACTCTGGAGCGACGAAGGAAAGCCCCGCCCCTGAGCGTGACCGTCATGAGGAAGGCGCTCGCTCATTGGCGCGCTGGGGCTTTTCCCGCGTGCTCCCGGGGCCGAAGGACGTTCCTGGGGAAGCCGCTGCCGGTGCGTGGGGTCCCGGTGGTTGTGGGGGACGCGCCGGGATCTCCGGGATCCCGCAGCCGGGCGCCGCCGGTGGGGAGCCGGGCGCGGGGGCCTCGGGGCTGAGATCCGCCGGGGCGCCGTACTCCGGAGCCCGGCTGCCTAGGAGTGCGGGCGTCGCTGCCGGCCGTGGGGGAGGGGCGCGCCTCCCGCCAGGCCCCGCCCCCTCGGCGCCGCGTCCCCACGGCCCCGGCGCCGCCCGCCTGCGCCCGCCTCCCGCGCCCGCCCCCGGTGCGCTCCGTTGTCCCCTTTTCTGGCGGCTTAAAATACCGAAACTTTATTTTGGTCACGTTGCCCATGTGACCTGCGGAGCCGATGACTCATGGACGCCTGTCCTAGGATAAGGCCGCCGGCCGAAAGCGGAGAAGCGCCAGCCCCGGCTGCCCGGGTGGAGCGCGGGGCAGCCGAGTTTCCTTCCCTCCCTAATCCCTAGCGTCCGCGCGGGGCTTTTCCGAATTAATAGCCCGGTGCCCGCTGCCCGCTGCCCTCGCGCCGCGTGCGGGAGCAGCTGCCCCCTGCGAGGTGGGCGCCCGCTGGGTGCCCCAGGAACGAGCCTAGGAACCGGGTGCGCCGAGTGCGGCTCTCGGGCGGGCCGGGCGTGCGGGCTGCTGGGCTGCGCTCCCAGGGACCCGCCTCTCTCCGGAGAAAGTCAGGAATTTTTCTCCTGGGCAGGTAATACCGTAAACAAAAGGAGAGGCTGCAATCGCAAATCATTTTTTTAAAAAAAAAGAAAAATAGGGAAGAAAAGTTGAATGAAAGAGCTCCAACCCCTCAATGTGATCTTGTACGGTTTGCAATAAGAACATTATATTCTTCCGCATTTTATTCTTCCTTTTGCTGCTGTTGGAGACAACTAGCAAAATAAGTGAAAAATCATCGTTCAAGTGTTTTGGCATTAAGATTGACTGTCACAGTGAATTCTGTGCCAATCCTAACGTGTTCTTTTTCTGGTCTTCATAAGTAAGAATGTCTTAGGTTTTCCAGAAATAAGATGTCCCAAAAGAATGTTTTGTGTTACACACTCATCCTTCAAGAAACTTTAATTTTATGAGCCTCAAAAACTGCAAAATTTTAACAACGAGGGGACAATATTTTATCGATTAGCATTCTTAATAGCACCTATGTTGACGATTCGTGTGGAAAAACGGATTCTTAAAAGTGCTGGTGGCATTGTAAATTAGTATATTCCTTTGGAAAAGCAATTTTACAATATGTATTAAAAGCCATAAAAATGTCTGCATCTTTTGACCCAGAAATCTTACTTCTGGGAATCTGTTCAAAGGAAATAACACTAAATGCCAGAAAAGCTGTATGTGTGAGGTATTTTTCACAGGATCACTGTACTTATTAGAACAAAAAATTGGAAGCATCCCACATGTGCTAATATTGGGTATTTAGTAAATAGTGTTACATCCATCTACACACTGGAACGTTATGCTAGTCATAGACATCAGAAGCAGAAAATCACCCACTGCTAAGTAGAAGGGGCAATACCCAAAATTGTGATGTTCATGTATAAGGTGAGATAATAGGTCTAAAACACTGCATTTTTTAGAAAGACTGATATAGGGCGGGTGCGGTAGTTCACGCCTGTTAATCCCAGCACTTTTGGAGGCCAAGGTGGGCAGATCACTTGAAGCCAGGAGTTTGAGACCAACGTGGCAAATCCCGTCTCTACTAAAAATACCAAAATTAGCTGGGCAAGGTGGCGTGCGCACCTGTAGCCCCAGCTACTCGGAAGGCTGAGGCATGAGAATCGCTTGAACCCAGGGGCAGATGTTGCACTGAGCCCAGATCACACAACTGCACTCCAGCCTGGGCGATGAGAGCAAGAATCCCTCTCAAAAAAAAAAAAGGCTGATACATACACCCAAGAAATGACATATGAGGATTATGTGTGAGTTTTTTTAATTGTCTACTTTATATAATATAGCTGCAATAGATCTATGTTACTTTTATAATTAAAACACTTATTCAAATTGAAAGAAAGATGAATAAACTTGGCTGTCTTCCTTCAGGAGGGTCCCAGCCTAGCCAGGTTCACAAACAGCAGCAGGACAGGTGCAGTGGGAACACAGAAGGCCATGAACATCACCCGGGCCTCAACACCATCACCACTGAAATTACCCTCCATGAACATCACCCGGGCCTCAACACCATCACCACTGAAATTACCCTCCATGAACATCACCCGGGCCTCAACACCATCACCACTGAAATTACCCTCCATGAACATCACCCGGGCCTCAACACCATCACCACTGAAATTACCCTCCATGAACATCACCCGGGCCTCAACACCATCACCACTGAAATTACCCTCCATGAACATCACCCGGGCCTCAACACCATCACCACTGAAATTACCCGCCATGAACATCACCCGGGCCTCAACACCATCACCACTGAAATTACCCGCCATGAACATCACCCGGGCCTCAACACCATCACCACTGAAATTACCCTCCATGAACATCACCCGGGCCTCAACACCATCACCACTGAAATTACCCTAGCTTCAAACAGTGGTTCCCTGGGGACCTTGCTGGAGCAGAGGGTGCTCAAGGGACCCACAAGTCAAAACTTTTTCAGACAAGGTCCTGCTCAGTCTCCCAGGCTGGAGTGCAGCGATGCCATTATAGCTCACTGCAGCCTCAAACTCCTGGGCTGCAGCGATCCTCCCACCTCAGCCTCCCCAGTAGCTAGAACCATAAGCATGCACCACCACACCCAGCTAATCTTTTTTAAGTTTTGTAGAGACAGGATCTTGCCTTGTTGCCCAGGCTGGTCTCGAACTCCTGGGCTTGAGCGATCCTCCCACCTCAGCTTCTCAAAGTGCAGGGATTACTGGCATGAACCACCACACCTGTCCTCAGAACTATTTTTAGCAATAAAATGTAAGTTTCTCCCATGTGTGCAGTGTTTTTCCCAGGCTACATGATATGTGATCTCACAACACGCTGAATCCAGAAGAATGAGAAACAGAGAAGAATCCAGCAGTCTTCTGTCAGATATAAAAGTGATTTGCAAAACTAAAACAATCCCACACTTATCACTAATTTTTTTTGTTTTAGAAAATGTAGGTATTTTTCATAAAAATAGGACTTATATTAACATATAATGAGTTTACTCTCTTTTGTTGTTACTCCTTTGAGATAGAGTCTCACTCTATTGCCCAGGCTGGAGTGCAGTGCAGTCACAGCTCAATGCAGCTTTATCCTCCTGCCTCAGCCTCTTGAGTAGCTAGGAATATATATGGGTACCCGCATTTTTTGTAGAGATGGGGTTTTGCCATGTTGTCCAGGCTGGTCTTGAACTCCTGAGCTCAAGGGATTCTCCCACCTTGGCCTCCCTTGTTTATTCTTTTTAAATGAGCTAGTGAATATTTTTTAAATTTCTCAGTTTTAATTTCAAATACAGTACATAACTATATAAACTAACACACATAAACAAAAGTACTTTGTTTTTTGTTTTGTTTTGTTGAGATAGAGTCTTGCTCTGTCTCCAGGCTGGAGTGCAGTGGCACAATCTTGGCTCACTGCAACCTCCGCCTCCCAGGTTCAAGGAATTCTCCTGCCTCAGCCTCCCGAGTAGCCGGGACTACAGTCATGCACCACCACACCCAGCTAATTTTTGTATTTTTAGTAGAGATGGGGTTTTACCATGTTGGCCAGGGTGATCTCAATCTCTTGACCTCGTGATCCACCCGCCTCAGCCTCCCAAAGTTTTGGGATTACAGCTATAAACCACCGAGCCCAGCCAACAAAAGTACTTCGAAGTCTTTTTTTTTTTTTTTTTTGAGACAGTCTCCCTCTGTCAGCCAAGCTGGAGTGCAGTGGTACGATTTCACCTCACTGCAGCCTCAACCTCTTCGGCTAAGTGATCCTCCCACCTCAGGCTCCTCAGTAGCTGGGACTACAGGCATGCACCACCATGCCCAGCTACTTTTTGTATTTTTAGTGGAAACAAGGTTTCACTACATTGCTCAAGCTAGTCTTAAACTCCTGGGCTCAAGTGATCCGCCCATCTCAGCCTCCCAAAGTGCTGGGATTTGAGTTTTTAAGTGTAGAAAAAGATCTTGAGACTCAAGAGTTTGGGAACCATTAGGCTAGCGAATGAGATGTTTTCAGGGCTGGCTGGTTGGTGTTTCTGTTTGCTTGGGAGGGTAACCAAGAGATGGGCATTTCAAGTAAAGGAAGCAGCCTGCGTTACTAGATGAGCCCATTTAGAAAAGAGAAGAATTGGAATATACGCTCGATGAACCAATCTCAGAATCCTTGCCCATTTTGGCCATAATGTCCATCAGGGAAAGAATGTTACTGTCCAGAAACAGAACTTATCAGGGAAATAGTGGGGATATTAAATTGTTACTTTTTCACTGCAAGATTTGCAAGAGTCTTCTTCCTGGTCAGCTTTCCAAAGTGAAGTGGCTGTTTATATTACTGGTGATGATAAAAGTAAAAGTGCTTGGACTTGCTTCCTTCAATTCGCAGTTACTGAAGCTTCCATATTACTGGATTGGGAGAGGAAAGCATGGACTGAACCCATTTCAGAAGCTTAAACACTTAGAAGCTCATCCTCCCAAACTCATTTTCACAGGACAGCAAAAAAAAAAAAAAAAAAAAAAAAACCTGTGCCTTCCTTAGTCCCCCAGGGGCTGCGTGGTTAAAAGTAACAATATCCAGCCAGGCACCATGGCTAATGCCTGTAATCCCAGCACTTTGGGAGGCCAAGGTGGTCAGATTACCTGAGGTCAGGAGTTTGAGACCAGCCTGGCCAACATGATGAAACACCATCTCTACTAATAATACAAAAATTAGCTGGGTGTTGTGGCGAGCGCCTGTAATCCCATGTATTCCAAAGGCTGAGACAGGAGAATTGCTTGAACCTGGGAGGCAGAGGTTGTAGTGAGCTGACATCATGCCACTGCACTCCAGCCTGGGTGACAGAATGAGACTGAGTCTTAAAAAAATAATAATATCCAGAAGTTCCATTTCCAAAAAGTTTCTCCCCTTGCCTTTAATGACTTTTTAATTCTGAGATAATTAGATTAACATGCAGTTATAAGACGTCGCGCAGAGAGATCTAGGTCCCCTTGCCTTTTCAAGATGAAACATAATGAAAACTTGCAGACTTTGTTGGAACCAACCCTTCAGAAGATGGCCCCTGTTTTCCTATCCTGCGAATGGTCATTTTTTTCTGTTCCCTGCATTCCACCCACCTTCACGTAGCAATTATGTCAGGCATTATAATCTCAAGAATGTCTGCTGTTAGTATGCAAAAGTAAAGATTTGTCAGATACCCCAAATATAATGAGATATTTGGGCCTAGTAGGCCTGAATTTCAACTTATTTGAAATAGTTAGCCAGGTAAGATGGCTCGCGCCTGTAATCCCAGCACTTACGGAGATGGAGTTGGGTGGACTTGAGGTCAGAAGTTTGAGACCAGCCTGGGTAAGATGGCGGCGAAACCCTATCGACTAAAAATACAACAGTTAGCAAGGTGTGGTGGGAAGAGCCTACTCGGGAGGCTCAGGCACGAGAATCACTTGAACTGGGAGGCAGAGTTTGCAGTGAGCCAAGACCCAACAATTGCACTGCAGTCTGGGCGACAGAGCAGACTCTGTCTCAAAAAAATAAAAGAAAAGAAAAAAAGAAATGTAATTTGAACGTGAAAGGGGAAGGTTTCATTTGTGGCCCAGGAATCTGTTGAAATTTTGAAGTGAATCTGTAGTTTCATTTGTTCAGTATTTACTGACAGCGTTAGGTCTGAGAACCAACCACACCACGAGTGACGGTCTTGTTTTCCTTTTAGCAATTTAAACCTAGAACAGAGCATTATCTTTTATCATTGGGGTTTCAGGAGATACTATTTAAGCACTAGTTATAATCATGAAACTTTCCCTAATCGTCCAGCTGTTCATAAAACACACGGAGTGCACTTGCGCTCCGGAGACCCCCCTTGGAGTGATATCTTAATGCCTTTGGTGGAATGTATCTCACCTTCACACGCTACTTTAAGAATCAATCCGGTTTTCTCTGTACTTTCCCTTTGAAACTGGAGGCTTTCCACTCCCTCTTGAGCCTTCTGGTATGAGAGCCTGATCTTTTTTCTTGCACTTAGATCCAGGATCAAATAAATGGTTCTTTTGTTTTGGGTTCTTTTTGTTTGTTTTGTGGTGGAAGGGGACAGAGTTTCACTGTCTCACCCAGGCTGGAGGGCAGTGGTGCAATCTGGACTTACCGCAACCTCTGCCTCCCAGCTTCAAGCAGTTCTCCCGCCTCAGCCTCCTGAGTAGCTGGGATTACAGGCACGCATCACCACGAATTTTCGTATTTTTAGTAGAGACAAGGTTTCACCACGTTGGCCAGCCTGGTCTCAAACTCCTGGGCTTAAGTGATCTACCTGCCTCAGCTTCCCTAAGTGCTGGAGTTACAGGCGTGAGCCACCATGCCTGGCCAGAAATGGTTCTTTTCTAGAGGGAGAAAAGATTGGAGAGATTGGGCTTTGCTGGTTCAGATGAACACAAATACATAGAACTTCATGACTGTGGACATTAACTGGTTTCAGAGACCAGGATCACCCCTCTATTCCCTGAGACCCAGAGAGACCTCAGTAGTGGAGCCCCCAACATCTCTGTATAGAAAAAGCTTGCGGCAGTAATCCGATTGGAGGGAGGGGGCCAGGGGACACTAGCATCTGCACAGCAGACCCATTTGCACTCCCGTTCGTTGTGTATTCATTTGGGTGGCTCCACAGGGCTTAGTAGGGAGCAGGTTAAGATTGCTCAAGTCGCCCGGCCAGTCACCACTGATGGCTCCTAAGATCACATGGAGGGTCGGTCAGTTTTTGTTTTCTTACTTGCGCCACACTTTCAAATGTAGTTTCTTTTGACTCTCGGTCTTCCCAGGAAACTTCGTTTAGTTGTTGAAAGTAAAAGGACCTATTGAAGTACCTGAAGGGAAATGCTGCCGACTTGTCCCACCTTAGTCTTTGGCAACCACGGAGGAGGCCCTGAGGAAACGCAGATGGCTACCACCTGTGGGTGTAAATAAAAAGAGTGTGGGTGCACAGGCGTTTCACTGTCATTAGGCTTTCCATTTTTCAAAGTAGGCCAGCAATTTATTCTTCTTTAAGTATTAAGCTGTGGGATATTACACAGCCATTTAAAAAATGGAGATATAGCAAAGCGAGGTGGCTTACGCCTGTAATCCGAAGGCCAAGCCAAGCAGATCACTTGAGGTCAGGAGTTCGAGACCAGCCTAGCCAACATGGCATGGCAAAACCCCGTCTCTACTAAAAATATAAAAATTAGCCGGCATGGTGGCATACACCTGTAATCTCAGCTACTCAGGAGGCTGAGGCAGGAGAATTGCTTGAACCAGGGGGATGAAGGTTGCAGTGAGCCAAGATCGCACCACTGCACTCAAGCCTGGGCAACAGAGTAAAACTGTCTCAAATTAAAAAATAAAGTAAAAAAAAAAAAAAAATAAAGGAGGTAAATCAGTGTGTGCTACTATGAAAAGATCTCCAGGTTAAGTGTTTCACTGAATGAAGCTAAGCCACACGGCAACATGTATATTATTCTACTCCGGATACAGAAAATGGATACAAGGTTTATTGTGTCTATATTCTTCTGTATGCAGAAAATATTCCTGGAAGGATAATAGGAAATCTAACTATTACCTCTGAGGATGGGGCAGAAAAAAATAAGGCTTACTCTTCATTTGATATGCTTTAAATGCTGTTAACATATGCGCCTATCCAACAAGTAATTACTGGGTGCCTGTGACATACCAGATACGGATCCAACAAGTAATTACTGGGTGCCTGTGACATACCAGATACGGATTCTGGATGCTAGCGATACAGCACTGAACAAAACAGACAAAATCTCTGCCTTTCTGGAGCTGTGGAAGTGGGACAGATAAACAAATACATAGTTGAACTTTAGATAATGATAAATGCTTGAAGAAAAATCATGTGAAAGGCTGGGATCACAGGAAGACTTTTTTTTTTTTTTTAAACAGAGTCTCACTCCATCGCCAGGCGCGAGGCTGGAGAGCAGTGGCGCCATCTCGGCTCACCGCAACCTCCGCCTCCCAGGTTCAAGCAAGTCTCCTGCCTCAGCCTCCGGAGTAGCTGGGACTACAGGCACGCGCCACCACGCCCAGCTAATTTTTGTATTTTTAGTAGAGACAGGGTTTTACCATGTTGGCCAGTATGATCTTGATCTCTTGACCTCGTGATCCGCCCAACTTGGCCTCCCAACGTGCTGGGATTACAGGTGTGAGCCACCATGCCTGGCTGACTTTTTTTTTTTTTTTTTTCAGATGGAGTCTCACTCTGTCACCCAGGCTGGAGTGCACTAGCATGATCTCAGTTCACCACAACCCCCACCTCCTGGGTGCAAGCGATTCTCCTGCCTCAGCTTCCTGAGTCACTGGGATTACAGGTGCTT
This sequence comes from Saguinus oedipus, assembly GCA_031835075.1. Classification (NCBI taxonomy): domain Eukaryota; kingdom Metazoa; phylum Chordata; class Mammalia; order Primates; family Cebidae; genus Saguinus; species Saguinus oedipus. The sequence goes on along the minus strand of CM063175.1, from coordinate 44,562,843 downwards.
GGCACCACACCTGGCTAATTTTTTGTATTTTTAGTAGAGACGAGGTTTCACCATGTTGGCCAGGCTGGTCGTGAACTCCTGACCTCAGGTGACCCACTCATCTTGACCTCCCAAAGTGTTGGGATTACAGATGTGAGCCATCGCACCCGACCAAGAAGGCTATTTTAGAAGAGTGGGTCAGGTAGTTATCTGCGAGATCTGAAGGAGGTGGGAGCAAGCCCCGGGATTATGGGTGGGGTGGCAGGTACACACTCAGTGTCCTGAACTGCAATGAGGCTCCGTGGAAGGACTGCAGGGATGTGAATCCAGGGAGGAATCAGGCCAGGCCACACAGGACCTCCCATTCCATGGTGAAATATTTGGATTTAACTCTGAGGATGCTAGGAAAACAATGTAAGGTATTTATTTGGGAACGTTATCTTCCTGGTGTTTTAACAGGATTGATGGCCGGTCCCAGTGGCTCACGCCTGTAATCCCAGCACTTTGGGAGATGGAGGTGAGTGAATCATGAGATCAAGAGATTGAGACCATCCTTGCCAACATGGTGAAACCCCATCTCTACTAAAAATACAAGAATTAGCTGGACATGGTGGTACACGCCTATAGTCCCAGCTACTTGGGAGGCTGAGGCAGGAGGCAGGAGAGTTCCTTGAACCCAGGAGGCAGAGGTTACAGTGAGCCGAGATTAAGCCACTGTACTCCAGTGGCCCTGGCAACACAGCGGGACTCCATCTCAAAAAAAAAAAAGGATCGCTGTGCTATAATGTGGAGTACAGACCTTAAGGAGGCCAGAGAAGCAGAGAGACTAGTTAGGCATAATTAGACATCAAGACTTGATGGTGGCTTAGATCGGGGACTTAGTTCCTTGCCACTGCTGTAACAAATTACCTTAGTGGTTCTCTTACAGTTCTGGAGCCCTGAAGTCTGAAGTCAGTTTTATTGGGCCAAATGAAGATGTTGGCAGGGCCACACTCCTTCCAGAGGCTCTATGGAGAATTCATTCCTTGCCTCTTCCAACTGCTAGTGGCTACCGGCATTCCTTGGCTTGTAGCCACATCTCTGCAATCTTCAAGGCTAGCATCTTCAAATCTCTGTCTGCTCCATCTTCACATTGCCCTCTCACCCCTGTGTATGTGTCAGATCGCCCTCTGCCTCTCTGTAAAGAGGACATGTGATGGTACTTAGGACCCGTCAAGATAATCTAGGATTATCTTCCCATCTCAAGATTTTTTTTTTTTGAAACAGAGTCTCCCTCTGATGCCCAAGCTGAAATGCAGTGGCATGATCTCAGCTCACTGAAACCTCCGCCTCTTTGATTCAAGTGCTTCTCTTGCCTCAGCCTCCCAAGTAGCTGAGATTACAGGTGTGTGCCACCATGCCCAGCTAATTTTTGTAATTTTAGTAGAGATGGTGTTTCACCATGTCGGCCAGGCTGGTCTTGCACTCCCGGCCTCAAGCGATCCACCCACCTTGTCCTCCCAACGTGCTGGGATTACAGGTGTGAGCCACAAAGGCCCGGCCCCACCTCAAGATTCTGAATCACATCTACAAGGAATTTTTCCAAAAAAGGGAATATTTACAGGTTCCAAGGATTAGGACTTGGTATCTTTGCCATTATTCAGCCCACTACATCAAGGGCAGTAAAGCATCAAATAGTAAATATTTGAAGCTTTGCAGACCCTCTGGCCTCTGTCACAGCTTCTCAACTCTGCCACTGTAGCACAAAAGCAACCATGACAAAAAAAAAAAAAGGCAGCGGATATAGTTATGTTCCAGAAAAATTTATTCACAGAAATGGGGTGCAGGTCCCAGGCTAACATGGTGGTGTGGTGGTGGTCAGAGGTGGGTGGACTTGGCTATATATTGAAAGTAGAAATGATTGCTCAAGTTTTGCTGAAGGATCAAATGTGAGATATAGAAAGAAATGCATTGGGCCAAGATTTGACTCTCGGGATTTTGGCCTGAACAATTGAGTTAATGGTGTTGCATTTAAAGACTGGAGGAGGAACAGAGTTAGAAGTGGGTGGGAATCCACAGTTCCACTTGGGACATTCTAATGCTGAAATGCCTACTAGATATCAGAGTGGAGAAATCAAGAAGGCATCTGAATATGTGCTGCATCTGACATACACATTCACCTGAGAGACGTTGTGGCTACAGATACAAATTTGGGAGTAATCAGCATTCAGTGGAATCTAAAACCATGAGACTAGGCTGGGCGTGGAGGCTCAGGCCTGTAATCCCAGCAATTTGGGAGGTCGAGGCCAGCGGATCACTTGAGGTCAGGAGTTTGTGACCAGCCTGGCCAACATGGCGAAACCTTTTGTCTCCTAAAAATACAAAAATTAGCCAGGCATGATGGCCCATGCCTGTAATCCCAGCTACTCAGGAGGCTGAGACATGAGAATCATTTGAACCTGGGAGGTGGAGGTTGCAGTGAGCAGGGATCGTGCCACTGCACTCCAGCCTGGGCAACAGAACAATACTCCATCTCAAAAATAAGTAAATAGATAGATAAAACCACCATGAGACTAGATAAGATTTCCTAGGGGAGGGAGTATAATTCAATTTGACCTCATTATAATTTTTAAGGAGATAAAAATCATGACTCTCATACAAACATTAAGTGAGTACGTGTCAGGAATTACCTTCAAAACAAACAAACAAAAACTATCTTCAGCCATTTGATTAATGAGGAAACCAGTAAGATGTTAAAGCTGGGTCAAGTGAGAATTTGAAGAACAGAGGTGTGTCAAAGAAAATCAAGGAAGGGTAAAAAGATCCAAAGTTGGTTCATATCCTGTAGTACAATAAAGTTTCATTTTGGGGGTGTCCTTTTCTACAGGGCAAAAATTAGCTGCATCTATGGGCAAGACCTATCTGCACTACTCTTCTTTCCATTGCCATCTAGTCTGTAGAAAGGCAATCTTTTTTTTTTTTGAGACGGAGTTTCGCTCTTGTTACCCAGGCTGGAATGCAATGGCGCGATCTCGGCTCACCGCAACCTCCGCCTCCTGGGTTCAGGCAATTCTCCTGCCTCAGCCTCCTGAGTAGCTGGGATTACAGGCATGCACCACCATGCCCAGCTAATTTTTTGTATCTTTAGTAGAGACGGGGTTTCACCATGTTGACCAGGATGGTCTCGATCTCTTGACCTTGTGATCCACCCTCCTCGGCCTCCCAAAGTGCTGGGATTACAGGCTTGAGCCACCGTGCCCGGCCATAGAAAGGCAATCTAAGCTGCTCACCCCTGCAGACTCAGCTCCTCCCTGGAGGATCCTCTAGGCACTTTGCTGAAAGGTCACCCAGTAATCCCTTGTTCATTCCTAACCCTTGGACTTTTTCTGACATTGTCATTCAACATTACTGAGCACCTGCAGAGACAGGCTCCACTCTGTGCTATTAAAGTATGAACAAACACAGTTGCCCTCCCTCCTGGTGCTTCCATTCTAGCGGAGAGAAATAAACATGACAGATAAGTTCTATAGCATGTAAGAAGGCCACAGGTAGAATGGAAAAAAATGAAAGTAGATTATTATTAGCAGGTTAAAGGGACCAGGAGAGTCCGAGTTGGGGAGGTGCAACTTTATTTTATTTTTAAATTTTATTTAATTTTATTTTTTTGAGACGGAGTCTCACTCTGTCCCTCAGGCTAGAGTGTAGTGGCCCACTCTCAGCTCACCGCAGCCTCCGCTTCCTGGGTTCAAGCGATTCTCCTGCCTCAGCCTCCCAAGTAGCTGGGACTACAGGCGCACATCACCACACCTGGCTAATTCTTCTGTATTTTTTGTAGAGCCCAGGTTTCACCATGTTGGTCAGGCTGGTCTCAAACTTCTGACCTCATGATCTGCCCTCCTTGGCCTCCCAAAATGCTGGGATTACAGATGTGAGCCACCGCGCTCGGCTTATTTTATTTTTTGAGACAGGGTGTCGCCCAGGCTAGAGTGCAATGGCACAACCCCCGCTCACTGCAGCCTCTGCATCCCTGGACTCAGGTGATCCTCCCACCTCAGCCTCCTGAGTACAGGCGTGCACCACTACACCCGGCATACTTTTGTATTTTTTGTAAAGATGGGGGTTTTGCCATGTTGTCCAGGCTGATCTCGAACTCCTGGCCTCAACATCCACCCACCTGGGGCTCCCAAAGTGCTGGGATTACAGGTGTGAGCCACTTCGCCCAGCCTGTGAGGTGCAATTTTTAATAGGACTAGTCAGTGTAAATGTCATTGAGAAACTGACATTTGAGGCCAGGAGTGGTGGTTCATGCCTATAACCTCAGTCCTTTGCAAGGCTGAATGGGAAAGACCATTTGAGCCCAGGAGTTCAAGGCTATAGTGAGCTATGATTACGCCACTGCACTCTAGCTGGACAACAGAGTGAAACCCTGTCTCAAAGAAAAAAAAAAAGTGAGGGGGCAGCACTACGCCCAGTGGTTCACCCCTGTAATCCCAGCACTTTGGGGGCCTGAGGCAGAAGAATCACTTGAGGCCAAGAGTTCTAGATCAGTCTGGGCAACACACCAAGACATTGCTACAAAAAAATTTTTTTTAATTAGCAAGATGTGGTGGTGCACACCTGTGGTCCCAGCTACTCAGGAGGTGAAGGCAGAAGAATCACTTGAAGCCAGGAGTTCGAGGATGCAATGAACTATGATCATGCCACTGCACTTCAGCCTGGGTGACAGAGCAAGACCCTTTCTCAAAAAAAAAAAGAGGAAGAAGAAGATAAGGTTGGGCTCCTTGGCTCATGCCTGTAATCCCAGCACTTTGAGAGACCAAGGCAGGTGGATCATGAGGTTAGGAGTTCAAGACCAGCCTGGCCAAGATAGTGAAACCCCATCTCTACTAAAATACAAAAATTAGTCGGGTATGGTAGCGAGTGCCTGTAATCCCAGCTACTCCAGAGGCTGAGGCAGAGAATCGCTTGAACTCGGGAGGCAGAGGTTGCAGTGAGCTGAGATCGAACCATTGCACTCCAGCCTGGGTGAAGAAGGGAGACTCCAATTCAAAAAAAAAAAAAAAAAGATGATGAAAGAAAGAAATTGACATTTGAGCAGACTCAAAGGAGGTGAGGGAGTTAGCCATGTGGATGGCACAATCTTGGCTCACTGCAACCTCTGCCTCCCAGGTTCAAGCAGTCCTCGTGCCTCAGCCTCCTGAATAGCTGGGATTACAGGCAGGTACCACCACACTGGCTAATTTTTGTATTTTTAGTCAAGACAGGGTTTCACTATGTTGGCCAGGCTGGTCTCAAACTCCTGACCTCAGGTTATCCGCCCACCTCAGCCTCCCAAAGTGCTGGGATTACAGGAGTGAGCCACCGCACCAACAAGAGTTTAGAATGTTTCAAAGAGGGTTAATTTTTTTTAATTGATGAAGGAAAAACATGTAAGCAGAAAAATCTATATCATAGATTGAGTCAAAACCATCTGTTTTCCTGCCTGTAATGTGTTCTTTCAAGTTCTAGGCATACTGGGATGCTGTGGGTATGAGATAAATGTGAAACCAGAAGAATGATTTTAACAATACTGATCTTTTCACCCTTTTGGAATGGAAATTGGCTTTTTTTTTATGGGAGGAGACTCCCATCTGCCTCGCTTTTCCACCCACAAAGAATCAGACTGCCTGTGTGACAGTACTTAAAGGAAAAATTAAAATTTTAGTAGTAAATAGCAATTCAAAAATAGGTTTCTTGCAAGAGAATTTCCTAGTTGATGAAAGGGCTGCTCTTGAGTACCTGGAACTTCTGATTTCTAAAACTCTGCTGTAATAAATGTATGAAAATGTAGTTTGGTTTCTCTGCTCTTTCTTTGGGAGGGCAAAGTGGGTACTGGGATTATTTCCATGTTAATTCAAGCAGCTGTGTAAAGCACAGCCTGATTTCTCAGAGCACAATTTTCTTCAGTGACAAAAGATGTCTTTCTTTTTCATCTTGTCAAATACAATCACTCCCAGATAAAGTCAGTTTGCTCTTTTGCCTTCGAGTTAGGCTATTTCCTTTTGCCAGCTGACTAACGTTTTCTAGGGCAGGTTGGAATTAATCATTCAGCACCCTGAGATTTTTCAGGCCAGCCAGGGCTGAGGATCAGAAACAATAAATTCACAGTTCACCCTCTAACAAAACGGTCTCACACTTGGCCAGAAGTGGACCATAGGCCTCCTTGGAAGGAACAGTATGGGAAATGTGACCAAATAACACAGTCTTGATTCTCCAGATGTGGCAAATCTTGTTATCTGTCATCCTCACTGGATGTCTTGTGCTAATTTATTCCAGAAGTGGAGTTGTGTGTTTCCCCCTTCCCCACGAGGTCTCACCATCACAGCTGAGCACAATTCACTGCCTTATCTCTTATCTCTGAACCCTCTTGAGCCTCCTGGGAGCTTTACTGAAAAGCCTCAAGCCCTCCCTGGCATATTTTCATTGCAGTGTCTCAAAGCTCAGTGTTGATTCTCCATCCAGCCTCTACAAGTGACCTGAAACGTCATGTTCTTTCCACCAGGGTGGTGTCTAAATTGGCCATTTTTGCAGAGCCAAGGTCAGTCTGCCTGTGCTCCAAAAAAACAGGTCACTTGCCCCTTTATGTGTGGAGGTTCAAGATCACAAGGCAGAATGTGGTCCCCGGCACACACCCGGGAGCGGCAGGCTGGGACCAGCCACCACTTTCAGGCGGGCCAGCCTGGGCGCTAGAACAGATGTCAAGGGATATTTGCTGCAAAGAGGCTCCAGAAATAATGTAAAATTGTTCTGTCCTTTTAAAAATGGAAAATGCCTTGGCAGGGTGATATATTATTTGCCTGGCTGCATTTTCTCTCTGTCTCCGTCAAGGCTTGAAAAGTACTGGCACTTCTGCCTTTTCAAGCAGAGCTTGGTGTAACTGGACCACATCTAATGCCTGTACGATGCAAATGAAGATGGAAACTGTTGTTTCCTTTGATGTGTGTGACTAAATGCTCAGAGGGGATATTTTCCTTTCGATCCTCTGGTGCATAGAGCCTCTTTAAAAATACCTGTTGGCTCCGTCTCCCCACTGGCGACTGAAGCAATTCCTGCGCTGGAGACAGTGGCTGGGTACAGTCATGATGAATGTCTTTCTCTGGAAAGAATACCCTTTCCGTGTTTGCGATGATTGTTAAAGTTCTGGAGGGAATTAAGAAGCGTGAAAGGCACGTTAATGATGGGTATCTGCAATGAGCCACTCAGACTTGCCTGAGCAAGTCCAGAGAGCACAGTCTGAGTGCAAACTGAGGGAGACGGATGAGTCACAACTGGATCCACAGTGGCTCTAGCACTCTGCAACCCAGTGGCCTAAAGGGCCTGGGAAGCCACCCCCCACACCCCCAGGCATTGACCACTCAGCCTTACCCCTCATCCTCCCTGCCAAGAGGGGAAACAATGCTATCAGCACTAGGAGAATTCGAGTTCTTCCCCGAATCTGGGTGGTCTCCGGAAGTACACATGCCAGGAAAGCAATAGGTCAGAGCCGTGAGCCTCCCCCCATCTGGCCACGCCAGACACTTGGAGCCACGTGCATACTGAGGGGAAGCCTGATAGTCACCCACCGCAGCCACTTTTTCTTGAATATCTTATTAAGCAAGGCAATCAACAAGAGACGCTTGTGTTTAAAAGCAAGAACACAAAAGCAAAAAGCCATTTGGAACCATGTATAAATCATGCTTTGGGTCGTTAATTTATTTTATCTTATTTATTTATTTTTAGAGATGGGATCTTAGTCTGCCGCCCAGGCTGGAGTGCAGTGGTGCAATCACAGCTCACTGCAGCCTCAACCTCTGGGCACAAGTGATCCTCCTGCCTCAGCCTCCCAAGTAGCTGGGACTACAGTCCTGAGCCACTGCATCCCCAGCCCATTAATTAATTATTATTGTTGTTGTTGTTGTTACTTTTTTGAGACGGAGTCTTGCTCTGTCAACCAGGCTGGAGTGCAGTGGTGTGACTAGTGGCACACACCACCATGCCTGAAAAATTTTTGTATTTTTAGTAGAGACGGGGTTTCACCATGTTGGCCAGGCTGGTCTCGAACTCCTGACCTCAAATGATCCACCCACCTCGGCTTCCCAAAGTGCTGGGGTGACAGGTGTGAGTCACCACGCCCAGCCGTAGGTTTGGTTTTTAAAACAAAAGAGTACCAATTCCATTTCCTGCCACACCCATGAAGGTTACATTTTCCACGCCTTTCATCTGACCTGGAAGGTGCACCTTTCAGTGAAATATTGAATGCAAGTATCTCTTCCATGTAAACCGTGATGCAGTTTGTCCTTGAAGCCCCTGGGTTTCTCTCTTCCTTAGTTTGCATGTACGGACATGGCATATGTGAGTCTGTATCCTGGGAAGCAGTGTGACCAGTTATCAGAACAGAGCAGCAGTGCTGGGTGTCCAGGCTGTATCTTCACACCTGTGGCACCCGGGGCAGGGCACTCAACATGGCTGATCACCAGGCTCTTCATCCTTAGAAGGGGCTGATGATTCCTGCCCTGCCTTCCTTAGAGTATCACTGGAATAATCTCATCAGTTCACATGTCTGTCCTTTTTTTTTTTTTTTTTTTTGAGAGGGAGTCTTGCTCTATTGCCCAGGCTGGAGTGCGGTGGCGCAATCTCAGCTCATTGCAGCCTCCACCTCCCTGGTTCAAGCGATTCTCCTCCCTCAGCCTCTCAGGTAGCTGGGACTAAAGGCACACATCACCACACCTAGCTAATTTTTCTATTTTTAGTAGAAAAATATTATTGGCCAGGATGGTCTTGATCTCTTGACCTCGTGATCCACCCACCTTGGCCTCCCAAAGTGCTGAGATTACAGGCATGCCCCACCCCACCCGGCCTGTGTCTGTCCTTCTTAGACCACGGTGCATGTGCCTGCAGAGGGGTGTAAGCCTCAGGATAAACAAGGTGCACCTGCCTAGAGAATCTGTTTTAAGCTATGATTTTTATATTAAAATAAGCACAAATGCATTAGAAAGCAGAATGGAAAGTTGGCATGAAATGCAAATAAAACTGAAGATTTCAAATAAATGATGTCCTTGCTGCAATCTGTGTGCTTCTCCCATCCCAGGTGCTTTGATAGGAAAGGTCGAGCAGTGCTGGCTACCTGTGAAGATGCACGAGGCTGCCCTCCACATGTCCACGGAACAAATGCCAAGATCTAGCACCAAGTGAAAAAAAAAAAATCCACGCACAAAACCAGCTGTTACCATTTGTTTTAGAAAAAAAGCAGGGGAGGGGAGATATTTATAAATGCTTGTGAGTGCAGAGCATAGTTTGGGCTGATACATAAGAAACCGCAGGCTGAGTGCCACAGCTCACACAAATAGTTCTAGCGCTTTGAGAGGCCAAGGCAGGAGAATTGCCTGAGCCCAGGAGTTTGAGACCAGCCTGGACAACATAGCAAGAACTTGTCTATACAAAAAAAAAGGAATTATTAGCCAGGTGTGATGGTTTGCACCTGTAGTCCTAACTACTGGGGAGGCTGAGACAGGAGGATCCCTTGAGCTCAGGAGCTTGAGGCTGCAGAGAGCCATGATCATGCCACTGCCCTCTAACGTAGGTAACACAGCAAGACCCTGTCTCAAAAAGAAGAAAAGAAAAGAAACCGCTAAAGGAGTTGTCTCTGAGTTAAAGACCTGGGGGACCAGGACACAGGTCACCAGGACACAGGTCACCAGGATACAGGTCACCAGGACACAGGTCACCAGGACACGGGTCACCAGGACACGGGTCACCAGGATGCGGGTCACCAGGACACAGGTCACCAGGACACAGGTCACCAGGACAGGAAGGAGAGATCTCACCACCAACCCTTCTGTACTTTTTTATTTATTTTAAGATGCATGCACTACATATTTGTTAAATCTATCATTTTTTAAAGCAGTAGTTCTGCTTTTAAAATTGGTTATCATTGGCCAGGTGTGAAGGCTCTTATCTGTAAACCCAGCACTTTGGGAGGCCAAGGCGGGTGGATCATCTGAGTTTGAGACCAACCTGGCCAACATGGTGAAACCCTGTCTCTACTAAAAATACAACAATAAAAAAAAATTAGCCAGGAGTGGTGGTGGTCGCCTGTAATCCCAGCTACTCGGGAGGTTGAAGCAAGATAATCACTTGAACTCGGGAATCAGGGGTTGCAGTGAGCTGAGATCGAGCCGTTGTCCCCCACTCCAACCTGGGGGACTGAGCGGTACTCTGTCTCACCAAAAAAAAAAAAAAAAATTAGTTATCATTCAGGCCAGATGTGGGGGCTCATACCTGTAATCCTAGCACTTTAGGAGGCCAAGGTGGGCAGATTGCCTGAGCTCAAGAGTTCAAGACCAGCCTGGGCAACATGGCAGAACCCCATCTCTACTAAAAGTACAAAAATTAGTCAAGTATGGTGGTGCACACCTGTAATCAGCTACTCAGGAGGCTGAGACGTAAGAATCACTTGAACCCGGGAGGTGGAGGTTGCAGTGAGCCAAGGTCATGCCACTGCACTCCAGCCTGGGCCACAGAGCAAAACTCTTGTCTCAAAAAAAAAATTGTCATTCAAATGATAGTTATCTGCTGAAGAAAAGCACAAAATACTGGACAATAATTATTAGATATTTTGAGGAATAGTACATAGTAATTGAATAATAGTGAAATTAAAAGTTTAAATTTCTACTCTTGCTAGCATCTGAGAACGATTTCTCTATCATTTCTACCCATGTCCAGACAGGAAACATGCATCAGTTCTCATCCTGTGAGATTCTCCCCATAAATAACATTTCATCATAAAAGTTTAGCTCTAAGACAAAAAGATGAATCGTATTAATTTCTTTAATAGAAGCTTATGTGACATGCATGTCTAACATTGACATTGGTATTATGGGATCACAAATGAATAAAAGTAGAAAATGCATGCAGTTCACTCATTCATTCATACATTAAACAAACGCTAGTTAGATATATTATCTGACACTACGCACTATGCTTAGACCTGTTAATATAAAAGTAAATAAAAGTAAAAAGGATTGCCCCTATTCTGAGACGTTCTATTCCAGTGGTAGAGACAGGGAAGAAAACACATAACTACAACTCAGAATGAGAACTTCGAAGTCTGAAATAGTCATTAGATAGTTATAAAGGAGTTAGGGGTGGGGTGGGGTGAAACATGGACTTTGGAGTAGGGTGGACTTGCTTCAAGTCTGGTTCCAAAGTTACCACTTGTATGACCTTAAGCAAGCATATTCATCCATTCTCGCATTGCTACAAAGAACTACCTGAGACTGGGTTATTTATAAAAAAAAAAAGAGAGAGAGAGATTGGGCCGGGCGGGGTGGCTCACGCCTGTAATCCCAGCACTTTGGGAGGCCAAGGCGGGCAGATCACCTGACATCAGGAGTTCGAGACCTGCCTGGCCAATATGGTAAAACCTCATCTCTACTAAAATAGTAGCCACGTGTGGTGGTGCGCGCCTGTAGTCCCAGCTGCTCAGGAGGCTGAGGCAGGGGAATCGCTTGAACCTAGGAGGCGGAGATTGCAGTGAGCCGATATCACGAAACTGCACTCCAGCCTGGCGACAGAGCAAGACTCCGTCTCAAAAAAAAAAGAAGTTAAATTGGCTCACAGTTTCACAGGCTGTACAGGAAGGATAGCCGGGGAGGCCTCAGGAAACTTACCATCATGGTGGACGGAGAAGAGAAAGCAGATACGTCCCACATGGCTGGAGCCGAAGGAAGAGAGAGGGAAGGGGGAGGTGCTACGCATTAAACAACCAGACCTCTCGAGAACTCAATCATGAGAACAGCATGGGGTTTCCCCCTTGATCCAATCACCTCCTACCAGGTCCCTCTTCCAACATTGGGGATCACAACTCAACATGAGATTTGGATGAGGACACAAATCCAAACCATATAACAAGGTATTTCTTAAAGCCTCAGTTTCCTCAATAGCTATATGGGATTAATACTACAGCCTACCTCGTAGGGTTGGTGAGAGATTAAAAACAATGTAGGGCTGGAAGCGGTGGCTCACACCTGTAACCCCAGCACTTTGGGAGGCGAACGTGGGTAGATCACCTGAGGTCAGGAGTTTGAGACCAGCCTGGTCAACGTGGTGAAACTCTGTCTCTACTAAAAATACACACAAAAAAAAAATAGCCAAATGTGGTGGCGCATGCCTGTAGTCTCAGCTACTTGGGAGGCTGAGGCTGGAGAATCTCGTATTTTTTTCTTAAAAATAAAAAACAAAGTATGAATGATAAAGTGCTTGTAATAACTCACCCCAGTCCCTGACACAAATATTAGGCTTTCACATATTTTTTAACTTCTATGTTTGGTGGATGGTTGGACATATGCCTGGATGGGGGTTACAGATTTGAGCATCTCCACCATTCAAGTGAGAGGTGAAGTGAGAATATTAATGACTTTCAGTAACCAAGTAGATGACTCTATAGAGTATATGAGATTATGGAGCCAGGAGCCTCAGATGCAACCCTGGGTGATGCTGATGTCAATGAGCTGAATGGAGACTGAGAAAAAAAAGAAAAGTTGAAAAGAATACCAGGGAGTGCAGAGAAAAGAATTGAGTAGGGATTTTCAGGAAGAAGTTGCCATAGAGTTAAAGACCACAGAAAATTCCAGTTAGAACCACTTTCTTTCCCACTAGGATGATTATTATCGAAAACGAGAAAAATGACCAGGTGCAGTGGCTCATGCCTGTAATCCCAGCACTTTGGAGGCCAAGGCAAGCGGATCACCTGAGGTCGGGAGTTCAAGACCAGCCTGACCAACATGGTGAAACCCCATCTTTAAAAAAACAAAAAACAGCTGGGCGCAGTGGCTCAAGCCTGTAATCCCAGCACTTTGGGAGGCCGAGGCGGGTGGATCACGAGGTCAAGAGATTGAGACCATCCTGGCCAACATGGTGAAACCCCATCTCTACTAAAAATACAAAAAAAAAAAACCAGCCAGGCATGTTGGCACATGCCTCTAATTTCAGCTACTCGGGAAGCTGAGGTGAGAGGATTGCTTCAACCCAGGAGGCGAAGGTTGCAGCAGGCTGAGATCATCTGGGTGACAGAGCGAGACTCCATCTCAAAAAAAAAAAAAAAAAGAGAGAGAGAATAGCAAGTCTTGGTGAGGATGTAGATAAATTGGAAGCTTTGTGGATCACTGGTGGGAATGTAAAATGGTACCACTGCTGAAAACAGTGTGGAGGTTCTTCAAGGAAATAAACATAGAATTACCATACGATCCGGCAGTTCCACTTCTGGGTATATACCCTAAAAACCTGAAAGCAGGAACTCAAACAGGTGTTTGTACACTCACGTTCATGGCAGCATTATTCCCGATAACCAAAAGGTGGAAGCAACTCCTGTCCATCGATGGATGGACGGATAAAATGCAGCACATCCACAGAATGTACTATTACTCAGATGTAAAAAGGAACGAAATTCTGACACGTGCTACAATACGGGTGAATCTTGAGGACATTAAGTGAAATAAGCTAGACACGTAAGGATAAATACTGCGCAGTAGCTCATACCTATAACCCCAACACCTTGGGAGGCTCAGGTGGGCGGATCACCTGAGTGGAGTGGAGTTTGGGACCAGCCTGACCAACACAGTGAAACCTCATCCCTACTAAAAATACAAAATTAGCTGGGCGTGGTGGTGCCCACCTGTAATCCCAGCTGCTTGGGTGGCTGCGGCAGGAGAATCACCTGAACCTGAGAGGCAGAAGTTGCAGCAAGCTGAGATTGCGGTGCCATTGCACTCCAGCCTGGGCAACAAGAGCGAAACTCTGACTCAAAAAAAAAGGGGGATAAGAATAAGTATCGTATGATTCCACTTACATGAAGTACCCAGAAGGTAGTCAAATTCACAGAAGCAGAGAATAGAATGGTGGTTGCCAAGGCCTGAGGACAGGGAGAATGGGGAGATTTATTTAATAGGTGTGGAGTTTCCATTTGGGAAGATGAGAACGTTCTAGAGAAGGATGGTGGCAATGGTTGCACATCAATGTGAATGTGCTCAGTGCTACCACACTGTGCGCTTGAAGGTGGTTTAAGTGATAAATTTTATGTTCAGTATATTACCGCAGTATTTTTAAAAATCAAGTTAGAGGACACATGTGAATCCAACCTGGGTGTTACTGGGAATGTTGAAGAGCACAGTTTCTGTGGAGAAAAATATACCAAAGGCCAGGTGTTGTATATCACGCCTGTAATCCCAGCACTTTGGGAGGCCAAGGAGGGAGGACCACTTGTGTCCAGGAGTTCAAGACCAGCCTGGGCAACATAGTGAGACCCTATCTCTACAAAAAATAAAAACTTAGCTGAGCATGGTGTCACATGCCTGTAGTCCAAGCTACTCAGGAGGATAAGGTGGGAGGATCGCCTAGGAGTTTGAGGCTGCAGTGAGCTGTGATTGTGCCACTGCACTCAGCCTGGACAACAGAGTGAGACCGCTTCTCAAAAATGATAAAGTAAAAAGGACAGAAGCCCAACTACAGGGGATCAGGAATGACTGAAGAGTAAGAAAGCGAAGCCCCCAACGTGGGGGGCCAGGCAAGGTGCGATGAGAAAGATGGGGGGGAGGGGACAGAGTCAAGGTTGTTTTTTTCAAGATGGCAGGCATTGAGTTCTGTTTACAGGTTGATGGGAAGAAGGTTTTAATTGGGTATTTGCTCTATGTTTTGAAATGAAAGTTTTTGCCTCATTAAAATGCAATTAAGTCTTCTAACTTGGTTTCTTTCCCTCTTTAATAGAAACAGGCTCAACTGGGCATGGTGGCTGGCTCACTCCTGTAATCCCAACACTTTGGGAGGTCAATGAGAGTAGATCACTTGAGGTCAGGTGTTCAAGACCAGCCTGGCCAACATGGTGAAATCCCATCTCTATTAAAAATACAAAAATTAGCCAGGCACGGTAGTGGGCACCTGTAATCCCAGCTACTCGGGAGGCTGAGGCAGGAGAATCACTTGAACATGGGAGGCGGAGGGTGCAGTGAGCCGAGATCGTGCCACTGTACTCCAGCTTGGGTGACAGAGCAGGACTCCGTCTCAAAAAAAAACAAAGAAAAAAAGATTGCTAGAACAGGAAGCATGTTTGTGGGGGAAGGTTAAACTTGCTACTGAATGCAGGCATCACATGCCCCTTGGCCAGCTCTGTCCCTGGTGACCTGAGCCCTCCCCAGCACGGTTCTTCCCGCTTCACTCAGGAGGAAACATGAACTTGGAGCTGCTCGACTGTGTCAGAAGGCTCCTAATCAAGAGTGTACTTTTCCATTTTCTCTGCCACTGATAGATCAAGAATAGACCCGGTGAATGTTGATAACTTGGTAGTCAATGATTTCTGTTAGAGAAGACTTCTGTTTGCCAGCCCAAACACGCCCTGGCATTTTCAGGATTAATGGCACTGTGGCTTAGGTGCCAGAGGAGAGAGCGAAAGGGCGATTTCAAGGGTTTTTTTTGTTGTTGCTAAATGTGGACAGTTCCATAAATACCTGTCTCCCTCCAGAACATTGAGAAATCAGATGTGTCAGGAGCACGGCTGTCCCGAAGTGAATAATGCAGTGCACACCCCTTTCTGGTGGGATATGTCTCTAAATCAGTGGTTCTCAAAGTGGGGTCCCAGCGTTATCTGGGAACTTGTTAAAAATGCAATTTTTGGCCGGTCGCGGTGGCTCACACCTGTAATCCCAGGACTTCAGGAGGCCAATGCAGGCGATCATCTGAGGTCAGGTGGCTCACGCCTGTAATCCCAGGACTTCAGGAGGCCAATGCAGGCGATCACCTGAGGTCAGGAGTTTGAGACCAGCCTAGCAACATGATGAAACCCCGTCTCTACCAAAAATACAAAAATTAGCCAGGCGTGGTGGTGGGCACCTGTAATCCCAGCTACTTGGGAGGCTGAGGCAGGGAGAATTGCTTGAACCCAAGAGATAGAGGTTGCAGCGAGCCCAGATTGTGCCACTGCCCTCCAGCCTGAGGACAGAGCAAAACTCTTGTTTTTAAAAATAAAATGGCTATAAGGGTGGGCACAGCGGCTCCTACCTCTAATTCCAGCACTTTGGGAGACTGAAGTGAGAGATAATTTGAGGCCAGGAGCTTGAGACCAGCCTGGGTAATAGAGTGAAACCCCATCTCTACGAAAAGAAAAGAAACCGAACTGTCTATGTTTATGTATTATGCACACATATAAACAGCGAGGATCACATCCAGGCATTTCATCACAGGCACTCCACCATTTCCATGCACACATGTGCAGTTGCTCTGGCAAGCACAACACAACCCGATGATTTACACAGTTTCTAATGGTTAGAATATCAATATTGAAACCCTTTTCCTCCCGTACAAAGTTTCTCTGCAGAGGAAAATAGTGGCGAAGATGCCAAGTGTTGTTGTTTTTTAAACACTAGTCAAACACGAGGCTCGCTTCTCCAATGTTTGTGTGACTGAGATAAAACCAACTGTTCTTTTGGCGTGGCATCTTTTAATGTATCAGTGATGATTCTTCCTAAGTATGGTGTCGGGAAAACCCTTCTAAAAGGTAGCTGACCTGAAAGCTCAAAATACGTAAAAACTCGATCCTTTTCCTCTCCTCATGACGTTCTCGCTCTGTTGCCCAGGCTGGAGTGCGATGGCGCCATCATGGCTCACTGCAGCCTCAACTCCTGGGCCCAAGTGTGCCTCCCCACTCAGCCTCCTGAGTGGCAAGGACTGCAGGCACGCAGCACCAAGCTCAGCTAATTTTTTTCTTTTCTCTTCTCTTGTTTTTTTGAAATGGAGTCTCACTGTATTGCCCAGGCTGGAGTTCAATGTCAAGATCTTGGCTCGTCACAACCTCCCGCTCCCAGGTTCAAGCAATTCCCTCACCTCAGCTTCCTGAATAGCTAGGACTGCAGGTACACACCACCACGCCTGGCTAATGTTTTTAATTTTTTGGCAGAGACTGGGTTTCACTGTGTTGGCCAGGCTGGTTACCAGCTCCTAACCTCAAGTGATCTGCCTACCTTGGCATCCCAAAGTGTGTGTGAGCCAGTGTGCCTGGCCTAATTTTTGTTTTTTGGTTTTGGTTTTTTTGAGACAGAGTCTCACTCTGTCACCAGGCTGGAGTGCAGTGGCGCCATCTCGGCCCACTGCAACCTCCACCTCCTGGGTTCAAGCGATTGTCCTGCCTCAACCTCCCGAGTAGCTGGGACTACAGGCATGCACCACCACACCCAGCTAATTTTTGTATTTTTGGTAGAGATGGGGTTTCTTTCTTTTTTTTTTAACTCCACATTAAGGCCAATGTTAGAGCAAGAGATGGGGTTTCACTATGTTGGCCAGGCTGGTCTCAAACTCCTGACCTCAGGCAATTGCCCTAATTGACCTCCCAAAGTGCTGGGGTGTGAGCCACCTTGCCCAGCCAATTTTTGTATTTTTTCTAGAGACAGGGTTTTGCCATGTTGCCGAGGCTGGTCGGGAACTCCTGGGCTCAAGCAATCCTGCCTCCTCAGCCTCCCAAAGCATTGGGATTATAGGCGTGAGTCACTGCACTCAGTCTTTTTTCCTTGTCTGCAATAATAGTTTGAGTCTGTACAGCAATCCAGCTGTATGCTGAGTGAGACACTACTGAGTTTACCAAATGTGTGTTCAGAACCACACGGAGGAGCCCCTTCTTACATTCCCACTGTCTGGTGGCCCATCCATCTAACGTGATTGTCTTGCCATTCATTGATATGTTCTTCCATTTTTTTTTTTTTTTTTGAGACTGAGTCTTGCTCTGTTGCCCAGGGTGGAGTGCCGTGGCGCAATCTTGGCTCACTGCAACCTCCTCCTGCCAGTTTCAAGAAATTCTCCTGTCTCAGCCCCCAGAGTAGCTGGGATTACAGGCACCCACCACCACACCTGACTAATTTTTGTATTTTTATTAGAGACAGGGTTTCACCACGTTGGCCAGGCTGGTCTCGAACTCCTGACTTCAGGTGATTCCCCCAGCCTGGTCTTCCAAAGTGCTGGGATTACAGGCATGAGCCACCGTGCCCAGCCTGTTCTTGCAATGTGAAGGAAAATGGCAGTGGCCAGACTTTCCTATGAGCAGTGGGTGCTGAGTTAGCATTGACTTATTATATCATGTTTTATTTATTTATGTTTTAGATACAAGGTCTCACTCTGTAGCCCAGGCTGGAATGCAATGAAACAACCATGGCTCACTGTAGCCCAGACCTCCCAGGCTCAAGTGCTCCTCCCACCTCAGCCTCCCAGGTAGCGGAGACCACAGGCACGTGCCACCACACCCAGCTAATTTTTAGATTATCTGTAGAGACTCCAAGTCTCCCTGTGTTGTCCAGGCTGGTCTCAAACTCCTGGGCTCAGGTGATCCTCCCACCTCAGCCTCTCAAGTAGCTAAGACTACAGAACTGTACCACCTGGCTAATTTTTTAAGTTTTTTAGTGGACACGGGGTCTCCCTATGTTGCCCAGGCTGGTCTGGAACTCTTGGACACAAGCAATCCTCCCGCCTTGGCCTCCCAAGGTGCTGGGACAGGTGTGAGCCACCATGCCTGGCAGCATATAATATTTTCTTACAGGCCTGATGAGACATGTCACCTGATGGTTTTCCACCTTTCAATGCCAGAAGCCCTGGATGGCAAAGAGGAGCCACTTGCCCAGTGAACATGCAGAGACTGTGGCAAGGGCAGGGAGAGAATTCCCTCATTTTCTGTACCACTCCCCTGAGACCACTTTCTCTAGGTGAAAATGACCCTGAGTTGCAATGACAGGCCCCAGGAAGGGGAAGGGAATTCCTCTCTGGGAGCTCTGTCTTCTGGAGATAAACCGAATCTGTTGACGGATGCGGGGTGGGGAGGAGACGCTGGAATGTAAAGAGAAAAAGAGACTGTGCCCACATGGAGGGCAGTGACGGTGAGCCTCAGGTGGGAATGCTCATGCAACACCACCCTCCCCCCACTTCTCAGGTCCCCAGCAGCAGGCATAGTGGGCACCCAAGGCCAGAGCCAGGACTGGGGGAGACAAGCCAGGAAGCCAGGTGCAGTCTCCGGAAGTGCCCACCCGAGGGTGCCCGCCCTACATGTGCGCAACCCAAGAGTGAGCACCCCTTACAGCCTGCGTCCTAGGCACCTCGTTTGCCCCCCTTCATCGGTGCCTCCCCAAAGACACAATTAAACGCTACGGAAGATTCTTTAACAAGATCTGGGATCCTCAGAGCCATGAGGATGATGACAGGCTACAGCCAATATCCAGCCTAATTTTGCCAACCATGGCATAGTCAACAGTAAACTATGCAAGAGGGAAAAGGAAATGGGCGAGGGAATCGGAAGGAGTTTGCTTCCGAATTCCTGTTTGGCCATCAGTATCGTGGCATCGGCAGAAACGCTTTGGCTTCCTTCGTTCTTATTTCCCACATTACTTTCCAGTTTGGGAACATCCTGAGGAAGACGCTGGATGAATGGCCTGGCCTGGGTTCTCTCTGATCCTGCCTCTGCCAATGGTACATGGTGACATGGGGCAAGCACGTTCAAATGATTCTCCCACCTCAGCCTCCCGAGTAGCTGGGACTACAGGCGTGCGCCACTATGCCCAGCTAATATACTTATGAGCAAAGGGTAGATCCATTTATAAATAACACCTGGGCTGGTCACCATGACAGTCAGGAGTTGTAAGAAGAAATGCTTTCCAATATCCACTCATCTCCATTATTCAGCTATCTTCATTCATTCACTGACTTCTCAGAATCAATGTGGCTTCTACAAGCTTTGTTTTCCTCGTATAAAAAGGTACATAAGGCCGGGCGCGGTGGCTCAAGCCTGTAATCCCAGCACTTTGGGAGGCCAAGGCGGGTGGATCACAAGGTCAAGAGATCGAGACCATCCTGGTCAACATGGTGAAACCCCGTCTCTACTAAAGATACAAAAAATTAGCTGGGCATGGTGGCGCGTGCCTGTAATCCCAGCTACTCAGGAGGCTGAGGCAGGAGAATTGCCTGAACCCAGGAGGCGGAGGTTGCGGTGAGCCGAGATCGCGCCATTGCACTCCAGCCTGGGTAACAAGAGCAAAACTCCGTCTCAAAAAAAAAAAAAAAAAAAGGTACATAATACCTACTGTGGCAGATCATAAGTTGTCGTGAAGGTCAGAGAAAACTTGTAAAAGTTATTTTGAAAATGTAAAATACTCTAGAACCAGAAGGCATAACAGTTGCTATTTGCTTTTTAGCATTGACAGTTCTGTAGCAGCTCTCTAAGTGTCTGGCCAGTCATTTTTATTTATTTATTTATTTGAGACAGGGTCTCACTTTGTCACCCAGGATGGAGTACAGTGGCACAAACACAGATCACTGCAGCCTCGACATCTCAGGCTCAAGTGATCCTCCCACCTCAGCCCAGCTAATTTTTTTTTCTTTTTTTTGAGACGGAGTCTTGCTCTGTCACCCAGGCTGGAGTGCAGTGGAGCGATCTTGGCTCACTGCAACCTCCACCTCCTGGGTTCAAGCGGTTGTCCTGCCTCAGCCTCCCAAGTAGCTGGGACTGCAGGCACAAGCCACCAAGCCCAGCTAATTTTTGTATTTTTAGTAGAGACGTGGTTTCACCACGTCGGCCAGGATGGTCTCGATCTCTTGACCTTGTGATCCACCCGCCTCAGCCTCCCAAAGTGCTGGGATTACAAACCACCACGCCCAGCCACTGATTTTTGTATATTTGAGAAATGGGGTTTCACCATGTTCCCCAGGCTGGTCTCAAACTCCTGAGCTCAAGCAATCCCTCCCACCTTGGCCTCCCAAATTTCTAGGATTACAGGTGAGAGCCACCAATGCCTGGCTTATTTTATTATTTTTAATTTTTTGTTTGTTTGTTTTTTGAGACAGGGTCTCGCTCTATGACCCAGGCTGGAATGCAGTGGCGCAAACATGGCTCACTGCCGCCTCAACCTCCCAGTCTCGAGCAATCCTCCTTCCTGCCTTAGCCTCCTGAGTAACTGGGACTACAGGTACATGCCATGACACCTGGCTAATTTTTTTGTTTTTTGTAGAGACAGGTTTTTGCCAAATTGCCTAGGCTGGTCTTAAACATCTGGGCTCAAGCAACCTTCCTGCCTCGACGTCCCAAAGTGGTGGAATTACAGGCATCAGCCACTAGTCCCAGCCCTATTTTCATTTTAAATTGCAATACCTTTGCTTGAAGTTGTAGGAATTAAGAAAGCAAGTCCTGGTGACTTAAATGCAGACTTATAAAACACATACTGTTTAATTTTTTTCTATGTTATTTCCTGTTTGTGCTTACAAAGCCTATTTAAGCCACTAAACCACTATGCCAAAGTAATGCAACTAGACTGCCTCCACACTGGGTTCTGAAAGCAAGGAGGAAATGCAGGCTTATTTACGAGTCAAGGGTAGATCCAGCTTATAAATAACACCTGGGCTGGCCTGAGACTAGCGTTGCCCATGACAGGCACAGGAGTGGTAAGAAGGAATGCTTTCCGGTATCCAAACACTCATCTGCATTACTCAGCTATCTTCATTCATTCACTGACTTCTCAAAATCCTCTAAGGATTTTGCTGGGTATTGGACTTAGAGAAGAAACTGCAAGCTGCCCCCCAGAAAGGGAGACCAAAAGGTATCCATGCAGTTCTACTGTGAGTATTCCCAGGATTGTGTGTAGGAAGTGCTGAGGAAGACAGGGGAGACACCACCTCCCTGGAAGGACCTTGGGAGAGTTGGTCAAGATGGGCCTCAAGGCTGGATGGGAGCCTGGGAAACCAGGGCAAAAACCCGACTCTACAAAAATTAGCTGGGTGTGGTGGTGCATGCCTGTAGTCCCAGCTACTTGGGAGGCTGAGGCAGGAGGATCGCTTGAGCCTGGGAAGCAGAGTTTGCAGTGAGCCAAGATCATGCCACCGCACTCCAGTCTGGAAGACAGAGTGAGACCCTGTCTCAAAAACAAAACAAAACCAAAAAAGGCCAGGTGGGGCATAAACGTCCCACAGCATTGCAGGGGCTCTCAGGTCTGCTGTTTCCCTCTGTAGTCATTCGTTGACTCTCACAGATGTCTGCATTTCTGCACAGGCTCCGGCTCTGTTCTTGCCACTGGGCAAGGGAAGAACAGAGAAGGACAGAGATGAGTTCCTACAGTTATGAGAGCTTACATTCTGGTGGAGCAGACAGACAATAACATGATATACAAATAAGTAGGATGGTTTCCTATGTGATAGACGCTCTGAAGTCAACAAAGCCAGGAAATGGGATAGGGAATGCCTCGCCGAGTGAGCGGAATGGTGGGTGGGATGATGACGTTTCAGCTGGAGCTGTGGGTATCCTGGGGGGAAGAGCATATTGGTCACAGGGAACAGCCTATACAATGGCCCGGAGGAGGCAGTTATCTTAGTTTGAGGGACTGATAGGACCACAGAAGGGAATGAAAGCAGTCAGAACTCAAGGGGATTGCCCAGATGGGGTTTTATTATAAATGCGGCAGAAGTCCACTCGTGGGATTTTTCAGCAGAGGACTCATGAGCTAAACTTTTTGAAAACCAAGATTCTGTTTCTTCCTTTTTCTTTTTCTTTCTTTCTTCTTCTTTCTTTTCTTCCTTCCTTCCTCTCTCTCTCTTCTCTCTTTCTTTCTTCTTTTTTTCTTTCTTTCTTTCCTTCCTTCCTTCCTTCTTTCTTTCTCTCAGGGGTCTTCTTCTGTTGCCGAGGCTGGAGTACAATGGCATGATCTGGTTCACTGAAGTCTCAACCTCCCAAGCTCAAGCAGTCCTCCCACCTCAGCCTTCTAAGAAGCTGGGATTGCAGGTGTGTGACACATGCTCATCTAATTTTTTAAAAACAATTTTGTAGAGATGAGATCTATCCCTATATTGCCCACCATGGTCTTGAACTCCTGGGCTCAAGCAACTTTCCTGTCTCAGCTGCCCAAAGTGCTGGGATTGTACGTGTGAGTTACGGTGCCCAGCCAGGGCTCTCTTTCTTTTTCTTTTTTTTTTTTTTAATTGAGACAGAGTCTTGCTCTGTTGCCCAGATTGGAGTACAGAAGCACAATCTCACCTCATTGCAACCTTCATCTCCCAGGTTCAAGGGATTCTCCTGCCTCAACCTTCTGAGCAGCTAGGACTACAGTCACGCGCCTCCATGCCTGGTTAATTTTCGTATTTTTAGTAGAGACAGAATTTCACCACATTGGCTAGGCTGGCCTCAAACTCGTGACTTTCAGTGATCCACCCACCTTGGCCTCCCAAAGTGCTGGGATTATAGGCGTGAGCCACCACATCCAGACAGGATTCTGGTTCTTAATGTTTTCCAACCATTTATTGAACTAAACTGAATTTCACTCACTCTGCCAAGAATTCGCTGTCTGACCTTGGCCAAATCCCTTCACAGACAACTGTCCCACAGGGTCTTCTTTGCACTTAGCAGGCATGAGCCCATTGTTTGTTGGATGGAGACCTGCAGCTGCCTGTCATGGAAAGACGGAGGATGACTCCCTCCAGCATCTGCACAACTCTGTGACCTCAGACTGCTGACATGATCATAGAGTTATCCGTGCTTCTCCAAATGCTTGGTTCCAGGTGGCTTATTACAGCCCATTTCTCTCCAGAATGACCCAAACCCCTCCTGGACTCTCGGCCACAAAGGGGAAATTAACAGAAACATAAAAAGTTAAGCAGGTGAGAGAACATTATCACTCTTGTCAACAATAAAATCTGCTGCTGATCTTCAGTTGTGAGGACAGGCACATCTATTATTTAGAGAATACAGATTGTTAAATATTAAATACTTGAGCCTGGGATAGTGTGAGGGTAAAACCAGGAGTGTGAACTTGTCAGAATCGTAAAAATGGTAACTCTTTGCAAGGGTGAAGTGCACCTACATTTATTACTGCTTTTATTGCACTATAAATTAAGGGGAGGGAGCCCATGATGTGTCAATTTCAAGTTCTGAGTGATAGGCATTCTCGCTGGGGTGGCATCTGTCTGTACCTAGCTCTGTGTCACCAACAACTCCTAGACAACTTGCCTAGAGCTATGAACTATTTCATCTGGGAAGGTGGTAAGAGAGAAGGTTCTCTTCCTTATTCACCATGTAACGGAATGGCAAGCAACTCAAACATTTGATGAACTGGTAATTTTTCTTGTAGTTACTTGCACATGTGTCCAAAGGTTTGTGTTGATGAAGGCAAAAATACTTCTTAGAAATCTTAAAAGTAAAGGCTGGGTGCGATGGTTCAGACACCTGTAATCCCAGCACTTTGGAAGGCCGAGGAGGGTGGATCACCTTAGGTCAGGAGTTTGAGACCAGCCTGGCCAACATAGTGAAACCCCCGTTTCTGCTAAAAACACAAAAATTAGCAGGCGTGGCAGCACGCACCTGTAATTCCAGCTATTTGGGAGGCTGAGGCAGGAGAATCGCTTGAACCCAGGAAGAAGAGGTTGCAGTGAACCAAGATTGAGCCACTGTACTATTGCCTGAGTCATAGTGAGACTTCATCTCAAAAAAAAACTTAAACGTCAAACATCTTTTTTTTTTTGAGACTGAGTTTCACTCATGTTACCCAGACTGGAGTACAGTGGTGTGATCTTGGCTCACTGCAGCCTCTGTCTTCTGGGTTCAAGCAAATCTCTAGCCTCAGCCTCCCGAGTAGCTGGGATTACAGACACCCACCACCATGCCCAGCTAATTTTTTGTATGTTTAGTAGAGATGGGGTTTCACTGTGTTAGCCAGGATGGTCTCGAACTCCTGACCTCAGGTGATCCACCCACCTTGGCCTCCCAAAGTGCTGGGATTACAGGCATGAGCCACTGCACCCAGGCTCATCTTAATTTTTTTTTTTTTTTTTTTTTGAGACAGAGTCTCTCTCTGTCACCAGGCTAGAGTGTAGTGGCACAACCTCGGCTCACCACAACCTCCACCTTCCAGGTTCAGGTGATCCTCCTGCCTCAGCCTCCTGAGTAGTTGGGACTACAGGCACACACCACCATGCCCAGCTAATTTCTGTATTTTTAGTAGAGACAGGGTTCCACCAGGTTGGCCAGGATGGTCTCGATCTCTTGACCTCGTGATCCATCCACCTCAGCCTCCTAAAATGCTGGGATTACAGGTATGAGCCACTGAGCCCGGCCTCATCTTAATTTTTATATGATTTTGACATCCCTCAATTTACCCTAATTTATTTCCAGCCTGAATTTTTGATGCAAATCTAAAACTTAACCCACCACCATTTGCTTTTGGACGTGAAGTGAGATGCCACGAGATTTTTCAGTCTGCCCCTAAGGACTCATAGATGTAAGAACTTGATTTCTTGATTTACTGCTCATAATAAAATGATTTTTTCCCTCTTCTTACAAAGAAGATTTGCACATCCAATTTGTTGTTCCTTTTTTTAAAATGTGTTGAATTAAGTAAGCCAAAATAGTTCCAACGAAGCACCTGATTCCAACACAAATTCTGTCCACTAGAATATGCAGCTTCGTGTTGAGTCAGCACCCAGCCGAGATTATGCATTAAATTCTCTCCCTTAAAAACGTGTTGATAGACTTATCAGTATTTGGATTCAGTTTAATGTTAAAGAAGTAAATCCTTAATTTTCCATTTTAGGTAGGGAAGGAAAACTACAACTTAATTGTATAGCAATTTAACCTTGATTATCCTTTTATCTGATTAAACCCTACACAATGATACCAAATTCAAAAATTAACCTTGGCTGCAGGATGGATAATTAGTCAAAACCAGGGAAAAGTCAGAAGAAATTAACAACGAAATCAATCCCTTCATTTTATGTCACACCTGTCTCTCCTGGGCATTTTGAGGCACATTTTCAATATGAGCCCATCACCTTCTTCCAAATTCTGCTGAAGTTATATTCTGGAATGATCTAGGCTACTTTTAGAGATGGGCAAACTGAGGTAAAGCAAAATTCCATAATGGCAGGAGTAAAAGTCAGAAGAAGAAATGATTCAGGAAGAGGCTAACCGGGAAAGAGGGAAAAAGCAGAGTTCGGAGGAGCTGAGATGACCAGCCCAAGGAGAGAGGACAGAGGGAAAATTGCTTTCAAAAAGCCGCTGGCAGCCGGGTATGGTGGTTCCCCCTCTAATCCCAGAACTTTTGAAAGCAGAGGTGGGAGAATGGCTTGAGCTCAGGAATTTGAGACCAGCCTGGGCAACATAGCCAGACCGTGTCTCTACTAAAAATAAAAATATGAAAGTTAGCCAGGTGTGGTGGTGTGAGCCTGCTGTCCCAGTTACACAGGAGGCTGACTCAGGAGGAGTGCTTGAGTCCAGGAGGTAGAGGCTGTGGGGAACAATGATTATACCATTGCATTCCAGCCTGGGTGACCTGCCTCAAAAAAAAAAAAGCGAGTGAGCGACCATCCATCCAGTTTAGATCAGGAAGGCAGAGCGTGTTCAGAGAAAGATCTCTGGTGAAAAAGGGAGATTTAACAGAAGAGATGGAATGATTAAGAGCTTAAAAACAATTAAGGATTAACACAAGTCATGCAAGGAAAAAGGAAAAGAAAGGCGGTTAGACACTAGGAAAAACAAGCATATACAAGAAATAATGGCCCACAATGAAGCAAATGAAATGTGTCATATGTTAAGCTATTGGTGGAATATGACAATTTTTTTTTCACATTTGGAAAAATGGCATAGAGCTTACTACCAGGCCAGGCAACAAATGCTTCTGAGAATGGCATCATCATGGGAAGCCATTCATGGGTTTCTAACTTTTTTTTTTTTCAGTCTTGCTCCGTGGCCCAGGCTGGAGTGCAGTGGCATGATCTTGGCTCACCACAACCTCTGCCTCCTTGGTTCAAGCAATTCTCCTGCCTCAGCCTCCTGAGTGGGTGGGATTACAGGCATGTGCCCCCATACCAAGCTAATTTTTGTATTTTTCGTAGAGACAGGCTTTCACCATGTTGGTTAGGCTGGTCTCGAACTCCTGACCTTGTGATCCACACACCTCAGCATCCGAAAGTGCTGGGATTACAGGCGTGAGCCACGGCAACTGGATGGGTTTCTAACTTTTCAAGTCAAGTTGCAGACATTGCATTCAAGACTTGGTTGGATTGGCAAGGCAGAATGCAAATGTTAACGAATATTAACAAGTGAAAAAGTTAAAAAGTGAGACTGATAGATGTTACAACAAGGGAAAGAGGAAAAAATGGGGTGTAAATGTCCTTGTCTGACAAAGTGGAGGATCAAATGAAATTGTGGAAAGTGGAAATACAAGAAATCAAAATAGATACTTCTGCAGTTCATTAGCATGATGTAAGAGAACATTTCAAATGGTCCGTTTTCGGCCGGGCACGTTGGTTCACGCCAGTATCCCCAGCTACTCAGGAGGCTGAGACAGAAGAATCTCTTGAACCCGGGAGGCAGAGGTTGCAGTGAGCTGAGATTTTGCCACTGCACTCCAGCCTGGGCAACAAGAGTGAAACTCCGTCTGAAAAATACATAAATCGTCCATTTTCAAAGCATGATAAATTGGAGTACTGGCAGGCAGCCTGCAGATGTATCAAACCTCACGGATCATGCACCTAGAAGGTCACAATAAGCGAACAGAATGCAGAGGAGGGGTCAGCCCATAAAAGGGAAGAAAGGTCCGTTATTGAGAAATAAAAACTTAAGCAGGGAAGGGCACCTGGATATAACCTTATAAGGGGAATGTTGAAACTTAGGCAACTTTCGGGAAGACCATAACCCCATAGTACTCGACCAATGAGCAACTGGGGGAGGGACTAGCGCGCTAGGAGGTAAATCATCTGCTGTAGCTGCCCTGGCTGTGCTGCCGACCAGACACCCGATCTCGCAAAACTGCCATTAAAAGTCTCACTTCCGCTGTTCGTGTCTCCGCGTCAGTTCTTTGGGTTTGGACGACTGAATATGTGTTTCTTACACCTGATTAGGTTTTCACGAGCATGTATGAGAGAGTGCCTCCTTCAAAACGTGTTATGACATCAGCACATTACCCATTTGACGTGAAATAAAGAAAAATAGAATAAAAAATAAAAAATATAAGCCTACTAAAGGTTAGAAAAGTGATGGATAGAATAATTTAAGTATTGTAATAATATAAACATCAAACACTAAGAGGAGGGAAACTTAAGAAAGGATTCAAGAAGGAATAGAAAATCTGGCCAGGCGCAGGGACTCACGCCTGTAATCCCAGCACTTTGGGAGGCCAAGGCAGGCAGATCACTGGAGGCCAGGAGTTTGACACCAGCTGGACAACATAGTGAGACCCTATCTCTACTAAAAAGACAAAAAAAAAAATTGGCCAGGCATGATGGTATGTGTAATCCCGGCTACTTCGGAGGCTGAGACAAGAGAATCTCGAACCCAGGAGGTGGAGGTTGCAGTGAGCCGAGACTGCACCACCGCACTCCCTCCTGGGTGACAGAGCAAGACTCTGTCTCAAAAAAGAAGAGGAGGAGGAGGAAGGAGGAAGGAAGAGGAGGAGGAGGAGGAATAGAGAATCTGAATATACCTATAACAAATAAGCAAATTGAGTTAGTAATCAAAAACCTTCCACTACACACACACACACACACACACACACACACACAAAAGCCCAGGCCTAGAATTCACTGGTGAATTCTACCTAATGTTTAAAGAAGAATCAACAATTCTTCACAAGCTCTTCCAAAAAATAAAGCGAGAGGGCATACTTCTCAGCGTATTCCCAAGACCAGTATTCCCTAGTATCAAAAACCACACAAAGGCATCACAAGACACTCACATACCAATAGCCCTTACGAAGATAGACAAAAAACTCGACAAACCAGCAAACTGAATCCAGCAAATACTAGCAATTGAATCCATATAAAAAGATTACAGACCAGGCGCGGTGGCTCACGCCTGTAATCCCAGCACTTTGGGAGGCCGAGGCAGGTGGATCACCTGAGGTCAGGAGTTCGAGACCAGCCTCGACAACATGGTAAAACCCCGTCCCTAGTAAAAATATAAAAATTAGCCAGGCAGGGTGGTGGGCGCCTGTAATTCGAGCTACTTGGGAAGCTGAGGCAAGAGAATAGCTTGAACCCGGGAGGCAGAAGTTGCAGTGACCTGAGATCATGCCACCACACTCCAGCCTGGGCGATAAAGTAAGAATCCATCACTCGAGTCCAGGAGTTCAAGGTCAGCATGAGCAACATAGCAAGACCCTGTCTCTACAAAAAAGACTTTTAAATTAGTAGGGTGTGGTGGTACATGCCTGTAGTCCCGGCTACTCAGAAGGCTGAGGCAGGAGGATTGCTTGAGCACAAGAATTGGAGACTGCAGTGAGCTATGATTGTGCCACTAGGAGACAGCAAGCCCCTCTATGAAAAAAAAAAAAAAGCAAGCAAGAAAGAAATTAGCATTCTAAATAATGGAATCTATATTCATGGATGGGAAGACAATATTGGTAAGATGCCAACTCCCCATATTGTTCCACAGATTGAGCACAATCCCTATCAGAGATCTAGATGTAAGAGCAAAGACCACACAAATCTTAGAAGAAAACAGAGGAATAAAAAATCTTCATGACCTTGGATTACGCAGTAATTTCTTAGACATATCTCGAAAAGTGCAAATGACAAAAGAAAAATAAACTGAACTTCATCGAAAATGTAAACTTTGATGATGTAAGGGACACCATCAAGAAAAGAAGAAAGATAACTCAGAGTGAGAGAGAACACGTGTGATCATAGGTCTGTAAGGGCCTAGTATATATAAACAATCCTTACAACCCAGCAATAAACAGGCAGTCTAATTTAAAAATGAGTCAAAGGCTTGTATAGCCAAAGAAAATATATAAATGACCAATAAGCTCATGAAAAAATAAGCTCAAAATAATTAACAATTAGGGATCTATGCAAATCAAAACCACAATTAGGCACCACTTCACATCCATCAGGATGGCTTTCAGAAGAAAGATAGCCAGGTGAGGTGGCTCATGCCTGTAATCCCAGCATTCTGGGAGGCCAAGGCAGGAGAATCACTTGAGCCCAGGAGTTTAAGACAAGCCTGGGCAACATAGCAAAACCTTGTCTCTAAAGAAAAAAAAATTTTTTTAATTAACCAGGTGTGGTGTCATGCATTTGTGGTCCCAGCTACTCAAGAGGAAGGTTGAGGTGGGAGGATTGCTTGGGCACAAGAGGTTGAGGGCAGTGAGCCATGATCATGCCACTGCACTTCAGCCTAGGCAACAAGAGTGAGACATTATCTCAAAAGAAGAAGGAGAAGGAGAAGAAGGAGGAGGAGGAGGAAGAGGGGAAGAGGAGAGTATTGATGAGGATGCCAGGGGTTGAGAAGCAGGAATAATAAGAGTTCTTGTTAATGAAGACGGGGGTTTCTTTTTTGCAGAGACAAAAATGTTCTGGTTTTAGAGAATGGCGCACAGTGGATTTAAAGATGACTGCACAGCTTTGT
Organism: Saguinus oedipus; assembly: GCA_031835075.1. Taxonomy (NCBI): domain Eukaryota; kingdom Metazoa; phylum Chordata; class Mammalia; order Primates; family Cebidae; genus Saguinus; species Saguinus oedipus. The sequence goes on along the minus strand of CM063175.1, from coordinate 44,532,470 downwards.
GAATGTGTGTACTAAAAACCAGTGAATGGTACACTTTAACAGAGTGAATTTTATGACATGTGAATCATATCTCATTAAAGCAGTGATGAAAAATAAAAAGAGAGAAAACAAGTGGAATGTTTGAGCTCAATCCTCATCTTCCTATTTAGGGGTCAGAAGGTATTGCCCAAAATTGATAAATCAAATTAGAGAGGCATATTAGTCTGTTTTCACACTGCTATAAAGATACTACTCAAGGCTGGGTAATTTATAGAGGAAATAGGTGTAACTGGCTCACAGTTCTGCATGAGTGGGGAGGCCTCAGGAAACTTACCATCATGGTGGAAGGGAAGCAGCCATGTTTTACATGGCAGCTGGAGAGACAGAGAGAAAGTGAAGTGAGAAAAGCCCGTTATAAACCGTCAGATCTTGTGAGAACTCACTCATTATCATGAGAACAGCATGGGGAACCGTCCCCAAGATACAATCACCTCCCTCTCTTGACACGTGGGGATTACAGGTCCCTCCCTCCACATGTGGGAATTACAATTGAATATGAGATTTGGGTAGGGACACAGAACCAAACCATATCAAAAGGTATTGATCACAGAACAGCAGAGGAAATTCCAGAAGAATTCAAGCAAGAAACAGTTAGAATTGCTTTGGGAACTGGGATGAGAATGCCGCTTTTCAACATTATTATCTTTCTACTTTTTTTCGCTTGTTATTGTGTGTATATTATTTTGATACATCAATCTACAATGATCGAAATGATCAGAATCTGGTTTAAAGGGAATTAATTCAAGCATAAAGTTTGAAGATGAGCTGCCTGGGAAGCACAGATTCCGAAGAATGGAAGTCAGTGCTCCCAAGTGTGGAAGCTTGCGATTGTTTATACAAAGTTTAGAGAGTCTAGCAGAATTGCAACTCTTACTATGGAAGGTTTAATGCATAGTTACAACGATCTGGTTAGTTGAGGCAGTCTTTTTCCTTTTGGGAAAGGTGTATTTAACCTTCCACATGAAAGATGTAACAGTCATGGGGTCTTTTGTGCCATCTGGTCTGAGTCAGGCACAGGAGAGTCAAGGAGGCAGTTCATCTGTAACAAACATCAGTGATTGGAAGGGGAAGAGATTTGGTCTCTGGTCTCTCCCAGTCATTTACAAAACGAGAGCAAGGAGGAAGAGAGTTAAACTGTAACCTAAGAAGCAGAAGTTGCAAACATGCTATGTGTCAGTCTTCAGGGCTTAACTCCCCTTGGCATAATAAATTTAGAGAGTCCTTAATTTTTTTTTATTTTACCGATATTTTATATATAGAAAATGTAAGCATACTTTTGAGGTTTTGTTTTTGTTTTTGTTTTTATTTCTGAGACAGGATCTCACTCTGTCACCCTAGTATAGTGGTATGATCTTGGCTCACTGCAACCTCTACCTCCCAGCCTTAAGTGATTCTTCTGCCTCAGCCTCCTGAGTAGCTGGAATTGCAGGCACTGAGCCACCACCACCCAGCTAATTTTTGTGTTTTTAGTTGAGCTGAGGTTTCACTATGTTGGCTAGGCTGGTCTTGAACTCCTGACCTCAAGTGATCTGTCCGCCTCGACCTCCCAAAGTGCTGGGATTACAGGCGTAAACCACCCCACCTGGCCCAAAATGCAAGCATTTTTCAAAGCTTCTAGAGTTTAAAGCCAGGACAGGGGAAGATTTGAAAGGTACTCATGGGACACGGAGATGCAGCTTCGGACCCAGCCTCTTCCAGGAAACTGTCTGCACAGTGAAATCTTGTCTCAGCTCCACGCCTGCTGCTGTTCCCCCCGCTGCATCTCCTGCTGTGGCCAGATGACCCTGTCTGGGCTTGAGCAAGGGTAATGACTGATACAGACTTTTCTCAACCAGCTGAGAGATCAGAGAGTGACACTGTCAAAAACAGAACGGTGAAAAGAATTAACTGTAAAATTAATTAAATGTCATGCACTCAAAAACGCAGCAAGCCTGGAAGAGAACATGGTCCAAGACTTAAACAGTCAGCACTCAACTCCCATGTACCTGTTTATTGTCCCCCCAAGAGTGAGTGTGCCAAGAAATTGGGGGTTCCTGCTGTCATCAGTGTCACCTCCCCCCCAGCTTCTATCGCTTTAATTCCAAACCGCTCCTCTCCCGGCTTGAACTGCTTAGCTAGCACACAGCTCAGACAGCTCTCCATTTGATCCAATACTCGGGAAATTTAAGAAAAGAAAAAACAAAAAAATGGTGCGTAAGGTAATTTTGTCCCAGATCTTTCCCTCCGAGTCATGAACATAATAGATTTGACTTTTTACGTTGTGTGCCCCCCTAAGAAGCATAAAAGAAAGGTTACCCTGGCAAGCAGCTAGAAAAGAGTTTAATTAATCCCAAAGTGTGTGCCTCGTTTGGAAAGCGCATCACAAAAGAATCCTGTGTTTACTGAACTAGATCTTTCAGGCTATTACCCCTCCACCAATGGTGAGGTTTTTCTGAGGGAGCCGAGTCCCTTGTGGTCTGGAAGATACCGCCATTAAAACTAAGATCCACACAGGGAACTATGATTGAAGATGCTGAAGGTGCAGGAACTTGCCCCTTAGCAGAGGGACTTAGGATTCCTGTATTTGTGTAAAGCAGTCTAAGTCCTCACCCTGTGGATTTCTTCGCTCTCCTGGGGGAGGGGAGGGGTGCCCAGCTGGCTTTCCCCAGACCATTCCCGAGGAGCAGAGGTGGTCGGGAGCTGCCTTTGGCGTGCTTCTGGTCTGCCATCCCCTTTTTTGAAAGCAAATGCTGCCCTACCTTAGCGGATGTGCTAAGACTAACCAGAAACTGGTTGCCTAAAATTTTTAAATGCAATCGTGGTTCTTTTGCTTTTGTTTTCGTTGAGACAGGTCTCGCTTTGTCACCCAGGCTGGAGTGCAGTGGCGTGATCATAGCTCACTGCAGCTTCCACTTACGGGACTCAAGTGATCCAACTCAGCCTCCTGAGTAGCTGGAACTGCAGGTGTGTACCACCACGCCCAGCTGCGGCTGTTCTTTAATTTACTGATTTTTAATCAATTCTTTTATTTTATTTTGGAGACGGGGTCTCACTCGGCTGGCTAGACTGGAGTATAATAGAGCAAACATGGCTTGGCTCACTGCAGCCTCGACTTCCTGGGCTCAGGCAATCCACCCACCTCAGCCTCCCACCGAGTGGCTGAGACTACAGGCACATGCCATCGTGCCTGTCTAATTTTTTTATTTTTTGGAGAGATGGGACCTAGCTATGTTACCCAGGCTGATCCCAAACTCCTGGGCTCAAGCGATCCTCCCACCTCGGCCTCCCAAAGTGTTAAGATTACAGGCAAGACTCACTATGCCCAGCCTCCTCTATCAATTAAATGAATGATTTTTTTTTTGCCTGAGGCCCCTCCCCCCAGTTTTTTTTTTCAAGAAGTTTAGGCTACTACATCATGGGTGAAACTTGAAAACATGCTAAGGGAAACAGGTCACAAAAGGACAAATATTGTCTGATTCCACCCATGACAGATCTAGAGCCATCAAATCCATAGGAAGTAGAATGGTGGTTTCCTGAGGATATGGGGCGGCGGAGGAATGGGGAGTTCTAGTTTTAGGGGTATAGAGGTTCAGCTTTACAAGATGAAGAACCTGGAAATGGATGGCGGTGACAGTTGCACAACTGTGAATACACTTAATGCCACTGAATGGTATACTTAAAAGTGGTTAGAACTGCACCTTTTATGATATGTATATTTTACTAAAATTTTAACGAATAAATTGGGCCAAGTGAGGTGCCTCACACCTGTAATCCCAACACTTTGGGAGGCCACAGAGGGAGGATCACTTGAGCTCAGGGGTTCAAGACCAGCCTGGGCAGCAAAATAAAATCTCATCTCTACAAAATATACAAAAATTAGCCAGGCGTGGTGGCACATGACTGTGGCTCCAGCTACTTAGGAGGCTGAGGTGGGAGGATCAGGTGAGCCTGGGAGGTAGAGGTTGCAGTGAGCTGAAATGGTGACACTGCACTCCAGCCTGGGTGACAGAGAGAGACCCTGTCTCAAAAAAAAAACCCACCAAATGAAGTAACAAGAAAAGCTCAGGTCTTATTCTATTAAAAAATAGATGGCATCCTGCTTTGTTGTAGGTGTTAGCATTATGTTGATTTCAAAGACAGCTGAAAAGTCCAGGGCAGGGGCAGCTCAGTGGGCATCTGAGGGCAAGCCTGGACTCTTCTGGAGCCTGGGAGGGAGGAAACTTCTCCTGCTCATGAGTAATGACTGTGGTTTTCTGGCAAACATTAAGGAGGAAGGAACTAAAAATACTTATCGGCCACTCTGCCAAAACTCCACAGTGCTCGGAACGTACCAGGCCAACATGTTGAAGCACTTTCAGAGTAAGAGGGAACTGCCTAGACACCAAGGTCAAAGTCATTTCACACCTTCCCCTTTGCCTCTCACAGAGGCTGGTGCACAGGAGGAGGGATGCCCCCTGCACCCCAGCGCAGCTCTAGACCATGCCCACCCAGGAGAGAGGCAGGGCAAGGGAACCAGCCCAGATCCCGAGCGTGCCGGCCACAGAGAGGCCTCCCCCGTACAGCTGCAGGGCCCAGCCAAGCACTGCCAGGAGGGGCCGCTTCTGCTGCCAACTCTAAGAAGCTAAGGCAGAAAGAGCAGCATAGACATTTCTCTAATGCATCCTCCTGAGCTGCAGGAATCCAAGCCGAGACACCTGGGGAGGGGGCAGAAGAAGAGGAGAAATAGGTGTGAGAAGGCAGCCCAGGTAGAGCAGGGTCCTTGAGGGAGGAGCCTCTTAAACTGGGCCATGCCGTGGCTCACTGGGGCCTCTGGTTATAATGCAGATTCTGATTCAGCTGATGTAGGGTGGGGCTGAGATTCCGCCTTTCTAACAAGTACGCAGGTATGCCAACACAGCTGGCCTGTGGACCACACTTTGAGGAACAAAACAAGCCCCCCGCCCCAGGCACAGCGGGCAAATAGGGATGGGAGTTGGGGGTTGGCAGTGGTGACTTGGGTGTGGTGAGGTCCTGGTTTGGGGACTGGGGAACATTTTCTGAATCCTGGCCTTACCATACAGGTGAGCATGAGAGCCAATGGCCTGTGACTTTGTATCAGGTGTGGTGACGGCCAATAGTGATTGTCAACCTGATTGGATTGAAGGATACAGAGTATTGATCCTGGGTGTCTGTGAGGGCGTTGCCAAAGGAGATAAACATTGGAGTCAGTGGCTGGGGAAGGCAGACCCACCCTTCATCTGGGTGGGCACCATCTAATCAGCTGCCAGCGTGGCAAGAATATAAACAGGCAGAAAAATGTGAAAAAAGAGACTGGCCTACCTCCCAGCCTACCTCTTTCTCCCATACTGGATGCTTCCTGCCCTCAAACACCGGACTCCACATTCCTCAGTTTTGGAACTCAGACCAGCTCTTCTTGCTCCTCAGCCTGCAGACCAGCCTATTGCGGAACCTTGCGAGATAATACCTAATAAGTTCCCCTTTATATGTATACACACATACACATATTTATGTATATATTGTTGGAAACAGATGCTGAGTGCCGCAAAGAAAAATCAGCACTGAGACAAAGGAGCTCTCAGCAAAGCAATTTTTACTTCCTGGACTTATTCTTTAACAAGAAAGGAAATTTTATAGAGGAACTTTTACTTCACACACACACACACACACACACACACACACACACACACACTTATATGTTCCATCAGTTCTGTCCCTCTAGAGAAGGCTAATACAGGTGTGAAAGAATGTTACTGAGCTTGGGTGCTGCTGAGTGAGTTTGGGGAGCACAGGCACCCACTAACCACTGGGGCAGAGTGTCATTGCAGAAAGGGTACCCGGTGACCCCAATGAATAAGCCTTAGTGTCTGACACACCTGATTCAAATCCCAGGTGTTCCACATCAGCCATGTGCCCTTGGGCAGGTCATTCTGAGCCTCAGATTCTTTATTACCTTTCTGTCACCGATGGAATAGTGGCCCACAACCATGTATTAATACATATCCTAACCCCCAGAGCCTGTGAATGTGTGACTTCATATCACAAAGGGTCCTGTTGTTGTGAGACTGAGTCTCACTCTGTCACCCAGGCTGAAGTCCAGTGGTGCGATCTCGGAATGGTGCCATCTCTGCAAACTCCACCTCCAGGTTCAAATGATTCTCCTGCCTCAGCCTCCCAAGTAGCTGGGATTACAGGTGTGCGCCACCACATCCAGCTAATTGTTGTAGTTTTAGTAGAGACGGGGTTTCCCCAAGTTGGCCAGCCTGGTCTCAAACTCCTGACTTTAAGTGATCCGCCTGCCTCAGCCTCCCAAAGTGCTGGGATTATAGGCATGAGCCACCGCGCCAGGCTCAGGAAGGATCTTTACAGATGTGACAAAATGGAAAGATGTTGAGTTATGGAGACTCTCCTGCATCGTCCAGGTGGTCCTGATGCGCTCACAAGAGTCCTTAGAAGAGCGAGGTATGAGAGTCCGAGTCCAAGAAGGAGATGTGACCACAGCCGCAGAGGTCAGAGCGAGATGTGAAGAGGCAGCACCGCTGGCTTTGAAGAGGAGGAGAAGGGGACCACAAACCAAGGGATGCAGGCCGCCTGGAGGAGCTGGAAAACACAAGGAAAGGGATTCTCTGGCAGAGCCTAGAGCAGGAACGCAGCTCTGCCAATGCCTTCGTTTTGGTACAGTAAGGCCCATTTCCTCCACAACCGTAAGATAATAAATGGATGTTTTGTTTTAGGCCACTACATTTGTGATCATTGGTTACAGCAGCTGCAGGAAACGCATATATTTTCCCACAGGTTAGTTATAAAGATAAATGAAAATGCAGGGCACAGTGGCTCATACCTGTAATCCCAGCACTTTGGGAGGTCAAGGTGGGTGGATCACTTGAGGCCAGGAGTTCAAGACCAGCCCACAGAGTGAAACCCCATCTCTACTAAAAATACAAAAATTAGATGGGCATGGTGGCAGGCACATATAATCCCAGCTACTCCGGAGGCTGAGGCAGGAGAATCACTTGAACCCAGGAAGCAAATGTTGCAGTGAGCTGAGATTGTGCCAGTGCCCTCCAGCCTGGGCTCTGTCTCAAGAAAAAAAAAAGATTAGTCAGGGCACAGTGGCTCACGCCTGTAATCCCAGCACTTTGGGAAGCCGAAGCAGGCAGATCACTTGAGGCCAAGAGTTCGAGACCAGCCTGGCCAACACAGTGAAACCCACCCCATCTCTACTAAAAATACAAAAATTAGCTGGTTGTGGTGGCGAGCACCTGTAATTCCAGCTACTCAGGAGGCTGAGGCAAGATAATTGCTTGATCCCAGGAGGTGGAGGTTTCAGTGAGCCAAGCTGGTGCCACTGCACTCCAGCCTAGGCAACAGAGCGAGACTCCTCTCAAAAAAAAAAAAACAAATTAATAAAATTATGCATCTTGGGGCACAGAGTCAAAAAGAGAAAAGAAATTATGCATCTGTAGGGTTCCCAGCACAGAACCTGGCTCTCCCTAAGCTACAGTTGTTAGCAGGCTTGCGCCATGTTGTGCACAGCAGGGACACGCGTGTTTATTGCTGTCAGGAACATAGGTGCTGCTGTATCGGGGTGCCTCCCGCCCTCCCCTGCCCCAGAAGCAATGGAGATATCTCATACCACAGCTGATCGCTAAACGGTAACCACAGACTCCTGAATCAGCACACTTCGATGACTCTCAGGTCAGACAGTCATTGGCGTGGCGGAGGGAGGGGTCCCCCAAAGTAAGATCAGGAACCACTGATGAAGCACAAAGGGGACGTTTATCCTGAGGCTTCCCACCTGCATCATTCCCTTTCCTTTACCCAAGAGAATTCAGGTCTCTAACCCTGCGCCACAGCTTCACACACATACACACAAAATGCCACCTGAGGCCAGACTCCGTGCCTCACACCTGCAATCCCAGCACTTTGGGAGGCCAAGGCAGGATAAGCACTTGAGCCTCGGAGTTCAAGACCAGCCTGGGCAATGACGTAGCAAGACCTCATCTCTACAAAAAAATTAGATAAAATAAAATCAGTCAGGCATGGCGGCGTGCACCTGCAGTCTCAGGTACTCAGGATACTAAGACAAGAGGATTGCTTGAGCCCAGGAGGTCGAGATCAGCCTGGCCAACTTGAACAAAACCTCCTCTCTAAAAAAATTTTTTTTAAAAATTAACTAGGCATGGTGGTGCATGCCTATCTGTAGTCCCAGATACTTGGGAGGCTGAGGTGGGAGGATCACTTGAGCCTGGGAGGCAGAGGTTGCAGTGATTTGAGGTCACACCATTGCACTTCAACCTGGGTGACAGTGAGACCCTGTCACAAAAACAAAAAGCCATTTTGGGAATGGGGAGGCAATCACTTAAAATGGGCTCATCTGCAGTCACAATTTTGGGTCGATGCAGATTGAGCAGACCCAGAGTTGAGGCTCCATGAAGGATGGGGTGGCAGGGACTCAGACTGCCCAGTCCTAATCTGGACTCAGATCTCCCACTTGGCCCCGGGATTACCAGCCTTAGACCTGGGCCCAGGCAGAATGTATTATAAGGATAAAGTAAGTTCCTCAAATTATGATCACTTCAGGAACCATTTTTTATGAGAAAATAAATTTTAAATAATAGCATCTTAAACTTTTTATGGTTACATTTGCCATGTGATCGGGGACAAGGTATATTTTTGCACTAAATGGGATGCATTCATTATCTCCGATGTAACATTCACTCACAGTAACCGCATTAGCAGGAGGAAGGGACAGGCTGAATCGGACAGCCATTCTTTTCAGCTGACACATGAGCCCGTGTTCAGTGGGGAAAAACACACTCACACAAGGATAAAGGTGGGACAGTCGGGCCTATGAGTCTAAAGTAAGTCCATGAAAGGCAGAAGATTCTGAACAGAGCAATCGTTTTTGAGACAGAGTCTTGCTCTGTCACCCAGGCTAGAGTGCAGTGGCACGATCTTGGCTCATTGCAACCTCTGCCTCCCAGGTCCAAGCGATTCTCATGTCTCAGCCTCCTGAGTAGCTGGGACTACAGGCACGAGCCAACACACCCACCTAATTTTTGTATTTTTAGTAGAGACAGGATTTTGCCGTGTTGGCCAGGCTGGTCTTGAACTCCTAATCTCAGGTGGTCTGCCCGCCTCGGCCTCCCACAGTGCTAGGATTACAGGCATGAGCCACCATGGCTGGCCCAGAGCAATAGATTTTAATTCAGGCCCAGCAAACATCGGGGTGTGTGTGTGTGTGTGTGTGTGTGTGTGTGTGTGTGTGTGTTTGCTTTATTCATTTGTTTAGCTGTTAATTAAATAATTTGACTTCAGTCTTATACTTCCCAAAACTTCCAAAAATGAAAAATAAACTTCAATGGATAATGAATTATCTACCTATCTCTCCACGTTCCTATGGGAACACAGTGGGTATGGGTGACCTGCTGTCTGTGCAGGCTCTCAAGGGTCAGGCAGAAGACAGCTGGAGCATGTGGATGGGAGGTTTGTTGGCAGGAAGACCCGTGAAACCAGGCATAGGAGGCTCACATAGTATCCTTTGTCCCCGGGGAGAAAGACAGAATGCTTTTGTGTAGTGCTTTACAGTTTACACTCTCCTTTTCTGAATGTTCTATCACCTGCCTGGGACTGTCTACATAATTTGTAAGGCCTGCTGCAAAATGAAAATGCAGATCCTTTGCTAAAAATGTATAACTGGGTGTGGTGGCTCACGCCTGTAATCCCAGCACATTGGGAGGCCAAGGTCGGAGGATCACTTGAGCCCAGGAGTTCAAGACAAGCCAGTACAATATGCTGAGACCCGATCTCTGCAAAATAAATACATTGGCCATCTATGATGGTAAGCGCCTGTAGTCCCAGCCACTTGGGAAGCTGAGGCAAGAGGATTGTTTGAGCCCAGGAGTTCGAGGCTGCAGTGAGCTATGATTACACCACTGCTCTCTAGCCAGGGCCACAGAGCTGGACCCCATCTCTTAAAAAAAAAATTAATAGGAATTTTAAGGCAGCAGAGCATTAAGCCAAGTACAGCGCCCTCTGTGACTTCTCAGCTATCTGCTTGTGAAGCTGGCCTGGCCCCTGCATAATATTCAGAATTCACCATTTGAAATCGCATTCTACATATTCCCTGTCAGACCCACAGGGACCCCCAACCCGGCCCATCCCCACCTTCCAGCCATGCTTTTAGCTGCAAATTACAAAAGCCCCAAACTGGCTTAAACAATAAGGGCATTTATTGGATCAGATGGTTGGAGGCCAAGGGAAAGGGTGGGCTTTGGGGCCTAGCTAATCCACTGACCCTGCCTCAGTTTCCCTGCCATGCTCTGAGTCCTGCCCTCTTGAGCAGGCGATGTCGTCCTTGGGGCAGAAGCAAGAATGGCTGCAGCAGCTCTGGGTGCTACCATTCATTTGTGCACAGCAATGTCCCAAGGAAGAGAGACCACTTCTCGTACGGCTGTTTCTTAAAAACAAGGACATTGGTCAGGTGCCCCAGCACTTTGGGAGGCTGAGGCGGGCAGATCACGAGGTCAGAAGATTGAGACCATCCTGGCTAACACAGTGAACCCCGTCTCTACTAAAAATACAAAAAAGTAGCCAGGCATGGTTGCACATGCCTATAGTCCCAGCTACTCGGGAGGCTGAGGCAGGAGAACTGCTTGAATCCAGGAGGTGGAGGATGGAGTGAGCCAAGATCGGGCCATTGCACTCCAGCCTGGGGGACACAGCAAGACTCTGTCTCAAGAAAAAAAAAAAAAAAACCAAGGGCATTTCCTTCCCGACAATGTCCTTGAGAAAACATCAAACTGATCTGCAGACCAATCCCTGAACCACTCCCTGATAAAGAGGAATGCCACTTGCTGGCCCAATCTCGGATTCTTTGACCAAGATCAGGCAAGGGGAAGGAGTAGAATTAGTTTGATTGGCTTCAGCAGCTCGAGTCAAACCGCTGCACCCCATTGCAGCTGCACAAGGGAGAGATGTTGCCGACCACTCTAAATGATAGTCCCATGCCCCGCCTTATCCTTTGGTGAAAACTGTCCATGGGCAGCTGCATTTTGTAGCATATGACATTGACCCTTAGCCATATGTGATAGGACCATGGGTCCCCTGACCTGGAACAGCCAATCCAGGGACTGTGCATCTCCTGGTTTACAAAAAGGAGGTAGCCGGGCTTGGTGGCTCACACCTGTAATCCCAGCATTTTAAGAGGCTGAGTTGGGCGGATCACTTGAGGTCAGGAGTTCAAGACCAGCCTGGCCAACAGGGTGAAACCCTGTCTCCACTAAAAGTACAAAAATTAGCTGGATGTGGTGGTATACACCTGTGGTCCCAGCTACTCGGGAGGTTGAGGCAGGAGAATTGCTTGAACCCAGGAGGTGGAGGATGTTGCAGTGAGCCGAGATAATGCCACTGCCCACCAGCCTAGGAGACAGAGTGAGACTCTGTCTCAAAAAAAAAAAAAAAAAAAAAAAAATGAGCTGGACCAATCAGATTCTTGCCTGGAGCATTTGAAGGAAGAAACTGTAAGCCTGAGAGAAGGGGCAGTTAATGTCAAAAGTGGACATTTGCAGCCATGAAAAGGAACAAAATAATGTCTTTTTTTTTTTAAGATGGATTCTCACTCTGTCACCTGGCTGGAGTGCAGTGTCACAATCTCAGCTCACTGCAACCTCCGCCTCCTCGGTTCAAGCGAGTCTCCTGCCTCAGCCTCCCGAGTAGCTGGGACTACAGGCACGTGCCACCATGCTCAGCTAATTTGTTGTATTTTTGGTAGAGATGGGGTTTCACCATGTTGACCAGGTTGGTCTCAAACTCCTGACCTCAAGTTTTCCGGCTTCCAAATCCTATCCTTGCAGCAACAGAGATGCAGCTGGAGGCCATCATCCTAAGCAAATTAGCAAAGGAACAGAAAACCAAACACCACATATTCTTACTTATAAGTGAGAGCTAAAATGTGGGTTCTCATGGACATGAAGATGGCAGAAATAGACCCTGGGGGGGGCGGGCACAGTGGCTTACACCTGTAATCCCACACCTTTGGGAAGTGGAGGTAGGAGGATTGCTTGACCTGAGGAGACCAAGACCAGCCTGGGCAACATAGCAAGACCTTGTGTCTACTAAAAAAATTTTTTTTTAAATTAGCCAGGCATGGTGGTGCACACCTGTGGTCCCAGCTACTAGAGAGGCTAAGGTGGGAGGATCACTTGAGCCTGGGAAGTTGAGGATACAGTGAACCACGATCATGCCACTGCACTCCAGCCTGGGCAACAGAGCAAGACCCTGTCCCCCAGTACTTTGGGAGGCTGAGGTGGGCAGATCACCTCAGGTCGGAAGTTTGAGACCAGCCTGACCAACATGGAGAAACCCTATCTCTACTAAAAATACAAAATTAGCTGGACATGGTGATACATGCCTGTAATCCCAGCTACTCAGGAGGCTGAGGCAGGAGAATCTCTTGAACCCAGGAGGTGGAGGTTGCAGTGGGCAGAGATCATGCCATTGTACTACAGCCTGGGCATTAAGAGTGAAACTCCATCTCAAAAAAGAAAAAAACAAAAAACAAAAAGACACTGGGGACTCCCAGAGAGGGAAGGAGGGGGACGGGGTTGAAAAACTAACTCTTGGTACCCTGTGCTCGGTCCCTGGGTGATAGGATCCATTGTTTCCCAAACTTCAGCATCACACAATGTTCCCATGTAACAAACCTGCACCGGTACCCCCAAATCTAAAATAAAACTTAGGGGGAAAAAATTGACCTTTAAACATCATAACACAGAAAGAAGCCAGAGAGGCCACAGTGGGCCTTGTGCAGCTGAAGTTATGAGGGAGAAGAAATGTGGATCGGATGAATCTATAAAGTAGAGAGATGCAGACTGACAGGTGAGACATGGCAGGAGAGAGCAGGGAACAGGAGGCCTGGAGGAACCCAGGACTGTGTCAAGGACAGAGCACTCGAGTGAAACCCACAGACTCCTGCTCCCAAGCCCCTGGGGCAGCCCTGGGTCCAGAGGTGTCCTTTTACTGCTCTAAGGCTTCAATTCGCCTGTCCAGCTTTTCCTGGGCTCCTGGGCCTGGGTATCTCCTTCTTCACCCACCAGCTTCCTATTCCTTGAATGTCTTTTGTTTTTTTTTATGACCAGGAAAGTCCTATCTTAAACGGGGATCTTAGATGTAATTGCATCTTTTCAGCTGAGTAAGAGGAGAGCACTACAAGAACGAGCCATTCATTCACTGAACACATGTTGAGAACTCTCTGTGCCCTGAGCCACTTTGGGGAGACAATGATAACTTGAATCCGCAGTATTATACAGGGAATAAAGAAGATAGACAGCTAAGCAAGTAATTCTGCTTCAATGAGATGAGCCTGAGAGGAGGAGGAAGGACATGATTGTCTTCAAACCCCAGCAACCTCAGAGCCAAATGTCTCCAAAGCATAAACCACACTGGAAATGTATGCTTGGAATTGAAGATGAGATGCAAATGTTTGATAACTAACAAGCATATGGGAAATTTTATTTCAGTTCCCCTCCTTACCACTACCCCAGGATCCGCAATCCTTCCATCTCTATTAAAAAGAATTAAGGCCAGGCATGGTGGCTCACACCTGTAATCCCAACACTTTGGGAGGCCAAGGCGGGTGGATCATTTGAGGTCAGGAGTTCAAGACCAGCCTGACCAACATGGTGAAACCCCATCTCTACTAAAAATACCAAACAAAACAGAAAAAATTATCTGGGCGTGGTGGTGCATGCCTGTAATCCCAACTACTTGGGAGGCTGAGGCAGGAGAGTCGCTTGAACCTGGGAGGCGGAGGTTGCAGTGAGCCGAGATCGCACTACTGCATTCCAGGCTGTGTGACAGGACGAGACTCTGTCTAAAACAAAAAAAAAAAGAATTAAAAACAAACAAGGTGTATCCTGAGAGCTTTTGCACAGATTAATTTTTACAGTGGGTGAACCCCACAGAAGTAGAGCCTTCAGTTACTGAGAACTGTGATAACAAAAGCAATATCCATGGTAACTGATCAGAAACATGGGAAACCTGTGATGAATCCCTGATGAAACAGATAATCAAACTAGATGATACTGACTAATTAATCTAGTTACGGAACCTTACAAGAAAAAGAATAGTACCTTCAGATAGCAGGAGGCCCACATCTCAACACAGCATCCATTTGCATCAGGATACCAAGTGAATCACCTCTTTCTCTGAAAATGCAGATCTGAGACGGAAGGTGTTTGTGCCTGTTGGCAGGTTGGTGGACAGGCAGGAGGCCCGGGACGAGGGAGAGCTTGCATATTTGGATGGGAAATGCAGCCTCGTTTTCCTGATTCACTTACCTCATGGCGTCTAATACATCCGCTGGCCCATGCATGTGATCCCAACACTTTGGGAGGCCGAAGTAGGAAGATTACTTGAGACCAGGAGTCTCAAAAAGAAATTTTTTTTTTTTTTTTTGAGACAGGGAGTCACTGCGTCACCCAACTTCTGCCTCCCGGGTTCAAGCGATTTTCCTGCCTCAGCCTCCCAAGTAGATGGGACTACAGGAATGCATCACAACTCCCAGCTAATTTTTGTATTTTAGTAGAGACAAGGTTCCACCATATTGGTCAGTCTAGTCTTGAACTCCTGACCTCATGATCCACCCGCCTCAGCCTCCCAAAGTGCTGGGATTACAGGCATGAGCCACCATGCCCCGTCAAAAAAATTTTTTTTTTCATTCACTGTGGATTCACAGATCGACGTTGGATAGCGAAAGGCACATTTAAGAAGCAGTAAAGTCCCGTGTTTGGGGAACCCTTTGGCCAGGCCTCTGAAGCAAAGAAGGTCCAAGGAAATTTGTGCCAAATTTTGCAGAAGGACTTCAGCTCTGAGTGTGTGTGTGTGTGTGTGTGTGTGTGTGTGTGTGTGTGTGTGTGTGTCAGGATCTCACTGTCTCGCTCAGGCTAGAGTGCAGTGGTGCAATCATAACTCACCACAGCCTCCATCTCCCGAGCTCAAGCAATCCTCTGGCTTCAGCCTCCCAAGTAGCTGGGTCTACAGACATACACCACCATGCCCAGCTGGACTTTAACTTAATTTTCACAGACTTAGGAGAGACTATTTCATGCACAAGACCCCAGCAAAGGCCTGGGATGTGATTGCTTGGCAATCAGCCCTGACCCAGCGACATTTCTGCTAATGTGACCTGGAGAGTAACCTGTGACCCTAGGCATGGATAGATAGGACTTTATGCCCAGCTCTTCCTCTATGAATGTCTCTATATACAAAAGCTGGACAGAATTATGGACCTTCCCCTCCTTGCCTTGTGGGGACCTTGTGAACATGCACTGTGTGCTGTTAACTTCTGAAAGAAATCACACTGCATAAATCATCTGGGCTGAAATTTAATTTTGATATTACAATAGAGAGAATCAAGCCTGTGAAGATGGCCCTAAGGTCAGCTGAAGGAAACGGGAATTGATTTCTTCATGAAGTCATTGAGCAACAAACCCCTGGCCAGATGTGACCTGGCAAATGTCCACATCTGCATCAGAGAATCCACACTGTCATCCTTAGAAAGCAGATTAATAACGAGGCAAGGAGTGATTACATTAACTGTGGAACAGCTGCCTATCTGATGAATTGGAATGGGCAGCAGTATATGCAAGTTACATTTTCAGAGTCAGTGAGTTTTGATAATTGAGTTTATCCCCAGCAGTGAGTCCAGTTCTGGGAAGTCTAGATGAAAGCGTTATGGGTTTGGTTGGCTTAAGTGTTTCCTGAGCAAGGACCATTAGCTTTGCGTGACTTTTTTGGACTTTTTCTTGTCATTACAGCTGGGATAGAACTTCGGTGTTCTCCAGCCTCATTGCTACCCCCACAGAACCCCTTTTCATTGTTTTTGGTTTTTTGGGTTTTGTTGTTGTTGTTTTGAGACAGGGTCTCACCCTGTCACCAAGGCTGGAGTGCAGTGGCACAATCTCAGCTCACTTCAACCTCCGCCTCCTGGGTCCAAGCAATTCGCCTGCCTCAGCCTCCCAAGCAGCTGAGACTATAGGTGTGCACCACCACACCCAGCTAATTTTTGTATTTTTATTAGAGATGGGATTTGTCCATGTTGGCCAGGCTGGTCTCAAACTCCTGGCCTCAGGTGATCCTCCCACTTGGCCTCCCAAAGTGCTGGAATTACAGGCGTAAGCCACCATGCCTGGCCCAGAATCCCTTTTTAAACAATATATGGGAGAGAAAGTAACTGGAAAAAAGTAATTGCCATGCTTAATGAGTAGGTAGGTAGAAGAGGCTGGCCCTTTTCTCCAGTTGCCCCCCACCCCATTACACACAATTGTAGCCCCTGAGTGAAGGACCTAGGGAGCACAGTGTGAAAACCACTGCAAAATCCACAAGAAACTTCCACATCTCCTGATTAACAAAATATTGACCAGACATGGTGACTCACACCTGTAATTCCAGCACTTTGGGAGGCTAAGGCAGGAGGATGACTTGAGGCCAGGAGTTCAAGACCAGCCTGGGCAACATGGTAAAACATCATCTCTACAAAAAATACAAAAAACTAGGTGGGAGTGATGGCATGCACCTGTACTCCCAGCTACTTAGGAGGCTGAGGTGGGAGGATCACCTGAGCCTGGGAGGTTAGCAGTGAGCCATGATCACACCGCTGCACTCCAGCCTGGGCAACAGAGTGAGACAACCCTGTCTCAAAAAAAGAAGAAAAGGCAAAGGGGCAGAGATGGGAGGCGTTTGGGAGCTGAGGAACCTGGGAATCAACCAGATTTGGTGGACAGAGGGCTCCAACCTGGGAGGAAGAAGACAGGTTGGGAATGTGGGATGGGACAAGGACATGGAGGGTCTTGAACATCAGGGTAAGAAAATTGGCCTTTGTCCTGAGTCATGGGGCTCTGCGAATGGCTAATTGTATTATTAATAGTTTGCTGGGGCTGCTATAACAACGTACAGCAGGCTGGGCAGCCTAATCAACAGAGATTTACTTCCTCCCTGTCCTAGAGGCTGGAAGTCCAAAATCAAGGTATGTGTAGGGCTGGTTTCTCCTGAGGCCTCCCCTCCTTGGCTTGTAGACCCCATCTTTTCCCTGTGGACTCACATGGTAGTCCTCCTGTGGGTCCTAATCTTTTATTTATTTATTTATTTATTTATTATTTTTTTATTTTGAGATGGAGTCTTGCTCTGTCGCCAGCCTGGAGTGCAGTGGCATGAGCTTGGCTGACTGCAATCTCCTGCCTGTTCAATCTCCTGTTCAAGCAATTCTCCTGCCTCAGCCTCCTGAGTAGCTGGGATCACAGGCGTGCGCCACCACACTCAGCTAATTTTTGTATTTTTGGTAGAGACAGTGTTTCACCATGTTGGCCATGATGGTCTCAATCTCCTGACCTCATGATTTTGTGATTCCCCGGTCTCGGCCTCCCAAAGTGCTAGGATTACAGGCATGAGCCACCACGCCCAGCCTTATTTATTTACTTTTAAGATGGAGTCTTGCTTTGTTGCCCAGGTTGGAGTGCAGTGGCGCAAACCTCCCAAACAGCTGGGATTAAAGACATGCACCACCACGCCCAGCTAATTTTTGTATTTTTAGTAGAGATGGGGTTTCACCGTGTTGAGCAGGCTGGTCTTGAACTCCTGATCTCAAGTGACCTACCTGCCTCGGCCTCCGTAAGTGTTGGGATTACAGGCGTGAGCCACCGCGCCGGCCCTAATCTCTTCTTATGAAAACAGCAGTCATATGGGATTAGAGCCTACCCTAGTAGCCTCATTTCAATTTAATGCCCTCCTACAGGCCCTATCTCCAAATAGAGTCACAATCTGAGGTACTAGGGCTTAGAATTAATATGAATTCATATGAATTTGGGAAACTGTAGCACCAAGATTTACATTTACATTATATATTCATGTTATAATAAATACATGTTAATATAATGCACTTATGTATAATTTATTATATATTTATGCTATACAATATAACTATTTAAATATATATATATTTTTGGGGGGTGTGGTCTCAGCTCACTGCAACCTCTGCCTCCCAGGTTCAAGTGATTCTCCTGCCTCAGCCACCTGAGTAGCTGGGACTACAGACACATGCCACCACACCCGGCTACTTTTTGTATTTTTAGTAGAGACGGGGTTTCGCTATGTTGGCCAGGCTGGTCTGAAACTCCTGACCTTTTGATCTGCCTGACTCAGCCTCCCAAAGTGCTGGGATTACAGATGTACAGACGTGAGCCACCGCGCCCAGTGTGTGTGTGTGTCTCTCTCTCTCCTCTCTCTCTGTCTCTCTCTCTCCCACCCCCGTCTCTACACACAGACACACACACACACACACACACACACACACACACACACACTCACATATATATTTAAAAATCTTCTGTCAATCATGCAAAATAAATTTGATAGACCCCAGGCATAGTGTGGAAGCAGGAGTGAGAACAAGGTGAAGCTTGAAGACGAGGCGCATACTGCTGTAAAATAGCAGAGGTGCAATAAGCAGAGAGCAGTAAAAGGTGGTTGTGATTAAATGCTGGCCAGGATGGTGCAATCCCTAACTACCGCAGAAGCTCCAGGAAGAGAGAGAAACCAGTGGCGGGTGGAAAGTGTGGAACGGGCTTGGGGAGGGGTTAGACCTCAAAGCGTGGGGCGGTTGTAGGAAGGAGAATTGAGGGGGAGCTACCTTGATAAAGAGGTGCAGGGTAGAACCCAAGGACTGGCTTCCTAGCTGGAGCTTGAGTTTGCAAAGCTCTCTATGTAAGGTCTGGACAGGGCTGCATGGCTGGGGTCTTCTCAGCCAAACTCATTAGCTTAGGAAGCTGCTACTCAGGGCACGAAATTTCAATAAGCAGGACTCTGCCCCTGCATCTTAATTGATCCTGAAGAAATGCCCAGACACAGTGCTGAAAACCCCAGTTGGCAGGAAGACCCCTTCCTTCATTCAGCAGGAAGACCCCTTCCTTCATTCAGTGACTTGGTATTTTGCATCTGCATCCTGCTAGAATCCAATGGGCAACCTTGCTGCCTCCAAAGCCCTCCTAGGAACTTACAAAGGCCAACCCCCGATGGGGGAGAAAGGTGGGGCGCCATCACAGGTACCTGACACCCACTGTGGTGTACATGGCTGTGTGTGTTTCAATGGGACTGACTTTTTGTTTAAACTTGTTTTTAGACAAGCTCAAATAACAATCTAGAAAAGCCAGACTCCAGAGAACAATGAGAAAATGTAGAGAAGCCAAATATAAAAATACTGGCACATGCAAAAATAAAATAAAATAAAATAAAAAAATCAATTCACTTCCACAGATTACAAGTGGAAATTCCCAGAGGGACAAGTAGATTTTGGAAGAGAAAAAGAGATTATATTTTATGGGAAGAGATACAATAACCATTCTCTCCCCATAAAACAAGTGATGGAAGATTGTCTCTGCTTCATAGATATACACTGCACATTTTCAGGGTAATACTAACAGGAAATCAATAGGATCTTTTATATGTGAAAAGACATTATCTCTCTGGACTCCCAGCACGGCTAATCGGGCTACAGAAGATCTTCACGAAAATTTGCCACTGGCCATTAATCTTGGTCCTGGGACAGTAAGTAGCCTGTAAATCTAGATCTTTGTTTATTTTTAAATTATGCTTATTATTTATTTATTTCTTTATGGGGGAGATAATCAGGTTCAAAGCGTCACTCTCCATTAGAGCCGCAGAGCCTCCAGATGACACTCCGTGACAAGTGTCTCCACAGCAGACCAGATGCTCTTGGAGGGCCCCCTCCTGCCCACGTCCACGCTGGGTGATGGCCATGTCATTAGCCACCAGAAGCTTTATCTGGGCATAATTTGACAGCTACGACAGGCTCAGCAGGATTTATGGGATCTCCTGGTTTTTGCCTTTATTGATCTGAAATAGAACCAAAGTTAATATTAGCAAAAAACACTTTGTGCTGGGGTCATTTACCCATGAAAGGCTCTGGTGACTGGTGGCTTTGGACATTTATTATACAAGTGTTCTTGGCCAACTCCAGGTCGTGAGTCTCATGATGGCCAGCAGACTAAATATTCTGGCGTCTCCTCCCACAGGAGGATCTAACCACTTTCCTTGTAAGACCCTTTCCTTTTCCAAGAAACTTTAATCATCACAGAGTACAGAACCCATTAGTATCAAGTTTGGATTTAGCACTGGCTCTGCCCTGGCTCTAGTTTGCTCCAGCTGCCCTAAGTACCAAAGTCTGAGTGACTTAAAGCAACAGGAATCTCAGTAGAGACAGTGACTCACACCTGTAACCCCAGCACTTAGGGAGGCCAAGGCGGGAGGATCATTTGAGGCTAGGAGTTTGAGTCTGGGCAATATAGTGAAACCCCCATCTCCAAGAAAAATACAAAAAAAAAAAATAATAAACAATAAAAATTACAGGCATAGTGATCTGTGCCTGTGGTCCCTGCTACTTGGGAGGCTGAGGTGGGAGCATTGCTTGAGCCCAGGAGGTCAAGGCTACAGTGAGCCAGTATCATGCCACTCTACTGCTGGGTGACAGAGACTGTCGTATATATTGTCTCGTAGTTCTAGAGGCTTGAAATCTAAACCCAGGCATCCCCAAGTCCACGCTTTCCCTGGCGGCTCTAAGGGACGATCCTTCCTTGTCTTTGTGGCTTGCAGAGGTTGCCTGGACCTCCTTTGACTTGCAGACACATCATCACGGCCCTAAGGCGGCAGTCTCCTTCCTGCGTCTTCGCATCATTTTCCCTCTGTGTGCATCTGTATTCAAAGTTCCCCTTAATAAAGGACACCAGTCATACTGGATTAGGACCCCACCCTAATGACTTCTTTTTTTTGAGACGAAGTTTCACTCTTGTCGCCCAGGCTGAATGCAGTGGTGCGATCTCGGATCACTGCAACCTCCACCTCCCAGGTTTAAGTGATTCTCCTGCCTCAGCCTCCCTCCTTCAGCACAGTGGCTGAGCCACTGTGCCCAACCTGATGATTTCATTTTAATTAAATTACTTCAAAGACTCTATCTCCAAATACAGACACATTCTGAGGTCCTGGGGATAGAACTGCCTTCAACATATGAATTGGGGGACCCCATTCAATCCATAACAGCCCCTCAAAAGACGTCCCTCTTATTAAATGCAGACTAGGTCATTCTTAATATGATCAGGATAGATCAGGGTTCTCAACCTTGGCACAGCTGACATCTGTCCAGATAATTTTGTGTTAGGGGAAGCTGTCCTGAGCATGACATAGGGCATGTATGTATGTATGTATGTATGTATGTATGTATTTATTTTTGAGACGGAGTTTTGCTCCTGTCGCCCAGGATGGAGTCCAATGGCGTGATCTCAGCTCACTGCAAACTCCACCTCCCAGGTTCAAGCGATACTCCAGCCTCAGCCTCTGGAGTACCTCGGATTATGGGTGTTCACCACCATGCCTGCCTAATTTTGGTATTTTCAGTAGAGACAGGGTTTCACCATGTTTGCCAGGCTTGTCTCGAACTTCTGACCTCAGGTGATCCGCCTACCTTGTCCTCTCAAAGTGCTGGGATTACAGGCGTGAGCCACCGTGCTGGCCTGACATAGGGTATTTATTAAGAGCAGGATCTCAGGCCTCTACCCACTAGATGCCAGTAGCACCTCTCCCCTCCATTGTGAGAACCAAAAATGTCCCCATTTATTGCCAAATGTTCCCTACAAGGGGAAGAGTGCCCCCAGTTGAGAGCCACTGAATTAAGTGAAATATAGGCCAACCTTAGAGAAGCATTGCAAGGGGGCTGGACGCAGGTGAAGAGGTCAGGGCGCTCACACATCAGCCAGAGAATCTTCCCTAAAAGCGACGGATCCTAAGCAACCCCCTAAACATCCAAATTCCTTCATGAATTTCACAAGTAGTTATTGTGTGCCAAGAGTGTATCAGGCGCTGTGCTGGAGGAAAAAGAAAATGAGACATTTTATTTATTTTTATTTATTTATTATTATTGTTTTGAGATGGAGTCTCACACTGTCGCCCAGGCTGGAGTGCAGTGGCACAATCTTGACTCACTGCAACCTCTGCCTCCCAGTTTCAAGCAATTCTCCTGCCTCGGCCTCCCAGGCAGCTGTGATTACAGGCGTGCAACACCACACCTAGCTAATTTTTGTATTTTCAGTAGAGACAGGGTTTCACCATGTTGGCCAGGCTGGTCTCAAATTCCTAAGCGCAAGCAATCTGCCCACCTCGGCCTCCCAAAGTGCTGGGATTACAGGCATGAGCCACCATGCCCAGCCTGGGATGCTGAAATTTTCCAAGGCAGGAAAAATCACTTGAACCTGAGAGGCAGAGGTTGCAACAAGGCGAGACAGTGCCGTTGCACTCCAGCCTGGGCGACAGAGCATGACTCTGTCTATAAATAAATAAATAAATAAATAGCTAGGCCTGGTGGCGGGTGTAGTCCCAGCTACTTGGAAGGCTGAGGCAGGAAAATCAGTTCTACCCAGGAGGCGGAGGTTGCAGTGAGCTGAGATCGTGCCACTGAGCTCCAGCCTGAGCAATAGAGCAAGACTCCACCTCAATAAAATAAAATAAAATAAAGATAAGGTTACCAGATATCTCTCTTCTCCAGGGATAGACCAGATTCTCACTCTGAAAAAGAGTTCTAGTCTGGGTGATAATATGGCCACCCCACTTACTCGGAAATAAGAACTCCCAGGCAGCGTCTCTTGTAAAGGTACAGCGCGTCAGGGACTCAGAACCTCCCCCTGGGCTCCTCTACTGGGGGCGCATCTCAGTTACCTGGACCCAGGTCAAGGATAGGTGAAGGCCTGTTTTTTGCCAATGACTGAACAACCTTGAAGAAGTCTGTGCACGTCGGTCGCTCCGTCCTTGGTTCTGGCAGGAAGCAGGTGTACACTCTGGTCGTGAGGGCAACTGCGCCGCCTTGGGTCTCCTCTCCTCCTCGACTCACTGTTTCTGATGCACTAAACAAATGATACGCCGAGATCGCTAGCCTTTGGCTGTGATATCTCCTGCTAGAATTTCCATCTCTCCCACAGCCTACCCTGTGGGACCATCTGCTTCTTTACAGCAAATCTCACCTCACCTGTTGACATTTACATGCACATGCCAAAACTAAGAGAAAGCCTGAAGAATGTGGTACATGAGGATGGGGGTGTCCCTGGGTCGCTCCACGCCTCATTAGTCAGGCAGGCTGGAATGCCGTTGAAAATCAGGGAGTTGTAGATACACATTCCAAAGTCCCCGGTGACATGTTCAGAAGGAACGGAACTCCACGACAGGCAAAAACAACAGCCCTTGTTTAATTCTGAAGTTTACATGCATGTTGGCACCATTCTATCCCAACCTTTTGTTTCCATGGAAACCATTTATGATACCACAAAAAGAGGATTCTGACCAAAGCGAGGAAGGAATAGCAGCAATGGAAACTAGCTTTCAAATGAGCTTCACGTGGAGGGGAGGACGGGGCGGGGGCGGAAAAGGACCCTGATATGGTTTGGATTTGTGGCACCGCCCCGTTTCATGTCAAATTACAATCCCCAGTGTTGGAAGAGGGGCCTGGTGGGAGGTGATTGGATCGTGGGGGGGAACTTCCCTCTTGCTGTTCAGGTGATAATGAGTGAGTTCTCATGAGATCTTGTTGTTTAATGTGTGGAGCAGCTTCCCCTTTGCTCTCTCTTCCTCCTGCTCCAGCCAGGTGGGATATGTCTGCCTCCCCTTCGCCTTCCGCCATGATTGTAAGTTTCCTGAGGCCTCCCCCAACCATGCTTCCTGTAGAGCCTGTGGAACCAACCGTGAGCCAGTTTAACCTCTTTTCTTTATAAACGACCCAGTCTCAGGTAGTTCCTTACAGCAATGCAAGAACAGACTAATACAGAGCCAGGCCCAGAGCTACTGTTAGGGAGAATGACTCTCTCAGGAGTCCCTAGGATGAACGCTTGCGGCCCTAGCACAGCCCACTCATCCCAGGGTTGATGCTGATGATCTGGCTGGCTGAGTAACCCTTCCAAAAGCTGCTTTACCCTTACGTTTTCCTTTCTTTCCTCAAGAAAAAAAAAGTGTTGTTCAGGCAAGGGGAAAGCACTCTCCTCTGCTTCAACCCAAGCATGGAGAGGCGTGGGGTAGAGGAGCAGAAATCACCCAGAGTATTCATTTCCTGAGCATGCAGTAACAAACTTGCTGTTTAAAACAACAGAAATTTATTTTCTTCCAGCTCTGGAGGTCAGAAGTCCAAAATCTGGGTGCCAGCCGATCCAGGCTCCCTCTGAAGACCCTAGGACAGACTCCTTTCTTGCTTCTTCCAGTGTCAGCGATTTGTTGGCCTGTGGCTGCTTCACCACAGTCTCCGCCTCTGTCTTCTCGTGCCCACTGCCCTGTGTCTGTGTCTCAAATCTCCCTCTACCCTTTTCTCATAAGGATAGCTGTCAGTGGATCTAGAGTCCATCCTAAATCCAAGATGATCTCAAGACCCTTCACTACATCTGCAAAGACCTTTCCCCAAATAAGGTCACTTTCTCATGTCTGGGGGTTAGGACTTGGACATCACTTTTGGGAGCCAGCATTCAACCCACTATACCCATAGAACAGGAAACTTCGCCCTGGCGGCTGTAAAAATTCACATTTCACTTTGCGATGCCGAGGCGGGAGGATCAGGAGATCGAGAGCATCCTGGCTAAGATGGTGAAACTCCATCTCTACTAAAAATACAAAAAAAAAAAAAAATTAGCCAAGCATGATGGCACGTGCCTGTAATCCCAGCCACTCGGGAGGCTGAGACAGGAGAATCGTTTGAATCTGGGAGGGAGGCAGAGACTGCAGTGAGCCGAGATCGTGCCACAGCACTCCAGCCTGAGCAACAGAGCAAGACTCTGAGACTCCATCTCAAAACAAAAAAATTCACATTCTGAGCACCAAATGGGAAACCCTGTAAGTCTCGAAGCTTTGGCCAATTTCAGAAAAATTGCTTGAGCAATTCCTACCACTCCAAGACCTGGGCATGGCAGGGAATCTGGGGCGTTGCCATGGTGATTCTAAACCTTGAAACTTTTGTCTTTTCATATTGTTTGCAAGGAACTACTCAAACCTCATATGAAATGCAGGAATCCAACACATAGGCTGTTTCTAGAGTAAGCTCATTGCTTGGAGTGAGAACTCCCCTCCGCCTTCATTGAAGAAACCGCATTTATGTCATTCTCGGGATTCTCCCCAATGACCACCATACTAGGCTCAGCAACAACCCTGAATTTTCAATATATTCAGACATACTTGAGAGTGAGGAGGACAGAAGAGGTAGAAGGGAAATGCTTCAATACCACCCTCTACCACCCCTATTCAGAAGAAATTTCGAAAATGCTTGAAGGAGGCCAGGCACAGTGGCTCATGCCTGTAATCCCAGCACTTTGAAAGGCCAAGGCGGGTGGATCACCTGAAGTCAGGAATTCAAAACCAGCCTGGCCAACGTGGAAAAACCCCATCTCTATTAAAAATACAAAAATTAACTGGGTGTTGCGGTGTGTGCCTGTAATCCCAGCCACACAGGAGGCTGAGGCAGGAGAATTGCTTGAACTTGGGAGGTGGAGTCTGCAGTGAGCTGAGATCGTGCCACGTTGCACTCCAATCTGGACCACTCTAGAGTGAGACCCTGCCTCAAACAAAATAAAAATAAATTTAAAAAGAGAAAGAAAATGCTTGAGGCTGAGTGTGGTGGCTCACACCTATAATCCCAGCACCATGGGAGGCCCAAGGTGGGAGATGATCACTTGAGGCCAGGAGTTCAAGACCAGCTGCAGCAACCTTGTGAGACCCCATCTTTATTCAAAAATTAAATTAAAAATTTAAAAAGAAAACTCTTGACTCTACTAAGATACTGTTGGTAACATGGACAGCCTCTGCATGAACAGCATATTGTGATTAACATGACTTTGCCACACACATCTCTTACAAGCTGCAGAGGGCCAGGTGGTGGGTGAAAGCCTGTTTCACCAGGAGACAATGAACCTGGAGAAGCCGTGGCTTTCGTGGAATCTTCCTGGAAGTGTCACGCAGGTAAGCCTGTGAAAGGGAAGATTTGGTTAAGTTCATCAGAGTTTCAGTCTGGACAGCATTTTGGCTGAAGATTCTCTTGGTAATTTCCTTTTTCGTGAAGTAAAAACCTGAGGGACTTTGCTCATGTTAATCCATCCATCACCTTCTAGATTCAGCATCCCGCTTCCAGCAGCGTGCTGCGGCCTCATGTAGCATGCTGAGGCCTGAGCACATGGTCTGACTTTGCAGCTGTGGCTCTGAGCCCCTGAGTACCTACTGAAAATGAGGATGCAGAGAAAAACCCTCTCCTTGATTGTGTCCCACATGGCAGTA
This sequence comes from Saguinus oedipus, assembly GCA_031835075.1. Lineage (NCBI taxonomy): Eukaryota > Metazoa > Chordata > Mammalia > Primates > Cebidae > Saguinus > Saguinus oedipus. Next base: position 44,506,097 of record CM063175.1, on the reverse strand, counting down.
ACAGGTTTTGCTCCTAGAATATTTTCAGGCCAAGGATCAGCTTCACAATGGAACACCAGGAGTAGGCCAGGCACAGTGGTTCATGCCTGTAATCCCAGCACTTTGGGAGGCCGAGGCAGGCAGATCGCTTAAGCCCAGGAGTTTGAGACCAGCCTGGCCAACATAGCAAGACCCTGTCTCTACACAAAAAAACAAAAATTAGCCAGGTGTGGAGGCCTGTGCCTGTAGTCCCAGCTGCTCAGGAGGCTGAGATGGGAGGATTACTTGAGCCCAGGAGGTGGAGGTAGCAGTAGCGAAGGTCATACCATTACATTCCAGCCTGACAGAGTGACAGATTGAGACCCTTTTAAAAGTTTTAAAAAAATACAAAAAGATGGCCAGGCATGGTGGCTCACACCTGTAATCTAGCACTTTGGGAGGCTGAGGCAGGTGGATCACCAGGTCAGGAGTTCAAGACCAGCCTGGTCAAGATGGTGAAACCCCATCTCTACTAAAAACACAAAAACTAGCTGGGTGTGGTGGTGGGCAACTGTAATCCTGGCTACTTGGGAGGCTGAGGCAGGGAATTGCTTGAACCTGGGAGGCGGAGGTTGCAGTGAGCCAAGATCACGCCACTGCACTCCAGTCTGGGCGACAGAGCGAGACTCTGTCTCAAAAAAAAACCAGTACCGGGAAAACAGATCTAAGGGGGTATGTCTGCTTATTGTGAGCCTTCTGGAAGTAGGTCTTGCACTTTTGAAAAGAACCAGAGAGGCCAGGCACTATGGCTCATGCCTGTAATCCCAAGGCTTTGGGAGGCCGAGGTGGGTGGATCACCTGAGGTCAGGAGTTCGAGATCAGCCTGGCTAACATGGTGAAACACATTTCTACTAAAAAATAAATAAATAAATACAAAAAATTAGCCAGGTGTGGTGGTGCATGCCTGTAATCCCAGCTACTCAGGAGGCTGAGGCAGGAGAATTGCTTGAACCCAGGAGGCGGAGGTTGCAGTGAGCTGACATCACTCCATTGCACTTCAGCCTGGGCAACAAGAGCGAAACTCTGAGAAAGGAAGGAAGGAAGGAAGGAAGGAAGGAAGGAAGGAAAAGGAAGGAAGGAAGGGAGGAAGGAAAGAAGGAAGAACCCAGAGAATCAAACACATCATCCACAAAACAGCCCTGCCTCTGCACCAGCAGGCGATGGGGGCGCCATTTTCCCGAAACCTTCCCCCTTCCCTGTTCTAAACCTTCAAGTTCAGTTTCTTTCCACACTTCTGTTCATTGGGACCACAAGTCTGCCCTCTGCTGGTTAAGGGACATGTGAGCATTACTACAACGGGGAAGGGGACTAGTGCTGTGGCCCCTTAACGGATGTTTTTCCCTGGGGGGACAGTAATGTAGGCAGTGATGTACTTACCTCCTAACTCATGGAGACTTTATCTTAGAGTCAGAGCTGTAGAGTGACCGATAAAACATTCTCTGCCTTCGTGGGTCACAGATAACATCTACACACCGCATATCCCAGGGAATTCTAAAATCAAGCTAGTGTTATCACACCTAGGGCTAAAAGTCCTCTGAAACATCATCATATAAATTAATCTAAAAGAGAAAACATAAATAAACCAAGTAAGCATAAAAACAGTCATTGAAAGAGACAAACTTGAGACTGAATCCTGGTCTCTCTATTTACTAGCTCCATGAGCTGGGACAAATACTCAACTTCTCTTTTTTTTGAGACAGGGTCTGACTCTGCTGCCTAGGCTGGAATGCGATGGCATGATCTCAGCTCACTGCAACCTCTGCCTCCTGGGCTCAAGGGATCCTCCCACCTCAGCCCCCTGAGTATCTGGGACTATACCCACCTGGCTAAGTTTGTATTTTTGGTAGAGACAGGGTTTTGCCATGTTTCCCAGGCTGGTCTCGAACTCCTGGGCTTGAGTGATCTGTTCACCTCAGCCTCTCAGAGTGCTGGAATTACAGGCATAAGCCACTTTGCCCTGTTATTCAACTTCTCTAAACCCCAGTTTCTCTAACCGTAAAATGAGGCTGTTCATAATTGCATCAGATAATTGTTGAAAAGATTAAATGAGATAATTAATCAGGTAGCACAGGACAGTATCCAGCAGATTGGAATATTCTTTAAATCAGGGGTGTCCAATCTTTTGGCTGCCCTGGGCCATATTGAAGAATGGTCTTGGGCCACACATAAAATACACTAACACTAACAATAGCTGAAGAGCTTGAGCTAAAAAGAAAAAAAAAATGCCAGGCACAATGACTTACGCCTGTAATCCCAGCATTTTGCGAGGCCAAGGCAGGCAGATCACCTGAGGTCAGGAGTTCCAGACCGGTCTGGTCAACATGTCGAAACCCCCACCTCTCCTAAAAATACAAAAATTAGCCAGGCATGGTGGCATGCCCCTGTAGCCCCAGCTATTCGGGAGGCTGAGGCAGGAGAAAGGCTTGAACCCAGGAGGCAGAGATTGCAGTCTGCTAAGATAGCGCCACTGCACTCGAGCCTGGGCAACAGAGGGAGACTCCATCTCAAAAAAAAAAAAAAAAAAAAAAAAAAAAAAAACAGCAAAGAAATCTCATATTAAAGAAAGTTTACAAATTTGTGTTGGGCCACATTCAAAGCAATCCTGAACTGCATGTGGCTGGTGGTCCAAGCTTGCTTTAAAATGTTAGCTTAAATATTTTTCTTTTTCAATCATTTTATTCTGGAAGCTAGAAAACTTTGCTCAGAGTGGCACAGAGGAAAAGCCAGTGTTGGAGAAGAGAAGTGTGCATTGAGATCCTTGTGATCTGCAGACACCTTCATCACCAGTGGTCCTCAACCCGGGGCAATTTTGTGCACCCAGAGGTTTTGGCAAAGTCCAGAGACATGTTTTGGCTGCCATAACCAGGGAGTGGTGCTACTAGGATCTAATGAGTAGAAGCCAGGCATGCTGCTAAGTATCCTTCAATGCATAGATCGGTCCCTACAGGGACTTATCCAGCCCAAAACGTCAGTAGTCCTGAGATTGGGAACCCTCTCCGGCCTCGCGAGAAGCATCTTCAGCTTTATCATTGAAGAACTGGGTCCCTGGTCAGCCACTGTACACAATCAAAGCTGTGCTTCTCTAAAGTTGAAACCTCATTCAGAAATGCCAGGGATGAGCACTGTGAACAGGTGTGGCACTAAGCAATGGTGACTCCACTGAGTTCCAGAACTTAATATCTCTTGCTAACCAGTAGCATTTCTGCTTACAGCTTGGCTTTCCAGACGACTATAGAAATAGTAACAAAGTCTCTGGATTCAAAAGTCACTCGAGAGGGAAGAAAAGAAGATGGCGCGGTAGGAGCAAATCAGGATTGCAGTTCTCGGTGAAGACGCAGAGGGTGAGTGCAATCTGCATTTCCAGACGGATCTTTGTTGCCCACAGATCGGAGAAGTTCTCAGGTGTAGGAGAGACATGGGTCACCAGCACAGCTGTTTCGGCTCGACCGTTTCAGCCAGCGTGGCAGCACAGTGGCACTCAGCACAAACGCACTGGTCTGGGTGCCCTGTTAAACCGGCAATCTAAGATTTGGGAGGGCAGATTAGCATATCCATCTGATTAAACGGGACTTGGACAGTGAGACCAGGAGATTCCCGGGAAGAGACATTTGAGCCAGTGCAGTGGGTCGCTGCGCGGGAAATCACACAGATCCCGGTGCCCTACCAACAGGTGACTGAAACACCTGGGAGAGAGTCAACCGCTCAACTTAAAAAAAAAGGGCTCTGAGTCAGGGAGCCAGGTGATCAGGCTTGGCGGGTCCCACCCCCAACCTGCCATAACAGAGAGACTCCGCCAACAGGGCGGAGCCCATGGCAACAGGGTGGAGCCCACAACAGCAGGGCGGAGCCCACGGCAACAGGGCGGAGCCTCAGCAGGCAAATAGTGACTAGACTGCCTCCTAGCTGGGCAGAACAGTGCAACAGATACTCATAAAGAAAGCCCTAACTCCCTGAGACAGAGCATCTGAGGAAAAAAAGGGGTTTTATGAGTTCTGCTGCAGCAGACTTAAACGTACCGGCCTAACAGCCCTGAATGATCAACAGTGCTCACAGCTCAGCACTTGAGCTCCTATAAAGTACAGACCACCTCCTCAAGCAGTTCCCTGACCCCTGTATATCCAAAGAGTCACCTCAAAAAGGACTGATCAGACTGACATTTGGCAGGCATCATTCTGGGACAAAGATAGCAGAAGAAACTGGTAGCATCCCTCACTGTTCTGCAGCTGCTACAGGTGTACCACAGACAAGCAGGGCCTGGAGTGGACCTCAGCAGTCATACAGCAGAGGGGCTAGACTGTTAGAAGGAAAACTAAGTAAAAGAAATACCTCATCATCAACAATCTGGGCGCACACTCAGAGACCCAATCAAAAAGTCAGCAACTACTCAGATGACAGGTGGATGAACCCACAAAGATGGGAAGAAACCAGCGCAAAAAGGAGGAAAACACCCGAAACCAAAACACCTCGCCTCCTACAAAGGACCAAAACTCCTCACCAGCAAGGTAACAAAGCTGGATGGAGAATGATTGTGATGAAATGACGGAATCAGACTTCAGAAGGTGGGTAATGAGAAACTTTCATAAGCTAAAAGAACATGTTCTAAATCAATGCAAAGAAACTAAGAACCTTGAAAAAAGATTTGAGGAAATGATAATAAGAATGGACAACTTAGAGAGGAATAGAATGAATTGAAGGAGCTGAAAGACACAACATGAGAACTTCGCGAAACATACACAAGTATCAATAGCCGAATTGACCAAGCAGAAGAAAGAATATCAGAAGTTGAAGATCAACTCAATGAAATAAAATGAGAAACCAAGATTAGAAAAAAAAAAGCGCAAAAAGGAATGAGCAAAGTCTCCAAGAAATGTGGGACTATGTGAAGAGTCCTAACCTACGTTTGATAGGTGTACCAGAATGTGACGAAGAGAATGAATCCAAGCTGGAAAATACTCTTCAGGATATTATTCAGGAAAATTTCCCCAACCTAGCAAGGCAGGCCAATATTCAAGTCCAGGAAATACAGAGAACACCTCAAAGATATTCCGCAAGGAGAGCAACCCCAAGGCACATAATCGTCAGATTCGCCAGGGTTGAAACGAAGGAGAAAATACTAAGAGCAGCCAGAGAGAAAGGTCGGGTCACCCACAAAGGGAAGCCCATCAGACTCACAGCAGATCTCTCGGCAGAAACTCTACAAGCCAGAAGAGAGTGGGGGCCAATATTCAACATCCTTAAAGAAAAGAACTTTCAACCCAGAATTTCATATCCAGCCAAACTGAGCTTCCTAAGTGAAGGAAAAATAAAATCCTTCATGAACAAGCAAGTACCCAGAGATTTTGTCACCACCAGGCCTGCTTTACAAGAGCTCCTGAAAGAGGCACTACACATAGGAAGAAACAACCAGTACCAGCCATCCTAAAAGCATACCAAATGCTAAAGAGCATCAACAAAATGAAGAATCTACATGAACCAATGGGCAAAACAGCCAGCTAGCATCAAAATGGCAGTATCAAATTCACACATAACAATATTAACCCTAAATGTAAATGGGCTAAATGCACCAATCAAAAGACACAGACTGGCAAATTGGATAAAAAGCCAAAACCCATTGGTGTGCTGTATCCAGGAAACCTATCTCACATGTAAGGATACACAAAGGCTCAAAATAAAGGGATGGAGGAAGATTTACCAAGCAAATGAAGAGCAAAAAAAAGCAGGAGTTGCAATTCTCGTCTCTGATAAAATAGACTTTAAAGCAACAAAGATCAAAAGAGACAAAGGTCATTACATAATGGTAAAAGGATCAATACAACAAGAAGAGCTAACAATCCTAAATATATATGGACCCAATGCAGGAGCACCCAGATATATAAGGCAAGTTCTTAACGACTTACAAAAAGACTTAGACTCCCACACAATAATAGTGGGAGACTTTAACACTCCACTGTCAATATCAGACAGATCAACCAGACAGAAAATTACAAGGATATCCAGGGCTTGAACTCAGACCTGGAACAAGCAAACCTGATAGACATTTACAGAACTCTCCACCCCAAATCCACAGAATATACATTCTTCTCAGCACCACATCACACCTACTCTAAAATTGACCACATAATTGGAAGTAAAGCACTCCTCAGCAAATGCAAAACAACTGAAATCATAACAAACAGTCTCTCAGACCATAGGGCAATCAAGTTAGAACTCAGAATTCAGAAACTAACTCAGAACCACACAGCTTCATGGAAGCTAAACAACTGGCTCTTGAATGTTGACTGGATAAACAATGAAATGAAGGCAGAAATAAAGAAGTTCTTTGAAACCAACGAGAATGAAGAAACAACGTACCAGAATCTCTGGGACACATTTAAAGCAGTCTCCAGAGGAAAATATATAGCAATAAGTGCCCATATGAAAAGAGTGGAGAGATCCAAAATTGACACCCTATCATCAGAATTGAAAGAGCTAGAGGAGCAAGATCAAAAAAACTCAAAACCTAGCAGAAGACAAGAAATAACTAAGATCAGAGCAGAACTGAAGGAGATAGAGACACAAAAAAGCCTTCAAAAAATCAATAAATCCAAGAACTTGTTTTTTTTAAAAGATCAACAAAATAGACGGACCACTAGCCAGATTGATAAAAAAGAAAAGAGAGAACAACCAAATAGATGCAATAAAAAACGATAAAGGGGAAATCACCACAGATTCCACAGAAATACAAACCATCATCACAGAATATTACAAACAACTCTATGCACATAAACTAGTAAACCTGGAAGAAATGGATAAATTCCTGGACACCTGTGGAACCAGGAGGAAGCTGAAACTATGAATAGACCAATAACAAGGTCTGAAGTCAAGGCAGCAATTAAGAGCCTACCACACAAAAAAGCCCAGGTCCAGATGGGTTCACAGCCGAATTCTACCAGACACACAAAGAGGATCTGGTACCATTCCTTCTGAAACTATTCCAAATAATCCAAAAAGAGGGAACCCTTCCCAAATCATTTTATGAGACCAACATCATCCTGATACCAAAACCCGGCAGAGACTCAACAAGAAAAGAAAACTTCAGGCCAATATCCATGATGAACATAGATGCAAAAATCTTCAATAAAATACTGGCAAACCGATTGCAACAGCACATCAAAAAACTTATCCATCATGATCAAGTAGGATTCATCCCAGGGATGCAAGGTGGTTCAACATATGCAAGTCTATAAACGTAATTCACCACATAAACAGAAGCAAAAACAAAAACCACATGATTATCTCAATTGATGCAGAGAAGGCATTTGACAAAATCAAACAGCCCTTTATGCTAAAAACCCTCAATAAACTTGGTATTGATGGAACATATCTCAAAGTAATAAAAGCTATTTATGACAAACCAACAGCCAATATCATACTTAATGGGCAAAAACTGGAAGCATTCCCTTTGAAATCTGGCACTAGACAAGGATGCCCTCTCTCACCATTCCTATTCAATATAGTACTGGAAGTTTAGCCAGAGCAGTCAGGCAAGAAAAAGAAATAAAGGATATTCAAGTAGGAAAGGTGGAAACCAAATTGTCTCTATTTGCAGATGACATAATAATATACCTAGAAGATATACCCATCGCCTCAGCCCAAAAACTCCTGAAACTGATAAGCAACTTCAGCAAAGTCTCAGGATATAAAATCAATGTGCAAAAATCACAAGCATTCCTATACCAGTAACAGACTTAAAGAGAGCCAAATCAAGAACAAACTGCCATTCACAATTGCTACAAAAAGAATGAAATACCTAGGAATACAACTTACAAGAAACGTAAGGGACCTCTTCAAGGAAAACTACAAACCACTGCTCAACGAAATAAGAGAGGATACAAACAGATGGAGAAACATTCCATGTTTGTGGTTAGAAAGAATCAATATCGTGAAAATGGCTATGCTGCCCAAAGTAATTTACAGAATCAATGCTATCCCCATCAAGCTACCATTGACTTTCTTCACAGAACTGAAAAAAACCACCATGAACTTCATATGGAACCAAAAGAGAGCCCGCATAGCCAAGTCAATTTTAAGCAAAAAGAACACAGCAGGAGGCATCACACTACCTGTCTTCAAACTATACTACAAGGCTACAGTAATCAAAACAGCATTGTACTGGTACCAAAACAGAGACATAGACCAATGGAACAGAACAGAGGCATCAGAGGCAACACAACATATCTACAACCATACAATCTTTGATAAACCTGACAAAAACAGGCAATGGGGAAAGGATTCCCTGTTTAATAAATGGTGTTGGGAAAACTGGCTAGCCATGGGCAGAAAGCAGAAACTGGTCCCCTTCCTGACACCTTACACTAAAATTAACTCCAGATGGATTAAAGACTTAAACATAAGACCTGGCACCATAAAAACCCTAGAAGAATATTTAGGCAAAACCATTCAGGACATAGAAGTAGGCAAGGACTTCATGACCAAAACACCAAAAGTATTGGCAACAAAAGCCAAAATAGACAAATGGGACCTAATCAAACTCCACAGCTTCTGCACGGCAAAGGAAACAGTCACTAGAGTGAATTGGCAACCAACAGAATGGGAAAAAAATTTTGCGGTTTACCCATCTGACAAAGGGCTGATATCCAGAATTTACAAAGAACTCAAACAGATTTACAGAAAAAAAACAAACAAGCCCATTCAAAAATGGGCAAAGGATATGAACAGACACTTTACAAAAGAAGATATACATGAGGCCAACAAACACATGAAAAAATGCTCATCATCACTGGTCATTAGAGAGATGCAAATCAAAACCACATTGAGATACCATCTCACGCCAGTTAGAATGGCGATCATTAAAAAATCTGGAGACAGCAGATGCTGGAGAGGATGTGGAGAAATAGGAACACTCTTACACTGTTGGTGGGAGTGTAAATTAGTTCAACCATTGTGGAAGACAGTGTGGCGATTCCTCAAGGCCTTAGAAATAGAAATTCCATTTGATCCAGCAATCCCATTACTGGGTATATACCCAAAGGACTACAAATCATTCTACTATAAGGACACATGCACACGAATGTTCATTGCAGCACTGTTTACAATAGCAAAGACCTGGAACCAACCCAAATGCCCATCGATGATAGACTGGACTGGGAAATTGTGGCACATATACACCATGGAGTATTATGCAGCAATCAAAAATGATGAGTTCGTGTCCTTTATAGGGACATGGATGAATCTGGAGAACATCATTCTCAGCAAACTGACACAAGAACAGAAAATGAAATACCGCATATACTCACTCATAGGCGGGTGATGAAAAATGAGAACACATGGACACAGAGGGGGGTACTACACACTGGGGTCTATTGGGGGAATAGGGGAGGGACAGCGGCAGGGGGGAGCTGGGGAGGGATAGCCTGGGGAGAAATGCCAAATGTGGGTGAAGGGGAAGAAGGCAGCAAAACACACTGCCATGTGTGTACCTATGCAACTATCTTGCATGTTCTGCACATGTACCCCAAAACCTAAAATGCAATTAAAAATAAATAAATAAATAAACAGAAGTCACTCAAAGTCAGGGGGGTCAAGGCTCCATACGCGCACACACACACAGACAGACACAAACACAGACACACACACGTATATATATATTTAATCATAATAAAATACACATAACATTAAACTTACCATCTTAACCGGTTTTTTTTTTGAGTCAGAGTTTCGCTCTTGATACCCAGGCCGGAGTGCAATGGCGCGATCTCAGCTCACCGCAACCTCCACCTCCTGGGTTCAGGCAATTCTCCTGCCTCAGCCTCCTGAGTTGCTGGGATTACAGGCACACGCCACCATGCTCAGCTAATTTTTTTGTGTGTTTTTTGTAGAGACAGGGTTTCACCATGTTGACCAGGATGGTCTTGATCTCTTGACCTTGTGATCCACTCGCCTCAGCCTCCCAAAGTGCTGGGATTACAGGCTTGAGCCACCGCACCCGGCCCATCTTAACCATTTTTAAGTGTACAGTTCAGTAGCACTAAGTACACTCACATTGTTGTGAAATCAATATCCAGAACTCTCATCTTGCAAAACTGAAACCCTATACCCATAAACAAAAATGCCTCCATTTTCCACCCCCAAGGACTCCCAATATTTTCACAAAATAAAATACTCACAGAAAAACAGATTGAAACACAAAACACAAACCAACCGACAAAAACCCAGATGTTTTTTGTTTTTGTTTTTTTGAGACAGAGTCTTGCTTTGTCACCAGGCTGGAGTGCAATGATGCCATCATAGCCCACTGCAGCCTCAACCTCCCAGACTCAAGCAATCCTCCCACTTCAGCCTCCCAGGTAGCTGAGACTACAGGCATGTGCCACCACACCCGGCTAATTTTTAAACATTTTTTGTAGAGATGGGGGTCTCACTAGGTTACTCAGGCTGGTCTTGAACTCCTCAGTTCAAGCTTCCCAAGTAATTGGGATTACAGGAGCCACTCCTGGCTAATTTGTGTGTGTGTGTGTATATATATATATATATATATATATATATATATATATTTTTTTTTTTTTTTTTTTTTTTTTTTTTTAATATGCAGTTTCGCTCTTGTTACCCAGGCTGGAGTGCAATGGTGCGATCTCGGCTCACCGCAACCTCCGCCTCCTGGGTTCAGGCAATTCTCCTGCCTCAGCCTCCTGAGTAGCTGGGATTACAGGCACGCGCCACCATGCCCAGCTAATTTTTTTTTTTGTATTTTTAGTGGAAGTGAGGTTTCACCATGTTGGCCAGGCTGGTCTCAAACACCTGACCTCAGGTATTTCACCTGTCTCAGCCTCCCAAAGTGCTGGGACTATAGGTGTGAGGCACCATGTCCAGCCAGCTACTCTTGCAAGTTGGGGCCCATGTTAAGTAGTAGAAGAGTTTCTTGAGCACAAGCACAGTGATGCCATGACAGTATTTCTGACAACCCAGTTCGTAAAGTGACTAACCAGCAGGGAGAGCCTGAATGCGGTGGACAAAGGGAGGATTCGCATTACAGATGGGATGAAGTTTATAGTGTGGGACATTCATCATGCTGCCCAGAATGGTGCACAGCTTAAAACCTACGGATTATTTCTAGAATTTCCCATTTAATATTCTCTTTTTTCTTTTCTTTATTCTCCCGCCCCCTTTTAAGACAAGGTCTTTGTCACCCAGGCGGGAGTGCAGTGGTACCCTCAAAACTCACTACAACCTCCATCTCCTGGGCTTAAGCCATCCTCCCACCTCGGCCTCCCGAACAGCCGAGACTACAGACACACGCCACCACACCTGGCTAATTTTTGTCTTCTTTGCAGAGATGAGGTTTGCCATGTTGCCAAAGCTGGTCTTGAACTCTTGGACTCAAGGGATCCACTTACTTCAACCTTCCAAAGTGCTGGAATTACAGGCATGAACCACCATGCCTGGCCCATTTAATGTTTTCAAACTGCAGTTGATCATGGGTAACTGGAACCTCAGCGGGTGAAACTATGGATGACCGGGGAACTAGGTACATTAAATACGTGCCCAGAAAGCTGCTCGCATGCTAGGCACACGGTGCTGTCGGAAACATAAATACTTCGGCCACTCTTCTCAACGCGTTTATAGCCTCATGAGAAATTTCTTTGTTTTTGTTTTTGTTTTTTTGAGACAAGTTCTCACTTTGTCACCCAGGCTGGGGTGCAGTGGCGCAACCTCAGCTCACTGCAACCTCCGCCTCCCAGGTTCAAGTGATTCTTCTGCCTCAGCCTCCCAGGTAGCTTGGATTACAAGCACCCACCACCATGCCCGGGTAATTTTTTGTATTTTTAGTAGGACGGGGTTTTGCCATGTTAGCCAGCCTGGTCATGAACTCCTGACCTCAGGTGATCCACCCACCTCAGTCTCCCCAAGTGCAGGGTTTATAGGTGTGAGCCACCGTGCCCAGCCCGGAAATAAATTTCTAAATGATGGAAATTTGGAAATGAAATGTAAGTTTCACAAATGGACAAATGGCATGATATTATGTTACACAAAGGGACTTTGATTACGCCTGATGAAAACACATGCCAGAGCTGACATTTGTGCCCTCCAGAAATCTCACTAAAATAAGAAAAAAGTGAAACGTTTATAAATTTTTATGGACAAAAGGAATGGAAGAGAACATATCAGAAAAAAGACATGGCCAGGCATGGTGGCTCATGCCTGTAATCCAAGCACTTTGGAGGCCATGGCGGGTGGATCACCTGAGGTCGGGAGTTCAAGACCAGCCTGACCAATATGGTGAAATCCTGTCTTTTATAAATAAAATAAAATAAAATAAAAAATAAAAAAGACATCAACGAAATATTGGGAAATGTAAAATGGAGGGGCCCATGATGCCACCTGGAAAGTAAGCTGGTTTGTGCTGCAGGACCCAGGAGTGATCAGGAATCAGAGGCCGAGCAGCGGTGTTGCTAGTTCTTCATACAGAATAGGTAAGAACCCCAGATCTCCTTTCCCAGTCCACCCAGCTGAGCAACTACACACCTCCACCACTGCAGGAAGTTAACTCCAAAGGAAGACTTTGGAGTCTCAGTATCCAAACATAGCTAGATACCAGATATTGTTCCAAATAATGGGAATTTTGTGAACATTTGGGTACTGAGATGCTATTCCCAGATCCTTCCCCTGCAGGGCTTTTACCTTACCCAGGCAGGAGAAAAGAGGACTCCTCTCTGGGAAACCTGATCTACCCAAATGAGACAAAATCTACAGATCTAACATCTGGGGGACCTGACCTAATGATTCTCCATGACGCTCACCAAAAGAATAGCTTTGAACATGCACATGGAGCTCCCATGAATAGACAGCTAAAGACTACTAGAGCTCTGAGGGATGTCTACCTACAAAAAACAAAAACAAAATATGGCCAGGTTCAGAGGCTCACGTCTATAATCGCAGCACTTCGGGAGGCCGAGGCAGACAGATCACCAGAGGTCAGGAGTTCAAGAAAGTTCACTGAGCAAACAGCACAATAAATTCTAACAGGCCCAAACATGCCAGGCATGGTGGCTCACACCTGTAATCCCAGCACTTTGGGAGGCCAATGCAGGCAGATCACCTGAGTTCAGGAGTTCAAGACCAGCCTAACCAATGTGGTGAAAACTCGTCTCTACTAATAAAGTACAAAAATTAGCTGGATGTGGTAGCAGATGCCTGTAATCCTAGCTACTGAGGAGGCTGATGCAGAAGAATCACTTGAACCCAGGAGGTAGAGGTTGCAGTGAGCTGAGATCACGTCACTCACTGTCAGAGACAGAGTTTCGCTCTTGTTACCCAGGCTGGAGTGCAATGGCGCGATCTCAGCTCACGGCAACCTCCGCCTCCTGGGTTCAGGCAATTCTCCTGCCTCAGCCTCCTGAGTAGCTGGGATTACAGGCACGTGCCACCATGCCCTGCTAATTTTTTTTGTATTTTTAGTAGAGACGGGGTTTCACGATGTTGACCAGGATGGTCTCGATCTCTTGACCTCGTGATCTACCCGCCTTGGCCTCCCAAAGTGCTGGGATTACAGGTGTGAGCCACTGTGCCTGGTGATTGACATATTTTAAACCAAGAAAGAAAGAAAGAAAGAAAAGGAAAGAAAAGAGAAAAGAAAGAAAGAGAGAAAGAGAAAAGAAAAGAAATTTAGGAAAACAGGAGAATTGGTGAACTGGAAGATTGGTCAGAGGTAACCACAAAGAAGCCATAGAAATAAAAAAAAAAAAAAAGGAAGATACGAGAGAGAGAATAAAAAGCAGATATGACATGCTCAAAAGGTTTAACATGTTTTTTGGAGTCTCAAAATGAGAAGAAACAATCACTTTCCAGCAGCTCTAACAGAACCTAAAGGAAGTGAAATGATATCACCAGAGTGCTGGAAGACAAAAGAACTTCTAAAACAAATTTTCTCCCCAGAGAAAATATCCTTTATTAATGAAAATAGAGAACGACATTGTCAGATGAGCAAAAGCGGAGAGAGTTCTCCAAGAGCAGGCCCCCCCCAACTCAAAGAAATTCCACAGGGTGTTTTTTGGGCTGAAGGTCAGTGACCTCAACATGGAATCTCAGCGACGCAGCAAAGAATGAAGAACTAAGATGTTCAAGGAGTGTTGAGAGAATAAGCAATATATTTTTTCTAACTGGAACCAAAGATCTATACAGGCAAGCCGGAGGGTGTAAGGCTGAAAAATACATGAACCCAGATCACCAAGAGTCCTAAGTGTCAGGCAGGAGGAAGAAGAAAAAGAGCATATCTGGAGAAATATGAAAATTAAGAAAAGCCAGAAATGGTGACTTACACTTGTAATCCCAGCAACTGGAGAGGCTGAGGAGGGAAGATCAAGTCAACCCAGGAGTTCAAGGCTACAGTGAGTTAGGATGACGCCACTGTGCTCCAGCCTGGGTGATGGAGTGAGACTTCATCTCCTATTTTAAAAAAGAAAAAAGTTAAGAGAGATAAAAAGCATAGTAGTCAAGGACAGAGACCTTACAATGAAGAGAAGTCAGGTGATATTGTTAAATAATGCCTACTCCAGGCAGAAAACAAATGTCACTGGATTCAAGAAGTCATAGGAAACTTAGAGAAGGTGTATTTGTGAAATGATGGGATGAGCAAAGAATTCAAGAGTGAGTGGTGGAAATATGTGACCTCTCAAACAAAGAGTTCAAAAAAACATGACCTCACGAAATAAACTAAATAAGGTACCAGTGACCAGTTCTGGAGTGGTGGAGATATGTGACCTCTCAAACAAAGAGTTCAAAATAATACAGGCATGGTGGCTCATGCCTGTAATCCTAGCATTTTGGGAGCCTGTGGCAGGGGGATTACCTTGAGGTCAGGAGTTCGAGACCAGCCTGGCCAACATGGTGAAACCCCATCTCTACTAAAAATACAAAAGTTAGCCAGGCATGGTGGGAGGCTGAGGCAGGAGAATCACTTGAATCCAGGAGTTGAAGGTTACAGTGAGCCAAGATTGCACTACTGTACTCCAGCCTGGGTGACAGAGCAAGACTCTGTCTCAAAAAAACAAAAAACAAAAAACAGCAAGAGTGAGTGGTAAAGGAAGCAGAAGCAGTAGATGCTTCCACTTAGAAGTCTAACAAAGACCAAACTCCATTTCTCCAAAATAGGACCCTTGGTCACTCCCCTTGCAAGCCTGCCTCTTCCCCAGTCTTCTTCAGCTCCATAAACAGCCTTACTACCTAGTAACTCAAGCCAAATACAGAAGTAACGACCATCATGCCTGTAATCCCAGCACTTTGAGAGGCCAAGGTGGGCGGATCATGAGGTCAGGAGTTCGAGACCAGCCTGACCAACATGGTGAAACCCTGTCTCTATTAAAAATACAAAAACTAGCCGGGCATGGTGGCACACACCTGTAATCCCAGCTGCGCAGGAACAGGAGGCTGAGGCAGGAGGGAAATCACTTGAACCCAGGAGGTGGAGGTTGCAGTGAGCCGTGATTGCACCACTGCACTCCAGCCTGGGTGACAGAGGGAGACTCCGTCTCAAAAAAAAAGAAAAGAAGAAGAAGCCAATTCTTTTCTTTATTCCCCAAGCCCAATCAATCAGTAATTCCTTTTGCCTCCAGTCCAATGTATGATCCATCTGTGACCATCCGCATTGCTCCTGGCTGAGTCCAAGTCCAAGGCCACCATCATCTCTTCCTTAGAATACTGCAACAGCCTCTGATGGGGGAAGGGTGAGAAGATGCTTCCATTCTTGCTCTCTTGAATCCAGTCTCCTTGGAGTGATCATTCAGGAGGGACGAAAATCAGACCATGTCACTTCCCTGCTTAAAATTCTTCAGTGGTTCCCCATTGTGATCAGAACGAAATTTCAATTGCTGAACTCTGCCTTTTTTTTTTTTTAGACGGAGTTTTGCTCTTGTTGCCCAGGCAGGAGTGCAATGGCATCATCTCGACTCACCACAACCTCCGTCTCCCAGGTTCAAGAGATTCTCCGGCCTCAGGCTCCCGAGTAGCTAGGATGACAGGCTCACGTCACAACGCTCAGTTAACTTTGTATTTTTAGTAGAGACAGGGTTTCTCCCTGTTGGTCAGGTTGGTCTCAAACCCCCAACCTCATGTGATCTGCCCTCCTTGGCCTCCCAAAGTGCTGGGATTACAGGTGTGAGCCACTGTGCCCAGTTGTGCACTGCCCTTAATGTCCCTGGTGCTCCCCCCAGCTGGTGTGGCTTCTCTAACCTATTTTCCTGTTCTCCTGCCTTCATCAGTTCTGTGCTCACTGGCCCTGTCCCTGGTCCCACACAGCAAACTTGTTCCTGCCTCGAATGCTTTGCCCTGGAACATTCTTCCCCCAGGTCTTGCAAAGCTGAGTCCTTCTGGTCATTCAGTTCAAAATCACCTCCTCGGATAGATCTTCCCAGACCAACCAATGTAGAGTACCTTTCCCCCACCGGAGATGGTCCACCATCACATTGTGATATAGCTAGCCTAGAGTTAGAACCTGTACACTGCCATTTTATAAAGAGACAAAAACGGTTTCCATTCTCCTCACGATGACTGCTAACCTTGGTTTCTGAAAGCTGCATGCCTTCTCTTATCTGTAACTATCAGAATTGCTGGCCTTTGTTTACCGGTACTGACCAGAGTAAGCACCCCCAGATAATTCCATCCTGGCGCCAAGCAACTGAAAAATCTGTGGACCCCACACCTGTCCAAATAATGTATAAGCTAATGTTTATCTTAACCTCTGTAAACCACTTAAGTGGCAATTGGAATGACAAAAGTCCCCTGGCCCGGAGCCCGCCTCAACCTCTTTCAGCCTAGGAGGTGATTGACAGCTTTCATTCCCATCTCCAGTCCTCACCCCCACTCCCAAGGTGGTTTTGCGAGTATAAAAAGGTCTTGTCACCCTTCATTCGGGGCCACGGGTTGGAGAGACGTGAGTCCTCCGTGGTCGCCGGCAATAAACCCTGCAATTTGGCATACTTTTGTCCTGGTGTTGACTTTCTGTGCTCAGTCCAATACAACGACATCACTATGTTGTATTTTACTTACAGCACTGATCATCTGAAATTGTCTCGTGTATTCACTAACCTGTTTCTTGCTGAACCTCCCGGTGCAGTGTTACTTTCACTAGCACAGAACCCATTTCCCTCTCGTGAATTGCTGAAACTCCAGTACCCATTTCAGGATTCCGTCTTCAAACTTAAGGATAAGTGGAATAGACACTAGAGCGGGGGGCGGGAATGTATAGGGTATTAACTTGAGATGAAAATTAAAATATTGCCAGGTAACACTGCAGTTCAGTTGAAGTTAGAAGGCACGAACTCTGTATTTTCCAAGACTTTCTCCAGCTACTCTTGACAGCCTGGGAGGGGATAGAAATGTTAACAGAGACAACACAGGTTTTGGGCAGAGCAAGAAGGCAAAGGACTGTGTCACTGAATGGCCAAGAAAGCAGACTGGAATGGAGTCCCCCTAAGGATGCTGACAGATTGGGATAGATCAATACATAGAGACCAAGGACCTAAAGTTCCCAAGCAGAGAAAACCAGTCCCACAGGCACAATGGAAGAATGACATTGCAGGTAAAATGCTGAGTGGGGTTAGACTCACAGCCTCTGGGAGCGGCTATCTCAGTAGAGGCAGGTGTGGCTCTTCCCGAGGGCATCCTGACCCTTCTGCAATGATCATCTTGGCTAAAGACTAGTCAGTGTATACTCAGGAAGAAGATAACATCAAGAAAATGTAATTCTTGAATGCTGGCAAATTTCCCCTTCTTTTCTTAAGCAAAGGATCTTTTTTCCCCTATCTCCTTTAACTGGGCTGTCAGAGCGTATGAGGGAGAGGAAGGGCAGGCTATGAATGGCAAGCAAGCACTAAATCCCAGTCTGGACTCAGTGACAAAGGAATACTAAAAGATTATAGGTAATTTTTCTTCCTGAATTATAGAGAGGGTGTGGATTCAGCCCGGCTGTAGAATGGGTGGGGCAGGCTGCCCACCTCTGCTCTCAGGAGCATTACTCAGGAAAAAGGGAAGGGCTGCAAGCCTTCCGGCTGGGGTTGCAAATCAAAATGCAGGATTTTGGCGGGTGCAGTGGCTCATACCTGTAATCCCAGCACTTTGGGAGGCCAAGGAGGGCTGATCACGAGAATTGCTTGAACCTGTGAGGTGGAGGTTGCAGTGAGCAAGAAGAAAATAAAAGGCCAGGCACGGTGGCTCACACCTGTCATCTCCACACTTTGAGAGACCAAGGCCACTCCACTCCAGCCTGGACAACAGAGGCAAACTCCATTTCAAAAAAAAAAAAAGCAAGATTCCCAGTTACATTTGCATTTCAGATAAACAAAAAGTCATTGTTTAGTATATGTAAACGTTCCCATGCAATATTCGTATACTTCTCTTTTTTTTTGAGACAGGGTCTCACTCTGTTGCCCAGGCTGGAGTGCATTGGTGCTATCAGAGCTCACTGCAGCCTCGACCTCCCCAGGCTCTGGTGATCCTCCCACCTCAACCTCCCAAGTGGCTGGGACCACAAGCATGTATCACTATGCCCAGCTAATTTGTTTATCTAAAATTGTTCATCTAAAGTTGTTTATCTAAAATTCAAATGTAACCGAGCATAGTGTTTTTAATCCGGCAGCCCCACCTCCGGTACTAGAGGGAGGGCCCCAGCAATGCATTGAGCCATTAACAGAGAAAGCTTCCTGAGTGGCTGCACAGATACCTGTGCTGGAAGCAGAAATGTTTTAGGGTCATTCTGAATATGAATGATGGGTGGAGGTAAATATTCTTATGATTATTATTATTTTTTTTTTTTTTTTTGAGACGGAGTTTCGCTCTTGTTACCCAGGCCAGAGTGCAATGGCGCGATCTTGGCTCACCGCAACCTCCGCCTCCTGGGTTCAGGCAATTCTCCTGCCTCAGCCTCCTGAGCAGCTGGGATTACAGGCACACACCACCATGCCCAGCTAATTTTTTTTTTTATTTTTAGTCGAGACAGGGTTTCACCATGTTGACCAGGATGGTCTCAATCTCTTGACCTCGTGATCCACCCGCCTCGGCCTCCCAAAGTGCTGGGATTACAGGCTTGAGCCACTGCGCCCGGCCATGATTATTATTTAAAGATGGGGCCAGGCACAGTGGCTCACGCCTGTAATCCCAGCACTTTGGGAGGCCGACGTGGGCGGATCACGAGGTCAAGAGATCGACACCATCCTGGCCAACATGGTGAAATCCCATCTCTACTAAAAATACAAAAATTAGCTGGGCGTTGTGGCACACACCTGTGGTCCAACTACTTGGGAGGTTGAGGCGGAAGAATCGCTTAAACCCAGGAGGCGGAGGTTGCAGTGAGCCGAGATTGCATCACTGCACTACAGCCTGGTGACAGAGCAAGACTCCATCTCAAAAAAATCAAAAAAAAAGGCCGGGCTCCATGGCTCATGCCTGTAATCCCAGCACTCTGGGAAGACAAGTGGGGCAGATTACTTGAGGTTAGGAGTTCGAGACCAGCCTAACCAACATAGCAAAACCCTGTTTTTAATAAAAATACACAAATTAGCTGGGCGTGGTGGCACATGCCTGTAATCCCAGCTACTCAGGGGAGGCTGAGGTACGAGAAGCACTTGAACCCAGGAGCCAGAGTTTACAGTGAGCCCAGATCATACTACTGCACTACAACCTGGGCAACAGAGTGAGATTCTGTCTCAAAAAAAATAAAGATGAGAGAATTGGTTAGCAGTAGCATCAATGTGTATATTACATATATTTGCATAAATATAAAATATATATGCATATATAGTGACATAAATATATTACATAAGTTTCTATTTAAATGTTATCCATTAAGCTTTTCTTTACAGCTATGTTACAGATTGTTTTGTGGTCTCACCCAACCAAAAGAAAACAAAAGGCCTGGCGCAGTGGCTCACACCTGTCATCTCAGCCCTTTGAGACCAGGCGCAGTGGCTCACACCTGTCATCTCAGCCCTTTGAGAGGCCAAGGCAGGCGGATCACTTGAGACAGGAGTTCCAGACCAGCCTGGGCAACATAGCAAGACCCTGTCTCTACAAAATATACAAAGCTTAACCAGGTATGGTGGAGGCACCAATAGTCCTAGCTATTCTGCAGGCTGAGGTGGGAGGATCACCTAAGCTTAGAGAGGTGGAGGCCGCAGTGAGCCGCGACTGTGCCACTGCACTGCAGCCTGGGTGACAGAGTGAGGTCCCGTCTCAAAAAAAAAAAAAAAAATGAAAGAAAGACAGAAAGCAAACTGCAAGGCATGAGTGAAAGCGGCTGGGTTTTGTCGGTTGCCCTGGCGTGGGTAGTTTGTTGGATGTGCGTTTTTAACATGTACATTTGTACCGCCCCTAGTTCCCATGATTTTGCCTGTTGAAGATTAGGGTTTTGGAGGAGAGAAACGAGAGAGCCAGCCTCAGAAATAGATACATTCCTCAGGTCTGTGTGTATCGAAGTTCGCTTTCTATTCATCACCACCACTTTCCGAGTCACCATAACACAAAACCTCGTGGGCCCAAGAGAGGACAGCCACAGAGCAGCCTGAGTCACTGTTTATTTTGTTTGAGTGGTAATAAAAACCAGGTCATTCTCAATCATAGAAACACAGACCTGGGCGTAGTGAAACATATGTTATGTTCCATTTATATAATTCCTAGAGGCTGTGTTTTCCAAAGCAGAGGAGGGATGGCAAAGAACTTCTCTACCCAAGTGAGAATTATGGCCCAATTAATGTCTACAAACCTAAGGAAAAAAGGAATGTCTCAACATCATCGTTTGTTCCCCCAGCCTCTCTGTATGAAATTCTTGCTGGGCGCGGTGGCTGACACCTGTAATCCCAGCACTTTGGGAGGCCGAGGCGGGCGGATCACGAGGTCAAGAGATCGAGACCATCCTGGCCATGGTGAAACCCTGTCTCTACTAAAAATACAAAAATTAGCCGGGTGTGGTGGCACGTGCCTGTGGTCCCAGCTACTCAGGAGGCTGAGGTGGAAGAATCGCTTGAACCCAGGCGGAGGCTGCAGTGAGCCGAGATTGCACCATTGCACTCCAGCCTGACGATAGAGTAATAATCTGTCTCAAAAAAAAAAAAAAAATTATTGGCCAGGGTGGGGTAGCTCCTGCCTGTAATCCCAGCACTTTGGGAGGCCAAGGCAGGTGGATCATGAGGTCAGGAGTTCGAGACCAGCCTGGCCAATATGGTAAAACGCTGTCTCTACTAAAAATATAAAAATTAGCTAGGCATGGTGGCATGCCTCTGTAATCCCAGCTACTCAGGAGGCTGAGGCAGGAGAATCGCTTGAACCCAGGAGGTGGAGGTTGCAGTGAGCTGAGATCACACTACTGCACTAAAGCCTGGGCAACAGAGCGAGACTCTGTTTTTTTTTTTAAAAAAAAAAAAAAAGAAACAAACAAAATCTTAAAGACTGGCAACTGTCAGCATGCAGTTTGGCCTTAACCACAGCTCTGCAAAGGAGAAAAAGGGAAAACCCCTAAAAATTGTTGGAAGAGCTGATAGACCATGGACACTGTTTGGAGAAGCCTCACACAACTGAAGAAATGGCCCTTAATTTACAACCTGGGCCAACAGTTTGTTCCAGGCTGACTCAACCCTCTCGAACAATCTGTCTCAGCACACCTCAGTATCTCACGCCAAAAGATCCTAAGAGGGCTGGGCAACTTGGAAGGCATGAGACACAGGCCCAGATGGTGCACATCTGGCCAAAAATTAGAAAGAGAAAGAAATCAGCTTCTCAAATCCACAGACAGGTGTTTGGGGCTTCCCAGGAGACCTGCTTACGAAGGGCAACAGTGATGGCTCCGGACTGATGGTTAGTAAAGGAACAACAGAGCTTTCTGAGGCTTGGCACAGGTCAGCTGGAACCAAACAGGTGGCAAGAGTGGGCTGCTGTCCACCTTCCCTTGACAGTGGCATCATTTCGAAGACGCTTAAATTATTTAGATTATTGTAACCAAGACATCTTTAATAATGCACCAAACAGCAGGCACCAGGTTGAAATCAATTAGACTCCACCGATAAATTATAAGGGAGAAATTTACAGGAGAATGGCTCTGGGGTAGGGACTGCAGGTACACATGCCTGCCAGAGACAATTATATCAGGAACCAAATGGGTATTGCCTCGTCATGTGAGCAGCAGAAAAGGTGACCAGGTGCTCCCAAATTAGGGCAATAACAAATCACTAAAATGAAGAGGCCTGTTCTGGGCAGGAAGGCTTCTGGGTGGCCAAGAAAAAAAGACAATGGAGGTAGGAACAAATCTCATTTGGGGGATATTTGGGATCCAGATAAACCCTGCACTGGGGCACCTCTTGCTTCTTCCAGGAGTTTGGGGCCGGTGGGGTTACAGGTGGTGTCACAGAGGTTTGTCTCCCAGAGGATGACAACCTCCCGGTGCTGACTTCAAAGTTTCTCTTTCTAGGCAGAACGCGGTGGCTCATGTCTGTAATCCCAGCACTTTGGGAGGCCAAGGTGGGCGGATCACCTGAGGTCACGGGTTCGAGACCAGCCTGGCCAACACGGTGAAACCCTGTCTCTACCAAAAATACAAAACAATGAACTGGGCGTGGTGGCGGACGCCTGTAGTCCCAACTACTCGGGAGGCTGAGGCAGGAGAATCGCTTCAACCCAGGAGGTGGAGGTTTCAGCGTGCCGAGATAGCACCACTGCATGCACTCCAGCCCGGGCAACAGAGCGAGACTCAGTCTCAAAAAAAAAAAAAGAAGTAGTTTCCTTTTCTAGTCTAGGAAAAGCCCTAGGGAGGTCTGGCTACCGAAGAGGCAGTCACCCCGCGTGCTGCGAGTCCACTGGGAGGACCCGCATGGTCACCCACCCCAGGCTGCCACGGCGCCGCATCCCGCCCTAGGCCGCGAGGGGGCGCAGAGCGCAGGCGCACTGCTGCCAAGCAAGGGCGGCTCCGGGCCGCCAGGGGCCGCTGTGGCGCAGCGGGGCTGCTCCGCGCTGTCCCTGCCGCGGATTACTGGGCCCTCTTGAGCACGGCCTTGCCGGTTTGGCGGGGTGAAAGGTTGCGAAGATGGCGACGGCCTTGAGCGAGGAGGAGCTGGACAATGAAGACTATTACTCTTTGCTGAACGTGCGCCGGGAGGTGAGGCCAGCAGCTGGACGCCCTGGGGGCTGAGGCCGGGCCCGGTCGTTCAGGAGGGCCGGGCTGGCGGCGGCCGCGCCCCCCCGCCACGGAGGTCCAGGTCCGGCGGGGAGGCCGCGTGACCCCGGCGACGTGCACGCCCGCCGGCCGACGGAGCGGTCCCCACAGCCCAGACCCTCCCGCCGGGGGTACCGGGGCCGGCCTCTGCTCCAGCTCCTGGAGGCTAATGCGCCGCGTGCACTGTGTCCGAGCAGGGCCAGAGGCCTTCGCACCCACAGGAGGAAACGGGGGCCCCGAGGAGGCTACCGGAGTGGGGTTCGCAGTCCTCCGAGAGCCCGTCCTTAGCTCAGCCCACATACCCGTCGTGGCTGAGGAGCTGTGTCATCGCCCGCCCCCAGCAGCATGGCAAACTGAGTCTCACCCACCAAGGTCAAGGCCACTAGGGAACGTCCTTAGAGCTTTATCTGGTCCCCGAGTCTTTCGTGGGGACGCCCTGCCTCTGAAGTGGGTCTAGCCTTAGGGGCACGCGTCTCGTGTTCTCCTTTATTACCCTGGACCTGCTGTCCAGAAATTGAAGGCAGAGCCTCCAGGAACAGACCTTCGTCTTGGAGGCTGCAGATTGGGAAGCCCTAGGCCAGAAAAGAAGTGGTGCCCTAACAACAGCTTTAACATTCACACCAAGCGCTTGTACTCTGTGCCCTCAACGAATGAAGATAACACGAGGGAGTCTCACGTAGTCTGGCAGTGGTTGGGCCCTACCTTCTTTTCTTCATGATTAGTCTGGAGTTACAGATGTGAAGGGCGAGAAGGCTTCCAGGGTCAGGTCATAAGGTGGATCGGTTTCTCTAAGCCAGATCCAGAGTCTGGGACAGCCCTGCCAAAGAATTCCTAATTCCATCCCTCAGGTTTTCTATTGGTGATGAAAGCCAGCCAAATTTTGCTATCCTAAGCAAAGCGGGTTCAGTGTGTGTTCTCAGTAAATATTGGTCTCTGTGGTGTTAATAATACTAACTTACGTTGTGTGGGACCACTGTGCTGAATGACCTTTGTGTTATCTCATTTAATCCTGAGGATAGCCCATAAGGTAAGATGATAGCCTTTGATTTACAGAAACTAAGGCCTAGAGAGATTAGTAACGTGTCTAAAGTCACACTGCTAGAAAGTGCAAGAGCCTGAATTCAACCCAGTCAGCCTGACTCTGGAGCCCAGCTTGTGAGCTCTGTGCTATTCTGTCTCCTTACCTTACCGGTCCTTGGACTACAAAGCTGCTAGTTCTGGTACTGTATCCTTGAGCATCCCATGTACGAATCCCTTGAATGTATGGGCCACTGTACTATATCAGAATGTCCAGTGAAAGATATTTGGGAATTGCAGATCTTGTTAGACTGCCATAGGGCACCTGGTGGTTCTTGTTCTCATTAATCAACACTTTGGACTAATCACTTCTTTTTTTTTTTCTTTTTATTATACTTTAAGTTCTGGGATATATGTGCAGAACATGCAGGTTTGTTATATAGGTATACATGTGCCATGGGAGTTTGCTGCACCAATCAACCCATCATCTAGGTTTTAATGGGCTAATCAATCCTTTAGCCTTCAGTCTCTTTCCCTTTGAATGAAGATGTCTGGCAAGTTGTTTTTTTTTTTTTTTCCAGTTTTTAGAAGTCAAGCAATAAATGAAGCCAGCCTTTCTGAAATCATTCACACTTAGTCCAGGTTATCAGTAATTGCGCAGCCATTTACCAGGCACACAGAACCTTAGGCAGCTGCAGATGATCATGCAGGTCTAGAATAACTGTTATAGCCGGAGTTCTAGGTAAACGTTTTGTCAAAGGTATACCTTGAAACTGCTGAAACTATAGGGCTTGTCATTGTTTTTGGACTTATGGATGGGAGCCAAAGAAATTGTGTTTGTTTGTTTAGAGACAGGGTCTCACTTGCTCTGTTGCCCAGGCTGAAGTGCAGAGGTGGCTCATGACTCGTTGCAGCATCAACTTCCCCAGGCTCAGGTGCTCCCACTTCAGCCTCGGTAGTAGCTAGGACCACAGGCACATGCCACCATGCCCAGCGAATTTTTGTATCTTTTGTAGAGACAGGGTCTCTGTGTTGTCCAGGTTGGTCTCCTGAGCTCAAGCAATTCTCCCACCTCTGCCTCCCAAAATGCCAGGATTATAGGCATGAACCACCAGGCCCGGCCAGGCTTGTCACTGTTATTAGACTTAAGGATGAGGTAAATTTTTCTTTTTTCTTTTTCTTTTTCTTTTTCTTTTCTTTCTTTCTTTTTTTTCTTTTTTTGAGACAAGTTCTTGCTCTTCCACCCAGACTGGAGTGCAGTGGCACAGTCACGGCTCACAGCAGCCTCGACCTTCCCCTAGCTCAGATGATCCTCCCACCTCAGCCTCCAGAGTAGCTAGTATTACAGACATGCACCACCACACCCGGATGATTTTTTGTAGAGACAGGGTTGCCTGTGTTGCCCAGGCTGGTCTCAAACTCCTGAGTTCAAGCAATCCGCCCATCTCAGCCTCCCAGGGTGCTAGGATTACAGGCATGAGCCACTGTACTCAGCCAAGAAATATTTCCTTTAAAAAAAAAACATTTTTTTTTTTACTTCTCCCAATGAGTGAAGGCACTTTCCGTCTTTATGGCTATAGGTTAAATCCATATGAAACATGCCCCTTTGCAGAAGTCACTTTCTGTTGCCTTTGTCAGCAAACTCGGTGTTAAATGTCATACTCAGGTGTGCTGTGGTGGTTTTCTGCCCCAGGATTCCACTAGAAGCCCTGAAGGTGACTTGGTATTTACTGGAATTTTTTGTGTGAAATGAAACCCGAAGTTGAAATAATATGATTTAGTTGAAGAAAAAATCAGGGTAATCTTAATTCTTACATGTGTGGTTGGAAGAATAGCTCAATACCTGTTTGTGTGTTTGCTGTCATTTTGCTGTCAGTAGCTGCCATTTAAGTATAGCTATGAGAGGCAAGGTCCTCTTTCCACTAATACTTCAAAGTACCTTCAAAAGAGTATCTTCAAAACTCTTCATGTTCAGCAGAGTTTAGAGACTTTTTGTTAGAAATCTCAAATGGAAACAACTCCAGACAAAACCAGGGACTCATACTTTAAAATTATAAGCATGATAGAGGTATATAATGGGAGTCATATAGAAATGTCCACAAAATAATCTCCCTCTCCAGGTTTTAAACTTTAGAATATCCCCTTAAATTTGTATTCTAGAGCAGAGGTCCTCAGCACCCTGGCCGTGGACTAGGACTGGTCTGTGGCCTGTTAGGAATTGGGCCGCACAGCAGGAGGTGAGTGGTGGACAAGCAAGCATTACCACCTGAGCTCTGCCTCCTGTCAGCTCAGCGGTGGTATTAGATTCTCATAGGAGAACGAACCCGATTTTGAACTGCATGCACACAAGGAATCTAGGCTAGGTGCTCCTTATGAGAATCTACTAATGCCCGATAATCTGAGGTGAAACAGTTTCATCCCACCCCCACTAGTCTGTGGAAAAGTTATCTTCCACGAAACCAGTACCTGGTTGAAGACTGCTGTTGGAGAGAGTGAAGCAGGCAGCTAGACAGGACCACCCATTCCCCTATGACAAGACCCAGGAGCATGAATGATTCTCCTTCTAGATTTCCTGTTTACAGAGCAGAGCCATCATCTGTAATGCCTGCCTCACGTTGAGAGGAAGAAGTAATTTATCATTAACTGGGCACACCAAAACCAGATTGGTTTTCTGGTTTAGTGATAGATGCATCATCTGGTGTCTAAAATCTAACTGCTCTGAGATTTCCAGGATGATTTTCCAAAATTTATTTGGAGAAAGCATTCTTTAACTGTAAATCAGAGTTAAATTTACCTGATCCTGTAATTAGGAACTTTAATCGACACATTTTAAATCTAATATATTCCCAGACAAATGGCTACAATTCTTACTTTATCAATGTCCCACTGCCTTTGAGAGAATTTTAGCTTTGCAGTGTTTTAAACTCAGCCTCTGCTTGTCTGCAGACTGCAGACACCTGTTTGAAGACTCTGGTCCCAATTGCTTTAACCTTAAACAGCCACCCTCCTTTTCAGGTTTTAAACACTTTTGGAAAAAAACACAGTTAAGTAAAAAATTAAGTTATTAATGAAGTTTTTTTCTGGTAGTCCATGTATGGAGGTCAGTGTTCTGGGATTTTCATCCTTCCAGAACAGCCATGAAACTAGAAGTACAAAAGTATCACCTACCAGTCAAAGGCTTACCCCAAGTCTCTACGTTTTCGTCCCTTCTCTGGTATAGGGTATGTCATTCTTTTCACGATTGTGGTTATCCGGGTTCCTTTGCTGCAGGTTACAGCCACAGAGTAAGGCCCACCCGTTGGATTTGAACTGCACTTTGGAAGAAGGGGCTAGAGTGGTAGAGGAAGATTACCCTAGTCACTCTCAGGATTAACCTAGGGTCAAAGTCACCCCCAAAGGAGGAGGCAGCAGACCCTCCAATCAGGACCACTGACTCAGCCGTCTGCAGAAATTGACTTGTTAGAGGCTCAGCTGAGCCAGCTTGAGCACTCAAATCCCTAAAGCAGTGTGTGTTTATGCATTCCTTGCTTTCTTATCAAACCTTCTGATGGGCAGTTAATTTTGTCTTAAGAGAAACAGATGGCTCTGAAAAGCTAAATTCCTTCATTTTCCATCTACTACATTATGTTAAAGTTTGACATTTATAACGACTCCAGTTAAGTGTGTGCCTTGGGCACATGGAGTTATCCCCTGTTATCCAAAACCAGAACTCACCCAGATGTCTCCATTCCGTAGGGTTTTCTGTAAGCCAAGAGGCTGAGCAGCAAGAATTTCAGCCCATGCTACCTACCTCTTGTGTGACCTTCAACAAGTCATTTAAACTCAGCCTCTACTTACCTGCAGACTGGAGGCACCAGCCTTAACAGTGGGATAGAGGGAGGCTACCGCATAGGGCTTTGCAGCCAGAGTTCTATATTCAAATCCCAGGAAGTTTTATGCCTCGAGGCTAGTAATTTAGACTTTCTCCTTCTCAATTTCTTTAATGTTGAAATGTAGGTAACAGGTAATAATGTCATAAGCACTTAGTGTAGGCCAGGATGATTGGTGTGGTATTTGCGTTGCTAGGTGCTGAGGATGTACGTAAAGTGCCTGGCAGAAGTAGGTATTTAGTTAATACTTACTGTTATTTCTTGGATTTTGATAAGTTTGAAGTCTTGCTTTTTTTTTTTTTTTTTTTTTTAAATCTCGGCTCACTGCAGTCTCCACCTCTCAAGTTCAAGCGATTCCCCTGCCTCAGCCTCCTGAGTAGCTGGGACTACAGGTGCGCATCACCACACCTGGCTAATTTTTTTGTATTTTAGTAGAGACAGGGTTTCACCATGTTAGCCAGGATGGTCTCAATCCCCTGACATTGTGATCCTCCTGCCTCAGCCTCCCAAAGTGCTGGGATCACAGGCATGAGCCACTGCACCGGGCCTAAATGTTGCTTATTTTTAAGAAAGACATAAGACTTGGGGTGGTTCACACCTGTAATTCCAACACCTTAGGAGGCTAAGGCAGGAGCATAGCTCGGCAGCAGGAGTTTGAAACTAGCCAGGGTAACATAGCAAGACCCTATCTCTAATTAAAAAAAATTTTTTTAATTAGCCAGGCATGGTGGCATGCACTGTAGCCTGTAGTCCAGCCTAAGGTGGGAGTGCAGCCGAAAAGTCCACTTCAAGCAGAGTCTAGTTAACAAGAGTGAGGCCGCATGCAAAGCTAGTGAATTTATTCCGAAGCCAACTTGGGGAAGGGGTGCGACATCTGCTGTACTGCTTCACTTTTGGAGCAGAAAGCGGGCACTTTTATAAGGTATAGGAGGAAATGAGCAAGGGCAGGGTCCCCCTGCTCTCTGGGTGCTTTATCTACCTGGCAGTTGAGTTGGCACCTTCCTGGGCAGAAATGAGTAAAAGTGGCCATGGGGGCATGCTTTGGTCTGCAGATCCACTGTGGAGAGATCCGTCTTGGAGCACAGTCAGATGAACTTGCCCTGTGGAGGATGTCTGGTGAAAGGGAAGTGAAAGGTTATATTTTCATTTCTAAAGGGCTAAGTAGGAAACAGGATACAGGGGAAAGGGAAAGAGGAGAAAATAATTAAACTGTCTCTTAGAAAAATGGGGCCGAGGGCAAAATCCCAGCACTTTGAGAGGCTGAGTTTGGTGAATCACTTGGGGTCAGGAGTTCGAGACCAGCCTGGCCAGCATAGTGAAACTCTGTCGCTACTAAAAATACAAAAAATGAGCCGGGTGTTGTGGCACATGCCTGTAATCCCAGCTACTTGGGAGGCTCAGGCAGGAGATTCACTTGAACCCAGGAGGTGGAGGTTTCGGTGAGCCAAGATTGTGCCATTGCATTCCAGCCTGTGTAACGAGCAAAACTCTGTCTCAAAAAAAAAAAAGAAAGAAAGAAATTCTTGAAGCTTTTTTTTTACTTTCTGTTTAAAACACTGAGTTCTGTTTAAAAGACAGTGATCTTTCTGAACTTGTGCTTCCTTTCCTGGAATTTGGGGCTAAGCATGGGAGTAGGGCGCAGCCTCAAGGATAAACTTTTTGGGTGTTTGGGGTAAAAGTAGGATAGTTGTAAGCCAAGCAGAGAGGAGGCAGAGATGGGTGGGGGGGCTCAAGAGGGTGCCTGGGAAGTGTCGTTTGGAGAAGCTACCTGTGCACGGGGAGGGAGCTGCGGAGGATGCCCCGACACTTCCAGTGTCATCATTCCAGCCTCATCCTTTAAAATGTGTTTCTTAATGACCTATAAGCCGGTTATTTTCTGCTTCGGCCATTTCACACAATTGCTTCTTGAAATTTTAATCCTCTAATTTTGCGTTATCTACCAAAGCACCTCTTTTGTTTCTTTCTTAAAGAGAATTCAGTGGAAAACTTTCGTATTTGCTGAGAATTTAGTAATAAAACAATGGAAAATAAAATAGGGGTCATGAGAGCAACTTGCTTTGCTTGGCTGTAGAATTCGAGTATGTGCTTTTATTAACCTTTCATTTTAATTTCACTTATTTACACCGTAACTTGTTTAAGAAAGGATGTAAGACAATGGATGAATAAATAAAATAGCATATATTTTTTTAAAGGAGACACACATTTCTTAAAAAGAAGACAATTGAGAACATTGCTGCTTTATTACCACGTTACGGCACAAGCCTGGTACAGATCCCACTCCCTGGAAGGAGCTTGCAGCTTGGAGTGAAGCCTCCAAGATGAGAGTCTGACAGCTGATTCCTGTTTGGTTCGTGGACTGTCGGAATCCCTCCTGCATGTTTTCAGTGTACAGCATACCCTCCCTAGCTGACAGGAGCCAGAAAATTCTTCAGCAGTGAAATGCCAAGCCAGTAGAGATCAACCACAAGAAGTCTGCCTGAGTAGACAGGATGTAACAGATGAACACGGACGAGAGAAGGCAGAAGGTCAGGCTTTTAGGGAGAAATAAGCCAGTTTCTTACTGTTAAGATAGGATCTGAGCCATCAATTTTGGTGCAACTCTGGAGCTTGTTTCTAGAGACTGGGGCCTTTTTATTTTCTATTGCGTCTCAGGGGCAACAAATAAATATATGAACATGACCAGGAAGAGTAATGAAAAGCAAGTTGTGCGATGGTAGCACAACAGTTCCACAGTCCTTGGAATGACCTCTGGTTGGGAGTCAGGGTTTTCTCCCTTGGCCTGTTTTTCCTTGAATTCTGTGCTGTGGCAGAGGTGTGTGCTGCAGAGCTTGATTCTTCCTCTGCCCGTAAACTTTACAGCAGACGTGCTTCCTGCCTTTTTTTTTTTTAATTATTTGGGATTCTGTTGTTACTAACTGTCTAATCTTTTTTTCAAATTTATATCGCCATCTTGGAAGTATCGTGTTCTGTGAGTTTCGTACGTTTTTTTTTCCTTAACTCTGGGTTAGGTAGAACTCACTTAGGTTTAAAAAATCATTCCTATTTGTAGAAACCTTTTAGAATTGTTTTATCAGTCTCTTTTTGTTCAGCTTTTCTGACTCATTTGTGATTTGATTGTTTCTCTGTTAAACTCTTTCCAAAGTGAAGCTTAAAATGTCTGTAGGAGTTAAACTTCCAGAATCAGTGTAGGTCAGCCTGACCTCTGTGCTCAGCAAAGGTGTGATAGAATGCAGGAGTCTGAAGTGAAGGACGGCTGAAGTCACCTAGCCCACTCCTTGCATGTTTAAGCACCAAGGAGCATTCATTGGTGATGATTTGAATGTGCCGGGACAATGGTGGAGCTTCAGAAGGGGTCATTGTGAAGACAGAGGGCACAGCCCCAGGAGTCAGAGCCGAGCTTGAGTTTCTAGCAGGTTTTATGGAGCAAATTACCTAACCTGTCTGAGCCCATTCAGCCTTAAAATCCAGACAGTTTTACTGTTGTAGAGCTTTTGTGAGAATTCAGTGGGAGTGCATGGAAATGCTTGACGCAGCAGTGGGCATATGACTGTAACATGAATGCCATTGTATTTCTGTTAGTGTCATGAGCATAGTCATTAATAAGGAATGCTCTTATTGGTTATTTACATAATTTGGATGATTCCTTGATGTGGTGTACATATTGTAAATACCTCTTCCCTCTCTGTATGTTGCCTTTTGCTTTCATGAACTGAAGTTCAGTTTGAGTTAGGCTATACATTATTAGTTTCTAACCATCTTTCAGGTTAGGGGTCCATAACCAAATAAACTCCTCCTCCATCTTCAACCAAATCACCAGATCCTTCCCATCCTCGGGATTTTTATCTGTAAAATGGAAGTCTGATAGCAACCTCAAGGCATTTGAGTATTAAAGTATGAAGTGAGGAAATAGTGGAATTATTTTGTTAGCTGTAAATCTCTATAAATGCATTTGTGACACCATTGACAAGCCTTTTAAAGCTCTGTGATGCTTCTCCGTCCTTTTTCACCTTGCCAGTTTCATGTTCCCTCTCCTTACACAGCCCCTTCTCCAGGTTCAGTCCTCACCTCCTTGGCTCTTTTTAAGTCTGTGGCTTCAGCCCTGCATCTCTATCTGCCTTCCAGGCATCACGCCATGTAGGTGTTGAAATTTACCTCTTCCCCAAGCCTGACTACCTCCTGATTTCTCCCTAACCCTGGAATGCTTGTTGATTCTTCTCGATTTCACTTTCAATAACTGCTTGTCCCATAGATCCATGAATCCTCTAGGACTTCAGCAGACTGGATCCTTCATTTCTGTTTCAGCTTCCAGGCTGCTGGCCACATAACCTCAGCCTTGAATTTCTGCTGCTGTTTCCTTTAGGTCTCTCTGGTTTTGTTTTTTGTTTGTTTATTGTCTGTCAAGCTGCACCAAATTAATCTTAATAAATAATACTGGTCACATTATTTCTCTACCCAGAAAACTTGTATGGCTTCCTCTTATTTCTTGGGTCAGGGTGAAATTAGATGTTTTGTGTCTTTTCTGGCTGCTTTGTGCTGATGTCCTGCCCTCTTCCACTGCAGAGGAAGCACCATGTGGTCAGGGGCGGTGGCTGTCGGAGTCACTCTTCTGTCCCCTGCACAGCACCAGGCACATAATGGTACTTAACAAATGTTTGCTGAATGAATGAGCAGACAGATGGGTGTCCACGTTAGTTTCTTACCTACTTCGTGCCTTCTGATGCCCCTTTGCGCCTGCCAGTTTGCTCAGAATTGTGTTTCTGTCCCCAACACTGGCCTGTTTGCTCAGGGTGTTATTTTCCCCGGAAATGCCACAGCCCATCTTGGGTACCCAAAGCAAATCAAAGTCCACCATTTGTGTTCTCATTTGGGTCTTACCACCTCCATGAAGTTTTCTTTGCATTCTGACTGCTGTGAACGTATTTCTGCAGCATTAATGTAAGCATTCCTGTTTTATATTGTTTAGTTAAATCCATGTTTACATGGAGTTTGGGAGGGGGTGAAATAAGAAATAGATATGAATCTATGCATAATTTCTTTGAGCTACAGACCATATTGTATTTCTTTTGTGTCCCTAGTGGTTTCTTTTTTTTTTTTTTTGGAGACGGAGTTTCACTTTTATTGCCCACGCTGGAGTGCAATGGTATGAACTTGGCTCACTGCAACCTCCATCTCCTGGGTTCAAGCGATTCTCCTGCCTCAGCCTCCCGAGTAGCTGGAACTACAGGCATACACCACCACACCTGGCAAATTTTGTATTTTTAGTTGAGAGGGGGTTTCTCCATGTTGGTCAGGCTAGTCTCGAACTCCTGACCTCAGGTGATCCGCCTACCTTGGCCTCCCAAAGTGCTGGGATTACAGGCTTGAGCCACCACACCCGGCCCACCGACAGTGGTTTCTAAAGCCAGTTGACATTCAGTAAACTTACTGATTGAAATGATAAGTATTTACTAATGACATACTCACCTTGTGTACTCGAATTCTTGAGGAACACATTGCAATTTTAGCAATCAAACTATTCTAGAGGAACTTATTATTGGAAGGAATTTATTTGTTGTTAATTTGGTAAATCTAAATTTCATGTATGAAAATTGTTTGAGGTCAGGTACAAGACAAAGAGAGCGAATGCAAACACATGCATTTATGCTCAGGCCCCAGAGTAAGTTAAGGCCTATGGAGACTCAGTCCGACACTGAATATCATGCCAGAAGATGAAACACAGCTTTTCCCTCGCTTGGCTTGTCATTTTCATCTGGCAGATATTGATTATCTTCCTCTTATGTTTCTCTATTGTGGTGGGAAAAGGTTACTTTATCCTTTTTACAGTAGCACCAATAATGACATTTGTAAAAGAAAATAAGTTTCAGATGGATCAAATATATTTTTGTACGGTGATTTTTTTCTGTTTGTTTTGGTCAATTAAATGGAGCTGCATTTTTACAGTAGATACTGGTTAGTCTCACATTAAATCCTTTTCTACTCGCAGTGTTCCAATGGAGATCAGTCAGAATGAGTTACTCCACTCTACACAATGCTTGATGTTGTAGGATGATTCCACATACATCATTGGGGTTTATTTCTGTTTGAGGATGAATCCCATATTTCCAGACTTTCCAAAGATATTCTACATGTAAATGAAAATGAGAGAAAGTGGGGTTGAGCAGGAAAAATGGCATCAGAATATGGTGCAGCTGGGAATGAGAGGGACTGTATTTTGGAAAGCTTCAGGCTGTATAGTTGGAAGCTTTACAGAACAAAGTAGGGAATTTTTCTTTTAACCAAGTCCAGTTAAGTGGTTGCTTTTTAATGCCTGATAATTAAGTGGCTTGGTCTCTTAGTATAATCGGTATCTACTAAATGACACCAAATAATATGTGACACCCTTTCTCTCCATGGAATAGCTCTTACTCAGCACAAAGTACCCATGCTGCCTTGGTGTTAATTAGCTCTGAAATCTGCTTCTTCTTTTAAAGTGTATAAGCACCAACTATCATTAAAAAAAAACTGCAGGTTTTTATGAGCTGATGCAGTTTCTTTCCATCAGATTATTGTAGAACATATGGACAGTAATGAATCTTCAATTGTGGTAATCAGGCAAACGTCCCAAAATCGAGTAGAATATAGTTTGTGGAGCCTTGGTTGCTGAAATTCAGTAATACAGATACATCACCTGGAAGTTTGAGTTTGAAAGTATAGACTAAAGCAACAAAAAACCTGATGGCTTTAGTATTCCCAAAGTGAATATGAATAAGAGGCATTATTAAGTTGTTACTTTAATGCTCTATTCAGTCTTCAAAGTATCAAATCAAGGATCATCATCATGGCAGGTGTAAGTACTGTTCACCAAACTGGTTGGTCTTTGCTTGCCCAGCACGTGGGTAGGACTGCACTTGCTAGTGTCCTTGTGGTTGAGCAAGACCAGGGGACGAGTTCTAGCCAGGGATATAGAAGTGAGGTGTGTCACTTCTAGCCCAAGCATGTAAATGCCAGTGTGAGCCAGGAGGTCTCATGCTCTTCCCTCTGCCTTGGTGATTGGCACAAAATGACTGCTCCGTCAACCTGGAACCTGAAGACATTGCCAAACCGTACTAGCTGGCCTCGCGTAGACATGTAAAGTGAAAGAGAAATAAACCATTGAAATTTTGGGATTATTTGTTACTGTGCTATCATCCAGCCCAGTAGTTATCAAGCTTTTTGATGTTAGGATTCCTTTACATTCTTAAATTATTGAGGGTCCCAAAGAGCTTTTGTTTATTTGAATTATAGCTATTGATATTTAATTAGAAGTTAAAACAGTAATTGGTAAAATATTGTTGTAAAACGAGACACAAATACAAATGTATTTCAGTAGAAGCACAAGGAAAATATAAGGA
Organism: Saguinus oedipus; assembly: GCA_031835075.1. Lineage (NCBI taxonomy): Eukaryota > Metazoa > Chordata > Mammalia > Primates > Cebidae > Saguinus > Saguinus oedipus. The sequence goes on along the minus strand of CM063175.1, from coordinate 44,470,635 downwards.
TTTAAAATGACTGTTGGACAATAAAGAGGTTACAGATACATAGACATCACAGCAGGTATAACCGACAGTGAGCACAGTCACAGACCTGAGATCTAACTCAGTTCATCTCAAAACTCTTGTATTTATACCAACCTCAGAAATTTCTAGAAAACATGACATGTACACACATTCCATTGGTCATCAGAACAATGATATTGTAACTAAAAGTTCTCTGAAAAGGAATTTGAAAAAAAGATTTTACTCCAGTACCAGAGAGACGCAGCCTCAGTGTGAAACAAAGGTGGGTTCCAGAGAATGAAAGGAAAGCTCAGATTTTATAGCCAAAGCTCCTGCCTGGTTTCCCAATTAGGTCCATTTATGTAAATGAGGAATTGAAACTTGCTTAGTTCTGATTGGTTGATACAAGTGAGCCCTGATTGGCTGGGGCAGATGAGCTCCAAAAATAAAAGATGTAGATTTTGGAAAACTCTGTACAACCCCTAGTCAGCAGAAGACCACCTGACTCTATTTTAAATTTAGTTCTCTCAGGATTCATCTTGAAGGATTGGCTCTGTTAGGTTCACATTTGTTCCTAATATCATCACACGTCCTGTAACCTCAAGATTCCACTGTACACTCGAGAGGATAAGAGTGATAAGGGCAAATAACAGGTTCATGTTATTAGAAAAATAGTTTTGACTTTGTGAATCCCTGAAGGGGTCTCAGAGATTCCTGGGATGCCCCAGACCACGCTTTGAGAACCACCGACCTAGCCTATGCTAATCAAATGCAGTCGTGCTGCAGACATATTATCCAGACATGTTTTAGCTTATTTTGCCTTAGCTCCCTGAGTAGCTGGAAGTAAACCTGCATAATTTTTTAAAATTTTTTTGTAGAGACAGGATCTTGCTATGTTGCCCAAGCTGGTCTTGAATTCCTGGCCTCAAGCAATTCTCCCACCTTGGCATGCTGAAGTGCCGGGATTACTGGAGTGAGCCACTGCACCGGCTCTGTTATTAATTTCTGAATTCATCCTCTTGTGGTAGGAGAAGATATTTTGTAGGAGATCAGTCTTTAAAGTCTATTGAGACTTAATTTGGGGCCTAACATGTAGTCTATCCAATGAAAATATAACCAGGTTATTGAGATGATGAAAGTTCACAGACAAATTATGATACATCTCTTAATTTTATTACAGAATTTTAGTATAAGAATGTACCTTTAGATATCATTCTTAATGATATCTCATTGCATTTTGAAATGATAACAGTATTTCTGTGATAGTAAAAGAGGTTCTCATTTGTGAAATATCGAACCAGTGACCTTAGCTGTTCAGTTATGATGAAAGGCCCAATCTAACCTTTCATTAAATGTGATATTTATTGAAAATGAAACATCTTATTTCCATTACTTAATCAATAGCATATTAAGCCATTTATTAATAAGATTAAAGAATGTCTTGCAGACTAGATATTCAGCTCTCTTTCATCTAGTTTAATTTTAACAACCAGGAAATAGCAGTCTAACTTGGAGTCAGTCAAATCTGTCTAATCCAGTACTTGTAACTTCTATGAGATACAGGAAAGGACAGTTAAAATTTGCAGAAAGAAAATAATTTGTGACCAGGTGCAGTGGCTCACGCCTGTAATCCTAGCACTTTGGGAGGCCAAGGCAGGCAGATCACCTGGGGTCAGGCATTCAAGACCAGCCTGGCCAACACAGTGAAACTCCATCTCTTTTAAAAATACAAAAAACTAGCCGGGCGTCATGGCACATGCCTGTAGTCCCAGCTACTTGGGAGGCTGAGGCAGGATAATTACTTGAACCCAGGAGGCGGAGGCTGCAGTGAGCCAAGATCGCGCCACTGCACTCCAGCCTGGGTGGCAGAGTAAAACTCCCATCTCAAAAAAAAAACAAACAAAAAAAACATAATTTGTAATGGCCATGTGAAGGAAAAAAAAAAACCAGCCCTTTTTACATCGTCACATAAGTAAACCTACCTGGAAAAGATTATTTCCTCATGATTTATGTTTTAAACACCAGGGTTTGGTACAGGTAGTATATTGATAAATGTGGCAAGAAATGCATTTAAAGTTAGAAAAAAAAACACTGTAGCAAGAAGAAGAAAAAGGAGAAAATTTCTTTCTGATTCCAATTAAATATATGTAAAGATTTTTTTAAAAAAGGAGAAAATGCAGAGATAGAAATAGGAGGCCCACCTCTTCTGGGGAGCCTTGTATTTTTATAGAAATAGGATATACATGCAGACAAGTGGTCATCTCATGAGTATTCAGCACAGTGAATTTTCACAAGCAGGACTATTTCATGAATGAATGTTTCTATTATCCACAAACCAAGGCGGTGCCCTCGGAATTGTTCCATTTCAGTACTCCTGCTGCCAAAAAGATACAACAATTGACTCGTGATGATGGTCCTAACAAAAGTGGTTATGGTCCCTAGTCTGAGCTGGGCATTGTCAAGCACTCGTGCTTGTGTTTTCGCAGTTACGCCTCACAGAGACACAGAAAGAGGCACTATTGTCCACACTTTGCGGATGAGGAAACAGAAAGGGGTTTAAAGGAGCTAGTTCATAAGTTTTGCTGTGTGTCGGGCACTGTGTGAAGCACTGCATAGTCACTGTCTGGTTTCATTCTCACGCTGTCCCTGGGAGGGTTGTCATCCCATTTTATGGAGGAGAAGACCAAAGGCCAGAAATCTCACTTGGCCGTGGTCACAAAGCTTGGAAGTGACAGATCCTGCATCTAAACGTGGGCCATTTGACTGCCACACCTGCATTCTCAACCAGCAAAATGGAAGGTGGTTTTGCCCCAGAGTGAACCACATGGACATGCCTGGAAGACAGTGCCATTCCTGAAGGCTGCACCAAGGGAAGAAAGAAGAAAGAGGTTTGCCATGGAGTGGGTCTCACCAATTCTCAGAGGCCAGGAGCTGTTCATTCAGCAAGATCCTTAGCCCTTTTCTGACAGAGTAGTTCATGGAACCTTCCAGGAGCTCCTGATTTAAAATGGCATGCGGCAGAGTTGCCTCTCTCCAAGTAAGCAGGAAGCTCTCTGTGGCCTGCTTTAAAGGACAAGCTGAATGGCTCAGGTCTAGCTAGTTTTTTCCCCGCTGCCCGCCTCCCCATCACCCAGGCTGGAGTGCAGTGGTACAGTTGTAGCTCATTGCAACCTCAACCTCCCCAGGCTCAGGTGATCCTTCCTCAGCCTTCCAGGTAGGACCACAGGCAAGCACCTCCATGCCCAGCTAATCTTTGTATTTTTGGTAGATGAGGAGTTTCGCCACATTACTCAGCCTAGTCTTGAACTTGGTGGGTTCAAGTTGATTGCTTGGTGAAGTTGATCGCTCAAGTGATCTGCCCACCTCCTCCTCCCAAAGTGACTGGTCTACAGGTGTGAACCGCACCCAGGCTTGTTTCTTTTCTGAATAGCAGACTCCAGTAAAGTTAGAGTCAGAAGGCTCCTGGAGGTCACGCATGCCATCACCTACTCCTCAGACGAAGCTGACTCGAGCCTGGTGTAGGGCTGAGGAGATGGGCTTGAGGGAGCAGAACCCGGGCCCCAGCGCACCCCCACCTTGGATATGTGGGACCGATGGGCCGATGTCTTCTGCACGTCTTTCCAGTCACGTTTATTGTCTACCTCTTGGAGTTCTTCAGAATTCTTTGTTTAGAACCCCTGGTAAACTCACACAAATGCCCTGGCTTTCCAGCATCTGAATAACTTAATCATGTAGGAAATATTTAGATTCCAGGCCAAAAATTATTTCTAAAGTACAGTAAAATTGTACTTTTTTTTTTTTTTTGCTGGTGAAGAAGCTCGTTGGTCCTAGGACTGAAAGATGTTGAAAAATTGTGGGAGTAACAGCATACAGAGTCATCTTTTCCTTTGTAACCGTGGTCGCTGGACTGATCACGTCTCTGTGGCCTCTTTGAGGATCTGTGTTCCAGGTCCGGATCCTGGGTGTCAGTCCTCCCAGCCTCTCCTGGGACCTGGGCCTATTCTTCTGTTCAGGTGGCAGTTTTTTGGGCCCCTCTAGCATGTTGTCAGTGACACAGAAATGTGTTTCAGTTATCTAAATGGTGGGGATATGTCCCCAAATCAAGTGTTCTTTAACTGCTATACCAAAGGGTAAAGCTATCCATCCCATACCACCTCCGGTAGGCAAAAATAGCCTCTAGAATCAAACATAACACTTCCCAAAAGCAGACCTGAGGGGCCAGCCACACAGGTGGCTCAGTGTCCCAGAGCCTCTGAGGGGCCCTGTCTAGAGACCCTCTTGGTGGCTGCAAGGCAGGCCACAGTGGATGCGGGTTTGCCTCCTTGGTCTGCCCCGCACTGTGGTTAAAGCACACCAGAGCCTGTCTGCCCTGTGCCGCCCCTTCAGATGTCCTGCATAGGAGAATGGTTTTGAGGGGGTTCTGCGGGGAGGGTTGGTTCCCACAGGTTAGTGAAGCATTTCTGCCACGGAATGTGCTGCCTTTTGGACTTAGGAGGTTGCATTAGGGGTGCGTGTGGGCCTTAGAAGTTTGTCTTTGAATTTTAAGGATTCATACTCATTTCATCATTAAATTCATGTCATTTCTGTCTAATGGTATATAGCTTTTCTTTTCCTGAACCTATTCTGTTGAGAGTGCCTTGGCATGATTTACTTCAAATAAGTTAGAGTTAGTGGGTCTCTGTGACATTTTTGTTTCAGCTCAGAGCACACTGAGCCATTCCAGAGGCACAAACTTCCCAGCGAAACCCAGTCACTATTGATGTGCATTATTGATCACTTTATTAACTGGCGAAAAGAAGCCCTGTTGAGGTAACCCTAACTTCATTACGTCCTGTATGTCAAGAGCAGACACGTGGGGACGTGGCCGATGGGTTCCTATTTCAAGGCTGATTTTGATAATGATAATGTGTAAGTAGCATTGATTGTTCTCTAATTGAATTTTTCTTTCTTTAGGCCTCTTCTGAAGAGCTGAAAGCTGCCTACCGGAGGCTGTGTATGCTCTACCATCCAGACAAGCACAGAGACCCAGAGCTCAAGTCACAGGCGGAACGGTTGTTTAACCTTGTCCACCAGGCTTATGAAGGTCAGTGGAGGGCTGGACTTTGTAGAAACATCCTGGTAACAGATACTCGATTTTTAGGAGGCGTGATTTGTAGAGGATAGAAACAGAGAGTCCTTAGAGGTATATAAAAGAGGTGGTTAGTTTAGTACTTTTCACTGACAGCGTCCTTTGAAAGAGTAGTATTTTGCTTTGGAAATCAATACGTGTCCAGTAAGTAGAAAATGAGAGACTGGGTGAGGTAATAGACAGAGTCTCAATTGCAAGGGAGTACTCAAGTTTTAAATCGTTCACCAGTTTTCTTCTAAAGGGAACTCTTATAGGTAAAAGGCTGATTGTTACAGGGAAGGTTTCTTTGTTCTCTTTTTTGTTAGAAGATACAAGGACATTTTTTCATCTAAAAGTGATTTTATTGGTTCTGAAGCATTCAGTTTTCGGTTCTAATAAAAGAAAGAAAATGATGTTAAGAAGGCTTATAGGAAATAGAATCAAGTGATTCACATTTTTATACTTATGTATGTCAGAAAGAACATTCTGTGATATATTGGTTTATAAAATATTAAAGTCACTGTTGGATATAGAGCTTCTGTTTGGGGTGGCAAAAAGTTCTGGAAATAGAGAGTGATGATGGTTATACAACAGTGTAAATGTACTTAATACTATCGAATTATATACTTTAAAATGGTTAAAATGTTAAATTTATATGTATATTTTACCACCATTTAAAAAATTTAAATTAAAAAAAGTTAAATTACTCGTATATACGTCAAGTACACTAAGTTATTTGTTCCAGAACCATTTGGTGATTTGCTCCTTAGACCAAAAATTAGATAATGTGTTTCTTTGTAAAATCATAAAGACATCTCACTGTATACATAACAGCTTGTAGTATATTTCACTTTATAGTTTTACCAAAAGTTAGATTTTAATGGCCAGTGAGAATCAGGCTTCAGTGTGTGATAAATGTGTACAGTCGGTGTAGTATCATTACCAAATTTAACTCTATTCAGATCATTTGCATGGCGGTTGTGAAGAGCAGCCTGTTCTTTTTATTGTATTATGTTCTCTAAATGGGTGCATTAATTTTACTGTTGTCTAAATTAGCCACATAGTTTGCTTGTATTGTGTTGAAGGCTTGGGGAAGAGTTAACAGAAAAACCCTACCAGTGCTGGTGAAAGTGCCACAACAGCAGACCCTGCCTCATGTTTAGCCTACAGGGAGAAAAATAGTGAATGAATAATTCCTTTTTTTTTTTTTTTTTTTGAGACAGAGGCTCACTCTGTTGCCCAGGCTGGAGTGCAGTAGCGCCATCTTGGCTCACTGCAACCTCTGCTTCCTGAGTTGGAGCAATTCTCCTACCTTAGCCCCTCAAGTAGCTGGGATTATAGATATACGCCACAATGCCCAGCTAATTTTTGTATTTTTAGTAGAGATGGAGTTTCACCATGTTGGCCAGGCTGGTCTTGAACTCCTGACCTCAGGTGATCCACCATCTTGGCCTCCCAGAGTGCTGGGATTACAGGTTTGAGCCACCTTGCCAACCAAATAATTCCTTATTAAATGCTAGAGAGGAACACAAGTTTGGCTCCTGTGTTTTCCAGGAGATGGCATTTCTCCCTTTCCCATTAGATTTGATTATACATAGGATCATTTATGTGGTTTTTAAATTAGCCCTAAAAATACATGGGAACTCTCAGGGGAGAAGAGGCCTGAAGGTCTTGGCAAAAATTGGTGAAGTAGAGGGGAAAGATAGTGACCATTGACCTTGCTGACATTTGAGTTCGGCTGGGATATCGTTGAGCAGCTCTCACCCATAACTGAGAAATCCTTTCTGATATAGTTTGGGTGATGTGGCCAACAACATGGTAAGAGGTGTCTTTTAAAATTATTTACAAATAGAGAGGTAAACAAAATGTAGACTGTCTTTGGAGTTAATAAAACTCTGTGGAGTAAATAATAAATCAGCTTTTTCTAGTATCTGAGCCTGTTTGTACCTTTATATCAAGCTTCTTTAGAAACTGGAGCCCAGTCTTTCAAGTCAGTGTTCTTTTATATGCTGTAGCAGAAATTTACCAAATTATTTTAAAAAACAACTTTGGCGTCCTTTCGCAATGCAGGAGCCAGTGCAGCTTCCTACACGTTGCACCTTGTACAGCTTGTTACCTGTACCTTACAATCAAGAGTAACTTGGACACTGGGAAAATCTGACTTTTCTCATTTGTAGCCACCTTTAGACATACCCTACATTAGCCAGGTGCAGTGGTTCATGCATGTAATCCCAGCACTTTGCAAGGCCAAAGCAAGAGAATCATTTGACGCCAGGAATTCAAGATCAGCCTGGGCAACATAGGGAGAGCCCATCTCTACAAAAAATAAATTAGCTGGGCATGGTGGCACACACCTGTAATCCCAGCTTCTTGGGAAGCTGAAGTGGAAGAATTGCTTAAGCCCAGGAATTCAAGGGTGCAGTGAGCTGTGATAATACACTGTGATCTCCAGCCAGGACAGTAGAGAAAGACCCTGTCAGTCAGTAAATCAATAAATAAACAAATCCTAGGCCGAATCGAAAAAGCAGTTAGGAAGAAAGATGCGTAGAAAATGAAAGCGTAGTAGGAAGATTGTGATCAGACGCGGGGAACAGGAGATGAGCTTACCTAATGATGTCAGTGTTCTCAGAAAGGACTAAGGCGGATTTTGTATTTTATATTTGATTTTTAATTTGCAGTGCTTAATGACCCCCAAACCAGGGCCATCTATGATATATATGGGAAGAGAGGACTGGAAATGGAAGGATGGGAGGTAAGAGAAACTGTGCGTCTGCTGTCCCAGAAAAGTCATTAAATAGATACAAAACATCTCCCCAAAACCCTGCAATCTGTCATAATGTCTTTGGGAATATTTGAAGACATTAGAGCCCCCTACCTTGCCTTGTATTTTAGTTTTAGAGGTCGAGTTCTGGACTTGGCTTTGCTACTTTGTCACTCTGAACTTGGGCCAGCCACTCCTCTAACTTGTCCTTCTTTTCCTAACCTGTCAAGTAAAATGGAAGAGGGATGGACTGGGCCAGTAATTTTTAACCCAGGTGTGGGGTGGGAGCAGGCGGAGCAGGGGTCGATGGGAGACAGTTTCTTCAAGGGTGCACCTCTGTCTGTACTTCCACTCCCTCCACCCTCCACAGCTCTGCGCCTCTCCCTCCACCTCAGTTCTCAATAATTGCGGTGAGGAAATGTTTCAGATGGGAGTATGTTATGCATGTGAACAAAATGGAAGCAGAGAAAAGTTGAGAACTGCTAGGTTACATTGCCTATGAGGACCCTTTCAGTTCTCATGTATTATACTGTAATGATAGAGCTCTGTCAAATGTGATGAGTGAAACAAAATACATAGCAAATGTGTAGCCCTGGGCAGCCATGCTGTGGGAGAACAGTCACTAAAATTCAGACAATGTGTTTTCTTTCACACTGCCACAGACTAGCAGGAGAGCCGTGGGCACGTCATTGGGCTGCTGATGCTTCCATGTTACTATCTGAAAAATGAATATTAAAATTAGTTGTGAAACTGTAAATTGCTACAGGAATATACGGGTATCATTAAAGAAACTTGGGCTCACACCTATAATCCTAATGCTTTGGGGAGCCAAACTGGGAGGATTACATGAGGCCAGGAGTTTGAGACCAGCCTGAGAAACGTAGCAAAACCCTGTTTCTATAAAACTTTTTTTTTTTTAATGAGGCAGGCTTGGTGGCACACACTAGTATTCCCAGCTACTCAGGAAGCTGAGATGGGAGAATCACTTGAGCACAGGAGGTTGAGGGCTGCAGTGAGCTATGATCACACCACTGTACTCCATCCAACAAGGGCAACAGAGCAAGAGTTTGTCTCACAAAAAAAAAAAGAAAGAAACTTGGTTCTGATGCCCAAGAAATTTTGCTAGACTGTTAATAACATTGAATTGTCTCTCACTGACTTATATTTTCAGCATCGTGTAAGATTTCCCTTGAAGTTCCTTCAATGTTTGATCTCAAGCATGTGTGCCTGTCTCTTCCAGTTCTAGCATCAAAACCTTGTAAAGGCCTTTAGATGAGGAGTGGAGGAGAAGGAAGAGAGGATCCTATTTCCTTTCCCACCCTTCCACTACTGCTCCATATTGGTTGCTGTGGGCATATTCCACTAATAGCCTTTTGTGTGTGTGCATGTGTTGAGAGAGAGTGTATGCACTCTGTATGTGTGTGTGCATGTGTGTTGAGAGAGAGTGTATGCACTCTGTATGTGTGTGTGCATGTGTGTTGAGAGAATGCATGCTGTGTGTGTGTGTGTGTGTGTGTGTGTGTGTGAGAGCACACGCTATATCACTCAGGCTGCAGTGCATTGGTCAGGCACACACCACCATGCCTAGCTTTTTTTTTTTTTAAGAGATGGGGTCTTGCTGTGTTGCCCAGGCTGGTCTCAAACTGCTAGCCTCAAGCTACCCTCCCACCTTAGCATCCCAAAGTGCTGGGATTGCGGGTGTGAACCACCATGCCTAGCCTGTTGCCATTTTTTTATTGTCTCACACAGTGAATTGTAGTTGCCAACACTTAAACCCTGGGAGGTTCTGCATCATAATCCAGTCTTCTGTCTTTTCTTGAAACATCTGAAGATCTAGTAACACTGGATCTGAGGAGCCGTTGCCCTTCAGACAGGGCTGGCCTGTCCAGTCCCCACCACTCCCCTTTGTGTTCCCTCTGGCTCTTGTCATCTGCACGTCCCCTAGCTCCAATGGGCAGTTGGTATTTGGCCTCTGGCTTGATGGAAATAGCAGTGCTTCCCATCACATTAGTTCATTGCAGCTAGGTATTAAACTTAGCATTTTCTCATCCAGAAAGGAAAATAGAATTCCGTTGTATTTATTCAATTTCCCCCTCACTCTTTATACACTCCTTAAAGCTTCTTTGTTTTTTTAGATGTGGGTTGACTACAGTTTTTCAAGGCAGCAGCCATAGTCACTGAAAAGCAGTAGGACTCCATTACATATTCCTTCCTCAAAGACTCGGATTTTAGCCCCAGCAGCAGCATCCCAATCAGTGGAGCAGTGAGGTTTGCTGGTAAAATATTGTATGGTTTCCTCTCATCAAACCAGATTATCTTCCCATTAGAAACAAAGCAAATTCACACACAAAATAGTGGTTATAAAAATATGTAGGGCTGGGTGCAGTGGCTCACACCTGTAATTCTAGCATTTTCAAAGGCTGATACAGGAGGATCACTTGAGCTCAGGAGTTCCAGACCAGCTGGAGCAACACGGTGAGATCGCATCTCCATAAACGATACAAAATTTAAAAATTAACCATGCATGCTGGCACATGCCTGTAGTCCTACTACTTGGGAGGCTGAGGTGGGCGGATCGCTTGAGCCTACGACGTGGAGGCTGTAGTGAGCCGTGATTATACCACTGCACTCCAGCCTGGGTGACAGTGAGTCTGAGTCTCAAAAAAATAAAAAATGAAATAAGTAAATGAAAATAAAACTATGTACACAGTTGTGGGTGGTAAGTGGTTAAACATTTTTTTGGGTTTTTTGTTTTGTTTTAGTTTTTTTTGAGACAGAGTCTTGCTCTGTCGCCCAGGCCGGAGGGCAATGGCACAGTTTTAGCTCACTACAACCTCTGCCTCCCGGATTCAAGTGATTCACCTGCTTCAGCCTCCTGAGTAGCTGGGATTAAAGGCACACACTACCATGCCTGGCTAGTTTTTGTATTTTTTTAGTAGAGACAGGATTTTACCATGTTGGCCAGAATGGTCTCCATCTCCCGACCTCGTGATCCACCTGCCTCAGCCTCCCGAAGCACTGGAATTACAGGCGTGAGCCACTGTGCCTGGCTTCATAATTTTTAGTAAACTAAGAAAGGCAGGTTCTCATGGATCAGAATTGGCTTTTTTTCATATTGATACTAAGCTTTCACTGCAAGATAAAAATGCCTTCGAAGAGGCCGGGCGCAATGGCTCACACCTATAATCCTAGCACTTTGGGAGGCCGAGGCGGGTGGATCACGAGGTCAAGAGATTGAGACCCTCCTGGTCAACAGGGTGAAACCCAGTCTCTACTAAAAATACAAAAATTAGCTGGGCATGGTGGTGCGCACCTGTAGTCCCAGCTACTCGAGAGGCTGAGGCAGGAGAATTGCTTGAACCCAGGAGGCGGAGGTTGTGGTGAGCCGAGATCGTGCCATTGCACTCCAGCCTGGGTAACAACAGCGAAACTCTGTCTCAAAAAAAAAAGCCTTCAAAGAAAACTAAATGAAGATACCTCCCCAGATGTTTACTCAGAGATGTATTAGTACTTAACATACAATAGGAAAATCGAGCCCGTTATTCATGTTACACAGAAAGTCTCATTGAACTCAAGCACATTTTATGAAGTTGGCATCAACATTCCTTCAAGGAATTCCTGCAGCTGGAAGGATTGTTTCTTACGAGGATTCTCTCACCACAATAATAGCTTTCACTCCAGGGAGGAAGCTGTATTCCCTTCATGCTATTGCTAGTATTTTTAGACTATTAAACTCTTCAGTTGCTGAAGGATATCCATTTACCATATATTTACTGGGCTAGCCATATGGGTAGTCAGTGAAGGGTGAAGGGCATTGTTGGTGTTCTGAGTGTCTGAGACATCTTTAATCCAAAGATCTCAAAGCAGTCCATCAACTAGAAATCACTCCCCAACCTGCTGCAGCTTCTTTAGAATGTACGAAATATTGGCCTAGTTGTCAGTCATTAGGTAAATTTTTAGGTTTTTTGTTTGTTTTTATTTTTAAGACAGGAGCTCACTCTGTCATCCAGGCTAGAGTGTCGTGGTGTGATTGTGGCTTACTGCACAGTCTCAACCTCCCAGCTCAGGCCATCCTCCCACCTTAGTCTCCTGAGTAGCTAAGACTACAGGTGTGCATCCCCACACCCCACTAATTTTTTAATTTTTCTTTTTTTTTTTTTTTTGAGACAGAGTCTTGCTCTGTTGCCCAGGCTGAGTGTAGTGGTGTGATCTCGGCTCACTGCAACCTCTGCCTCTGGGATTCGAGTAATTCTTCTGCCTCAGCCTCCTGAATAGCTGGGATTACAGGTGTACACCACTATGCCTGGCTAATTTTTGTATTTTTAGTAGAGATGGGATTTCATCCTGTTGGCCAGGCTGGTCTCGAACTCCTGACCTCAGGTGATCCTCCCACATTGGCCTTCCAAAGTGCTGGGGTTACAAATGTGAGTCATTGTGCCCAGCCTTTTTTTTTTAAGCCTTCCAGAGACTGTTATTCTTTGGGAGGATCCCCAAGGAATGAGATGTAACCATTCCCAACTTATAAAACCAGCCCTACTATTTCTTTCTTGAGGTGGGTTAGTGATGTTCATGCAGATTCTCACATTGAAAACGAAATTGGCCATTGTTCCAGAGTGGCCAAAATCTAACTTTGAACTGTGAATGGTTTGACAGTGTTCATTCTGTTAATGGCTGGCAACTGCCATGGAAACCACGTCATGCATCTCCTGGAATAAGCAGAGTTATATTTCCAGAATAATAACTAATTATTCTGGAATGATCTAACACTTTCAGATGTTAGATGACGTCCAGAGTTGTCGTCCTTCGGCCCAGGTCATCTGCAGTTTGCTTTTTGTCTGCAGTCCTTTCCGTTATCTGTGTTTTGCTTTTCTCTGTCTCTGTGGTTGGTTGTATAGTATGTGAGAAAGCCAGCCCGTATTAAAGCTGTAATATGGGCAAGATCATGAAAAACTAGCAAAGGTTTAGAACTGTCACAGAGCAGAGAAGACTAAGGACACCTGATGCAACGTGGAATCTCGGATTGAATCCCGGAACAGAAGAAGGGTGTTCATAGAAACACTAGTGAAATCTGAACCCTAGGTTTAATTAGTAGAAATGTACCAATATTGGTTTTTGAGATTTGGCGATATTCCATGGTTATATAAGATGCTAACATTGGGGGGACCTGGGTGTAGGCTATTCTAGAACTTTCTGTACTCTATTTGTAGCATTTCTAAAGTTCTAAATAATTTTCTAAAATTATTCCAGAATAAAAAGTTTACTAGCTAGACCCAAATGACACTTTTTTTTCTTTTTCTGAGATGGAGTTTTGTTTTTGTTGGCCAGGCTGGAGTGCAATGGTGCGATCTCGGCTCGCTGTAACCTCCGCCTACCGGGTTCAAGTGATTCTCCTGCCTCAGCCTCCTGAGTAGGTGGCATTACAGGCATGTGCCACCATGCCTGGCTAATTTTTTTTTTTTTTTTAGTAGAGGTTCTCCATGTTGTTCAGGATGGTCTTGAACTCCCGACCTCAGGTGATCCGCCCACCTCAACCTCCCAAAGTGCTGGAATTACAGGCGTGAGGCACTGCACCCAGCCCAGGTGACACTTTTTGAATGTCGTCACTTAACTGTCTTCATTTTATAGCAGGGAAACTGAAGCTTAGAGAGGTGAAGTGACTTGCATGAGGTCTCCCAGGAGGTTTGGGATCCTGTCTGTCCTTCCATTATGCCACCTAACTTTTGGAGAGCTCCTCATTCCTTTCATCAATAAAGTCAGTCTTCTTGGTGGTGGTTTTTTTGTTTTAGAGATGGGGTCTCGCTATGTTGCCCAGGTTAATCTGGAACTCCTGGGCTCAGTCGGTTTTCTTTTTTTTTTTTTTTTTTCTTTTTTGAGAAAGATGAGATAGAGTTTCGCTTTTTTTTTTTTTTTTTTGAGACGGAGTTTCACTCTTGTTACCCAGGCTGGAGTGCGATGGCGCGATCTCGGCTCACCGCAACCTCCGCCTCCTGGGTTCAGGCAATTCTCCTGCCTCAGCCTCCTGAGTAGCTGGGATTACAGGCACACACCATCACGCCCAGCTAATTTTTTGTATCTTTAGTAGAGACGGGGTTTCACCGTATTGACCAGGATGGTCTCGATCTCTTGACCTCGTGATCCACCCGCCTCAGCCTCCCAAAGTGCTGGGATTACAGGCTTGAGCCACCGCGCCCGGCCGAGTTTCACTTTTTTGCCCAGGCTGGAGTGAAGTGGTGTGATCTCAGTTCACTGCAACCTCCACCTCCCAGGTTCAAACAGTTCTCCTGCCTCCGCCTCCTGAGTAGCAGGGATTACAGGCGCTCGTCATCATGCCCGGCTACATTTTGTATTTTTAGTAGAGACGGGCTTTCCCCATGTTGGCCAGGCTGGTCTCTAACACCTGACCGCAGGTGATCCACTCGCCTTGGCCTCCCAAAGTGTTAGGATTACAGGCATGAGCCACCGCACCTGGCCGCTCAGTGTTCTGATTAGCATAGGGATAGTGGTCTAGTGAGCAGTAGTTATAAGGTCCACAAGCTGCATACGATACACTCTGTCCATGAGAAACATTGAACATGTCTGGTAGTTACCAACTGTAATGCAGCTTCAGATGCTGTGTTCCCAGATGCCTCTGCTGTAAGAGTTGCTGATAAGAAGAGCGGCTCATAGCTAGCGTAGTCCTGTTCCCCTCTCCAGATCATGTATTATGTTGAAAGGAAGATATAAATAATCAAGGCTGGCAGAGGCCTGTGGGAGCTGAGAATGAAATGCCCTGCCCTGCTAAGGGTCTTCACTGCTCCAGAAAGGCCAGCCATTCTGGTTTTGCTGTTAGCGCTGATTATGTACCAACTATTTGCAGAAATTGTGTAAAATAATGACTAAAAATGGAAGGACCTGCCATCTTTGGATTATTTGCCTAACTCATCCCAAAATGTAGCAGAGAGAAAGTAATTTTCAGCTATTAGTTCAGTCTGCAAGGATTAAACAGCTAAAATTCCTGAAAATGGATCTTTTCCTGCTGCAGCCTTTGTGAAGCCTCACGTTCTCCAGTTTGTTTGTTTGTTTTTCCTGCAGGGTTTGAGTCCAGGGTTTTAATTCCCAACATCTTAAAAACCTGTTTCTGAAAAAAATAGTAGTACGTGGGCATATTCATGGATCTGCTTATGTCACTGGTTAAAGTTATGGCGAGTCAAACTTTCATGAAATCTGCATTTTTTAAAAAACTAATATCCTATTGAATAGGACACTCAATTATAAAATTTCTATCTATCTAGGCAAGGTGTGATGGCTCATGCCTGTAATCCCAGCACTTTGGGAGGTCAAGGCAGGTGGATCACTTGAGGTCAACAATAGTCTAAGACGAGCCTGGCCAACATGGTGAAACCCCATCTCTACTAAAGATACAAAAATTAGCTGGACTTGGTGGCACAGGCCTATAGTTCCAGCTACTTGGGAGGCTAAGGCAGAATTGCTTGAACCCAGTAGGCAGAAGTTACAGTGAACCGAGGTTGCATCACTGTACTCCAGCCTTGGCAACAAAGCGAGACTCCATCTCAGAAAAAGTAAAAAATTGAAATAAAATAAAATCTCTCTATCCAGATCGGAACGGCCTGCATCATCTGGGCTATGTGGAAGGACTGTCTCCATTCAGACTTAGCCTCACACTTAGACCTTCTTGTCCTTGGTGATGGGTCGCTTCAGTCACCATCTGCTGGGTCCAGAGAAACTGGCTCCACAGTCAGGTCCACTGAATTGGGCTGTAAAGTCATGAATAATTTTTTAAGTTTTTTTGTTTGTTTGAGACAGAGGCTTGCTTTGTCACCCAGACTGTAGTGCAATGGTGCGATCTTGGCTCACTGCAACTTCGACCTCCTGGGTTCAAAACAATTGTCCTGCCTCAGCCTCCTGAGTAGTAGCTGGGATTACAGACACATGCCACCATGCCCAGCTAATTTTTGTATTTTTGGTAGAAACTGGGTTTCACCATGTTGGTCAGGCTGGTCCCGAACTCCTGACCTTGGAATTCGCCCACCACAGCTTCCCAAAGTGCTGGGATTACAGGAGTGAGCCACCATGCCCAGCCTTATTTTTTTAAGTATTTTAAAGCATTTTTTCTGGATCTTCAAACTTACATGAAATAGTTGATTGCCTATATTTCCCTGAAGCTCTTTTTTTTATTTTTTGATGAAGGGAGGGGCTGACATGAAATTGAGAAGATAATGGAAACTTTGGAAAAACTACCTTGCTTTTGTCTACATCAAGATGGGTGGTATTGCAAAGTGAGGGTGCAGTAAACGGGTGACGCGCCCTCGAGGATTTTACACCTGGCCGGCAGGAACACATCCTGTTCATGAAGTAGAACCCAGGTCACAGAGCAATCACTGTCATGCCACTTAGGACCTTTAGTTTGTTCTTGGATGAATTAACGGTCTTTTTATTTTAAACCTTCCTTAAAAAGAAACACTTCTCCCTTTTTTTTTTTTTTTTTTTTTTTAGCAATTATTGATTCATACTGGGTTGTTACAGGAGAAAACGTTGTTTTCACTATTTTTAATGTTCACCTCCTAAAAGGAGTGGACAGATTCCTAGGATTTTCTGGATAAGTTTTTGTATTTATTTTTCTATTTATTGAAAAATAAAGTCAGGTTGCACAAAGCCTGTAATATCTCATTTATATTGAATGTGTGTGTGTGTGTGTGTGTGTGTGTTTATGTACACACATGCTCACATACATAGGTACATACACGTGCATAGAGAAGTTTTAGGAAGAGATATTAAAAAAAATTGAGTGTTAGCCTGTGAGGAGAGAGAACATGGGTAATGGGAATCACATACTTTTTCATTCCCTATCCTTTTTTTCTGATTTTTTGCCATAAGTTTGTATTTTTTTAAATAATTTTTTGAAACTTGAAATTTCCCAGGAAACTTCTTCTCACGTCACACCTTTGTAGATACTCTGTGAGCTGCATCTCAAGACTTCCCAGTATTCCTCCCACTGATAGGCGGAATCTGCTTTTGTACACCCCTGCCTCCTCCCGCAATCCATCTGACAGCTTTGGTCCTGACAGAAAGAGACTGACCACTTTTTCCCGTTCCCATGCTGTGTTTCTCGCTGGTGCATACCATTTTGCACCATAAACAGGACGCTTAGAAACCGTGCAGGGCAGTTGCCTCTTTCACAGATGGAAGCCTGCGGCGCTGCAGTGTCTCCCTCCTCGTGTTTCTTTCCACTTCTCTGAAACCTCCACTAGATTGTCTTCCTTTTGAAGAAGGGCTGAACTGGAATTGGAATGCCTTATTCTCTCTCTCTCTCTCTCTCTGTCTCTCTCCCTCTCTCTCTCTCTTTCTCTCTTTCTCTCCCCTCCCCTCCCATCCTTCTGAGTTTCTAGCTCTTGCTGCCCAGGCTAGAGTGCAATGCTGCAATCTTGGCTCATTGCAACCTCCACCTCCCACATTCAAGTGATTCTCCTGCCACAGCCTCCCATGCAGCTGGGATTACAGGCATGCCCAACCACACCAACTAATGTTTTGTATTTTTAATAGAGATGGCTTTCACCATGTTGGCCAGGCTGGTCTCAAACTCCTGACCTCAGGTGATCCACCCACCTCAGCCTCCCAAAGTGCTGGGATTACAGGTGTGAGCCACCATGCCCTGCCTGGAATGCCATATTTTCTCAGATTCGACATCACCATGTGTCCCCGAGTGTCCCTGAGTTCAATGAGGTCTGCTCTTTTGTACCTGAGTATTATTACACCAGCCTATAACTGACAGCCCACATTCTAAGGTTCATATACTGTTGTAAGAAGAGTCCCATGATTCTAAAAACACTGAGACCTGCTGGACACGGTGGCTCATGCCTGCAATCCCAGTCCTTTGGAGGCTGATGTGGGAGGATCCTTTGAGGCCAAGAGGTTGAGGCCAACTTGGGCGACATAACAAAACCCCATCTCTACAACAACAAAATAGAAACACCCAGACCTGACAGCTTGAGATGTTTGGTCCAAGAAGCTCAAAAGGAGTCTCTAGTGATTGTCCCAGACCACTAGGGAAAGCCAGCTTGCCTTCATCCTGATATTTAATATTTGTTATCTGAGATTCATAAGGAAATTTACACTATGAAATTTAAGGTGACATTTTCCTTGTAAGATTTTTGCTGTCTCAAAGATACGTTGCTACAATAAAGAATGTTAAAGAATGTTTAACTCTGGAGAGCTGAGGAAAAACTCATTTCAACCTTGGGAAGGGCCAGGAGGGCAGCAGAGCTCTCCCTCGCCCAGGCCTGAGCCATCAGATGGCGGAACTCATGGTTTGGGGTACTTCCTGGAGAAAGGACATGGCCAGACCCCAGGCAGCATGTACACACCAGAATCAGTGACTGCAGCACTTTGTGTACATTTCCCTCACCTCCCGGGTCCTCAACTGTCTTCCTGTCTTGATTCTGCATATAGGTTGTGGAAAGGAGGAGAACCCCAGCTGAAATTCGAGAGGAGTTTGAGCGACTGCAGAGAGAGAGGGAAGAGAGGAGACTGCAGCAGCGAACCAATCCCAAGGTAAGCCAGGGGCCAGGTTTCCTCATAGGACACCTCATGAAGAGGCTTCATAACCAGAAGCGAGGTATGACATAATAAGGTTCTGGTGGCTTGTTAAAGTAAAAAACATGCAAAGCTGGTGGAACAAAATTTTGCTTGTATTATGTAAAAGTGGTAATCTTTATGGAAATCACCTCCCTAGCAGCCATCAGACACACTGCTGCTGATCTCCAGGAGGTGAATGTTTTATACCATGTGGAGGGAAGACAAAGCCAGTCTCCTGCTTTTTCCAGAAATCGGGGAGGTTTGCCAAGCACATACACAGGCTGGTTGTCCAAAGCTGTTTCCTCCGACTATGCTGACCAAGTCCTTGACACTGGAAATCAGAGGACAGCCACCTAACCACCTAAGCATAGAGGCAGCAGAAGTCCTTGCTTACCCATCAAGATGTGCAGCGCTAGGCCGGGCGCGGTGGCTCAAGCCTGTAATCCCAGCACTTTGGGAGGCCGAGGCGGGTGGATCACGAGGTCAAGAGATCGAGGCCATCCTGGTCAACATGGTGAAACCCCGTCTCTACCAAAAATACAAAAAATTAGCTGGGCATGGTGGCACGTGCCTGTAATCCCAACTACTTAGGAGGCTGAGGCAGGAGAATTGCCTGAACCCAGGAGGCGGAGGTTGCGGTGAGCCGAGATTGCGCCATTGCACTCCAGCCTGGGTAACAAGAGCGAAACTCTGTCTCAAAAAAAAAAAGATGTGCAGCGCTAAATGATGCAGAGGGCTCGGGGCATGTCCACATTGCCCTGAGCAGACGGCCCTGCTCACATCACCCCAGGGCATTGGTGCCATGACCACTGGTCACTGGGTTGTTTGAGCAGCAGAGTCATCCCAGATGCCTGATGGAGTTTAAGTCCTTTAACCGAGTGACACTACTGAGTCAGAGTTACTTTTCAGTCCTAAGCATGCTGTCTTTTTCCTTCAGTTTGCTGGGGAGATTGTTCTGCATGTGTGCCCCAGCTCTGTGGAAAATAGGATAGCTTGGTCACTGTGAGATGCCAGTTGTACTGAACAGCTAATTAAACATGGCACGGTGTATTGTTCAGCTGTGTTTAAAAAGAGGGCTTAGTGGCCAGACCCTATCAGTGTGGCCAGGAGAGGCTGGCAGATAGCCTGTATGAATCATGATAAGGAGCTGGGAGCCCCCGGTCTTCTATCAACCTCTTCCATGATCTGTCAACTCAGCAGTGTTGTTGGAAGGAGAGCAGAAGCCATACAAAGTAATAAGAAGCATTATTATTTTCTTTAAACCTTGTAAAGAAAAAGAGCAGACCGGGTATGGTGGCTCACGCCTATAATCCCAGAACTTTGGGAGGCAGAGACGGGCAGATCACCAGAGGTTGGGAGTTTGAGACCAGCCTGAGCAACATGGTGAAATCTGTTTCCAAAAAAAGTCAGCCAGGTGTGGTGGTGCATGCCCACCAGCCTTCCAGGTAATTCCAGCTACTCGGGAGGCTGAAGCAGGAAAATTGTGTGAACAGGGGAGGTGGAGGTTGCAGTGAGCCGAGATCATGCCACTGCACTCCAGCCTGGACAACAGAGTGAGACTGTCTCAAAAAAAAAACAAAAAAAAAGAAAAGAACAAATGCTAGCTTAAACTGGGATGCATGGTAAGATAAACCTCTGATGAAATACATTCACAGGAGTTTTTTTTTAAGACACAGCATTTAAAGGACCATATATCCAGAACACATCCATCTATTTGAATCCCACATTTTTTTTTAATTAATTTATTTTTTTGAGACAGTCTCACTCTGTCGACAGGCGCCAGGCTGGAGTGCAGTGACGCAGTCTCAGCTCACTGCAACCTCTGCCTCCCGCATTCAAGCAATTTACCTGCCTCAGCCTCCCGAGTAGCTGGGACTACAGGCGTGCACCACCACACCCAGCTAATTTTTTTATATTTTTAGTAGAGATGGGGATTCACTATGTTGGCCAGGATGGTCTCCATCTCTTGACCTCGTGATCCGCTCATCTCGGCCTCCCAAAGTGCTGGGATTATAGGTGTGAGCCACTGCGCCCAGCCTGAATCCCACATTTCAAAGTATATTTGACCAGATAAAAGTATGGATGGGAATGAAGCTTGTGTATCATCCGTTATCATATGTAATATGTATGTAATAAATAATTTAATTATCTTGGAAAAAAATGTGTATTTGAAAAGCTAATACCTCCACTCCCATTACGTACTCTCCCCAACAGGTGAGGCCCTCAAAAGTGCAGGGTTACCTTTTGGTCAGATGTCAGATGGAGGTAGAGAAAACCCTGGATGAACCAAGTCAGGGAGTTTGGGATAATTGGGAGAGTTGAAAATCTCCAAGGTGCCCTGTGGCCGGTGCACCGGGGGGAGGTCCGGTTTGGAAGGTCGGTATTGGCAGATGAGGTGGGGCGGGTGAGGCGGGAGTGCCTGGCAGGAGCAGGCTGTTCCTTCGGTGTTTTTGCTTTTCTGGCTGGAGGTTTGCTGTGTTCAGAGCAGTGAAAGGGAAAGAGAACCTTGCTGTCATCCTGCGTCTGTGTCCTATGATCAAATCGGCCATCTGGGGGTGTGTGGCAGTTGCTTATTGGGATTCTATGCAAATGTGTCTGCAGGCCATGTTTCTGTGGAATGAGGGAGCACAGCTGTGACCATCTCACACAGGCATGCAAGTTATTTTTAAAATGTCCTGTACTTTGCTACTTCCATAAAACTGCTTCCAAATAAATAAAACATTTTCTAATCAGAAATATTGAGTGATAACCAGATGTTGGCTGTTCAGCATTTTAAGGAGAGGATTTGGGGTAGATCTTTCATTTCATTTCCGAAGGCTTTGTTTTTTGTTTTTTGTTTTTCCTTGTGCTTCTCAAGATGAGCGGACATCCTTGTCCTGAGGAGAAAAGGATGATCTCCTCTTTCAGAAGACCATGGAGGCTAGGCATGGTGTTACATGCCTGTAATCCCAGCACTTTAGGAGGCCAGGGTGGGCAGATCACTTGAGTTCAGGAGTTCAAGACCAGCCTGGGCAACATAACAAGACCCCTGTCTCTACAAAATATTTACAGATTAGCTGGGCACAGTGGCACATACCTGTAGCCCAAGCTACTTGGGAGGCAGACGAAGGAGGATTGCCAGAGTTCGAGGCAGGAGTTCGAGGTTGCAGTGAGCTGTGATTGCACCACTGCACTCTAGCCTGAGCAGCAGAGCAAAGTCCTGTCTCAAACAAAAGATCATGGGCAGAAGGACAGTTTTGATGACGTGGGAATCAGCCTGTCAGCTGGATTTCCCCATAGAGGACCCCAGCCCAGAGGGGGTTGCAGGCTGTGTCCCATGCATACTACTGCTGCCCAGAACGCAGGTGCATGTTTCTCTCCGTTTCCATCAATAAGAGCAGGTTAGGTAGGGATTTCCAGTAGGTTGATATATCTACCAAGCAGAAAGGCCTAGCGAGAAGCACAGGTTAGAAAGAACGACGGCCACCAGGAGTCAGGACACAGCAAACCGTGTGGCAGTGCTTCATTTTCTCTTTTGTAAAACAAGGGCATCTGTCCTGACTACCATGGCAGGTTGTTAAAAGATTGAAAACACATGAAAGAGATGTTAACTTATTAGGGAAAGATAATCTTGCTATATAAATGCAATGTGGTACTGGTGCCAAATGACATTCAGAACTAAATGTTGCGGTGGTGGTTCATTCAACACTGAGGAGGAGGCCGGGCACGGTGGATCACGCCTGTAATCCCAGCACTTTGGGAGGCCGAGGTGGGTGGAACACGAGGTCAGGAGATCGAGACCATCCTGGCTAACATGGTGAAACCCTGTCTCTACTAAAAATACAAAAAATTAGCCACGCGTGTTAGTATGCGCCTGTAGTCCCAGCTACTCTGGAGGCTGAAGGAGGAGAATCACTTGAACCCGGGAGGCGGAGGTTGCAGTGAGCCGAGATCAAGCCACTGCACTCCAGCCTGGGTGACAGAGCAAGACTGTCCCAAAATAAAACAAACACACACTAAGGAGGAAATTCAGGAATGGTGGGGCCTGTGAGCTGGGATTTGAAAACGGCCCTTGAACAATTCCCACAGCCTTTGTCTGGGGCCAGGTCTGGTGCTGTTTGCAGTGTGGCTGCCTGTGATATGGGCTTGGGCTTGTATGGAATGTGCTGTGCAAGGCACCACAGTGCCCAGGAAGGAACGAGTAGAATCCCCAGCCCCGGGTGTGTCCACTTTGCCTACTGGCTTCAGCTGATAGAACATGTGCCTGCGCACACCCACATGCATGAACACAGACACATCCATGTATGGGAGAGCCTTGGTCTTGGAGTCAAGGGCCCTGCATCCAGCCTCAGATTCCACCTTCCTGTCTGTGTCCTTGATCAAGTCCCTTCTGTAGCCTTAGTTCAGTTTCTGCTTCCATGAAATGGGAGGCCCAATTTCTGGGTTAAGTCTTTGGACCCCACAGTCCTTAGCTCTAGCTGCCTGATTTCTGCGTTTGCTTTGCCCTGTGGGAGTAAATTCCTATCCATATGTCCTGCTGGAAAATGCCAGCCTCTGGTAGCTGGGGTCCCAGTATCTTTAGGGTCCTCCATGTTGAACTGGTATTGGAGAGAGAATTGGTGGCTGAACAGGACATGGAGTTCATCCCTGAGGGTAATATGTGAAACTGGACCCCGACTGGAGCATCCTGGGCATTGCCCTGCCGTCTTTGGATTTCTGTTTTATTTGCACAGTGCGTCCACATTTCTTGCATTTTAAGGACTCGAGATCATGTAACAGTGTCGTTCTGTACTATACTCACTTCGTATTGATTATTTTAATTCCTGTTTTCCTTAATACCCACAATCTTCTCCCTCTATGGATGGCAGCCACTGAGCATCTTTAGAAGGCAACTTAACCCCAGGCAGCTTGTCCAATTTCATTGCTGCCTCCTTCATGGACTTGTTTAGATCCTGTGTGGAGCAGATGATTAAGTAAGGATTGTTTGGGGATACAGGGGCAAAGGAGCTTGACTGTCTCCGCAGGCATATATTACTTTAGAGCTTTGACCCTACAACAAAATAGTTCCATGGAGATTTATGTTATTTCCTTGGCCATTTTTGCTATTATCGAGGTTGATACACACTCCTTGGCAAGACCTCCTCTCTGATCTAAAAAGCCCCATCATCAGTGTGGTTTGTGTAATAGCTGAGAAACACAATTCCACTTTATCAGAAAAAAATTTAAATGATGTATCAGCCAGGTACAATGGCTCACACCTGTAATCCCAGAACTTTGGGATGCTGAATTGAGTGGATCAGCTGAGGTCAGGAGTTCTAGACAGGCTGACCAACATAGTGAAAACCCATCTCTACTAAAAATACAAAAATTAGCTGGGTGTGGTGGCAGGTACCTGTAATGCCACCTACTTGGGAGGCTGAGGCAGGAGAATTGCTTGAACCCAGGAGGTGGGAGTTACAGTGAGCCATGATGACGCCACTGCACTCCAGCCTGAGCGACAAGATCGAGACTCCATCTCTAAATAAATAAATAAATAAATAAAATGTATCAAGAGCCTGGGCAACATGGCAAAATCCCATCTCTACCAAAAAAAGAAAATTAGTTGGGTGTGCTCCTGTAGTACCAGCTACCCAGGAGGCTGAGGCAGGAGGATCACTTGAGCCTTAGAGGCAGAGGTTGCAGTGAGCCAAGATCCCACCACTGCACTCCAGCCTAGGTGACAGAGAGAGGAGACCCCATCTCAAAAAATAAATGAATAATGTATCAAGGAAGGCATATAACCATAAAAATATTTTCAAATGACAAAATGTTTTCACAAAGATGTAAGCATGCATCACTTGTTTTTTGTTTGTTTTTGAGCCAGTCTCATTCTGTCACCCAGGCTGGAGCGCAGTGGTGCAATCTCAGCCCACTGCAACCTCCACCTCCCTGGTTCAAGCTATTCTCCTGCCTCAGCCTCCTGAGTAGCTGGGACTATAGGCGCTCGCCACCACAACCGACTAACTTTTGCATTTTTAGTAGAGACAGGGTTTCACCATATTGACCAGGCTAGTCTCGAACTCCCGACCTTGTGATCCACCCACCTCAGCCTCTTAAAATGCTGGGATTACAGGTGTGAGCCCTTGCCCAGCTATCACTTGATTATTTTTCAAGGATTTTGGGGTTGCCCTGGCTAATGACTATAGCCAGCAAAGTTCGCCTGTGGTTATGACCTCAGTCTGTTCTGTGGAAGTGATTCTGTGTCCTAAAACTGACTCGACTTGACTGAGAGGATGACAGAGCAGAAGATGGGCTGTTTCACCCGTATATTTGTTGAGTGTAGTGGCAGGAAGGGGCAGTTCCCCATCTGCAGAAATGGGCTGCTGTTGCGATTGGAGAATGTGGGAGTTTGTCATGTAAGGAGAAGGGAGCCAAGCCTGGTTAATCAGGTCTGGGAAGGTGCTGTGACATGAAACTTGAGACTCTGGAGAAGAGTGGTCTTGACAATTGGGGTAGTAGGCACAGAGGGATTCAAAAGTAAACAGCTGTTTGTCTTGAAGTGAGGGCTCTTTCACCCCCTGCATCAGCTTCATCACTTACAAACAAGGTTTCCGAATTAAAGACTAAAGTTTATACAGGGAGAACAGGCTCTGACTTCCATTTGAGATAAAGTGATGCTGTGGGAACAGTCTTGAGTGCTGTCCTGGATTCATCAGTTATAAAACAGGTGAATCTCACATTGCCTCATATCACCTCTTTTGGTGGGATTTTCAGTTAGTAAAGAGTTCCCTTTGAGATTGCAGTTGACAGAAATTTTGTGTTATCCTCATGGCCAGATAAATGTAAACCTGAAAGTTACTCCGCCTGGGTGTTGGCGAATGTGGTCAGTTGATCGTGACCATCGCTACACAGTAGCTACATGTATCAAATCATCACACTGTACACCTTACATTTTTTAAAAAAGATTTGAAACCGAAAAATAAAGAATTTAGGCTTGAGTTAATTTTTGTATAAGGTGTAAAAAAAAATAAAAATAATAAATTAAAAAACATTTTTCAAGAATTTAGAATGGTACATTCCTGGCTGAGTAGACAACTGATTCTACTCAGCGAGTACAAACGCATCATTTCCTACCTGGTAAGAAGTTTCTCATTGTGGGAGGAGGGCTGTAACCCATGCTCAGAATTTCCGAGTGATGTCAGTGAAGACGTGATTATCACAGTCACAGTTGACCCAAGCAGAAGGTTCTGAAAGAGCCCAGTGAACAGGAATGAAGGGATTAAACTACAAAATAAGATTCAACAGGGAGAAATGTGCTAGCTAAGAAAAGAGGAAAACAGGGAAAATGGTCATCTTTCATTGATTTGCTTTAATATTAGCAATTTTGTGGGTTGGGAGTGGGTAAAAGTGATTGGTTTATTCACGAAGAAATTTAATTTGGGTGCCTGTAATGTGCCAGGTACTTTAGGACATTCAGCAGAAAATAAAACCGCTTAATCCCTTTGTGAAGCTTAATGATCTAGTTGAGGGACAGAGAATCTGCAATAAATGCAGTATATAAATTATGTGTTAGAACCGGGGATGTGGCTCACACGTGTAATCCCAGCACTTTGGGAGGCTGAAGAAGGCAGATCACCTGAGGTCAGGAGTTCAAGACCAGACTGGCCAACATGGCAAAACCCATCTCTACTAAAAATACAAAAATTAGCTGGGCTTGGTGATGTGCTCCTGTAGTCCCAGCTACTCGGGAGCTGAGGCAGGAGAATTGCTTGATCCCAGGAGGCGGAGGTTGCAACGAGCCGATATCGCACCACTGCACTCCAGCCTGGGCAACAAAAGCGAAACTCCGTCTCAAAAGAAAACAAAAAACAAAACACTTTTTTATAGGCAGAGTGATAAGAGCGAAACTCTATTTAAAAAAAAATTTTTTTTTTTAAATTAGCCAAACACAGTGGCATGCACCTATAATCCCAGCTATTCAGGAAGCTGAGGCAGGAATATCCCTTGAGTCTGAGAGCCTGGGGCAACAGTGAGCTATGATCAAGCCACTGCACTCCAGCCTGGGCAGCAAAGACCCTATCTCTAAAAAAAAATAAAATAATTTAATTTATTTCAATTATATCATTGTTTGAAGTATTTTTTAGGGAACCTTGGTTTCATTATATCAGAAACCATAAATAGTTTATTCAAAAGGTAGTTGAAAAATAGAATATTAGGACAGGTGCAATGGCTCACGCCTGTGATCCCAGCATTTTGGGAGGCTGAAGCAGGAGGATTACTTGAGCCCAGGAGTTGGGAGATCAGCCTGAGCAACATAACAAGATTCCATCTCTACAAAAAATACAAAAATTAGCCAAGGGTGGTGGTGTGCACCTTTAAGTCCCAACTACTTGGGAGGCTGAGGGAGGAGAATCACTTGAGCCCAGGAGTTTGAATCTGCAGTGAGCTGTGTTTGTGCCACTGTACGATAGCTTGGACAAGACCCTCTCTCTCTCTCTTTTTTTTTTTGAGATGGAGTTTTGCTGTTGTTACCCAGACTAGAGTGGAATGACACAATCTTGGCTCACCGCAACCTCCACCTTCTGGGTTCAGGCAATTCTTCTGCCTCAGCCTTCTGAGTAGCTGGGATTTCAGGCACGTGCCACCATGCCCAGCTGATTTTTGTATTTTTAGTTGAGACTGGATTTCACCTTGTTGACCAGGATGGTCTCGATCTCTTGACCTCATGATCCACCCGCTTCGGCCTCCCAAAGTGCTGGGATTATAGGCGTGAGCCACTGCGCCCGGCCAAGGACCCTGTCTCTTAAAAAGTAAAAATAAAAAAAATTTTTCTTAAGAAAACATGTACCTATATGTATAATTAAAATTTTTAAATTACATTGATTATGTGAACATTAAGAGTAGGAATCAGTCTGTTCACCCACCCTGCCTGTCTCCAATATCGGTGTTCTGATTATGTACTGCTGTATAACCATTTCAAAACTTGGTGGCTTCCAACAACACTTCAGTACTCTCTCACAGTTCTGTGGATTGGCTGGGACTTGACTGTGACAGAATGGTGGCCACAGGGGTTGCAGGCAGATGGCAGCTGGGTCTGGTCCGCTGCAGGCTTGCTGGTCTGCATGTCAGCAGTAGCTTCTGCATCCCTGTCTCACGCACCTCAGCAGGGGTGGCTGGTGTCGCTGTCTCTCCAGGCACCTCTCCCCAAGCTAGCTTGGGCTTCCTTGCCAACAGCAGTCTCTGGGTAGTTGGACTTGATATGTAATCGCTAGTGCCCCTCAGATAGTGCATTTTAAAGACCTGGGCCAAGCTGCAAGGCTTCTTGTGAGTCGGTCTTGAAGTCAGCACCATCACACCCATGCATTCTTTTGGACAAAAGCAAGTCTGAGAGCTGGTTCAGGATCAAGGAGAGGGCTCTGTACCAGGGCATGAGTACCCACAGACATGGCTCCTCCAGAGGCCTTTAATCTAACTTCCACATTGTGTCACACTATTTTGTGAAGATTGTATTTCCAGTCTTTTTCTTTCATAACATTGCCTACCATCTTTATGAAAGTTGCATTTATATTTAGCAAATTTTATTTTACTTTATTTTGAGACAGGGTCTCATACTATCACCCAGGCGAAAATACAGTGACACAATCACGGCTCACTGCAACCTGGACCTCTCGGCTCAAGAAATCCTCCCACCTCAGTCTCCCAGGAGACTAGGGCCACAGGTGTATACCACCACTCCCAGCTAAACTTTTCTTTTTTTAATTGTTTTGTAGAAACAGTCTCACCATGTTGCCCAGGCAGGTCTCCAACTTCTGGGCCCAAGCAATCCCTCCACCTCAGCCTCCCCAACGTGCTGGGATTGCAGGTGTGAGCCACAGCACCCAGCCAAAGTTTTTGACATATTTAATTGATTTTTCTCTGCATATCATATTTTCTTCTTTCTTTCTTTCTTATTTTTTTTTCTTACTGTTCTCTGAAGTGAATGAATTGAACCAAATGCCTATCATATTTTCAATTTAGAAAATACTCTCTCGGGCCTGGTGCAGTGGCTCATGCCTATAATCTCCACACTTGGGGAGGCCGAGGTGGGTGGATCACTTGAGTCCAGGAGTTCAAGACCAGCCTGGCCAACATGGTGAAACCTTGTCTTTACTAAAAATACAGAAATTAGCCAGGTGTGGTGGTGTGCACCTGTAATCTCAGCTACTCGAGAGGCTGAGGCAGGGAGAATCACTTGAACCCAGGGGATGGAGGTTGTAGTGAGCCAAGATAGTGCCACTGCACTCCAGCCTGGGTAATAAAGCAAGACTTTGTCTCAAAAAAAAAAAAGAAAGAAAATACTCTCTCAATTCTCAATTTCTTCATATTAGAACATAAAAATATCTTGGCCCACATATTTTGACAGGTATTGTCTTTTTAACTTCATTCAGAATAGTTTTCTTTGACACATTTTTATAAATCATCTTTATTTATGATTTTTTTTTAATGTCTTGTCAAATTTAAATGCTACAAAACTGTAGACCTTTTCAATTCAATTTTCTTCTAGGACAGAATATAAATTTACCCAATTAAACATGACAGCTCCACCAAAAGATTCGTACCCAAAATAAAGATACTCCAAAATGCCATTATGGAATTTCAGAATTATATATTATAAACCATTTGAGCTCTTATTTATTTTGTATGGCTTTTTTTCTTCCTAGAAAGATTAGTTTCAGAGTATTTTTGGTTACAAGCTTTATTTTCAAGGATTGTAATTTTTTTTTTTAAGACAGAGTTTCACTCTTGTTGCCCAGGCTGGAGTGCAGTGATGCGTGCGACCTTGGCTCACTGCATCCTCTTCCTGCCGGGTTCAAGTGATTCTCCTGCCTCAGCCTCCCGAGTAGCTGGGATTACAGGTGCGTGTGCCCAGCTAATTTTTGTATTTTTAGTAGCGACAGAGTTTTACTATGTTAGCCAGCTGGTCTCAAACTCCTGACCTCAGGTGATTCACCTGCCTCAGCCTCTCAAAGTGTGAGCCACTGCACCTGGCCATGAATATACAGCGGTTCATGTAATGCCATGCAGGTTTTTTTTATTATTCAGAACCATTGTCATCACAGAGATGTGTTTGTGCTATTACTCTGTGAATATAAAAAATTTGTGAATTTTGACAACTACAACTTCATTTTCCATGGGTAGAGTATCACAGCTTGTTTTGACACAATTATACATTATCTGTATCACTACAGCTAATTCTAGGATGTTTCTGCTCCATGGGTTTCTTGATTTAATAAGAATATTTTTTACCATAACACTATACTGCCTTAAAGTTGGCATTTGAATATCACCACAAAAACAAACACGTTTACCTTCAATGTGGAACTTCTTAATTGAGTTTATAGTAGCATTTATAATGTCAGGTGTTTCACCCTCAACAGAAATCAAATAATTATTAGGGTTAATACATTTTCAGATTGAAGTAGCTAATAGAAAGCTAGCATCAGCTGGGCGTGGTGGCTCATACCCGTAATACCAGCACTTGGGGAGGCCGAGGCAGGCAGATCACGAGGTCAAGAGATCGAGACCATTGTGGCCAACATGGTGAAATCCCATCTCTACTAAAATTACAAAAATTAGCCAGATGTGGTGGCCCTCATCTGTAGGCCCAGCTACTCGGGAGACTGAGGCAGGAGAATCGATTGAACCGGGGAGGTGGAGGCTGCAGTGAGCCGAGATTGCACCACTGCACTCCAGCCTGGTGACAGGGTAAGACTCTGTCTCGAAGAAAAAAGAAAACAAGCTAGCATCATTCACAGTTGGGACGTTGGGCTAATAGGACAACCAACACAGAAGCAGCTGTTGCTTTATCTTTCATTTATGCACTGCAGACCTTGGAATGGGAATGTGAGTGAAATTAATGTAGAGAAACTACCATTTGATCTAAATGAAAAATGCTTTTCACAGTTACATGTAAATACACCTGCTGCTGCAAGCCACTTCGAGGCGCAGTCTTAGAGGAATGACTGTGTTGACGCTAGTGCCTCGGCAGATCTGAGCTTGATTGTCACGTGCTGAGAGTGAGCTCTTTGGAAAAACATTTTATACGACTTACAAATTCATCAGCTCTCTGGGAAAATGGAAGTTTAATACTCAGTGTCATCTCTGCCTGAAGAGTCTATTGGAAAAGAAAGTGTTGCCAAACAGCAGCAAACACCTGTAGGTTTATATCAGTCATTGCCACTGTCAAGCCACTGCCTGATTTTTGTATGGCCTGTGAGCTAAGAATGGTTTTTACATTTTTTAATGGTCCAGAAAAACCAAAAGAATTATGTTTTGTGACATACGAAGGTTACATGAAATTCAGATTTCCGGGTTCATGAACAGTGTTTTCTCGGAACACAACCACACTCAGTCATTTGCTGCTACCTGGCTGCTTTCCCACTTCAGTAGCAGAGGTGAATTGCGACAGCAGACTGCACGGCCCACAGCACCAAAAATCTTCACTCCGGCTCTTCACAGAAACCATGTGCAAAGCCTGATGGGTATCATTCAACAGGCACAGAAACATTGTGGCAGGGCGCTCAGGGTGCTCTCTGACAGGCGCCGCAGCACAGGCCACCTGTGTTTCCCATTTTCATATGTATTTCGAGTTTCCTAGGGATGTGGCTGACCATGGGCTTGACAGCTTCAGCCATCCCACAGGCCAAGGCTCTGGCCACCACCAGCTACACCACGCAGCAGCATCTGATACTTCCCCACTACCGAGGCCAGGAGTGAGCTGCACCTCACCACTGTCAGCACGTACCACACACGCCCATCCTAGAAAGGGAGCTGCTTCCTGCAGTTCATCTGCAAAGAAATGGGAGAAGAGTGGTGGGCTCTAACCGGCCATCTCCTAAAGCCACTGTGCGCTTCACACATGAGATAAGACCATGGCAGATGCTAGACAAGTGACAGTCCATCTGCAAAACCGACTCTGGCATAAAAGTGAAAAGCTGGGCGAATGTTTAAACCAACAGAAACAACAGGTTAAACCCCACCTATAACACTCGAGACCACCCACACACCATCTGAACTCATCTGCCATTGCCCCCTCCGCTCTAGCCCTAAGGCCTCCTCGCCTCTCCACTGGGTGTTCACAAGGGCATCCTCATTTGATTCTTTGTTCCCACACCCCCTTCTCAGGCCCCTTTCTTGACCACTTAAAACACTCTCAAGCTACTTATGGGGTGGATAGAATTCACCAGGTAGTTTCACCAGCGTATACATGTCAAAAACTTATGGAATTCTGTACTTCAGATGGGTGCGGTTTATATTGTAATACATAAATTAAACCTCAATTGATTTTTTTTAATGGGCTGCAAAAAGTTTCATTTAAAATGTGTGTGGCCATGGTTTTATACACTGGATTAAGATACATGTCCATTTTTAAAGTTGTGACTATAAAAGAATAATAAACATTGATTTTCTCAGTGACAAGCATTTTTATCAGCAGAATTTTAGCTTAGAATTCCTTGAGTGAACAGTGTTCTGTTTCTCATAACTTAATTCTCAAGTTAATCTGAGAAGGTGGATTCATTTTTAAGTCTCCCATTTGTTTGTAATTTGTGCTGCTTCATCTTTGAAGATGTTTTTATTTAAAGAGTGTTCGAGTAGTTTTGTGGGATAAGGGTGTTTACAAAAAAGTGTTTAATCCGTGCAGCTAACTTCTAGGTGGTCTTATGCATTTCCGGGTCCTGTTTGGTCTCTGAAAATCAAACCGTGGAGCTGTTACTTCTCTGACTAGCACTTGTGTTTGGCATGTCATTGCTCTGCAGACACGCAGACCGGCTTTCCCGGTCAGATGATGTTTTCTAGCTCCGGACGTCTGTGGTACTCTGCAGTTGTTTGGTTTGGACTGTGACATTCATGCTTTGTGGGCTTCCTGGTGGAGTGTCCTTCCTAAACCCAGTGAACCCTGAAGTCTGATGACTTGTTCACTTCAAGCAAGCTGGCTGTTTAACTGTAGTATTGTCTTTCATTCCGCAAATACCACCCCTTCTGCTAACGGCTTATTTTTCTGCCCCAGGGAACCATCAGTGTTGGAGTAGACGCCACTGACCTTTTCGACCGCTATGACGAGGAGTATGAAGATGTGTCCGGCAGTGGCTTTCCACAGATTGAAATTAATAAAATGCACATATCCCAGTCCATTGAGGTAAAGCATACAACCACCTCTCTAAGTACAGCAAGGGCTTGAGTTAATGAGGCACAGCACACCAAGCAGCTAGAATGAGAGTCTGCCCAGGGTTTTTCTCATCTTTATTTATGAAAGGATGCAATTAGCCACTTAAAAAAGAAAGCGCTTCAGCCCCAGCCACGTGTTACTGCTGTGCTGGCATGTGGGCCCGCAGGAGTGTGGACTCGGGCACTGGGCTCCCAAGGCCTCAGGCCTTTCTAGCAGAGGGTGTGAATGGTCTGGGAGAAGTAGACGCCCAAGGTCATGGGGTCCTGGGAGAGAACGCAGACCTCCATGGATCATTCTAACAACCACTTTTAGTTTTAAGGCAGATTCTGCTAGGAGCCGTAAGGCTATAGCAGCTCCCATCCTGAGCCCTGGGCACATGAAAATGTCACCATTCTGCCCACTGTTTGGATGTGGCAAGGTCAGGCCACTCTCCTGAGCATTTATAATAGGTCTGTGTCTCCTCAGTTCATTAATTTATTATCAAATGCATCAGCCAACAGTGTGAAGTCCTAACTTGGGGAAATTTGTCCCCCCTAGAGCTCCCCGAGTCAGTTAATACAGAATACAGCTATGGGAAGGTCTTCAGTCCCCCCAGAACCCTGATGGCAACCGAGGACAGGAGAGGCCCAGATGTACCACAGAGGGAAGGCACACAGTGAAGTCCCTGTGCAGTCTGATACCATTGGGACATGCAGCCCCATGTTTCCCCTGATGTGGTGAAATTTGCCCATTAAAGCTTCTGCAAAACATATTATCCTCATGGTCACATGCAGACCAAATAACAAAGCGAAAGAAAAGTAAAGCTGCTGCAATAATTCTGCATCCATATGTACTTCTGAACAGCGGAGTCATCTGCACCTTTGGCCTTGGGCTCACAATGTGTTCTTTAGGCTGCGGCCATTGGCACTTCCTGTTGTTTTGATTCATTTATTACCAGCAAATATCATTTTTAGGCACCCTTGACAGCGACAGACACAGCCATCCTCTCTGGAAGCCTCTCAACCCAGAATGGGAATGGAGGGGGTTCCGTTAACTTTGCGCTCAGACGAGTAACTTCCGCAAAGGGATGGGGAGAGGTAAGAACGTCTGTTGGCTGAGTTGTGTTGTCTGTGCAAAGCCTTATTTCCGAACATTTACACTCTCAAAGTTCACCCCCAGAGCCACCCAGGGGGCCCTGTTGTTGTGCAACATGGTACCAAGTGTCAAACTTCAGTAAGTTGACTGGCCCTAAAAGGAAAATAGGTCTTATAAGCCTGGCCAACATGGTGAAAACCCGTCTCTACTAAAAATATGAAAATTAGCCAGGCGTGGTGGCACCTGCCTATCATCCCAGCTACTCGGGAGGCTGAGGCAGGAGAATCACGTGAACCCAGGAGGCAGAGATTGCAGTGAGTCAAGATCGCGCCGTTGCACTCCAGCCTGGGAGACAAGAGCAAAACTCTGTCTCAAAGAAAAAAGAAAGAAAAATATGTCTCATATCTGAGAAGTCCATCAGTCTGCCTCACAGTTTAAAATTAGGATAGAAAAACAAGGTTTCCTATGAGATGCCAACTTCCAGAAATCCAGGCCGTGCAACTCAGCATGTTTGTTCCCTTTGAGCAAAAAGCCTGTGGGCTAACTTTTCCCTGCACAATTCAGAAGGCAGGTGCTCTCTTCAGCGCAATGGTTCACTGACTGGTGGCCATGTAACCGCCAGTTCTGCTGAACAAATTGAGCTGCATCAAATTAACATTGAAGGGTTGCTTGAAAGACACCCAGACAAGTAAACACAGCAGCCAGGCTCAGCTGTGACTTCCAAGGCTGTGCAAGTGTGGAACAGCTGCTGAGTTTTAACCTCAGGCCCCTGAGGACCACCCCGGTCACCTGGGAGACATCTGGCGCAGGAAGAAAATAAAAAGCCGGGTGCAGTGGCTCACACCTGTAATCCCAGCACTTTGGGAGGCCGAGGCGGGTGGATCCCGAGGTCAAGAGATCGAGACCATCCTGGTCAACATGGTGAAACCCCGTCTCTACTAAAAACACAAAAAATTAGCTGGGCATGGTGGTGCGTGCCTGTAGTCCCAGCTGCTCAGGAGGCTGAGGCAGGAGAATTGCCTGAACCCAGGAGGCGGAGGTTGCAGTGAGCCGAGATCACGCCATTGCACTCCAGCCTGGGCAACAAGAACGAAACTCCATCTCAATTTAAAAAAAAAAAAAAAAAAAAAACGTCGGCAGCACATGTGGGGGCGGGGGGCACACCTGACTGCAGAAGGCGCTCTGCAGCTGAGGGCACTGCACCTGGAGGGTTGTGGGGAGCCAGTTGGTCTCTTCTGACCTCAGCCTGGGAAGCAAGGATCAGTGTTGAGCAGCTTTTTTTTTTGGAGAGACCCACTGAAACCTGGGTCTCCTTTGGATCTGTGGCAGCAGACATTTCTATTTGGCAGAGGTTAAAATGAGACATTAACAGTCTTCTGCCCCCTTCTTTTAGACCCCTGGCATGACAGTGAATTGAATGAAGAAATTATACCCAGAGGTACATTCCTGAGCCTGGGTTGCTGCTAAGAGATGAAACCCCATTAATGCCTTCTCTTCTCTTTTTCCTTTTTAAACAGTTGGAATTTGGAGCCGGAGACCTACAGGGGCCTTTATTTGGTCTCAAGCTGTTCCGTAATCTCACACCAAGATGGTAAATATGAAAGATAGCAGCTCCTCTTTGATGGTCTTCGTGGACTTATGAGACTAGAACTGCGTGTTCTTTTTATCACAGTCTTTGCCACTATTTTGTCTGTCCTTCAAGGTCACTGTGTACACCAAGGGCAAGTGCAGCACTGGCATGAAGCCCAGGCAGTGTGCAGGTGGGAAGAGGCTGGGTTGCGGGGACCGGACCTTTGTTCCAGTCCTGGCCCAGGCTGCATCCTCCAGGCCTCACACCTCCCTCACCTGTGCCACGGAAAAAGCGCCTTCAGGGAGAGTTGGTCAGTGAACAGACTTTTGGATCATTTATTTGTCCCAGAGAATGGCAGACTGCTTCGTCATCAGGTTGACTGACTTTTGCCAGAGATATAGTCCCCAGCCAGCCTCTCCTTCCTGTCATCTCTGCTGCTGCCATCATGTCGCACTCCTAGAACAGTGTATCCCTGTCTCTTTAGAGGGAGAGCAGTGTCTTTATTTCCCATACAGTGGGGGCAGTGTTGTCTGTATGAGCTCAGATAAAAGACTTGCTGGAGGGTGAATAACACCTCTTTCCTCTGGGGCAAGATGTAGCTAAAGGAGTCCTAGAATGGAGCACACGAAGCTTATTTCATTTCATTTTATTTTATTTATGAGGTGAGTTTCACTCTATCTCGCCCATGCTGTGTACAGTGGTGCGATCTTGGCTCGCTGCAGCCTCTGCGTCCTGGGTTCAAGTGATTCTCCTCTCAGCCTCCCGAGTGGCTGGGACTACAGGCCCATGGCACCACACCCAGCTATTGTACTTTTAGTAGACGGTTTCATCATGTTGGCCAGGCTAGCTCGAACTCCTGATCTCAGCTGATCCACCTGCCTCGGCCTTGCAAGCTACTGACATTACAGGCGTGAGCACCGCGCCTGGACTATTTTATTTTATTGTATTGCATTTTACTTTTAGAGATGAGGTTTTTGTTCTGTTGCCAAGGCTAGAGTGCAATAGCCCAATCATAGCTCACTGCAGCCTTGAACTTCCGGGCTCAAGCAGTCCTCCTCCCTCAGCCTCCTGAAAAACTAGGACTACAGGCACGTGCCAACATGCCTGGCTCGTTTTTTAGTTCTGTTTAGAGATGAGGTCTGCCTGTATTGCCTAGGCTGGTCTCCAGCTTCTGGTCTCCAGCAGTCCTCCCACCTTGGCCTCCCACAGCACTGAGATTAGAGGCATGAGCCACTTCACAAGCCTAGATACCTGTTTTGTTTTGTTTTTTGGTTTAAGACAGGTTCTCACTCTGTCACTCTATCTAGGCTGGAGCATAGTGGTGCAGCCTTGGCTCACTGCAGCCTCAACTTCCCAGGCTCAAGTGATCCTCCCGAGTAGCTAGGACTGTAGGTGTGTACCACCACACCTGACTAATTTTAGTAGAGATGTGGTTTCACCTTGTCAGCCAGTCTGGTCTCTAACTCCTGACCTCAGGTGATCCTCCCACCTTGGCCTCCCAAAGTGCTAGCATTAACAGGCATGAGCCACTGCACCCAGCCTGAGATACATGTTTGATAAGAAAGTTATTACAATTCCAGCCAGGCACAGTGGTGTGAATTAACTTTCTTATCAAACATGGACTCTAGGCAGGGCACAGTGGCTCGTGTCTGTAATCCCAGCACTTTTGGGAGGATCACCTGAGGTCAGGAGTTTGAGACCAGCCTGGCCAACATGGTAAAACCCCATCTACTAAAAATGCAAAACTTAATCGGGCGTGGTGACGCCTGCCTGTGTCCCAGCTACTCAGGAAGCCAAGGTGGGAGGGTCACCTGAGCCCAGGAGGTGACGCCTGCCTGTGTCCCAGCTACTCAGGAAGCCAAGGTGGGAGGGTCACCTGAACCCAGGAGGTGACGCTTGCCTGTGTCCCAGCTACTCAGGAAGCCAAGGTGGGAGGATCACCTGAGCCCAGGAGGCGGAGGGTGCAGTGAGCCAGGATCACACCACTGCACTCCAGCCTGAGCAACAGCAAAACTGTCTCAAAAGAAAGTTATTATACACTTCCAGTGAGACATGTATCTGTGTGCCTGCCAGGCTCTGCAGGGATTGACCCAATTGCCTGCCGTTGGGAGTCATCATGCAAGACAGGAGGAGGATGTGGCCTGTAGGGCAGGCGGAGGCTGCTCAAGCAGAGGCACCAAAGCAGTGCTTCTGACAGACGCACAAGGAAAGGAGTTGTCTGTGACTCTCACCTGCAGTCCCTGGGCTTTGGGAGGCTCGCTTGAACCCAGGAGGTCGAGGTTGCAGTGGCCCAAGATTGCACTACTGCACCCCAGCCTGGGCAACAGAGCAAGACTGCCCCCCCCCAAAAAAAATTTTTTTTTTTAAACAAGCCCACAGCACCCAGTATTCCCAGGCGGTCTCCCATCCAAGTACTAACCAGGCCCGACCCTGCTTAGCTTCCGAGATCAGACGAGATTGGGAGGGTTCAGGGTGGTATGGCCGTAGACAAAAAAATTTTTTTTTGAGATGCAAGGGGTGCAGGACATGCTGCTGTGGGGCATGACCTGGG
Source organism: Saguinus oedipus (assembly GCA_031835075.1). NCBI lineage: Eukaryota > Metazoa > Chordata > Mammalia > Primates > Cebidae > Saguinus > Saguinus oedipus. The sequence continues at coordinate 44,432,839 of CM063175.1, read as the reverse complement.
TGCTGCTCACAGCACAGCTCCACACGCCCTGCTCTAGGCAATTGGATTCAATAGGTCTGGGAAGGGGACTGGGGTTCATGCTTAGAATGGAACAGCAGGGGGAACAGTACACATCAGTGTTGTCCTGACCCTGTCAACTTAGATTGGTCACCTCAGATGCTGGTTAAAAGCTGCCTCGGAAACTCTGTCTCAAAAAAAAAAAAAAAAAAAAGCTGCCTCAGGGGCTGGGTATGGTGGCTCATACGTGTAATCCCAGCACTTTAGGAGGCCAGGTGAGACGATCACTTGAGCTCAGGAGACCAGCCTGGACAACATGGTGAAAATTTGACTCTACAAAAAATACAAAAATTGCCTGGGCACGATGGCTCACACCTGTATTCCCAACACTTTGGGAGGCCAAGGTGTGTGGATCACCTGAGGTCAGGAATTCAAGACCAGCCTGATGAACATGGAGAAACCCCGTCTCTAATAAAAATACAAAATTAGCCGGGCGTGGTGGCGCATGCCTGTAATCCCAGCTACTCGGGAGGCTGAGGCAGAATAGGGGTTCAAGCTACTCCCTTGAACCTGGGAGGCAGAGGTTGCAGTGAGCTGAGATCACGCCATTACACACCAGCCTGGGCAACAAGAGCAAAACTCTGTCTCAAAAGAAAAAATACAAAAATTAGCCAGTGTGGTGGCACACACTTGTAGTCCCAGCTACCCGGGATGCTAAAGTGGGAGGATTGCTTGAGGCCAAGAGGTTGAGGCTGCAGTGAGGCATGATGACACCACTGCACTTCAGCCTGGGTGACAGAGCAAGACCCTGTCTCAATAGAAAAGCTGGCCAGGCATAGTGGCTCATGCCTGTAATCCCAGCACTTTGGGAGGCCGAGGCGGGTGGATCACCTGAGGTTAGGAATTTGAGACCAGCCTGGCCAACGTGTTGAAACCCATCTCTACTAAAAATACGAAAAATTAACTCGACATAGTGGCGGGCTCCTGTAATCCCAGCTACTTGAAAAGCTGAGGCAGGATAATGGCTTGAACCCAGGAGGCAAAGGTTGCAGTGAGCCGAGATCGCACCGCTGCACTCCAGCCTAGGCAACAAGAGTGAAACTCCATCAAAAAAAAAAGGAACATCGACCTGTCCAAGCTGAGATGATCTTCCTCCTCAGCCTCCCAAATAGGTGGGATTACAGGGTATGCCACCACACCCAGCTAATTTTGTGTATTTTTGTAGCAATGGGGGGTTTGCCATGTTGTCCAGGCTGTTCTCCAACTCTTGGGCTCAAGCGATTTGCCTCCTGAGCCTGCCTACTGTTTTGTTTTTGTTTTTTGTTTTTTTTTTGAGAACAGTTTCGCTCGTTACCCAGGCTGGAGTGCAATGGCGCGATCTCAGCTCACCGCAACCTCCGCCTCCTGGGTTCAGGCAATTCTCCTGCCTCAGCCTCCTGAGTAGCTGGGATTATAGGCACACGCCACCATGCTCAGCTAATATTTTGTATTTTTTAGTAGAGACGGGGTTTCACCATGTTGACCAGGATGGTCTCGATCTTTTGACCTCAGGATCCACCCGCCTCGGCCTCCCAAAGTGCTGGGATTACAGGCATGAGCCACCGCACCCGGCTGCCTACTGTTATTTTAATGGCAAAAAATCACCTTCAGAGCTTAGAGAAGAGAGAAAGGAACTAAACTTAGGCAACTTATGTTGAGCTCTTTATTAAAGAAACCAGCTGTTCAGCACCTTGAATGAAGTGTGAATTCCTGTAACATGAAATAGCCATTTTCAACCAGAAGATGGAGCTGGACTCCCTTGGAAAGAAACTGCAGAGGCTCTTTTCAGGAACCAGTTTCCTGTGCTCACTTTGCCCGTAGTTTCTGTCACTAGTACCCAGCTGTGGGTGTACATCAGGGTCACGCTGCAGCTCCAAAAATATACTGATGCCAGGGCCTCCACCCAGAAATTCTGGTTCCATAGGTCTGGGTGTCCTCTAGGTGAGTGATTCTCAAACTCTGCTGTACATTGCAGTCATCAGGACGCTTTCGCACTACAAGCCCACACTGAAGAAATCAGTGTGCGGCAGAGAAGCCAGCCAGCCGTGATTCAGGGATGAGCCGGGTGATTCCAGCATGCAGTAGTTTGGGCACCACTGTCCTGGACTGCTTAATATGAGACACTCTGTAGGTGATTCTGACTTGCACCCCTCAGCCCCCATCCATTCTAACTTGAGTGGGATTGCATCTGCTGGCTTAGGAACGCAGATATTCAAGTGCCTCTGATTGTAGCTAAAGTTAGGGCGGATGAGGGGAGTTGGGAGATTACTGGGAAAATTCTGGCCAGGACTCCCTTCACCCCACCCCCCATGTGGATAGAGGTCTGACCTCCTGCTTTTTTTTACTGGGAGTTAGTACAGGGATGTATAGACGTGACAGTAAGTAAGGTCTTAGCCTGGCAGAGAGGAAATGACAAAGAGCAGCTGAGAGCAGGTGCCATCCAGAACCTATTCTGTCTGTGTGTCCCTCCAGCTTTGTGACAACAAACTGTGCTCTGCAGTTTTCATCCCGTGGAATCCGACCTGGCCTGACCACAGTCCTAGCTCGGAACCTAGACAAGAACACCGTGGGCTACCTGCAGTGGCGGTGGGGCATCCAGTCAGCCATGAACACTAGCATCGTCCGGGACACTAAGACCAGCCACTTCACTGTGGCCCTGCAGGTGAGCCAAGCAGCCGTCATCTCTGCAGACAGAGCTCTGGGAAGACCGTCCCCCACCCCCGCCGCCGCCAAGCGCTCATCGCACCCCTTAAATCCTGCATCCTGATCACTACTAGGTCTAAACCCACGAGGGGCCCTGAGGGGCAGGTTCTCAGTGCTCACGCTCCAGTTACCAGGTGGAAACTGCGAGTATGAAATGCAGTTGCCCTTGGGCACCTGTGGCAGCTGTGTCGGGTCATCCTAAAGCAGAGCTACATCTTAATGTCGTGGGAGCAGCCCACAGAATCAGGGTGGGCAGATGAAGCCCCACCGAAGAATCTTGCCCTCGGACACCAATGCAGTCAGGCCAGGGCTGATACATGAGAAGCTGCCCCACATGGGGGTGGCTCCTTGGCTCTCACCAGCCACTGCCACCTAGGAGCACAGGTTCAGTGTCACCAGAGCTTTTCATTTCTTGTGAAAAGCTAGGAAACGATTTTCTGCAAAATCACCCAGCTTTTAAATACTGGCTGCTAATAAACCATCATGCCAGGGGTGGTGGGTCACGCCTGTAATCCCAGCACTTTGGGCGGCCAAGGCTGGTGGATCCCAAGGTCAGGAGTTCAAGATCAGCCCGGCCAAGATGGTAAAATCCCATCTCTATTAAAACCACAAAAATTAGCCAGGCGCTGTGGCAGATACATGTAATCCCAGCTACTCGGCAGGCTGAGGCAGGAGAATAGCTTGAACCCAGGTGGCAGAGGTTGCAGTGAGCTGAGATTGCACCACTCCAGCCTGGATGACAGAGTGAAACTCTGTCTCAACAAAAAAATAAACTATCATGCACTTGGTGCAACTGCCAGACCGTGACCCCTGGAAAAGCATGTGTGCAGCCAATGCCCGGAGCTTCTGGGAGGGCAGATACCCACCTCCCCCCGAGTCACATGTCCTTAAGCCACGCATCCTTGCACCCTCTGTCTCCCCAGCTGGGAATCCCTCACTCCTTTGCACTGATCAGCTATCAGCACAAATTCCAAGATGACGATCAGACTTGCGTGAAAGGATCCCTCAAGTAAGTCCTGGCCTGGCTAAAGTGGAAGCACGCTGGCTCCGCATGTGGGTCTTCACAGTGGAGCCAGCTGGTGTAAGACCCCTGGTCATGTGAATACATGTGTGACATTTTTGGAGCACCTCCTGTTTTGAGGCTGTAGGGGATTTACCACTACAGTCCCAGCCCTCGAGGAGCTCAGAGTGTCATGGAAGAAGTAGACCATGGTGTCCCTACTTTCTTCTGTCATGAATCTGCTCCCTAGGGGTCGAGGAGGCAGGAGGGAGGGAAGGGACAGGCACCTGCCATCTTCTCAAATGACAGCTGCCCCTGAAGTGATGAATGAGGGGGACACAGGCACAGACTGTGTTCTCTTCCTGCAGAGCAGGCTTCTTTGGGACGGTGGTGGAATATGGAGCTGAGAGGAAGATCTCCAGGCACAGTGTTCTGGGTGCAGCTGTCAGCATCGGAGTTCCACAGGGCGTTTCTCTCAAAGTCAAGTAAGTTGAACTCGGGCCTTTCTGGCCAAAGAATGGCTGGCACTTTCACTCAACCAGGCTTCACCTAAATTAAGGCTGAAACGGCGTTTGCAGTGTAATTTTTTTTTTTTTGAGACGGAGTTTCGCTCTTGTTACCCAGGCTGGAGTGCAATGGCACGATCTCAGCGCACCGCAACCTCCGCCTCCTGGGTTGGTCCTGCCTCAGCCTCCTGAGTAGCTGGGATTACAGGCACGCGCCACCATGCCCAGCTAATTTTTTGTATTTTTAGTAGAGACGGGGTTTCACCATGTTGACCAGGATGGTCTCCATCTCTTGACCTCATGATCCACTTGCCTTGGCCTCCCAAAGTACTGGGATTACAGGCATGAGCCACCATGCCCAGCCCAGTTTTTTTTTTTTTAAGATGGAATCTCACTCTGTTGCCCAGGCTGGAGTGCAATGGCGTGATCTTGGCTCACAGCAACCTCCACCTACCAGGTTCAAGCCATTCTCCTGCCTCATCCTCCCGAGTAGCTGAGATTACAGGCACGTGCCACCACGCCCAACTAGTTTTTCTTGAATTTTTAGTAGAGACAGGGTTTCACCATGTTGGTCAGGCTGGTCTCAAACTCCTGACCTCATGATCCACCCACCTCAGCCTCCCAAAGCCGTGGGATTACAAGCTTGAGCCACCAAGCCCGGCCTGTAATTTTGTTCTTAAAGATACAGTTGCTTGGCTGGGCACGGTGGCTCACACCTGTAATCCCAGCACTTTGGGAGGCCAAGGCGGGTGGATCTTGAGGTCAAGAGATCAAGACCATCCTGGCCAACATGGTGAAACCCCATCTTTACTAAAAATAGAAAAGTTAGCCGGACGTGGTGGCATATGTCTGTAATCCCAGCTATTTGGGAGGCTGAGGCAGGAGAATCACTTGAACCCGGAGACGGAGGTTGCAGTGAGCTGAGATCGAGATCGTGCCATTGCACTCCAGCCTGAGGTACAGCAAGACCCCATCTCCAAAAAAAAAAAAAAACACAGTTGCTGTGTCTTTGCTGAGTAAGCAAATGTCAAGGAGTTCCACACTCAGTGAGTGAGGTGTGCGTCTGCACTCCACCGGCCTCCGGGAGTCACTGCCCTGGCAGCTCTCACCCGGGCACAGCATCTCTGGCAGCAGCGGCCATGTCAGTTCATCACTCTCAGCAGGGGGTTCCATCGGTGCACTAACCCTTGCTCACTCTCCTTTCCTTAGTTCCTCGAAAGAGTTGTCTGTTTTCGCTTGTGTCCATTTTCTTTCTTTCCAAAAACGCTCAAGTCAGGCCTCTCCAGAAACACCAGCCCTCTCCAGAGTCAGCCTTTCTCAGTCATCAGTGGGGCGCCTGCCCTCCTGTGGCAGATGAGAGGGTGAGTCTCCATCTCACTTGGTCTCTGCATCTCCTGCCTTGGTGGCTTTCCCTCCTGACCTTATGGCCTCTCTGCCCTGAGTTTCCAGGACACCACGCCCTGTTCTGGCTTTCCGTACCAGCTGGCTGCTCTCTGTCTCCCAAACTTCTAAAAGGAGGCACCACTGCAGGGCACAGCCCGTCCCTCTCCAGACTCACTCCTAAGCAGTCATGTCCTGCCTCGTGGCTTTCATGCCCTGAGGACTCTCACATTGCAATTTCGAGCTTGGACCACCCTCTCAATCTCCAGCTCATATATGCGTCCAGCTTTCTTTTCCTAATCTCTACTTGGATACCTGACAGCATCTCAGACGTCACGTATCCAAACAGAGTCAGTCCTCTCCCTGTGCCCCCAGACACATAGAGCTTTCAGAACCTGCTCTGCCCAAAGTCTTTCTCCTCTCTCTGTCTCATTCTCTCCCTCCCTCTCTCTCTCCCTCTTCCCTCTCCCCCCTCCCCTCTTCCCTCTCTTCTCTTTTATTTTATTTTTATAGAGACAGGGTCTCACTTGGTTGCCCAGGTTAGTTTTGAACTCCCGGCTTCAAGCAGTCCTCCTGCCTTGGCCTCCCAAAGTGTTAGTATTACAGGTGTGAGCACTGTGCCCAGCCTCCTTCCCCATCTCAGTAAAGAGAGTTCCAGCCTTCTACTTGCTCTGTCCAAAAACCTTGGTGTCAACCTCGATCACTCTCTATCCCACACTCCAAATCAGACATACCTCAAAACCATCTCATGAACATGTACTCCAAAAGTGTATCCCCAGTCTGGCCATTTTTCAGCCTTACCACCGCCAACATCTTTGTTAGGCAGCACCCTCCCAGCTGAACCTCTCTCCCTCCTCGTGTGTCTGCTCTCCATAGGTGAGTCCTTTTTAAGACTGAAGGCAGTTCACTTCTGTCTTCTGCCTAAAACCTCAGAGATTCCCTCCATCCCAGGCAGAGGCCAAAGCCCTTCAGGGACTTTGGAGCCCACAGGGTTCTCCATGATGTAGTAGTATTCCTCTCTACCCCACTCCAGCCACCCCAATCCGCTGAGCTGTTCTGGCACACACCAGGCCCCCTCCTGCTTATGAGGTGGCATTTGCTATTTCTCATTCTGCAGATCAATCAATACATGGCTGTTTCCTTCACTCCCTGTAGGTATCTACTGTGCTCACATGTCCCAAATTCACATTGTATAATATAGTAGCCCCTCCCCTTGCCCAGGTGATTCCCCCACACCATGTTTACCGTGTTCAGCCTCCAGGAAACCAATCTCCATCTGAAGGGCTGTCTCCTCCACTTCTTATCAGAAATAAGTTCTTGGACTTGGTCTGTTATTCTCATCTTTATTTCTAGAACGTAAAACCCATCCTGGTACCTGAGAGGAACTCAGTGAATGAATGAAAGTGGATCGCAGCTCAGTTTTAGAAACAAAAGCCAAATCACTTAACAAGGTTAGAGTTGGCATCAGCCATCTCTCCTCAGATAATATTTGAATGCCCAGTACAGTGGCACACACACTTTGGGAGGCCAAGCCAGGAGGATCACTTGAGCCCAGGAGCTCAAGGTGGTAGTGAGCTCTGACTGTGCCCCTGCACTCCAGCCTGGATGACAGGGTAAGACCCTGTCACTTAAAAAAAACAGGTACAATGGCTCACGCCTGTAATCCCAGCACTTTGAGAGGCCAAGGCAAGCAGGTCACACGGTCATGAGATCGAGACCATCCTGGCTAACACAGTGAAACCATGTCTCTACTAAAAATATAAAAAAATAGCCGGGCGTGGTGGCGGGCTCCTGCACTCCCAGCTACTCGAGAGGCTGAGGCAGAACAGTGGCTTGAACCCAGGAAGTGGAGGTTGCAGTGAGCTGAGATCACGCCACTGTATTCCAGCCTGGGTGACAGAGCAAGACTATGTCTCAAAGAAAGAAATACATACATATTTTTTGAAGTCTACTTTATCTGTTATTATATAGCTCTTCTAGCCATCTTTTACTGTTTATTTTACTTCTTTTACTATTTAATCTTTTTTGCCCGTTCACATTCAGCCTATCCGTTTGTGTGTGTGTGTGTGTGTGTGTGTGTGTAGAAACATATATATTGTTTGTTTTTGTTTCTTCTTTATTTGCTTGTTTTTGAGATGGAGTTTTGCTCTTGTTCACAGACTGGAGTGCAATGGCACAATCTCAGCTCACTGCAGTCTCTGTCTCCTGAGTACCTGGGATTACAGGCCTGTGCCACCACACCCAGCTAATTTTTCATTTTTAGTAGAGACGGGGTTGGCCAGGCTGGTCTTGAACTTCTGACCTCAAGTGATTCCTGCCTCGGCCTCCCAAAATGCTAGGATTACAGGCGTGAGCCAAACCCAGCCGAGCTTTGAGTGTTCTTTATCAATTCTGGAATTGCTTTTATTCTGGAAGGGTATCGTCAGGTACTGTCAGTGGCTACTGAACATTTTTATTTTTTTTGCTTTTCAGCAGGCTGTGATGTAGATGGATGTGGCTTTTGTTGTATGTATCATGCTTGGGGTTCCCTAAACTTCTTGCATCTATACATTTCGTTCCTTTTCCTCTCTGGGACTCTTAATTACTGATATGTTAAACTTCATTCTCCCATGGGTTTCTGAGGGTTCTGTCCATGTGTCCTCAATCCTTTCTCTGTTTGTTTTTCATACTGAATAATTTCTTTTCTTTTCTCTTTTGAGACAGAGTCTCACTCTGTCCTCCAGGCTGGAGTGATTTGGTGCAATCTCAGCTCACTGCAGTGTCCGCCTCCCAGGTTCAAGCAATTCTCCTGCCTCACTCAGACTCCCGAGTAGCTGGGATTACAGGCACTCACCACCACGCCTGGCTAATTTTTGTACTTTTGGTAGACATAGCGTTTCACCATGTTGGCCAGGCCAATGTTGAACTCCTGACCTTAGGTGATTCGCTTACCTCAGCCTCCCAAAGAGCTGGGATTATAGGCATGAGCCACTATACATGGCCATACTTGATTTTATTTTTATTTTTTGAGATGGAGTCTCACTCTGTCACCCAGGCTGGAGTGCTATGCTGTGATCTCGGCTCACTGCAACGCCCCCTCCCGGTTTCAAGCAATTCTCCTGCCTCAGCCTCCCTAGTAGCTGGGATTACAGGTGGCCACCACCACACCCGGCTAATTTTTGCATTTTTAGTAGAGACAAGGTTTCACTATGTTGGCCAGGCTGTTCTTAAACTCCTGACTTCAGGTGATCTGCTTGCCTTGGCCTCTCAAAGTGCTGGGATTACAGGCATTAGCCTCCGTGCCTGGCCTAATTTTTGTATTTTTAGTAGAGACGGGGTTTCACCTTGTTGGCCAAGGTGGTCTTGAACTCTTGACCTGGGGTGATCCACCTGCCTTGGCCTCCCAAAGCGCTGGGATTATAGGCATGACCCACCACACCTGCCCTTTACTGGATAATTTCTATTGCTCTGTCCTCACCTTTGCTAACTTCTGTTCTCTCCATTGTTGTAAGCCCATCCAATAAATATTGCACTTCAAATATTGTTCCTTTCCCTTCTAGAATTTATTTGATTATTTCCTATACTCTCTCTCAGTTGAGATTTATTATATCTTTGTCTTTCTTCACAAGAACATTTTATGGCTTTGAGCATCATTTGCATAGCTGTTTTAAGTCCTCATGAGCTAGTTCTACATAGGGTTGGCTCTTCATTTTTCTCGTGTGTATGTATGTTTGTATATAGAGTAGTTTGTATTATGTCCTGACTATTGTGAATGGTACATTGTAAAGACTCAATGTTTTGTTCCGTTTTTCCAAAAAGTTGATTTTCATTTTAGAAAGTGGTTGACTTGACTGAACTGAAACTGCAAACTCTGCCTCACCTCTGATGGCAGCAGCCAGAACCTCAGTAATTACTTCAGCCTCCGCAAGGCCGTGTGGTAGCTCACGGATCAGCTGGAGAGTTCTGCCACCCTCCACAGAATTTGGTGCTCCATTATCTCCAACTTTCCTTGTAGGGAACCCTCCCCGTTTCTAGTGCCTGTTGTTGTCACAAACTCTGAGCTGTAGTTCTTTTTGTTTCTTTGTTTTTCAAGACGGAGTCTCGCTCTGTCACCTAAGCTGGAGTGCAATGGTGCGATCTCGGCTCACTCCAACCTCCGCCTCCCAAGTTCAAGCAATTCTCCAGCCTCAGCCTTCCTACTAGCTGGGACTACAGGCACATGCCACCATGCCCGGCTCATTTTTGTATTTTTAGTAGAGACGGGGTTTCACCATGTTGATCAGGCTGGTCTCAAACCCCTGACCGCGCAATCCACCCGCCTTAGCCTCCCACAGTGCTGGGATTACAGGCATGAGCCACCATGCCCAGCTCTGAGCTCTGGTTCTTCAATCTAGTATCACTGCAAGTTTCTTTCCAAGTTTCAGCCAGCCCATAAAGTACAGACTGAACTTTACCCTCAAGCTCAAAGCTGTTTAAAAAAAAAATGGGGCCGGGCGCGGTGGCTCAAGCCTGTAATCCCAGCACTTTGGGAGACCAAGGCAGGTGGATCACAAGGTCAAGATATCGAGACCATCCTGGTCAACATGGTGAAACCCCATCTCTACTAAAAATACAAAAAATTAGCTGGGCATGGTGGCGCATGCCAGTAATCCCAGCTATTCAGGAGGCTGAGGCAGGAGAATTGCCTGAACCCGGAGGCGGAGGTTGCGGTGAGCTGGGATCGCGCCATTGCACTCCAGCCTGGGTAACAAGAGCGAAACTCCGTCTCAAAAAAAAAAATGGGAAACTCGCCAGTGCCATTCCATTCTTCTTAGCTTCCGCCCTCCATCAGTGTCTGCCAGCTTCTCGTTGCTGTTTAGTCTCTTAATTTTTTTTTTTTTTTTTTTGAGACAGAGTCTCACTCTGTCGCCAGGCTGGAGAGCAGTGGCACAATCACAGCTCACTGCAACTCCGACTCTCTGGTTTTTTTGTTTTGTTTGTTTTTTTGAGACAGAGTCTTGTTCTGTCACCAGGCGCTAGGCTGGAGTGCAGTGGCATGATCTCAGCTCACTGCAACCTCTGCCTCCCGGGTTCAAGCAATTCTCCTGCCTAAAAGCCTCCCAGGTAGCTGGGACTATAGGCTCACACCACCACACCCAGCTAATTTTCATATTTTTAGTAGAGACGGGGTTTCACCATGTTGGCCAGGATGGTCTCCATCTCTTGACCTCGTGATCCACCCTCCTCAGCCTCCCAAAATGCTGGGATTACAGGCTTGTGTCCAGCTAATTTTTGTATTTTTAGTAGAGACAGGGTTTCACCATGTTAGCCAGGATGGTCTCCATCTCCTGACCTCTTGATCCGCCTGCCTTGGCCTCCCAAAGTGCTGGGATTCCAGGCATGAGCCACCGCGCCCGGCCACATTTGTTATATGCGGTCCAGAGTTTGTGTATTGATCCAATAGGAGCTACTCAGCCACTGCTGGAAGCAGAGCCTCCTTAACTCACTAACTTTTGAAGTCTTCACCAACTTCTTTTGGAACTGCAGTGAAGGACTGAGATGTGACTCTCCAGTGACATCTGGAGGAGCCCATTCCTGTCCTCTACAGCCTCTGACCGAATGTCCCTGTAGGGGATGTTGACCCTGTGAAGGATGTTGACCCTGTGAAGTGTTCCTCTTGTTGCTTTGCCCTTGAGGTCAGCAGATGCTGGGATCTTCATTCTGTCACAGCGTCAGATCCATCAGTCAGAGTCTGGAATGGGAAGCCAGCAAAGGCAGTGGACTATGAAAGGAACAGACTCCAAGGCTCCTTCAGCTCTCCACTACACAGCACAAGTTCTCACCTGTGGCTGACACCACCTTGCCCTTCCCTGGAAAACCTGATTCATCTTGGCTATTTTGTTTTTTGTTTTTTTCCCCAGGCTCAACAGGGCCAGTCAGACATACTTCTTCCCTATTCACTTAACGGACCAGCTTCTGCCCAGTGCCGTGTTCTATGCCACCGTGGGGCCTCTGGTGGTCTACTTTGCCATGCACCGTCTGATCATCAAACCATACCTCAGGGCCCAGAGAGAGAAGTGAGTTAACATGTATGGGCATGTCACTAACCAGCCCTGTGCCTCAGTTTCCTCACTTTTAAAATGGAGAGGATAACAGAGCCTAACTCGTAGGATGATTAGGAAACCTGAATTAATTAATGCATGCAAGGCACTTAGGCTAATGTCTGGGCCACGATTGGGAACTGTTAACTATTTATCATCATTGCCAGTAGCTGGACTGCTGTTATCTCTTCATTTGTCATTCCTGCTATTCCCACACTTAGAAAGGACTGGAGTTTATAAAAGCGTTGAGCCTCTAAACCATGGCCTCAAGAAATAAAAACTTATTTTTCCTTTCGTGGCACTGAGTTTAAGAGGACTGGGTTCTGGATTCTTATGTAAGGGGCCTGCATTAACTATATATAGTCTTATAAGTCAGAAATGTAATTTACTTTGCGGTTTCTTAGATAATCCATTGGGGCATGCTATGAAACCTAAATTATTAGTGCAAGCGTCTCTACAGCAAACTGAGAGGCGGTATAGATTGGTTACTTTATAGTATCTCATTTAGTAAAGCATGGCTCTTAGAGAATCTCAGATAAAGGAATGAATCTCCTCTTCTGGGCCCCTCTGGCCTTTGGATTTGGAACCCTAGTTCCCTAGGAGCTTGGGGCTTGGGACAAGACTGCTGGCCCAGTCTTCTGGAAGGACAGGCCTCTGCTGACCCCAAGTCCCATACTTTGTTACAGGAAGGCGGATCTATGTGTCCGAAGTGGTGTTAGTTGTTCCAACCAAAAGTGTTACTTTAACTCAAGCCTGTAATCCTAGCACTTTTCGAGGCTGAGACAATAGGGTCACTTGAGCCCGAGTTCGAGACTAGCCTGGGCAATATAGTGAGACCCCCATCTCTATTTTAAAATTAAAATTAAAAAAAATAGTAACAATCCCACAAGGTTGGTGGGATCTCTTGAAATTCTTACGTGGTGGGGTCTTCTTTCCAAAGAGACTGACAATGGGTATCCCGTTAGTTCTGGTGAGGAGGTGGGGCAGAGCCATCTAGGGGTAAAATGAAAGCTGCCAGCCTGTGACTAACAGACTCGCCTAACTGTCGTGGGAATATTTTTCAAAGTTCTAGAACTGGAACTCCAGTAAGATCACAGACAGTTTGCTGGGCTCAGGTCCAGCAAGGGAGGGGCTATGCTGGCTGGAAGTGGGGCAGCACCACGCTAACGTGGGGCTTGTGTTCTTCTCGCTCAGGGAATTGGAGAAGCAAAGGGAAAGTGCCGCCACCGATGTGCTGCAGAAGAAGCAGGAGGCGGAGTCCGCTGTGAGTGCTGCTGCAGTGCTGCACGCGGGGACGCTGCCCCTTCCTCCCTACCGTTCTTAGGCGACAGACTCCATACCCCACATGTTGGTCTCAAGGCCTTAGGGTCCAACTTCTCTTTTCCAATACCTTGGCTCACCGTTTTAGTCTTTCTCTTGCCTGTGGGATGTGATACTTAGCCCTACAGTCCCTGCCCTAAAGATAATTACCCTCCAAAGACGTAACAAGGGCTTTTTTGAAGTGGTGACTGTTGGCTTCTTTTTCTTCCCTCTGAGTGCTCTGCCTTTTATGGAGCATGAGGGAGCCGGCGTCCTGGGTAAGCAGCGAGCACACTGCCAAGTGCTTCATGGCAAGAAGGGCTGAAGTTGGCCGTCTGCCATGTGCGTGGCCCAGCAAGCACATGCCTGTCTGAGGGGATGGCACAGCTATGCCCAGTAGAACGATGCCACTGGAGAACATGGGACCTATCAAGAGTAACTAGGAGTCCAGCTTCTCCTGTGAAATCTCTTTCTTTTTAAAGCTGACAACGCATTCAGTGTTTTTTTAGTGGGCCAAGAAATCCCACCCATGCATTTATCCCTAGAAAGGGAGCTCCCACCAATGGTTACAGGAGGGGTCGTGCCAGTTCAGCTTCTCACCTTCTGACTGAGCTGCCTGACCCAGGTCTAGGAGATTCAAAGCCAGCCACTTGGGTAGAAGAGCTGTCAGGGCGCCCACTCCCTCTCCAGGCCCTGAGCAGGTATGTTGACCTGGACAGAGACTGCCTGCCTGTGGCCCTCTGACCAGAGGTGGAGTGGGCCTGGTGAGGCCCTAACCGTGTCATCCTTGTTCTCTGGCAGGTCCGGCTGATGCAGGAATCTGTCCGAAGGATAATTGAGGCAGAAGAGTCCAGAATGGGTAAGAACATGTGTCCTCTCTTGGGCCAGGGTGGGTGCTGGGGGTCTCCAAGCGGCACAGGGAGGTGCCCAGAGGAGGCCTTCCTCCACTGTGAGTCCGTCCTCAGGGCTCATCATCGTCAATGCCTGGTATGGGAAGTTTGTCAATGACAAGAGCAGGAAGAGCGAGAAGGTGAAGGTGATTGACGTGACTGTGCCCCTGCAGTGCCTGGTGAAGGATTCGAAGCTCATCCTAACGGAGGCCTCCAAGGTACAGCAGCACCAGCCACAATGTGCCAACTGTTCACAGATCTGAACAGGCTGGACGTGTCGACTCATGCCTGTAATCCTAGCACTTTGGGAGGCCAAGGTGGGCGGATGGCTTCAGCTCAGGAGTTGGAGATCAGCCTGGGAAACATGGCAAAACTCTGTCTCTACAAAAAAAAGAAAATTAGGTGGGTGTGGTGGCATGCGCCTGTCATCCCAGCTGTTCAGGAGGCTGAAGCAGGAGGATTGGTTGAGCCCAGGAGGTGGAGGCTACAGTGAGCTGTGATAGTGCCGCTGCACTCCAGCCAGGGTGACAGAGCAAGACCCTGTCTCCAAAACAAAAAGTGGTTTGAAGAACAGGTTCAGTCTGACAAGGACAGCCCGGCCCCTTGCAGTGGAATCTCGGCCGTCATCGGCATCTACTGTGTGGGATGCTGCCCAGCCCCCGAGCAATACCCACGTTGGAGCTATTCGCTTCATTCAGTCACTTCTTTCATCCACTCAGTAAGGATTTACTGAGCTCCTGCTGTGTGCCAGCCACACCAGCAGACAATACACAACTGCCTTCATGGCATGTGAATCTGTTTATTTTTACCTCATTCCAAAAACAGCATGAGGTCACTTGTAATGTGTGGATCTCATCTCTGCGGCCTGGGGCCTTGCGTCCCTGAAAATGCAGGTTAGCTCAGGCCAGAGAGCTCCTGGCTCCCTGGAAGTCTTCTAGTGTCTCTGTCTTGGTGGGCTTTCTGTGAAGATAGAGGTCTACTTGGTATGAGGGAGGGACCTTACTAAGAAGCAAGTCTTGGCAACTTTTCCAGATTCTTGTTTCTTTTTCTTCAAGCTCCAAAGTTTGCATCTCCCCAGGGAAGGCTGTGCACACTGCACCTGCGCTGGTAGTGAGGAGTGAGCGCGCAGGGTCTTATACCCTGTGGAGTATCTGGAGTATTTAGAGTAGCAATTTGTTTGTTGCAGGCTGGGCTGCCTGGCTTTTATGACCCGTGTGTGGGTGAAGAGAAGAACTTGAAAGTGCTCTATCAGTTCCGAGGCGTCCTGCATCAGGTGATGGTGCTGGACAGTGAGGCCCTCCGGATACCAAAGCAGTGTGAGTAGCCGTCCCTTGGCGGCCACTAGCTAACAGGGGCAGAGACCTCACAGCAGCTGCTCAGTGTGTGGGCTTCCTTCCCTCAGCTGCCCGCTTGGGAGCAGAGATGCCAGCTAGCCCTTGACCCATGATCACTCAGAGCCCATGATTTGTGCCCTGAGAAACGGTGCTGGGGCCCTTTCACAGGTAGAATTAGAGGAAGCTCTTTGGAGCCTGCAGCTTGAACGGCAGGGGGATAGAAGCAGACCTCCAGGTTCCAGAAGCAGTTGACTTTCAGCAGCTGGTGCTCTGTGTTGCCCTATCAGGAGAAAGGGCCATGGGAACGGCCACCTTCTAACCACCTGGGTCTGTCTTTTCTTTTACAGCCCACAGGATCGATACAGATGGATAAACTGCCCGAGAACCAGATTTTTAAAAGGCTGCAAAAAATCTTTTCTTCCTGGGAGTCTACAAATTTGGAAGCAGGGAAAAAACCCAGACATCAGATGTTTTTATTTTATATTATTATTATAGGAGGCGGTACCATATCAGTTATGTGAAGGGACACGCAGACACCCCAGCTTTTGAGGGTGCTGGGGGTAGGACGGAGGCAGCCCCACTGGGAGCCAGACTGCAGCGTGGCCGTGGCTGTTTTCCCAAGGATTGGTTCCTGGAGGGAAGGGTGCTGGCCTTGACTCCGCCGGGTCCCCTGAGCACGCATGCTGACCGCAGCGCGCTGCCCTATAGTTCTTGGTTGTGTCTGGAGGTGTTTGTGGAACACCCTGCCCACACCACAGGAGCGTGAGCTGCTTTTCCTGAAGTCCACGCTGAACATGGGAAACAATGTGGAAAGGCAGGCAGGCCTCCAGGTCAGGGAGCATCTGCTGGGCTGACTTCCCACGACCACCTTCTCCTGCTGAAATATTACTGCGTGAATCTGGACCGGATTGCGGGTTTATAAAACTGCTTTTTAACTGAGAACAAACAGGTTTGGAAATTAGTCTTTTTTCCCCACTCCCAAAGCTGCTCAGATCATTCCAGCGCCCCCTCAGCTTGGTACAGGGTAATGTAACTCCCAATCCCAGGGGCTGTCCCTGACAAGATGGCTTCCTGTATCCCTGTAGGAAAACACCCTGGCACCAGCAGGCTCGAGCTGGCCTCTGTCCCTCCACTGCTTGTACCACCCACCTCCATCCAGAGTGCCGTGCTGGGCAACAGCAGCTCGAGAGGACAGGGCCAGGCACTTCCAAGGGTGGGCAAGACCTCAGACACCGAACTCAGAGGTGTGGACTCCAGGCCTGGCCCATGGCACCCAGCAGGTGGCACTGCAACCCGCTGCTCCAGCAGGTCTTGAGTCCTCACAAAACCAGGGCCTATGCTCCAGAGTTGCCCTTCAGACCCTTCCTTCACATGTCCACTTGGGGTGCAGAATGCGGCAGAGCTGGGGCCCCTCAACAGCCTGAGCTTTGGCTGCAGTAAAGTTTCCTGAGGCCCGTCTCACGGGTCCTGGAAGTGGCAGCCATCAGTCGCTCTCGCTGACCCCTCAGAGTGAGCGCCACACAGCCGGTGCCCGAGACAGCTGGCCCCAGGGCCCCGAAGCTGCACCAGCCTCCAGCCCACTCACAGCTGTTGCTAGTCAGGCCTCCCCCCAGCACAGGCATCTGAGTCACGGCAAAGAACCTCCTTCCTCTGGTTTTGAGAAGCACTTCTGGTTGCCCAGTTCTGTAACATTCATCTCCATTTTTTAAAAATGTCTCCCAACGATAGCCCCACGGCCCGAGCCGCACTGAGCTTCATGTTGCATGAGCCTGGGCCTGGGCTTCCCGTGCGCCTCTGCCGCAGGCGCTTCTGGGCACCCGTCCTCTGCTTTCCGTTTGCAGTCGACTGTACAGAAGGCACTCCCCACAATAAACCTTTCCTGAAAGCAGAGGGTGGCGCTCTTCCATTTATCTTGTGTTCATCTTCAAGAGGGAGCAATGTAAGGGGGGTGCCCCACCCCTTCCCAGAGGCCTCCTCCCCAGCCTTCACTTCTCACAACCACAGGCCTTCACCTGAAGCTGGGCTTTCATTTTCTACATTAAACATTTGCCTGTGCCAGAAATGTGGCTCCCTCAAAAAAAAAAAAGTGAAAAGATTTAAAAAAAAAAAAAGATAGATTGAAAAAAAACATTTGCCCAAGAAATAGACCCCAAGTTAGGAAAGCAGTTAGGCTTCAACTTTTGTTTTCTCTTTAATTCACCAAAATTATAAATTACATGAAATAGGAAGTCTTTTTTTTTTTTTTTTTTTGAGACAGAGCCTCACTGTGGCCCAGGCTGGAGTGCAGTGGCATGATCTCAGCTCACCGCAACCTCTGCCTCCCAGGTTCAAGTGATCCTCCTGCCTCAGCCTCCCCACTAGCTGGGACTACAACCATGTGCCACCATGCCTGGCTAATTTTTGTACTTTTAGTTAGAGACAGGGTTTCACCATGTCAGCCAGACTGGTCTCAAACTCCTGACTTCAAGTGACCTCTCAAAGGGCTGGGATTACAGGCATGAGCCACTGTGCCCAGCCATGGAAGTCAGTCTTCTTGGAAGGAATCACAGCAGGAGAGAAAACAAAATGACGAAGCGACATCATATAGAAAGACACTTTATTACACTGCCCACTCACAGCAGCCTGGGACAGGAGTCGCTCAAAACCCTGAGCAGCTGTCCAGGCTGATGGAGGAGGGAACCTACTCACTCGCCACAGAGCCGGCCAGTGCTCCCCAACGTGGCTTCCTCAGGAGCATCTCCCACACTGGGGCTTCCAACTGTGCTAGCTCTGAAAGGACAGTGTCCAGAACCAGTTTCAGCCTGGACTTCTGTTGCCATGGGACGATAAGCTCGTCATGCCACGGATGTGCACTCCTGGTGCCATGCCTCTAAACATCCCCCAGAAGCATTGGGATCTCGCCGGGGAGCTTAGCCACTGTCCCAATCCCCTGCCCAGCAGGCCTTATGGCCAACTTTCTCAGTATCCAGAGCACACAGAAATGTCCACAGCCAGAGCTGCAAAGCCCTGCCAGCCCTGGTGCCTCTGCCGCCCGTGTGTCCGGAGCCCATGGGGCTCAGCTCTGCTGCTCTGGCCGAAGTCTGGCCTGGAGTCCCCAGTGCCCTTTGCAGGCTCGGAGGCGTGTGGACATCCTTTGCATCACCAGCTTCTGGGCCTGCAAGCGCTTCCGGAGTTTTTCATTTTCCTTCAGAGTGAGGAAGAGTTTTTTCTTCAGGGAATCTAAGTTCAAAAGGGCGTAGCTGTGATCAGATGGCTGCTTGTGGGGGGGCCTTCTCAGGCCTGCAGGGCTGGCCAGCCAGCCAACAGCCGCTGTTGCTTGCGGCCTCTGTGGCAAGACCTGAGGACAGGGGGAAGTGAGAGCTGAGGGCTGCCTCGCCAGCAGAAGGCGGGCCAGGGCAGGCCATCAGACACATCCAGCACGCCCCGCCACGGGCAGCGAGACGCTCCTGGCTGCTCTGAAATCCAGATGTATCCACACCATGCTGGTGAATTTTACTGGGAAGCTCTGAAACCAAGGCTGCGCACCTGCCTCGGCCACACGGCTCTCATGTGGTGTGTGCTCAGGACATCGGTTTCCATCGCGTTCAGAGCACTGGCCACCGCTATACTTAGTCTTACCTGTTTTACAGGTCCTGCAGCATTTGGGGGCAACTGAAGCTCCTCAAGCGCAGTGTTCATGTTTCTCCCAGGGCCATCTTCTCCGGCCCCCGCCTCAGGGAGGACCTGGGAACAGCAGGGTGGAGTCAGGCACTATGGCCCTGCAGAGATGCATTTGGGGCCCTGCCGAAGCTGCTACTTGTCCCTCTGGGGGAGTGGCAACAGCCAGGGACCAGCTCCAGGGTCTGTGCCCCTGCACAAACAGCCAGGCTCTTCCTAACACTTTTATTTTTTGAGACAGAGTCTCGCCTTGTCACCCAGGCTGGAGTGCAGTGGTACGATTTTGGCTCACTGCAACCTCTGCTCCGGGGTTCAAGTACTTCTTATGCCTCAGCCTCCCCGGTAGCTGGAATTACAGGTGACCACCACGAACCCCGGTGAAATTCTTTCCTTTTTGAGATGGAATCTAGCTCTACAGGAGTGCAGTGGCATGACCTCAGCTCACTGCAACCTCCACCTCTCAGGTTCAAGCAATTCTGCCTCAGCCTTCTGAGTAGCTAGGACGAGAGGCACGCACGACCATGCCCAGCTGATTTTTTTTTATTTTGTTTTCTCTTGAGTTTAGCTCTTTCATCCAGGCTAGAGTGAAGTGGTGTGATCTCAGCTCACTGCAAACTCCGCCCCGCCGGGTTCAAGTGATTCTCCTCCTAAGTAGCTGGGATTATAAGCACCCACCACCATGCCCAGCTAATTTTTGTATTTTTAGTAGAGATGGGGTTACCAGGCTGGTCTCCAACTCCTGACCTCAAGCAAGCCATACGCCTAGGCCTCCCAAAGTGCGAGGATTACAGGTGTGAGCCACCCCACCCGGCCTAATTTTTGTATTTTTAGTAGAGATAGAGTTTTATCATGTTGGCCAGGCTGGTCTCGAATTCCTGACCTCAGGTGATCTGCCTGCCTTGGCTTCCCGAAGTGCTGGGATTACAGGCATGAGCCACCGTGCCCAGCCCAGCTAACTTTTATAGTTTAAGTAAAGATGGCGTTTTACCATGTTGGACAGGCTAGTCTCAAACTCTTAGCCTCAAGAAATCCACCCACCTCCCCCAAGTGCTGGGATTACAAGTGTGAGCCACCATACCCGGCCCTGAAACTATAAGAAATCAGGTAGGCCGGGGGCAGTGAAATCAGGCACAGCCAGGTGCAGTGGCTGCCACCTATTGAGAGACCACAGCAGGAGAATCTCTTGAATCCAAGAGTTTGAGATCAGACTGGGCAAGAGAACAAGACCCCCACCTCTACAAAACAAAATTTTTTTTAATTAGCTGGCTGTGGTGGCATATGCCTATGGTCCCAGAAACTTGGGAGGCTGAAATGGGAGGATGGCTTGGTACTGGGAGGATGAGGCTGCCGTAAGTCATGACTGCACCACTGAATCGAGTCTGGGCAACAGACTGAAACCTGTCTCAAAAAGAAAAAAAAAAAAGGTTGGGCACAGTGACTCCAGTAGTTTGAGACCAGCCTGGGTAAAATAGCAAGACCCTATCTCTACCAAAAAAAGGGGGTCCAGCCATGGTGGCTCATGCCTGTAATCCCAGCACTTTGGGAGGCTGAGGTGGGTGGATCACTACAGGTCAGGAGTTCGAGACCAGCCTGGCCAACGTGGTAAAACCCCATCTCTACTAAAAAAAATACAAAAATCAGCCAGACATGGTGGCAGGCATCTGTAATCCCAGCTACTCGGGAGGCTAAGGCAGGAGAATCGCTTGAACCTAGAAGGAGGTTGCAGTAAGCCAAGATTGTGCCCCTGCACTCCAGCCTGGGTAACAGAGCGTGACTCTGTCTCAAAAAAAAAAAAAAAGAGAATCAGGCACCATCCTTACTAGCAACTGAGATTCTTTGATATTGAAAAGAAGGAAGCTCAGAGGCTTAGACCTTCCCTCTGGAAAAACGGAATCCAAACTGGCATATGAGGAAAGGCAGCAGCCCCACAGGCCAACCTCACTGGGAAAATGCCGCCTCCCTGTCTCAACCCACAGCATAATGTAAACCTTCAAGCACCTGGCCCAGTTGCACGCACCTTTTCTTTCTGAGAAGAGCTGGCATTTCCTCTCTCACTGGCAGGGTCTGTGTTCTCCCTCACCTGCTGCAAGAGACACACACACAGTGGACATGGACCCCAAGAACCCTCAGAGCTCAGGGCAGGCCTTGGGCATCATGGTTGTCCCCAGTGCTCGGCCCACTGCGTGCCACAATCAATGAACGTTTGCCAAATTAAAGTGACCTGAAGCCCAACCCAACTCACACTGCCTACCTGGTCCACTTCCCTTTCTCAAAAGATGTTCCCAAATCATGGTCAGAGCACCCTGAATAGGTCCCTGTAGAGCTAGGGAGCAATCTACTTCCTATGCATCACCCCACAATCGCCAGCAAGCAGCAGAAGCCCAGTTCACCACTCAAGGTGCCACCGACGCAGAACCTGCAGCCCGTGGGCTGGGCCAGCGCAGGGACCACATGGTGCGGAGCTGGCAGGGGCTGTACCCAGCTTCTCCCCACCACCTGGCTCTGGAAGCACTGAGGGCTACAATGACAAATGTCCCCCACTCCTCGTGGCTCAACTGTCATCTTTCCGGGACAAATGTTATCACAAATACGTGAAGGTGATTAAACTGCTCATCTATGGACACACACCCTGAACACCTGTGCTGTGCCAGGCAGCGTCCTGGGTGTGGAGCCTGAAGCAGGGAAAGCAGCCCCTGCCCTCATGGAGCTTCTGTTCCGGGGAGAAAACAAAACCAGTGAGGGAAACAGGAAGGACGGCAGGGATCCCAGGGGCCAGGAAGACCGAGTGGCAGGAAAGGGTTGGAGGCCAGCAAAGATGTGAGGGTCTGGGAGGGCTTCCTGAAGAAGGGACAGCCAACCTGCAGAGGGTGAGGCAGCACTCGTGAGGCCATCTGGAAACGTTGCTGGGGCAGGGGCTCCCAGGCAGCCGCTCTGGGTGTGTTGGCTATGCAGCCACCTTGTTCTTCCCATGGGCTCCACTCTTCACTCATGGGTCCCTTTCCTCTCCCAATAAATCCACCAGCGCAGGGAGCTGCTGGCCTGTGGCTTGTCCCGCCACCACTCTGCCTGCCCACTACAGGTAGGTGCCCCTGTGGCCTAGAATCTGATCTCAAGGCTTCAGCATCCAATTCTTCGTGAGCCCTCTCCTGAGCCAGGCCCACACAGACCACCTCCACCAAGGCAATCTCGGCTCACTGCAACCTCTGCCTTCATTCAAGCGATTCTCCTGCCTCAGCCTCCCGAGTAGCTGCGATTACAGGCATGTGCCACCACACCCAACTAATTTTTGTATTTTTAATAGAGATGGGGCTTCAACATGTTGGCCAGGCTGGTCTCGAACTCCTGACCTCAGGTGATCCACTCACCTCAGCCTACCAAACTGTTGGGATTCCAGGCGTGAGCCACCGTTCCCAGCCATAGAATGATTCATCTTTAAAGTGGCTTTAAATTATGACTTCTCTTAAAGCCGAGGTCATGGCCGGCAGAGCCAGAGGGCTGTGGACCCCAGAGGCATGACAGTGCTGTTGTCACCGTAGGTCCTGGCCTTGGCTTTCCCCACACATGCCGCCACTACCACTGCACCCAGCTGCTGGGGGGTGCTGCAGGCTGGATGTGAGCAGACCAAGATGCAGCGCGCTCCTACCTGCGTGGGGTCCTGAAAGGCAAACACCGTGGGCACGGCATTGTGCTTCAGGTTCTTGCGGTTTCCAAAGGCACTGAAGCACTCCGGCCGGAAGTGCTCGGAGCAGATGACCGTATGCTGCTTGGGCTTGAAGTTGCCCCGGCCAATGTTCAGCACCCATTCCTTCAGCAGCTCTGGGCGGCTGAACGGAAACCTGAGGGCAGAGGCAGGGATGTGAGGACCAGCAGACTGGACCGAGCCCCTCAGCGTCACACGCAACTTTCACATCATCACAGAGTATTTCACTGAGCAGCTGTGGACATTCAGCCCTCTCACTTTGTTAAATCGCATCTAATTTCTGGAAGCTCTGTCACAGCTGCTAAAGCGTCCTTCATAGGAAACCCAAGACCATGAGCATGGCCAGAAAGCTCAAGTGAGCCGTTTCCGATGCTACATTTGCCAGGAGCATGCCAGGAGCCAGGCCCTGTTTCGGTGCTAGGGATGGGGGGCGATGAGACAAAGTCCTTGCCCCCAAGGAGCCGATATTATGGAGAGGGCACAGCCGACGAGCCACACAGATGTGGACAGCATCTTCTGGGGATGACAGCTGCTCCAGAGAAAGGACGGGGAGCCCTGGGGTGGTCAGGAAAGGCAGCTGAAGGGCAAGGTTGGAGCACAGACCACGGAAGTGGGAGCACAAGCCTCGAGGGGTTGGGGGGAACAACAGGAGCAGCCACCCATGCGGGTCTGGCTGAGACAGCAAGAGGGACTGCATGACCAAGGCCCTGAGCAGCTGGGGGGTCCCTGGAGGCTCTAGGCAGAGGTGAGATGGAACCTGAGTCCACCCTGGCTGCTGTGAGACCAGGCGCCGGCAGGAAGTAGTAATGAGAGGGCAGATTTGGATGTATTTTGAAAGCCATGCAGTAAGGTCTGCCTGTAGATGGTGAAACAGAGAAGGAAGAAGTTTCATGTTTGAAATAAAAGAAGTTACAGGAGGGCAGGTTTATGGGCTCACAAGTTTGTTTTGTAGAAGCTTAGCATGATGGCTCATGCCTGTAATCTCACCACTTTGAGAGGCCAAGGCAGGTGGACTGCCTGAACTCAGGAGTTAGAGAGCAGCCTGGCCAACATGGCAAAACCCCATCTCTACTAAAAATACAAAAATTAGCCCAATGTGGTGGCACACTCCTGTAATCCCAGCTACTTGGGAGGCTGAGGCAGGAGAATCCCTTGAACCAGGGAGGCAGAGGTTTCCGTGAGCTGAGATCGCGCCACCGCACTCCATCTGGGCAACAAATTGAGAGTCTTGTCTCCAAAACAAAACAAAAAGTTTGTTTCTTATGTTAGGAGTTAAATTCAAGGTGCTTTTCAGGCTACCCATCTGCTAGGGTGATAGGCAGCCACACGCATCTGGAGACATCAGTGTGGAGGATGACCCTGCAGAACCGATACTGGCTGAGATCAGCCCCTGGGGAGCAAGTGTGGACAGAGGCCACCCAGGCCATGGCCCACATTCCAGGGCTCCCAACACTCAGTGCTGGAAATAAGGAGGAGCCAGCAAAGGAGACTGAGAAGGGACACCTGTCGCTGAGAAGTGTCCCAGACACCTTGTAGGAAAAGTGACCCAGGGTCAGAGGTCAGTTGTGTGAAAAGCTACACAGCGGTCGATTAGCATCACAAGGCTCACCAGGAACCTGACGGAGCTCTCCTGGGAGTGGAGAGAACAGCTTCAAAAGAGGAGTGGCAACTCCCTTCCCAGGTATATACCAAACAGAAGCAAACAGGCAGATGCACCGCAACACAAGTCCCAGCAAAACTGGCCAGAACAATGTTGTTGTTTTTGTTTTAAGATGGAGTTCCACTGTCGCCCAGGCTGTGGAGTGCAGTGGCGCAATCTCGGCTCATCCCAGCATCAAGGGATTCTCCTGCCTCACCCTTCCAAGTAGCTGGGATTTCAGGCAAGCGCCACCACACCCAGCTAATTTTTGTATTTTTAGTAGAGACGGGTTTTCACCATGTTTTTTTGTTTTGAGACGGAGTTTCGCTCTTGTTACCCAGGCTGGAATGCAATGGCGCGATCTCGGCTCACCGCAACCTCCGCCTCCTGGGTTCAGGCAATTCTCCTGCCTCAGCCTCCTGAGTAGCTGGGATTACAGGCACGTGCCACCGTGCCCAGCTAATTTTTTGTATCTTTAGTAGAGACGGGGTTTCACCATGTTGACCAGGGTGGTCTCGATATCTTGACCTCGTGATCCACCCGCCTCGGCCTCCCAAAGTGCTGGGATTACAGGTGTGATCCACTGCAAGCAGCTGCCAAAACAATGTATTTGTCATTCAAAAAACGGGGCCACCCAAATGCCCCTTCAATTGTAGAACAAATCGGTAAGTTCTGGTACTTGCATTCAATAGAATACTATGCAGCAATGAAAGGGAATGAACTGTAATCCACCCCGATAGAGGGCAGGATAGGGTTCCCCTTGGGCAGGAGAGAGAAGGAGGGTCTGGAAGGGGTCCAGGTGTGGGGGGGTCTTCTCAGGAGTAGTGATGTTTTCTTATTTTATTTCGTATTCTCAGATGAGGGATCGCTCTGTCACCCAGGCTAGAGTGCAGTAGCAAGATTATATAGCTCACTGCAGCCTCGAACCTGGGTTCAAGCAATCTTCCTCCTTCAGTCTCCTGAGCAGCTGGAACTACAGGGGCACACCATCTTGCCTGGCTAATTTTTAAAAATTATTTGTAGAGATAGGGTCTCATTCTGTTGTCCAGGCTGATCTCAAACTCCCAGGCTCAAGCAATCCTCCCGCCTCGGCCTCCCAAAATGCTGGGCTAACAGGCATAAGCCACCGCACCCAGCTGGTAACGTTTCAGTTCAGCGGCTTTCACCTGGGGAAAACTTGCGGGGCTGTGTACTTAAAATCCGTGCATTTTTCTCCATGTACTTTATGTATACTTCAAGCAAAGCATTTATCATAAAACAGAGTAAAATGGGAGCAGAGGGAATGAGAACGATCAGCACAAGCCTCCCTTCGGAGATGTGCCCAAAAGTGGGTAGAGAAATGTTGCCGTGGCTGAACCCTGGAGAAAGCTCAACTTCCACCGCGGACCAAGGACCATTGCTCCTGGGCCGGGCCAAGGGGTCCTGGGAGTGCAGGAACAGACTCCAACGTGTCCAGCATCCTCCCGCGACCCTGCAAGGTCCCTTGCCATTGCCCTCACGCCCCTGGGGGATCCGCTCCTTCACTGCACCGCCCAGGTCCCGGGCTCCCTTCAGGACGGCGCACGGCGGGGGCTGCAGGGGCCAGGGACACAGCAAACCCCGGCAGGGGCCCGCTCATCCGTTCAGCAGACACCCTCCGCTCCAGGCGCGCCCCGGCCCTGGCCCCGCCAGGTGCTCCGCAGCCCCTCCGTCCGCACCGCCCCGCGTCCCCGCGGCGGGCGAGGCGGCGCCTGCCCCTCTGGGCCCATCACCTCGGCCTGTCCCCGGGTGCGGCGGCAGCATGCCCTCGGGCCTCCGGGGCGTTCCCGCCCGACACGCCGAGGCCTCCAAGTCTGTCCGCGAGGCCTGGGTCCGGTACTCCCGCGCCCTCGGGCCCAGGCCTCTTACCGGTGGAAGGTGAGCTGCTTCCTGCGACTGCTGTAGCGGTTGCAGCACTGCCGGGCCGCGCACGACTTCGGCATCTCCAGAGCCAGGCCCGGCTGCCCCCAACAAAGATGGCGGCGGCGGTGCCAGCCGGGAGGGGTGGGGCGGGGCCTGCAGGGAGGGGCGGGGCCGCCGGGAGATGGTGACGGGCCTGGCTCGGCTCCAGGGCGCGCTCCTCCCGTGGTCCCCGCGACCCGCGTCTCCCCAGGGTCGGACGGGGCCCGGGGCGCCACGTCACTGGGTGCTCCGGTCCCCAACTCAGGCCCGAAACGCCAACTCCTAGCCTTGGGCCTGGGCAGGTCTTACCCGATTCGCCAAAGCCAGTCGCTTTTCACCTCGTTGCTTCGAGTACCCAACCAGGACTCAGCCACCCACAGGCTTGGACAACTGGAAACCAAGGCCAACCCCTCAGTGTTTAGGGCTTTGAGGTGTGAATAATTCTGGACTCCTCTGACGTCATCGGAGGTGCAACTAGTTGACCACTGGTGGTGTCAGTTCAGGGGCCAGACAGAAATTTGGGCACTGGGAACCCCCAAACGTGAAGGGGCAAAAAGGGCACCCGAGGGGAGGGAGATTCCAGTCCTGGCCTTGCATAAACTCCCAGGAGCTAAAGGTTTCTCAAAGCAGGCTATAGGGAAGGCATCATCTTGTAAGGAAAAAAAAAAAAAATCAGCCAAGCACAGTGGCTCACGCCTGTGATCACAGCACTTCGGAAGGCTGAGGCAAGCGGATCACCTAAGCCCAGGAGTTCGAGGCCAGCCTGGCCAACATGGTGAAACCCCATTTCTACCAAAACTACAAAAATTAGCCGGGCATGGTGGCAGGCACCTGTAATCCCAGCTACTCAGGAGGCTGAGGCAGGAAAATAGCTTGAACCCGGGAGGCAGAGGTTGCAGTGAGCCGACCTTAGGTGACAAGAGCAAAACTGTCTCAAAAAAAACAGGGGGGCCAGGCTTGTTGGCTCACGACTAATCCCAGCACTTTGGGAGGCGGAAGCGGCAGATCACAAGGTCAGCAGATGAAGACCATCGTGGCTAACATAGTGAAACTGTCTCTACTAAAAATACAAAAAAATTAGCCAGGTGTGGTGGTATGTGCTTGTAGTTCCAGCTACTCCGGGAGGATAAGGCAGGAGAATCACTTGAACCCTGGAGGCAGAGGTCAGAAGTGAATCAAGACTGCACCACTACACTCCAGCCTGGATAACAGAGTGAGTCTCCATCTCATAAAAAAATAATAATAAAAAATAGGCTAAACACTCACTGGGGCTTGAGCTAATCCACAATCTGATGAAGAAAATGCAAAAACCATTCACATTTACTCATCCTGTGGTTTCTGAGGAATTCTCCAGCAAAATACATTAATGCCATGGGCATTTTCCATCCCGCTAAATGCACACTGATACTCTGCCTTCCCAGAGACTTCATGTAATCATGATTTGGGGAGGTAGCGAGGAAAGAAAACAACTGTTCTTCAGCACAGAATGCAATCACCTGAACCTTAAATCACGAACCTCAAAGTAGCAATATGTTTATTTACAAAATATACAGTTTCACAGAAACAGCTTCGCTTTATACACATAAACTTTAAAATTACACAGAACCATGTAAACGATGTGAAGTGTCTGGCCTGGCCAAAGCCGATGGGAGGGCCTACTTTTGGGGTGACATCCCTCCCTCCCCTCACTTCATTAGCCACCAACCAGGAGCCCCAGATGGGTTGTGCCTAATTTGCATAAAGAAGCTGATTGCAGCTGCCCAGCTCAATCTAACACAAAAACCAAGGTGTCCGACTTCTTAGACACCACCCACAGGGACAGGCCTGTTAAAAGAACAAAAATGCAATCAAGGAAACAGCAATGGAGATGAGTATCGCATGCATTCCAGAGGCGACGAACCTTCTAGCACACAGGACAGTCGCCAGGGCCGGCAGTTCCACTCTAAAGTCACATGGATTCTTAAATGCACCTTTAAAAGCTTGTGGAATTTTTTTTTAAAGAAGAAAAACACTTTGGAGCTTTGGTTATTCGTATGATGAAGACACTGGACAGGCATTATCATAGGGCAGGATCTTTGGCAAATTCCTCTCCAATGGGTCCTGGATGTTTGCCCTCGTCAGAACCAGACAATGGTGTGGAGAGAAGGTTGTTTCTAAACCAGCTTACTGTCTTTCTCTACAGAACCTTCCCTTGGGGATCTTCACAATAAACTGGCTTCAGAAACTCTCTCTCTAGTTTTGTGTTAATACAAGCAACGGAACTTGAAAAAAATAAGACGGTTGGTTGGACAAGTGTGAAAGATATTAGGACAAAAAAAAAATGCCTCTGATTAGCCAAACTACGGTTCAAGCCCCTTGGTGCTTCAGTGGAAGGAGGTGGGAAGAGTCTGCCTGATGGCCTGGCACAAAGGTGCCAAGTGAAGGGGAAGCCCCCCGCAGGGAGCGCTCAGGCCCATCCTGCTAAAAATAAACATGACCCCCTTGGGCATTCTTCCCTTTCCATGCCTTACGAGAAACAATGCTTATGAAAACCTACCAGTCAATTACAAAACGTTTTGAGAACAAGTATTCAAACTGCTAAAGAGCAATGCTCATTTTGGAGAAAGCTGGAGCCCCTCACCCTCCCAGCCCCAGAACCACCAGTGTCCCGGGATCCCCTGCCCTCAAGCAGAGTTCTTCTAAAGCTTCCAGCACCAACTCCCAGCTTTCTCCA
This sequence comes from Saguinus oedipus, assembly GCA_031835075.1. Taxonomy (NCBI): domain Eukaryota; kingdom Metazoa; phylum Chordata; class Mammalia; order Primates; family Cebidae; genus Saguinus; species Saguinus oedipus. The sequence goes on along the minus strand of CM063175.1, from coordinate 44,404,003 downwards.
GAGCTGGCCCTCACACGGACCTCCCAAGTCCGAGATCCCAGCAAAGATCTAAGGAACTCAGCCCAGTTCCCAGGCGTCTTCTGGAAGGCCCATGTTACCCTATCACTCACTCAACAACTCAAACCAGAAAAAAACGACTCAAGTCCTAACCTTGCCCTGTGGAACCGGCAGGCCAGCCTGTCTAAAGGGCATACAAGAGTCACCCAAGGGAGAGGTCTCCCTCCCAACTCTCCTTTACCCTATTATTTAAAGGAACACCATGCGGGTCCCAGTGATTGCCTAACCTTTATGCTGCTACAATAAGATGAAAGGGAGAGAAGAGAACAGAACCTACGAGTTCCCACCCTCGAAAACAACTGGCCTGGGCCCCACTAGGACCTCATACACCAACCGAGAGGGCACTCAGCAAGAAATCAGCCAATACTTTTGGCTGCATCGTGCAAAAAGACAGGGTTTTTACATCGTGCAAAACAGGAAACTGAGTTATGAACACGGGCCACTTCAATACCCCATACCAATCCCCTTTCCACAGAGAAGCAGCCACACTGTCCCTTTTAACAAACAGAAGGAAACCTAAGAACCACGCGCTGACCCACCACCACCCCAGAGCCCCTCGGGCAGAGCCCGAGGCCTCCCACCAGTGGCTCCCCCAGCCTGTCAGGCAGTGCCGAGGCAGGTGGAGGGCAAGCCACTAAGCAGGGGCAACGTAGATGGTTGCTGTACAGACACTTTTGGTAAAAGACTTAACACGCAAGAAAAAGTTTACACATATGGCTGTTAATTAACAGGCCGGGGAAACCGAACACCTCTCCCCAACACAGTGGAAGCAGAATAACAACTGGCACTCAGCCCAATAAGCGGGAATCTGTTAGCAATGATAGCAAAACACACAGCTACCATGGACCCTCATTTTCAAATGAGCCAAACGCGCTGCACGTAGGTGTCCGATCTACCTCCACTGCAGGGAACACAGCTCTGGCAGCAGCGCTGGCCAGCAAAGGTTGCATTCGGTCACTGGCTATGTACAGTTTCTACCTGGACAGCATGTCCTTTTGCTTAGGCACCTAAATGGCAGAGGTCTGCCCCCACCAGAGCTGAGAGTTCTGTGCTCAACTAAGAGAAGGGCTAAGAAGCCCACCGTCGCTTCCGATTCCACGCTTGCAGCCTCCTCACCAGTCAGCAGTCAGTCCAGGAATAGCTTCCGGGAGCCCATTCGCGATCGGTTGGAACGGCGGATGTCAAACTTGGAGTCCCGGCACTTTTGGCAGACAAACACTTCCGGAACATTGGACTTCCGGATTTTCGCACAGGACAGGTGAATCCAGGTGTGGCACTCATTACACTCGATCATGGGGCGGCCAGCAAAGGGCTTCATGCAGAAGCAGGTAACGAGGTCCCAGGAATCGTCATCTGGAAGGAAAAACACTTATCTTAAGGAGGGAAGAGAAATTCCCATGATTCCTCGCCATCAGCTGGGCTTCTGTGAAACCCATTACTCAACCGAGAAGAACACTCCACTTCCATGTGAGGTTGACATTCTCTCTAAAAAGGCAGAAAGGGCTCCATGATGTGTGGGAACCAGGTATTACCCAAGAGATGCTTACTTTTTTCTGAGACAGGGTCTCACTCTGTCACCCTGGCCAGAGTGTAGTGGCACAATCATACCTCACTGCAGCCTCAAACTCCTGCGCTCAAGCCATCCTCCCACCTCAGCCTCCCAAGTAGCTGGGATTACAGAAACACACCACCAAGCTTGGCTAATTTTTGTACTTTTTTCTTTTTTTATAATTGAGATGCAGTTTTGCTCTTGTTGCTCTTGTTGCTGGAGTGCAATGGTGTGATCTTGGCTCACTACAACCTCTGCCTCCCAAGTTCAAGTGATTCTCTTCCCTCGGCCTCCCAAGTAGCTGGGATTACAGGCGCCCACCACCACACCCAGTTAATTTTTTATATTTTTAGTAGAGCCAGGATTTCACCATGTTGGCCAAGCTAGTCTCAAATTCCCGACCTCGGGTGATCCGCCCACCTCAGCCTCCCAAAGTGTTAGGATTACAGACACGAGGCACCTTGTCCAGCCTAATTTTTCTATGTTTTTGTAGCAACAGGGCTTTGCCATGCGCCCAGGCTGGTCTCCAACTCCTGAGCTGAAGCAATCCCAAAGTGCTAGGATTACTGCTGGAGTCACTGCAACCGGCCTGGATGCTCACTTAGAACTACATCCTTTTACCAACCACGGTGGCTTACACCTATAATCCCAGCACTTTGGGAGGCTGAAGAGGGCAGATTACCTGGGGTCAGAAGTTCGAGGCCAGCCTGGTCAACATGATGAAACCCCATCTCTACTAAAAATACAAAAATTAGGGCCGGGCGCGGTGGCTCACACCTGTAATCCCAGCATTTTGGGAGGCCGAGGCAGGTGGATCCCGAGGTCAAAAGATCGAGACCATCCTGGTCAACGTGGTGAAACCCCATCTCTACTAAAAATACAAAGAATTAGCTGGGCACGGTGGCACATGCCTCTAATTCCAGCTACTCAGGAGGCTGAGGCAGGAGAATTGCTTGAACCCAGGAGGCGGAGATTGCGGTGAGCTGAGATCACGCCACTGCACTCCAGCCTGGGTAACAAAAGCGAAACTCCGTCTCAAAAAAAAAAAAAAAATACAAAAATGAGCCAAGTGTGGTGCTATGTGCCTGTAGTCTCAGCTACTTGGAAGGCTGAGGCAAGAGAATCACTTGAACCCGGGAAGCAGAGGTTGCAGTGAGCCAAGTTCGCACCACTGCACTCCAGCATGGGTGACCAAGTGAGACTCTGTCTCCAGAAAAAACAAAAAAACTACATCCTTTTTATGTTCTGAGGTTTTGGAATCTCAGCTGTCTCTAATGACAATCAACTCCTTCCTAAACATCTCAATTATCCACATTCCTGCAGCTCTTCTCCTTGAGAGAGTGGGGCTGTCACACTCTACTGCAGGAACCAGACTCTCTGCCCCAGAGAGATGATCCTTTAATAAATAATCTCTCTTGGGCCAGGCCCAGTGGCTCACACCTGTAATCCCAGCACTTTGGGAGGCTGAGGTGGGAGGATCACCCTGGCCAACACGGTGAAACCCCCTCTCTAATAAAAATGCAGAAAAGTAGCTGGATGTGGCAGTGTGCGCCTGTAGTCTCAGCTTCTCAGGAGGCTGAGACAGGAGAATTGCTTGAACCTGGTAGGTGAAGGCTGCAGTGAGCCGAGATCATGACACTGCCCTCCAGCCTGGGCGACAGAGACTCCATCTCAAAAAAAAAAAAAAAAAAAAAAAAAACACCTCTCTTTAGGCCGGGCGAGGCAGTTCATGCCTGTAATCCCAGTACTTTGGAGGGCCAAGGCAAGGTGGATCACCTGAGGTCAGGAGTTCGAGACCAGCCTGACCATGAAGTCCCATCTCTACTAAAAGTTCAAAAATTAGCCGGGAGTGGTGGTGTGCGCCTGTAATCCCAACTACTGAGGAGGCTGGGAAAGGAGAATCGCGTGAACCAGGAGGCAGAGGTTGCAATGAGCCAAGATTGTGCCACTGTACTCCAGCCTGGACAACAAGAGCGAAACTCTGTCTCAAAAATAAATAAATAACCTCTCTTCTCACTACCAGCCAACAAGGGTCATCATCCTTCAGGGACCACTCACCCGAGTCCACCATGATGTCTTCATCGTTGCCTGTGCTGTCCTCGTCTCGGAACACCACCTGCTTTCCCTGCCGGACGATAGTCCGTTTGCCCTCAGTTTTTATTTCTTTGACCTGATCAGGTGACACAGTGGCACAGGAGCCACTTGAGGGAGTATCGGAGTCCCAGCCCGAACAGGGGTCACTGGGAGCCTGGGGGATATCCTGCAAGGTGGGACTCGTGGGGGTCTCCACATAGGGGTCAGCGGCTTCCAGCTTCAGCAAGCCCCCCCTGTACCCCTCCTTCCCAGGGGCATCACTGTCCCTGCGCTTCCTCTTCTTCTTCTTCTTCAGCTTGTCCGTCTTCTTTCTGTCCAGCAGGAAGTTACTGGGCTTGGCTCGCTGCAGGAGAGTGGGCTGCAGGTGGCTAAAGCAGCGGTCAGAGACTGGCAAGGGCACTGAGGACGCAATGTCTGAGAAACCCGCATCCCAGCCATCGCTGTCAATGGTACCAGCAGTGCTGTTGGCAGGGCTGGGGCTGCTCCTTAAAGGGAGTTCCTAAAAAGACAGGCAAAGGTGGTGGGTTCCAGTTACTGCGACCAGTCATCAGTGACAAGCTCTAGTCCCCAGCAGAGCATCCCCAGCCACGCAGCCAGGTCAGGCCTCCAGAGATGTCTGCACAACTGAGCTTCTCTGCCCATCAGCATCACACTTGAAGCAATAGTACCATGACTTCTGGCCAGGCGCGGTGGCTCACGCCTGTAATCCCAGCATTTTGGGAGGCCAAGGCAGGCAGATCACTTGAGATCAGGAGTTCGAAACCAGCCTGGCCAACTTGGTGAAACCCAATCTCTACTAAAAATATGAAAATTAGCTGGGCATGGTGGTGGGCAACCGTAATCCCAGCTACTCGGGAGGCTGAGGCAGGAGAATTGCCTGAACCCAGGAGGCAGAGGTTGCAGTGAGCCGAGATCGTGCCATTGCACTCCAGCCTGGGTAACAAGAGCGAAACTCCGTCTCAAAACAAAAAAAAAAGCAATGCCATGAGTTTAAGTTTAATGTGATGCCACAAGGAGAGAAACTCCTTACTGAACCCTCAGCCCCATCTTAAGAGATAGGAAATTAATTCAAAAGTGTCTGTGGGAAGGAATGCTGTGGACACCCACAGCTGTCTGCTTATCTTGCCCTCATTGTAAAACCTCTCCTTCCATTTGCCATCCAAAGAGAGAGATTGTTTTAAGTGAATTTAAATTAGTTTTGAGAATTTCCTGACACTCTTAAAAAACTAGGCATTCCAAAATATTGCAAAATCAAAGTCGAGAATGACTGCCCCAAAGCGGCAAACTCAACTCTATGGTTCCTTCGGATCACAAGCATGTCATCTGCAAACAGTGGAACCTTCTCCTCATTGGAAAGCAGGCAATAGGCCAGCCACAGTGGCTCATGCCTGTAATCCCAGCACTTTGGGAGGCCGAGGTAGATGGATCACCTGAGGTCAGGAGTTCAAAACCAGCCTGGCCAACATGGTTAAAACCCCCTCTACTAAAAACACAAAAAAATTAGCTGGGCATGGTGGCAGGCGCCTGTAATCCCAGCTATTTGGGAGGCTGAAGCAGAGAGAATTGCTTGAACCCAGGAGGCAGAGGTTGCAGTGAGCCAAGATTAGAACGCTGCACTCCAGCCTAAGCCTCAGAGCAAGACTCCATCTCAAAAAAACAAAAGAAAACAGGCATTAGCCACCTATGTAGCAGATGGAAATAAACCCATGCCGGCAGTTTGCCTCCTAGAAATATACTGAATGCAGCTGGGCACAGTGGCTCGTGTCTGTAAACCCAGCACTCTGGGAGTCCAAGGCAGGAGGATCACTACCTCCAGACCAGCCCAGGCAACACAGTAAGACCTTGTCTCTACAGAAAATAAAATTGCAGCCAAACGCAGTGGCTCACGCCTGTAATCCCAGCACTTTGGGAGGCCAAGGCAAGGTGCGTCACTTGAGCCCAAGAATTTGAGACCAACCTGGGCAACATGGCGAAACCCCGTATCTACTAAAAATACAAAAATTAGCTAGGCATGGTGGCGGGCCTGGCCTGTAGTCCCAGCTACTTGGAAGGCTGAGGTGGGAGGATCACTTCAGCACAGAAAACAGAGTGCAGTGAGCTGAGATCGCGCCACTGCACTCAGCCTGGGCAACACAGCAAGACCCGACTCAAAAACAAACAAAAAAGCTGGATTCTTCGATTCTGAGCTTCGTGGAATGGAATATAAAAGAGGCCTGAAGTTTGAGCAGCACAGCAGCTCTACTCCAGTCCTGCCCTCTTCTCCGCAAGTAAAAAGTAAAAAAAAAACCTCTCTTCACCTACACGAAGCTGTAGCCATGAGTCCCTGAAGACACCAATACATGTTTCCAACAGGCAGGAAGCTTCAAGAAAGGCAGAGTGCACCCTGAGTCCAGCCACTGGGTTGAACCCCAAGCTCCACCACTAATTAGTGGGCGACCTAAGGCAAAGTTTTCCCTATGTCTCAGTTTCCTCATCTTATAAACTGGGGGTAAAAAACGGCACCTACCTCATAGCATTACAAAGGTCAAGAATAGTGTCTACCCACTGTCAACAGTCAATAACTACAGGCTCTAATTAAGAGCAAGCAGATGGCCCCCCACGGTGGCTCATGCTTGTAATCCCAGCACCTTGGGAGGCTGAGGCAGGTGGATCATGAGGTCAGGAGTTCAAGACCAACCTGGCCAACATAGTGAAACCCAGTCTCTACTAAAAACACAATTAGCTACGCATAATGGCGTGCACGTGTAATCCCAGCTACTTGGGAGGCAGAGGTTGCAGTGAGCCGAAATCACGCCACTGCACTTCAGCCTGGGTAACAGAGTGGACTTCATCTCAAAAAAATAAAAACGAGTAAGCTGCTATCACAGACTTTATTTGTAAATAAACTTTGAAAGTTTACTAAATCAGCCAGGTATGGTGGCTCACGCCTGTAATTCCAGCACTTTAGGAGGCAAAGGTGGGCAGATCACCTGAGGTCAGGAGTTCGAGACCAGCCTAGCCAACAAGGTGAAACTCTGTCTCTACCAAAAATACAAAAAAAAAAAAAAAAAAAAAATTAGCTGGGCATGGTGGCGCACACCTGTGATCCCAGCTACTTGGGAGGCTGAGGCAGGAGAATCCTTTGAACCCAGGAGGCAGAGTTAGCACCACTGCACTCCAGCCTGGGCAACAGAGGAAGAGTCCATTCCCAAAAAGGAAGTTTAAAACCATTTTCTAGACAACCCGGCATTTTCTATCAGTTTTAGAACCATTTCCCTAGCTAATCAAAACTCCCAAGAAACAGATTTCTGCCAGACTAGTGACTGAGGTCATCACAAGCAGCTCCTTCCAAATCTACTGACCCACCGACCAGTCAGAAGCCCACAGATTTGCAGTGGAGGCCCTGAGGTTTGACTACCCATCAAGAAAGGTCTCAGAAGCTCAGAAGATTACCTCCTTCGGATAAGGGATGTAGCCAGCATAGGCCAAGACAAAGGTGCAGAATTTGTTGAAGTCTTCCACAGTCCTGCGCCTCTTGCAACTGGGGGAGTATTCCTATTATGGGGAGAGAAAAGGGAATGTTTGCAGGAGAAGCTTCTAGGTGGAATCACAGAAACAAAAGGAAGCAAGCTGGAACTTTTGCAGTCAACCACTCAAAAAATACTGTTAAGACTTACATGGTCCACAAACAAGATAAGGTAAGTTCAGGTCAAGAAATAACACCATTTAGAAAGCAGAAAGAGGAGTATTAAGACTTTATGCCAAGAATGCTGGGATATCAGCTGGGAGATAAACACTTATACAAAAGTCTATTTATTAACACTCATAATATTTTCTGACTTTATCGGTCTCCACAGGCCTATGAAAAGAGCTCTAATAACTGCTTTTTTGCTACAGATTTTCCATTCTGAATATGAACTCCTGCAGCAGCTGTAACTGATGTATGTTAAGTGATTTCAAAAATCACTCGCCTGCCAAGGAGGTTCATGGCACTTTGGGAGGCCGAGATGGGCGGATCACCTGAGGTCAGGAGTTCGAGGCCAGCCTGACCAACAAGGTGAAACTCCATCTCTACTAAAAATACAAAAATTACCCGGGGGTGGTGGAGCACCCCTGTAATCCCAGCTACTCAGGAGACTGAGGCAGGAGAATCAGTTAAACACTGGAGACAGAGGTTGCAGGGAACCGAGATCTGGACGCTGCACTCCAGCCTGAGGACAACCACTCATTCTCCAGAGCTCTCTGAGGCCGGGACCCTGGAGCTGAATCTTGGCTGACCCTGACCAGGTAGGGCCACTGAGGACCCCTTTCTCCACTCCCCTAGCAGTCCGGGTGCCAGGCATTCAAACGTCTCAACTCGCAATAAACGAGAAACCTTACTGCGAAGCTTAGTCCCACATTTAAATGGCACAGTGGAGGTTTTTTGCTAGAGGGTTCCAGCCCAATTCAATTGGAAACACCCATAACAAAAACGGATTTTCTCCTAAGGGAGCAGCACGAGGAGATGGAGCTCTTATTTGCTCCTAAGCAAAACAAGTGTGTTGTATTGCTGTTTATTCGCCCAGCCCGTTCCCTGAGGTTCGTTTCAGTGCCCTGTCCGACCCACCCCCATCCTTCCAGGAGAAGTGTTACCGTCCCAGCGCCCGGGGCCGCCGCTCTGCTGGGGGAAAGCAGGGGGGAAATAGGGGGCAGGGGTCTCGGGCAATCCCTCCCGCCGCGAGGAGCAGGCGTGCGGCCCGCGGGTTAGCTTTCGAGGGAGTCAATCTTCTTTGTAAATTACTTTTTCCACCTGGTTTGGGCAAACCTCCTCCTCCCCCAACCCTTCGGACCTCAAGGCCGAGAGGAGCCGAGGCAAAGATCACTGGTGCCCGCGCTCCCCGCACTAGCTAGCCTGCCCAGCTACGGGAACCGCGGACCGCCACTCGGGCCTCCAACTCCCGGGAAGAACTTTTCTTTCGGCGGGGAACGAGCAGAAGTGGGTCAGGAACCCGGAGACCGAGTGGAAAGCGACCGCGGCCTCGAGCCGGGGTGCGCTGGGGGCACCAGCGCGTGGACTGGGGGGCTCCACGCCGCCCCCACCCGATCCACGCCGCCCGCCCGCCTCCGCGGAAAGCAGATGGCGGGGCGGCCCCCACCCACCCTCCCGCGCGGCAGCCGCCCCCTGCGACACTCGGCCCCGGAAGATGCGGGGCCCATCCCGCGGGGATGGGGGGGGACGCCAAGCAGGATTCGGGGGGGTCCCAGGCCGGGGAACCCCTTGCGAACCCCGGGAGGCGGCAGCGAGACCGGCAGGCTCCAGCGCCGTCTCCCCTCCCCCACTCGCCAGCGGTCGCCAGACCCGCACCCCCGACACCGACGCGCCTCGGTTGGGGGAGGGGGCCGCGCGGAGTGGGGGGCGGCTGGGAGCCCTGAAGGCCGATCCCCGGAAGGAGGGGGAGAAAGCCGGGGCGGAGCCAGCAGAGCCCGAGGGCGGGGGGCGGAGGGCGGGGGGCCGGGGCCCGGAGGGGGAGGCCCGCGCGCCGGGGGGAGGTAGGGGGGGCATGACTTGGGTCCCCAGAGCGCGAGGGGCCCCCGAGAGCCGTAGGGGGCGGGGGCCGATCGGGCCGCGCGCGGAGTCAGGGGGCGGGGCGCGGGCCACTGGGCCCGGGGTATCAGGGGAGCTGCCGGGGGCCGCGGGAGTCGAGCCCGGTGCGAGGGGGGCCGCAAAGTCCCCGAGAGCTGCGGGAACCTGGGGCGGGCGGCAGCTGCGACCGCGTCCCCGGGGGCGGGGAAAGAGTAAGCAGGCCGGCCCGGAGGCGCTGGGGGCGCCGGCAGGTCCCGGGGCGACCCGAGGCCGGAGAGGGGCGGCCCCGAAGAGAGGGATGGGCGCAACGGCCCCGAGGAAAGGGCGCGGGGAGGACGTGGAGGCGAGGCCCGGCGGGGAGGACCGAGCACGGGCCCGGGCAGGGGGCGGGGGTTGGGCTCCCGGGGGGGCCGTCGAGGGGAAATTGGGGGAGGGGAAGGGGGAGGGCTGCCCTCGGGGTGACCGCGGGTCCGGCTGCCTGAAGAGCGCAAGATCGCGGAGGGGGTGGTCGGGGGCGATTCGGTCGCAGCTTCACTCACCTCCGGGTGGAAGGCGGCGGCGCAAGAGTCAGAGTCCATGTTCCGAGCGAGGGGCGGCGGCTCCGAGAGTATACGGGCCGGGATGCGGGAGCGGGGCCACCCGGGGCTGGGGGCTCGGGCGGCTGCGCAGGGCGAGGGCGGACCCGGGGGGGGGGGGGTCGCCCGGGCTGAGGTGATGTGGGGCTCGCGTCTCTGGTTCTGTGATCCCGGACTGGCGGTTCCACCGCCGAGCGGAGTGGGCGATACAGCTCCCGCGGCGGCAGAGGCGGGAGAGTCGCTGCGGGGGGCGGCGGCGCCAGCGGCGGCAGCGAGCGGGAACCCGACCGGCTCCCCGACCTGACGCCCAGTTCGGCTCGTGTCTCCGGAGGGAGGGCGGGAGAGCCGTGAGGGCTGTCGGGAAATGTAGTCTGGGTGACGACTGGAAGCCGGCGGCGAGGGGGCGGGGCGCAGGAGCGGGCGCAGTGCCTTGTGGGAGTCATAGTCCACGGCCTCATCGGTGCTGCGCACAAAGACACCCTTGAGGACTCCAACCCCCATGAGGCTTCGCGGCGGCGGTCCGGTGTGCGGAGGCGGGTCTTCTGGACTCCAGGCCTCGGGAGCGGGGGAGGTGCGGGGGCCCGCGCCGGCTCGGCCGCGGGGGGAGGGGCAGTGAGCGGTAGTGCTTCGGTCTCGGCGGGGGCGGGGGCAGGGGCCCCCGCGGCGGTGGGGGCGGGGCTGACGGCCGGAGTAGCGAAGGGCGGTGGCGGCTGGCACCTCCCCTTCCTCCTCTCCTGCTTGGGGTTCGCTCCCCTTTGTGGGACGGGGGTCCCCGAGGTCCGGCCTGGAGTGGGGGCTGCGGGGGTGGGGATGCTGACGTCGCGGCCTCCCGGGGCACCGCTCACCACTCCCCGCTGAGGGCGGAGTCACCACCCGGGCCCCCGCGCCAGGCTGGGCGGAGCGAACTTGTTTTCGCGCTGCTCCCTGCTCCGGGCCGGCGGGGCCGGGACTGGACCGGGCTCTTCTGTAGGCGTCTGCGGGATTCACTCGTGGGGGCCGGGTTCGGGCATTAAAAACCCGGAGCCACAGTTGTCAGTGTTCCAAAGAGGTGTGCCTTCCGTTCGCTTTCTCTTGTCGCCTTTGCTTAACCTTGGGACCGACAGGCCGTTTTCCCTCCCACTCGCCTGAATATCCTCGGAGGAGTCCGGCCCGCAGGGCGAGGCGAAGACGCGGTGTTTGGTCCTTGTTTCCTGGTGTTTAGCTGGGATGGGCAGTGTGTAAACCCTGGACCGCAGAGTATCCGACAGCTGTACGAGTGGAAGGCTGGCCGGACACTGAGGGGACTGCCCTGATGAGATGATCAAAAGGCGGCCTGAGGGTCTGTAACGTTTTTAATAACCATTCGAAGGGGCGGCGGGGGTGGAGTGGGCTGTAAGTACAAAACGCAGCTGATTCAGTAACCTGTTTGGTATCTTCGAAGAAGTTAAAGGGGAGTGACACAAAATTTAAAATTCAAATTAGAAAACAAACTCTAGGAGATACTAGTAAGATATTTGACAGGCGCCGAATGCTCCATCAGCTGGCTTTTGCTATTTCGGGGGTTACCAGCATTCCGATGGAAACGTTTAATAGGAGACGGTGTTAATCTTAGAAATACTCTGAGCCTCAGTTTCCTAAGCTGTTAAATTTTTAGCTAGTCCCTGGCTAAATAAATCGTACATTACTGTTGTTGTTGTTCCTGTTGTTTTATTATTTATGCGATATTGTAGCCCATTGGAGGGCTCCCAAGATATGATAAGTTGAGGTGTCTTACAAGATAAAATAAAATTACTATGATTAAAAACAGAGACATTGGCTGATTAACAACTTTTTTTTTTTTTTTTTTTTTGAGACGGAGTTTCGCTCTTCTTGCCCAAGCTAGAGTGCAATTTATGGCATGATCTCGCCTCACCGCAATCTCTGCCTCCCAGGTTCAAGGGATTCTCCTGCCTCAGCCTCCTGAGTACTGGGATTACAGGCATACGCTACCACGCCCAGCTAATTTTGTATATTTAGTAGAGAAGGGGTTTTTACCATGTTGGTCAGGCTGGTCTCAAACTCCTGACCCCAGGTGATCCGCCCGCCTCCGTCTCCCAAAGTGCAAGGATTACAGGTGTGAGCCACCACGCCCAGCCCAGCCAACAACTTACACAATTGCACATTCAGATGATTTAGCCAGATTTGGAATGTTACCTGGTTACTGTGACCAGAGCAGATGTCCTGAGGTTGGCTAGTATTGCCCAAGATCATATTCACAAAGAGCAACTTGTTTTGCCAGAATAAGAAACAGGGCTAAGGAGGTGATGTGATCCTGTTGGTAGTTTAAAGATACAAATACCAAAAAGAATTATTAGGAGGCCTGGCAAGGTGGCTCACACCTGTAATCCAGGACTTTGGGAGGGCGAGGCCAGCGGATCATCTGAGGTCGGAAGTTCAAGACCAGCCTCACCAACACTGCAAAACCCCATCTCTACTGAAAATACAAAATTAGAATTAGCTGGGCATGGTGGCGCATGCCTGTAATCCCAGCTACTCGGGAGGCTGAGGCAGGAGAATTGCCTGAACCCAGGAGGCGGAGGTTGTGGTGAGCCGAGATCGTGCCATTGCACTCCAGCCTGGGTAACAAGAGCGAAACTCTGTCTCAACAAAAAAAAAAAAAATTAAAAAGAAAAAAAAAAGATTATTAGAGGCAAAACCCAAATGAAACAAGAAGGAATTTTTTTTTTAACCTGATCATTATCCCCTATGGTAAATGTTTCACATAATAAATATTAAATCCTTCCCCACATACACACAGATTATGAAATTCTCAATCTGAAGAGTGTTTGACAGAACAACAACAAAAAAAAATCTCAAATTGGGAATGAATTGAAGGACTTGCTCAGAATAATGGACTTATTAACAAAACTGGGCCTAGAATTCAGGGGTGTATATTGGACTACTTGGTCACATTAAGGAAGAAAAATCTCAAACATGGATTGAGTCAGGGAACAGATATTCAGACCCAAGTGATAACTTGTGCTCAGAATGGGTATTCATGCCAGGCAGGCATGGTAGCTCAGTAAACTCAACACTTTGGGTGGCCTAGGCAGGAGGATCCTGTGAGCCTGGGAGATCCAGACCAGCCTGGGCAACGCAGGGAGACCCTGTCTTTTTTATTTTATTTTATTTTTTAGACAAAGTTTCACTCTTGTTACCCAGGCTGGAGTGCAATGGGGCGATCTTGGCTCACTGCAACCTCCGCCTCCTGGGTTCAGGCAATTCTGCCTCAGCCTCCTGAGTAGCTGGGATTACAGGCACATGCTACCATGCCCAGCTAATTTTTTGTACTTTGAGTAGAGACGGGGTTTCACCATGTTGACCAGGATGGTCTTGATCTGTTAACCTCGTGATCCACCCACCTCGGCCTCCCAAAGTGCTGGGATTACAGGCTTGAGCCACCGTGCCCGGCCGACCCTGTCTTAAAAAAAAAAGGGCAAGGTGCAGTGGCTCACATCTATAATCCCAGCACTTTGGGAGACCAAGGCGGGTGGATCACAAGGTCAAGAGATTGAGACCATCCTTCCTGGCCAACATGGTGAAACCTTGTCTCTACTAAAAATACAAAAATTAGCTGAGTGTGGTGGCGTGTGCCTGTAATCCCAGCTACTTGGGAGGCTGCGGCACTAGAATCGCTTGAACCCGGGAGGCAGAGGTTGCAGTGAGACGAGATAGAGCCACTGCAATCCAGCCTGGGCAACAGAATGAGATGCCATCTCAAAACAAAACAAAATTAGCTGGGTGTGCTGGTGTACATCTGTAGTCCCAACTACTTGGGAGGCTGAGGCAGGAAGATCCCTTGAGCCCAGGAGTTTTGAGGTTGCAGTGAGCCATGATCATGCCATTGGACTTCAGCCTGGGTGACAGAGGGAGACCCTGTTTCACACCAAAAAAAAGTGCTGGGCATGGTAGCTCATGCCTGTAATCTCAGTACTTTGAGAGGCTGAGGCAGGCGGATCACCTGAGGTCAGGAGTTCGAGACTGGTCTGACCAATGTGATGAAAGAGGTTTCTACTAAAAATGCAAAAATCAGCCAGGTATGGTGGGGGTTGGTGCCTGTAATCCCTGCTACTCAGGAATCTGAGACAGGAGAATCTCTTGAATCCAGGAGGCAGAGGTTGCACTGAGCCGAGATCGAGCCACTGCACTCCAGCCTCGACAAGAAGAGGAAAACTCCATCTCAAAAACAAAAAACAGGCCGGGCGTGGCGGCTCAAGCCTGTAATCCCAGCACTTTGGGAGGCCAAGGTGGGCGGATCACGAGGTCAAGAGATCTAGACCGGCCAGTGCGGTGGCTCACACCTATAATCCCAGCACTTTGGGAGGCCGAGGCGGGTGGATCACGAGGTCAAGCAATCAAGACCATCCTGGTCAACACGGTGAAACCCCGTCTCTACTAAAAATACAAAAAATTAGCTGGGCATGGTGGTGCGTGCCTGTAATCCCAGCTACTCAGGAGGCTGAGGCAGGAGAATTGCCTGAACCCAGGAGGCGGAGGTTGCGGTGAGCCGAGATCGCGCCATTGCACTCCAGCCTGGGTAACATGAGTGAAACTCCGTCTCAAAAAAAAAAAAAAAAATGGATAGTCAATAGATTTTTTTTTTTTTTGGTGGAGGGGCTTATAGGCATGAGCCACCTGCCCAGACTTAGATATTTCTTGAATATGTTTCTAGTAAACAGTAATTCTTTTTTTTTGAAACCTCCCGGGTTCAAGCAATTCTCCTGCCTCAGACTCCCGTGTAGCTGGGATTAGAGGCATGCACCAGTATGCCTAACTAATTTTTTTTTTTTTTTTTGAGATGGAATTTCACTCTTGTTGACCAGGCTAGAGTGCTGTGGCATGATCTTGGCTCACTGCAACCTCCGCCTCCTGGGTTCAAGCAATTCTCCTGCCTCAGCCTCCCAAGTAGCTGGGATTACAGGCATGCACCACTGCGCCTGGCTAATTCTAATTTTGTATTTTCAGTAGAGAAGAGGTTTCACCATGTTAGTCAGGCTGGTCTCAAACTCCTGACCTCAGGTGATCCACCCGCCTCGGCCCCGCAAAATGCTGGGATTAAGAATAATTAATGGCGTCTGGCCTAAGAGTGACTCTTAGTACATAGATATGACTTGTACCTTCCTGCTATTCCAATGAAAGAGAAAACTTCGTGAAAAAGGATCTGTTTTGTCTCCTTCTGTTTCCCTTAGAAATACAGCCTTTGGGCCAGGTGAGGTGGCTCACAGCAGTAATCCCAGCACTTTGGGAGGCTGAGATGGGCGAGTCATGAGGTCAAGAGATCAAGACCATCCTGGCCAACTAGGTGAAACCCCGTCTCTACTAAAAATACAAAAATTGGCCGGGCGCGGTGGCTCACACCTGTAATCCCAGCACTTTGGGACGCCGAGGCGGGTGGATCACGAGGTCAAGAGATCGAGACCATCCTGGTCAACATGGTGAAACCCCGTCTCTACTAAAAATACAAAAAATTAGCTGGGCACGGTGGTACGTGCTTGTAATCCCAGCTACTCAGGAGGCTGAGGCAGGAGAATTGCCTGAACCCAGGAGGCAGAGGTTGTGGTGAGCCAAGATCGCGCCATTGCACTCTAGCCTGGGTAACGAGCGAAACTCCATCTCAAAAAAAAAAGAAAGAAAGAAATATAGCCTTTGGAGGAAATCTAGACATTAATGTTTGCCATCCTTTCCCTAAATTCAAAAACAGGACTAGGCCGGGCGCGGTGGCTCACGCCTATAATACCAGCGCTTTGGGAGGCCGAGGCGGGTGGATCACAAGGTCAAGAGATCGAGACCATCTCGATCTGGTCAACATGGTGAAACCGCATCTCTACTAAAAATACAAAAATTAGCTGGGCATGGTGGTGCGCGCCTGTAATCCCAGCTACTCAGGAGGCTGAGGCAGGAGAATTGCTTGAACCCAGGAGGCGGAGGTTGCGGTGAGCCGAGATTGTGCCATTGCACTCCAGCCTGGGTAACAAGACCGAAACTCCGTCTCAAAACAAAACAAAACAAAACAAAACAAAACAAAACAAAACAGGACTATAACACTCAGAGTTGCCCCAAACATTGGGATAATATGTAGCTGTGAAGTAATAAATTTGATTTTCTCTGTGTGACAGGCTTAGGTTTGTTCAATATCTCTGGGTTTTTTCTCAGGTATATTGTACTACTCCTGGGCTGCAGGGGGCGAATCTAAAATTCCTTGATTAATTGAAGAACATTCACCACAGTAGCCACATCCTTGGAGTCTATGATTCTTTGTTTTCTGCTAAAAACAAACTAATTATACCTACTGCTGAATACTAATTCTCAGATGATTATAGTTACTTAGGAGAGGAGGAAAAAGCCAACATTAGCACAGGTTGCAACAAGTTAAAAATTCTAAGAATACCATGGTTTCCCAGTAAGTAACTTGAGAATGTGGTTATTTTAATTGAGCTACCAAATATAGCTTCACCTTCCTAAATCTCAGCAGCTACACTACATCCACTTGAGGAAACATGTGAGGAAGCTTTCTGTCTCCCATTTTAGCTCTGTGCTTGAGTGCAGGTGTGAGCATAACAAAACGTTTGCTTTTCGAATGTTGCAATTTTTTGTTCAGCTTAATAGTTTTGTTTTGTTTTGTTTTTTTAAGAGGGAGGCTCTATTGCCAAGGCAAGCGCAGTGACAGGATCTAGGCTCACTGCAACTTCTGCTTCCCAGGTTCAAGCCATTCTCCTGCCTCAGCCTCCCAAGTAACTGGGAGTACAGGTGCGCAACTCCACGCCCAGCTAATTTTTTGTATTTTTAGTAGAGACAGGGTTTCACCATGTTGGCCAGGCTGGTCTTGAACTGCTGATCTCACCCGCCTCGGCCTCCCAAAGTGCTTGGATTATAAACCCAGCCTTTTTTTTTTTTTTTTTAAGCCTGGAGTGCAGTGGTGCAAATATGGCACACTGCTCTCAGGATGGCCTAGGCCTCCTGAGCTCAGGTGATCCTCTCAGTGCAGTGCCACTGCACTCCAGCCTGGCGCCTGGTGACAGAGAGAGACTGTCTCAAAAAAAAAAAAAGGAAAAAAAAAATAATAATTTCTAGAATAAGGCCGGGCGCGGTGGTTCAAGCCTGTAATCCCAGCACTTTGGGAGGCCGAGGCGGGTGGATCACAAGGTCAAGAGATCGAGACCATCCTGGTCAACATGGTGAAACCCCGTCTCTACTAAAAATACAAAAAATTAGCTGGGCATGGTGGCGCCTGCCTGTAATCCCAGCTACTCGGGAGGCTGAGGCAGGAGAATTGCGTGAACCCAGGGGGTGGAGGTTGCAGTGAGCCGAGATCGCACCATTGCACTCTAGCCTGGGTAACAAGAGCAAAACTCCGTTTCAAAAATAAATAAATAAATAAAATAAAAATAAAAAAATAATAATAATTTCTAGAATATATATTGTCAGCGTTTCACATAGTGAATCTGACTTACACATAGAAGAATCAGATGATAGGCCAGGCGTGGTAGCTCAAGCCTATAATCCCAGCACTTTGGGAGGCCGAGGCGGGTGGATCACGAGGTCAAGAGGTCGAGACCATCTGGTCAACAAGGTGAGACCCTGTCTCTACTAAAAATACAAAAATTAGCTGGGCATGGTGGTGCGCGCCTATAGTCCCAGCTACTCAGGAGGCTGAGGCAGGAGAATTGCTTGAACCCAGAACGTGGAGGTTGCAGTGAGCTGAGATCATGCCATTGCACTCCAGTCTGGGCAACAACAGCGAAACTCCGTCTCAGAAAAAAAAAAAGAAAGAAGAATCAGATGAATTTCTTGGGTTCATACTGGTAGAATACAAAGGTAATTGCTAAAGGCTGTGTGAGGTGGCTCATGCCTGTAATCCCAGCATACTGGGAGGCCAAGGCAGTTAGATTAGTTGAGGTCAGGAATTCGAGACTAGCCTGGCCAACATGGCGAAACCACGTCAGTACAAAACATACAAAAATTAGCCGGGCATGGTGGCACATACCTGTAATCCCAGCTACCTGGGAGGCTGAGGCAAGAGAACTGCTTGAACCTGGGAGGTGGAGGTTGCAGTAAACCAAGATCATGCCATTGCACTCCATCCTGGGGGACAGAGCAAGACTCTGTCTCAAAAAAAAAAAGGTAATAGTTAACACTGTGTGTCACTGTTTAAATGTTTTTATTTACACTATCTCATTTACATATGTAAATGCATTTAATAAATAGAGAATAGTGCAACATTCCTTAAAGAAAAAATGTTTAGGCTGGGCACAGTGGCTCACATCTGTAATCCCAACACTTTGGGAGCCTGAGGTGGGCAGATTACCTGAGATCAGGAGTTCGAGACCAGCCTACCCAACATGGTGGAACCCCATCTCTACGAAAAAATACAAAATTAGCCAGGCGTGATGGCACGTGCCTGGAATCCTAGCTACTCAAGAGGCTGAGGCAGGAGAATCACTTGAACTCAGGAGGTGGAGGTTGCAGTAAGCCTTGTTAGTGCCACTACACTCCAATCTGGGTGACACAGTGGAGACTTCGTTTCAAAAAAAAAAAAAAAAGCAGTTATATGTGGTAAGTGCATTATATGCCATACCTTAGAAAACAGGAATCTGAAAAAAATCAGTATATAATACAAGAAAAGACAAAATCGCTGTGGATGTTATCAAGGCTAAGGGGTGTGTTCCTAAATATTCTCAAAGAAAAAAAAGAGTTAACAGTCTATTTTTTTTGGAGACATTCATTCTGTCCTCCAGGCTGGAGTGCAGTGGTGAGATCTTGGCTCACTATAGCCTTCCCCTCCCGGGTTCTAGTGATTCTCCTGCCTCAGCCTGAGTAGCTGGGACTATGAAAGTGTGCCATTGCGCTCAGCTAACTTGTATTTTTTTGTAGAGATGGGGTTTCACCATGTTGGCCAGGCTGTAAACAGCCCCCCCCCTTTTTTTTTTTTGAGATGGAATCTGGCTCTGTTGCCAAGTCGTAGTACAGTGGCGAGATCTCAGCTCACTGCAATGGTGAAACCCCGTGTCTACTAAAAATACAAAAAGTAGCTGGGCATGGTTGTGGACACCTGTAATCCCAGCTATTCAGGAAGCTGAGGCAGGAGAATCGCTTGAATCCAGGAGGCAGAGGTTGCGGTGAACCAAGATCGCGACACTGCACACCAGCCTAGCAACAACGCGAGACTTCGTCTCAAAATAAATAAATATCAAAATTAAGTTTTAAAAAAAAATATTATTTTTTAAATCACATCACATATTAAATCACTTTTTCTTTTTTATTTTTAGCCTCAGAATGTTCAGGTAAATCACATTGTCTTAAATTACTTAGGCAATGACCATTTTCATAATTTTAATTTTTTTTTTCTTTTTTTTTTTGAGACGGAGTTTCGCTCGTTACCCAGGCTGGAGTGCAATGGAGCGATCTCGGCTCACCGCAACCTCCGCCTCCTGGGTTCAGGCAATTCTCCTGCCTCAGCCTCCTGAGTAGCTGGGATTACAGGCACGCGCCACCATGCCCAGCTAATTTTTTATTTTTAGTAGAGACGGGGTTTCACCATGTTGACCAGGATGGTCTCGATCTCTTGACCTCGTGATCCACCCGCCTCGGCCTCCCATAGTGCTGGGATTACAGGCTTGAGCCACCGCGCCCGGCCATAATTTTAATTTTTTCTCGAGATGGAGCCTTACTGTGTTGCCCAGGCTGAAGTGCGGTGGTGCAAATCTTGGCTAACTGCAACCTCCTTCTCCGGGGTTTATTTAAGCAATGCTCCTGCCTCAGCTGCCCAAGTAGCTGAGATTACAAGCACCAGCCACCATGCCTGGCTATTTTTTTATTTTTCATAGAGACGGGGTTTTGCCGTGTTAGCCAGACTGGTCTCAAACTCCCCACCTTGTACTCCCAAAGTGCTGGGATTACAGGTGTTAGTCACCTCTCCTGGCCCATCTTCATAATTTTAGAAGAGATAAGTTTTCATGACTGAAGTTTCACCTGTAAATACAAGTATTTCCCCACAAACTACTGCCTGCTTGGCAGAGTTAACATCTTCCTCATCAAACAATAGTGTTTCCACCACATCAGTGTGGAGGATGATCCTGCCGGCCTTCAGATCACCTTAAATAGAATGCTGACGACAATAACGACTTTGTCATTCTGAAGTGAATGAGTTTCTCACATTCCCATTTGAACTCATGAGACTGACAAGCAAAAAGAGGAAGTAGGACAGGCAGCATGGTTCACACCTGGAATCCCAGTACTCTGGGAGGCTGAGGCAAGAGGACTGCTTGGTACCAGGAGTTTGAGACCAGCCTAGGCAACACAGTGAGACCCAATATTTGAGTCTCAACAAAAAGATTTTTTTTTTGAGACAGAGTTTCGCTTTTGTCACCCAGGCTGGAGTGCAATGGCGCGATCTCAGCTCACTGCAACCTCCGCCTCCTGGGTTCAAGCAATTCTCCCGCCTCGGCCTCCCGAATAGCTGGGACTACAGGCGCACACTACCATGCCCAGCTAATTTTTTTTTTTTTTTTAGACGGAGTTTCGCTCTTGTTACCCAGGCTGGAGTGCAATGGTGCAATCTCGGCTCACCGCAACCTCCGCCTCCTGGGTTCAAGCAATTCTCCTGCCTCAGCCTCCCGAGTAGCTGGGACTACAGGCGCAAACCACCATGCCCAGCTAAATTTTTTGTATTTTTAATAGAGATGGCGTTTCACCTTGTTGACCAGGATGGTCTCGATCTCTTGACCTTGTGATCCACCCGCCTCGGCCTCCCAAAGTGCTGGGATTATAGGCGTGAGCCACCGAACAAAAAGTTTTCAAATTAGACAGGCGTAGTGGCATGCACCTGTAGTCTCAGCTACTTGGGAGGCTGAAGTGGGAAAAATCACATGAGCCCAGGTGTTCAAGGTGACAGTGAGCTGTCATTGTTCCACTGCTCCCACTCTGCCTGCCCCACCCCTAAAAACAAAAGAGCTAAATAGCATGCCTGGGTTAGCAGGTTATCCAAAATTCCTAACACAGCTGATGGGTCTAAATCTGTTCCTGTCTTTTCTCTCCACATTCCTTTCTTAATTTAGATAGATAGATAGATAGATAGATACATGGTTTCACATGCTTACTGGTAGAGGGTTATCAATGAAATACTTCTTTTCTCAAGATATGAATTCTTAATTTTATTTTGAACTTGAATTATTTCTTTAACAAGTCATATACATGTAGTACAGAAAGAGAATGCAGGCAAGCAAAAAAAAAAATGAGCATAACCACCTAGAGAAAATGTTTTTGTTATTTTTTTTTTGAGATGGAGTCTCACTCTGTCACCCAGGCTGGAGTGCAGTGGCGTAATCTCAGCTCACTGCAACCTCCACCTCTCGGTTCAAGCACTTCTCATGCCTCAGCTGGGATTATAGCCTTGCCCCACCACACCTAGCTAATTTGTTTTATTTTTAGTAGAGACAGGTTTTTGCCATGTTGGCCAGGCTGGTCTCAAACTCTCAGCCTCAGGTGATCCACCCACCTCGGCCTCCCAAAGTGCTGGGATTACAGGTGTGAGCCACTGCTGTAATGTTAACTTCACAAAATTTTTTAGGCATATGAATACCTATAACAAATTGGGTCACAGGATGAGTAATCTGACTTTCCACTTCAGAGCTTGAACATCTTTCAATAAATACATCGTTATTCTTCAAAGCTACATACAATGAAACGATGTTTAAAAATAACCCCTGTTGTTTGGAATACAAAAAAAACCATACTCAGTCCTCAACTATGGAAACATTATTGACTTAATCATTGGACTTATGCAAGGTGGGTAAGCTGACCTGGGGAGCAGGAGTTCTTTTCCCTACAAGCATTCCACTTCCTGGCTGTTCGGCCTTTCTTGTCACTAAGCCTGTGGGAGGAAGCTATTGGCCCTGCTCCTGGGCCCAGGAATGCTGCCGCTGCCTTGAATAGCCGTGTGAACAGTCCTTCTATGGGCAAGAGGCAGCCCGCCTGGGTACCTGAATGTCTTCTCACTTGGGCCCGTGCTTCCCACGCTCACCCTGAAATTCAGACCAGATGCATTCTCAGGGCAAAATGTCGTGAAACTCAAGCAGAAGAGAAAGCCTGCGGTTCTCATTTCAGAGGTGGAATGAAAACAGAATGTCTTGTGGAAGGGCTCCGGGACCTAGACCTCGCTGGCACCAGGGAATGACAGCCAGCTCCCATGCGCCCGCCCTGTCCTGGGACCCACCTGGGTGGGCTCCTTCCTCAGGAATGCGTTCTCAAAGGCCCTACCAGGTGTAGTGGGGGCTGGAAAATAGCACAAACCCAAGTGTCCTCTACAAAGCAGCAGTCCTGGAAGTGAAGTAGGGGGTCTCTTAAAACTCAGCAAAACCTACCTTCCTCTGAAGAACCAAGGAAGCGCTTTTTTTTTTTTTTTTTCAAAAGATGGGTTTCACCACGATGGCCAAGCTGGTCTTGAACTCCTGACCTCAGGTAATCCACCCACCTCGGCCTCCCAAAGTGCAGGGATTACAGGCGTGAGCCACCGCGCCCGGCCGGGAGGGCCCTTTTTCCCTACAGTGACATTCAAAGTGGTGCTGTGTCTATTGGAACTAAAATAAAGGTAATTTCTTCTTTTCACCATTCCCCCGTCTCAGTACAAGCGAACCGGACTGTGCTGAGTGGCGTCATCTCCTAGTTTCAAGGCGGTCTCCCATCTGACTTTGAGCCCTCGCTCTCTGACCCCCCCAAGTCCCTCTCATGGAGTCTGAGCAGCTGTTGTAGGGAGGCCCAGGAGCCCCTGGCAGGAGCAGCCCAGGAGCCTGCCGCGTTGCCGCAGGCTCGGAAACTGTAACTACGCCTGAAGCCAACTAAAGTGAACGCCAGTGTTGCTGGGTTAGAAGCTCCTGCAGGAACACAGGAGTGGGGACGACTCCAGGAATCCGGCCCCGGATCGCTTATAAATGCGCCAAGAAAAAACGTCACCGAAAAACTTGATACGCGTTCTTGCTTTGGTTCAGAATGGTAAAAAGCCTATCCTTTGTATCCCGTGACAGGGTTAACTAGCAACCCTTGAAACTAGTGGAACTCAAAAAGCAAAACAAAAAGCCATTGTACCCAGCCGCCCCGGGACCTGGGCCCGCGCCCTTGGGAAGTCTGGCGCGAAAGGAGGGGTGGCTTCGGTTTCAGGGCCGAGCTCGCCTCCCCCGGGTTGGGTTCAGTGGCCGGGTGGGTCGTAGGCAACCCCGGGAGGCCCCTCGTCCCGGCGCGCGGCTGGCCGCCCACGGAGCTGGCACTCGTCACTCGCCGTCCCCGGCACCGGAGTCCGTGGGGAGACCCGGAAGGGCGGAGGGAGGGACCGCGGCGATTCACCCGGCGGAGCCGGGGGCGGGCGCCGCGTGGGGGCAGGCGAGCCCGCGCTCAGGGCGGTGGCGCCGGGCAAGGAGGGGTTAAGGGGGCGGTGTCGGCGACGCCCCGCCTCTCCATGCCCGTCCTGCTCCCCTAGGGACCGTGGCGCCCCGCCCTATTTATAGCAGCGGTGCCGGGCGCGCCGCGTCTCTCCGCAGGCCCCGGCCGCGGTGTCCCCGAGTCCCGAGCGAAAGCACCATGGAGCGGCCGGCGCCCCTGGCCGTGCTGCCCTTCTCAGATCCCGCGCACGCCCTCAGCTTGCTGCGCGGCCTGAGCCAGCTCCGCGCCGAGCGCAAGTTCCTGGACGTGACCCTGGAGGCGGCAGGCGGGCGCGACTTCCCGGCGCACCGCGCGGTGCTGGCCGCCGCCAGCCCCTACTTCCGCGCCATGTTCGCCGGGCAGCTGCGTGAGAGCCGCGCCGAGCGGGTGCGCTTGCACGGGGTACCGCCCGACATGCTGCAGCTGCTGCTGGACTTCAGCTACACGGGCCGCGTGGCGGTGAGCGGCGACAACGCCGAGCCGCTGCTGCGCGCCGCTGACCTGCTGCAGTTCCCGGCCGTGAAGGAAGCTTGCGGCGCCTTCCTGCAGCAGCAGCTGGACCTGGCTAACTGCCTGGACATGCAGGACTTCGCCGAGGCCTTCAGCTGCGCGGGGTTGGCGAGCGCGGCGCAGCGCTTCATCCTGCGCCACGTGGGCGAGCTGGGCGCCGAGCAGCTGGAGCGGCTGCCGCTGGCGCGCCTGCTGCGCTACCTGCGGGACGACGGGCTGTGCGTGCCCAAGGAGGAGGCCGCCTACCAGCTGGCGCTGCGCTGGGTCCGCGCCGACCCGCCGCGCCGCGCCGCGCACTGGCCGCAGCTGCTGGAGGCCGTGCGCCTGCCCTTCGTGCGACGCTTCTACCTGCTGGCGCACGTCGAGGCTGAGCCGCTGGTGGCGCGCTGCCCGCCCTGCCTGCGCCTGCTGCGCGAGGCGCGCGACTTCCAGGCAGCGCGCTATGACCGCCACGACCGCGGGCCCTGCCCCCGAATGCGTCCTCGCCCCTCCACTGGCCTCGCCGAGATCCTCGTGCTCGTGGGCGGCTGCGACCAGGACTGCGACGAGCTGGTCACTGTCGACTGCTACAACCCGCAGACGGGCCAGTGGCGCTACCTAGCCGAGTTCCCAGACCACCTGGGCGGGGGCTACAGCATCGTGGCGCTGGGCAATGACATCTACGTGACGGGTGAGTGGGCAGGGGGCTGGGCGGGCTCTTTGGGGTGGAGCCTCGCCCGGGCGGTAGCCCAGCTACCCGCAGAAGAAATGCGCAGACCCTGGAATCCTAGGGCCGCACCTGAGTCCAAGCTGGGGCCTGGGTGACTACATTTCTCTGGCCGGTACTTTTCAAGTATCACCCTTGAAAAGTATCGCCCCTTGTGTGAGCCGGGACAAGTAATTGCTTGTGAGTCTCTGTGATCCGTGCGGCCGGGGCGCCAGGCTGAGCCAACTCCGTGCCCCGAAGGTGCCTACCCACTTGGATGGAAGATACTGGGGCATTCACCCCGCACAATGGCTGCTTTCTTTTTCTCCTTACGGAATCTAGGGAAGGGCAGGAGGCTGACGCCCGGTGGTGAGGCATCTGTTCTCCCCCAGCGGGGGAATGTTGCCCTCCCTGCTGAGCCACCCCGGCCCCCTGACTCACTCTTTGTCACTGGTGACACGGTTCCCTTGGGCTTGCACCTAGGCGCTGTGCTGTGGTCACATGGTGTTTAGGCTGACCTCCCCAGAGACTGTAAACATGGTCACATGTTAGAGGTTTTCTTCCAGTTACTTGGCCCAAGCCCCAAAACACTGCCGAGTCATGGTAGGCGGGTCCCAGGCCTCCTGGGTTTGGGCTTCTCCTGCAGTTTTTATTGAAGATAAATCCCAGTTTAAACAGGAGGCTACCTCCTTCCCCGGGGTGAGGAAGGGCGGGCTCTGTAACTGCTATATAAGGAAAGAACCCACCAGGCAGGCATGTGAGGCAGTCATCAGGCAAGGAGGTGGGGACTGGGATGTCACAGCTGCTGTGCCCAGCCTCGCATGTTCGCCAGAGAGCCCACTCTGGGACGTGCCCTGAGTTCCAGTGGGACTCTGAGCTGTCAAGTGTGACAGTTGCTGGGCTCTGGCCACAGCTTCCTTGCCCTGCAGCTCCGAGTCCAGCCTCTGCTGGAATCTGCCAGCAGATTCCTCTTTCCAGTCTGAGGTTGTCCCTAAGTTGATTAGAGACTGTGTCCCTCCCCTCTCCCCAAAGTCTGACCAATGTCTTTGAGGAGAGAATTGCTTCCCAGAACTAGTCAGACTCACCCCAGCTTTCTGCACACCCTTCCATAAATTTCTCAGCAGAGCAGTTAATCCCTTGGATTTAGACAGGTGGCTGGGTAATTCCATTCAGCTGCCTTTCACACAGCTCCATGGAAGGGAGGAGGCCGGCAGAGTGCACTTCCTAAGAACAAGAACTTGCTCTGCCTTTAGAACTCAGGGCTGTGAGACAGAATGTCCTGTCTGCTCCGTCCTGGTGGCGCCAGTCTGGGAGGCCAAGGCGTGCAGCCCCAGGATTCTTGGGGTCCCTTCGTGTCCTGGGGTTTCTAATAGCCCTCATAGACCTGGTGTAATTTATGATTACAGCTAGTAGCATTTTTTATTGAAACTAAAAATACAGGGCCGGGTGCAGTAATCACATCTGTAATCCCAGCACTTTGGCAGATCAAGGTGGGTGGATCTCTTGAGCTCAGGAGTTTAGGACCGGCCTGGGAAACATGGCAAAACCCCGTCTCAACAAAAAATATATAAATTAGCCCAGTGTGGCAGCGTGTGCCACCTACTCGGGAGGCTGAGGTGGGAGGATTGCTTGAGCCCAGGAGGTGGGTGTTGCAGTGAGCTGAGATCATGCCATTGCCTTCCAGCCGGGGTGGCAGTAAGACCGTATCAAAAGAAAAAAAGTTATTCAGACGGAAGAGTATATATATTGTACTTAACACAGCTTGATGGATTTTTCTAAACAAAACACAGCTTTGTAACCTGCACCAGAATCAAGAAGTGGGCTGTGTGTTGTTAGGTCTCTTGCTTACAGGAGGATGTGGGCTTCTGCTCTTCCAGTCCCGGCAGAACCTTGTTTGGAGGGTGCCCAGGAACCCTAGGACTTAGTGAGCAAGTCCCTGTGCACCCTGCAGACACGCTCTGTGGCTCCTCAGCAGAGCTGTCCCACGGCCGGGTGCTCTGGTCAGCTGAGGTGTCCAGAGGAGGCGGCCAGGTCCTTCGGCATTGCACCCGGGACCTTGGTTTGGTAGATGCTTGGCGGTGGTCATCTCGCTGGCAGTGGTCAGCATGTGCTGTGCTTTAGCCACAGCATGTGGCCTGGGCTTTGGGGAGAGGACATGTGTCTGAGGTGAAGCCCAGTGACATTAATTCCCTCTCAGAAGTTCAGGAGGGTGCAGGTGGTGACTCACCTTGTGTGGGCTGACCAGCTGCCCATCATGCGCTGTGGCAGGTGGGTCCGACGGCTCCCGGCTCTACGACTGCGTGTGGAGGTACAACTCAAGTGTGAATGAGTGGACGGAGGTGGCGCCCATGCTGAAAGCCCGCGAGTACCACAGCTCCTCTGTGCTGGACGGACTGCTGTACGTGGTGGCTGCCGACAGCACCGAGCGCTATGACCACACCACCGACTCCTGGGAGGCCCTGCAGCCCATGACCTACCCCATGGACAACTGCTCCACCACCGCCTGCCGCGGCCGGCTCTATGCCATCGGCTCCCTGTCCGGCAAGGAGACCATGGTGATGCAGTGCTATGACCCCAACACCGACCTGTGGTCGCTGGTGGACTGTGGCCAGCTCCCGCCCTGGTCCTTCGCCCCCAAGACTGTGACTCTGAATGGACTCATGTACTTTGTCAGGTGAGTTGCAGGCGCCAAGCTGCACTGTGTGTTTGGCATCTCTTACCAGGTCCTGCACTAAGCACATCATGGCTGCTCTCTCCTTTCTACTGATGAGAAATGGAGGCCTAGCTGGGGTCGGAGGCTGGGTCTGTCTCTGTTTTTTTGTTTTTTTTTTTTTTTTTGAGACAGAAAGAGTTCTACTTTTGTTGTCCAGGCTAGAGTACAATGGCACGATCTTGGCTCACTGCAAACTCTGCCCCCCACATTCAAGCCATCCTCCCGCCTTAGCCTCCCAAGTAGCTGTAATTACAGGCGTGTGCCACCATGCCCAGCTAATTTTTGTAGTTTTAGTAGAAATGGGGTTTCACCATGTTGGTCAGGCTGGTGTCGAACTCCTGATCTCATGTGATCCACCTGCATCAGCCTCCCAAAGGCTGGGATTACAGCATGAGCCACCGTTGCTGGGCTGTTTTTTTTTTTTTTGGAGATGGAATCTCACTCTGTCACCCAGGCTGGAGTACAGTGGTGCAGTCATAGCCCACTGCAGCCTCAACCTCCTGGGCTCAAGCAATCCTTCCACCAGCCTCCCAGGTAGCTGGGACCACAGGCATGTGCCACCACACCTGGCTAATTTTTAATTTTTTTGGAGAGGCAGGGTCTCGCTATATTGCCCAGGCCGGTCTCAAATTCCTGGCCTCAAATGATCCTCCCACATTTCCTGCCTCCCAGAGTGTTGGGATTACAGATGTGAGCCCCAACATCTGGCCAGGCCAGGTCTTTCTGAGCTAGAGTGCTTGTTCTATTCCTTTGAGTTTAAGGAAAACTCCAGATTTTCTTAATCAGAGGATTTTCAGGGTGGTGGAGTTGGGCTCTTTGAGGGAAGAGCAGACTGTAACCTAGGCAGCATGGAGCAGAGACAGGCAGCCTGCAGGTCATCATGTGTCTGCTGGCCTTGATGACCTGTCTGGTCACAGCCAAAGGCTGCCTCCAACTGGTTGGTGGGCATCAATGATGGCACAGGGCAGCCCCCGCCTGCTGTACTCCGCTGCGTCTTCACGTACCCTGCTGCTCCTTCCCAGCCTAGAGCCTGCCTGAAGCTCTGGGTCCAGGAGGGAAGGGGAGAAACTGAATGACAGTCCCTACTGTGCCCTTTCGGTCTGGGGCTTTGAACGGGGAGCATGGGGGATGTGAGCTCCCTGCCTCTTGGCCCCGTGCCTCTCACTGCCAGAGCTGCACTGGCTTTGGCCTTAGTCTTTGCCCCACCCCACGAAACAGGAGGCTCCTTACCAGGCTTTTGGGGTAAGCACCAAAAAGAACAGGGGTGGCGTTGTTACACAAGTAACTGGGCACCTCTATGTGCCAGGAGCCAACAGTCTTGCTCTGAGAAAGCCCTGGAATCTGAGTCAGCTCTGGTCTCATTATAAAATATCGTCTGACCCTTTGCCCAGCTCTCCCTCCCCCAAGTTGTGAAGGTGTCTTCAAAGAGGGGGTGGAGATGGCTATAAATACAACCTATCAGAAGGCTAGAACCTTCTTTTCAGCTCCTAGGCAGTGGTTCCAGGCCCAGTGCCTTTAAGAGTCCTCCTCCCCTCCCCCATCTGTCCTAGAGCAAGATATGATGTGCCCCAGGGAGGTCTGCCTGCTGGGTTAACTTTCCCACAGGGAAGCATGAGGGTCTGGCACCCCCCATCCCACTCACTTCTAGCCTTTACAAGGGTTTTCTAAGCCACCTGCGCATGTAAGAGGAGGCAGCACTCTAGAAAGGCTTCATCTGTGCATCCTACCAATGTGACCTGTGCCAGAGGAGGGGTTCCCAGGCTCAGCCTGAGTGGAGGATGCTGGAGCCTGGAAGAGAAGGCTAGGCCTGCCGGGGCCCTGCTTGGAGCGGTCCTCCTGGGGTATTTGTCCCAGTGCCACCTTGTTTATGCACTTTGACTCTTCAAGAGCCACATAACCCTCCCCCCAGAACACCACCTGTCTTTGAATAGCTTGTGTCCAGGACGTGCCACCCTCAGGGAGGCCATAGCCTTGGCTGTTGTCCGTTTGACCCACGAATGAGCTGAGCCTCCCTCCCCTTGGTTCTGGTACAAGATGGCTCCTTGGCTGGGGTCCAGTAGCCCCCTCTTGGAATGCCAGTGAGCTCCGTCCAGCCCAGTGTCCAGGCTATGTTTCTCAGGTCTCTGCTGGGAAAAGAAAGGGCAGCCTGGCAGATTCCAGTGTTTAATGATCATCATCACCCCCATAGAGCCCACAAACTGAGGGTGGATTTGACGTTCTGAAATGGTTGGGGGCTAAAAATCAAGACAAGAGTAACATTTCTTTTTTTTTTTTTTTTTTGAGACGGAGTTTCACTGTTGTTACCCAGGCTGGAGTGCAATGGCGCAATCTCAACTCACCGCAACCTCCGCCTTCTGGGTTCAAGCAATTCTCCTGCCTCAGCCTCCCAAGTAGCTGGGACTACAGGCGCGCACTACCACGCCCAGCTAATTTTTGCATTTTTAGTAGAGACGGGGTTTCACCATGTTGACCAGATCGAGATGGTCTCGATCTTTTTTTTTTTTTTTTTTTGAGACGGAGTTTCGCTCTTGTTACCCAGGCTAGAGTGCAATGGCACGATCTAGGCTTACCGCAACCTCCGCCTCCTGGGTTCAGGCAATTCTCCTGCCTCAGCCTCCTTAGTAGCTGGGATTACAGGCACGCGCCACCATGCCCAGCTAATTTTTTTAATTTTTAGTAGAGACAGGGTTTCCCCATGTTGACCAGGATGGTCTCGATCTCTTGACCTTGTGATCCACCCTCCTTGGCCTCCCAAAGTGCTGGGATTACAGGCTTGAGCCACCGCGCCCGGCCGGTCTCGATCTCTTGACCTCGTGATCCACCCGCCTCGGCTTCCCAAAGTGCTGGGATTATAGGCGTGAGCCACTGCGCCCGGCCAAGAGTAACATTTCAAGTTACACAAAATGTTAACTGTCAGTGTCCATGGATGAAGCTTCCTCGGAATGCAGCCAGCCTGCGTGTCTGCATTACCTGGGGCTGGTTTTGTGCTGGAGTGTCTGGTCCACAACTACTATTGTTTGTCTTGTAGTATCTTTGTGTTTCTTTGTTGTTGTTGTTTTGTTGTTGAGATGGAGTTTTGCTCTTGTTGCCCAGGCTGGAGTGCAATGGTGCATTCTCAGCTCGCTGCAACCTCCGCCTCCCGGGTTCAAGTGATTGTCCTGCCTCAGCCTCTTGAGTAGCAGGGATTACAGGTGTCTGCCACCACGCCCAGCTAATTTTGTATTTTTAGTAGAAACAGAGTTTCTCCATTTTGGTCAGGCTGGTCTCGAACTCCCAACCTCAGGTGATTTACCTGCCTTGCCCTTACAAAGTGCTGGGATTACAGGCGTGAGCCACAAGGTTGGCACGTTTCTTCTTTTTTTTTGAGACAAGAGTGTCACTCACTCTGTCACCCAGGCTAGAGTGCAGTGATGCGCTCAGCTCACTGCAACCTCTGCCTCCCAGGTTCAAGTGATTCTCTTGCCTCAGCCTCCTGAGCAGCTGGTATTACAGGCACGTGCCACCACACCCTGCTGAGTTTTGCATTTTTATTAGAGATGGGGTTTTACCATATTGGCCATACTGGTCTCTAACTCCTGACTTAAGGCACTTCACCTGCCTCAGCCTCCCAAAGTGCTGGGATTATAGATGGGAGCCACAGTGACTGGCCTGTATCTTTTTTGCTTTTCAAGGCTGTACCTTTGAGCCTTTTTCTGTGGGAAAAAGAATATTGTCAAATGAAGTTGAAGGGTCTTGATCCCAAAGTGAGGGGCACTTCAACATCATAGTGAACAGGACAGGGTTGGGGGCTCACAGTGATACTGGCGACAGTGGCAAGGAGTGCTCCAGGGCATGTGGGGATGCACAGTGAAGCCAGGAACCTGTTTTAAGATCTGAAGGGAGCTCCTATAGCCTTGGGGGCTAGGGGGACAGCCACCTTGGTGCAGAGTGATGGGCAGGCATTGAAGGGGCTTCAGGTCCTCAAAATCCTGATCTTCAGATTTGGGAGCAAGGGTTCCAGCCCTGGAACCCTGGCTGGGTGGGCACAGGGGGCTAAAATTGGCCCCTAAGAGCTGGGGATGGAGCCCACCTGGCAAGGGAGCTGCTGGATGGCATCAGGAAGATCCAGATCACTGGAGAAGTCAGTGACTCCGGGGAGGACTCTGCTCCAGCCCTGTGCACCTGAGGGAGCTTCCTCCTCGCTCTGAGCAGTTGTCCTCCCACTGCCCCCTCTGCAGGGATGACTCCGCCGAGGTGGACGTGTACAACCCGACAAAGAACCAATGGGACAAGATCCCGGCCATGAATCAGGTAAATTTTCAGGCGGGCCAGCGTTGGAAGCTCAGACTGGTCCTGATTTTGCAACCCAAGTGTCATCATGATGAGTGCTTGAGATCCACCGCCATGATGGGTGGGTCTCATCTCAATGAATACAAGGCTGCTGTTATCTTTGTTTTGCACTTGAGGCTCACTGAGACACAGAGGTTAAGTAACATCCCAGGATTACACAGCTTAGCATGCATTTGACCAGTATTTATTGTCAACTATGAGCCAGAGAGCAGAAGGAAGTGAGGGCATCCAGCCATCTGGGGACACCTATTCCAGAGAGGGATAGCAGGTGCAGAGGCCCTGCGGCAGGGTGTCCTGGCATGTGCCTGGGTACGCCAGCAGACAGTGTGGCTGGAGCAGTCAGCATGAGGTCTGTGCCCTGCCTTTTTATTTTTGACAGTGTCTTGCTCTGTCACCGAGGCTGGAGTGCAGTGGTGCAATCATGGCTCACCACAGCCTCTACCTCCTGGGCTCAGGCAATCCTCCCACCTTAGCCTCCTGAGTAGCTGAGACTACAGGCGTGTGCTGCCACACCCAGCTATTTTTTTTTTCTCATATATAGATGCAATAGGATATATTTTTTTAATTTTTGTGGAGACACAGTCTTGCTATGTTGCCCAGGCTGGTCTCAAACCCTTGGCCTCAAGTGACCCTCCTGTCTGGGCTCCCAAAGGGCTAGGATTACAGGGGTGAGCCACCACACCCGGCAGGTTCCTGAGGAACCCACTGTGGGGATACTTCTACTGTCACCTGCTGTGGGTTCTGAATAGGACAGCCAGGGTCCACCCCTTCTCTCTGGGGTTGATGAGAAGAGGGATGCTGAGCCTGGCTGTGTGATGGTAACGGAAGGCTCAGTGCCATTTGGCCATGTGAGCAGTCTTAGTCCTAGGTACATATCATACTGCCTATAGCCTTCTTTTCCTGTCTTAACCTTTCCAGCCCTACACTCCATGATGTCTAGCCTCATAGCTTACATCACAGCTTAATGTCCTTACATTTAAGAGACTTAGTTGGGTGCTGTGGCTCATGCCTGTAATCCCAGCACTTTGGGAGGCTGAGGCAGGTGGATCACAAAGTCAGGAGTTCGAGACCAGCCTGGCCAACCAGGTGAAGCCCCATCTCTATTAAAAATACAAAAATTAGCCACACTTGGTGGTGCGCACCTGTAATCCCAGCTACTTGGAGGGCCGAGGCGGGAGAATCACTTGAACCCAGGAGGTGGAAGTTCAGTGAGCCGAGATGACACCGCTACACTCCATCCTGGGCTATAGAGCAAGACTCCATCTCAAAAAAAAAGACCTGGGCAGGGTTGATGGCTCACGCCTGTAACTCAAGCACTTTGGGAGGCCGAGGCAGGCAGATCACCTGAGGTTGGGTGTTTGAGACCAGGCTGACCAATATGGAGAAAAACCCTACCTCTATTTAAAATAGAAAAAATTCAGCTGGACGCAGTGGCTCACACCTGTAATTCCAGCATTTTGGGAGGCCGAGGCAGGTGGATTAGCTGAGGTTGGGTGTTTGAGACCAGCCTGACTAACATGGAGAAACACCACCTCTATTTAAAATAGAAAAAATTCAGCCAGATGCAATGGCCCACACCTGTAATCCCAGCACTTTGGGAGGCCGAGGCAGGCAGATCACTTGAAGTTGGGAGTTCGAGACCAGCCCAGACAACATAGTGAAAACCCATCTCTACCAAAAATACAAAAATTAGCTGGGTGGGGTGGCGTGCATCTGGAATCCCAGCTACTTGGGAAACTGAGGCACAAAAACTGCTTAAACCTGGGAGGCACAGGTTGCAGTGAGTGGAGGCTGCACCATTGTACTCCAGCCTAGGTGACACAGTGAGACTTAGTCACAAAAAAAAAAGAAAGAAAAGGGAGTAGGGTGCAGCAATATCCAAGCCTTTATGTTTTCTTACCACTCACCCACCAACTTACCCAGAGCAACCGCCAGCCCTGCAAGCTTGCTCCATTCATGGTAAGTGCCCTACACGTCCCATTTGTTATCTCTTATGTTGAATTTTAGTCTACCTTTTCTTTTTTTTTTTTTTTTGAAATGGAGTCTCACTCTGTCACCCACATGCAGTGACGTGATCTCAGCTCACTACAGCCTCCATCTCCCAGTTCAAGCACTTATCCTCAGCCTCCTGAGTAGTTGGGGTTACAGGCACTCACCACCATGCCTGGCTAATTTTTTTTTTAGTAATATTTTTAGTAGAGATGGGGTTTGACCACGTTGGCCAGGTTGGTCTCAAACTCCTGACCTCAACTGGTCCACCTGCCTCGGCCTCTTAAAGTGCGGGGATTACAGGTGTGAGCCACTCACTGCCTTGACATTGTATCTTTCCTATGGTTACGTATGTTTAGATATACAAACACTTACACTGTGCTACAGTTGCCCACGGTATGTAGTACAGTAACATGCTGTACAGGTTTGTATCCTGGGAGCACAGGCTCTGCCAGAGACTAAGTATGTAGCAGGCTAAGACCATCTAGGTTTTTGTAGCGCCCTCTAGGATGTTCACACAGGATGAATTTCTCAGGATATATCCTTGCCACTAAGCAACACGATTGTGTAACTTTAAGGAAGGCTGGGAAGACTTAACCTTGTCAAGTATCAATAGCACTCAGAGCAATTTACAGACTCAATGCAATCCCTTTCAAAATGGAAACAGCCTTTTCTACAAAAATGGAAAAGCAGATCCTCAAATTCATACAGAATTGCAAAGGGCGCTAGAGAGCCAAAACAGTCTTGGAAAAAGAATAAAGAACTCACTTTTCTTTTCTTTGGAGTCAGTCTCACTCCGTCGCCCAGGCTGGAGTGTAATGGCGCAGTCTTTTTTTTTTTTTTTTTTTTTTTTTTGAGACGGAGTTTCGCTCTTGTTACCCAGGCTGGAGTGCAATGGCGCGATCTTGGCTCACTGCAACCTCCGCCTCCTGGGTTCAGGCAATTCTCCTGCCTCAGCCTCCTGAGTAGCTGGGATTACAGGCACGTGCCACCATGCCCAGATAATTTTTTGTATTTTTAGTAGAGACGGGGTTTCACCATGTTTACCAGGATGGTCTCGATCTCTTGACCTCGTGATCCACCCGTATGGCGCAGTCTTGACTCACTGCAGCCTCCGCCACCCAGGTTCAAGTGATTCTCCTGCCTCAGCCTCCCGAGTAGCTGGGATATAGGCGCCCGCCACCACCCTCGGCTAATTTTTGTATTTTTAGTAGAGATGGGGTTTCACCATGTTGGCCAGGCGTGATCCACCCACCTCTGCCTCCCGGTGTTCTGGGATTACAGGCATGAGCCACCGCGCCTGGCCCTCTTTTCTTTTTTTGAGACAGAATCTTGCTTGTTGCCCAGGCTAGAGTGCAGTGGCACAATCTTGGCTCACTGCAACCTCTGCCTCCTGGATTCAAGCGATTCTGCTGCCTCAGCCTCTTGAGTAGCTGGGATTATAGGCACCCAACATCACGTCCAGCTAATACCTTTGTATTTTGTATCTGCCTACTTTGGCCTCCCAAGGTGCTGGGATAACAGGCATGAGCCACCACCCTTGGCCTCTTTTTTCTTTCTTTTTGAAACAAAGCTGCACTCCTGTCTCCCAGGCTGGAGTGCAATGGCACGATCTTGGAGATCTTGGCTAACCACCTCCTGGGTTCAAGCAATTCTCCTGCCTCAGCCTCCAGAGGAGCTGGGATTGCAGATGCCTGCCATCATGCCTGGCTAATTTTTATATTTTTAGGAGAGAGGGGGTTTCCCCATGTTGGCCAGGCTGGTCCCAAACTCCTGACTTCAAGTGATCTGCCCACCTTGGCCTCTCAAAGTGCTGGGATTACAGGTGTGAGCCACTGTGCCGGGCCTCCTCCTCTTTCATTTTTTTTTGTTTGAGACGAAATTTCACTCTTGTTGCCCAGGCTGGTGTGCAGTGGCGTGATCTCGCCTCACCACAACCTCCACCTCCAGGGTTCAAGTGATTCTACTGCCTCAGCCTCCCAAGTAGCTGAGATTACAGCCATGCACCACCACACTGGCTAATTTTGTTTTGTTTTGTTTTTTGTTTTAGTAGAGACAGGGCTTCTCCATGTTGGTCAGCTTGGAAACTCCCCACCTCGTCCTCCCAATGTGTTGGGATTACAGGCGTGAGCCACTGAGGCCAGCCTTTCTTTTCAGCATAGCACTGAAGGTCCAAGCAAGAGCAATTGGGCAAGACGAAGAAATAAAGGCACCTTAACTGCAAATGAAAAAGGGAGATTATTTCTATTTGCTGATGACACAATCTTACATATGGAAAATCCAAAAGATTCAAGAAACTGTACAACTGAGAAAGGAATTCAGTACCAGTGCAGGATGCAAAATCAATGTTTAAAAATCATTTTGGGGCCCAAAGTGGCTCCGGCCGGATGTCGTGGCGCTTGCGAAGGCGAGGCCAAGAGTTCAAGGCCAACCAACCTCAGCAACCTTACAAGCTCTCATTGATTGGCAAAAAAAAAAAAAATCATTTCACACTGAGAAACAGTTCTGTAAAAAAAACAAAAACAGTAGCATTTACATGTAACTATCCAAAAAAGAAATCAAGAAAATAATCTCAATTAAAATAGCAACAACAAAAAAATAAAATACGTAGTACAATAACGAAGAAGATGAAAGACTTCTATACTGAAAACTACCTTTAATTTTAATTTTTTTTTAAGAGACAGTCTTACTTTGTCACCCAGCTGGAGTGCAGCCGTGTGATCATAGCGCACTGCAGCCTCGACCTCCCAGCCTCCTGTGGTGGTGCAGGCCTGTAATCCCAGCTACTCGGGAGGCTGAGACAGGAGAATCACTGGAACCCAGGAGGCGACGGTTGCAGTGAGCTGAGATTGCGCTATTGCAATCCAGCCTGGGCTGTAGAGCAAGACTCCATCTCAAAAAAAAAAAAATGACCTGGCTAGACTCAGTGGCTCACCCTTTAATCCCAGCACTTTGGGAGGCCGAGGCAGGCAGATCACCCGAGTTTGGGTGTTTGAGACCAGCTTGACCAATATGGAGAAACCCCATCTCTATTAAAAATAGAAGAAATTCGGCCAGATGCGGTGGCTCACGCCTGTAATCCTAGCACTTTGGGAGGCCGAGGCGGGCAGATCACAAGGTCAAGAGATTGAGACCATCCTGGCCAACATGGGAGAACCCGGTCTCTACTAAAAAATAAAAACTAGCCAGGGATCATGGCACGTACCTGTAATCCCAGCTACTCAGGAGGCTGTGGCAGGAGAATTGCTTGAACCCAGGAGGCAGAGGTTGCAGTGAGCTAAGATTGTGCCACTGCACTCCAGCCTGGCGACAGAGCAAGACTGTCTCAAAAAAAAAAAAATTAACTGAGTGTGGTGGCGGGCGCCTACAATCCCAGCTAATTGGGCGGCTGAGGCAGGAGAATCTCTTGAACCCAGGAGGCAGAAGTTGCCGTGAACCGAGATCATGCCATTGCGCTCCAGCCTGGGCAACAAGAGTGAAACTCGATCTCAGAAAAAAAAAAGAGACTTGACTTTCTGTTTTCCCCACAGTAACCTACACATAGTCATAGTGAATTTGGGAAAGATGGAAGGAATCATTTAAGCCTCATCGTTCAGAGCCCAGCTCTGCCAGTGTCAGCCACACAAGCCTCAGTTTTCCCATCTGTAACATGGGGAAAACATTAGTGCCCAGCCCCGAGGGCTACTGCAAAGATTTCTGAGAGAACATAGGAAATGCTGCTCAGCATGGCCTGCACACAGGGAGGGCTGGCACTGCAGCCGGTGCCCTCACCACCATAGGGAAGGCCCAGCTGCCCCTGGGGGGGGCCTGTTCTCCTAAGCGGGGTGTAGGAAGTGGGTTGGCTTCTCTGCTTTCTGGGACTGCCAAGGCTGCTACTCTGGGGTGATGATAGGTTATGCCTTGTCTCCCATGGGTTCTCAGGTGGGGCCCTGCCCTACCCTCTCCTCTGACCTGCTCTCACTCATCCTTTTGGGCCACAGGTGCACGTGGGGGGCAGCCTGGCTGTCCTTGGAGGAAAGCTGTATGTCTCTGGGGGATACGACAATACATTTGAACTCTCGGACGTGGTAGAGGCCTATGATCCAGAGACTCGCGCGTGGAGCGTGGTGGGGAGGCTCCCAGAACCCACCTTCTGGCACGGCAGTGTCAGCATCTTCCGCCAGTTTATGCCCCAGACCTTCTCAGGTGGGCGCGGCTTCGAGTTGGACAGTGGCAACAATGACATGGACCCAGGCCGACCCCGGCCGCTGCGGGACCCTAATGAGCTGCACTAGCCCTGGTCCGGCCCGGTCTGGGCCTCGGTGCAGGTAACTGGCACCTCTGTGGGGCAGCGCCCCACTCTTTCATGTACAAGGACAGGTTGTGCTCACAGGTGGAGCACAGGCTCTCGGGTAGCCACGCAAGCCCAGGATCCGGTGCCTGAAGGTTTCTGTGCCTTGAGAGCCTGAGTCAGAGGCCATCGTGAACGCCCTTCCCGACATTGAGGAAGAGCCACCTTCCTCCTGGCACGTATTTCTGGGTCTCGGAGGTCACCCCCAGCCTGCGGATCGCAGCTCACCCACGCAGTGCACACCCCTCCTGCTGCTGTCACCTGCACCTACTTGCTCCCACCTTGGGCAAGGAGGACGACTTGAGAGGGATGAGTGAAAGGAGGAGGGGTCCTCCCGTGAAGCTTGGAGGATGGCCTGGACCTGGAACAGCAAATCAGGCAGACAGAGGCTGAAGTGGGGTCCCAAATTCCACATCTGGGGGTGTCTTGGGGGACCATTTCCCCAAAGGGGATGGGGGCCTGCCTCCCTAGCTCATAGCCCCTGCCCAGGGCTTACATCCGAACCCCTCAGGGCTGGCCTCCAGAGGCTGCACCGGGACAGTGGGACATGAGCAGGGATGTGGGCCTGGGGGGTGAAGAGAATGTGGCCATGGCAGATGCTGGGCCTCCCCAGCCATAGCCCCCCTACTCCCACCCCCCGATCCGCCGACTGGCTGTTTCGTCCTCACCTCTCACTGTCTCCTTCACCATCCTGGGACAAAAGCCCAGGGGAGGTCTCAACACCAGGCCATAGGTCCTTCATGGGAGGCAGTCATTGACACCCAGCCAGGCAGACAGCTGCGGGTGCCCGAGCCCTTGGCGGGCCTGTGCATGAGGAGTCCCACAGCTTCTAAAGGAAGTCCTGGGCAGGAGGTGGCCTTGGTGGTTGGTTCAAGGTTTAAAATGCTTGCAGTTTGACCTTAAAAGATGAGGAAGCTATATAGGGTGAGCTTTGTTTGATTTTTCAATTCTGTAAAGTGCCATTGCCAGAGCTTTCTGCAGGAGCGCTCAGGTGAACGCCGCAGCCTGGCAGTCCCTGGTTTTCTCTTGGAAATGGTCAGTTTCACCTCAAAGTACCCAAAGGGGCCTTTGGCTTGAGTTTTTGTCCTTGCCTCCCTTAGAGAAGAGGGCGTTCAGACTGTGCTTTTCTCATTAAGGTTAAAGCAAATTTTGCCTTTTCTAGTGAACTAACTTCTAGAGATGTTCTCAGCAGGAAACAGTCTCGCATCGTCACTTAGATTGCACTTAAGACCCTTGTGTTAGCCAGATGGCATGGCTGGTTGCCTTAATATGTCCGGGGACACCTGCCAGGGCCGCCTGGCCTCTCCCTCATGCTCCTGAAGAGCCCAGTCCATACACTGTGGATGACATTGCTGTCATTAGAAAATCTTGTCCTAGAACGCCCTGGCTGGTTTGATTATAGTTTGTGGCAGCTCTTCTCCCTTGGGTCACGGTTATCTCCCAGCACCTGCTGTGCATCAGGCGCTGGTGGGACAGCCAAGGATGGGGCCCCAGCACTGTCCAGGCCTGTTGGGGCCTGGCTGGGAGTCCTATGGGTGGTGTGGAACATGCAGCTGGGCTTCCTGTCGTCAGGTGCCCTCTGGCACTGTTGCTTGCCTTGTGCCCCAAGCCCTTTCCTGCCCTCCTTCCTCTGCTTCCTTGGGGCTACCCCTTGGGCCCTCCTGGTCTGTGTGAACTCCCTCAGGGACCTTCCTTGCCCTGTAGCCCTCACTTAACTTCCTAGCCAGCTGTGGAGCCCATCCAGAGGTGTTTTGAGCTCATTGGGGCAGCTTATCTCCCTTGGCATCAGGGGCATAAGGGCTGGGTTCAGCCATACAAGATTGGCCAGGCCCTCGATCCCTGACTGTCCCAGGCACTGAGCTGGGCACCCAAGGACACGCTTTCCAGGCTGGGTGATGACTGCCAGCACAGGGCACCTGGGGCGGGGCTAGGCTGCGAGGCTTGCTGCTGTGGAAGACAACTCTGGGTTCCTGTTTTCTCTTTTTGCGGCTTTGCTGTGGTTGGCAAACCCCAGGCCTGTGGCGGTCGCGCAGACAAGGGCTATGGTATGAGCCAGGGTGGAAGAGCTGGGCTTGGGTTTGCACCCTCTCCTGTGTCTGTTCTCCAGACCTACCCAGGTCTCCACCATCAGGACCACCCCATCTTTGGATTTCAAAGACCAAGGCTGGGGAAGAGCAGGCACCAGCCTCTGCAGCAATGGCTGTGGACACCAGCTGGGGGAGCCGGGGTCCGGCCCCTCCTCTCCCGGTTCCCCCCTGCTGTGGGTTCTGGGCTGTCATGTCCCCACCACTTAAGGGTGTCTTTACACTGACTTCAGAATAGATGCTGGGATGCCTGGGCACGGGACTGTCCCCACGTTATATGTACAGAACTCTGTCTACAGCACAAATTAAG
Organism: Saguinus oedipus; assembly: GCA_031835075.1. NCBI lineage: Eukaryota > Metazoa > Chordata > Mammalia > Primates > Cebidae > Saguinus > Saguinus oedipus. The sequence goes on along the minus strand of CM063175.1, from coordinate 44,363,808 downwards.
TTATGAAAACACAGTGACTGGTATTTAATGCTGATGTACTATAATGTATTTTATATTTATATGACTTCAGAGACGCATATGTGATAAAGGACACCCTCCCTCCAATGTCCACACCCAGTCCTACCGCAGAGGGTTGGGCAGGTTGACCTATTTATTTTTGTCTCTTCTGTGGGCTTCCACGTCCAGAATCCTGCTTAGGGTTTTAGGGTGCCTTCGGTACTTTTTGCAATAAAAATATTTCCCATCCATTTGGGGTCATTCCCTTTGTCCTCTTGCTACTGTGCCTTCTGGGACTCCTTTGGGCTGAGGCCAGGTGTGGGAGGAACTGGCAGCATGGTGGGCCCAGGGCCCTTCCAGGCCCTTTCTCATCTCAGATTGTTGGAAGCGATGAGGTAGTGGAAAAGACACCTGAGAGGCTGGGTGTGGTGGCTCGCACCTGCAATTCCAGTGCTTTGGGAGGCTAAGGGAGGATCACTTGAGCCCAGGGGTTCAAGACCAGCCTGGGCAATACAGGGAGACCTTGTCTCCATTTAAATTGAGAGGCTGAGAAGTAAAGGTGGAGCAGGGTGATGCATGGGAAACCTGCCTGCTCCAAAGCTGGTCTCTGCCTGGGCCTGGCACTCACAGCCCTTCCTGAGGATGTGGTACAGGTGGTGATGAGACTCCCATCTGCAATGGGATGGACCTGGGACCTGGGGAGGTGGAGCCCTTCAAATACAGTCCCAAACCAGGCTGTGAATCCACACAAGCTGTCCAGCTTAGGATGTTTTTCACATCTGCAGAGCCCATCTGAACCTGAGGACAAAGCCGGGAAGGGGAGCAGTATTGAAGCCAGAGTGGGCCTTTTTTTTTTTGAGACAGGGTCTCATTCTGTCACATAGGCTGGAGTGCAGTGGTGCAATTTCGGCTCACTACAGCCTTCACCCCTGAGTAGCTGGGATTACAGACATGCACCACCATGCCCAGCAATTTTGTATTTTAAGTAGAGAAATGAAGCTGTCAGTAACTTGCCCAGGGCCAACTGAGTTGGGAAGAAATTTAAAGATGAGAAATCTGCTCTAGGGCCCATGTGCATTTGCTTCTTGACACAGCACCCACAACTGTAGAACCTGGGACCAGCAAAGCCTAGACACACAGACCAGGCTGTCCTTGAGAGAAGGGTCCCCTCTGGGCATGCCAGAGCCCAGGGGCTTAGTCAAGAGCCCCGCCTTCCTGAGGCTCCTAGGCGTGCTCAGCTACACTAACTGGGCCCAAGCCTTGATTCTGCCCAGCAAGGCCAGTGCCTCAACTGACCACTCTACTGAATTCCAGAAGCTTAGTAATGAATTCTATCTCCAGTGGCTGGCATCACCTCAGCTCTAAATTAGGAATAGTGTGCTCTATCTGGCCAGCGTTCCCCACTCTAAAATCCTGCAATAACAAGGAACATGCATACAGATGTGGAGAGCAGCCAAGGCCAGAGGTTTGGCCCCCAAAGGAGCCCTGTCCAACTGTCACTCAGCTGAGGTTTCCCAACAGAAGGGAAAGCTGCTAGCTGAGCTGATACCCACACAGGATCGGCAGGGCACCACCCTGTCCTGAGGGTACGTGTGGAAAGGCAGCCCTTCCCCAAATGCAGGACCCTGGAGAAGAGACTGTTAGGCTGAAATACACGAGGTCAAAGCCACACGGTTTATTGGGTGGGGCCACGTGGGCTCTGGTGGCCGGAGTGGGCTATGTGTCGCAGTCTTCGGGGACAGCAGCTGTGATGATGAGGGACGGCTCCAGAATGCCTGGTCCAGCAAAGCTCTCCTCTGAACATAGTCTCTGGCCGGGGAGCTGGGAGGCCAAGCCACCCTGGGCCAGGGACTCCACAATGACCTCTGCTGAGCCCACCTCCAGCTCGGCAGGCGGCTGCAGCGCCACCACCACCATCTTCTCGTCCTCGATGATGAGGTTGCGGAGCTTGCGCTGCCGCGGGTTGTAGTTCTCCACCCGGTCGTGAATCTCCATGTGCCTCCGCAGGTGGGCCTGGCGGGGAGGGCGAGCTCAGGACTTTGGGGGACCCCGGGGAGGGGAAGGGGCCCAGGGCCTGGCCTACCTGTCGGGTGAACTTGTAGCCGCACTCAGTGCACTCGAACTTCCTCACCCCCTTGTGCCGTCTGACGTGCACACGCAGTTGCTCCACGGCTGCAGGAGGGAGGAGAACACGGAGCAGATAGTGCAGAAGCCCAGGGACCCTCGAGGAAACAGCAGGAGGTTGGGACAGGCAGCAAGGGAGGTGGCTGAACCACTGGCAGGGGTGGGAAGTTCTTTCTGCCATACGTGGGGCCAGTGGTTTACAAGTGCTGCACAGGCCCTGCCAGGCTCTCCAGTGCCACCCAGAGTCACTACTGCACAGGACAACCTGCTTTCAGTCAAAGCAGGTCCACTTTCTTTTTTTTTTTTTTTTTTTTTTTTTTTTTTTTTTTTTCACTTTCAACTCTTAACACGTAGTGCACAGAAGACGTTCACTGGCAAGCAGGGAGCGTTTCCTCCTCAGAGACCCGCCAACTTGGGTGAGCAGGAAATGGCTCCCTCAGGGTCACCCAGTACCTTTGAAGGTCTTGCCGCAGATTTGGCAGAAGTGGGGCCGGCCCTCCTGGTGGCGGCTGGCCACATGCCTCAGGAGGGGCCCCTTCTCAGTGAAGCGCTGCTCACAGAACTCGCAACTGAAGGGCCTTTCGCCAGTGTGGGTGCGGTTGTGCTTGTCCAGGCTGGCTGTGGGCACAAGGCAGGAGCTCAGCCTGCTTTGGCTTCGGGACAGGGAGGGGAGGGGCAGGACGGCAGGGCGGGGAGGACCTCACCTTGGGTGCGGAAGGTCTTGCCACAGAGGTGGCACTGGAAGGGCTTCTCGCCCGTGTGTGTGCGCAGGTGCATGTTGAGATTGGCCTTTTGGGTGAAGGCATGGCTGCAGAACTCACACACATGTGGCCTCTCATTCCTGTTATGGTGGGGACATGGGGCAGAGACTATCACCAAGAAAAGTGGCCCCTTCGCTCCACTACAGCTAGGAACATGACTGGTGGAAAAAAGGGCTTGGGCAGTGCCAGGAAAGGGGCACCACCTCCACCCCCAGAGCAGAAGGGCATCTACGAGCAGGAAGTCACAGGAAACTAAGGAAACTTGGAATCTGCCCTGGGCACAGTTATCTGAGCCTGAAACACCTCCCCCCACCTCTCCCGCCTAGCATACCTGCTTGCCCCTTGGGTCCCACTACCCCAGAAAGGCTGTAGGCACTAGATTCAAGGTGAAGGCCAAGGACATACTCATCTGTGTAAATGTCAGCAAACTCTATCTTCCCTGCCTGGTGCTAGCTTGGGCTGGCAGCAGGACTGGGCCCCAGGAGGGAAAGGGTGACACACACCTGTGCTTGGCCTTGATGTGCATCTGCAGGCCATTCCGACTCGAGGCCCGGTGCCCACACTCCTCACACACAAACAGCTTCTCCCCACGGTGCTTGAAAGCTTCATGCAGCTGTAGCTCTGTCCGAGACAGGAAGCACTTGGCACAGGTGGGGCACTGCAGGCAGACCGGGCAGGCAGAGCCACCAGGGCCAGGGTGAGAGCAAGGCAGGGTTGCCTGGAAGACCCACAAGTCCCCTCCCGCGAACAACAGAAAGCTCATGGCCAACTGCCCACTTTGGGAACAGCTCACTCTTGCTCATGCTGAAGAAAATGTGTTTGTCAAAATGTTACTTTTCAAATGTAAAGTACATCACAAAACATGTTACAAGTTAATTAACTGCTCTCTGTTCTGGCTTCTGTAAACTTGCTTCCTGCTTCATCATCCTGTACCACCCAGGTGCATAAAAGGCACCTCCTTTTCTTTGTCCTTTACTCAAAATTAAAAAGCAATTCTGCTAAGCCCATAATCACGTTAAATAAAATCCTCCTGCAACCCTATCGATCTCTCCAAATCTCTAATTTCCTGCTACAATGCCAGCATCAAAGCATGCCCAGCCCTGCCTATCACTTACTGCGTGGGGCTTGGGGGCTCCGTGCAGCTTGATCATGTGGCTCTGCAAGTCCTTCTTTTGCATGAACTGCTGGGAGCAGGAGGAACACTGAAAAAGAGGCCCACAGTCACCTCCAGGGCAGCCTGCACCCATGAAACCCTGCCACCCACCCTCAGGGTATAGGGTGGGAACTCAAGGGGAGCCCCCTGATCTGGTGTGAAGTATGGAGCCGGCGAGGGCCCTCAGGGCTCAGCTGCCCAGAGGATGCTGAGCCTGTCCTCCATGGAAAGAAACAAGGGCTCAATAAGGATCCTGTAGGTGAAGCTGCAGCCAGCAGGCCTGCCCAGATAAAGGGGCACTGGGCAGCAGGGAAGGCAGGTTCCCTGACAGCTACCATGAGGGAGGTGCCTGATACCACCCATGTAAAGGGCTCAGCAGAAGGGATCTTGGGGCTACCCACCCCTGGCCCTGTAGACAGGCCAAGCCTGACCTTGTAGGGCATCTCCCCTGTGTGAGACACCATGTGCACCCGCAGCTCCATCCTCCGGCGGAATGTGTCCTGGCACACAGAGCACGTGAAGACCTGGCAGTGTGAGGGGCAAGCGGGGCCAGCATCAGCGGGGGCCTCTGCCTGCAACAGCAGCCTCTGCCCGGGCTTCCACTCGCTGCTGGGAAGAGTCTGCCTGAGGGGTGGGGACGCTAGGGTGGGAAAGGGCAACATGTAACCTGCCCGGCCTGACCGTCACTGAGTGCTGCAAGCCCACCACACACCAGGCCCTTCTCAGGCCCAGACAGACTGAGGGCAGGGTCCAGGTGGCCTCACCCACAGTCCCTGGCCCCTGAGGCGACTGACAGGCCTCTAGGAAGAGTGGGTCTGGGTTTCAACTGGCCCTGACACAGAAGCCAGCAGTGGTGTTGCGGGGAGGCGTCCAGGGGGCCTTTCCCAGCTGCCATCCTCTGTGGAGGCTCCCCTTCTCCAAAGCCCAAGGTGGGTGGGCCAGGGGCCTAGGAAGGCAAATCCAAAATGCCTCCCACAAAGTCCCTCCTATACCTGTCCCTTCCGCCCTCAGGACCTGTGTCCCCTATACCAAGGCATGGACTTGATGACATCTAAGGCCCCCACAGCTTTCCTAAATTTACAGTACCTCTCTCAGACAGTGTCCTGGGGCCCTTCCCGGATGGGCACAAAAACAGAGAGGACAATGTGCCTGTGCCCCGCCCACAAGTACCTGGGCCAGCTCCCAAGTACCTGTTCCGAGCGGTTCATGCAATTCCGGGCTTCATGCTCCAGGAGGTTCTCCTTCCGAAAGTAACACTTCCCACATTTGGGACACTCAAAGGGTTTCTCCCCAGTATGTTTCCTGCCAGGAGAAGCCACAGGGGTGGGGGGGCTGAGAGGGTTTCCCACCTCTCCTTCACCCAGGGCCCCTCTGGCTCCCCTCGGAGGGGAACAGGTGTTCTGAGGCGACACCAGTTGGTTAAGGTGCAGGGGCAACCCCAGCAGTCTCCCCAGCATGGAGACTCTCCACGAGGGAGAGCGCCATGGCAAGAAGCTCACACAGGTCCTAAGAGGCCACCACGGATCTGAGCAGCACAGAGGCCAATGGCAAGGCCCTGCTGACCGCGTTCTGTCTGAAGGCAGAAACAGCTCCTAGGTCCTGATTACTGGAGAAGAAACATAGTCTTCCCAGAGCTTCAAATCCATGGCCAGATCAAATGGCCTCACCTGACTCCACTGCCCCACCTAGCTCTGCAACAGCTTCTCCTGGGAGACCTTCAAGCCCCCTCCCCCTGAACAACAGAAAGCATACCGCCGGCTGCCCACTCTGGGTACAGCTCACTCTTGCTCATGCTGAAGAAAATGTGTTTCTCACCTTGCCTGCTTCACTCCCAGGGTGTTGTCTGGCCACATGGGTCAGCCATGTGCCTCCTTGCTGACTGTCACCCCGCCAGGCTCCTCCTAACCCAGAGCCCTGGCTCTTCCCTCTGCCTAGATGCTCCCCAGTCACCCACTTAGTCAACTTCCTCACCTCCTTTGAGTCTTTGCTCAAATCTCACCTTCTCAGTAAACTTCCTGAGACCCCGGCTACTTAAGATCACAATCTAATCCAACCCATTACTCCCTGACCCCTTGGCCCGCCTCTGCTTTGTCGTTTTCCACAGCACTTCCTCACCATCTACCGCAGTGGACTTATCTGTCATCTGCATTGCCCTGCAAGCAGATGGCCTGCACAAGAGCCTTTGTTTTGTTCCCTTAAATGCATCTCTAACACCTACACAGCCTTGCTGGCCACCTGGTAGACTGCTGAATGAATGAACTAAACAAACTGGACCTCAGAGCCCCAGTGCAGCCTGAGACAGCTTCTCCCACCAGCCAGGGGCCAAGCGTTTCTCTCAACCTCTGCCTCTGCAGCAACTCTCCTCAACCCCCATCAAAATGACTTCATGAAGCCATCACTCCCTTCCCAGTTCTCAGGGCCAGTACAGCAAGCTGAAGCCCCAGAAAGGGATGGAAACTGCCCCAATCTTACCCCAGCAGAGTGCCTGAGAGTGAGCACCCAGCAGCACACAGGCTGCCCCAGGACCCCCGACACTCTGAGGTTATCCCAACATTGCACTGGCAGCAGCTGCCCCAAGCACAGTGCACAGGGACAGCAAACAGGTCTCCCCCTCGCTCCCGTTCCAGGTGATTATTAGCATGCGGCCCAACCTGACTTGGCAAGAAAACATGCCATGATAAACTAGTGATGTCTTAGTTGGGAGTGGCAGGACTGGAAGGCAGGTCACAGGGCTGCCATCCCCACAGGCCCTGCAGGGACTCTGGAACAGTGCTGCCCAAGGGGACTCTCCACAATGATAGAAACATGCTATGTCAGCACCACCCGATTCAGCCACCAGGAGCCACACTGTTCCTCACCACTTCAGATTTGCCTAACATGTCTAAGGAACTGAATTTTTATTTAATTTTAAGTTAAAGTAGCCCCTGGGGGCTGTGTGTAGTGGCTCATGCCTGTAATCCCAGAACTTTGGGAGGCTGAGGCAGGTGGATCATGAGGTCAGGAGTTCAAGACCAGCCTGGTCAGTATGGTGAAACCCTGACTCTACTAAAAATTACAAAAAATTATCCAGGCTTGGTGGTACGTGCACGTAGTCTCAGCTACTCAGGAGGCTACAGCAGGAGAATTGCTTGAACCCGGAAGGTAGAGGCTGCAGTGAGCTGAGATCACACCGCTGCACTCCGACCTTGGCGAAAGAGTGAGACTGTCTCAAAAATATGTAATTTCAGTACTTTGGGAGGCCAGAGTGGGTGGATCGCTTGAGCCTAGGAGTCTGAGACCAGCCTGGGCAACATAGCAAGAACTCGTCTCTACTAAAAGTAAAAATAAAACTTTTTTTTTTTTTTTTTTTGAGACGGAGTTTCGCTCTTGTTACCCAGGCTGGAGTGCAATGGCGCAATCTCGGCTCACCGCAACCTCTGCCTCCTGGGTTCAGGCAATTCTCTTGCCTCAGCCTCCTGAGTAGCTGGGATTACAGGCATGCACCACCATGCCCAGCTAATTTTTTTTGGATTTTTAGTAGAGACGGGGTTTCACCATGTTGACCAGAATGGTCTCGATCTCTTGACCTCGTGATCCACCCGACTTGGCCTCCCAAAGTGCTGGGATTACAGGCTTGAGCCACCGCGCCCGGCCCTAAAATAAAACTTTTAACAGCCCCTGGAGTTCCTGGTGACTTTATTGGACAAAAGCTTTACACAAATGGACTTGAATGCTCTACTGACACTCCAGAATGAACACTTCCCTGGAACACAGGTAACACTGACCCAAGGCTCAGCGTTGTGGCCCAAAGCCCTGGCTGCCAGGCTTCAGAAACACCTAAGGCTAGGCCTCAGCTCTGACACAGGGGCCACAGGTCTCTCATTCTGCTGGCAGAAGCCAGCTGGAGGTCAAGGTCCACAGTGGGTAGAACCTGTTGACAAGATGTTCACAGACCCATCTCCAAGGAGAGTACTCACAAGACAGCGAGGAAGATCCAACCCAAAGCAGACTAACTTTTTGAACATCAGAGGTGTGCCAAGACCAGGCACTGTGTGGGTCTGAGATGGATCCCCCAGCCCCTGCCTCACCCAGAAATGGGAAGTGCAGGACGCCCTCCCCCAACATGGAATGGTAGACAGGAAAAGAAAATAGAAAAACAGAACGTTTACCTGTTGTGGACTTTTAGATAATATTTGCTGAGGAACTTTTTATGACATGTGGGGCATTCGACTGCCGCTGTACCTTTTCTGTTCTCAGCAGGCTCAGCTGCTAGGGAGCCCGCGCTCAGGGTTGGCTCAGCGGCACAGGGCTTGAGGATTACATCAGACTTCCTCCTGGTCAGCACAGCCTCAGGCTCAGACATGTAATCGCCATCCCCGTCGTCCTCTACTTGAACCACCACTTCCCACTAGACCAAAACAGGCAGCAGAACGGGGTGGGGTCCCAAATTAATTAACAGGGGTTGTAGGGACCCAGCTCCAGTTCCATCCCAAACTCCAACCCTGACAAGTCCCTTCATCAGGGACTGTTCCTTCAGGGGCCCAGGGCAGAGAGCATCTGAATCTTGGATTTGGAGGAAAGTGGCTCTGTTTGGGGGAAATTGGAAGCTCAGCTGCACACACCGCCCTGGGGCAACACCTGTAACCCTGATGCTGCCCGCTTCTTTCAGGAAGGTGGCAACCATGAACACCGGGGGGCTTGCAGAAAGGTCAGCCTGAGGTCACCAGCTTCGTTCAGAAAAAGCCTGTTCCAAACCCATGTTAACAGAGATTGTCTTGGGATCCAGATTTTTTTTTTTTTAGATGGAGTCTCGCTCTGTTGCCCAGGCTGGAGTGCAGTGGCGCAACCTCAGCTCACTGCAACCTCCGCCTCCCCGGCTCAAGCCATTCTCCTGCCTCAGCCTCTCAAGTAACTGGGATTACAGGCGCCTGCCACCACACCCAAATAATTTTTCTTGTATTTTCAGTAGAGACGGGGTTTCACCATACTGGCCAGGCTGGTCTCAAACTCCTGACCTTGTGATCTGCCCACCTCGGCTTCCCAATGTGTCGGGATTACAGGCATGAGCCATCGCGCCTGGCTTTTTTTTTTTTTTTTTTTGAGACAGGGTATTGCTCTGTTGCCTAGGCTGGAGGGTAGTGGCATGATATCAGCTCACTGCCACCTCTACTTCCTGGGCTCAAGTGATCCTCCCACTTCACCCTCCTGAGCAGCTAGGACAACTGATATGTGTGTGCCACCATACATGGCTAAATTTTTTTTTTTTTTTTTTTTTGAGATGGAGTTTCGCTCTTTTTACCCAGACTGGAATGCAATGGCACTATCTCGGCTCACCCCAACCTCCGCCTCCTGGGTTCAAGCAATTCTCCTGCCTCAGCCTCCCGAGTAGCTGGGACTAGAGGCATGCACCACCATGCCCAGCTAATTTTTGTATTTTTAGTGGAGACGGGGTTTCACCTTGACCAGGATGGTCTCAATCTCTCAACCTCGTGATCCACCCGTCTCGGCCTCCCAAAGTGCTGGGATTACAGGCATGAGCCACCTCGCCCTGCCTAATTTTTTTTTTTCTTTTTTTAAAATTTTTTCTTAAAGATTGGGTTTCACCATGATGGCCAGGCTGGTTTTGAACTCCTGACCTCAGGTGATCCACCCACCTCGGCCTCCCAAAGTGCTAGGACTACAGGTGTGAGCCACCATGCCCAGCTTAATTTTGGGTTTTTTTTTTTTTTTTTGTACAGATGTGGTCTCGCCATGTTGCCCGGGCTAGTCTCGAACTCCCAAGCTCAAGTGATCCATCCTCCTTGGCCTCCCAAAGTGCTAGGACTACAGGCGTGAGTCAGCCATCACGCACCACATGAGGCCCAGGGTCCCTATTATACCAAATAATTGTCTATTCCCTCTATTCCCTTCCCAGTCCCAGTACCCTGGGCACAGTACCTCATTACTCCGGCCCTGCAGCTGGGCACCTTCAGCCTGGAAGGGCCTTGGGGGCACTTTGCAGTCCTCAGGTTTCTTGTCCTCGGGGGGACAAGCCTTCAGGGCCTGCTTGAGTTTCCCACATAAGGAGGAGGGGCTCTCACTTTGAGCAGGGGAATGGAGCTGGGGCCTCTGAGGGCTATGACTGCCTCTGGGCTCCTGATCCCTGGGGACTAGACCCAGGGTCCTTGAAACTTCCTCTTCTTCCAAGCCTGCCGGCTCCTTGATGTGGCTGTTCACATTTTGGGAGGCAAGGGGCCCTAGCCCACCCTGGCCATCTGCTGCCTGTCCCACTGAAGTTTTGGGCTTGAAGCTCTGGCACAGCTCTACGGCCTCTGGCACTCGCAACTCCCTGGCTGCCAGAAGCACCTGATCCCGGTTCCCTGAGGTGAGGGCGAGGTGACCAGTGTAGAAAAAGTCCAACAAAAGGCCAAAGATCTCAGCGAAGCCAGCAGGGAGGACGACACTGCCCCCTGAGCCATCCCCGTAGAGGCTCTGGAAGAAGTGGCTGCAGCAGGCAAGGACGCTCCAGTGGGCCTTAAACACCAGGCCCCCCACGTCCAGGGTGGCGTCGCAGTACTGGCCCTTCTCCCGCTGCTTGTTGAGCTCCTGCAGAACCCTCACACTGTGCTGGACGAAGGAGCCGTCCATGGTCTGGAGGGCAGGGAGGCAGAAGTGACACTCTGGCCAGCCCAAGCGAGGGTATGCAAGATAAAGCCCCTGTAGTCGAAAAGAGAAAGGGGAAGTTGTCCTCTACTCAAATAATCAAATTTATCAGCACAAGGGTTTGGGTCAGGGTGAGAGGTGCACGCGGAGGGCAGGAACACACTGAGAGCCTCCTGGGGGCCAGGGGCCATATTGGGTTGGCCAGAGAGGATGCTGATGGGGTCCAGGGTCGTGAAGGGAGAGATCAAAGTTTGGGGAAAGGAGGCACAGGATGAGCGCGAACTAACTGGCCCGGCACAGCGAGAGGATCCTGGAAGGGGGAGGGCTGCGGCCGCGGACAGGTGAGCGGAGCCCACGCCGCGCCCACAGGTCCCGAGCGGCCGAGCGGAAAGCAGCCACGGCGGCCCGCAGCCCCTCCCTCCCTCACCCCGCGCCCTCCTCACCCGGGCAGGTTCTCCCTGAGCCGGCCGAACCGGCCCCACCAGCCCCCGGCTCCGTCGCCTCCACAGCCCACGAACCAACTACCGGGCAATGCGTGCACCGCCGATCGTGCGGAGACGCCGCCGTCTTCGCGCCGGACGTGACGTCAGAGCGTGCCTGCCAGGAGGGGCGCCTGGGAAGCGTGGAGTTTCTAGCGCCAGCCCCCTTAGGGCGGGACCCTGCAGAGAATGGCCAATGCGATGCGGGGGCGAGGCCAAACCCTGTTCTTTCGACGCCGGAACCGCCTCCGGAGTTGCCTAGCAACGTCAAGCTAGGCGCCCAGCCTTTTCCAGGCTCTGGATTCAGACTTGAATAGGCGACACCTCACCCTCTCCCGCGACAGGAAACCAGATACGCATTTCACTTCTTTATTGGCAGCCCGGAGCCTGGTCTGGGCTCTCTCGGGCGCTTACACGTCCTAACACCAGACTGAAGAGCCCAGAGGCTTCCCGGACACCCCCGGCCTGGGAAGGTTGCCGGCCGTGCCTGCTGACCCACTGGTCAGGTGGAGCTGCGGCGCCTCGTGTAGTCCTGAATGGAGGCCTGGAAGTGCTCTGTGCTGTTAAGGTCAGGACGGCAGAGTATTACATAGCACTTGGGCAGAAAATATCCGCCGAAGCCACTGCTCAGGCTGCTGAGCACAGCCAGCATGATGACTGCGGGCAGGTACTTGCCGTCGTAGACACTGGCCGTGGTGAAGAAGGCGATCCAGGACACGAAGTTGAAGAGCAGGCTGAAAGTGACACATTTGGCCTCGTTGTAGTTCTCTGGCAAGCCCTTGCCCAGGTAGCTGCAGGCAAAGGCGCTGATGGAGAGGAGGCCGTTGTAGAGGAAGGCCAAGATGAAGCCCAGAGAACTGGCCTCTGTGCACTCTAGCACCACCAGCTGGGGGAAGCGCTGGTACTCCCGAGTGGGCAGTGGGGTCCACACCACCAGCCAAGTTAGACAGATAAGCAGCTGGGCAGCTGAGCTGATCATCACAAACAGGCCGGCACCGTGGTTTTGGACCCAGGCATGGTAGAATGTAGGCACCTTGGTGGAAAACTTGAAGATGATGACTAGTTGGAAGGAGCGAACTGTGAGGCAGGACAGGAAGATGGTGAAACCAAGGGCAAAGAGGGCCGGGCGCAGTAAGCATGCAGGCCACGTGGGCTCCCCAAAGAAACCATAGAGGCTGCTGCTACCTGCTGCCAGGGAGCCCAGCATCAGAAAGCACAGCCGGCCCCCTGCTGACCTCACCACAGGCGTGTCTAGGTGCCAGGCAAACAGGCCAGCAGTCCCAAGCAGCAGCAGCAGCAACAGCGTGTTCGCTGCCAGCAGCACCCAAGAGGTATGCTCATGCCAAGCCAAAAACACCACAGTTCGTGGGAAGCAGGTCTGGCTTCCGTCGGGTGCCCACTCTTCTTTCCCACAAGGCTGGCATCTGTAGAGGTCTGAAAGGGAAGGCCAAGAAGGTTCCTGAGAGCCAGATAAGCAGAGTAGGAATAGAGAATAGGGGCCTGCAAGATGCCGGGAGAACTGTTCCAGGGCAGCTAGGCTGTGCTAGGCATAGTGGGATGGGGGTGGCCAGGAGTGGGGCCTCAGGCCAGGCATCTCCTTCAAATGCCTGTGTTAATTACAGACTCTGGAAACACCCAGGTCAGTTCTACATGGCTCATGATCCCGTGAGGGTTTTGCAAACCCTAGGATGGACCTTACCCTGGTAGCTCTGCCCACAGATCAGAGAGGCTACGATCCAATGGGAGCAGCCTGCTGCAAAGGGAGGACATTTTAATCCCTCTCTCTCCAGGACTTCCATGAACCACTTTCCTGAGCGGCTGCTCTGGTTCTCTGAGTCCTGCCCCTCTGAGAACAGCAGGGAAGTATTCCTATCCCTACAGAGATGGTGAAAGGAAAGAACATGTCTCCTGGACACCAGCTAAGGACATGAGCCCTTAGCTACCTAATTTGCTCTCTGCTCTTGAGTTTTCATTGCTGGATGGGGAATGCTGTTTTTTGCTCTGCTGCAGACATGCTAGTATCTGGATTCAGGCCAAGCCATTCAAGGAGCTAGCTGTCTTTGGCATGGGCAACAGAAGGGACAGTAGGATAAGAGGGTACAAAGGGAACAACAGTTACATTCATTTAGAGAAAGGTTGAATTCAGGATACAATTGCATTTGTAGGAGTTGTGATGACAGCTCTCTAATAGAGGACACACCTCAGTCTGAGGTTTTCAGTTGGCCTGATTCTTTCTTTTTTTTTTGAGATGGAGTCACTCTGTCACCCAGGCTGGCGTGCAGTGGCCCAGTGTCGGCTCACCACAACCTACAACCTCCCAGATTCAAGAGATTCTCCTGCCTCAGCCTCCCCAGTAGCTGGGATTACAGGTGCCCACCACCACACCTGGCTAATTTTTGTATTTTTAGTAGAGACAGGGTTTCACCATGTTGGCCAGGCAGGAACTCCTGACCTCAAGTGATCCGACCACCTCAGCCTCTCAAAGTGCTGGGATTACAGGTATGAGTCACTTTTTTTTTTGAGACAGAGTTTCGCTGTTGTTACCCAGACTGAAGTGCAATGGCACCATCTCGGCTCACTGCAACCTCTGCCTTCTGGGTTCAAGCAATTCTCCTGCCTCAGCCTCCTGAGTAGCTGGGACTACAGGCACACACCACTATGCCCAGCTAATTTTTGTATTTTTAGTAGAGATGGGGTTTCACCTCATTGACCAGGATGGTCTCAATCTCGACCTTGTGATCCACCCACCTTGGCCTCCCAAAGTGCTGGGATTATAGGCGTGAGCCACCGCACTCAGCCTCTTTTTTTTTTTTTTTTTTTTTTTTTTTTGAGATGAAGTCTTGATCTGATGCCCAGGCTGGCATGATTTCGACTCACTGCAACCTCCACCTCCTGGGTTCAAGCAATTCTCCTGCCTCAGCCTCCCAAGTAGCTGGCATTACAGGCTTGTGCCATCATACCCAGCTAATTTTTTATATTTTTGGTAGATATGGGGTTTTACCATGTTAGCCGGGCTGGTCTCAAACTCCTAACCTGAAGTTGTCCTCCCGCCTTGGCCTCCCAAAGTGCTGGGATTACAGGCATGAGCCACTGCACCCAGCAGCCAATTCTTTCTCTTAAACAGAATTCTATCTGGTGAAAGGTGTCCTCCAACCTGAAGCTAACTGGCAACCCAGTGACTAGGGCCCTGGTTCTGGGGCAGGGCATGTGCACATGGCGCCCAAGGGAGGGTCTTCCATCCATCCTTCGGCCCCTGGCAGTACTGGGTAGCTCACCTGCTCCTTTGCTCACTCACCACTCGTGTTGAGGAAGGTCCCAGCCTCACAGGGCACACACTCAAAGCAACAGTGATGGAAACCCATAACCACTTGCTGGTGCCCTTCAAGACAGTCACTGGAACACACAGACTTAGGCACCTGTAAGAAGCCAGAGGGTCCACAGATAGGGGCCCAAGTCAAAGGACAGCTCACAGGGGGAACAGAAAACAGAATCTCTGTGCATCTGCCCTCAGGGCCTCATCCCTAGGGGACGGCCCCTGATTGTGTGAACTCCCACCCCAGGGCATCTGCAGGCTAGCTTCCATGGAGTGTCTTCCCTGCTTCCCCAGCCAGGGTGGGTAGAGTGGTGGCGGCTGGACCCCTGGGGTCCCCCTCCTGCTCTCTGTACGCTGTGTCAATATCACCTCCAGGCTCGAGGCTGCCCATAAGGCAGTCTCCTGGTGAGTGACCACATCCCCATTACCTGGTTGTCCTTTCCGTGCCACTGGATTTTGGCCTCATTTATGTCTAGCTGAACTGGAGACCAGGTGGAGGATCGACAGCCGTGAAGGTCCACTTGGGCCCATTCCAGTCCCAGGCAATTATGTTATAGCTACTGAGGGGATTTCTGTTGTCATTAAACATCACAGTGTCCCCGTGTAGAAGGAAATTCACCTTCTGTATCTGCTCCAAAAGCTGAAAGAAATGCATTATCATGAAGCCACCGTAGACAGCACAGACCCACATGGTCCCAGAAGCAAGGGCCTAGGGCCTTCCTGGGTTTCCATCCTAGTGGTTTCAGCCGGTCAGAAAGGTCACGTCCCTTCCTCAGAGCTCCCTTCCTTCTTAGGAAGCCCCTCAGCCCTTCCCACCAACTTCCTGAGAGGAGGCCTCTCACAAAGGGCTCCTTTCCAGACAGTCTTAGCCCTTAACACTTCCAAACCGCAGTGGGTGAGAGAAGGCAAGGATCAGAGAGAAGGATCTGTCTAAGAGAAGAGAGCAGCCGGATGTGGTGGCTCACAGCTGTAATCCCAGCACTTTGGGAGGCTGAAGTGGGCAGATCAGTTGATGCCAGGAGTTCAAGACCAGCCTGGCCAAGAAACCTCGTCTCTACTAGACACACAAAAATGAGCCAGGTGTGGTGGTGGGTGCCTGTAATCCCAGCTACTCAGGAGGCCAAGACAGGAGAATCACTTGACCCAGGAGGTGGAAGTTGCAGTGAGCCGAGATCACATCACTGCACTCCAGCCTGGGCAACAGAGTGAGACTCTGTCTCAAAAAAAAAAAAAAAAAGCAGTCCTCAAGTTACTGGCATTTATCCCCCTTGGCATTTAGGGTGGTTAGAGAGTGCCCACTCTGCTTGTCTCAGGATTGGCTGTTCTTTCTGACACAGTGTATTGGGGGTAGGCGCTCTTACCTGCCAGGGGTAGACTTGGTCCCTGGAACAAGCTCCAAACGCACAGCCCAGGAGCTGGTGGAGGCCATGGGCCACCGCATACACAGCCTGGTATGCGTTGTAGGCAGCACTCATGGAGAAGGCTGTGAGCTCGGGCATTCTGTGTGTCGTGAAAGCTTGGCATTCTCTACAGAGCTGATTGCTGCTGCACCAGGAGCCCTTGGGGCAAGGCCTAGGGGCCCCCTTGTCTGCCGAGGCATAGGCTTCTTCAAACGCCTTCAGGCCAGGGATAGTTCTCTGCTGGATGGCCACACCCAACACTGTCCCAATTCGCCGGATCCCAGGCACCCCGGAGATGTAAGTGGACATGGCCCAGTCTTCCGAGGCGATCCACACCTTGCCAGTCAGGTTGGCCAGCACCACAGACTCAAAGAACACCCTGGCCAGCTGCCAGCTGGAAAAAACCACCACAATGGTGGCCCTGACCAGGCCAGGTGGTGCATCATGCTCTGCATCCTCTCATCACCCACCCGGGCAGAGAAGGGCACGATATCCTTGAAAGCAATGCAGATACCCTGTAACAGTGGCCTGGTCCTCCAGTGCCTGCACCCCCAGCTGGCCATAGTCGCCACTGCTGCCAACCAGAGAGATCCAGGTCCACCTGAACCTCTGCAGCAGCAGCACCATGATCTCCACCTGGTACTTGTCGCTGGGGATGGTGCACAGGAAAGAGGGATACCGCTGCTTCATGCTGAGTGTGGTGCTGCTGGCCGCATAGCTGATCTGTGGGAGGTCCCGTTCAGCCAGTTCAGTGGCATCAGTCTCCACTGAAGGCCCCCCAGTGCCTGGTCCTGTGCTGGGCGTGGGGATACAGGGAGCAGGGAGACCAGGAGAGCACCACTAACCCTGTGAAACTTACAGATCACCTACGAAGGCTCCACAGGGGCAGGTTCTGGGGGAGGAATGGGAATCCGCCCCAGGATAAAGGGTTAGGGAGTGCTTTTTTTTTTTTTTTTTTTTTTTTTTTTGAGATGGAGTTTTGCTTTTGTTGTCCAGGCTGGAGTGCAATGGCATGATCTCAGCTCACTGCAACCTCCACCTCCTGGGTTCAAGCAATTCTCCTGCCTCAGCCTCAAGAGTAGCTGGGATTATAGGCATGTGCCACAATGCCTGGCTAATTTTGTATTTTTAGTAGAGATGGGGTTTCTCCGTGTTGGTCAGGCTGGTCTTGAACTCCCAACCTCAGGTGATCCGCCTGCCTCGGCCTCCCAAAGTGACTATAATCCTCTCACCGAGCTCGGCCAAGGGCATGCATTCTAAGCAAAGGAGACAAAACCTGCATAGGAGTGAAATAGTCTTGTGTTTAGGGACCTTCAGGGACTTTCGCTGGAGGTCGTGTGCAGGGAAGAAGAGAAGCATGTGTAGGACAGGGCAGAAGTTAAGATCAGTGGCCTGTTAGGAACTGGGCCTCACAGGAGGAGGTGAGCAGCTGGTGCATGAGTGAAGCTTCATCTGTATTTACAGCTGCTCCCCTCCTGTTAGATCAGCAGTAGCATCAGATTCTCATAGGAGCTCAAACCCCGCTGTGAACTGCGCATGTGAGGGATCTAGGTTGCATGCTCCTTATGAGAATCTAATGTCTGATGATCTGTCACTGTCTCCCATCACCCCCAGATGGGACTATCTAGTTGCAGGAAAACAAGGTCAGGGCTCCCACTGATTCTACATCATGGCAATTTGTATAATTATTTTATTATATTAATATATAGGCCGGGCACGGTGGTTCACACCTGTAATTCCAGCGCTTTGGGAGGCCAAGGAAGGTGGATCACGAGGTCAGGAGTTCAAGACCAGCCTGGCCAAGATGGTGAAATCCTGTCTCTACTAAAAATATAAAAATTAGCTGGGCATGGTGGCAGGCACTTTTAATCCCAGCTACTCGGGAGGCCAAGGCAGAGAATTGCTTGAACCCAAGAGATGGAGGTTGCAGTGAGCCAAGATCACCCCACTGCACTCCAGCCTGGGTGACAGAAGGAGACTCCATCTCAAAATAAATAAATAAATATATATATACCATACATACATATACAAATATATTATGGCAGGGCACAGTGGCCCATGGCTATATTCCCAGCACTTTGGGAGGCTGAGGCAGGCACATCACAAGGTCAGGAGTTTGACACAAGCCTGGCCAATATGGCAAAACCCCATCTTTACTAAAAACTACACAAATTATTGTGTGAGTAGCTGGGACTACAGGAGCACACCACCAGCTACTCGGGAGGCTGAGGCAGGAAAATTACTTGAAACCAGGAGGCAGAGGTTGCAGTGAGCCAAGATCATGCCACTACACTCCAGCCTGGGTGACAGAGCAAGACTCCGTCTCAAAAAATATATATATGTGGCTAGGCATGGTGGCTCACGCCTGTAATCTCAGCACTTTGGGAGGCCAAGGCAGGTGGATTACCTGAGGTTGGGAGTCCAAGACCAGCCTGACCAACATGGAGAAACTCTGTCTCTACTAAAAAATACAAAAAATTGGCTGGGCGTGGTGACACATGCCTGTAATCCCGGCTTCTCAGGAGGCTGACTCGGGAGAACTGCTGAACCCGGGAGGTGGAGGTATTGGTAGAGATTGTGCCATTGCACTTCAGCCTGGGCAACAAGAGCAAAACTCTGTCTCAAAAAAAAATTTTATACATATATAACAATGTAATAACACAAATAAAGTGCACAATAAATGTAATGCACTTGAATCATCCTGAAACCTACCTCCCCACACATGTCCTTGGAAAAATTGTCTTCCATGAAACCAGTCCCCGATGCCAAATAGGTTGGGGACCACTGCTGTAAGCCATAAGGAGTCCCTAAGGGTGTCCGCAGGGAAGTGCTATGTTTGGACTAGCATTTTTTTTTTTCTTGAGACAGAGTCTTGCTCTGTTGCCCAGGCTGCAACCCCCTGTGGCTCACTGCAACCCCCGCCTCCCTCAAGCGATTCTCCTGCCTCAGCCTCCTGAGTAGCTGGCATTACAGTCGCGAACCACCATGCCTGGCTAATTTTTGTATTTTCAGGAGAGACGGGGATTCACCACATTGGCCAGGCTGGTTTCCAACTCCTGACCTTGTGATCTGCCCACCTCAACCTCCCAAAGCACTAGGATTACAGGCATGAGCCACTGTACCTGGCCAGTACTTGGATTCTATGAGTATATCTCTGACTTCAGTGAGGAATGAGAAAAGATTAAAGACTAGAGACGGGGGAAGCCTTACCATGCTGATGGAAGAATCTAGCTGAGGGGTGATGCTGGTCTGAATTCCAGCTGTGGCTGTGGTGGTGGAAAAGGAGGCCAGAGAGGACCAAAGGTCGGGAGCAGGGTAAGGAGGAGCGGCAGCAGGCAGGACTTGGGGTTCTGGCTTGGGTAGCAATGGCTGCTCCCATCACCAGGGGGTTGGGGGCGATTCAGGAAGAAAAGGGGCTTTTTTGAGAGAGAGTCTCACTTTGTTGCCAAGCTGGAATGCACTGGCACGATCTTGGCTCACTACAACCTCTACCTCTTGGGTTCAAGTGATTCTCCCGCCTCAGCCACCCCAGTAGCTGGGACTATAGGCACACATCACCACGTCCAGCTAATTTTTGTATTTTTAGTAGAGACAGGGTTTCACCATGTTGGCCAGGATGGTCTTGATCTCCTGACTTTGTGATCTGCCTGCCTCGGCCTCCCAAAGTGCTAGGATTACAGGTGTGAGCCACCACGCCTGGCCCAAAAGAAGCTTTTGTTGTGTAGGGACGTAAGGTAAATCTGGGCCCTGCTGGGTCCATGATGTGGCAATGATGGGCCAGCATGAGGGGCTCAAATCAGAAGAGAGGGTCCTGAGGATGAGAGGTTAAGCCACGAACCCACAGCCTGCCTGGGAACTGGAAACAGGGAGGAGAGGAGGGTGAAGCCAGCTCCTGGGAATCACCTGCCTTCTCAGAGGAGGTGGGGCAAGAGGAGAGAAGGGCTGCAAGTGAAAGCTGGGGTGCAGGGGCAGGGGGCCAAGGGGGCAAAAATTCCAAGCAGACTCTCATAGGAGGACTGGTCAAAAATGTCCCAAAGGGCACAGTGGCTCACACCTGTAATCTCACCACTTTGGGAGGCCAAGACAGGTGGATTGCTTGAACCCAGGAGTTTGAGGCCAGTCTGGGCAACATAGTGACACCCCTATCTCTACACCTGATCTTACCCAAAAGCAATGTGAGGCCCCCGTTTTTTAAAAAAAAAAAAATAGAAAAATTAGCCAGGCATGGTGGCACGTGCCTGTGGTCCCAGCTACTTGGGAGTATGAGGTAGAAGGATTGCTTGAGCCTGGGAGTTGGAGGTTACAGTGAGCCGACATTGCGCCACTGCACTCCAGCCTGGGCAACAGAGTGATACTGTGTCTCAAAAAAAAAAAATTTTTGGCAGCATGTGGTGGCTCACACCTGTAATCCAAGCACTTTGGAGGCCAAGGCGGGCAGATCACCTGAGGTCAGGAGTTCAAGAACAGCCTGACCAACATGATGAAACCCTGTCTTAAAAAAAAAATTCACAAAGATGTCACTTAAGATAAAGGACTTAGGATTTGAGGACCTAGAAAGTGTCCCAGCTCACAGGAAAAGCAAGAGTAGGGGGGCAGAATAGGGGGCTGAGGGACAATGGGGGATGGGTAAGGCCAGCGGGAAGCTCCCATGGGAAGGGTCAGGAGTCAATGCTCAGAGTAGAGGGTCTGGAGGAGGGAGAAGGATGAGGGCAACCACAGGACGGGCAAGAGCCCATGGGGAAACAAGCCAAGGAGGGGCCATGGCCGAGGTACAGGGCAGGAATAAGCACAGGGACAGGACTGGCCTCGGCAAGGGAAGGGATGTCAGCACCTCTGAGCCAGGAGGGAAGAAGGAAAGGCAGGCAGGTGAGGCAGGGATGATGTGGAGCAGTCTATGGGGTGGGAAGCAAAGGGCATCCTTTTTTTTGGGTGTGGGAGACAAGGTCTCACACTGTTGCTCAGGCTGGAGTGCAGTGGTACAATCTCAGGTCACTGCAACCTCCACCTCCTAGGTTCAAGCAATTCTCCTGCCTCAGCCTCCTGAGTAGCTGGGATTACAGGTGTGCACCACCACACCCAGCTAATTTTTGTGTTTTTAGTAGAGATTGGGTTTCGTCATATTGACCAGGCTGGTCTTGAACTCCTGGCCTCAAGAGATCTACCTAGCCTCCTCAAGGAGGAGGCGTGAGCCACAGTGCATGTTCAGGGTGTCCATTCCTAACAAAGGCAATGGAACCTCCAGAGGGAGGAAGGGAGTGGAGGGCAGCAGGGGTGTAGCTGAATGGCAGCAGTTCCCAAGGAGAATGGGTTTTCCCATGAGAGTGGAGGCAGGGAGAGCTGGTAGCAGCCCTGGAAAGAAAGGAAGGCTGGGGCAGGAACCATACTGGACAGGGACCCCTGACTTGTGACTAAAGAGCAGTAACCACCAGAGAGATCCAGTGGGCAGGCAGCCTTGTGGGGACAGCAGCTCTTGCTGACATGCCCCAGCCCAGACTTGCCTGAAGGGAAACAGGCAAAGGTGGGAGGCTCCAGCTTACCAGGGGCACCAGGAAAGGGCTCAGCAGGGCGGCTGTGGTGGCAGCCTGGTTGGTGTTGTCAGTCCCAATCACCGCCAGCACCTTAGGGGAATACTGGAGAAGGTCTCCTTGGAGCTTTATGTGGTGTGGCCCCTGCAGGGAGAGCACTCTCAGTGTGGCATACACATTGGCAGAGTCTGAGCACACATCGTACAGCTGATACCCCAGGGTGACGTTGGGCAGCAGGGCCGTGGAGTTGTTTATCTCCTCAACCCCAAGCCTCATAGCCTGGAAGAGGTGGTAGCCGTGATCATCGAAGGTGCCGGGTCTGTGGAAAAAGCCAAGCAGAGACAGCTGAGAAGGACAAGGCCCTACTGAGACCCTCTGGCCTCCCAGACTCCCAGGCTTGTGGGTAGAAGGGAACCTCTGAGGTCATCGGTCCAGTCCGCCAAACCATGACTTAAAGAAGGGCTCTGAAGCTCAGTAGGAGGAACAAGCTGGTCCTGATGGAGAAGCCTGTGAGCATTGAAACGTTCCTGAGGTCCCGGAGCAGATAAACCTGCTATGTAAGTCAGTGTTCTCCAGAGAGAAAGAGAGAGACAGAGAGAAATTTAGTTTAAGAAATTGACTCGGCCAGGCACGGTGGCTCAGGTCTGTAATCCCAGCACTTTGGGAGGCCAAGGTGGGCAGATGACAAGGTCAGTAGTTTGAGAACAGCCTGACCAAAATGGTGAAACCTCATCTCTACTAAAAATACAAAAATTAGCTGGGCATGTAAGCGCAGCTACTTGGGAGGCTGAGGCAGGAAAACTGCTTGACCCAGGAGGTGGAGGTTGCAGTGAACCAAGATTGTGTCACTGAAGTCCAGTCTGGCAATAGAGCAAGACTCTGTCTCAAAAAAAAAGAAAGAAATTGGCTCACATGGGAGGGATGGCAAGTTCAAATTTTGCGGGGCAGCGCAGGCTGGACATTCTGTCAAGAATTGATGTTACCATGCTCTTCAGTCCCAAGGCAATTTGGAGGCAGAATTCCCTCCTTGTCCAGAAACCTCAGGCTTTTAAGGCCTTCAATTTACAGGATGAGGCCCACCCTCATTATGGAGAGCAATTTGCTTAACAAAGTCTATTAATTTTTTTTTTTTGGAGACAGAGTCTCACTGTGTCACCCAGGCTGGAGTGCAGTGGCATGATCTCAGCTCACTGAACCTCTGCCTCCCGGGTTCAAGTGATTCTCCTGTCTCAGTTTCCTGAGTAGCTGGGATTACAGGCGCATGTCACTACGCCAGGCTAATTTTTGCATTTTTAGTAAAAACGATGGGGTTTTGCCATGTTGGCCAGGCTGGTCTTGAATTCCTGACCTCAAGTGATCCACCCACCTTGGCCTCCCAAATGACTTTTTGTTTTTTTTTTGAGACTACGCCAGGCTAATTTTTGCATTTTTAGTAAAAACGATGGGGTTTTGCCATGTTGGCCAGGCTGGTCTTGAATTCCTGACCTCAAGTGATCCACCCACCTTGGCCTCCCAAATGACTTTTTGTTTTTTTTTTGAGACAGAGTCTCTCTCTGTCACCTAGGCTGGAGTGCAGTGGTACGATCTTGCCTCACTGTAACCTCCTCCTCCCGGGGTCAAAGGATCCTCCCACCTCAGCCTCCCAAGTAGCTGGGACTACAGGCATGTGCCATAACACCTGGCTAATTTTTGTATTTTTAGTAGAAACAGGGTTTTGCCATGTTGGCCAGGCTGATCTGGAATTCCTGACCTCAAGTGATCCGCTCACCTCAGCCTCCCAAAGTGCTGGGATTACTGGTGTGAGTCACCATACCCAGCCCAAGTCTTATGATTTAAATGTTTGCCACATCTAAAAAAACACCTTCAGGCTGGGCCTGGTAGATCACACCTGTAATCCCAGCATTTTGGGAGGCTGAGGTGGGTGGATCACTTGAGGCCAAGAGTTTGAAACCAGACTGGCCAACACAGTGAAAACCAGCCTTTATCAAAAGTACAAAGATTAGCTGGGTGTGGTAGCACATGCCTGTGATCCCAGCTACTCCAGAGGCTAAGGCTGGAGGATCGCTTGAACCCGGGAAGAAGAGGTTGCAGTGAGCCGAGATCACACTAATGGGCCCCAGCCTGGGCGACAGAGAGAGACTTTGTCTCAAAATAAAATTGTGTGGGTTTTTTCTGAGGCTGAGTCTCACTAGAGACTCCAGCCCAGGGTGGAGTACAGTGGCGTGATCTCGGCTTACTGCAATCTCCACATCTTGGGTTCAAGCGAGTCTTGTGCCTCAGCCTCCCAAGTAGCCGGGATTACAGGCACCAGCCACACGCCCAGCTAATTTTGTGTTTTTAGTAGAGGCAGGGTTTCACCATGTTGGCCAAGCTGGTCTGGAACTCCTGACCTCAAGTGGTCTGCCTGCCTCAGCCTCCCAAAGTGCAGGAATTAAAGGTGTCAACCACCACACCCTGCCAAAATGAGTAAATTAAAAATACCTTCATGACTACACCAAGACTGCTGCTTGACCACACAACCCTGGGCACCATAGCACAAAGTTCTCCACCGGCTCACTCACTCCTGCAGTCTTAGCACTTTTGGAGGCCTAGCACTGCTTGAGCCCAGGAGTTGGAGTCCAGCCTGGGCAATGTAGTGAGACCCTGTCTCTACAAAAATAAAAACACTTAGCTGGGGGTGGTGGCACATGCCTGTAGTTCCAGCTACTAAGGAGGCTGGGGTGGTAGAATTGCTTGGGCTTCAGTGAGGCCCAGGCACAGCTGCCAGTGGGCTAGGATTGCATCACTGGACTCCAGTCTGAGCAAAAGAGAAAGACTATGTCTCAAAAAAAAAAAAAATGCTAACCACTACACCTGCTTAAGCTCATTTAACTAGTGCTTCTCTGCAGGACACTTATGAATGTGCTGAGGGCCTGTATGCCTCATCACCCCTACTTTGAGAACTCCTGTCTGGAGCCCAATAGGAATGAGCTGGCGACAGGAGTCAGCTTGAGTAAAGAACAGGCTAAGCCAGGTGCAGTGGCCCATGCCTGTAGTCCCAGATACTCAGGAGGCTGAGGATGGAGGATTGTTTGAGCCCAGGAGTTGGAGATCAGCCTGGGCAACATAGTGAGATTCCATCTCAAAAAAAAAAAATTGTTTTTTAATGGCTGGCCCAGTGGCTCACCTGTAATCTCAACACTTTGGGAGGCCCAGGCAGGAGAATCACTTGAGACCAGGAGTTTGAGACCAGCCTGAGCAACACAGTGAAACTGTCTTCTCCACAAAAGATTTAAAAAATCCACATAAATGATGAAATAAGAAATATAATCACATAAGTTAGCATAGATATACATACTTACATATATACTCATTATAATCATTTAATGTTGCTAATGCTTCTCGGTTTGCAAAGTGTGGACCTAAGGTGATATTGTGAAAGAAGTGACACTAAGGCAAGATGCTTTAAGCCCTTTGTCACACCCACGTAAGGGCCGCTAGAGGGCGCCTGGGCTGTGTGGCAGTGCCAGTGCTGGGAAAGTGCCCGTTGTTTAGCCAGCTAGGGAAGGAAACATCTAAAATGGCTGAGACATCTTCTCCAGAGGAGTTAGGAGAAAACCCTGCTCCCCAAAGCTCTTGAGGTGGGCCTGACGGCTGTCAGGAAGTCCCAGTGTCCGATCCAAGATGGCTGATTGCTAACATCTCGGGATTGCAGCTCCCAGTGAAAGCGCAGAGAACGAGAGGATGCCACACATTAAGACAAATTTTTGTCACTCACGGACCAGAAGATTCCCAGTGGAGGAGCCCCACGGGTCACCAGCACAACTCTTGTGGCTGGTGCAGCAGTTTTGCTGGCACCTTGGCGCAGCAGCTCTTGGTGCAGAGTAAATGGGACTGGTTCCCCTTCTGACTGACGTTTGGAGCTCCAGGAAGGCAGAGTCGCCTATTATGGACTCAAGAAGGAAGCCAGACTGGAGATTCCTGGGTAGAAAAGCACCATCAGTCTTAACGCTGCTGTTTTGGCCGGAGCAGTAGATTGCTCAGATTTCGGCCCTGGGAATTAACAACTTGGACGTCCACTCAGAGACCTAATTTGAAAGTTGGTAATTACAAAGATGACAGGTGGATAAATTTACAATGATGGGAAGAAGCCAGCATAAAAAGGCTGAGAATACTAAAAATCAGAATGCCTCTCCCTCTAAAGAGGATCACAGTTCCTCATCAACAAGGGAACAAGGCTTGATGGAGAATGAGTGCATTCCACTAACAGAATCAGGCTTCAGAAGGTGGATAATAAGAAACTTCCATGAGTTAAAAGAACATGTTCTAGCCCAATGTAAAGAAACTAAGAACTTTGAAAAAAGGTTTGACTAAATCCTAATGAAAATAGACAATTTAGAGAGGAATATAAGTGAATTAATAGAACTGAAGAATACAATATGGGAACTCCGAGAAGTATGCACAGGTTTAGACACTCAAATTGATCAAGCAGAAGAAAGGATATCAGAGGTCGAAGACCAACTTAATGAAAGAAAACGAGAAGACAAGATTAGAGAAAAAAGGATAAAAAGGAATGAGCAAAGTCTCCAAGAAATATGGGACTATGTGAAAAGACCTAATTTACGTTTGATAGGTGTACCTGAATGCGATGGAGAGAATGAATCCAAGCTGGAAAATACTCTTCAGGATATTATTCAGGAAAACTTTCCTAACCTAGCAAAGCAGGACAATATTCAACCCCAGGTAATACAGAGAACACCACAAAGATATTCCTCAAGAAGAGCAACCCCAAGGCACAGGGTTGAAATGAAGGAGAAAATACTAAGGGCAGCCAGAGAGAAAGGTCAGGTTACCCACAAAGGGAAGCCTATCAGACTTACAGCAGATCTCTCAGCAGAAACTCTACAAGCCAGAAGAGAGTGGGGGCCAATATTCAACATCCTTAAAGAACAGAACTTTCAGCCAGAATTTCATATCCTGCCAAACTAAGCTTCACAACTGAAGGAAAAATAAAATCTTTTATGAACAAGCAAGTACTCAGAGATTTTATTACCACCAGGCCTGCTTTACAAGAGCTTCTGAAAGAAGCATTACACATAGAAAGAAACAACCAGTATTAACCTTTCTAAAAATATACCAAAAAGTAAAGAGCATCAGCATAAAGAATTTACATCAACGAATGGATAAAACAGCCAGTTAACATCAAATGGCAGTAATCCTAAATTTAAATCGACTAAATCCCCCAATCAAAAGATGCAGCCAAAACCCAATGGTATGCTACATCCAGACCCATTTCACATGCAAAGATACACAAAGACTCAAAACAAAGGGATGGAGAAAGATTTACCAACTAAATGGAGAGCAAAAATAAATAAATAAATAAAAAGCAGGAGTTGCAATTCTCGCATCTGATAAAATAGATTTTATTTTATTTTATTTATTTTATTTTTTTTTGAGACGGAGTTTCGCTCTTGTTACCCAGGCTGGAGTGCAATGGCGTGATCTCGGCTCACCGCATCCTCCGCCTCCTGGGTTCAGGCAATTCTCCTGCCTCAGCCTCCTGAGTAGCTGGGATTACAGGCACATGCCACCATGCCCAGCTAATTTTTGTATTTATAGTAGAGACGGGGTTTCACCTTGTTGACCAGTATGGTCTCGATCTCTTGACCTCATGATCCACCCACCTTGGCCTCCCAAAGTGCTGGGATTACAGGCTTGAGCCACCGCGCCCGGCCGATAAAATAGATTTTAAAGCAACATAGATACAGTGGTAAAAGGATCAATGCAACAATAAGAGCTAATGATCCTAACACCCAGATACATAAAACCTATAAAGAGATTTAGACTCAACGAGACAGAAAATTAATAAGGATATCCAGGACTTGAACTCAGATCCAGACCAAGTAAACTTAATAAATATTTATAGAGCTCTCCACTTTAAACACACAAAATATACATTCTTCTCAATACCACATCACACCTACTCATAGGTTTAAATGAAATATTGATCGGCCATTATTAATACCCATTTTTAGAATAAAGCAACATTCCCGTTCTCTCTCCCTCTTTTTCTTCCTCTTTCTTCCTCTCCCTCACTCCTTTTTTTTTTCTTTCCTTCTCTCCTTTCAAAAAGAAAAAAGGAAGTCCCACAGACATCCGGGGGCTTCACTGTGTCTGTGTGACGCTGTGCTTCATCGGTCATGTTCCGTGTCCACTTTCATGTTCTGCTTCTGCACCTGGTTCCTCTTTTTCTTAGAAGATATCATCAGTAAAAGTAAGGTAAATCTTTTTTTTTTTTTTCAAGACGGGATTTCACCATGTTGGTCAGGCTGGTCTTGAACTCCTGACCCCAGGTGATCCACCTACCTTGGCCTCCAAAGTGCTCGAATTACAGGCGTGAGCCACCACACTGGGCCAAAGTAACGTAAATCTTAATGTCTTTGTTCTTTCTTGACAAGTATGGAAAAGTGCTGATGCATTACGCTCCTTACCTCATCTCTGTGACTTGAAAGCCCTGGGCCCCCATCCCTATGACACGTAGTGTACTTGACTCTATCACTGACCGCCCATGCCTCACCCTACCTGCCCTGCCCCCACCTCTGTGCTCAATAAAAGTCAGAGTGTGTGTACACTTGGGGCCATGGCTGGACTCCACGCTTCAGTTGGCAGTGGACCCCTGGGCCCAGACTCTGTTTTCTGTTTCTTGGTGTCTTGTGTCTTCTGTTTCCATGGTTTCTCATCTCTACTCCTGTAGAGAGGGGCTCACAGGACCCTGTAGGGCTGGACTCTACACTTGGGAGGCTATGGCAGAATTGCTTGAACCCAGGAGGCAGAGATTGCAGTGAGCCAAGATCATGGCACTGCACTACAGTCTGGGTGACAGTGTGAGACTCTGTCTCAAAAAAAAAAAAGAAAATCAGCCAGGAGCGGTGGTGCATGCCTGTAGTCCCAACTACTAGGGAGGCTGGGGCAGGAGAATGACCTGAGGCTGCAGTGAACTATGATTGCACCACTACACTCCAGCCCGGGAGAGAGAGCAAGACCTCATCTCTAAATAAACAACAAAGTGGGCTAGCCTGTTCCACTTTCCAGCCTCTTGCTTGTTAGAAGGGGCTTCCATGGCTTCTACCACTTCTGCACCCTGAGTCACTCAAAGGAGGGTTCGTGCCTCCTGTATGGGACAATTCTTCAGGCACCTGAAGCCAGATTTCACGTCTTCCCTCCTCCTGCCCTACCCAACCTCTCTTCCCAGCCCGTTCTCTTTATCCAGTTATTTTGTTTGTTTTTTGTTTTTTTTTTTTGACAGAGTTTTGCTCTTGTTGCCTAGGCTGAAGTGCAATGGCGCAATCTTGGCTTACCACAACCTTCGCCTCCCAGGTTCAAATGATTCTTCTGCCTCAGCCTCCGGAGTACCTGGGATCACAGGCATGTATCACCACTCCTGGCTAATTTTGTATTTTTAGTAGAGATGGGGTTTCTCTACTAAAAATGGTTGGTCAGGCTATCTCGAACTCCCGACCTCAGGTGACCCACCGGCCTCGGCCTCCCAAAGTGCTGGGATTATAGGCATGAGCCGCTGTGCCCAGCCTATCCAGGTTTTTATCTGTAGCTCTTCGAGTAGGTCTTCGTACACCAGGATTTCCAGAACCTTCTTCCTGGGCCAACCATCTTGTGTGCTTCATGGGTAGGACGCCCTGCAGCCAAGCCTCGGTAGCATTCTTGGGCCTCTGGATCTGTGACTTGCACAGTCTGCAAGCAACTGTCTTCTTTAAAGGAAAAGCAGGCCAGGTGCGGTGGCTCACGCCTGTAATCCCAGCACTTTGGGAGGCCAAGGCGGGCAGATTACTTGAGGTCAGGAGTTTGAGACCAGCCTGGCCAACATGGAGAAACCCCAGTCTCTACGAGAAATACAGAAATTACCCAGGTGTGCTGGCACACACCTATAATTCCAGCTACTTGTGAGGCTGAGGCAGGAGAATCACTTGAGCCCAGGAGGAGGACGTTGCAGTGAGCCAAGATCATGCCACTGCACTCCAGCCTGGGCAACAGAGCAAGACTGTCTCAAAAAAATAAAAATAAAAAAAGAGGAGAAGCTGGAGGAGGACGAGGCAGAGGACGACGGCGACGACCAGAAGGGGCCCGAGAGACGGGGCGAGCGACCGAGCGCCGCGACGCGGGAGTGAGGTGCGTGCGGGCTGCAGCGCAGACCCCAGCCCGGCCCCGCGGAGAGCGTCCCGGGCGCACCCTTCCGCCTTCCCTTCAAGCCTCGCTTTCTCTTCATCCTCGTGAGCGAGGGACTGGGAGTGGCCATTCGACGACAGTGTGGTGTGAAGGAATTCATTAGCCATGGATGTATTCATGAAAGTACTTTCAAAGGCCAGGGAGGGAGTTGTGGCTGCTGCTGAGAAAACCAAACAGGGTGTGGCAGAAGCAGCAGGAAAGACAAAAGAGGGTGTTCTCTATGTAGGCTCCAAAACCAAGGAGGGAGTGGCGCATGGTGTGACCACAGTGGCTGAGAAGACCAAAGAGCAAGTGACAAATGTTGGAGGAGCAGTGGTGACGGGTGTGACAGCAGTAGCCCAGAAGACAGTGGAGGGAGCAGGGAACATTGCAGCAGCCACTGGCTTTGTCAAAAAGGACCACCTGGGCAAGAGTGAAGAGGGAGCCCCACGGGAAGGAATTCTGGAAGATATGCTTGTGGATCCTGACAATGAGGCTTACGAAATGCCTTCTGAGGAAGGGTATCAAGACTATGAACCCGAAGCCTAAGAAATATCTTTGCTCCCAGTTTCTTGAGATCTGCTGACAGATGTTCCATCCTGTACAAGTGCTCAGTTCCAATGTGCCCAGTCATGGCATTTCTCAAAGTTTTTACAGTGTGTTTTGAAGTCTTCCATCAGCAGTGATTGAAGTATCTGTTCCTGCCCGCACTCAGCATTTCGGTGCTTCCCTCTCACTGAAGTGAATACATGGTAGCAGGGTCTTTGTGTGCTGTGGATTTTGTGGCTTCAATCTATGATGTTCAAATAAATTAAAAACACCTAAGTGACTACCACTTATTCCTAAATCCTCACTATTTTTTTGTTGCTGTTGTTCAGAAGTTGTTAGTGATTTGCTATCATATATTGTAAGATTTTTAGGTGCCTTTTAATGATTCTGTCTAAGAATAATGATGTAGTGTGAAATTTGTTAATATATATAATACTTAAAAATATGTGAGCATGAAACTATGCACCTATAAATACTATGAAATTTAAAAATAAATAAATAAAGAAATAGCAGTAGTTCCTCTCTACTTATATTGTTGAGTTAATGATGGTACCAACCTAATTTATCTTTTTTTTTTTTTTTTTGAGATGAAGTGTTGCTCTGTTGCCAGGCTGGAGTACAGCGGCATAATCTCAGCTCACTGCAACCTCTGCCTCCTGGGTTCAAGCGATTCTCCTGCCACAGCCTACAGAGTAGCTGGGACTACAGGCGTGCACCACCATGCTCAGCTAGTTTTTGTATTTTTAGTAGAGACAGGGTTTCACCACATTGGCCAGGATGGTCTCGATCTCCTGACCTCGTGATCCACCCGACTTGGCCTCTGAAGGTGCTGGGATTACAGGCATGAGCCACCGCACCCGGCCGCAGTCTAATTTATCTTTTTATTTTTTTATTTTTATTATCAAGGTAATGACACTTTTTTTTTTTTTTGAGATGGAATTTCGCTGTTGTTACCCAGACTGGAGTGCAATGGTACTATCTCTGCTCACCGCAACCTCCGCCTCCTGGGTTCAGGCAATTCTCCTGACTCAGCCTTCCGAGTAGCTGGGACTACAGGCGCGCACCACCATGCCCAGCTAATTTTTGTATTTTTAGTAGAGACAGGGTTTCACCATGTTGACCAGGATGGTCTCGATCTTTTGACCTCGTGATCCACCCGCCTCGGCCTCCTAAAGTCCTGGGATTATAGGCGTGAGCCACCGCGCCCGGCCCAATGACACATTCTAAATCTAGTTTATCTTTAAGCTCCTAAAGCATCTACTGGGATGTGTCTTCCCTTCCCACCCCATGGAGAACCACACTTGTCATCTGTAGGGTCCAGCCATACACGGTCCTTTGAGCCCTCCTCTGCTGGTGTGGACACAAGAAACTATAGGAATAAAAGACACAAGACACAGAGATAGAGAAAAGAGAGTCTGGGTCCAGGGGTCCACTGCCAATCAAAGTGCGGAGTCCGGCAGTGGCCCCGAGAGTCCGCACATTCTGACTTTTATTGCGTATAAAGCTGAGGGCAGGGCAGGTAGGGCGTGGCATAGGTGGTCAGTGATAGGGTCAAATACACCATGTGACATAGGGATGGGGGCCCAAGGCTTTTCGTCGCCGAGATGAGGTAAGGAGCATAATGCGTCAGCACTTTTCCATACTTGTCAAGAAAGAACAGATATTAAGGTTTATATTACTTTCACTGATTATCTCTTCTAGGAAAAAGGAACCAGGTGCAGAAGTGGAACGTGAGAGTGGACATCGAATGTGACTGATGTGGCACAGCATCACATAGAGACAGTTAAGCCCCCAGATGTCTGTGGGGCTCCCTGACAGCCGTCAGGCCCACCGCAAGAGCTTGGAGGAGGGGAGTTTTCTCCTACCTCCTCCGGGGAAGGGGACATCTCTGACACCTCCTTCCACAGCCTGCAAGACAGCTTTCCCTCCGCATAGCCAAGGCGCCCTCCAGCAGCCCTTACGGGGGCGGGGGCATGACAGAGGGCTTAAAGCATCTTGCCTTAGGGTCATTCCTTTCGCAGTGTCACTAATACTAATGATCGCAGTGTCTTTTACTAATACCTGAGAGGCATTAGTAAAAGAACTAAGATCACCTATGAATAAGTTCACATATGAATAACTAAGATCACATATGAATGACTAAGATCATCTATGAATAACGACTACGGTTCTGTCTCTAGTTATATTCTTCTTCATTATTTATATGGCAATAGGCTGAGGCTTCTGATTCCTGCCTTGGCACTTATGGGGTCTCCCCCACCACAGTCATCTGGGACTCTAGGGAGCTTTGAACATGGGTAGGAGTGGAGAGAAAATAGAAGAGGGAAAAGGCCGCCCTTGCTTAGGCCTTGCCATCTAGGTATGGTATAAAGCCAGGAACTGACTTCAATGGAGTTATAATACAACCTATTCTTTTTTTTTTTTTGAGACGGAGTTTCACTCGTTACCCAGGCTGGAGTGCAATGGCGCGATCTCGGCTCACCGCAACCTCTGCCTCCTGGGTTCAGGCAATTCTCCTGCCTCAGCCTCCTCAGTAGCTGGGATTACAGGCACCCGCCACCATGCCCAGCTAATTTTTTGTCTCTTTAGTAGAGACGGGGTTTCACCATTTTGACCAGGATGGTCTCGATCTCTTGACCTCGTGATCCACACGCCTCGGCCTCCCAAAGTGCTGGGATTAAAGGCTTGAGCCACCGCGCCCGGCCATAATACAACCTATTCTAACAGGAAGAGTGAAATAATTGGAAACTGGCCAAAGTGTCCAGGAAGGTCTAGGCAGCCCTTAGGTGGCTCTTGGATTGATGGGCAAGGACTGGGGACTGTTCAAGGGGCAAAAGTAGAGAGACAAGGTCCTAGTTGAGGATGGCAGCCAGAGGGGCCCCAGTGCCATGGGACCCACCAAGTGTGGCTCTTCTGAGCCCCTCACTCACCTGTCACACAGGGTCACCTCGGGTCTGTGCCTGACCTGCAGACAGCCGGAATGGAGAGGGAACAGGCCTCCCAGGAGGTAATCCCCGGGGAGGCTGAAGTCAGGAGAAGACTCCATGCTGTGACAGGCAAAGGCCCTGCAGCAGGAAATGAAAAGCTGCAGGCCAGCCAGGTGAGCTGTGCGGAGCAGCATTCTGGCCACATGCCCACGCCCAGCATGGCCAACGAGTGTCCCCTAAGGAGGCCAGTTGCTTAAATAGAAGGCGGCAGCCGATGCTTCCTAACTTCATGCCCCCGAAGGGGGCGGGGCTGGAGTCCGGTGGCTGAAGCAGGGCTGTTTGCCTTGGCATTCCGGGCCTGCGGTGCCACTCAGGAACTGGACAGGACCAAGGCACGGATGCAAAGCAGGAGGCACCCAGTGATCCTTCCTCTGGACGTCTGTGGGTTCTGTCCACGCTCTGGTGCCTGTGACTTCACCTGGCTCAGGAAGGGAGCCCTGGCATTTTGGGGCGAGACGGGAGGCTCGGACACAACTTCTCCGGGTGTTGTGAAGTTTTAGAACTTTTTACCTGGGCCTCAGTTTTTGAGACACAGGTTTGAGTCGACACCCTCCCGCCCCCGGTCTCCAGTTTTCTAACATTAAGATTCTGAGCCAATAGTCTCATACTTTCGCCTGGTTACCCAGGGTTGTTCACTTCGACACAAATCCATGCAAACCGAAGGTATGCAAATAGACAGGTTTTGTTTAAACTGCCAATCCTAAAGCATTTTCTGCAGAAGAAATAATAAAATACCGGGTGGATTTCCGGAGAGGTGGCCCTTGGCCGGTCTCGAGGTTTCTGTCTTTCCCTCCCCGGCAGGCTGGAGTAGAGAATTTGCATAATGTAAACGGAGTCCTAGGTGGGGTGGCGGAGCCCCCAGGCCCCACCCCCACTTCCCGCGACCAGGCCGGTGGGAGCCTCCTAGTGCGCTTCCGGAGGCTGCCGAAAGAGGGCGCGGGCGGCTCCGAGGCTGCTCCTTTAGGCAGCTAGGCGGGCTGCAGGGCGGAGCTACGGAATCTGGCGAGATTCTCGCGCGGTAGGTGCTGGGGGGTCCAGCATGGCGGACTCAGGGCGGCTGTTCAAGCGGGGTTCTTGCCGCTCCACTTGGCTGCGGGCCCGAAAGGCCCGGCCCCAGCTCATCCTCAGCCGCCGACCCCGCCGCCGGCTTTGGACCCTGCGTTGGTGCAGTCGGAGGCGCCTACGGAGGCGACTACTGCAAGCCCAGGCTGCCGGCGTGGACTGGAGAGAGGGAGTCCGCCAGGTGTCCCGCGTGGCGGCGACCCGGAGACCCAAAACCGCGATCCCTAGCCCGACCCCGGCCTCCGAACCCGAATTCGAATTCGAACCCGCCTCGCGTTGTCCCCGGCTTCTCCCCATCCCGCCGGTGCGGCCACTGGGCCCTGGCCGCGCGTTGCTGCTGCTGCCGGTCGAACAGGTTAGTAAGGGGCGCCGGTAGGAGACCCCGAGGGCAGGGAGGGCTGGAGAGGCAGTCCCGGGAGAGCTGCAGGCTAGGAGACGACCGTGGTTTCCAGGGCCTGTTAACTCGGCTGCAAGTCGGATTGAAGTCCATCCTGTTGGTGGTCTAGGCTCCCCTAAGCAGCAGGGTAACAGGTACCCTGTTAAGGGGTCCCTAGGCCTTAAGAGCTAAAGGGACTTTATTTTATTTTTATTTTTATTTTTTTGAGACAGTCTCACTCTTTCACCCAGGCTGTAGTGCTGTGGCGCGATCTCCGCTCACTGCAACCTCCGCCTCCGGGTTCAAGTGCTTCTTGTGCCTCAGCTTCCCGAGTAGCTGGAACTACAGGGGTGCGTCACCACACCCGGCTAGTTTTTGTATTTTGTTTTTTTTTTTCCTGTTAATCAATGAGAGCTTATAACGTTGCCCAGGTAGGTTGGCCTTGAACTCATGGCCTCGCCTCTTCCAGCGCCAGGACATCTGGCCGGAGCCACCACGGCCCCTGGTTTTTGTATTTTTATTTTTATTTTTCTCTCTTTTTTTTTTTTCCTAAGACAGAGAGTCTAGCTCTTGTTGCTCAGGCTGGAGTTCAGTGGCGCAATCTCGTCCAACGGCAACTTCTGTCTACCGGGTTCAAGTGATTCTCCTGCCCCTCCTGCCTCCGCCTCCGAAGTAGCTGGGATTACAGGTGCTCACCACCATGTCCGGCTAATTTTTGTACTTTTAGTAGACCTGGGGTTTCACATGTTGGCCAGGCTGGTCTTCTTGAACTCCTGACCTCCGGTGATCTGCCCACCTCAGTCCCCAAAAGTCTGGGATTACAGGCCTGAGCCACCATGCCCGGCCTATTTTTATTTAATTTGGGAGGGAGTTTCACTCTTGTTGCCCTGGCTAGAGGGTAGTGTCGCAGTCTCAGCTCACTGCAGCCTCCACTTCCAGGGATCAAGTGATTCTCCTGTCCCAGCCTCCCAAGTAGCTGGGATTACAGGTGCTCACCACACTCCCAGCTAATTTTTGTGAGGTTTTTTTTTTTTTTTTTTGAGACAGAGTTTTGCTGTTGTTGCTCAGGCTGGAGTGCCATGGCAATCTTGGCTCACCCAAACCTCTGCCTCCCAGGTTTAAGAGATTCTTTTGCCTCAGCCTCCTGAGTAGCCGGGATTACAGGCATGTGCCATCATGCCCAGCTAATTCTGTATTTTTAGTAGAGACGGGGTTTCTTCATGTTGGTTGGGCTGGTCTTGAACTCCCGATCTCAGGTGATCCGCCCGCCTCAGGCTCCCAAAGTGCTGGGAATACAGGCGTGAGCCACTGCACCTGGCCTAATTTTTGTATTTTTAGTAGAGATGGGGTTTCACCGTGTTGGCCAGGCTGACCTGAAGTGATCCTCTTGCTTCAGCCTCCCAAAGTGCTGGGATTACAGATGGGAGCCCAGTTGCCCTGCCCTGAAAGGGACTTTAATAGTAAAAAACAAAACAAAACAGGCCAGGCGCGGTGGCT
This sequence comes from Saguinus oedipus, assembly GCA_031835075.1. Classification (NCBI taxonomy): domain Eukaryota; kingdom Metazoa; phylum Chordata; class Mammalia; order Primates; family Cebidae; genus Saguinus; species Saguinus oedipus. The sequence goes on along the minus strand of CM063175.1, from coordinate 44,327,765 downwards.
CATGCCTGTAATCCCAGGACTTTGGGAGGCCGAGGCAGGCAGATCACAAGATCAGGAGATCGAGACCATCCTGGCCAGCATGGTGAAACCCTGTCTCTACTGAAAATATAAAAATTAGCTGGGCGTGGTGGCATGCACCTGTAACCTGAGCTACTCAGGAGGCTGAGGCAGTAGAATCACTTGAACCTGGGAGGCGGAGGTTGCAGTGAGCTTAGAGTGCGGCTACTGCACTCCAGCTTGGGTGACAGAGCAAGACTCTCTCCAAAAAAACAAAACAAAACAAAAAAACATACACACATGTATGTATGCACAAGACTGTCTCAAAACACACACACACACGTACGTATGTACATACGCCAGGTGCAGTGGCTCATGCCTGTAATCCTAGCACTTCGGGAGGCCAGGATGGGTGGATCATGAGGTCAGGAGTTCGAAACCAGCCTTGCCAACATAGTGAAACCCCGTATCTACTAAAAATACAAAAATTTGCCAGGTGTGGTGGTGCGTGCCTGTAGTTCCAGCTACTAGGGAAGCTGAGGCAGAAGAATGATTTGAACCCAGGAGGCAGAGGTTGCAGTGAGCTGGTATTGCACCACTGCATTCCAGCTTGGGCGACAGAGTGAGACACTGTCTCAAAAAAAGAAAGTTAAAAAAAAAAAAAGACGGTGGCTCAAGCCTGTAATCCCAGCACTTTGGAAGGCCGAGGGGGTGGATCACGAGGTCAAGAGATTGAAACCATCTTGGTCAACATGGTGAAATCCCGTCTCTACTAAAAATACAAAAAATTAGCTGGGCATGGTGATGCATGCCTGTAGTCCCAGCTACTCAGGAGGCTGAGGCAGGAGAATTGCCTGAACCCAGGAGGCGGAGGTTGCAGTGAGCCGAGATTGCGCCATTGCACTCCAGCCTGGGTAACAAGAATGAAACTCTGTCTCCAAAAAAAATTAAAAAAAAAAAAAAAATATATATATATATATATATATATATAAAGTATGGGCCGAGCATGGATGACTCACGCCTGTAACCCCAGCCCTTTGGGAGGCTGAGGTGGGCAGATCACCTGAGGTCAGGAGTTTAGGACCAGCCTTGCCAACATGGCAAAACCCTGTCTTTACTGAAAAATCCAAAAATTAACCGGACATGGTGGTGTGTGCCTATAATCCCAGCTACTCGGGAGGCTGAGGCATGAGAATTGCTTGAACTCGGGAAGTGGAGGTTGCAGTGAGCCAAGATTGCACCACTGCACTCCAGCCTGGGTGACAGAACGAGACTCTGTCTCAAAAACTAAATCAATAAATAAAGTATGTTATGGTCACCTCATACAATGTGATTTGTTACTTGGAAATCAGTTACCTTTTAAAATTATTTTATTTTTCTTCAACTTTTTTTATTTTTTATTTTATTTTGAGAGAGAGTTTTGCTCTTGTTACCCGGGCTGGAGTGCAATGGCACGATCTCGACTCACCGCAACCTCCACCTCCTGGATTCAAGCGATTCTGCTGCCTCAGCTTCCTGAGTAGCTGGGACTACAGGAATGCGCCACCATGCCCAGCTAATTTTTTGTATTTTTAGTAGAGACGGGGTTTCACCATGTTGACCAGGATGGTCTCGATCTCTTGACCTTGTGATCCACCCGCCTCGGCCTCCCAAAGTGCTGGGATTATAGGCGTCAGCTGCCGCGCCCGGCCTTATTTTATTTTATTTTTTAAAGACGGGGTTTTACCATATTGGTCAGGCTGATCTCGAACTCCTGACCTCAGGTGATCTGCCCGCCTCAGGCTTCCAAAGTGCTGGGATTATAGGCGTGAGCCACTGCACCTGTCTATTTTTCTTCAACTTTTAAGTTCCGGGGTGCATATGCAGGATGTGCGGATTTGTTACGTAGGTAAATGAGCACCTTGGTTGGTGGCTGCACAGATCAGTGCCTCCCCTAGGTATTAAGCCCAGTATCCATTAGCTGTTCTTCCTGATGTCCTTCCCCCAGACCTCCACAGGCCCCAAAGTGTGCTCCTCACCTGAGGTCAGGAGTTTTAGACCACCATGTATCCATGTGTTCTCATAGTTCAAATCCTACTTACAAGTGAGAACATGCTGGGTTAGGTTTTCTGTACCTGAATTACTTTGCTGAGGATAACAGCTTCCAGCTCCATCCATGTCCCTGCAAAGGATATGATCTCGTTCCTTTTTATGGCTATACCCTTTCTAAAATTTTTGTTTTATTTAATATTTATTTATTTATTTGAGACAATATCACTCTGTTGCCGAGGCTGCAGTATAGTGACATGATCTCAGCTCACTGCAACCTCTGCCTCCAGATTCAAGCGGTTCTCCTGCCTCAGCCTCTGGAGTAGCTAGGATTACAGGCAAATGCCCAGCTAATTTTTGTAATTTTAGTAGAGATGGTGGGGATGGGGGTGGGGTCAGGTAGAGGGGGGTTTGCCACATTGTCCATGCTGGTCTCAAACTCCTGGCCTCAAGTGATTTCCCCCACCTCCTCCTCCCAGAGTTCTGGGATTACAGGTGTAAACCACGATGCTTGGCCCAGTATTTATTATTGATGGAATGCAGTGGTGTAATTATGCCTCACTGAAGCCTCTACCTCCCAGATTGTCTACCCACCTCAGCCTCCCGAGTAGCTAGGACCACAGATGCATGCCACTGCACCCCTGCTAAGTTTTAAATGTTTTGTAGAGAGAGAGGTCTTACTATGTTGCCCAGGCTGATCTTGAACTCCTAGGCTTAGGTGATCCTCCTGCCTCAGCTTCCCAAAGTATTGGAATTACAAGTGTGAGCTACTGTGCCTGGTCTTACCTGCCTTTTGATGTATGAATAGCAAGTTAAAATTTTAGAATGTTTCAGAATGGCCAGTCGCAGTGGCTCATGCCTGTAATCCCAGCACTTTGGGAGGCCAAGGCGGGCGGATTACCTGAGGTTGGGAGTTTGAGACCAGCCTGAGAAACTCCATCTCTAGTAAAAGTACAAAAATTAGCCGGGTGTGGTGGTGGATGCCTGTAATCCCAGCTACTCAGGAGGCTGAGGCAGGGGAATTGCTTGAATCTGGAGGCGGAGGTTTGAGTGAGTCGAGATTGGGCCATTGCATTCCAGCCTAGGCAACAAGAGCAAAACTCGGTCTCAAAAAAAAAAAAAGAACTTTTCAGTCCTTAGTGACAGGATCTATAATATTTGTTGTTTCTGTTTTCTTTCCCTGCTAGGCTTTTACTTTTAGTGGCATCTGTCGTGTGACTTGCCTCTACGGCCAGGTGCAGGTATTTGGTTTTACCATCAGCCAAGGCCAGCCTGCCCAAGACATCTTCTCTGTGTATACACACTCTTGCCTGACTATCAATGCACTTCATTACTCAATGCCTGAGAAAAGCAAGAAGGAACTCAAAAGGGAAGCCCGGATGTTGCTCAAGTCTCATCTTAACCTGGGTAATAAAAAGAACTGGGTAATAATTTACTGAGGACCTACTGTAATAAGGCTAATTAATAATTTTTCCATGCTTACTATGATCTAGACATTGTGCTAAGAACTTTGCTGTATATCTATATAGACCCTTGCAAGGGTCCTGAGAGTGAAAGTACTATTAATATTTTTTTTTTTTGAGACGGAGTTTCGCTCTTGTTACCCAGGCTGGAGTGCAATGGCACCATCTCGGCTCACTGCAGCCTCCACCTCCTGGGTTCAAGCAATTCTCCTGCCTCAGCCTCCCGAGCAGCTGGGACCACAGGCGCGAACCACCATGCCCAGCTAACTTTTGTATTTTTAGTAGAGATGGGGTTTCACCATGTTGACCAGGATGGTCTCGATCTCTTGACCTCGTGATCCACCTGCCTCGGCCTCCCAAAGTGCTGGGATTACAGGCTTGAGCCACCGCGCCCAGCCAAGTACTATTATTTTCACCATTTTACAGACAAGAAAAATTGTTCAAGGCCACAAAGTTATTATGTGACAAACCTAGATTGACTTCTCCTCCCAGGTGTGATCTTAGTATGCAATATGACCCCCTGAAAAAGGCTCTCAAGTGTAATTCCTACTCCCCTAAAGTTGATAGTTTAGTGGAGGAAATGGCAGTCCTAAAGGGCGTGGAATATAATGAAGTTACTACTTCTAAGGTGGTTTATTTTTCTCTTTACAGATGACAGACGTTGGTCGATGAAGAATTTTTCTCCTCTGTGTTCCATTGTGTTGCTGGAACATCTGAAAACTACCACTGTGAACTTCATAACCAGCTATCCAGGTGCATCCTACGTTTTTATGCAAGAGGTAGAACCTGTTTTCATTCAGAGTTTTGCTAATTACTTGCACCAGAACAGTGATATCAAATGACTATGCACGATGCTGTCTTGGAAGAGCAGTTTATCTGTCACATGAGCACTCGGCCCTCTCCCAGGCACTTCCTCCAGCCACTGTGAAGGCCCTACAGAATGTAATACGTGTTTGTGGAAAATAGTATAGAAAGGTATATCATGAAAGATACTCATCCTCCCCTGCTTGGCTTTATTCCTCAATGAAAGCCACCATTTTATATTGTGGTTGGTTAAGTGCTTTTGGGTTTTTATTAGCACCACCTCTAACCAACTAAACTAAACTAACCAGCCCTGCTTTTTTGGGTGTTTTTTTTTTTTCTTTTTTTTTTTTTTTTTTTTTTGGAGTTTCGCTGTGGTTACCCAGGCTGGAGTGCAGTGGCACGATCTCGGCTCACCGCAACCTCCGCTTCCTGGGTTCAAGCAATTCTCCTGCCTCAGCCTCCCAAGTAGCTGGGACTACAGGCGTGCACCGCCATGCCCAGCTAATTTTTATATTTTTAGTAGAGACGGGGTTTCACTTTGTCGACCAGGATGGTCTGGATCTCTTGACCTCATGATCCACCCGCCTCTGCCTCCCAAAGTGCTGGGATTATAGGCGTGAGCCACCGCGCCCGGCCTGTTGTTTTGTTTATTAAACAGAGTCTTGCTCTGTCTCCCAGGCTGGAGTGCAGTGGCACAATTTCTGCTCACGAACTCCTGTGGTCAAGGATCCACCAGCCTCCAAAAATGCTGAATTTCAATGTGAGCCACCGTGTCCGGCCTCACGTCTGAATTTTTGCTGGCTGTATTATTCATTTCCGTAAGTTCTATTACTGCAGTTGTCTCTCCTGGGCCAGTAGGTGGAGTCTAGTCTACAGGATTGGCAGACAGACTGGATCTGTGAGGTGTGAGGAAAAATCAAGGAATCAGAGCAGGATTTTTGGCTTAACCACTGAGGTGCACGTACTCGCCGTTGTTGGGGACACTGCAGGAGGAGTGGGTTTCGATTTGTTAACCTTGAGATACCTGGTAGACATCCAGCTGGAGGTGTCAAGTGGTCAGTTGAATACGTGAGTCTGGAGTTCAGGGAAGAGTTGGGGAGGTGTAAATATGGGAGCCTTCAGCAGAGAGGATACCCAGGCCACCAGATTCGATGATAATGCTGATGGAAGGCCGGGCGCGGTGGCTCACGCCTATAATCCCAGCACTTTGGGAGGCCAAGGCGGGTGGATCACAAGGTCAAGAGATCGGGACCATCCTGGTCAACAAGGTGAAACTGCGTCTCTACTAAAAATACAAAAATTAGCTGGGCATGGTGGCACATGCCTGTAGTCCCAGCTACTCGGGAGGCTGAGGCAGGAGAATTGCTTGAACCCAGAAGGCGGAGGTTGCGGTGAGCGGAGATCGCACCATTGCACTCCAGCCTGGGTAACGAGCAAAAACTCCGTCTCAAAAAATAATAAAAAATAAAAAATAAATAAATAATGCTGATGGAGTTGAAGAGATAGAAACAAGACAGTTCCAGCTCTGAGTCCTGGGGTACTCCAAGAAAAGGTCCAGGCAAAGACGAGGGAGCAGAGGATCTTCATCGGGGTTGGCTAAAAACCCAGTATGTGATGTCCTGTAGGTCAGGAAGTCTTTGAAGGAGACTTAACTGAACAGTGGTGACAGATGCTGCTGGTAGTCAGGTGAGACCTGAGAAAGCACCATCTGTAGAGGGCGGGAAGTAAGCCTGATTGGAACAGGGTCAAGAGCCTGGGTGGAGAGGGACTCGCAAGTTTGGTAAAAGCGGTAAAGTGAAGGAAAGAAATGAAGTAGTAGTTGGGTAAGTATGATCAGGAGAGTTTTGCAGTTTTGTTAAGATGAAAAAAATTGGCTGGAACCTGGCAGATGGGAATGATACAGAGGAGATGGGAGGCGGCCAAGCAACAGAGGATGCCGGAACTATGTCTGTAACTTGGCTACCAGGGATGGGCCCAGTTCTGGCATCATGTGGCCTTAGGAGCACAGCCAGGCCATTCATAGTGGCTGGAGGAAGTGCCTAGGAGAGGGCCAGAGGAAGCAGAAGATGTCCTCTGATTATTTCCTGCTGCACTGGGAAATGGAATCAAGGTCATTGCTTTGTGGGAAGCAGATAGATACGAGGTGGGTGTCGGGAATCTGAAGTGAAAGGAGAGAGGAAATGAGAGCGGGACAGTGAACGGACTGTTGTGATTGCCTGTTAGTCACTCAGAGTCCAGTAGCTGGACCAGGACTGCAGAGGAGGGGATGCAATTGCCTGTTCCCAAGCATTTGCTGCTGAATGTGAATGCTCCAGATGCCATGGGGAAGTCACATTCTTTTTTCATTTATTTTCAGTTTTATGTGTTTTTTTCTGGGACTTCACCACTGTTCATATTTCTTATGCTCTTTTTTGGATACTTCCCTCCCTATCCCATCTTCTGGATGTCAGTAGGTTCTGGAGTTGTTTTTTCACATAAGGCAGAGAGTAAACTTGATTATCTAATTTTGTTAAATGTCCTTTGCCCTCAGTGATTGATAGTTGCACACAGTATAGAATGGTTGGTTCAAAAGCCTTTTTTCTCAAATTTTTGAAGCCTGCGTTCCATTGTTTTCTAGAATCCAGCATTGCCAATAGGAAGCCTCACTAGGCTGCTTCTCATTTCTTTTTCTTTTTTTTTTTTTTTGAGATGGAGTCTCACTCTGTCACCCAGGCTGGAGTGCAGTAGCACGATCTTGGCTTACTGCAACCTTTGCCTCCTAGATTCAAGTGCTGCTTCTGCCTCAGCCTCTCAAGTAGCCGTGACTACAGGTGTGCACCACCATACCCAGCTAATTTTTGTAGCTTTTTTTTTCCTTTTTTTAGAGATGGGGGTCTCGCTGTGTTGCCCAGGCTGGAGCACAGTGGCTATTCACAGGTGCGATCCCACTACTGATCAGCATGGGAGTTTTGACCTGCTCTGTTTCCAGCCTGGGCTGGTTCACTCCTCCTTAGGCAACCTGGTGGCCCCCCACTCCCGGGAGGTCACCATATTGATGCCAAACTTAGTGCGGACACCCAATCGGCATAGCGCACTACAGCTCAGAACTCCAGGGCTCAAACGATCCTCCCACCTCAGCCTCCCGAGTAGCTGGGACTACAGGCATGCGCCACTGCGCCTGGCAATTTTTGTAGTTTTCATAGAGATCGGGTTTCACCATATTGGCCAGGCTAGTCTTGAACTCATGACCTCGTGATCTGCCTGCCTGAGCCTCTCAGAGTGCTGGGATTATAGGCTTTAGCCACTGCGCCCAAACTCTTTATGATGTCTTTATTTTCGGGGTTGATGAATTGCAAGAGGATGTGCTCACGGGCGGGTCCCTTCCTTCATCCTCTTCTGTGGTGAACTGGTTCCACCTGAGCCTTACCTGCTTCAGCAAGGGCCTGCTCTTCCTTTCCGTGGGTTGCTTTTCCAGTCCTTCTGGACTTCACAGACATGTCTTCTTCCTCCTTTCAACTCTGCTTGCATATTTCTATGTGTTTTTGCTTTATGTTTTCAGAGGTTGCCTTGACTTGATTCTACGTCACCCGCCTAGTCTAGAGCCAGGCCTCCTGCTGAAGGTATCCCGTGCAGTCATGCCTCGCCAGGCATTTTCTTTTTCTCATTAGTCTCCTGCAGAGGAAACTGTGAAAACAGGCATGAACTACTTTAGGAAGAAATAGAGTTGGCAACACGTGTGGTTGGGTTGGATTCTGGGGCACAAGACAAAGGAAGGAAATAATTTATCTTCTCTGGCTCACAACTCTGTGAGGCTTGTTTAATTTAGTACTGAAGAAAAAAAATGTGCCTTTTTTCACCTTAAAGTTTAAATTGTTTATTTCAGAGTCCATCTCCCCAGGTTCATCCTGAACATTTAGCCTTGAGGTCTGTTGGCATCAGAAAAGAGAAAAAAAAGAAAGGCCTTCAGTTAACTGAGAGTACCCTGTCAGCCCTGGAAGAGGTAGTCAGTGCTTCCTGTGGTGAGTAATACACACTGGTCACCCTCAGTGTCTGTTCACCAAACCCCCAGAGGATTATTACTCATAATTCGTGTCCAAGGAAGATGGCTAATTCTAGGAATCGATGTTTGTTTCCCCTGCAGAAGAAGTAGATGGCTGCCCTGTCATTCTGGTTTGTGGATCCCAGGATGTTGGAAAGTCAACATTTAATAGATACCTGATTAACCAGTTGTTAAATAGGTAAGAGTGCTTTTCTTATGGCCTTGACACATTGCTAGGTTTTTGGCATGAAGTGGGATTTTTGATTTGGTTGGAGTCTTCTTGGCTTCTAGCTGGAGAAGACATACAGCTATAAAGCTGCCCAGCCGAAGCGTCTGCTCCTCACCGCCCTCTGTTTTGCAGTATGTGACAATGCTCTAGCGTGGGCTGACTTGCCCTTGCCTTCAGGGAACTTCCAAGAGCAGACACTTGGTCTCAGAGTCTGTATTTAGAAGTTGTGTTGTGTGTGTATGTTTCTGTTTTGTTTTGTTTCGGTTTATCCACCAACTTCACCTCCCAAAGTCGTGTGTGTATGTTTTGATTTTTTTTCCAGAAAGGGTCTCCCTCAGGCTGGAGTGCAGTGGCACAGTCATGCTTCACTGTAGCCTTGAACTCCTGGGCTCAAGTGATCCTCCTGCCTCAGCCTCCTGAGCAGCTGGGACTACAGGCATGGGCCACCCTGCCCAGCTAATTTTTTATTTTAATTTTTTGTAGCGATGAATTCTTGCTATGTTGCCTAGTCTGGTCTTGAACTCCTGGAAATTTTAGGTTTTTTTTTTTTTTTTTTTTGAGACCAGGTCTGTATAGTGGCACAAACATGGCTTGCTGCAGCCTCGACCTCCTGGGTTCAAGCAGTTCTCCCACTTCAGCCTCCCAAGTAGCTGGGACCACAGTAGCGCACCACTACACCTGGCTCGGTGTTTCTGTATCCAGAGGAGGTTGCTGTGTTGGCCAGGCTGGTCTTGAACTCCTGGGCTCAAGCAATCCTCCTACCTTGGCCTCACAAAGTGCTGGGATTATAGGTGTGAGCCACCGTGCCAGACCTAAAATTTTACCTTTAAAACACAACAGAGGTAGGTTATGGTGGCTTACATCTGCAGTTCCAGAACTTTGGGAGGCCAAGATGAGAGGATTATTTGAGCCAAGGAGTTCAAGTCTACAGTGAGCTATGTCACCCAGCTGTACTCCAGCCTGGGCGACAGAGTAAGACTCTGTCTCAAAAAAAAAATTCAGGCCACGTGCAGTGGCTCACACCTGTAATCCCAGCACTTTGCGAGGCTGAGGCAGGTGGATCATTTGAGGTCAGGACTTAAAGACCAGCCTGGTGTACATGGTAAAACCCCATCTCTACTAAAAATACAAAAATTAGCCAGGCATGGTTGTGGGCACCTGTGATCCCACCTACTCCGGAGGCTGAGGCAGGAGGATTGAATGAACCGGGGAGGGGAGGTTGCAGTGAGCCAAGATCACAGGATTGTACTTCAGCCTGGGCAGCAGAGTGAGACTCCATCTTAAAAAAAAATTATCAGGCCGGGTGCGGTGGCTCAAGCCTGTAATCCCAGCACTTTGGGAGGCCGAGGCGGGTGGATCACGAGGTCAAGAGATCGAGATCATCCTGGTCAACATGGTGAAATCCCATCTCTACTAAAAAATACAAAAAGTTAGCTGGGCATGGTGGTGCGTGCCTGTAATCCCAGCTACTCAGGAGGCTGAGGCAGGAGAATTGCCTGAACCCAGGAGGCGGAGGTTGCGGTGAGCCGAGATCGCGCCATTGCACTCCAGCCTGGGTAACAAGAGCGAAACTCCGTCTCAAAAAAAAAAACATTCTCTGAAAGACCAAGTCGTCCCCATGTTATGAATGGACAATGTGACCATGCCTGCGCCACATTTTCTCCTGACTTGTTTTTATTTTTTATTTTTTGGCATGCCCATCTTAGGGTCTGCTCTGGGATCTCTTGTTTTTAATCACTGATTGTCGTCTTCAGGGCGTCACTTCTAAAGTGCTGCGTGGTGTGGATTATCCCTGGGTATCACATGAAATCTTGACTGTCTGATTATGCTTTCTACAGAGTAAAGCTAGTTAGGATTGTCTTTCTTTTTTCTTTTTTAACAATTTGCAGTCTTCCCTGCGTTGACTATTTGGAATGTGATCTGGGACAGACAGAATTTACCCCTCCTGGTTGCATTTCTTTACTCAATGTTACAGAACCAGTTCTGGGTATGTATTATGTATTTCTCGAATGTCTTGCTTTTATAAAATTCATATGTAATGATACTTACGGAAACTAAAAAAATGGAACAGTATAAAATGTTAAAAGTGAACACGTGCCTACCAAACTCATGGCCTTTCCATAAGTACTCCTCTACCCTCCAAAAAACAAACTATGGTGCTTTTCCATTTTAGGAAATGGAACTGCTATTCATTTTGTGTTATGTAAATTAGAAACACATCTTTCCCTAATACCACATCTTCTTTACAACTATCTAAACCAGGAAATGAACACGGAATCAATACTGTTCATCAAGCCAGATGTGATGGCTCAGACTTGTAATCCCAGCACTTTGGGAGGCCGAGGTGGGCAGATCACCTAAGGTCAGGGGTTCAAGACCAGCCTGGCCAACATGGTGAAACCCCGTCTCTACTAAAAGTACAAAAATTACCTGGGCATGGTGGCACATGCCTGTAGTCCCAACTACTCAGGAGGCTGAGGCAGGAGAATCGCTTGAACCCAGGAGATGGAGGTTGCAGTGAGCCAAGATCATGCCATTGCACTCCAGCCTGGGCGTCAGAGCAAGACTCCATCTCAAGAAAAACTCCAAAAAACAAAAATTAGCTGTATTTGGTGGCACGTGGTTATAGTCCTAGCTACTTGGGAGGCCAAGGCAGGAGAATCTGAACCCAGGAGGTGGAGGTTGCAGTGAGCCAAGATCATGCCACTATACTCCAACCTGGGCAATAGAGTGAGATTCTATCTCAAAAAAAAAAAAAAAAGTACTGTTACCCAGTCTACAGATTTTATTGAAAATTCACCAGTTATCCTGATGTCTTTTATCTGGTTCAGAACCTAACCTACAATTCTTCATCGCTTTTTTTTTTTAAATAATGTAGAACACTTTATGAATTTGCATGTGCTGCTGAAGTAGGTACCACATTGCTTTTTCTTTTTTCTTTTTTTGAGATGGAGTCTTGTTCTGTCACCCAGACAGACTGGAGTGCAGTGGCACGATCTATGCTCACTGTGACCTCTGCCTCCTGGGTTCAAGCAATTCTCCTGCCTCAGCCTCCTGAGTAGCTGTGACTACAGGTACGCATCACGATGCCCAGCTATTTTTCATATTTTTAGGAGAGATGGGATTTCACTGTGTTGGCCAGGCTGGTCTCGAGCTCCTGACTTCAGGTCATTCACTCACCTCTGACTCCCAAAGTGCTGGGATTATAGACATGAGGCACTGTGCCCGGCCACAACTTTTTTGTTGTGTTTGCAATTTGGTGAGACCCTGTCTCTACACAAAATTTAAAAATTAGTTGGGTGTGGTTTTTTGTCATCTCAAAATGAACACTGTACTCATTAAAGAATAACTTCCCTTGGGAGGCTGAGGCAGGAGAATCACTTGAACCCAGGAGGCAGAGGTTGTGGTGAGCCGAGATGGCACCATTGCACGGCAGCCTAGACAATGGGAGCAGAACTTTGTCTCAAAAAAAAAAAGGAGAATAACTCTGCCTTGTCCTCTTCCTAGCCTTTAGAGACCTCTGTTCCACTTTTTGTCCCTATGAATCTGGATATTCTCATGTAAGCAGAGTCATACAATACTTATCCTTTGTCTGGTTTACTTTACTCAGCATAGTATTGTCAGAATCCACCCATGTTGTAGCATGTATCAAAATTTAATTCCTGGCCGGGCGCCATGGCTCACACCTGTAATCCCAGCACTTTGGGAGGCCAAGGCGGGCAGATGGCTTGAGCCTGCGAGTTCAAGACCAGGGAAGCATGGTGAAACCCAGTCTCTAAAAAGTACAAAAATTAGCGGGGCTTGGTGGTCCATGCCTGTAGTCCAGCTGGCAGGAGGATCACTTGAACCTGGGAGGTAGAGGTTGCTGTGAGCTGAGATTGCACCATTACACTTGAGCCTGGGTGACAGAGTGAGATTCTGTCCAAATAAATGTATTCCTTTTGATGGCTGAATGTTACTCAATTAAAGGTATGTATCATATTTAGTTTATCCATTCAACTGTTGATGAACACTTGGGTTCTTTCTACATTTTGGCTTTCGTGAACAATGCTGCTATGAACATGGGTATACAAGTATCTCCTCCAGATCCTGCCTTCAGTTCTTTCAGATACGTACCGAGGAGAGGAATTGCTGGGTCATGTAGTAGTTCTGTGTTTAATGTTTTGAGAACTGCCAGACTGCTTTTCACAGTAGCCGCATTTTACTTTCCTAGCAGCAATGCACAAGAGTTCTAATTTTTCCATATCCTCACCAATGCTTAATTTGATTATAGCAGTCCGAGTGTGTGTGAAGCAATGTCTCATATTGGTTTTGATTTATATTTCCTTAAATGATTAATGATGTTGAACATGTGCTTATTGGCCATTTGTATATCTTTGGATAAATATGTATTCCAGTTCTTGAATATTGTCTTTTTTTTTTTTTTTTTGAGATGGAGTCTTGCTCTGTCCCCCAGGCTGGAGTGCAATGGCGCAATCTCGGCTCACTGCAACCATTGCCTTTTGGGTTCCAGTGATTCTCCTGTCTCAGCCTCCCGAGTAGCTGGGATTACAGGCCTGCACCACCACAGGAGGCTGGGAGGTTGAGGCTGCAGTGCGCTATGATCACATGGCTGCATTCCAGCTGGGTGACAAAGTGAGACTCTGCCTCTTAAAAAAAAATTAAAATTAAAGGTAGTTTTCAGTATAGAAGTCTTTCATCTTCTTCGTTATTGTACCATGTATTTTATTTGTTGTTGCTATTTTAAATGAGATTGTTTTCTTCTTTTAAATTTATTTTTACTTCTTTAAGATTTTATTATTTTTTCGTTGAGATGCTTTGTTTTAATTAATGAGATTGTTTTCTTGATTCTTTTTTGGATAATTACATATAAATGCTACTTTTAGGCTTTTTTTTTTTTTTTTTACAGAACTGTTTCTCAGTGTGAAATGATTTTTAAACATTGATTTTGCATCCTGCTCTGGTACTGAATTCCTTTCTCAGTTGTACAGTTTCTTGAATCTTTTGGATTTTCCATATGTAGGATTGTGTCATCAGCAAATAGAAATAATCTCCCTTTTTCATTTCCAGTTAAGGTACCTTTATTTCTTCGTCTTGCCTAATTGCTCTTGCTTGGACCTTCAGTGCTATGCTGAAAAGAAAGGCTGGCCTCAGTGGCTCACGCCTGTAATCCCAACACATTGGGAGGCCGAGGTTGGGAGTTTCCAAGCTGACCAACATGGAGAAGCCCTGTCTCTACTAAAACAAAAAACAAAACAGAACAAAATTAGCCGGTGTGGTGGTGCATGGCTGTAATCTCAGCTACTTGGGAGGCTGAGGCAGTAGAATCGCTTGAACCCTGGAGGTGGAGGTTGTGGTGAGGCGAGATCACGCCACTGCACACCAGCCTGGGCAACAAGAGTGAAACTTCGTCTCAAACAAAAAAAAAAATGAAAGAGGAGGAGGCCCGGCACAGTGGCTCACACCTGTAATCCCAGCACTTTGAGAGGCCAAGGTGGGCAGATCACTTGAAGTCAGGAGTTTGGGACCAGCCTGGCCAACATGAGGAAACCCCCTCTCTCCTAAAAATATAAAAATTAGCCAGGCATGATGGCAGGCATCTGCAATCCCAGCTCCTCTGGAGGCTGAGGCAGGAGAATTGCTTGAACCCAGGAGGTGGTTAGCCAAGATCTCCAAGATCGCGCCATTGCACTCCCAGGAGTGAAGCTTTGTTTCAAAAAAAAAAAAAGAAAAGAAAAGAAAAAAGAGGCCAAGGGTGGTGGCTCATGCCTGTTATCCCAGCACCTTGGGAGGCCAAAGTAGGCAGATACAAAATATAAAATAATTAGCTGGGTGTGGTGTCGGGTGTCTATAATCCCAGCTACTCAGGAGGCTGAGGCAGCAGAATCGCTTGAATCCAGGAGGCAGAGGTTGCAGTGAGCCAAGATTGCGCCACTGCACTCCAGCCTGGGCGACGGAGCAAGATTCTGACTCCAAAGAAAAGAGGAGTGAGTTCTTTATTCTTCTTTTTCAAGACTGTTTTGGCTCTCTAGCGCCCCTTACAATTCCATATGAATTTGAGGATCTGCTTTTCCATTTTTGTAGAAAAGGCTGTTTCCATTTTGAAAGGGATTGCATTGAGTCTGTAAATTGCTCTGAGTGCTATTGATACTTGACAAGGTTAAGTCTTCCCAGCCTTCCTTAAAGTTACACAATCGTGTTGCTTAGTGGCAAGGATATATCCTGAGAAATTCATCCTGTGTGAACATCCTAGAGGGCGCTACAAAAACCTAGATGGTCTTAGCCTGCTACATACTTAGTCTCTGGCAGAGCCTGTGCTCCCAGGATACAAACCTATACAGCATGTTACTGTACTACATACCGTGGGCAACTGTAGCACAGTGTAAGTGTTTGTATATCTAAACATAGGTAACCATAGGAAAGATACACTGTCAAGGCAGTGAGCGGCTCACACCTGTAATCCCCATACTTTAAGAGGCCGAGGCAGGTGGACCAGTTGAGGTCAGGAGTTTGAGACCAACCTGGCCAACGTGGTCAAACCCCGTCTCTACTAAAAATATTACTTAAAAAAAATTAGCCAGGCATGGTGGTGAGTGCCTGTAACCCCAGCTACTCAGGAGGCTGAGGATAAGTGCTTGAACCTGGGAGATGGAGGCTGTAGTGAGCTGAGATCACGTCACTGCATGTGGGTGACAGAGTGAGACTCCATTTCAAAAAAAAAAAAAGAAAAGGTAGACTAAAATTCAACATAAGAGATAACAAATGGGACGTGTAGGGCACTTACCATGAATGGGGCAAGCTTGCAGGGCTGGCGGTTGCTCTAGGTAAGTTGGTGGGTGAGTGGTAAGAAAACATAAAGGCTTGGATATTGCTGCACCCTACTCCCTTTTCTTTTTTTGTTTTTTTTGCTTTTGTGACAGAGTCCGCTGTGTCACCCAGGCCGGAGTGCAGTCGTACAACCTCCACTCACTGCAACCGTCTCCCAGGTTCAAGCAGTTTTTGTGCCTCAGTCTCCCGAGTAGCTGGGATTCCAGATGCACGCCACCCCACCTAGCTAATTCTTGTATTTTTGTTAGAGATGGAGCCTGGGCTGGTGGTCTGCAACTCCCAGCCTCAGTGATCTGCCCACCTCGGCCTCCCAAGGTGCTGGGATTACAGGCGTGAGTAATTCCAGGCACCCTTTTGTTTGTTTGTATATTGGTGTGTTTTTTGGAGACAGGATCTCACCCTGTCGCCCAGGGTGGAGTGTAGAGGTGTGAACACAGCTCCCTGCAGCTTTCACACGGAGGCTCTCATTATTCTCCCGCCTCAGCCTCCTGAGTAGCTGGGACTATGGTCGGGCTACCACACTTGGCTAATTTTTAAATTTGTACAGCGGGCCCTATGTTGCTCACGCTTGTCTTGAACTCCTAGACTCAAGCAGTCCTCTTGCCTTGGCTTCCCAGGGTGTTTGGCTTACAGCACGAGCCGTCGGACTTGGCCTGCTCTAGTCTTGTAAACACTATCTACTTAGGCTCTGCTAAATTTAGTTTTTAAATTTCTTTTTTTTGTTTTTTTTTTTGAGACAGAGTCTTGCTGTCGCCCATGCTGGAGTGCAGTGGCACAATCTTGGCTCACTGCAACCTCTAACTCACAGGTTTAAGGGATTCTCGTGCCTCACCCTCTCCATACAAAAAATAAAAAATAAGCATCTGGGCGTGGTGGCATGTGCCTGTAGTCTCAGCTAATTTCTTGTATTTTTTTTCTTAGTAGAGACTGGGTCTCACCATGTTGGCCAGGATGGTCTCGAACTCCTGACCTCAGATGATTCACCCTCCTTGGCCTCTCAAAGTGCTGGGATTATAGGTGCGAGCCGCTGTGCGAGGACTATTTTAAAAATTTATTTATTTGATGGTTAACCTCCCACCTCAGCCTTCCCAGTAGCTAGAACTACAGGCACTCACCACTATACCCAGCTGCTTTTTTTTTTTTTCCTAGGGAAAGGGTCGCCCAGGCTGGTCTCAAACACCTGACCTCATGTGATCCTTTCATCTGAGCCTCCCAAAGTGCTGGGATTATGGGCATGAGGCATGCCACCAAGCAGTTTTTAACTTTTTTACTGTTCTGTAGTAACACTTAGCATAAATCACGAATGCAATGTGTAGCTGTAACAAAAATATTTTCTTTATATCTCTTCTGTAAGCTTTTTCCCATTTTAAAATTAATGTATTTTATCTTTTATTTCTTATATTTTTTGGAGTGGGGCCTTACTGTGTCACCAGGCTGGAGTGAAGTGGTGCCATCTCAGCTTGCAATCTCCAGCGCCCAGGCTTGAGCAGTCTGCCCACTCTGCCTCCCGAGTAGCTGGGACAACAGGCATGCACCACTGGCCGGCTAATTTGTGTATTTTTTAGTAGCGACGGGATTTCCCCATGTTGCCCAGGCTGGTCTCAAACTCCCAAGCTCAAGCAATCCACCATCCTCAGCCCCGCAAAATGCTGGGATTACAGGCGTGAGCCACTGTGCCTGACCTATTAGTTATTTTAAAAAACATTTTGGTTTAAAAACTAAGACACATCCAGATGAGGTTTCTTAAAATAAAATAAAACTAAGGCACAAACACACACTTTAGCCTACACAGGGTGAAGATGCTCAGTTTCAGTACCTGCCCCCACCACGTCCTGTCCCATTAGAATATCTCCAGGGGCAGCAGCATGCAGGGAGCTGTCATCTGTGATCATGATGCCTTCTGGATTAATGCTTGAAGGACCTGCTGGAGGCTGCTTTACAATTCAGTGTTTTTTATATGTAGAAGAAGTACACTCTAAAATAATGTTTAAAAATATACCATAGTAAATACATAAACTGGTAACAGTCATTTATTATCAGTCAAGTATGATGTATGGTACATAATTATGTGTGTGATACTTGAGGTTACTAGGCGGTAGGAATTTTTCAGCTCCATTAAAATCTCATGAATATACACCTATATAACCACCATAATTAAAAATAATTTTTTTTTTTTTTACTCTGAGGGGACTACCATTGTATATGCAGTCTGTTGAGTAAAATGTCATAATGGAGCCAGCCAGGCATGTTGGCTCAAGCCTGTAATCCCAGCACTTTTAGAGGCTGAAAAGGGCAGATCACTTGAGGTCAGGAGTTCAAGACCAGCCTGGCCTACCTGGTGAAACGCCGTCTCTGCTAAGAATATCAAAATTAGCCAGCGTGGTGGTGTGCTCCTGTAATCCCAGCTACTTGGGAGGTTGAGGCATGACAATTGCTTGAACCTTGAGTGTGGAGGTTGCAGTGAGCTATTGTGCCACTGCACTCCAGCCTAGGCAACAGAGAGACTCTGTCTGAAGAAAAAAATGTCATTATGTAGCACATGAGTATATATAGTACACTTATACATACTTTTTTTTTTTTTTTTTTTGAGACGGAGTTTCGCTTTTGTTACCCAGACTGGAGTGCAATGGCACGATCTCGGCTCACTGCAACCTCGGCCTTCTGGGTTCAAGCAATTCTCCTGCCGCAGCCTCCCGAGTAGCTGGGACTACAGGCGCGCACCACCATGCCCAACTAATTTTTGTATTTTTAGTAGAGACGGGGCTTCACCTTGTTGACCAGGATGTTCTCGATCTGTTGACCTCATGATCCACCACCTCGGCCTCCTAAAGTGCTGGGATTATAGGCGTGAGCCACTGCGCCCGGCCTCCTTTTTTTTTTTTAAGACAGAGTCTCACTCTGTTGCCCAGGCTAGAGTGCAGTGGCACGATCTTGGCTCACTGTAACTTCTGCCTCTTGGGTTCAAGCAGTTCTTCTGCCTCAACCTCCTGAGTACCTGGGATTCCAGGCACATACCACCATGCTGGCTAATTTTTATATTTTTAGCAGAGATGGCATTTCACCATGTTGGCCAGGCTGGTCTTGAACTCCTAACATTAAGTTATTCTCCTGCCTTGGCCTCCTGAAGTGCTAGAATTATAGGTGTAAGCTATAATTACATGACCCCATGACCCAGCTGATCCTGTCGAAAGAAGAAAAAGAGAGAGATGGAGAGAGATAAAGAAAGAAAGCTGGCTCTCATTCTGAATACATTAATTTATCTGTACAATATACCTGTGTATAAGTAGCCTCTCTGCTCGGCTGGCCACCTCCTAGGACCTGTCTGCCTACTCAGCTCCTCTTACGTCCTAGGTCCCGCCTGTGCCCTTGACCTGGGCCCTCCAGCTCTACTGACCCCAGCCATTCCATGGCTCCATCCTTTTTTGAGCACTGTCTTAACTTTCAGGGAAAACAGGAAGTTCTGGGGTCATCTTTCACTTTCTCTTCCATAGCCTTGGAATAAGCTATTTTTCCAGAGAGCCCTGGCTCCTTTTCATGCAGAGGGATTGGAAGCAGAGTTTCAGTACTGTGTGCGCTTGTTGCCTCTGGTGTGTCATTATTTCTAGATCCCCTCTGCACAGAGCTAGCATATATTGCCCATTTAAACCCACACATACTATATGTATCTCTGTATGTATGCATATAGATCTGTACTTCTGTGGATACTTTTTCTATCTCTTTCTTTAAATCATGAGGCTGGGCACAGTGGCTCATGCATGTCATCCCAGCACTATGGGAGGCCAAGGCAGTTGGATCACTTGAGGTCAGGAGTTTAGAGACCAGCGTGGCCAACATAGCAAAACCTCATCCCTACTAAAAAATCCAAAAATTAGCAGGCGTGGTGGTGGGCACCTGTAATCCAAGCTACTTGGGAGGCTGAGGCATGAGAATCACTTGTACCCAGGAGGGGGAGGTTGCAGTGAGCTGAGATTGTGCTACTGCACTCCAGCCTGGGCAACAAAGTGAGACTTCATCTCAAAAAAAAAAAAGATAAAAGATAAAAAAGAAAAGGTAAATAAATAAAGCCATGAGTTTACGACTCATTCCGATTCCAGCTTAACACCCCAGGGGTCATTCTGGTTAGCCTTCCTTGCTTTCATATTTATAAGTTCTTTCTCTGGTGGTACCTGCCTGTGATTAGACTATATTTGCATATAGTATAATCTATAGAAGTCCAGTCTTCACTGGACTACACAGGCCACTTCCTGTGCTTCTGGCTGCCCCACATCCCTGCCCTTACTGGCCCCAACCTTGAAGGGAGCCTCGCTGGCTGAATTCCAGCTCCCATCATAGTGGCCACTTTGACAGTTGAATCTCTGTCACACATGGCCTCGCTGCAGTCACACTGACCCAGGCCATCTCCCTGCTGACCCTGTCACACACAGTCCTGGTCACTAGCTTGCTGAGTGTGCTGGCCTGCCCTCATTAGCTGCTCAGCTCCCTGTACCTGACCAGAGGAGATGTGTCATGATTAGGAGTGGACGCAGGAGCCAGGCCCTCTGGGTTCAAGCCAGCTTGCTGTTTACTGGCTCACTGACCTTGTTCAGGTCAGTCTCTTTCCCAATTTCCTCATCTATAAAAGTGAAGATACTACTATCTGCCTCAGGGTCGTTAGGAGAATTAGGGGCTCTATATGAAAGGCCTAGGGCAGAGTCAGTGCTGTATTCCTATAAGACACATGTGGTTATTCATTGTCCTTTCATGGGGATAGAAGCCCTGCAAGAGTGGGGACGTTTTTCTCTTTTGTTTACAGGTATGTCCCAAATCACTGGAACAAGCCCAGCAGTTAGCAGATTTGTGTGTTCGCTGAATGAATGGCCATTGTAGGACATAATTGGCATTAGCCATTTATGTGAAAGTGAGCATTTCTTTGTGTTAAGTTGAAAGCTTAGATTTCCAAAAATGGAATTGGAGTGTCCCTGTAGGTAGGATGGTCTCATATTTCCTAATGTTCTTTGTTAGTGATGATGGCTGAAATAAAACCCTCCCCGCCTTTTAACTAGCCAGGATTGATTACTCCTCCCATACTCATCTCATTACTCACCTTTGTCTTCTTAGGACCACCTTTCACACACCTGAGGACACCACAGAAGATGGTATATTATGGGAAACCTTCTTGTAAAAACAACTTTGAGAATTATATTGATGTAATAAAATATGTGTTCAGCGCTTACAAGAGAGAGTCCCCTCTCATCATCAACACTATGGGATGGGTTTCAGGTAAGCCACATCCGCACATCTGCAAGGGAAAGACAGGCAGTGTGAGTAGCTGTTGACTTTCAGACATCCACATCGAAGCCCAGTTGTTTGGTTTTTTTTTTTTTTTTTTTTAAATTGAGACAGGATCTCACTCTGTCACCCAGGCTGGAGTGCAGTGGCGTGATCTCGACTCACTGTGTGCTTCACCTCCCAGGATCCAGTAATCCTCCCACCTCAGCCTCCTAAGTAGCTGAACCACAGTGTGCGCCACTATGCCCAGCTAATTTTTGTAGTTTTAGTAGAAGTGGGGTTTTGCCATGTTGGCCAGGCTAGTCTCAAACTTCTGGCCTCCAGTGATCCGCCCACCTTGGCCTGCCAAAGCGCTGAGATTGCAAACATAAGCCGCTGCTCCCAGCCAAAGCCCAGTTTTAAGACCATCTTATTGACGGTTTCTTTGTCTTAGAACAAATGCACCCATTTGTAATATGATTGTGTCACTGTTCTTGAGTGCGTCAGCTGTGCTAATGTCTCCTTCCTCACAGACCAGGGGCTCCTGCTTCTGATTGATCTGATCCGATTGCTGTCTCCCAGCCACGTGGTTCAGTTCAGCTCTGACCGCAGTAAATGCATGCCAGACCTTACCCCGCACTATGTAGATGACATGGACGGCTTGTACACAAAAAGCAAGACCAAGATGAGAAATCGAGGTTTCAGACTTGTGGAATTTGCAGACGCTTTGGAATTTGCTGATGAAGAAAAAGAGATTCCAGTTGAGTTCGCTGGACATAAACTGATATCCGTTTATACGGATTTTGCATTCAGAATAACCCCAAGAAATAGGTAACTAAACCTCATTTGGCTGAAGAACTATGTTTTCTTCCGTTGAAAAAGGACTGCCATTCTTAATTCCTTTTAAGGCCTGAGTCCTTTAAAGTCTTCAGGTCTCTGTCACAGCTGTGCATTTGCAAAGAAGAACCAGTTGTTTTCTGAACTGTTATTTCCAGTGGAAATATCCAGAAGTGGCCCCTCCCTCTGGCTGCCAGCTGCTTTGACATAAAGGAAGTCTTTTTTTTTTTTTTTTTGAGATGGAGTATCGCTCTCGTTACCCAGGCTGGAGTGCAATGGCGTGATCTCGGCTCACCGCAACCTCCGCCTCCTGAGTTCAGGCAATTCTCCTGCCTCAGCCTCCTGAGTAGCTGGGATTACAGGCACGCGCCACCATGCCCAGCTAATTTTTTGTATTTTCAGTAGAGACGGGGTTTCACCATGTTGACCAGGATGGTCTCGATCTCTTGACCTCGTGATCCACCCACGTCGGCCTCCCAAAGTGCTGGGATTACAGGCATGAGCCATCGCGCCTGGCAAAGGAGAGTCTTTGCTTTCTGTTTTTCCAGTCAGGGTCTGTCAAGTGGGGGCAGCTTCAGAAAGCCCAGTACTCTGAAAATGTGGCCTGTGTGATGACAGCTGTGGGAGGTGGCCGCAGAGGGTTAAATCCTTACTTACCTTATTCTGAATTGCTTTTCAGAGAATTACATAACAAAATTCTTCGAGAGCTGTCTGTCTTGAGTTACCTTAGCCAGCTGCAGCCCCCGATGCCAAAACCACTTACTCCTTTACATAGCCTGACACCCTATCAGGTAATCTGAACATACAGGAGAAATTGTCTTCATTTTGTTAACACACAACGTCTGTGGTTTTCTGTGTGCTGGTCACTCTTCTAACCACGCCATAACTCGTCGCTCATGTAATCCTCAGAACGACCCAGTGATCTAGGTTCTGTCGTTACTCCCATTTTACAGATGGGGAAACTGAGATGCAGAGAGGCTGAGCACAAGGGACCGGGCTGATGTGCAGACCCAGGTAGTCTAGCTCCAGTGACTGCTCTTAGCCATGGTGCTGTGATGAGGATGAGTGTTGCTCCGTGCTGGGTTTGAATGTCCTACCTGGTCCCAGTGGCTGCTCCAGCACTTCCCTTTTTCAGCCCTAGGACAGGGGTGGTACTGGACCTCAGAGAGTGATTGTATGGATTCAGGGAGCATTCACAATGGAACCTGGCACCCAGAGAGCACTCTTGTTTTTTTTCTTTTTTTTGAGACGGAGTTTTGCTCTTGTTGCCCAGGCTGGAGTGCAGTGGGGCAATCTCAGCTCCCCGTAACCTCCGCCTCCTAGGTTCAAGCGATTCTCCTGCCTCAGCCTCCCGAGTAGCTGGGATCACAGGCATGCACAACCACCACGCCAAGCTAATTTTTTGATATTTTCAGTAGAGACGGGGCTTCTTCATGTTGGTCAGGCTGCTCAGGTGATCCACCCTCCTTGACCTGCTAAAATGCTGGGATTACTGGTGTTAGCCACTGCGCTCAGGCAGAGAGTACTCACTCTGAAAGTATTTCACATTACTATGTCAAAAGTGGATTCCAACACCAGAGTATTTGCAACTTGGAATCCAGGGTGCTGAGGATTATTTTGGGAGGAAAGCACGGTAGTGTTAGGATTGAGGATGAAGGAAAACAGCAGCAGGCAGCACTTCCGAAGTGCTTACTCTGTGCAGTACCCTGTTCTAAGCCTGTGTTAACGCCACTCCTCACTGTGGTTCTGTTACTACCCCCATTTTACAGATGGTAAAACCAAGGCCAGGGACTGGGAGTCAGCTTGCCTGAAGTGGTGTAGTCAAAGTTGAGGATGAGACTAAAGCCTGCACTCCCGGCAGGAGTTTAGTGGCACAATCTTGGCTCACTGCAACCTCCACTTCCTGGATTCAAGTGATTCTCAATTCTAGTGCATCAGCCTCCCAAGTAGCTGGGACTACAGGTGTGCATCACCGTGTCCAGCTAATTTGTTTTTTTTTTTTTTTTGACACGTAGTCTTGCTCTTGTCACTCAGGTTGGAGTGCAGTGTCACAATCTTGGCCCACTGCAACTTCTGCCTCCTGGGTTCGAGCCTCAGCCTCCTGAGTAGCTGGGACTACAGGCATGTGCTACCACGCCCAGCTAATTTTGGTATTTTGTAGAGACAGAGGGAGACAAATATTTTTACTAAAAATATAAAAATTAGTCTCCCCCAAGTAACTGGGATTACAGGCACACACCACCTGGGATTACTTTGGGAGGCCAAAGTGGGTAGATCACTTGAGGTCAAGAGTTTAAGACCAGCCTGGCCAACATGGCGAAACCTGGTCTCTACTAAAAATACAAAAATTAGGCTGGGTGTGGTGGCTCATGCCTATAATCCCAGCAGTTTGGGAGGCCGACTGGTGACAGATCTGGCCGACAGTGGGCAGATCATGAGGTCAGGAGTTCAAGACCAGCCTGGCCAACATGGTAAAACCCCATCTCTACTAAAAATATAAAAATTAGTCTCCCAAGTAACTGGGATTACAGGCACACACCACCTGTAACCCTGGCTAATTTTTTCACGAGGTCAGGATCACTCCTGACCTCGTGATCCGCCCACCTCAGTCTCCCAAACTGCTGGGATTATAGGCATGAGCCACCGCACCTCACCCAGTGTTTTTACTTTTTTTTTTTGAGACAGTGTCTCTGCTCTGTTGCCCAGGCTGGAGTGCAGTGGCATCGGCATGATCTCGGCTCGCTACAACCTCTGTCTCCCAGGTTCAAGCAATCCTCCTGCCTCAGCACCCCCCACCCCACCTCAGTAGCTGGGATTACAGGCATGTGCCACCATGCCTGGCTAATTTTTGCTTTTTTAGTAGAGGCTGAGGTGGGCGGATCATGAGGTCAGGAGTTCGAGACCAGCCCAGCCAAAATGGTGTATGCCACATTGGCCAGGCTGGTCTTGAACTCCTGACCTCAGGTGGTACACCTACCTCAGCCTCTCAAAGTGCTGGGATTATAGGTGGGAGCTACCGCCCCCGGCCATTTTTATTCTTTAGAGATAATTTTGGGTAGGCACTTTGGCAGACCTAGCTTTAGATAGCTGGCTAATCTAATTGTAGAAATTAAAAGTAGTCTTTCAAAGTAACAATGAATAGAGTGAGATGCAAATTCATTTTCCAGGTCCCTTTTAATGCAGTTGCACTCCGGATTACCCACTCTGATGTCGCCCCTACCCATATACTGTATGCTGTGAATGCCAGTTGGGTTGGTCTTTGCAAGATCCAGGATGACGTCAGAGGATACATGAATGGGCCCATCCTGCTTGCACAGACTCCGATCTGTGACTGCTTGGGGTTTGGTGAGTCTGAAAGTAAAACATACCTGTCCATAACCTACTGAAAAGAACCCACTGCTTCAGCTGTGAATGACTGGTTTTGACCTTTAGCTGTGTCTAAGCTGCAGAGGTCAGAGGACTCCCCACTTGTCTATACAGCATGCCTTAGGGTTGGGTCTAGGAAGGAAGCAGCTATTTCTCTGCATCATCTGCCAGCTCCCATAAATGTAGGCTTCCTAAGGGCCTGGGCTTGGCTTGGCCCTCTTCTTCTTGCTTGACACTTCTCCCCTAGGCTGCCTCAGTCACTGCTGGGACCTAAATCCATCTTTAGGGGTTCCCTTTCCGCAGTGTCCTCCAACACAGCTGCGCATCTGTGTTCCAAACCACCTTGCCAGCGGGTATCTCCAGAATATCTCAGTGGCATGCAGTCCTGGGGCCCTCAGGATCCTCCTGTCTGCATCTTTTCCTCCTTGGCATGCAGACCTGGGGCCCTGAGCTTCCTCCTGCCCGTACCCTCTCCTCCTTGCCCCAGGCTCATGCTTGGTCTGTTGGAATATTCACTCTGATGTCCAGGTCAGACCCTGGCCCCTCTTGGCATCCCCTGGTCTTCATTTGCTACTTTCAGCCCATTAGCCGATCTGGTGGCTTCTGTCTTCAAAATATGTCAGCTTCCTCCACCTGTTCTCACCTTGCTAGTCAGCCACCGGCATCTGCTGAAAAGTTTCTTAACTGAACTTTCCACTTCCACTCTTAAAAACTTTATCCCCGCAGCCAAGAATGACCTGAACCCAGGTGCAGCTGTGCCACAGCCTGGCACTTCTCATGGCTCAGATCCAGGGTCTGGACCAGGGCTGAAGTGCCCACCTGAACCCAGGTGCAGCTGTGCCACAGCCTGGCACTTCTCATGGCTCAGATCCAGGGTCTGGACCAGGGCTGAAGTGCCCACCTGAACCCAGGTGCAGCTGTGCCACAGCCTGGCACTTCTCACGGCTCAGATCCAGGGTCTGGACCAGGGCTGAAGTGCCCAGTGGGATTGGGTCCCCACCTCCTTGACCAGCCCTGGCTTCCTGAGGTCAATGAATGTGTAGTTTTGGAAGGGTGTGGAGCTAAGCAGTCCCAGATTAGCAAAGTCCTGAAATGCACACTTCAGATTTGGACAACGCTGTATTTCTCAGAAGCATTTCCACAGAAATTGTGTCATTTAGTACACACCACAAAGGAGGAACAGTGATGGGGAAAGGTCGGGTTATTTTCCGTATGTTCCTTAGTGGTGGATTTTTCTCCCTGGCCTGTACTCACCTTAATTAAAACAATCTAAGACTTTTTTTTTTTTCTTTTTTGAGGCAAAGTCTTTCTCTGTCTATTTGGGCTCACTGCAACCTCCACTTCTTGAGTTCATGTGATTCTTGTGTCTCAGACTCTCAAGGAGCTGGGATTACAGGTGCGTGCTACCACACCCGGCTGATTTTTATATTTTTAGTAGAGACGGGTTTCACCATGTTGGCCAGGCTGGTCTCCAACTCCTGACCTGAGGTGATCCACCTGCCTCGGCCTCCCAAAGTGCTGGGATTATAGGTGCAGCCCCCGTGCCTGGTCCAATTTAGGACTTTTGCATGTAGACCATTTTGGTTCCTTATAGCTGAGCAAAGGGAAGGTACAAACAGTCTGAATTTTCAAGGACTCCATCTTTTGGCTCTTTGTATTTTCTATTTTTTTCAGCCTCCTGAGTAGCTGGGATTACAGGTGCACACCACCAGGCCCAGCTAATTTTTTCTATTTTTAGTAGAGATGGGGTTTCACCGTGTTGCCCGGATGGTCTCGAACTCCTGAGCTCAGGCAATCCACCCACCTCTGTCTCCCAAAGTGCTGGGATCACAGGCGTGAGGCATTGCACCCGCCCAGCTCTTTGTATTTTCAAAACAAAACAGAACTGAAATCAAGACTTACGTTCAAAGCCATTCTGCAGTTTCTAGTGGTGGGGAGGTTTGATGTCTTCTGAAAGGCTGATTTTTGTGTTGTGCCCCTGTCTTGAAGGCATCTGTAGAGGCATTGACATGGAGAAGCGGCTGTACCACATCCTCACCCCTGTGCCCCCAGAAGAGCTAAAGACCGTGAATTGTCTGCTGGTTGGAGCTATTGCCATTCCGCATTGTGTCCTTAAGTGCCAGGTGAGCCTTACCCTAGGCACGGCCCTGGAAGGAGCCTACTCAGGCCCACAGGAAGTGAGGAGCTGAAGTGGGGTCAAGGGTCATAGTAATGGGTGATCTGGGAAACCTATGCTTTGTTGTAGATCCTGAATGAGGCAAAGCAGTTTCAGGGCTGCCTCCGAGGCCTGAGACAATGAATCACTGTCACTCATGGTCCAAACTCTCGTGGTGGAGACTTTACCACAGGAGTAGGTTGCGTTGGAGTAAGCAGAGGCCCTCCCAGGGTTGCCCTCCTAAGGACAGTCTTCAGACGCATCACAGGACCGGGCCAAGGCGTCTATGTGCCCCAGAGCCAGCCCCAGGGGCTTTGAGTGGGCTCTGAGGACAGGATGTTCCTACCATTCTCATCCTCTGGTGTCCCTCATTTGCGAGGGATGCACACTCCACCCCCGCTCAGCCTCACGTTCGAGGAATGCGGCAGAAAGGAGGCACTGGCACGTTTGTTACCAGGCCAGTTGCTTAAAGAGGGCTCTGAAGGAAGGGATCAAATGCCTTAAAAGTGGGAAGTCCTTACTCAGACTGTGTCACTGTGACACTATCTTCTCGGTGCGAGAGCGCGCTGTACACCCCTCTAGGCTGGACCTGGGGTGTTTCTATGCCTTCTCTTTGTGTTTCCATTTCAGCGTGGGGTCGAAGGGACAGTACCTTATGTCACAACGGATTACAATTTTAAACTTCCTGGAGCATCGGAGAAAATTGGAGCAAGAGAACCTGAGGAGGTGCATAAAGAGAAACCATACCGGAGGCCCAAGTTCCACCGAAAAATGAAGTGATGCTCGTGTTTTTACTGAGGGAAGAAACTTTCCTGCCAGAAAGCCTTGTCTCAAGCCTGACCACAAGAGGCATGATGGAGTTTCACGGCCATGAGTGGCGTCCTTATTAGCAACAGTGTTTTCTGTGTAGTTCGTGAATGTCGTGTAGTAGTCTGAAGTTCCTCTTTTAAAGCTGCATGAGCTAGAATTTGCTCTGGTCTTCTGTGAGCTACTCATACTTGTCTGGTGTGCTTTCCAGAGGGAGTAAAATGGCAGGAAACAGTTGATGTGCCATTAAAACAGAGATTCCTCAGAAAGTTATTCAAGGACCTGGTTATTAGAATCAGGATAAAAATAAGGAAACTGGGGCCATAACAAGGTACCGAGCAGGAAGGAAGAAGGTCGGCCTGCAGGATCTCAAGCCTCATGGACACAAGGGCTCGCCGCGCGCAGGCCTGGGGGCCGGTGGTCGGCCTCCTTGGAGCCAGTGTGGATGGTCACAGCCCTGGAGTGGTCGTTTCATCCCCGTTCATTTGGTACGGTTGTACTTGGTCTACCACATTCAATCAAGGTTTAACAGATAGGGCCAAGCATGGTGGCTCACTCAGGCCTGTAATCCTAGCACTTGGGAGGCTGAGGCCAGAGAATTACTGCAGCCTCAAGAGTTCCAGGCTGGAGTCCACCAACTACTCCAGCCTAAGCAACAGAGTAAGACCTTATCTCAAAAGGAAAAGCAAAATTTAAACTTGTGTTTAATAGATAAATTTGGACTCAAGAGCCCTTCTTTTTTTTTAATCCTGTGGTTTAATGCTGAGGAAATTGCTGTGAAATCTGGAAAACCTTTTCTGGAGGCTTTTTTTTTTTTTTGAGATGGAGTTTCGCTCTTGTTACCCATGATGGAGTGCAATGGCGCGATCTCAGCTCACCGCAACCTCTGCCTCCTGGGTTCAGGCAATTCTCCTGCCTCAGCCTCCCGAGTAGCTGGGACTACAGGCACGTGCCACCATGCCCAGCTAATTTTTTGTATTTTTAGTAGAGATGGGGTTTCACCATGTTGACCAGGATGGTCTCGATCTCTTGACCTCGTGATCCACCCACCTTGGCCTCCCAAAGTGCTGGGATTACAGGCTTGAGCCACTGCGCCCAGCCTTCTGGAGGCTCTTAAAAAGATTGGTCCAAATTGACTTCTGATCTGAGGCTGAAGACAACCACAGGGCAGAGCTGGAGACTGGGCTGTTTGGAAGAAGGACTGGCAGACCAGCTCTTGGGAAAGCTCCGCTTATGCCTGTGGGAGGCTGGACCTGAATCTGCACCTGTGAACAGCTCTGCTGTTTAGAGCTTTCTTTTGGGGGTGCTGGAGGCTGGTGGCCAGATGGTCATTCTTCATGTTCTTTGTGGAGCTTCCGGCCCTCTGTCCTCTAGGTTGGAGGTGGTTTGCGTAAACATGTGATGGGACCAGGTCGCAACGTTGTTGTGTTGCAGGCAGCAGGATACTTACCGGGGCTGAGGTTCAAACTGGGATTGTGACCAGCACTTTGTCAGAATTTCATCTTCCCAGGACCATCACCTTGTAAGACTGTTACTTGGTTATTATTGTCTTTAGTATTTTATGGTGGCATCTCTTAGACCCAACAGCAGAAGGCTTGAAATAAGCACAGGAAGCCTTGCTGCTGTGATTTGTTTTGATGCCTTTGAGGCCATGGTTCTGGCTTCTCAGTTGCTTCTTATTTGCATTGAAATCTAGCTCATTCACATCATGTTTTACTGTCGGCTTTGTGAAGAATTTTAAGACAATCCACCACCATCAGCTTTTTCCCTTTCTCCAATTCCTTGTGTCTTCACAGAGATACTCATGCAGGTCATTCGCAGCAAGGCTCTGGAAGAATGACACTGTTGCCCTATAATTGCATTTGCATTAAATCTAGATTTGCCTTTAGCCTTTAAATGCCGGCCAGTATGAAGGTCAAGTCTTCCTTCAGTCCCTGTCAGTAAAGAAAAAAACGTTGCCCCTAGAGGGAGCTGTCAGCTGTTGGTCAGGTGGCCGTACTGGGGCTGGAGTTGGCCCAGGAAGCTGTGGGGGCTGAGAGAAGGAGGTTCGCAGATCCGGGAGACTGGGCCGCGGTCAGCTCTAGCTTGTGCTGGTCAGACCTGGAGCAGGCTCGTTCCCTGGGGTGACTGTTCATTCCATTATTAATGGCAGTGGCTTCTCTTCTCTTCTCTCTTCTCCTCTTCTCCTTCTTTTCTTCTCTTCTCTTTTCTTTTTTGAGACAGAGTTTGGCTCTTGTTGCCCAGGCTGGAGTACAGTGGTGCGATCTCGGCTCACTGCAACCTCTACCTCCTGGGTTCAAGTGATTCTCTTGCCTCAGCCTCCTGAGTAGCTGAGATTACAGGCACGCGCCACCGTGCCCAGCTAATTTTGTCTTTTTAGTAGACGGGGTTTCACCATGCTGGCCAGGCTGATTTTGAAATCCTGACCTCAGGTGATCCACCAACTTCGGCCTCCCAAAGTGTTGGGATTACAGGAGTGAGCCACTGCGCCCAGCTAGTGTTAGTGGCTTTAAGGGCATTCAGAGGAAGAACGGGATTGGACTTTGTCATTCCACAGTCCATTATGGGTTAGATTGGTTAGCAAGGAGTTCTCCATTGGAGCTATTTTTTACAAAAATGTAGTGTTTCCTTTTTTGTTTTTTGAGATGGAGTCTTGCTTTGTCACCAAGGCTGGAGTGCAGTGGCAAGATCTCAGATCACTGCGACCTCTGCCTTCTGGTTCAAGCGATTCTCCTGCCTCAGCCTCGCACGTAGCTGGGATTACAGGTGCATACCACTACACCTGGCTAATTTTTGTATTTTTTGCAGAGATGGGTTTTCACCTTATTGGTCAGGCTGGTCTCGAACTCCTGACCTCAGGGGATCTGCCCGCCTCAGCCTCCCAAAGTGCTGAGATTACAGGCATGAGCCACTGCGCCCGGCCTTCTTAGTAATTTTTGTATGTTATTTCCAAAGTATCCTAAGTAGCTGGGATTACAGGCATCTGCCACCACACCTGGCTAATTTTTTTGTATTTATAGTAGGGTCGGGGTTTCACCATGTTGGCCAGGCTGATCTCGAACTCCTGACCTCGTGATTTGCCCACCTTGGCCTCCCAAAGTGATGGGATTACAGGCGTGAGCCACCATGCCTGGCCAATACATGCTTATTTTAAGAAAACGTAGAAATAGGCAACTTAAAAAGTGAAAAGTGACCTCCGTCTCCCAGGTTCAAGCGATTCTCCTGCCTCAGCCTCCCGAGTAGTTGGGATTACAGGCATGCGCCACCATGCCCGGCTAATTTTGTATTTTTGGTAGAGATGGGGTTTCTCCATGTTGGTCAGGCTGGTCTCAAACTTCCGACCTCAGGTGATCAGCCCGCCTTGGCCTCCCAAAGTGCTGGGATTACAGGCATGAACCAGTGCGCCTGGCCTACTTTTAAAATTTTATAAGCAGCTTACAGATGTAGAAAATGATCCTCCAATCCTCCAGCACATCATATGTAATCACGGACACCATGAATTGTGTCTGCTGGGGATATTCTATGTGTTTGTGTCTGTGTATGTGTGCATGTGTATTTTACAAAACATGTATGATTTCTGTCCAGCTCTTTTCAGTTAACTGATGAACTTCTGTATCATTAAATGTTTTTGAGAACATGAATTTAATTGTTGTGTAATTTTTATATAGATAATTCATTTTATTCCAGGAAATCACTTAAGTGTCTAGAAGAAATCATAGCAAAAAAACATTGGAAGGGAAAAAAACCTTGGAAGGAGATCACTGAAGTCCGGAGACTCCAGCAAATGCCTGTGATGTGTGTCTGTGTTTTGTTGTGTGTTTTGTTTTTCTTTTTCAGACGGAGTCTCCCCTCTTGCCCAGGCTGGAGTGCAGTGGCGCGATCTCAGCTCACTGCAGCCTCCATGTCCTGGGTTCAAGTGATTCTCGTCCCTCAGCCTCCCGAGTAGCCGAGATTACAGGCGCCCACCACGATGCCTGGCTAATTTTTGTGTTTTTTGTAGAGGTAGGATTTCACCATGTTGGCCAGGCTGGTCTGGAATGCCTGGCCTGTTTTGTTGTTAACCATTTAAGTATTGAGTACAGTGGGAGTTTATTTTTTATTTTATTTTATTTTAAAAAAATGTTTACCTTTATTGAATTATTGCATCACTTTTACCTAATTTGGGGCAGGAGGACGTTTCTTTTCTTTCTTTCTTTTTTTTTTTTGAGATGAAGTCTCACTCTGTCCCCGGGGCTGGAGTGCAATGGCTCACTGCAACCTCCATCTCCTGGGTTCAAGTGATTCTCCTGCCTCAACCTCCTGAGTAGCTGAGATTACAGGCATCTGCCACCACACCTGCCTAATTTTTTGTTTTAGTAGGGATGGCGTTTCGCTGTGTTGGCCAGGCTGATCTCAAACTCTTGACCTCGTGATTCACCCGCCTCTGCCTCCCAAAGTGCTGGGATTATAGGTGTGAGCCACTGCGCCTGGCCTATTTTTAATTTTTGTCACTGACTTGAAGCTCAAGGGGGAGTTTATTTAATTTTTCTGTCTTGGTCCATATGTAAGTAAAGAGGGGATGTTTCATTCTTTCTGGACTGTCTTTGGGAGTGTATTAGAAGGAAAAGGGCTTTGCTCCCGGAAGAGTTCAAGTTTTTTTAAAAAATGACTCATGCCTGTAATCCCAGCACCTTGGAAGGCTGAAGCAGGAGGATCACTTGAGGCCAAGAGTTTGAGATCAGCCTGGACAACATAGTGAGACACCATCTATTTAAAAGAAAAAAAACTGAAACAAACCCCCATCCCCCCACAGCGCTGTGCTGACAACTGCCCCTCAGCAGTGAGGACTCAGCCCTTCAGTCTTCCCACACCTCGTAGGCTTGGGCCTAGCAGAGAGATAGAGATTAGGCTGAAAGCCTAGCCTGAACAGTGGCTAAAATAATTCCGGGGGCCAAACGTGCAGTAAGCGGGTAAGCCTAGTGATGTTCAGGGCCTCTTCGGAAAGACCTTGCTAAATTAAATATTCCCAAGGCTTTGCCAGGAAGAGTGGACTGTAGGTGGAAACCCCCGAATCGGGGAGCAGCAGGTCCAATCTGCAGTGCCAGGAGCTGAGCAAGCAAAGTCTTGTGAATCAGCAGAGTTTTGCTGGGCAGATATGGGCTGGGCTGGGAAGCCACGGGTTGCTATGGTATCTGGGCCCTGGGCGGCTGTGGTGCTCTGCAGACTGGCTTGGCTTTTTCTAATGTTTTGAGACTCACTTGATCTCCCGGCTGTGGCCAGCCCCTCTCTGCCTGGCAGGGGAAAGCCACCAAGCTCTCAGGCGTTCCTCGTAGCTAAGGAGACCGGCAGAGGTGCTGCTGCCGGCTACTGGGATTGCAGAGGCCGGGGTCTCTGGCATTGCTTTCCTAGAAAGGAGGGATGGCACCTCCGGGGCAGCCAGCAGTGTGGGCGCCTGTTCCAGAGCGTGAATGGGCACTCAGGAATGGAAAATTCAAGAGGCAACAAACCACCAACAAGGAAATGCAGTGTGAGCGGCGGCTGCGAAGTCTGTGCGTTAAAATATACAGCACCCAGGGGACCTGTGTTGGAAGGGTAGCAAATTGGCAGGGCTGAGAGCGCCTTGGTTTTCTGTGCAGACAGGTCCAGCTGCCGAAATTAAGACTGGGGCTGAGTAGGGGAGAAGTCTTCCATGTTGAGATGGCAACGGGGCGAAGCAGGATGGAGACCTGTGTGTCTGATTGGAGAGGCCTGTGGCCTTGGCATGTGGCTGGAGGGCCAGGCAGGGTGCCACCACCGCAGAGGTTAAGCATCCTGACAAAACATGGGTCTCCACCTCCAACCTGGCTCAGCCTTTGCTCAGGAACCGGTGGGTATGTTTTCTCTCTCTTTTATCTACAAAGGAGGTTTGAGGACATGGAATACAGGGAGGAGCTTTGCAGATCTTGGAGGGGCCACCAAGGCCTTGCACTCACTGAATTCATCCAGATCGTTTAAGAGTCACTTGCAGGGTAGATCTATTTTGTCTCATCCATCCATTCATCAGTGAGTTAAGCCCTCCCGCCCTGCAGTTTTAGCCATCAGCTCGGATTTGAGGGTAGAGGAGCGGGCTTTCCTGCTCAGCCTTCCAACTCCTGGAAGAAGAAAGAGCCAGACCTCATGCTGAGGGGCTGCTCTGGTGGCAGGATGGCTTTGCTCTGTGGCTCTGCATTGGAGGAAGGTTACCTGTTTCCTCCTCTGTGACACGGAAAGTGGGGCAAGACAGATGCCCCAAGGCCCCTCAAACTGTCCCATTTTGTGCATTCAAGTTGTGTGCCGCTGGCGACGATGATCTGGAACCGTTCCCAACCTTGTCTTTGTAGCTCTCTTTATAGGGCCAGGAAATTCCTCCTGCACATCCATATTTTCAAGTTTACTTTTAATATCCGCCATGACACATTCTGGGAGTCAGGGGTCAGGAACAGTGTTGGTGAAATCCAGTAACATTCTCCTACCCTTGTTGGAGCCTGGTCTGGGAAGCATCCCATTACTGGGCCCCGGAGGGATAGCCTGGCCCAGTCTGGCCTGGGGACATGTGGGCCACAGACCCCTCTGGATGTGCTCAGATCTGAGCCTGTTCCAACCTTTATCTCCATCTCCCCATGGCTGGCCCAACAGACAGATTTATGAAGCTGACAGCGAGTCATCGAGAATTCCTCCCAGCGCCACGCAGGCACCTCAGCCCAGGGCTATCCCCTCCCCAGCAAGGAATTTGAGCTGCTGACTTTTCCGTCCTTTGCTCACCCCACAAGCAAAACTTACCCACCCAGGCCAGACTCTGCTGCTAGTAGTCAGGGACTATAGTGTTGTGTGAGCCACAGTAGCAGCTACATCATGTTAATAGGTGAGCCCCAGTACTCACCGATTAACATGTCCACTTAATTAAAGAAGCCTGACCCTGCTTACTTACTGAAGGGAGATTGTGTCCAGGTGTGGGTGTCATTGGGGTTACAGACCTTTCATGTCCCCCTTATCATCCCTGCCCCATGAACAGCAGAGAATGGCCACCTATTCTCAGCATATGCTTGGTTGTATTTTAAAGCCCTTTGAATATAAATGCACACGTACATTTATTTTTGAGACGAAGTTTTGTTCTTGTTGCCCAGGCTGGAGTGCAATGGGATGAGCTTGGCACACTGCAACCTCTGCCTCCCAGGTTCAAGCGGTTCTCCTGCCTCAGCCTCCCAAGTAGCTGGGATTACAGGCGCCTGCCACCACACATGGCTATTTTTTATTTTTTTGTATTTTCAGTAGAGACGGGGTTTCACCATGTTGGCCAGGCTGGTCTCAAACTCCTGACCTCAGGTGATCCACCCACCTCAGCCTCCCAAAGTGCTGAAATTACATGTGTGAGCCACCACATTGGGCTTTTTTTCTTTTTTTTGAGTCGGAGTCTCACTCTGTAGACCAGGGTGGAGTGCAGTGGCATGATCTCGGCTCACTGCAACCCCTACCTCCTGGGTTCAAGCGATTCTCCTGCCTCAGCCTCTCCAGTAGCTGGATTATAGATGCCTGCCACCACACCTAGCTAATTTTTATATTTTTACAAATCTCTATGGGGTTTCACCATGTTGGCTAGGCTGGTGTTAACTCCTGATTTCAGGTGATCCATACACTTCAGCCTCCCAAAGTGCTGGGATTACAGGGTGAGTCACTGTGCCCAGCCTCCTCATAATTTTTAATGGTTTCACAATATATATGAATATGCCTGAAATTTTTTTTTTTGAGACGGAGTTTCGCTCTTGTTACCCAGGCTGGAGTGCAATGGCACGATCTCGGCTCACTGCAACCTCCGCCTCCTGGGTTCAGGCAATTCTCCTGCCTCAGCCTCCTGAGTAGCTGGGATTACAGGCATGTGCCAGCATGCCCAGCTAATTTTTGTATTTTTAGTAGAGACGGGGTTTCACCATGTTGACCAGGATGGTTTCGATCTCTTGACTTTGTGATCCACCCGCCTCTGCCTCCCAAAGTGCTGGGATTACAGGCTTGAGCCACCGCGCCCGGCCATGCCTGAAATTTGTGTGTGTGTGTGTGTGAGACAGAGTCTTGCTGTTTTGCCAGGCTTGAGTGCAGTGGCAAGATCTCGGCTCACTGCAACCTCTGTCTCCCTGATTCCCCTGACTCAGCCTCCTGAGTAGCTGGGAGTATAGGCACACAGCTGATTTTTTGTATTTGTAGAGACAGGGTTTCACCATGGACAGGATGGTCTCTATATCCTGACCTCATGATCCACCCACCTCGGCTTCCCAGAGTGCTGGGATTACAGGCATGAGCCACTGTGCCCCGCCATGCCTGAATTTTTAAACTGTGCTTCTAACAGTGAACTTTGGGATTGTTTCCAATTTTTCACCTTTTTTTTTTTCTTTTGAGACTAGGTCTTGCTATATCAGTTAGGCCGGTCTCTGAAAGTCCTGGGCTCAAGCAATCCTCCCACCTCAACCTCCTCAGTAGCTGGGTGTGTGTGCCACCAAGCCCAGCCCAGTTTTTCATTCTTGCAAATGGTGCCGTAGCGGACCTTCTTGTGCTGTATCTCTGTGCACTTGTGAAAGAGCATCTGTAGAGGGAATTCCTAGGAAAGTGGAATTGCTGGGTGGAAGGCTTGAGCAATGTCACTGTGGCATTTCCAG
This sequence comes from Saguinus oedipus, assembly GCA_031835075.1. Taxonomy (NCBI): domain Eukaryota; kingdom Metazoa; phylum Chordata; class Mammalia; order Primates; family Cebidae; genus Saguinus; species Saguinus oedipus. The sequence continues at coordinate 44,291,344 of CM063175.1, read as the reverse complement.
ATGGTCATCCTGACTGCCAACTTATTCTCTCACCAGCGGAGGATGTAAGTGACCACCGTCTTCCGTGGGCATGCCCCTGAGATGTGAGGGGCATGGCTAGACAGGTGTCCCCTTATGTGGTCACCAGGCATTTCCTTCTTGTCCACTTGCATTGCTGAAATGCCGTGGCTCTTGGCAGAGGAGCAGGGGCAGCTGCAGGGGACTCTGGCATCATGCCTTCAGAACTTCCGAGGGTGGGGTCCAGAGGGCATACTACATTCAATCTGCTTATCTTTCTGGTTAGATTTCCCACTTCTGGCCGGGCACGGTGGCTCACACCTGTAATCCCAACATTTTGAGAGGCCGAGACAGGTGGAGCACCTGAGGTTGGGAGTTCAAGACCAGCCTGACCAAAATGGAGAAACCCTGTCTCTACTAAAAATACAAAAAATTAGCCAGGCATGATGGCATATGCCTGTAATCCCAGCTACTCGGGAGGCTGAGGCAGGAGAATCACTTGAACCCGGGAGGTGGAGGTTGCAGTGAGCCGAGATTGCAATATTGCACTCCAGCCTGGGCAACAGGAGGGAAACCATGTGTCAAAAAAATGATTAATTAAAAAAAATATTTCCCACTTCTAAGGACCCTCTTATATAGTCCTTTTTAAAATTTTAATTTAATTTTTTTTTTGCTGAGACAGGGTCTTGCTCTGTGGTTCAGGCTGGTTTCAAACTCCTGGCCTCAAATGATTCCCACCTCAGCCTCCCGAAGTGCTGGAATTATAGGTGTGAACAACCATGCCCAACCTCATACCTTTTCTTTTTTTTGAGACAAGTTCTCACTCTGTCACCCAGGCTGGAGTGCAGTGGTGAAATCTTGGCTCACTACAACCTCCACCTCCTATGTTCAAGTGATTCTCCTACCTCAGCCTCTCGAGTAGCTGAGATTACAGGCACATGCCATTGCACCCAGCTAATTTTTGTATTTTTAGTAGAGATGGGGTTTCACCATGTTAGCCAGGCTGGGCTCAAACTCCTGACCTCGTGATTCGCCTGCCTTGGCCTCTCAAAGTGCTGGGATTACAGGTATGAGCCACTGTGCCCAGTGGAAGGCTTCTTTTTGAAACAAGGTTTTGCTCTGTCGCCCAGGATGGAGTGCAGTGGCACAGTGATAGCTCACTGTAACCTCAGACTCCCAGGTTCAAGCAATCCTCCCGCCTGCTTGTCCTGAGTAGCAGGACTACAGGCATATGCCAGCCTTCATAGGTTTACGCCACATGCCTGGGGGCACTACCAGTATGGGGTCACCTCAATCCCAATTCAAGGCTTGAGGTTCCCTGAACTTTGAACTTTCTTTCCCTAGTCCCAGAGCCCATTATAGTAAAGCTCAGCTTCCCACCTCTTTGTTTTTGCCTTGAAGGCAAAAACATCTGGGATTAGCTCCCTAAGGCTGTTTTTTGTTTTTTTGAGACAGAGTCTGTCTCTCTCTGTCACCCAGGTTAGAGTGCGGTGGCTCCATTTCAGCTCATTGCAACCTCTGCCTCCCAGGTTCAAGCAACTCTCCCGTCTCAGCCTTCTCAGTAGCTGGGACTACAGGTGTGCACCACCATCCCCAGCTCATTTTTGTATTTTTAATAGAGATGGGGTTTCACCATATTGGCCAGGCTGGTCCCAAACTCCTTACCTCATGATTCACCTACCTTGGCCTCCCAAAGTGCTGGGATTACAGGCGTGAGCCACCAAGCCCAATCTGTTTTTAAGATTTAATATATATCTTTTCAGGACAAGTGTGGTGGCTCACGCCTGTAATCCCAGCACTTTGGGAGGCCGAGGTGGGCGTATCACTTGAGGTCAGGAGTTCGAGACCAACCTGGCCAACATGGTGAAACCCCATCTCTAGTCAAAGTATGAAAATTAGTTGGGTGTGGTGGCAGACGCCTGTAGTCCCAGCTAATTGGGAGGCTGAGGCAGGAGAATCACTTGAGCCTGCCAGGTGGAGGTTGTAGTGAGCCCAGATTACGCCACTGCACTCCAGCGTGGGTGACAGAGCAAGACTGCCTCAAAAAAAAATTATTTTTTCATCCAGCTTTTTTGGCTGTCCCAAAGGGGAAGGTGGGACTGATTTATTGAATCCATCACTGTAGGAAGCAGAGTCCCTACTGAAGCTTCTAAATGTTCGAAGCATTTAGCACATTGTCCGTTTGTAGCTGTTGTTATATCCAAAATTTGGTTTTTTTTTTTTTTTTTTTTGAGGCAGAGTCTTGCTCTGTCACCCAGACTGGAATGCAATGGTGTGATCTTGGCTCACTGCAACTTCCACCTCCCAGGTTCAAGTGATTCTCCTGCCTCAGGCTCCTGAGTAGCTGGGATTACAGGCATCTGCCACAATGCCTGGCTAATTTTTTTTTTTTCAGTAGAGATGGGGTTTTACCATGTTGGCCAGGCTGGTCTTGAACTGCTGACCTAAGGTGGTCAACCTGCCTCGGCCTCCCCAAGTGCTGGGATTACAGGCTTGAGCCACAGCGCCTGGCCACATGTCAAGCTAATTTTTAAATTTAGTGGAGAGACAGTGTCTCACTATGTTGCTCAGTGTGGTCTCAACCTCCCAGGCTCCAGAGACCCTCCCACCCCAGTCCCCTGAGCAGTTGGGACCACAGGTGCATGCCACCATGCCTGGCTAATTTTTTTTTTTGAGAGGGAGTCTCTGACTGTCGCCCAGGCTGTCATGCAATGGCACGATCTCGGCTCACTGCAACCTCCGCCTCCTGGGTTCAGGCAATTCTCCTGCCTCAGCCTCCTGAGTAACTGGGACTACAGGCACACGCCACCATGCCCAGCTAATTTTTTGTATTTTTAGTAGAGATGGGGTTTCACCATGTTGACCAGGATGGTCTTGATCTCTTGACCTCATGATCCACCCGCCTCGGCCTCCCAAAGTGCTGGGATTACAGGCGTGAGTCACTGCACCTGGCCATGCCTGGCTAATTTTCAAATTTTTTGTAGAGACAAGGTCTTGGCCATGTTGTCCAGGCTGGTCTTGAACTCCAGGGTCAAGAAGTCATCCTGTTTCAGCCTCCCAAAATGCTGGGATTGCAGACGTGCCTCCCTGCTTTATGCTTCTTGAGAGGTAAATAAACAGGATCCAGGCAGAACCCCTCCAGGCCCATGTGGGAGGCTCTCAGGAAACAGCATCCGCTGTGATGCCAAGATGGGGTGAGACTTAGCAGCTCCCTGCACAGAAACTGCCTCTGTAGGCTGGGCCTGTGTCCTGTGCTTAGCGGGAAAGGGACCTTGGCTTCTGTGGACCAACAGTCAGACAAGGCCAGTCCGAAGCAACCTGGGTCTCTGCTGGGCATGTCCACAGGGACAGTAGTGACAGTTTCCAACCAACAGGACCGGTGTTTCAACAATGGGCTAGTTTGAAATCCTGGCTGTCCTGGAAGGCCGGCCTGTCTTCCGTGGTTGGGAGCCTAGCCCAGGAGCCTTTGTTCCTCGGTCAGACTTGGCCCTTGAGAGGGCCCCAGATTCTCAGTCTGTCTGGCTAGGTTTAAAAGTCTGCAGTGGAATGTGACTGTGCTGCCTTGGCCGCAGACAGCCTGAGGCACGGCCTTCATTCCCTCCTCTTCCCTTACCTCTTGCTGAGAAATCCCAGTACCCCAGCTGATGGGAGCCAGGGGCACGTGGCAGCTGCTGGGTCTCAGTCTGAGTCTTAGCTCCTCCAAGGGGACCAGGCTTGTCCCCAGGCGGGCATCCAGGCATGTGGGCTGGCCTCTGGGCATGGTCCTCCTTGGAGTCCAGGGAGCCCTGCCACCTTGACACACAGGGTGAGGCGGAGCCCGGCTGAACCAAGCCTTGAGGTATTTCAAGTTGGCCCTGGTGAGAGGCAGTTGATTGCAAATTGATTCTAGTTCAAATCAACAAGCAGTTAACTGGCACCTGCTCTGGGTGAGGCTGGGCCTGGGCCCTCTGTCCCTGGTAGAATAAGCCTAGATTCTAAGGGCTCCCAGGCTAGAAGGAGTGAGGGGGTGTCCAGAGTGGGATCCAGGCGTCGGTGGGAGGAGCTACCAATCCCACTGAAACAGTGGGTGGGTGGGACCCCAGGGTCTGAGTGGCAGTGCAGGGGGTGGGATGGGGGCAGGCTTTTATTTTATTTTATTTTATTTTTTTATTTTTTGAGGCGGAGTTTCACTTGTTACCCAGGCTAGAGTGCAATGGCGCGATCTTGGCTCACCGCAACCTCCGCCTCCTGGGTTCAGGCAATTCTTCTGCCTCAGTCTCCTGTGTAGCTGGGATTACAGGCGTGTACCACCATGCCCAGCTAATTTTTTGTGTTTTTAGTAGAGACAGGGTTTCATCATGTTGACCAGGATGGTCTTGATCTCTTGACCTCGTGATCCACCCGCCTGGTCCTCCCAAAGTGCTGGGATTACATCCTTGAGCCACTGCGCCCGGCCGGGGGACAGGCTTTTAATCAAGGCTGTGACATTTGCAGACTTGTGTTCTGTTCTTCTGCTGTGATGGGTGGCCATTGTCCTCTAAGTGTGGAGGGCACTCTCCTGGATTAATTCATTCAACCCCCATGACCACCCTGTGAGGCCTGTGAGACCTACGCTGTATAAATGAGGAAACTGAGGCCCAACTTGTCCGAGATGGCACAGCCAGCAGGAGCTGGAGCTGGGATTTGAACCCGGTGAGCCCAGCTGGTTCTGGAGGCTGGAATGGAGTGGGTAGGAGTGAGCCGGGGGCCGAGGTAGGGCAGCAGTGGCCTGAGGCTGTGCCAGCGCAGGGCAGGGGCTGATGGCACTGGAAGACATCCTGGAGGCAGAGCTTAGAATGGCGTGGGAGCTGGTTTGTGGCCAGATGGCGTGGGAGCTGGTTTGTGGCCAGCCCACCCCAGGCTGCAGTTGTCCCCAGGCTGCAGCTGGTGGATGAGTGGGTGATGATGGTCTGGCCAGATGCTGCGCAGTGACTGGGCCTCCCACCCTGCTGGCGAGCTGACTGAGCCTGAGGGGCCTACTCTCTGGGTTCCCTGCCCCCCACACACCCAGGGTAGCCTGGGAGGGACCTATACCAGTGGGCTTGAAGGTCAGGGAGCTTTGTCCAGGCCTGAATGGCTCTCAGAGTCCAAGTCAGGGGGCACATCTGGGGCTGGGAGAAGCCCACCTGAGCTCGCGTGGCCTCAGGGCTTGGGGCATGGAGCGGCACTGAGCAGGAAGGACCACTGACCCAGCCTGGATGACCCCACAGCCACTTGGAGCTCAAATATCTCACCGTGGAGGAGCAGCCAGTGGTATGGAGGGTGGTGGAGAGAGCCTTTTGCAGCACCCACCCCCTTCTGGCGATGTGGGCAGGTCTCCAGGCACCCCGAGCCTCCGTTTCCACCTTTGTAAAATGGGGTCATAGTAATCCAGTCACAGTCGCTGAGCAGATTACAGGAGATGCCACCATGAGGCTCTTGGTCCAGAATCCCCGTATTCTGGTGCCCCGTAGCAGGGCACTGGCAGACGTTAGTGTCCCTACTGTAAGGGCAGCCAGGGAAAGGGGGCTGAGAGGTCCCTGGCCCAGCAGGAGTCTGTTTCTGAGCACAGGGAAGAGAGCACCATGGGCTCCCTGGCTCCCGAGGGCCTGGCCTCTTCCCTGCCCGGCCTGGGCTTCCTGCAGCAGAACCCCTCCCCCTTCCTCTCTCCAGGCCATGGTGGCAGTCACACATTCACTCTGCCGTGCTGGGGCAGCCTGGCTGCGGGGGGCTGCAGTTGGGCAGCCTGTGGTGCCCACTCCTAGGCTGGAGGTGAAGTCCCCTCGTGATCTGCCAGCCGGGTCCTGGCTCTGTGAGTTCTACCGTGCCCTGCTGCCTCAGTCTCCCTTCTCACTTGTCTCAGTGCCACCCCCTGGGGGCCCAAGGGCTGGAGAGAGAGCTGTCTGGGCAGCTCAGGAGTGTGTGGGACCCCTCTTAGATCCCTCCTGTCCTGCGGGTGGTGGGCCTCGGCAGCTGCTGGGTGACCTCCAGCCCCCTTCAGACATTTCTCTTGGGCTTGCCAGGTGCCAAGTGGAGTCCTTTCATGCAGGCAGCCTCATTCCATCATTCCAGTCAGGGGCTCAGGATCGTCTCCATTTTACAGAGGAGGAAACCATGGCTGGAGGCGTCAGTGACTGTCCTGCGTGATGGTGGTGCTTGTCCCCTTTGGTCCATCCCCCACCCCATAGCACCCAGGGCTGGCATGGGGCCTGTCAGAGGCTGTGGGGAGAGTTTTGCGGGCTAAGGCTGAGGCCTGGTTGAAGCTCGAGGACAGGCTGGCCAGGGGCCAGATGGTTTTGGCCCAGGTTTCCGCCAGCATCTTCCAAACAAATGGATGGGCAGATGGGCTGGGACATTGGACCCATGCATCTGGCCTTTGGAATTGTTAATTAATTGCTTTATTTTTTGAGACACAGTTTCACTTGGTGGCTGAGGCTGGAGTGCAATGGCACGATCTTGGCTTACTATAACTTCCGCCTCCCAGGTTCAAGTGATTCTCCTGCCTCAGCCTCCTGAGTAGCTGGGATTACAGGCATCTGCCATCACACCTGGCTAATTTTTGTACTTTTAGTAGAGACAGGGTTTCACCATGTTGGCCAGGCTGGTCTAAAACTCCTGACCTCATATGACCCACCCACCTTGGCCTCCCAAATTGCTGGGATTACAGGTGTGAACCACTGCGCCCAGCCCAGAATTGTTTAATTTGGAGGAAGGATCTGTGCTACCCACACCAGGCCCTGCTCACCCCTCCCACAGGTGCCAACGCTGGGCCCACTGTTTGCTAGCTGTCAGGGTGACCTCCACCCCACCTGGCCCCCATCCCCAGGGTCACTATCAGATATTAGTGCTAGAGGGTCCTCAGCTCCTGCCTCCAGAGGGCAGAGGCAGATTCTTCTTTTTACCTGGCCTGGTGGAGCGTTTGGGGAGGGCCTGGCCAGACGGACAGAGACAGGAGAGCCAGAGCGCAGGGGGAGTGGCTAGTGCCCACTCTCTCCAGATTACATAACGGAACTCCGCAGGGCTCCATTCCTACCAGGCTCTGCCACCTGGCCTGAGCAGGAGCACTCACCCACAACATGACCGCCTGGGTGCTTCTCACGGAGCTGGGCAGCTAGCACTGGGTATGGCAGCCCCGCATGCACGCAGCTGGCTCTCCCTGGCTGCCCTGGGGGTCCAGACAGGCCTCCTCAGACACTGGGAGAGGAAGGGAGGAATGTGGTTACCTGCCCCTTGTGGACCTGCTTTGAGGTCCACAAGAGGCCACAGTGGGCCCTGCCTGGGAAGGGGAGGATCGAGGTCTCTTATTGGGTGCAGGGAACCCCCTAAGTCTTCATCCCTTTGGGGTGAGCACTCGCCCTGCTCAGGCTCCCTGCTAAGCCCTGTGCATGCAGGCTCTTGTGGAGATGACTCTCTGGGGAGCACTCTCCTGAACCCATTTTACAGATGTGGAATCTGGGAATCTGGGGAAGCATCATGGACAAGGCTGCCCAGCTCGGGATGCAGAAGGCTGACCCTGAACCAAGCCCTCCCCTGCGGGGCTGCCCTCGGGAAACCCCAGCAGTGGGAAGGAGTCATCCAGGGTGGCTGAGGGGAAAGGGGATGTTCGAGGGATCCACGGAGCCCCTGGCCGTGAGCTTAGGCAGGAAAGTGCCCCCAGGCCTACATCTCCCGGGTGGCCGTCACTTCCTGGTGTGGGGGTCAATGGCTGGGTCCTGCCACCTGTTTCTCTTCCTCTTTTGGCCCCTTACTCAGCGGGACCTTGTGGGGGTGGCCCCTGCTTGGGCCCTCACACGGCACTTATGCTCTCAAGGAAACAGCTGTGGTTTGCAGAGGACTTGCCTCCTCCCTGTGTCCAAGGCCATTGCCAGGAACCAGGTGAAGCGGGCCCTTGTCTCTAGCCTCTGTCCCTCTGCCAGTCCTGGTTCCAGCCCCAGGCCACCAGGGGATGGTCCCTGGAGTGCAAAAGGAACCAGAGGTGGGAAGAGAGGCAAACCTTGGGCTCTCCCTGCCCATGTGAGGCACAGACCAGTTGTCTCTCCTCCCCTGAGGTCTTCCTGTACAGAGGCCGTGAAGCTCCCAGAGGACTGAGTCCTTCGAGGTAGGTCTGGGGCTGTGGGAGAGCAGCCCTCCAGTCGAGGGCCCGCCTGCCTCTCTTGGGTTTCTCGCTCCCCGTCTGTGCCCAGCAGTGACTTCCAGAGGCGCTGGAGGGTGAGTGAGGAGGGCCAGGCTTGGAGCGGGGTGGGCAGTGCGGCCGGCAGGGTGAGCACTGCTCTGGGGCTCAGCCCTGGCTCTCCCTCTTCCCAGCTCTGTGTGGCCTGGGCATGTTGCCTGTCGTGGCCTCAGCTTCTCCATGTCTGTGGTGGGGACAGTAGCACCTGCTGCTGGGGACACAGTGCAGATGGGAGGAGATGATGTGTGAATAGCACTTGCTCAGTGTGGCACTGGGACGTGGTAAGTGGAGTGCCCTCCTGGGGCTGGGCATGCAGCAGAGTGCGAGACAGACAGCTGTCCCTGAAGGCACCAAGAATGACCCCCGTGTTTGTCAGCGGCATCGCTGGTCAGTCTTGTTTCCTGGTTTCCTTCAGCCCCTTGGAAAAGGCTCAGGTGTATCCACAAGCCTTGGACAGCTGCTGTCTCAGAGGGAGGGGCTGGTGCTGCACCCATGAGCGCTGTGGGCGTCTGTTTCACTGGCCTGGGGGGGGGCCTGCCCTGACCCACTGAGGTGGCCTCCTGACTTCCTGCTTCGGGAGGCCGGATGGGGGGCCCCCTAGCCTTGCAGGGAAGGAGCTTGGGAGACAGAAGAGGACAGCTGGGCAGCAGGACCAGCACAAGCGAAGGTGGGTAGGTGGGAGGCAGGAGGCACATTTAGGGACAGAAGGAACACACGAGATGAGGCTCTGTGTGGTCAGGATGGAGAGGTGGAGCCCGCTTCCTCCTCTCTGCGGCATCCAGGGCTGCAGCCCCTCGGGAGGCCCCAAATGGATGCTTGGGAGTGGAGCCTCCCCAGGTGGCTGCTGCGGTTGGGGTGGGGGTGTCCCCTTGTGCTCAACCCACAGTCGAGGGTAGGAAGGAGTCTCTGCCACGCCCAGGTAGGGCTGCTCTGGGGTTGGCTGTCCTGAAATAATAACCAGGTGTGGCTCCCACCAAACCCAGACAGAGAGGGGCTAGGGCTGGATAAAGGCTCCAGGACCCACCCCACTGGCCCTGGCCTCTGCTCTGGTGAGTCTGAGACCAGGGATGGCTGGCCAGGCCATGGATAGTCCCACTCCCCGAGCCTCAGTCTGACATCCTCATGCTGGCCACTTGCCACATGAACAAAAGCCAGGGACACCCCCAGCTCCTGTGGGCTCAGGCCCAGGTCATGTGGGTGCCAATGATGGAAGACCAAGGGCCTGCGTTTGTCCTCCCTGGCCCCATGCCGGCGGGGGAGGGGCTGGGCAGGCTGGCATATGCTTCGAATTATTCAAGCTGCCTCTTGGCACCTTAGCCCTCAGCTGGGGGTGTGCAGGCTGCCGGGATGGCCACCCCAGCACCCCCTGCCATACCCTGGGGTGACCCCACGACCACCAGCCCCGGAAGCAAAGCCTTCTGTGCCAGCTCCCTCTGCCTGGGCCTCGGGTCTCTGTTGCCAGGCATCTGGTCTAGTAGGGGAGACAGTTCTGCCCTGGCTCTGCCCACGCCTCTGCCTTGGCTCTGCTCCTTCAGATCTGGCAGGCTGGTGGGGGTGGCACTGGTGGAGTCAGACAGAGAAGGCTCGGCAGAGCCTGGCAGGGAAGCCTAGTGCAAGCTGCCCTTGGCTGCGTTCAAGTTAGGACTTCCAAGGGGCGGCCCCGCTGCCCTCTGATTGCCCGGCCTTCTCTCCCAGCTGCTTGTTCAGGTCCCTAGGTTGGCTTTGTTTTTTGTTTTTTATTTATTTATTTATTTATTTATTTATTTATTTTGAGATGGAGTTTCACTCTTGTTACCCAGGCTGGAGTGCAATGGCGCAATCTCGGCTCACGGCAACCTCCGCCTCCTGGGTTTAGGCAATTCTCCTGCCTCAGCCTCCTGAGTAGCTGGGATTACAGGCACGCGCCACCATGCCCAGCTAATTTTTTATATTTTTAGTAGAGGCAGGGTTTCACCATGTTGACCAGGATGGTCTTGATGTCTTCACCTCGTGATCCACCCGCCTCGGCCTCCCAAAGTGCTGGGATTACAGGCTTGAGCCACCGCGCCCGGCTGTTTTTTGTTTTTTTAAAGATGGGGTTTCACCATGTTGGTCAGGCTGGTCTTGAACTCCCGACCTCAGGTGATCCGCTCGCCTTGGCCTCCAAAGTGCTTGGATTACAGGCATGAGCCACCACACCCGGCCCCTAAGTTGGCTTTGAAGCTTGACAGTCTTGGGGTCAAATCCAAGTTCTGTTCCTTGTGAGCTAAGCCTCAGTTTCCTCATCTGTGCCACGGAGGGAGTACCCACCCACGTGGGGAAAGCCACAGTGGTCCTGCTGGGGCACAGGTCACGTGGACACCATGGCAGAGGGCTCTCCAGTGTCCATAGTTCAAGCTATTTTCTAGCTTGAACATTTTGTAATGTTGACAGCACTGTGGGATAAACTGACCAGTGGCTTTTCATTTCCCTGCCTGTCCGCCAGCTTTTCCTTCTTCTCGTGGTTCTTTCTGTGAGGGCTCTGCACCCCCAGCCCTCTGACTTCCTCCCACTCTCCCACTGCTCCCCACTTGGGAGCAGCCAGGATCCCCTGAGGATGCTGGAGGCTCAGCTGTCCAGGGCTCCATGCCTGCCACTGCCATTGGTGTAGGTGACAAGATCTGAGGGAGGAGGCAGGCTGTGAAGTGTGTCCAGCCCTGAGAGAGAAGAGACCCTCCATAGGAGCCCAGAGCGCAGAGACTGGACCTCACAGGCAGGCTGAGGGGGAGGCCTGGCCTCCAGCTCCTGCCCTCTGACCTCCTGGGGGGCCTCAGCTCAGAGGAGGTGGGGAACATGCCTTGAGCTTCCTGGGAGGGGTCCAGGCAGGAGCTGAAACATCTCTGGGACAGCCCACAGCCTCCCCACAGGTGCTTCTATTCCTCACTGAGAAATCCTGCAGGGTCCCGCTGGGGCTGGGAGCGGGGTCACAGGTCAGGGGTGTGGAGCTGGAATTGCTCCTGGGGCAGCACATTTTTCTTCTCTGAAAACTTATCTTAGCAGAGAGACCACGAAACAATCGCACTCTTTTCCGGGCCTCTGTCTCCCCAGACGGCCAGCCCGTCTCCTTGGCGGGGGCTCCGAGGGGGCCGGGAAGGCGAAATTTGTAAAATGTCTGTAGGAGGGGAAGAAAGGCGCTTTGTGTAGGGCCGGGGCCCTGGCCATTGGTCAGCTCTGAGGCCCCCAGCCGCTCCCAGAATGCTCCCCTTCCTGGGGAGGGCGCGCCTGCCAGCTGAGGCCAGTCCCAGTGGTCCCTGCAGCCCCCTGAAGCCCTGTGCTCCCTGCATCCGGTCCCTAGGCCACCCAGCCTTGGAGGGCACGGGCCAGGCAGAGTGACCTCCCCTGGCCTCAGCATGTTTCTCTACTGGAGGAAGCGGGGCACCTATGAGCTGGAGGCCCTGCCCGGCGACCTGGCCGAGCTGGAGCTGGGGACAGTGGAGCGTTTCTCCTGGAGCTCCACCCTGGACATCATCGAGGACCTAGTGGGTAGGTGTGATCCCACTTCCCGGGAGGACTTTCAGCAGGCCCCGGCACTAGGCTTGCCCAGCCAGGGCCTGCAGCCCACTCAGCCACACATGCTGCTGATGGTCACTCTCCACAGTGGTGTGGGGGCCGCACCCACTCCCAAGAGCAGACACTGGTTGCAGGAGAGGGGCCTGGAAATTAGGACCCTGGGGCCAGAGGGCAGGCAAGCAGCTGTGGAGGCTGTCCTTCCTCCAGGGCTGGCCTGGCTGGGCAGCATGGGCCCTGCACTGGGCTCCAGGCCTGGCCTCTGTCTCTGCTCTCCCCCCACCCCTGAGATCAGGCCACGGCGTTTTCTCAGGGCTGAGTAGTGGTATGAGATGTTCTGGAACATTCATGTTCTAGGCCCCAGGACATGGGTCATTTCACCTTTTGTTCCCATTTTACAGATGAGGAAACAAAGGCACAGCGAGGTTAAGCCTCTGCTGTCGGGGATGCTGAGCCCTGCGGCCTGTGTTAGAGGCATGGGGTGACCGGCTGCTTCCTGGGGGTGAGAGGTCAGGGAGCTTGTGAATGGGAGTAATGATGCCTCAGGGGTCGTGGGGGCTGAGGGCACTAATGGGGATGGCACACAGGGGACTTCACACAGTGGCTGCAGAGGTAGGGCGCATCAGTGCTGGCTGTTGGATGCCTCGTCTGTATGATCAGCTGAGCTGAGCTGGGGAGCTGGCTCTGTCAGGGTGCTTTACTGCAGTGACAGAAACTCGAGTTCTGTTCTAAGAAGCTACCAGAGCGCCCATCTCTGGTCTCCCAGCACTGTGGAACTGTCTGGGGCCCGGGCCTGGGCCTTGGTTCTCTTCTCCATTAGCCTCATCCTTGGGCCCAGGTGCTGGCCTCCCCCAGCCCAGGGAGCAGGAGCCTGTACTGGATGAGTCTCCCCAGCCTGTCATGGTCCTTCTCTGGGCCCGTCCCTGAGGCCAGAGGTGGGGAGAGTGATGATTCAGCCTGGGGTCCACCTTGGGAGGCAGGAGGGAGCCAGTAGACCACACAGGGACGGGTTCTGAAAGGGGAGGTGCTGCTCCCAATGCCAGTGGGCACAGAGGCCACATGTTCCTGCCTGTGACCAGCCCCCATGCTTGGAGGGGAGAGACAGGTACAGTAACCCCCCAGGGCCCCAGCAGCTCAAGGCATCTTCAGGGTGTGTGCCGGAGACAGGGAAGGCAGGATGTGAGAGGTGTGGCCCAGCTGGCCAGTGGTAGAGGCAGTGGGGATTTGGAGGCAGCACAGGATGTAGCAGGGGTCGGGGGGTGGAGGAGCATGGCGGCCAGGATTGGGGGAGCAAAGGCCCCCTCCACCCTGGGCTGGGCACTGTTGTAGAGTTGGAGGGTGTGATGGGGGGCAGGCTGCTCTATTTCTTCACCTGGCAGCTTCCTGCCTACCTGAAGCAGGTATGGTGCTCCAGGACCCAACAGGGCCAGAGACTTGCCCTGGGTCATTTAGCCACCCCAGCCCAAAGCCAGCAGGGCCAGCCAATGGGCGCTGTGTCCCACCCCTCACCCCAACTCAGACTGGGCTCCCCTAGGCGGGGCGGGGTGAAGCACTCTGCTCGCAGTCTGCAGAGGCAGGCCCGCCCTGGGCTCTCTTAGTTGTTCTCTACATCTGTCATCCTGGTCCTTCCCCCTGGGACACCCTCACAGCTCAGACTCAGGAGTCACATCTATGAAGCCGCCTATCTCTCCTGTCTTTGGGACAGGGAGCTCGTGCTTCTGGGGTTTCACAGCTCTGGGGCCCCTTGTCACACTGACCACACAGCTCATGTAGAGAGGGCTTACCCAGTGCCAAGCACGCTGTTTCTTTTTCTTTCTTTTTGAGATGGAGTCTCATTCTATCACCCAGGCTGGAGTGCAGTGGCATACACTCAGCTCACTGCAACCTCTGCCTCCTGGGTTCAAGCAATTCCCCTGCCTCAGCCTCCAGAGTAGCTGGGATTACAGGCACCCACCACCACGCCCAACTAATTTATTTTGTATTTTTAGTAGAGATGGGGTTTACTATGTTGTTCAGGCTGGTCTTGAACTCCTGACCTTGTGATCTACCTGCATTGGCCTGCCAAAGTGCTGGGATTACACTTTGTTATTAAATATTGCAACACTTTGTTATTATTAAAAATTGTAATAATTTAAAAATGTAATAATTCAAAATTATCACAAAAATTTGTAATAATTTTTGTATTGTTAGTAGAGACTGGGTTTCACCATATTGGCCAGACTGGTCTCCACCTCCTGACCCCGTAATCTGCCCACCTCGGCCTCCCAAAATTCTAGGATTACAGGCGTGAACCACCACACCCAGCCTATTTTTCTCTTTAAAACAAGGTAGGTGTCCGGGTGTAGTGGCTCACGCCTATAATCCAAGCACTTTGGAGGCCAAGGTGGGCTGATCACTTGAGGTTGGGAGTTCAAGACCAGCCTGACCAATATGGTGAAACCCCGTCTTATTTATTTATTTTAATTAATTAATTAATTAATTAGTTTTTAAAAACAAGGTAGGCTGGGTGCAGTGGCTCATGCCTGTAAATCCTGCACTTTGGGAGGCTGAGGTGGGTGGATCACCTAAGGTCAGGAGTTTGAGACCAGTCTGGCCAATATGGTGAAACCCTGTCTCTACTAAAAAATACAAAAAATTAGCTGTGCATGGTGGCAGGCACCTTTAACCCCAGCTACTCAGGAGGTTGAGGGAGGAGAATCTCTTGGACCCAGAAGGCAGAGGTTACAGTAAGCTGAGGTCGCACCATTGTACTCCGTCTGGGTGACAAGAGCAAAACTCCGTCTGGAAGAAAAGAAAGAAAGACAAGGTTGTCTCTCTGTTACCCAGGCTGGAGGGCAGCAGTGAGATCACAGTGGTGACGTCGCTGCATTTGACCTCAGGCAGCGCTCCTGCCTCAGCCTCCCAAGTAGCTGGGACTGTAGGTGCATACCACCATGCCCTGCTGATTTTTAAATTTTTGTGTAGAGATGGGGTCTCTCTCTGTTGCCCAGGCTGGTCTTGAACTTCTGGGCTCAAATGATCCTTCTGCCTTGGCCTCCCAAAGTGTTGGCATTATGGTTATGAGCCACCATGCCTGGCCTCAAGAGCTCTTTAAGGCTGGGCTCTTGGAATATCCATGCCCACTCTCTGAGTCAAGGCCACTCTTGGAATCCCCTTTATCCTGGTGAGGTGTGGCGAGGCCTCTGAGGTCCTGAGTGGTGGCACGCAGATACACCACGCACACCCTCAGCCTGAGCACCAGAACTCAGACCTGCTCACCCATGTGTGCCTGCCCCAGCTCTCCCCGGGACTGGCAGAGAGGCCCCGGGAGGCTGCACACAGCGGCTGGGTCACAGCACGTGAGCAGGTCTCATCCGTGAGCCGAGGCGGCCCGGTGGGTGAGCCTGCACACACGGCTGTCTGTGTGAGCTCTGTTCTCTGCACCAGCCAGACCCTGGCCGGGGCCCACACAGGGTGGGCCGATGCTAGCCCAGCCTGTGATGGGGGCGGGACTGGCACTTGGAGCGTGACTGTCAAGAATGGGGATCTCATGGCCATTTCTGCAGCCCCAATCCCGTTCTGCCCTTGGTCTCTCGGCTCCTCTGAGGAACCTCTAGAGGAAGCCCACGGTGGGCAGATGGGCAGGCGCCCACAGCAGCCTCAGCCAGAGGAAGTGGCCAGCTGGCCCCAGGCCTGTGTGCAGAGCGGTGTGGACAGTTTCTCGGGGCCCAGGAAGGAATCCTGAATGTGTCCTCCCACCCATTCGTACTAAACTCGAGCGGCGTGGGTGGGTAGCGTGATGCTCAGCACTCCGGTCCTCGGGGACTGCGCCAATGGTGGTTCTGGGCTGTAAGGCAGAAGCAGTGTCCAGCCCGTGGTCCACTCTCCTCCCTGCGGCCAGGTCCCCACTTCACTGTCCTGCCCCAAGGTGCCCCATGGCACTTTGGGAAGGGATCAGAAACACATTTCCTTCCCAGGCCCCTGTGATGCATAGGGAGTGGCAGATGTCCTGGGACCAGCAGCGTTTACCCAGGACACGCCCCTCTGGCTTTTGGCCAGGTTTGGGACAAATCTTGCCCTCTGTC
The DNA here is from genome assembly GCA_031835075.1 of Saguinus oedipus. Taxonomy (NCBI): domain Eukaryota; kingdom Metazoa; phylum Chordata; class Mammalia; order Primates; family Cebidae; genus Saguinus; species Saguinus oedipus. The sequence continues at coordinate 44,275,591 of CM063175.1, read as the reverse complement.
AGGCTACTGCAGCGAAGAGGTCCAGCCCCAGAATGGCCTGCAGCAGCTGCCCAGGCATGGACGGGCGCCCAGGAGGGCGGGGCTCACGTGGGAGGGGGCATTCAAGGCCACAGCTGCTTCCTGAGAGGGGCAGCCTTTTCGTGGCGCGGCCTTTGGTTGGGAGGTGGTGGGCAGGGAGGGCCTGTTTTCTTGAGACACAAGGGTTCATTGCAGCAGAGGTTCCATAGGTGAGGGTCTACCCTGGAGATGAAAACGAGGTGGTTTCCCGTGCACTTGTGTCAGACAGGGGCCAATGGAGAAAGGTCCCCGGCGGACACAAGTGCATGGGAAACCACCTCGTTTTCATCTCCATGACACTCATGTCATTGATGGGGGGACCAATTCATGTTCTGCAAACACCTAATTGTGTCAGGCAGCATGGGAGCACTGTAGCCTGGCAATTAGGGTGCAGGCTTGGAGGCTTGCAGACGTAGGTGCCCGCTGCAGCCTCATTACTCTCATTACTCGTGTGACCTTGGGCAAATCTCTCTACCCTCCAAGCCTCAGTTTTCTCATCTGCAAAATGGGGACAATGAAAAGCTGGGTGCAGTGGTTCACACCTCTAATCCCAGCACTTTGAGAAGCCGAGTAGGGCAGATCACGAGGTCAGGAGTTTGAGACCAGCCTGGCCAATATAGTGAAACCTCGTCTCTACCAAAAATACAAAAATTAGCCGGGCATGGTGCCACATGCCTGTAGTCCCAGCTACTTGGGAGGCTGAAGCAGGAGAATCGCTTGAACCTGGGAGGTGGAGGTTGCAGTGAGCTGAGATTGCCCCACTGCACTCCAACTTGGACAAAAGAATGAGACTTTGTCTCAAAAAAAAGGGAGGACAATGATCATTCCTCTGCCCAGAGTTAGACAGTGAAACCAGACCGTCATAGAGTTCCCAGCAGGTACTTGGCAAGTGAGAGCTGTGGTTATGATTGGTGGTTCCTGGAGCCATCTGATGGGAAGACAGGTCAGTGTTGGTTCAAAGGCCCAAGACAGTGGGAGTCCAGCAGGGAGACGTTCACCTAAAACTGGGATGTGTGGCCAGAGGGAGGCCTTCCTGAAGGCAGCAGCCTTCAACTTGGGCCTTGAAGAATGGGCAGGACGGCAGCTGACAGCGATGGGAGGATGCTGGGAGAGGGCAAAGGAATAGAAGCAAGAAGGGCTGAGCTGGGGTCCGAGGCGCAGTTGTGTCCAGTGAGCAGCAGAGTGAGGGCCTGGGGGGGCAGGACAGGGAGTGGTGGGGACTGTGGAGCTGGAAGCATTTGTGCTGATCTGAGGCAGACACAACTCGGGAGCTGGAGCCGTCCAGAACATGGGTCCAGAGCTGCCAGGCTCCTCTGGTTTGTCAAGAGAAGCCAGAAATATGGATTTTTATGTGAAATCTCCTGACTTTCCAAAGTTGGCAACCAATTTAAATTCTTTCGAAACTCTGTGCTCAGCCAAACAAAACATGTCTGCCGGCTGTTCTGCCCACGCCCCGAGGGCTGATTCTGGTAGAGATCATGTTCAGGACAAAGCTGAAGTGGCCTCCTGCAACTGAGACAGGGTAGGGGGAGAACTGGCCAGTGGGCTCCTCTGCCTGGCCAAGGGCCCCGGCTCTCCCGGGCATGGTGGGAACGGGGCAGCCAGGAGGGCAGCTGGGCTGCTGCAGACCAGGAGAGGCAGTGTCTGGCAGGCAGCGGGGAGAGTTCAGGGTTCCAGGTCTGCCTAGGGACAGGGCAAGTTTGGGGTTCCAGGTCCGCCTAGGAACAGGGCAAGTGTGGGGTTCCAGGTCCGCCTTGAGGCGGGAGTTCACAGTTCCAGGTCTGCCTAGGGACAGGGTGAGTTTGGGGTTCCAGGTCCGCCTAGGGACAGGGCAAGTTTGGGGTTCCAGGTCCGCCTAGGGACAGGGCAAGTTTGGGGTTCCAGGTCCGCCTCGAGGTGGGAGTTCACAGTTCCAGGTCTGGCTAGGGACAGGGTGAGTTTGGGGTTCCAGGTCCGCCTAGGGACAGGGCAAGTTTGGGGTTCCAGGTCCGCCTAGGGACAGGGCAAGTTTGGGGTTCCAGGTCCGCCTCGAGGTGGGAGTTCACAGTTCCAGGTCTGGCTAGGGACAGGGTGAGTTTGGGGTTCCAGGTCCACCTAGGGACAGGGCAAGTTTGGGGTTCCAGGTCCGCCTAGGGACAGGGCAACTTTGGGGTTCCAGGTCCGCCTTGAGGCGGGAGTTCACAGTTCCAGGTCTGGCTAGGGATGGGGGAGTTCAGGGTTCCAGGTGTGCCTGAAGGGGGGAATTAATGGTTTCAGGTCTGCCTAGGGGAGGGGGACTTTAAGATTCCAGGTCTGCCTGGAGTGGGAGGTTCAGGGTTCCAGGTCTGCTTAGGGAACGGGGGAGTTCAGGGTTTCAGGTCTGCCTGGAGGGGGAGGTTTAGGGTTCCAGGTCTGCCTAGGGTTGGGCTGAGGTGGAGGAGCAGACACTGCTCAGCCTGTTCCACATAAGAGGGCAGGGCTACAGAGAGGCAGGGGTCCCGAGGGAAGCCAAGGGCAGGCAGTGGAGGCAGCCCCCTGGAGCTGTCCACTGTCACGAAGCCACCTTCTCCTGCCCTCTCTGCTCTGGGGCGATCTCCGCTGAGTGGCTGCTCCCCTGCTCCTGCTCCCCAACAATCTTGGGGCATTATACCCATTTGGACCAACTCTCAGTGGACTCAAGGCTCCAGGACCCACTAAAAGTCCTGCCTACGGGCTCCTGTCGGGAAGGGTGCTCCTGTCAGAACCGTTTTCTTCCCAGGCCTGCCTCAATCATAGTCTCAGGAAAGCAAATCTGATTGGCTGAGCTAGGCTACGTAGATGGCCCGACAAATATAATCTCAGCACTTTAGGAGGCCAAGGCAGGAGGATTCCTTGAGGCCAGGAGTTTGAGACCAGCCTGGGCAACATACTGAGACTCCCCCCCCCACCATTGCTATAAAAAAAAATTAAAAAGTTAGCCAGGTATGGTGGCGCGCCCCTGTGGTCCCAGCTACTCTGTAGGCTGAAGTGGGAGGATCACTTGAGCCCAGGAGGTGGAGGCTGCAGTGAGCCATGATCACAACACTGCACTCCAGCTGGGGTGATAGAGCAAGACCCTGTCTCAAAAAAGAAATTTTAAATTAAATTAAGTTAAACCCAACTATGTCCAAGGTATGATATCACCTGATTCAATCTGTCCTCCTTACCAGCCACCCTTTCTTCAAAGGCTGTAGGTGGGGCAGATGACCTGCAAGAGAGCTCATGACAGGCATATGGTGGGGACTGCTTGTCCTGAACCCCACCCCCAAGCCCCACAGGCCCCTCTCTGGGCCCTGAGAGCCACCAAGGTCTTCGTATCTGCAGTCTCCAGGAGAGAAGAGCTCACCTCTGCAATGCAGGAAGTGGCAGCTTTGGAGCAGGGCACAGCGGGAGCCACCTCCTGGGGGCAGGGTGAGCACCTGAAGCCTGCTGAGACCAGGGGTCAGAGGCCAGAGAGTTCAGGCAGGTACATCCCAGTGCTAGGAAGTCCCAGGCCAAGGACAAGGATTCCAGAACCCAAGTTGCATGGCAGCCACAGGGTAGTCAGGCCCGATGGTGGCTGTGACCTTTGCGGTCATGGTGGCATCTAGGGAGCTGGTGAGGCAGACCCAGTGGCAGAAGATGTGGCCTGGAGCCTTCAGAATGTGGGGCTATAATCCAGAGGCCCTGGGGCAAAGGGTGTGAGAATCTGACCCCAGGCCCAGAGTTTTGAGAACATAGGGGCCTGGAAACTTTCGGGCAGACAGCAGATGTCCTGCTCAGCTGGAGAAGCACCAGGCTGGGTGCATGGGAAACTCCCTCAAAGCTGGCTGAGGGCTCCAGGTCCCCGTGGAAATGCAGAAGGCAGAAGAGGGCCTGCTGGAATCATCGCAGACAAGAGCCCCGGACCCCACTCCACCCTCAAGTCAGCTTTCTCCCGGCAGGCAGGGACCTCGCCAGTCCTCACAGGGCCATATCCTCCCTCAGCTGCCTCTGCCTCTAGCTAGAGGCAGGACAGGCATCCTGGTCCTGGATGGCTGAGAGCAGAGACTCCGAGAAGGGAATGAGCACTGTGTGGGGTGGGGCGGGGCCGGCCTGAGGGTACTGAGAGTTCCTGTAAGCAGTGTAGTGAGGAGACCCAGGGCCCCTGGCAGCTGCTTCCTGCTCCGCCTGGAAGCCCTGGGACTCCTGTGGCAGCTCCTCCTCAAGAGCCCCCTCCCCAGGGCCATGCAGATGTGCTACCCCCCAAAGAGCCACCCTGCCCACCAGGGTCCCTGTGAGCTCCCCAAGGCTTGTCAGGGTCACCAATGGGTCCCCAGCACCCGGCTTAGAGCTTGGCTCATGGGGGCCCTCAGGGGATCCTCAGCGTGTTTGCTGAATGAATCCGGAGAGCTCAGGAGACCTGGGACCTACCCTGTGTCCCTGTGCCAGGAGTCCTTGGGGCAGGGACCAGTTTCTGGTCACCTGTGGTCCCAGAGCCCAGCCCATGTAAGGAGTACATGCAGGAGGGCTCCAGCTGAGACGCCTTCTGGCGAACGGGTCAGGGAAGCCCTCCCTTAGCCTTTGGGAGAGTGACCCTGCCCCGCTGGAAGCCGCATCTTTTTATTTTTTTGAGACAGCCAGGTTGGAGTGCAGTGGCCTGATCTCGGCTCACTGCAACCTCTGCCTCCCGGGATCAAGCAATTCTCTTGCCTTAACCTCCCAAGTAGCTGGGACTACACCACCATGTCCAGCTAATTTTTGTATTTTTAGTAGAGATGAGGTTTCACCATGTTGTCAAGGATGGTCTTGAACTCCTGACCTCGTGATCTGCCGGCCTCGGCTTCCCAAAGTGCTGGGATTACAGGCGTGAGCCACCGCACCCGGCCAGAAGCTGCATGTTCTGTACCCGGGTCCCTCCTGGCGCCAGTGTGCAGGGTGGGCTGGGGGTCCAGAGACAGCATCAGGAGCACTGAGTCCCGTGGACTCTTGGCCACCTCTCCTAGGCTGTTTCTGTAGTGCAGAGGGCTTGGTATCGCCTAATTACATTTACATAAAGTACAGGACAGGGTAAACAAATCGATGTGTTGGAAGTCAGGGCGGCGGTGCCCTTGGGGGTGCCGGTTGGCACGAGGGAGGTTAGGGGGGCTGGGTGGGGAGCTCTGCGGTCTGGGCGCAGGTTATTTCGTGAAAGTTTCCTGAAAATGTATTGAGCTGTGCTCACAGGACAGGTGCACTTCTCTGTCTGCGTTTGGACTTCAATAAAAATTCTTTTTTTTGAGACGGAGTCTCGCTCTTGTTACCCAGGATGGAGTGCAATGGCGCGATCTCGGCTCACCGCAACCTCCGCCTCCTGGGTTCAGGCAATTCTCCTGCCTCAGCCTCCTGAGTAGCTGGGATTACAGGCATGCGCCACCGTGCCCAGCTAATTTTTTGTATTTTTAGTAGAGACGGGGTTTCACCATGTTGACCAGGATGGTCTCGATCTCTTGACCTCGTGATCCACCCGCCTTGGCCTCCCAAAGTGCTGGGATTACAGGCTTAAGCCACCGCGCCCGGCCGCTAATTTTTGTATTTTTAGTAGAGACGGGTTTCACCATGTTGACCAGGATGGTCTCGATCTCTTGACCTCGTGATCCACCCGCCTCGGCCTCCCAAAGTGCTGGGATTATAGGCGTGAGACACCGCGCCCGGCCCGGACTTCAATAAAGTTTAAAACTCTTGAACCAACGGAGGAGAAGCAGCAAGAGCAGTGGCAGGCGAGTCCCTCCGGTGACAGCCCCCACCCTGCGCGGGGCAGCCTCCGTGTTGCCATGGAAACTGACCTCGGAGACCGCGATTCTGGGCGGGGGTGGGGGCTTCGCGGGGGTCCCCGGCTGCATTCCTGGGGACCGGCACCCTCCGCGTGGATGGCACCCTCCAGGCAGCAGCCGTACTGGCTTCCTGAGCCGCCCCGGTGCCCGCCCTGCTGGAGGTGAAGGCCGCCTCCGGACCGCAGCGCGCAGGGGCCGGGGAGCCGGGACGGGAGGGGTGATACCGTCGGCGCCGAGGCCCGGCCGCGCTCCCGCCCCGCGTCCCCCGTCCCCGAGGCGGGGCCGCCGCGGCTCCTCCCCGCCCACCTGCCCCGCCCGCCTCCCGCGCGAGGGTCCGGCAGCCGCGGCGCTGCGGCCTCCCAGTCCCCGTCGTCCCCAGCGCCCCGCCCGCCGCCCGCCCCCAGCGCGGCCCCGCGCCTGGTCCATGGGTGAGTGCGGGCGGGGGTCCTGGCGGGGGGGGTCCCGGCGGGAGCGCGGCGGGAGCGCGGCGGGGGTCTGGGGGTCGGGCCGGCTCCTAACCTCCTCCGAGAGGGCCTGCTCCAGGCAAGGGGGTGGGCGCCGACCGGGCTCCGGGCGGGTACCCAAACTCGGCCCCCAAATCGGGGCCTGCCTCGGCAGCACCCCGCTTCTCCCCGTCTCCCCCTGCCTCTCGCTGGCTGGGCCGCTCTACCCCCACCGCGGTGCACTCCAGCCCCCAGGAAGAGACAGATTGGAGGGGGCCAAATTCAGGGTAAAAGATGAGTCTCGGGGAACGGGGGTCGCCCCAGAACGTCGGGGGCTCCTCTGTCTCTAAAGGGAGCGATGCAGGGCGCAGGGTTAGCAGGAATCTGGGACCCTGGAGTCTTCTACCCCCAGCAGCCCTACCGAGACCCCTTGGGAAGTCTGGGGCCCCAAAAGGTCACTGAGCGCTCCTCCACTTATCTCCCAGACTAGAGGGAGGAGAGAGGGAGCAGCTTATTTCCAAAGATGTTTTCTCCCTGTGGAATCTGGATGATTTCCCTGGGGAACTGCAGGAGAAAAGGGCTCTGCAAACAGATTCCCGTGCAGATAAGTTGGCATTTAAGAGAGAAAGGGACGTTGACCTCCTTTGAAGGGAGGACTGAGGAGATTGCCCCACCCTCCTCTGGTCGGGAGGCCACTGGGGCCAGGGGGGAGCCTGGGTGCCCCGCTGACTGATGCTCTCTGCTCCTCCCCTGCAGATGACCAGAGCCCAGCGGAAGAGAAGGGACTTCGCTGTCAGAACCCCGCCTGCATGGACAAGGGGCGGGCAGCCAAGGTAGGGAGGCTGGACAGCCTGGGACACTTGGGGGTAGAGGGGCCAGGGCTCTAACTGCCCTCTCTATCCCAGCACCAGCTCTCCACAGATCCTGGCATGGGTGCGGCTGGCTGGGCCACAGTGTCCTCTGGGTTCAAGGGTAGGTGGGACCACAGTGTGTTTGGTTTAGGAGGCAGAGGGCCTCGCCCCGGCTCAGGAACAGTGGAGTCAGGGGACTTCTACAAGAACAGGGGTGTGGGGGTTCCCTAAAGTCCTTTGCTGCACTGTGTTCCTTACAACCATTCTGAGGTGACAGGAGCTGTAGCCCCATGTCACAGATGAGGAAGCTGAGGCTCAGCCAGGGGAAGTGGTCTCCCACGGTGCTGGTGTAGTGCCCAGCTGGCACCCTTCCTGTGGTACTCGGCCACTCTTCAGGCCTGGGCATGGGTCTGAGGTGCTTTGGCACATGGTGAGTGTGACCGTGGTCCTGGGGATGACAAAAGGAGGAGGGGGCCCTGGAGTGCCAGGGCTCGAGAGCTGGGAGTGGGGCAAAGTATAAATCAGGGAGAAAGGGAGCAGGAAGGAGGATAGCAGTACTGCCTGGGCGCTTCTGCCTGTGACGTGCTAGGCTCGGTGCCACCTGCTTTCTGTGCCATATGCACTGCTTGTGGCAGCTCTGCAGGGAAGGCATCATCACCCTGTTTTCCAGATGAAGATACCAAGGTTCAGAGAGGTCCAGTGATTTGGCCAAGGCTCCACAGCTCATGAGAGGTGGAGCCAGAGTTTGGAGCCAGGATTGGCCCCTCCCAGCAACCATTTACATGACAGTAGTAATAACTGCGCAGCTTAGTATCGGTCCAGGCACCGGGACTCATTGGTTCCTCCCTCTGGCTTCTGAGTTAGTCCTGTCCTCATTCCCACTTACAGATGGGGAAACTGAAGCTCAGAGAGGTGAAGTGGCTCGCTCAGGGACAGACTGCTAGGAAGTGGGAGAGCTGGGATTTGAACCCAGTACCCAGGTCTGCGTCATACCAGGGTCCGCTTTCCCTTCCACTGTGTCTCAGTGCTGCCAGCTGCAGGAAATGTAAAATGCCACCCCCTACCCCCCCACTCCCCTCCCCCACTCCACCCAGACACACACACACACACACTCATTCTGCACAGGACTGCAGTGAGGGAAAAGAACTGCTGTGGGGGCGGGGCGGGGAGGGGGCGGCCTCCAGTTGCCGTGGTCACCAGGCGGGGGGGTGATGTGATGTCAGATACAATCTGCTGGCACGGATGGTGCCTGGCATTGGGCTCTGGCGTTGGCTGGTTGCCTCTTTCCCAGATGGGGGCTCCTGGCAACAAATTGGCCTCAGCTCCCCACAATATGCATCCTGCCAGAGGCCTGCAGAGCCCCGAGGCTTTTGCCTGACCTGCAGGGTGGCTGGGGCACCAAGGCATACCATTCCAGCCCCTCCTCTGGACAGCTGCTCCCAGGGCAGGCCCCCAAGCTGCTCAGGCAGGGGCAGGGGTGGGAGGGTCCAGCCTTCGTAGAGGTGAGTCCTGGGAGAAGAAAGCTGGTCTCAGAGTGGGTGTGGTCCCTCTACAGCCTCCAGACCAAGCCTCCAGCCCTGGCCTGCCTGTAACTCAGCACAGCTGACATTAGTATCAGCTGATGAGGGTCACCCAGCCTGCACTGGGAGAGTCTGGGCCCTGTCACCACTAGGATGCCGTTTCAGACAAATGGCACAAACTCATTGTAGAGGCAAAAATGCCTGAATGATCAGAGGCAGAGAGGACCAGTCAGAGAGGGCATCCTGGAGGAGGGGGCCTTTAATGGATGTGAAAACATGGATAGGCAGAACAGAGGCAAGGGAGAAGCTGTGCGACCCTGGGGAAGTCACTGCACTTCTCTGAGCCCCAGGTTCCTCATCTGGAAAATAATCCTGCAGTGAGGATGAAGAGAGGCCCATATATAAGGTGCTTAGCATAGAGCCCAGCACAGCGTAGGTGTGCAGGGTGTCCTGGGAGTGGGGGTAACAAAGACACCTCTAGACCTTGGGTGTGGCCTCCATACCTGCCCTGGGATCTAAGGCCTCTCCAGGCTCCATCCCAGCCACAGCTTCTTGCACACAGATGGAGCTGAGAGTGTGGGGAGATCGAGGCGGGGTGATGGTATTGCGGGTTCCCCCGCCCTCCTTCAAGGTGGCCACGGGACAGTGTGTGAACCCCCAGCTCCCTGCTGGGCTCCACTGGACACTCTGCTCCAGGTCTAGTCAGGGCACCTGAGGTCACAAGGAGGTGTGGAGGAGGACACTTGTGGCCCTGGGCCACAGAGGACACTGGGCCACCAGGTGAGGGTATTTATCATGGAGGAGGTAGTGATTCCAGCAGCCACCACTGATCAGCATGTGCTGTGCGCCAGGCCCTGCCTTAGCACCTGCCACAGGAACCTCATCTGGCCATCTCTCCCTCTGCATTAGGGGCTGCCCCATCTCTATTTCCTAGAGAGGACCCTGCAGATTGGCGAGGTAAAATTATCTGGCAAGCAAGGCAAGACCAGGACTCTCACACCAGGCCTGCCTGTCCTCAGAGCCTCCCATTTCTACAGAGCTCTCAGGAGGAAAGCTGTGAATTTTTCTGCACAGCTCCCAAGGGCCTTGACAGGGAGGTGGCGTTCCGCACAGTACAGGCAAGTTTCCAGCAGCTTGAGCTATCCCCGAAGTAGAGGTAGTGAGCACCCCACCACTACACATATGCAAGCAGAGACAGAAGGGGAAGCCTAGAGGGGAATCACAGTGTGGAGCAGAGGTTGGACGGGAGGATCTCAGAGTTCCCTTGCAGCTTAACAATGGCCTGCGAGGTGGCAGAGATGAGTCAGGGTGTGCGTGTGTGGAGGGAGTGGTGAGATGAAGGCCAGGGAGAGGAAGGGGTGGATCTGAGGTCCCCATGGAGAAGGAACAGGCAGGATGTGAATAACGGGAGAGGGAATCACCTATTCTCCTGGGCAATGCTTTGGGGGTGAACAGCGCAGAGCAGGATCCTGGGAAATGGCCAGCCAGGTTTGGGCCATCTCTGGAGGTGACTGGTCCCTGGAGAGAGGTGGTGGGGCTGTCGGCAGCCGAAGAAAGGGGCAGGGCCAGGGAAACAATGCAAGGGGACTCCTGGGTTTTGGCTAAGTAATTTTGGGGAGCAGGTGAAGACATGGGGCCCCTGGCCCAGCCAGGAGCTGCCCTAGGATCGGCCTGGCCCCAGGGGTGGGGTGGGGCGGTCTGGAAGTTTGGGCCTGGGAAGGGGTGGGGGAAGGTGGTGTAGAAAGCTTGAAAGTTCCGAACAGCTGGTGGACCTGAACCCCGCCTTCTCGAGTGGGCCCCTGTACCCATACCCTTCCCAGTCCTGAGCCCAGAGTTATTCTAAACTCCCGCTGCTGGGAGAGGGAAACTGGGAACCACTAAATGGCGGAATGGCACCCTTTTTCGGCCATGGCACCTGGGCCAGAAATAAAAAGGTGGGGGGCATAGAAAAGCGGGCTGTTTCTGGGGCACCGCGGAGGCCACAGATCCGAATCCAGCTTTTTATAATGGAGCGGAAGCGAGCCTGGCTCCAGGCGATTCCGGGGCGGGCTCGGCCTGCGGGTCCCTTTGCCTGGTCCCCTTGGGCTATTCTGTCGCGGGGAGGCTTCCTGTCGCGGGCCCTAGTCTCCCCCCACCCCTCTTCCGGGATGGGCGACCCCCGTCTTCAAGCCCAGGTTAATGACCAGGGACTTTGAACTTTTTGGAGATCTGCAAAGGGTTGGCCCCCCGGGGACAGCGACGGCCCCCCACCCGCTCCCCTGAACCCGGATCCTGGATTACCCCAAGCAACCGCCCGGCCTCCAGTCACCTCCCTTGGTCCAGCGCAGGGCCCTTCCTCGGACCCCTCCTCTCCCCCGTCCCAGCCGGGCGGCGCCGTTGGTACATCCCGGCCCGTCCAGGTGGTAGCGCCCGCGCGGCTACCGTAATTCCCGTACGTACCGCACCCCAGTCGGCTCGGAGTCGACTGAGCCGGTCCCGCGGCTCCCGTCCCCCTCTCCCCGCGCGCCCCATGAGGCTTTGGCAGTCTTGGCCTGAGCCCCAGACACAGGGGAGGAGACCCTGGTCCTGTTCCTAGGTGAGTCGCTGGGGAAGTGGGATCTGTGCTCCGGACGCGGGGTGGGTCTGGGCACCAGGACCCCCCTAAACCGGGTCCCACGTAGTACCAGGCCTGTGAGTGGGTGCGGGGTCCTCACCAGCTATATCTCCGTTTACTTGAAGGTGGAATGGGTTCAAGCGCCCGCCCCCGTCCCCGCCCCAGTGTTTCTAGTGTGGGGCGGCTCGGAGATGCGGCAGTGAGGAGTCTATGAGACCCCGATCCCGGTATGAGGGGTGTTGGCGGGCAGGGGGATCCTGGAGGGACCCGGGCGCGCGGCCTGGCTGGGAGGCTCAGCCGACCCTGCCCCTTTGGTCAGTCCCGGAGTCGGTCCCAGACGGAAAAGCCCTCTCGAGGCCAGCAGGGGGCGCCAGAGGCTGCGCCTCGGGCAGTCTGCACGGCCCCAGGCACCCACTTGGGGGTCGGGGATGTGGGGGGCCCTTGAACTTGAGGAGGCCCTGGCCTGCCTTGGTGGAAGCCTGGGAAATGGAAGCCAAGGGGGCCTCTAGAGATTCCTTAATAACTCCTCAGGTTGAGGGAGCTCAGGGGTATTATACGATTCCCTTGCCCCTTGGCCAGGGTCCCCGAACATACTGGGACCTGGCAGCCATCTCCATATACTGAATTCTAGAGAAGGGCCAGTGCCCTCTCAGCACAGTTGGGATCGAGATTGAAGCCCAGTGGGGGAAGGAGAGGGGTACGTGGGCTCCAGACCAGGTCTTCTGAAGCCCAGGCAGGTGTCCTCTTCCCTCTCTCCCTACCAAGGAGCCTTCTAAGACACATGCTGGGGTCTGGGGCTGGGAACTGCAGGGCCCGGCAGGAGGGGATGTTCACAGACTGCAGCCCTGCCCTCTCTCTCTAGCTCTGGGTCCCAGCCTTGGGTATCCCAGCCAGGACCGCTCTCTGGGGGGGAAGGGGCCTTCCTGGCTTCTAGGACCTGTATGGCGGGCCTGGCCTGGAGAGAGGTGTTCTGTGCCCCTGCCATCTGCCCAGCACAGGGCAGGACCTTAGGTCAGGGGAGCCTCAGAACCCAAAAGGTGATGGGTGAGGCCCGAGCCTAGGGGAAAGAAGGGTGGGTGGGCCGGGTGGAGCTTAGAGAACCTCCTGGCAGAGCTGCCCCGCCCTTGCTGGCCTGCCTATGCATGCAGCCTCCACCCCGGATTTCCAGGGTGTCAGGTGGGGCCTTGCGACTAGCAGGCTCCCAGGGAGCTTAGCCCTGGGGGGAACCCCTGGCAAGGACATCCTCCAGCCAGAGAGCCCGGACTCCTGGTTCCAGGCCCTTCTGCTGTCTGCAGAGCCTGGAACTTGCCCCAGACCAGTGTCCTCTCCTGGAGAGGGAGGTCCCTCTCTCACCCAGACCAGGCTGGAGCCCCAGCTCGTTGTGGGGCAGGGATACCCCGGGGACCCCTTGGTTTCCCTTCTGCTTTTCTGGGACTGGGGGAGGTGGTACTGAGGGAGAACAGCCGGGTGGGGGGCTCCTGCCTGGGAGTCTCCATTATTCATCCGCCTCCGCATCTGGTTTCTGGGTATCAGTTTCAACAAGCCGGCCCTGACTCACAAGCCTGGAGCTGGGGCTGGACTGGGGAGGGGCCCCCTCCCCAGGGAGTCTGGGGCCAGGACTTCTTGGTCCTGCCCCTGAGCTGTTCCAGCTCCCTGCTGTGGAGAGGAGGTGGGAACTCAGGAGCCTGCCCGAGCCCAACCCCCTGCCCTGGTACAGGGGTTGGCAGCTCCTTTCTGATCCACCCTCTTGCCCCTAAGGAGCAGTCCCCAACCCTGGCCGAGTACCCAGGCAGCAGCCTCACTCAGGAATGGCCAGGGCCCAGGCACTCAGGTGACCTCTGGTGATCTGGCCTGACCCAGCTGGCGGTCTCCACCTGATGCAATCTGGCTACCCCACACCAGTGGGCTCCCCACAAGCTGGCTTTGGAATCTGCCATGTCTTAAGGAAGGCAGTCTCCAAGGCCCTGTTGCCCCAACCAATGTTCACTGTCTTCAGGTCCCACCCCTGCCCTGGGCCTGAGACACCCGTTTCCCCACGTCGCAGCTGGTGACTTTGGGCAAGTCGGTTGACACAGATTGATATTCATCTGTTCAATGGGGGTAGTAACAGCATCTCCTCCGAAGAATCTTTGAGAAGAGTGAATGGGATTCACTGTCCAGAACTCCTGGGACAGGCGAGGCACTTGGGAATGCTCAGCGAAATGCAGTTATCTGCCTCTGGGGCAGCACGGGGTGGAGGTCTGGGGCAAGGCCACCCAATTTGAAGTTGGAACTCACCTGCCCAGGGCCAGCAGGCCCAAGGTCATGGATGCTAGGAAGAGGAAGAGACCTTTGGTCTGGCAGTGGGGAAGGCTCTGTGGACCGTTGGCCACAGGAGGGGATATCCTGGCCAAGCCCTTTCCTGTCCCCGTGTCCTTCTGTGGCATGAAGGCCCTTCTTCTGCCTTCATCCATCCGTTCGCTGATCTCATCTCTACCAAGCACACCTACTGTGCACCAGGACTGTTGCCACCTGGCGGTGGTCACCCGGCCTAGAGCGGCAGGGACCTGGGCTGCTCTGCCAGGTGGGCCACCAGGGTTACCTAAGTGCCGAGGACACAGTGAGATCCAGATGGCCAAGGCCCTGGCCTCTGGAGAGGATAGTCTAGTAGGGAAGAATGATAATAAAAAACAAATAGTAAGAAATGCTGAGAAGGAAATGATTTAAAGGAAGTGACGGTGGGAGGGTAAGGGTGGTTTATTCTGAAGTAGGAAAGGACACCTTGGAGGTAACATTTAAGTTGGGGCCTGGTGCCAGCTGTTTGAAGATGGGGGTATGTGGAATTCCAGACAGAAGATAGAGAGGTGAAGGCCCTGAGCTTGGTGAGCTGTAGGGAAAGAAGGCAGACTGGCAGGTCTGTGCCGACCAGCTGGGAATTGAGGCGGGAGCCAGGCCATGGTGGGATTTTATTCTAAGCAAGATGGGAAGGTTTAGTTTTCAAAACTCTTGTCTGTTGGCCGGGCATGGTGGCTCATGCCTATAACCTCAGCACTTTGGGAGGCCAAGGTGGGTGGATCGATTGAGATCAGGAGTTTGTGGCCAGCCTGGCTACCATGGTGAAACCCCGTCTCTACTAAAATACAAACATTAGCTGGGCATGGAGGTGGGTGCCTGTAATCCCAGCTACTCAGGCGGCTGAGAATCGCTTGAACCTGGGAGGTGGAGGTTGCGGTGAGCCAGGATCACGCTTCTATACTCCAGCAAGATTCTGTCTCAAAAAAAAAACCAACTCTGAGTCGGGCATGGTGGCTCATGCCTGTAATCCCAGCACTTTGGGAGGCCGTGGTGTGCAGATCACCTGAGGTCAGGAGTTCAAGACCAGCCTGATCAACATGGAGAAACCCCGTCTCTACTAAAAATACAAAATTAGCCAGGCATGGTGGCATACGCCTGTAATCCCAGCTACTCGGGAGGCTGAGGCAGGAGAATCACTTGAACCTGGGAGGTGTGGAGGTTGTGGAGAGCTGAGATTGCGACATTGCACTCTAGCTGGGCAACAAGAAAGAAAGAAAAAAAAAAAAACCTCTGCCCTCTGCCTGTGGTGTAGACAATGGGTGACGGACTTTGGGAGTGGAGACAGCCCTGGGAGTCTCCCAGCCTCTGATAAACGGCCGCTGCCCTCCCAAAGCCATCTCATAGACCCTCTGTCTCCATGGAACCAGGCGGAGGAGGTGCTGTTAGGGATGGGTGGGCTGATGACAGACAGCGTGGCCACCCCACCTCCATGGGTGCTGAGGAGTGTCCCAAGGAGGCCATTCCAGAATCCCAGAGCTAGTCTGGGTTTCAGTCTTGCCCATGGACTTATGTCTCTTTTCTTTTCTTTTTTTTTTTTTTTTTTGAGACAGAGTCTCACTTTGTTGCCAGGCGCCAGGCTGGAGTGCAGTGGCACAATCTCGGCTCACTGCAACCTCCGCCTCCTGGGTTCAAGCAATTCTCCCGCCTCAGCCTCCCGAGCAGCTGGGACTACAGGCGTGCACCACCATGCCCAGCTAATTTTTTGTATTTTTAGTAGAGATGGGGTTTCACCATGTTGACCAGGATGGTCTCAATCTCTCGACCTCGTGATCCGCCCGCCTCGGCCTCTCAAAGTGCTGGGATTACAGGCTTGAGCCACCGCGCCCGGCCTCTTTTTTTTTTTCCAACTTGTTGTTATCACAGTAAGTCACTACCAGCAGAGGACTTATGTCTCTTTATGTCACTTTATCCCCCACCCCGTGAATGGGGATAATAGTGCCTGCCCTGCCTTCCTGGGAATCAGTGTAAAAGTGCTTTGACAGCCACGTTGTGGTGATCCCAGCACTAAAGTCTGGGGTGGGGGGTGGGGGTGTGGTTTGCATCCTCTCTGGCTGTGCCGAGTGCCCCCTAGCGGTGGGGACCCAGCCTAGAGCCACAGGGACCTGGGCTGCTGTGCCACGTGGGTTCCAGGGTTTCCTGATGCCTACACCTCACCCAGCTCCCTGGGACTGCCCGGGACAGCCTCTCAGAGCAGCCCTCCTTCTGCCCACGGCCCTTTACAGAAGCCACCGGCCCTTAGCTCTTGGCCTCTGCCATACCTGGGCAGTGGGCAGTAAGGGGGGTGTCCCTGGGGCTCAGGCTCTCAGGTTAGGGTCTCCAAGATGATGGAGGGACTGAGATGAGTGCCAGTTGTGAGGCTGGGGTGTGTGTGTGACTGGAGTAGAGAGGGGTGTCCCCAGGGCTCGATAGAGAGCTAGGGCATAGGACCCCGAGGGAAACGTGTCCCGTCCTGGCCTCCCTCTTCTTGTGCCTGTATTCTAAAAGCTCCCTCGCTGGGAGGAAGAAGGGGTCCCCTGAGCTGAACCTCTGATGCGGGGGTGGGGGTCTCCAGGAGGAAGGGAGGAGGGAAGGTGCCCTCCTGGCTGGGAGGAACCCTTGGTGTTGGCGCTGGGGTGGAGACCACAACAGAGTGGGCACCCCCAGGTCTGGGGGCGTCGGGTGGCCCAGGGCAGGGGCTCTGCAGTCTCCATGTGAGGTGGGGGGTGTCACCAGCATCTTCCACCTCCAGCATTCAAGGAGCTCCCAGGGGAGGGAGCAAGTTCTGCGGGGCTCTCTGAGCTGGGCATTGGCACTGGTGTTGAGGAGGGAGTCAGAGCAGAGAGGGGCCCCGGGCCGTGCAGAGGCGCAGAGGTGGGGGTTCCCCGGGGCTGGGCAGAGGCGGGGAGGTGGGGGTCCTCCAGGGGCAGAGGCGGGGGCATGGGGGTCCCCGGGGCCGGACAGAGGTGAGGGTGTGGGGGTTCCCGGGCGGGGAGGTGGGATCCCCAGGGCTGGGCGGCGGGGGCCTGGGCGGGAGGGAGGTGTCCACCTTCCTGGGGGACTGGGAGCTGTTCCGGGCCCAGCCCTCCCTGGGGTCCCCGAGCTCGCCGGGGGCGGGCGCGGCCGCACAATGGCAGGAAGCGGGGCTCTGCGCTTTGTCCGGCGGGCGGCGCAGACTGCGGCTTCCTCCGGCCGCCATGGGGACGGGACCTGGTGTCTCCGGGCGCCTAGCGGCCTCCAGGCCAGGCCCGGGGCTGCCCTGCCGGGACTCGGAGACCTCCTGGGCCGGGGGTCGTGCCCGAGATGGTGAAGGCCAGGTATGGGGCCGGGACGGGGTGGGGATGGGGCAGCCGCCCAGCCCTGCGCGGGAGGCCGGGGCGGGGGTGCGTTTGAATGTGGGCCCCGTGACCACCCCCGCCCCGGGCTAAGGAGGCGGCCCCTGGCAGATGAGCCCCCTACCTGGGCAGCTGCACCCTGGGGAGGGGGACCTGGGACTCCGGGGTGTGTCCCCTCCGGCCAAGATGTCTCCGCCAACCCTTGGCCCTTTGTGTCTGGGGCCAGCTCCGGACGCACCTGTGGGTCCCAGGCCCTGAGTAGGGCCGCCCCCTCCCTTTCTTCCTCTGCCCTGGCCCTGCCCACAGCCTCCTTCTGCCCCCGAGGCCTCTGTTTCTCCTTCTGCCTCTGGCCCCAGCCTTTGTATGAGGGAGGGAGTCTGGCTCTCTGTCCCTATCCTCACAGGCAACTGTTCCCCAAAGGGCCTCCCCTCTGTTATTTGAGCTGCCTGGCCTTAGAGAGGGTGGGAGCTGGCTCTTCCCATGGGTGGGCTCTCTCCTCCCTTGGGGTGAGACCTGGACCCTGGTGTCCCTCCCACAGGACAGAGGCAGGACAGGGTGGGCAGGTAGCAGGGGAGGGCAGTTGGGTCTGAGAAAAGGGGCTGGAGTGTGGCTTCTCGAGGAGCCCATTAGGCTTTAGTGCTGGGGGAGTCCTGCCCCTGAAGGAGCTGGGGAGACTCTGGGGTTTGGGGGTGGGGCGTGAGGCCGGATGGGGAGCAGAAACCGCACGAGGGGCTCTGCCCATCCCACCTTCCCGGTTCAGCTCATGGTTCTCCCTGGGGGGTTTCTAGAACTTCATCTTCAACCAGGCCTGCTCGATAAAGTCGGGAGCCACCTGGTTCGGATCCTGGGCCTGAGCTTCACTGCACCCCCAGTGCCCCTGAGCCTGGAGGCTGCTGAGAGGAGGGAAGTGGGTGAGGTCAGGCAGGCCTGGGCACCAGCTCCCGCAGCAGCCGGAGGAGTCAAGCAGTCTCGGTGGCCACCCAGACCAGCACAGCAGGGAAACTGGTCTCCACAGTCTTCCTGGGGATCCTGGGTGCGGGGCATCATAGGGCTCAGTCCCTGTTTGTTGAATACTGACTCTTCTATAAGGAGTAAATCAGGGTATAAAATCTGCTGTCTGGGCCGGGCGTGGTGGCTCACTCCTATAATCCCAGCACTTTGGGAGGCCGAGGCAGGTGGATCACAGGGTCAAGAGATCGAGACCGTCCTGGTCAACAAGGTGAAACCCCATCTCTACTAAAAATACAAAAATTAGCTGGGCATGGTGGCGCGTGCCTGTAGTTCCAGCTACTCGGGAGGCTGAGGCAGGAGAATTGCTTGAACCCAGGAGGCAGAGGTTGCGGTGAGCCGAGATCGTGCCATTGCACTCCAGTCTGGGTAACAACAGCGAAACTCTGTCTCAAAAAAAAAAAAAAAATATGCTGTCTGTATATTGGATTGATTTAAATACCAGAATGTGGCACAAAATCAGACTTGGACCAGAAGGGTCTCAGAGACCCTCCCAGAACTCCTCCAACCTAGCATGTTTCCTGCCATGTCACCTCCTACCTGCGGTAAGGCCAGGGCTTGGGTCATAGGCAGGTCTGTGGCCCCAGCTGGCACCGGGAAATCTAAGAAGGCCCAGAAAGGACTGGAGCTGGAGCCTCTGCCAGGCTGGCTGGGCACAGAGGCCAGAGGGCTGCAGAGTCCGCAGATGGGGGTGGGGTCCTGGGACGAGGGACAAGGTGCAGCAGGCTCTTGCCTAGAACATTCTTGTGAGGGGACACCAGAAGCTTAGGCTCCCTGAAGCTGCAAAGCCTGGTGTTTCTCTCAGCAGTGCCCTGTGGGTTCAGGGTAAGGGTGTGGGTAGAGCACTGGCTGAAGAGAGCTTAGTGATTTTTGGAGTTTTTGTTTTGTTTTGTTTTGAAATGGAGTTTCGCTCTTGTTAGCCAGGCTGGAGAGCAGTGGCACAATCTTGGCTCACCGCAACCTCCACCTCCAGGGTTCAAGCGATTCTCCTGCCTCAGCCTCCCGAGTAGCTGGGATCACAGGCATGTGCCACCACACCCGGCTAATTTTGTATTTCTAGTAGAGCCAGGGCTTCTCCATGTTGGTCAGGCTGGTCTCCAACTCCCAACCTCAGGTGATCTGCCCGCCTCAGTCCCCCAAAGTGCTGGGATTACAGGCATGAGCCACTGCGCCCCACTGGTTTTTGTAGTTTTTTTCTTTTTCTTTTCTTTTTTTTTGAGACAGAGTCTCACTCTGTCGCCCAGGCTGGAGGGCAGTGGCACGATCTTGGCTCACTGTAACCTCTACCTCCCGGGTTCAAGAAATTCTTCTGCCTCAGCCTCCCAAGTAGCTGGGATTATAGGCACCTGCCACCATGCCTGGCTAATTTTTATATTTTTAGTAGAGACAAGGTTTCACCATTTGGCCAGGCTGCTGTCAAACCCCTGACCTCATGATCCACCCACCTCAGCTTCCCAAAGTGCTGAGATTACAGGCGTGGTGGCCCTGGTTTTTGTAGTTTTTAAAATTTTTTTGGAGACAGGTCTCACTCTGTCACCCAGGCTGGCACGCAGCAGTGTGATCCTGACTCACGGCAGCCTCAACCTCCTGGGCTCAAGCAGTCCTCCCACCTCTGCGTCCCAAGTAGCTGGGACTGCAAGAGAGCGCCACCACACCGGCTGAACCAGCGTCTCACTGTGTTGCCCAGGCTGGAGTTTTTTGCACTTTCTTTAACAGTAGATTAAGGCAGAAACCAGAAAGAGCTGCAGGGTTGAGGGATCAATCCCATCACCCCCACTTCCAGCCCAGACAGCACAGTTGAAGATCACTCCCGAAGGGCGTGGAAGCAGGGGCACCTGGCGCTCAAGGCTGCCTTCAGGAATCTGGGTCATCCTGTCCCCAGCCGCCTGCCCGGGGCCCAGCTCCATGCAGATCAGCCCCTCCCTGAGCATGCAGGTCTGTTTGGAGTGCCACCTGCCAACCGCCAGTCCTGTGCCCTGTTCCCTTTCCTGTCAGATGGAGACACAGAGGCACCCGAGAACCAACAGGGCTTGCATCAAACTGAGATGGATTCCCTCCTGTCCCTATAATCCCAGACGACCTGAGGCTGTCCTCTCCCCCAGCTTCTCTCTCCCAAGACACCCATGAGAGGTTGTGAATGTGGTTAAGATTTGGGATACAGGTTGGATGCCCTAGCTCACGTCTGTAATCCCAGCACTTTGGGAGGCCGAGGTGGGTGGATCACCTGAGGTCAGGAGTTCAGGACCAGCCTGACCAACACAGTGAAACCCATCTCTACTAAAAATCCAAAAATTAGCCAGGCATGGTGGCATGTGCCTGTAATCCCAGCTACTTGGAAGGCTGAGACAGGAGAATTTCTTGAACCCGGGAGGTGGAGGTTGCAGTGAGCCAAGATCTTGCCACTGGTCTCCAACCTGGGTGACAGAGCAAGACTCTGTCTCAGAAAAAAAAAAAAAAATCTGCTATCCAGAGCCCCACATACACTGGCTTCAAGTCCTAGCTCTACTGGCTGTGCGACCTTAGACAAGTCATTTCACCTTTCTGAGCCCTACTTTCCTCTTGTGTGAAATAGGGACAATAACAGCCCCTATCTTGTAGGATGAGAGTGAGTTGCACATGAAACGCCCCCACTGCGGCTCCAGACACATAATGATCACATTAAAAACGTACTCAGGGCCGGGCGCGGTGGCTCACGCCTATAATCCCAGCACTTTGGGAGGCAGAGGCGGTTGGATCATGAGGTCAAGAGATAAAGACCATCCTGGTCAACAAGGTGAAACCCCCGTCTCTACTAAAAATACAAAAATTAGCTGGGCATGGTGGCACACGCCTATAGTCCCAGCTACTCAGGAGGCTGAGGCAGGAGAATTGCTTGAACCCAGAAGGCAGAGGTTGCGGTAAGCTGAGATCGTGCCATTGCACTCCAGTCTGGGTAACAACAGCGAAACTCTGTCTCAAAAAAAAAAAAAAAAAAAAAAAAACTGCACTCAGACTCTTCCCAGTCTCCTCCTCTCTCCTGCCGTCTGTCACTTTCTCTGCTGTCCTCACCCTATCTCAGAAATCTGTCATTCGGCTTTCACCAGCCAGAAACTCTTCAGCGCCTCTCCCCTGCCTTAATTCATAAATTAAACGAGTATTTTTGGAGCAGCTGGGGCTGGAGGTCAGGTGCTGAATCGGAAAGAGTAGCATTTCTGTCCTTGCAGAAATGAGCAGGTGTGGAGGCAACAGGGTGGAATAATATGTGGCCTGGCAGGTGCTGGAAGGGCTGAGGACAGAAAGCGAGTGTGGAGGGTGAATTAGGAGGATGAGAAGGTGACCTGGAGGGGGAGCTGTGCAAGGAGGCAGGGAGCTGTGCGTTTCAGTATCTGGAAAAAAAGCGTCTCAGGCCAGGGATTGGCAGATGTCACAGCTCAGAGATGGGAGCAGCCCTGAAGGAGGAGGCCAGTGGGTGAGGGGAGTGAGCCAGCGTGGAAGAGCAGGACAGGAGGTCCCTGAACGAGGCGACCCTAACCCTAAAAAAAGTCAATGTCATGACAGATTGGAAACTGTTTACCCTTTTGGCTTTTATCCAGAGCGAGATGGGAACCCTTGGAGGGCTTGGAGTAGATACAGTGGGGCTCCTCTTTGAACTGGGCCCGCCCTAGCTACCCATGGAGAACATATTATGGGGGTGGGGGTAGCAGTGAGGCCAGTTTTGAGGTCACTGTTGTCACCCAGCCGAGAGGTGGCTGGGAAGTGGTAACGCTTATGAGCTTTGGCTGGGTTGAGGCCACAGGTACTAACGGTGGAACCAGCGGACGTTTTGGGCGTCAAGAGTGACCCCAGGCCGGGCACGGCGGCTCACACCGGTAATCCCAGCGCTAATTCCAGCACTTTGGGGAGCTGAGGTGGGCGGATCAGTTGAGCCCAGGAGTTCGAGACCAGCCTGGGCAACATGGCGAAACCCTGTCTCTACTCAAAATGAGCTGGCTGTGGTGATGTGTGCCTGTAGTCCCAGCTACTTGGGAGGTTGAGGCAGGAGAATCACTTGAACCCAGGAGGTGAAGGTTGCAGTGAGCCGAGATGGTGCCACTGCAGTCCAGACTGGGTGACAGAGACCCTGTCTCAAAAAAAAAAAAAGAAATCCCCTACCTTGCAGCCATCAGAGGAATCAAATCATTGATTTTAAAAATTGTCAATGTATGCTAAGGCCCTTGAGACCACAGGCTCACACCACCACGCCAGGCTAATTTTTTGTATTTTTAGTAGAGATGGGGTTTTGCCATGTTGGCCAGGCTGGTCTTGAACTCCTGACTTCAAGCAATTGAGTGAAATCACTGGGGAACAAAACATCTCAAAGTGCCACGCCACAGATTACTTATTAAGTACAGGGGGAAAAGGGACTGTACAAGGTGCAGAGGTCCCCAGAGGGGCCAGCAGTACAGGCGAATAGCAAGAACACACAGTCAGCTGTGCACCGTCCCCACCCGAATGCTCAGTTTAAAATTTTCTGAGGACCAGCAGACAGCACCACCTCAAGGAGCTCTGTGCCAGGCTGCTAGCTCGAAGTCTTCAAAAATGTCAGTGTCAGCCAGGCACAGTGGCTCATGCCTGTAATCCCAGCACTTTGGGAGGTCAAGGCAGGCAGATCGCTTGAGCCCAGGGGATCAAAACTAGCCTGGGCAACATAGTGAGACCCTGTCTCCAGTAAAAATAAAAAAATAGCTGGGCGTAGTGGCATGCGCTTAGTAGTCCCAGCTACTGAGGAGGCTGAGGCAGGAGGATGACTTGAGTCTGGCAGGTTGCGGTTGCGTGAGCCATGATCATGCCGCTGTACTCCAGCCTGGGCTACAAGTAAGACTGTCTTGAAGAAAAAAAAACGTCAGTGTTGTAAAATACCATAAAAAACAAGTAGGGAGTCTGGAGTACGGTGGCCTGGTCTCAGCTCACCGCAACCTCCGTCTTCTGGGTTCAAGCGATTCTCCTGCCACAGCCTCCCAAGTAGCTGGGACTATGGGAACGAACCACCACACCTGGCTCATTTTTTGTATTTTTAGTTGAGAAGGGGTTTTGCCACGTTGGCCAGGCTGGTCTTGAACTCCTGATCTCAAGCGATCTACCTGCCTCGGCTTCCCAAAGTCCTGGGATTATAGGCGTGAACCACACCTCACCCAGCTGGAATTCATTCTTCTTTTTTTTTTTTTGAGATGGAGTCTCGCTCTGTCACCCAGGCTGGAGTGCAGTGGCGAGGTCTCGGCTCACTGCAACCTCCACCTCCTGGGTTCAAGCGATTCTTCTGCTTCGGCCTCACGAGTAGATCGGACTACAGTTGTGCTCCACCATGCCCAGCTAATTTCCATATTTTTAGTAGAGATAAGGTTTCACCATATTGATCAGGCTGGTCTTGAACTCCTGACCTCATGATCCACCCGCCTCGGCCTCCCAAAGTGCTGAGATAACAGGCATGAGCCACCGCACCCGGCTCAGAATTCATTCTTTTTTTTTTTTTTTTTTTTTTTTTTTTTGCCAATCAATGAGAGCTTGTAAGGTTGCTGAGGTTGGTTGGCCTTGAACTCTTGGCCTCGCCTTCGCAAGCGCCACGACATCCGGCCGGAGCCACTTTGGGCCCCCAGAATTCATTCTTAAACGATAAAGAGACACAACCAAATGCCGTGCGTGAATCTCAGTGGTTTCCTATATGAGGAAATATACCTTGAGAACATTATGTAGACACTGGGAAAATGTCACATAGACTATATATGGACTATATATCAAGGTTCAGTTTCCCAAGTGCGACAGTTCTACGGGGTTTTATAGGAAAACGTCTTTGTTCTTAGGCAGCACCATGATTTCTGTCCCAGGGGAGAGGGGTGCTGAGAAGAGGATGGGAGAGGAAGCAGATGTGGCAGGTACCAACAACTGGGAGCCCAGGGGTGTGCGGATGTCATGTGCTGTTCTTACAACTTTTGGTTGGTTTGAAATATTTTAAAACAAGGCTGGGCGCGGTGGCTCATGCTTGTCAGCCCTGCACTTTGGGAGGCCGAGGCAGGCGGATCACCTGAGATCAAGAGATCGGTACCAACCTGGCCAACATGGAGAAACCCTGTCTTTACTGAAAATACAAAAATTAGCTGGGCGTGGTGGCATGAGCCTATAGTCCCAGATACTCAGGAGGCTGAGGCAGGAGAATCCCTTGAACCTGGGAGGCGCAGGTTGCAGTGAGTCAAGATGGCGCCATTGCAACAGAGTGAGACTTCTCAAAAATATTTTAAAATCTGAAAAGAAGTGTTTTAAAACAAAACTTGGGAAGAATAAAGAGTGGAAAGTGAGAACTAGGAAGTTGTGAGTACTGATACCTGTTTACAGAGTCTGGCTGTGAAGAGAAAGCGGGAAAGGCAGTGGTAGCTGGAGGGCGAGGTGAGGCCTCTGTAAGATGGAGGCCTAAGGCCGGGCGTGGTGGCTCACACCTGTAATCCCAGCACTTTGGGAGGCCAAGGTCGGTGGATCACTTGGGGCCAGGAGTTTGAGACCAACCTGGGCAATGTGGTGAAACCCACTGTCCTCAAAATATACAAAAACTAGCCTGTGGTAGTGTGTGCTTCTAGTCCAAGGTACTCGGGAGGCTGAGGCTAGAGGGTCACTTGAATCTGGGAGGTCAAGGCTGCAGTTAGCCATGAATGTGCCAGTGTACTCCCTGTCTCAAAGAAAGAAAAAAAAGATGGAGAAATAACCACGTGTTGGTGTGCCCACAGGGGAATGATCCAGCAGACAGGAAACCGGATGATGTGGGAGTGGGGGACTCCTGGGGGACGGGTGTCCCCTCACCCTGGATTGAGGGATGGGTCTATTAGGGAGAGCTGGCCCTGGCTAGAGCAGGGCAGTTCATTCTGAGTCCCTGTGGCCCGGACAGGGGTGGTGGGATGTGGTGGAGCTCAGGGACCTCCTGAAGGCTTGTGTCCCCACCCCAGGTATGCCACCATGCCGACTGCCAGCAGCTGCACCGCCGGGGGCCCCTGAACCTGTGCGAGGCCTGTGACAGCAAGTTCCACAGCACCATGCATTACGATGGGCACGTCCGCTTTGACCTCCCACCTCACGGTGAGCGCAGGAGGGAGCCCAGCTCAGCCCCCAGAACTCCCGAGGCATGTTTCCTTAACTGTTGGAACCAAGATAGAGGGCCGTCAGAAGGACAAGTCGACTGTAAATAATGAAACCTGAGTATGCCGCGGATCCTTTTGTTCCATGTGATTTTTTAGCAAGAGAAAAAGTCCATGACTGTGCCCCTTCCCGAGGCAGGCCGGTCTCTCTGGTGCTGTGTTCTCACTGGTTCTCACCTCCTGCAGCTGCTCCTGCCCCTGGCCCGGGGCCCACACAGAGAAAGCCCCTTTCTTTCTAGCTCTGCCTGTCCTCAGGGCAGGGGACTTCTGGGCAAGTCCTCCAAGCCAGGGTGTGGGCCTAGCAGAGGTGGCGTGGGGTGGGGGTGGCCAGGTCAGGAGGAGCTTGTAGCAGGAAGTAAGAAACTCCTCTTGGGTGGGGCGTGGTGGCTCACATCTATAATCCCAACACTTTGGGAGGCCAGGCAGTGGATCACGAGATCAGGTGTTTGTGACCAGCCTGACCAACCTAGTGAAACCTCGTCTCTACTAAAAATAAAAAATTAGATGGGTAATCCCAGCTGCTCAGGAGGCTGAGGCAGAAGACTCGCTTGAACCTGGGAAGCGGAGGTTGCAGTGAGCTGAGATTGCACCACTGTACTCCAGCCTGGGTGACAGGACAAGACTCTATCTCAAAAAAAAAAAAAAAAAAAAAGGAAACTGCTCAGCAGGGAACCAGCGCAGACCCACCGCCAACTTGCAGACACCCAGGCCTGGTGAGAAGTGCCAACCACTGTGTCCTTTCCCAGCTGACCAGAGGGACAAAAAGACTCTTCTGTTTGGGCACGGTGGCTCACACCTGGAATCCCAACACTCTGGGAGGCCAGGGTAGGAGGATCACTTGGGCCCAGGAGTCCAAAACCAGCTTGGGAAACAGTGAGATCCCTTTTCTACAAAAACTACAAAAATTAGCCAGGTGTGGTGTCACACACTTGTGGTCTCAGCTACTTGGGAGGCTGGGGTGGGAGGATTGCTTGAACCTCGGCAATGGAGGCTCCAGTGAGCTATGATTGTGCCACTGCACTCCAGCCTTTGAGACAGAGCAAGACTGTCTCAGAAAACAACTGGCCGGGCGCGGTGGCTCAAGCCTGTAATCCCAGCACTTTGGGAGGCCGAGGCGGGTGGATCAGGAGGTCAACAGATCGAGACCATCCTGGTCAACAGGTGAAACCCGTCTCTACTAAAAATACAAAAATTAGCTGGGCATGGTGGCGCGTGCCTGTAGTCCCAGCTACTCAGGAGGCTGAGGCAGGAGAATTGCCTGAACCCAGGAGGCGGAGGTTGCGGTGAGCCGAGATCGCACCATTGCACTCCAGCCTGGGTAACAAGAACGAAACTCCGTCTCAAAAAAAAACCAACAACAACAAACAGACAAACGAAAGGACTCTCTCCCTCTGCCAGGGCCCCCTGGGAATTCAGGTGTGGTCACAGCCTTGGGGGAGGGGAGGTCTGAAAGAAGGAGCTCTGGACTTTGGTCTCTTCCTGTAACAACCCCAGAGGCAGGGCTTCCTTATCCTTATTTTATAGAAGGGTAAACTGAGGCCACAGGTGGGTTTGTTTTGGGGGCGGAGCTTCACCATGGGTGTCATCCCTGGGCCCTGTGTCTTTTTGGGTCTGTGGCGATAGATAGCAATGAGTGAGGCTGGGCGCGGTGGCTCACACCTGTAATCCCAGCACTTTGGGAGGCTGAGGCAGGTGGATCACCTGAGGTCAGGAGTTCGAAACCAGCCTGGCCAACATGGTGAAACCCCATCTCTACTAAAAATACAAAAAAAAAGTGAGACAGGCATGGTGGTGCATGCATCTGTAATCCAAGCTACTCAGGAGGCTGAAGCACGAAAATTGCTTGAACCCAGGAGGCAGAGGTGCAGTGAGCCAAGATGGCGCCACTGCACTCCAGCCTGGGTGACAGAGTGAGACCCTGTCTCAAAACAAAAACAAAAATCAATGTCTGAGCCCCTCTTCTCACAGAACTGAAGGGCCCTCACTGCCTTGAACCTGGGGGCTTCAGGGTAACAGACTATGGTCCCTCAGGAGGCGGCCAGGCTGCAGGCTAAGGAGGGGCCGTGGAGGCACAGCCCCCTTTTGCTTTTTCCCAAGGCTCTGTCCTGGCCCGGAACGTATCCACCCGGTCATGCCCGCCACGCACGAGCCCTGCAGTGGACTTGGAGGAGGAGGAGGAGAGCTCTGTGGATGGAAAAGGGTAGGTGAGAGGTGAATGAGCAGAGAGATACCTGGGGGCGGGTGGCCCAAGGCTGGGTCTCAGATCAGACGTTCAGGACCAGATGCTTCGGTGCCCTCCCAAGTAAGGCTGATGCACCTGCCTCTCCCCACCCCTGTGGCTGTCCTGATTCTGGAAAGAGGCCACTCAGTCCAGGCCGGCCTCCAGGGCGCCTAGGATCCCAGCCCTCACCAGACTACGTACAGTTGGGTGTGACTCCCATCTTGGCCACCAGAGGGCGCATAGGCCCACGCAAGCCCGGCCGGGTCGAATCAACACGGGTTACCTGTCACCTGGGGTGAACGATGGGCAGGGACCCAGCCACAGGCCCACACCTCCAGCCTCTGCCCTCCCTGCTTCCCTGCAGGGACTGGAAGAGCACAGGCCTGAAACTCTCCAAGAAGAAAGCAGCAAGGAGGAGACACACAGATGTGAGGAGCCCCGGGGGCTGGCAGATGGGGGCTCCCGACAGCTTGCACCCTTTCCCGAGGCTGGGCCTCCCTTCCGGAGGGGGGTGGGGAAGTCTGCACCCTGGGCTGCAAAGGCCTGGGAGATCACTGGGGCTCCCTTTCTTGCTGAGGTTTCCATCCCAGACCAGAGGGTGGGGAGGGTGGAGGGTGGGGAGGAGAAGCCCAAAGCCCCTGTCCTCTCAGGACCCAAGCAAGGAGTGCTTCACCCTGAAATTTGACCTGAATGTCAACATCGAGATGGAGATCGTCCCAGCCATGAAGAAGAAGTCGCTGGGGTAGGCCTTGGTGGGGCTTGTAGTGGCGGTGGGACTGGGGGCAGGTGTGGCCCCTGTGTCGCAGGCTCCGGGTCTTGCAGGTGTGACTGTGTGTGTCTGTTTGGTGGCCTGTGCTTCTAAGCGCCTCCAGGTGTGGGCAGACCCATGTGGGTGTGTACGCCAGTGTGAGGGAGTGTGGCGGGGTCTGTGTATTTGCCCATTTTTGTTGTTGTTGCCGTTTTTGGGGTTTTTTTTGAGACGGAGTCTCGCTTTGTCACCCAGGCTGGAGTGCAGTGGCATGATCTTGGCTCATTGCAGCCTCCACCTCTGGGTTCAAGCAATTTTCCCTTCCTCAGCCTCCCAAGTAGCTGGAATTACAGGTGCGCACCAGCACGCCCAGCTAATTTTTGTATTTTTTAGTAGAGACGGGGTTTCACCATTTTGGCCAGGCTGATCTTGAACTCCTGACCTCAGGTGATCCGCCTGCCTCGGCCTCCCAAAGAGACTTGTGCGTTTTAATCATGTATGCAGGAGCCAGGCCTGCGTGTTACAGGTCTGCTGTGGTGTGCAGACGCGCCCGTGTGAGAACCTCTGCAGGCAGGTGTCTGTGCACCTGCGGGTGATCCCAGGCGGGCTTCCCTTTTCCGTTGGGAAGGTGGGGGCAGCTGGGGCTGTGGGTGGAGTGGGGGCTCGTGGAGGCGGGGCCTGAGCTGAAGAAGCTCCTGAAGCGACTGGCTGCTTGGTTCTAACACACACGCCTCCTGTCCTGGGGGCAGGGAGGTGCTGCTGCCTGTATTTGAAAGGAAGGGCATCTCGCTGGGCAAAGTGGACATCTACCTGGACCAGTCCAACACGCCTCTGTCCCTCACCTTCGAGGCCTACAGGTTTGGGGGACACTACCTTCGGGTCAAAGGTGAGCAGCAGATGGGGCCGCTGGGGCTGGCGGGGCCTCCTGGAGATAGGTGCCCTTTCCAGGCTCAGGTTCCCATTGGCCATGGGCCTGAGCAGCCTCATTACCATACAGGTGTCTCTGCTGGGTGCTGCTGGCAGAGCAGGGCTGTTGGGGGAGGGCAGGCAGGCCTTGGTGTGGATCCTCCAGGGAGAGAGGACTGGGGCCCCTCCTCCACCACACCTGGGTGCTGAGGATCTCTTGTGGCCCCCACATGTGGCCCCAGCCAAGCCTGGAGACGAGGGCAAGGCGGAGCAGGGAGTGAAGGACTCCAAGTCCTTGAGTCTGCCAATCCTGCGGCCGGCCGGGGCTGGGCCCCCTGCACTGGAGCGCGTGGATCCCCAGAGCCGCCGGGAGAGCCTGGACATCTTGGTGAGGAGGAGGGGATGTGTCAGGGAGGGGGTGGGAAGGGGCCCAGGCTGGACCCACGGCCCCTCCTCAGAGGCAGTCACCCTGGGTCTCTCACTGCCCTCTGTTGGGGTTTTAATTGCCCCTTCTGGAAAAGGGACTCTCTCTCTGGATCTGGCCATAGCCCAAGATGAGGGCTTGTATCTAAGACTCTTCTAGTGCCAGGGATTCAGTGTGTGCGTGTGTGCCTGACAGCGCTTGTGCCTGGGGCTACAGACCATCCAGAGCCACATTCGCCAGTGCATCTGAGTGTGTGCAACTCACTCTGTGCTTCATGCTTGAGGCTGGAGGACTGGGGGATGATAGTCTAGGCGTATCTATGTCTGGACTTTCCGGCCTCCAGATGTGTCTTCGTCCCAGGAGAGGGGACACCCCAGGGTAGAGATGCAGAGACCCTCCTCCATCCCAGATTGGCCTGAGGCCCTGGGGTGGGGCCGTGGGGGCTGGCAGGGAGTCTTGGCCCTGACCACCCCTCCCTGGCCAGGCCCCTGGCCGCCGCCGCAAGAACATGTCGGAGTTCCTGGGAGAGGCGAGCATCCCCGGGCAGGAGCCCCCCACGCCCTCCAGCTGCTCTCTGCCCAGTGGCAGCAGTAGCAGCACCAGCAGCGGTGACAGCTGGAAGAACCGGGCGGCCAGTCGCTTCAGCGGCTTTTTCAGCTCAGGCCTCAGCACCAGCACCTTTGGCCGGGTATGTGGCCCCATCAGCCTGGGGTCAGGCAGCTGGCTGGCCGTGACCTCTGACCCTGACCAGGGTGTCCTTCCAGGAGGTGGACAAGATGGAGCAGCTGGAGGGCAAGCTGCATGCCTATGGCCTCTTTGGGCTGCCCAGGCTGCCCCGGAGGCTGCGCTTTGACCATGACTCCTGGGAGGAGGAGGATGATGAGGATGAGGATGAGGATGACGCCTGCCTGAGGCTGGAGGACAGCTGGCGGGAGCTCATTGATGGACATGAGGTAAATGCAGCCCACATGCTTCTTCCTCCTTGTCCCAAAAGGGGGACAGCCCTTGGGACGCCCCAGAGAGGCCACTCTTCTCATTAGCCTCCTCTGGAGACACTGAGGCTAGATAAAAATCGTGAGCTGCCTGGCTGTTTCAGTGGCAGAGGAGGGCCCAGAACTTGGGCGTTTTGACTGTGATTATTCATAGCATGTTGAGGGTGACCCTGCTCCTCTTGGGACCTCCGTGTCACCATCAGGAAAATGAGAAAGTGCATGCACATTGCTCACCCTCTCTGGCCACCCTGAGGTGCTCCAGGCCTCCTGGTTGACTGTCCTGCCCTTCCTCCAGAAGCTGACCCGGCGGCAGTGCCACCAGCAGGAGGCGGTGTGGGAGCTGCTGCACACGGAGGCCTCCTACATCAGGAAGCTTCGCGTGATCACCAACGTGAGTAGGGGCACGCTGCTGCCCTGCCTCCCCTTTGTGGTCTCTCTCTGGCAGCCCTCAGCTGAGTCTGAGCCTTTGCAGAAGGAGCAGGTGCCCGACAATGAGGTGGGGGCAGGAAAGTCAGAGAAGGGCCGCCCCAGGGAGGAGGGGGCTCCTAGAGGAACCTGGGAGGAGGCTTTGGGCAGGTGTGTGAGGTTCAGCTGAATTAGGCCTCCCAGGTGAGGCCTCATACTTTCACTTTCATTCAGTGGCTGTTTCCCAGCACCTGCTGTGTGCCGGGTGCCCAGCAGCAGGCACCATGGACGGGACAGAGCGGGCAGGCAGTGTAGGGATTCTGCTCAGGGAGTGGAGCGCCTGCTTGGAGGTTGGAGGAGGGCTTCCTGGACGGAGGAAGCACCCTCAGAGGTGAAACCTGGAGGCTGAGCCAGGGCAGAGGTGAAAAGGGGAATTCCAGGCGTGGCTGCAAGGCCAGTCTCGCCAGAGCTTCCCTCCAGGAGGGGCCAGGGCAGTGTGACCTCAGGAGGGCTCTGAGGTCTTTCCCAGGTGCGAAGGCCAAAGAGGACAGCCTGCTTATCCCTGGCTGCTGTGGGGCCTCCTGGGAAGGGGAAGGGGGAGGCGTGGTGGGGGGCCTGAGGCCGGATGGGGCCTTAGGGCGGGGACAACCCCATCCCCCCCGACCCCAGCCGCAGCATCCCCTGATCCCACAGCTGTTCCTGTGCTGCCTCCTGAACCTGCAAGAGTCGGGACTGCTGTGTGAGGTGCGATGGGGTTTAGGGGCGGTGGCGGGGGTGGTACCAGGGAGGAGGGCGGGACCTGGACCTGGGGCGGGGCTAACGGTGGAGTAGCGTGGCCAACCGCACCTCCCTCCGCGCCCAGGTGGAGGCGGAGCGCTTGTTCAGCAACATCCCGGAGATCGCGCAGCTGCACCGCAGACTGTGGGCCGGCGTAATGGCGCCGGTGCTGGAGAAGGCGCGGCGCACGCGGGCGCTACTGCAGCCCGGGGACTTCCTCAAAGGCTTCAAGATGGTACGGGCGGGTCGGGTGCAGGCGCGGGCACTGAGGCAGGGCTGGGGCGCCGAAAAATCTCCACCGCCCAATCCGGTCTGCCCAGCGTCCCCAACCTTCCCCAGGTCCGTGACCACATATGACCCTTTGTGGCCAAGGGTGAGAAATTACGAGGCAGTCGCCCGGGTTTGAGCCCTCACATGGCCATCCACCCCTGCTCCCTGGCTGCGGGTGGTCACTTTGGCTGAGGCTGTTTCCTCATCTGGAAACAGGGATCATAAGCTTGCCGCCCCCCGGGGTGGTCGCCCAGGTGCAGTAAGGAAGCGCTTGCGCAGCGCCAGGCGCGGGCCGGCCCGCAGGGAGCGCGTGCGGTAACCGGCGCCGTGGTTGTTCTGCCCCGGGCCAGTTCGGCTCGCTCTTCAAGCCCTACATCCGCTACTGCATGGAGGAGGAGGGCTGCATGGAGTACATGCGCGGCCTGCTGCGCGACAACGACCTCTTCCGGGCCTACATCACGGTAAGGGCGCGAGTGCCACGGGCGAGGCTCAGGGGCGCAGGAGGATGGGACCCTGGGCGGGGCCGGGTGGGGCGGGGCCTTCCCTGAGTCCCGCCCCCACTCCCCCATTCCAGTGGGCGGAGAAGCACCCACAGTGCCAGCGGCTGAAGCTGAGCGACATGCTGGCCAAGCCCCACCAGCGGCTCACCAAGTACCCGCTGCTGCTCAAGTCGGTGCTGAGGAAGACCGAGGAGCCACGCGCCAAGGAGGCGGTCGTCGTCATGGTAACCCTGCTGGCCGGTGCGGGGGCGGGGCAGTCCCCCCTGCGCGGCTCTTTGTCCTGTCCAAACCCTGGGCCTGAAGCCCCCTCGCCTGCCCCTAGATCGGCTCCATGGAGCGCTTCATCCATCACGTGAACACATGCATGCGGCAGCGGCAGGAGCGGCAGCGTCTGGCGGCCGTGGTGAGCCGCATCGACGCCTACGAGGTGGTGGAGAGCAGCAGTGACGAAGTGGACAAGGTGGGCGCGCGTGTTTGTGGGGCTTGCCGGCTGGGAGGGAGGAAGGCCGAGCTGACAGGCTGGGGCTGTGCTGGGCATCCCACTGAGGCTGCCTAACTGAGAGGGGGGTCAGGCCCTGGCCTCCCCTACGCTCAAGCTCTCCATCTCCAGCACCTGAAGGAATTTCTGCACCTGGACCTGACAGCGCCCATCCCCGGGGCCTCCCCGGAGGAGACGAGACAGCTGCTGCTGGAGGGGAGCCTGCGGATGAAGGAGGGGAAGGACAGCAAGGTGACTCCAGGGCAACCCCTCCAGTGCCCCGTCCTTCTTGGGGACCTGCTGGGCCCCTCTCAGCTCCCCAGTCACTTGGGTGATGACTCAAGAACCAGTGATCTTGTCATAGTGAATGACAGTTCTCTGCCATTCACAAGTCCAGCAGCAGGGTCCTAGCTCTTGGAAGTGCCATGTGGGCTCCTCGTGGGAGGGCAGCCACATTCCACAAGTGGGCCAGGAGCCGCAGAGCACTGCTCCTGTGCTGTGGCCCCTTCAGACACCGGGCAGCTGAGAGCTTGCACACAGTGACTTCAAAGTCAACACTCTTCTTTTTCTTTTGGAGACAGAGTTTCGCTCTTGTTACCCAGGCTGGAGTGCAATGGCGCGATCTCCACTCACTGCAACCTCCGCCTCCTGGGTTCAGGCAATTCTCCTGCCTCAGCCTCCTGAGTAGCTGGGATTACAGGCACGCGCCACCATGCCCAGCTAATTTTTTTAATTTTTAGTAGAGACAGGGTTTCCCCATGTTGACCAGGATGGTCTCGATCTCTTGACCTCATGATCCACCCGCCTCAGCCTCCCAAAGTGCTGGGATTACAGGCTTGAGCCGCTGCGCCTGGCAACTCTTCTTTTTTTTCTTGAGACGGAGTCTTGCTCTGTGGCCCAGGCTGGAGTGCAGTGGCATGATCTCGGCTCACTGCCATCTTTGCCTCCTGAGTTCAAGTGATTCTCCTGCCTCAGCCTCCCAGGTATCTGGGACTGTAGGCATGTGCCAGCACACCCAGCTAATTTTTTATATTTTTAGTAGAGATGGGGTTTCACCATATTGGCCAGGCTGGTCTTGAGTTCCTGACCTCGTGATCTGCCTGCCTTGGCCTCCCAGAGTGCTGGGATTACAGGTGTGAGCCACCATGCCCGGCCTCAAAGTAACTACTCTTCTTTTTAATGTAAACTTGCATTAAGATAAGTCTTCAACATACATCTCAGTGAAAACTGAGAATCATCTCCCTCTTCATTTTAATTTTACTTGAAGGTTCATGATGGGAGGTGCTTGACCAAAACTGAGTACTCCCCAGGGGAGGCTGGTGTCACAGCCCTGGCCCTGACCCTGCTGGCCTCTCTGGCCCCCTCACTGCAGATGGACGTGTACTGCTTCCTCTTCACGGATCTGCTCTTGGTGACCAAGGCAGTGAAGAAGGCCGAGAGGACCAAGGTCATCAGGCCACCACTGCTGGTGGATAAGATCGTGTGCCGGGAGCTACGTGACCCTGGTAAGGAGCCCTGGTGCCTTGGTTCTGGGCGGGGGCCATCGTCCCTGCTGACACTGACTTGGGCCTTCTCTACCCAGGCTCCTTCCTCCTTATCTACCTGAATGAGTTTCACAGCGCTGTGGGGGCCTACACGTTCCAGGCCAGTGGCCAGGCCTTGTGCCGTGGCTGGGTGGACACCATTTATAATGCCCAGGTGAGCGAAGAGTGGTGAGTGGGTGGCAGGGCCGATGGGGGAGCTGCTGGTCACAACCCATTCTGCTCAGTGCACCCCAACCCTCCCTGCAGAACCAGCTGCAGCAGCTTCGTGTACAGGAGCCCCCAGGCAGCCAGCAGCCCCTGCAGAGCCTGGAAGAGGAGGAGGATGAGCAGGAGGAGGAAGAGGAGGAGGAGGAGGAGGAAGTCGAGGAGAGTAGCACTTCAGCTGCCAGCTCCCCCACCATCTTGCGGAAAAGCAGTGGCAGCCCCGACTCTCAGCACTGGTATGTCTGCTCCTTTGACTTGCAGGTCAAAGCAGGACAAGTACTCCAGCCTAGGACTCCGGGAGGCCCGGCCACGTCCCCGTCCTCCCAATGACCTCCGTCATGAACCCGGTGGGAGCGGGGCTCTGTCTCCCCCGGAGTCCAGGTGGGGAGGGCAGACACCTTTCCACATGCTGCCAGCTCTGATTCGTTCGAGGGAGCTGCCTGGGGTGCTGTGCTGAGGATCCTTAGAGCAGGTCCAGCCTTGACAGGGAAGAGTGCTGGGCTTGCTACTGAGGTCTGTTGTGGGCACTGGAGCTGGAAGATCTGCCACACCTGCCACATGCTGCCATCCCTGTCTCCAGCCCCAGGAGGGCAGAGGCTGTATGCCATTAACTGTGCGCTGCCCAGCCCGGGGCTGCCTCAGGCCACCTAGGCTTCATGGCCTGGGCTGACTCTGCTTCTGGCCCCACAGTGCCTCGGATGGCTCCACAGAGACCCTGGCCATGGTTATGGTGGAGCCTGGGGAGACGCTGTCCTCGCCAGAGTTCGACGGTGGTCCTTTCAGTTCCCAGTCCGATGAGACCTCTTTCAGCACCACTGCCTCATCCGCCACGCCCACCTGTGAGCTGCTGCCCCTGGGCCCAGTGGATGGCCGCTCCTGCTCCATGGACTCTGCCTATGGCACTCTCTCCCCAACCTCCTTACAAGACTTTGTGGCCCCAGCCCCCGTGGCAGAGCCAGTGCCTCAGCCCCCAGAGACCCCACGAGCACCTTCCCCTCCACCCTCGCCCCGTCTCCGCCGCCGCACCCCTGTACAGCTGCTGACCTGCCCGCCCCACCTGCTCAAGTCTAAGTCTGAGGCCAGCCTCCTCCAGCTGTTGGCAGGGGCTGGCACCCATGGGGCTCCCCCTGCCCCTAGCCGCAGCCTGTCAGAGCTCTGCCTGGCTGTTCCAGCCCCAGGTATTAGGACTCAGGGATCCCCTCGAGAAGCTGGGCCCAGCTGGGATTGCCGGAGGGCCCCCAGCCCTGGCAGTGGTCCTGAGTTGTCAGAACCGGAGGACAGAAGCAGCTACCTGGCCAGGGAACCTGCAGGCTCCGACAGGAGGAGGTGTGGAGAGCTGCCCTCAGGGGCCTCTCCCGTGGTCCAGCCTGAACCCCCACCAGGGGTCTCCGCTCAGCACAGGAAGCTGACCCTGGCCCAGCTCTACCGAATCAGGACCACCCTGCTGCTTAACTCCACGCTCACTGCCTCGTGAGTGGCCTGGCCTTGGGTAGGGCAGGCAGCTCAGGCCCTGGCGTGGGGCCCAGTCATGCCTGGGAGCGTCACATTTCATGAGGGTGTTGGTGGAGGAAGCCTGAACCCTGCCCAGTGTCTGGGTGTAGGGAGCTGTGAAGGTGCCTGAGTGCTCTGGGGAGGAGAGGGTGACCAGAGCCACTCTGAATGGCGTCAGCCAAAGAAGGACTCTTTCCTGTCCTACCCTGCAGGGAGGTCTGAGGAGAGGGAGGCCCCCAAGAGTGCCATTGACCAAGAGACAGCAGATAGCCTGCATCTCGGGGTGTGCCGGCACCTGCTTCAGCCACTGCCTCCATGTGCATGAGCCGGATGCTGGGCAGGACCCCTGCCTGCCCCTGGCCCGATTTGTGCTTTGCCAGACTGGATGGAGTGGAGAGTGGAGGCGGCTCGGGCTACAGTACCACCCCCACCTTCGCAGGCAGCCCCTCATCACCTACTCCCGAAGTTACCAGCTCGACTCTTCAGGGCTGGGCTCCCAGGCTGCCCATCCCACTTCACCCCTCACTGGCCTCCGGTGGGACTCGCTCCTATCCTGCCCCCACCTTTCCAGTCCCACAGGCCACCTCTGGCTTGGGCTGGTTCTGTAAACTTGCATATTTATTTGAGCTTTTGGTTCTTTTATAAAGACTCGTCTAGACTCCACTGGGAAGAGTCCTTTGCTTTGGGGCCCAGAGACTTGGTGCCTTGAGCTCAGGGCGGCGGCCTGTGTTCCTGTGCCCCTCTATGTGCCACAGATGGAGCTTGTGGGAAACATCTGGGAAATAATGGGGGGATGGGTTGCCACCAGACCAAAACCCCCAGACTTCCCCATCCTCAGCCACAACCAGAGCCTCTCCCCAGGCGGCCCCTGGGATTCAGTGCGGAATCTGCCCGGTTCGCACACTCAGACCAGCTCTCTGGGGAAGCTGGGTCCCCCGTGGGGGTCCCTTCAGGTACTTTAAATACAGTCTCACTCTGTCGCCCAGGTGGGAGTAGAGTGGTGTGATCTCAGCTCACTGCAACCTCTGCCTCCCAGGTTCAAAGCAGTTCTGCCCCAGCCCCACTGGCATCTGGAGCTGCACGTGTGCACCCCCATGCCTGGCTAATTTTTGTATTTTAAGCAGAGAAGGGTTTCACCATACTGGTCAGGCTGGTCTTGAACTCCTGACCTCAAGTGGTCCACCGGCCTTGGCCTCCCAAAGTGCTAGAATTGCAGGTGTGAGCCACTGTACCCGGCGCCTTCAGGTACTTTTGACCCAACCCCCTCCATGGCTGGGAGTGTGGAGGTAGAGAAGTCACTTGGCCTGACTACCTTGAAGTGGTTCTCAGGGTTGGGGTGAGACTTGGTGTGGGGACTGGGATGCATCTCTGTTCTGCAGCCTTGGTCGCGTTTGCGCGTTCTCTCTGGGCTTGTCAGCTGGCGCCAAATGAGCTCAGGTGGGGGGGGCGGTTCCCGGTCAAACTCCCTGGGGCTCGGCGGCCCCGCCCCTCCCCCAGGCGGGCCCTTCTAGATGGCGCGGGGCGGGCCCTGCGGGCACGGGGCTAAAGGCGGGACCACGACGGGAAGAGCGGACGGAGCCGGGAAGCCCCTGGGCGCCCGTCGGAGGGCCCAGCGCGGTGCGGAGGGCCATGGAGCAGCGGCCACAGGGCTGCCTGACGGCGGCGGTGGCTGCGGTGAGTTGAGATGCAGGACGCGAGGGGCAGCTTTGAGCCTTGTCCCAAGAGCCTCGACGAAGGAAGGAAGGGGCCTCCCCGGGCGCGACTGACTCCGCTCCAAGCCTCGCTGGGGGCTGGGCTGGCCGCCCCTTCCGACCTAGTTGGAGGCTCCGCCAGGGCGGGGCCCTTCCACTGAGAGGAAACCCCTCCCAGGGGGTCTGAGGGCCCCAGGCGGAGAATCACCAGGGTTCCTCCCCCAGCAGAAAGCATGGGTCGGGGTGGGGGCGCTGCCGGGTCCCTGCCCTGGTGGAGGAAAACGTGTGCGGGGCTGGCAAGAGCCCCCTCCTCTGCCCCTCCCAAGCCCGGTGTGTGCACAGGGGAAGGAAGTCAGTCTCATCTCCCGGGGCCTGGGAAGTGGGGTGCTCTGTGGGCAAATGCTGGGGCCTCTGAAATGGAGGAGACGTGGCAGGGGGAGGCCCCACGTGGGCAGCTGCGCTGAGAGTCAGCAGCCCCTGTCCCCCAGGCGCTCCTCTTGGTGCTGCTGGTGCCCCAGGCCCAGGGAGGCACTCGTAATCCCAGGTGTGACTGTGCCGGTGACGTCTACAAGAAGATTGGTCTGTTTTGTTGCAGGGGCTGCCCAGCGGGTAAGTGACCACAGGGGTGGGAGGGGCATGGGGCACCAGGGAGGTAAGAGGAGGCTGGCAGAGGAGGTAGGGGTGGGCTAACAGAGAAATAGGGAGCTGGAGAGAAGGAGGGAGGGAGGGAGTGCATGGCGGGGAGCAGGTCAGGGGTTGCTGGGCAGCCCCTCTGCCTGCCTGACCCCTGCCTGATTCCACAGGGTACTACCTGAAGGCCCCCTGCATGGAGCCCTGCGGGAACTCTACCTGCCTTCCATGTCCTCGAGACAGCTTCTTGGCTTGGGAGAACCACCATAATTCTGAATGTGCCCGCTGCCAAGTCTGTGATGAGCAGGGTGAGGGGATTCTCAGTGCTTGGCAGGGGGTTCCTAAGGACAGGCCTTTCAGAAGGAAGTGGCTGGCTTGGGCCCAGCCTTGGGGTGTGAGGGTCCCGTGCCCACCCTTGCCAGAACCCTCCACCCTGATCCTCCTTCAGGGTGCCCTTGCCCCTTCTCTCTTCCTGGTGGCCTTTGCGTCTCTCCATGTGCGTTGGCCTCTGGTTGGCCTTGCTCTCTGAGCTTCTTTTAGGGTAGCTCCGCACTTGTCCGTCTCTCACCTGTTCCTGTCTCCATTATCTTGGTGGGGAAAGTCTGCCTCTGCCTTTGCCACTCCACGGGAGCCTCTGGCCCTGACCAACTCTCCATTCCCCTTCTCCCTGCACCCAGCCTCCCAGGTGGCCCTGGAGAACTGTTCTGCAGTGGCAGACACCCACTGTGGCTGTAGGCCAGGCTGGTTTATGGAGTGTCAGGTCAGCCAGTGTATCAGCAGCTCACCCTTCTACTGCCGACCCTGCCTAGACTGCAGGGCCCTGCACCGACACACGAGGCTACTCTGTGAGTACCCCCACACAGGGCTATCTACTCCCAGACCCCCTTCTCCTGCCTGCCTTACTCCTGTCCCATGCTGACCCACACCTCTCCTGGACTGCAGGTTCCCGCTATGATACTGACTGTGGGACTTGCCTGCCCGGCTTCTATGAACACCGTGATGCCTGCGTGTCCTGCCCCACGTAATTCCTAGCTGTCTTGGGATGGAGGGAAGGGCTGCCTGGAGCAAGGTGGGGGCCTGGGGTGGGGCAGGTGCTGCCAGTTCAGGAATGGGAAGAGGGGACAGGGAGTAGAGAGCTTGGCTCTGTGGTGGGTGGGGCCCACTTCAGGCAAACTTAGATGGCAAGAGAGAAATCTATATCCACCTTAGCCAGATAAATAAGGGTGTGTGCCTTCACTTTCAGCCAGCATCCCCCCACCCAACCATCCTTCCAGCCAGATATTATGGATGGATTTGTCGCTTATACAGAGAGTCACAATGATACAGCTTTAAAACTTGGGCTGAAGGAGGTTGAGGCTGCAGTGAGCTATGGTAGTGCCACTACTGCACTTCAGCCTGGGCAACAGAGCGAGACCTCATCTATTAAAATAAATAAATACAAACAAACTTGGGCTTAGAGTCAGGGTTGTGCCGCTGGTTCTCTAGGATATCTTGGGCAAGTTCAGAGAATTAACCTCTCTGATGTGTGGTGCCCTTTCTGAACACGGGAATGTTAGTGGGTTCTTCGCAGGCCTTTGATTAGAGGTAAGGGACTTTCTGTATCCATTCAAGTCTTGTCTTTTT
Source organism: Saguinus oedipus (assembly GCA_031835075.1). NCBI lineage: Eukaryota > Metazoa > Chordata > Mammalia > Primates > Cebidae > Saguinus > Saguinus oedipus. Next base: position 44,235,666 of record CM063175.1, on the reverse strand, counting down.
TTTTTTTTGAGACGGAGTCTTGCTCTGTTGCCCAGACTGGAGTGCAGTGGTGCGATCTTGGCTCACTGCAACCTCCGCCACCCAGGTTCAAGTGATTCTCCTGCCTCAGCCTCCCAAGTAGCTGGGACTATAGGCGCATGCCACCATGCCTGGCTAATTTTTGTATTTTTAGTAGAGATGGGGTTTCACTATCTCCACTAAAGGATGACCAGGATGGTCTTGATCTCTTGACCTTGTGATCCACCCACTTCAGCCTCCCAAAGTGCTGGGATTCCACCTTTCCAGTCTTTATTGAACATCTGCTATGTTCTAGACACTGTTCTAGTGCTGGGGATACAATAGAGAACAAAATAGGCAAAAATCCCTGTCCTTTTGGGGTTGACATTCTAGTGACTCTTCACGTAGTCTAGAAGAAGCTCAATGAATAGTATCTGCCGTTATTGTTACTGGGAACACAATGACAGGAACATTCTTGGGTAGACTGAGGCTCACAGGAGAGAGGCCTGGGGAGGGAAGGGTCTCTAGGATGGAGCAGATGCTGGGCAGTCTTGGGGAGCCCCTCCTGGTGTGCACCCCCTCATCCCTCAGGCCACCCCCCTCCCTTGCAGGAGCACCCTGGGGAGCTGTCCAGAGCGCTGTGCCACTGTCTGTGGCTGGAGGCAGAGTAGGTGGTGTGCGGGGAATGTGAGTGGGAGAACTGGGATGGGCCAAGCGGAGGTGGGTGGGGGTGGTTACCTCCCAACACCCACCAGCTGCTTTCAGTGTTCTGGGTCCAGGTGCTCCTGGCTGGCCTTGTGTTCCCCCTCCTGCTTGGGGCCACCGTGACCTACACTTACCGCCACTGCTGGCCTCACAAGCCCAGGGTCACTGGTAAGTACAGGCAGGGTCCGGATGGGTAGCCCAGAGTCTACTCAATGCTGATACAGAAGGGGAAACTGAGACAGGGAGTGTGGGTGCAGAGGGATCCTAGAGGTCCAGGAGGCCTGGTTGCTGACTGACTGTATTCTCTCTCTGTGTCAGCAGACGAAGCTGGGATGGAGGCTCTGACCCCACCACTGGTAAGAACCTCACTGTGTGATTTGGGCCTGCCTTCTGGAGCTGGAATATCAAGCCTTATTGTGATCCCTAGAGCTTGGCACGTGGCCAGCACAGGGTACACCTAGTGGATGGAGGTGTTGGGAGCTGAGTCATCAGTGGATGAGCCCAGCACGGTGCCTGCCCTCAAGGGGTGCTCAGTCAACTGGGGTTCAGACATGTACACAGGCGCTAACAGTCCAATGGAGGGAATGCCCCATGGTGCTGCTGGACAAGAGGAAGGAGACAGGGGCAGGGGACTCAAGGCAGAGGCAAGAATTCTGCTGGGCCACAGTGAGAGCAGGGCCAACTGGGGGAGGTGTCATTGCGGGGGTGTCTGCTGACCGAACCAGGGACTGTCCCCTCCTGGACAGGCACTGCAGCTAAGGGGCCTTACTTAGCAAGCAGGACTGACCTGGGGCCCCTCTTGGCTTCCAGGCCACCCATCTGTCACCCTCGGACAGCGCCCACACCCTTCTAGCACCTTCTGACAGCAGTGAGAAGATCAGCACCTTCCAGTTGGTCGGCAACGGCTGGACCCCTGGCTACCCCCAGTCCCAGGAGGAGCTCTGCCCGCAGGTGACATGGTCCTGGGACCAGTTGCCCAACAGAGCTCTTGGTAAGGGATGTCAGTGGCCCGAGGCCTTGACCTCATTCTCCTGTCTGGGACAGGAAGCTGTGGTTTCACAACATGTCCACTTTCCGCCCCCTAACTGACCGGGTCCATCCTCTGTGCCCTGACCGGCGGGATCCAGCGGCCTTCTGGCCTACGGTGCCCGCACAAATGCCCCTGACTCCGCCTACCGACCGCAGCCCACGTACCCCATTGGCTCTCTCTGGCCCTGCCCCAGGCCCCGCTCCTGTGCCCACGCTGTCGTCGGAGTCCTCAGCAGGCTCGCCAGCAGTAATGCTGCAGCCCGGCCCGCAGCTCTACGACGTGATGGACGCGGTTCCAGCGCGGCGCTGGAAGGAGTTCGTGCGCACGCTAGGGCTGCGCGAGGCGGAGATCGAAGCCGTGGAGGTGGAGATCGGCCGCTTCCGAGACCAGCAATACGAGATGCTCAAACGCTGGCGCCAGCAGCAGCCCGCGGGCCTGGGCGCCGTCTACGCGGCCCTGGAGCGCATGGGGCTGGACGGCTGTGCAGAGGACTTGCGCAGCCGCCTGCAGCGCGGCCCGTGACACGGTGCCCACTCGCCACCCAGGTGCTCTGGTGGCCCTTGCAGAAGCCCTAAGTACGGTTACTTATGAGTGTAGACATTTTATGTCACTTATTAAGCCACTGGCACGGCCCTGCGTAGCCGCACCAGCCGGCCCCTCCCCTGCTCGCCCTTATCGCTCCAGCCAAGGTGAAGAAACACGAACCAATGTCAGGAGGGGGGTCAAGAGATTTCTGTTTCTTGGCCAGAGTTTGGCTGAGATCGTGGTATTAAATCTGTGGGGGAAAAAAAGCTACTTCTTGGCGTTTCTGCGGGGCTGGGGGTGTTAAGTGACCTGGACTTGTTTTCCTGGGGGAGTCGAAGGGGTCGGGAATCTTGTCACCCCTGGGTCTGGCACCCATGGTGGAGTCCATTGTGGCCTTAGCTCCCAAGCCTGCCCCTCCCGAGTCCACTGTGGCCCAATGACCCCCAGAAGAAGAGCAAGTTGCAGCCACAGCCAGTGAGTGAGCGGGAGCCCCGGGCGGATGAGAGCACTTTAATGGGGCTGTGAGGTGGCGGGGACAGGGTCGGGGTGGGGTGCAGCAGCTGGAGACACAGGGTCGGGGCCCCTCATCCTCTATTCACTCTACGGGGACAGTGACAGGGTCTGGGAAGCGAGGGGGCCTGGCTGGGGATGAGCGCAGACTTGAGGGAGGTGGGGCAGAGTGGGGTCCTGGGAGCCGCAACCGCGGTCGGCAGACAGGCAGTTTTCGTCATTTCTGGTAAACAAATGACTGAGAGGAAACCCTCGGCGGGGATTAGAAATGACGCCCCGGCTGGGCCGGTGTAGATCTGGGTCAGGGAGTGAGGGAAAACCCCTTCCCCGAGCTCGGGGCCTGCCTCCACCCAGGATGCGCCAGCGACACCGGTTCCGGGGTGCGGGGGAGGGGGCTGCATCCTGGAGGGGGCTGAGCCCTGCAGGAAAGCAGAGTCACCATCCAAGGGGCTGGGGAGAGCTCTGCACTCTTTGATGTTCAGCGAACATGCAAACATACGTAAGTCGCATGCAAATAAGCAGCATTTTTTTGTTGTTTGCATCAGCAGCTTGGGCACTTTTTCTGGGCGACCGGGGCGGTGGGTGCACTCCAGTGTCGCCGAGGGCTGGGGATGCAGGGGCCAGGGTGGTGGGTCAGGGAGGGTTTCCAGCACGGGAGGTGAGGGCTGTACGGCTCCCAGCCCTTCCACCAGGGCCTGGCTGGCTGGGGTTGGGGCAGGGGGGCCCCTCAGAGCTGCCAGGCTTCGGGCAAGAGGCCTGGCTTCTAGTACTTAGCGATGTCCCCCTTCTTCAGGATGACCTGTCGCTGCCAGGGTGCCAGCTTGCTCTCATCGTAGCCCAGCGTCCGCAGCTTCTCTGACTGCTCCTTCTCCCGCTGCATCTCCTCCTGCTTCTGTCGCTCCTCTTCTTTCCTGAGGGTGGGGGTGGGGGCAGACCCGGTGAAGTCTGGGGCCACATACCGGGGCTGACAGAAAGGGTGGGCCAGGCCCCAGGCAGAGGCCAGGTCACCCATGTAAGGAGTGGGTTGCTGAGGGTGGGGGCTGGGTTGCTGAAGACACAGGGGTTAGATCGGGGGTAGAATGAGGTTACCGGAGCATAGGGGAGCTGGGGGAGTGGGAGGCTGAGATTAGATTATTGTGGGCTGGGATGTTTCTGGAAACAAAGCTGCTGGGTCACTGGGTGACACCATGTGAGGAGGCGGTGTGGCAGGGTGCAGCGGCAAGATGATGGGGCCAGGACTTGAGTTGTTGGGGAGCTGTCGAAATGAATTACTGAGGACTGAGGTGGGGCTGCTAGGGAGCAGAGGCAGAGAGACCACATAATTGAGAGACAATGACTGAGAATTAGAGCCAGGTTATGAGAACAAAGAGGGTAGACGTGCCCGTTGACAGAACAGCCACTAAACACGTGGCTGCTGAGCATTCGAAATGTATCTGGTCTAAATTGTGATGGATTGCGGGGGTAAACTGTGCATGATATTTCAAAGACTAAGTTTTATTATTATTATTATTAATTATTTGAGACAGGGTCTCGCTCTGTTGCCAGGGTAGAGTGCAGTGGTGAGATTATGGCTCGAGTAATCCTCCCACCTCAGCATCCCAAGTAGCTGGGACCACTGGTGTGTGCCACTACACCCAGCTAATTAAAAACATTTTTTTTTTTTTGAGACAGAGTTTCGCTCTTGTTACCCAGGCTGGAGTGCAATGGCGCGATCTCCACTCACTGCAACCTCCGCCTCCTGGGTTCAGGCAATTCTCCTGCCTCAGCCTCCTGAGTAGCTGGGATTACAGGCACGCGCCACCATGCCCAGCTAATTTTTTGTATTTTTAGTAGAGACGGGGTTTCACCATGTTGACCAGGATGGTCTCGATCTGTTGACCTCATGATCCACCCGCCTCAGCCTCCCAAAGTGCTGGGATTACAGGCGTGAGCCACCGCGCCCAGTCTAAAAACTTTTTTTTTTTTTGCAGACCAGGTACAGAGGCTCATGCCTGTAATCCTAGCACTTTGGAAGGCCAAGGAGGGTGGATCACCTGAGGTCAGGAGTTCAAGACCAGCCTGACCAACATGGCGAAACCCCACCTTTACTAAAAATACAAAAATTAGCTGGGCTTGGTGGTAGGCGCTTGTAATCCCAGCTACTTGGGAGGCTGAGGCAGGAGAATCGCTTGAACCCTGGAGGTGGATGTTGCAGTGAGCCACGATCCCCACTGCTCTCTAGCCTGGGTGACAAGAGTAAAACTCTGTCTCAAAAAAAAAAAAAAAAAATTGTTTGCAGAATAAGGTTTCACTGCATTGCCCAGGCTGGTCTCAAACTTCTGGGCTCAAGTGGTTCTCCAGCCTCAGCCTCTCAAAAGTGCTGAGATTACAGGTGTAAGCCACAATGCCTGGCCAAAGACTTACAAGAGGAGTATAAAACATCTCATTAATAATTTTCATATTATTATATGTTGAAATAATAGTTTTGCTATTTTGTGTTAGATAAAACTATGAAAACTAAGCTCACCTATATTCTACTGTGGCTACTAGAAAATTTTAGGGCCGGGCGCGGTGGCTCAAGCCTGTAATCCCAGCACTTTGGGAGGCTGAGGCGGGTGGATCACGAGGTCAAGAGATCGAGACCATCCTGGTCAACATGGTGAAACCCCCGTCTCTACTAAAAATACAAAAAAAAAATTAGCTGGGCATGGTGGTGCGTGCCTGTAATCCCAGCTACTCAGGAGACTGAGGCAGGAGAATTTCCTGAACCCAGGAGGCGGAGGTTGCGGTGAGCCGAGATCGCGCCATTGCACCACTCAAGCCTGGTTAACAAGAGCGAAACTCCATCTCAAAAAAAAAAAAAAAGAAAAATTTAAATTACATATGTGACTCACATTGTATTTCTATCAGACAGCACTGGGCTGAGTGAGATTACCAGAGGCAGAAACTACGTTCTGAGAAGTAGACAATCAAGGTGATTGATACTAGGGTTAGGTTAACTGATGGGTAGAAAAAGCCAGGTTAGTAGGAGACAGGGACTGAGTAACCAGGAGCAAAGTTATCAGAGCACGAGAGAGAGATTCTGGGGACAGGGGTCAGGACATTGCAGGGAGGAAAAAGGCTGTGCTACAAGGGCTAAGGGACAGGAGGATGCGCTCAAGTCAGCCTGGATGAAGGGACGACCCTCTGCGACGTGGGTGGGGCTAAGGGTGGCAGGTTGGGGCCAGCCCTGCACTCACCGCTTCTGCTCTCTGGAAGGAAAAAGAGACAGTGTCACTTGGTACCTCCGCCTCAGGGATGCAGTCAGGACCCCCTGCCAGGCCAGCCTCTGCATGACCCCCAGCTCACCTCTCCTCTTCCAGCTTCTTCCGCAGGAGGTCCCGCCTCCAGGCGGGCATGCTGGCCAGCCGGGCCTCCTCCTCCTCCTCCTGAAACACAACCACAAAGCTTCAGGGCCCGCAGGGGCTGCGAGATAGGGGGCACCCTCAACCTGGGGACCTGAAGGAGTCAGGGTCACAGAAAGAGACCCTTTTGATGCACTTCCGTGGGACAGGTGGATGGAGGTGCCTGGTCACAGCCCCCTCAGAGCCGGCCTCCTCTCCCCTAGTAACCCAGACCCTTGTGTCCAACAGGAGGCGCCAAAGAGATCAGAGCTGAGTGGGACAGAAATAGAATAAGTAGCTGGAACCCAGAGGTCCAGAGCCTGATTCCGCACAGGGGCAGGGAGACAGATGGCCCCAGGCCCAGAACCTCTGGGCAGACGCAGATGCGGGCCCTCACCACCCTCTTGGCTCAGGGAGACTCAGGCTGCCCGTGGCTCCCTGCAAAGGACCTTGCTCATGCTTGCCCTCTTCTCAATGGAGTGAACACCTGCTCTACAATCATGGGGCTGCAATGACATCGGGGGCAGGTGTAGTGTCCAATGTAGGCAGTTTACAGCAAAGAGTTTTATTTCCTGAATGTGACAGGAGAACAGAGGGTCTGAACACTGCACACTTCACAGACAACACTGCACACGCGGCTCCCTTGACCTCAGCCAAGGAGGTAGCTGTGAACTGCAGTGGAAAACCGGAGAGCAGACCACACTGCCGCAAGGGGGACCCGCAGCCCTGACTCAGAGGGGCTTCTTTTGCTGCCTGGCTCCACACAGAGCTCAGCAAGGCCAGGGTCTCAGAGGGGGACACCTGGTTTGTTTCGTGCATGACCTGCCTATCCGGCCAACCCCCACATCCTGCCACGATGGGACCTCAGAGGCTGAGGCAGCCGGGTCCTGGGCCCTCTGGGCGGTTCAAGGTCACCATCCCGGGTTCTTCCTGCTGCTGCCGGCCTCCGGAGGGCGTCAGACAGACATCCAGGCACAGGTTAAGATGCTCGAGGGTGAACTGCGAATTCCAAATTCCGCCGCTCAGATGTCAAATAGCTCTGCCTCCTTCTCCTTCCAGAAAGAGAAGCTGCGGTCGATGTAGCGGCAGATGTCCTCGTTGCTGAACTCGCCCATCTCAGACACCAGTTCCAAGGGGTCTTCGGCGGGGCCTTCGGATCCAGGAGAGTCTGCGGTCGGGGGAGGGGCGGGGGGCGGGGGTGGCGGCTGCGGGGCAGCGGCCGGGGCCTCGGGCTGCCCCTTGGGCGGGTCACCAATCTGAACTGGGGCAGCTTCTTCCGTCCGCTCCTGTTCTTTCTCCTCCTCTTCCTTTTTCTTCGTCTGTTCTTCGGGGGCCGGCTCAGCCTCCAGGCCGTCTCCGAAGAACCGGTGCCTGAGGTCCTCGAAGCCATCGCTCCAGCTGCGCCGGCCGACCTCCACTTCCTCCAGCACCACACGATGGAAGAGGCGGATGCGCTCCCACGGGTGGCTGCCCAGGCGGTCGAACATCTCGTAGCACAGCAGGTGGCGGAACTTGCGCTCCTCGCGGCTCAGGCCCATCTCCAGCAGCTGGAAGTAGCCGAGCATGAAGAGGTCGAGCGTGAGGCTGTCGTAGCTCGGGGGTGCGCCGCCGTCCAGGGGCGGCAGGAAGTGCTGGGGCCAGTACAGGCCGTGCGCCAGCCCTGGGCTTGCCGGCACGCGCCGCAGCAGGCTCCGCCAGTGGCCCAGCAGCTTGCCCACCGCCTGCCGCTGCCTCAGCAGCTGCCGCAGCCGCTCATCCGGGCCGCGGGCCACGCCGTTGCTCGCCGGCGGCCGGGGGTCATCTGTGGCGTCCGTGGCCTCCAGCCCCGGGCCGACACCGGCGGCCACCACGCGGGGCAGCAGTCTGCGTAGGCGCGCCTGGGCGCGGCGGCCCGGGCCGCGGAAGGCCCAGCGGCGCCAGTGCTCCAGGAAGAGGTAGACGATGCGCTCCTTACGCAGGTCGAGGTAGTCCTGGACGTCGCGCAGCTCGGTGCAGAGGGGCGGTCGGCGCGCCAGCTCCTCGGGCTCAGGCAGAGCCGCCTGGCGATCCTGCGCCTCGGGAGGGCCCAGGGTGCCCAGGGGCTCCCAGTCGGTCAGCGGGCAGTGAGCGGCGGCGGCGGCAGCGACCGCGCTGGGCTGGCTGGAGCCGGCTGCCACGTAGTCCTCCTCCAGGATGGGCTCACGGCCCCGGGCTCTGGCGGACTGCGGGGACTTGTGGCGCGGACAGCGCGCGGGCGCCGCGCCCTGCGCGCGCAGCTCGTAGGTGGCGCGGAGATGCTTCACCGAAACGCCGCACTCGAGGATCTCGCGCGCCACGGCCTCGCGGCACCAGCTGAGGGAATGCGAGCGGCCCAGGCACTGCGGCCCGGGCCGCCAGGGCGCGTCGGGCAGCGGCGCCAGGGGCTGGCCCGTGTCGGCTGTCAGCAGCTCCGCCAGGTGCGCGGGCCGGCCGCCCAGCGTGGCCAGCAGCGTGGCCATGCTCTTGAGCAGCGTGGAAATCTTGCTGCACCAGGCGGGCAGGCTGGCGGCGCGGCCGTGCATGCGACGCGGGTCGACGGTGAAGCGCGGCGCCGACAGGGCGGCTGAGACCGGCAGCAGCTGCTCCAGCTCCAGCTCCAGCTGCTCCAGGCGCTCCTCCAGCTTCTTCGCCTTGTGCAGCACCTGCAGATTCTCGATTTGCTGCTCGATGCGGAGGATGTCGGCCTCGGTCATGAGCTCGCCGAAGGGCCCGAGGATGGCGTTGTACTCGCGGGAGTACCTCCAGCCCTCGCGGGGGTAGCAGCATGAGCTGGCGGCCGTCAGCTAAGGCGGGGAAGACAAGAGAGGGGAGGGAGGCGCGTCTGCCTCTGGCCCAGCTCCCGCCGTTGCGCCGGGAACCTTTTGCATGTCCTAGGTGGTGTAATGGCTCCGCCGGGCTGCGTCTGCAGGGAGGGGCCGCGTCTGGCCGGCGAGAGGGTGACGCTGGGGCGAGGCTTCAGCCCGGGCCACCGCTCCAGGCTCTGGCAGTGTCCACTTTGGTCGCTGGCGAGGGCCACGGCCGGTCGTTGGTCGCTGCGGCGGCGGCAAGGACAGGCCGGCAGACGGGGTCTCCACGCCTGGGATGGTCGCTCATTACACCACCCGAGGAACATGCAAAAGGCCTTGAAGCTGGAGGCGCGGTGGCCCTTCCCAATCCCGTCAGATAGCAGCCATTGTGAGGCCTCTCCTCCCAGGCCCGCGACCCTTCTCAAGCTCCCCTGTGGCCCAAGCCTTCCTGGTCCCTGTGGGCAATGTTTTAAGTGCAGAATGAGCGGCCACTCCATTTTTTTTTTTTTTTTTTTAGACGGAGTTTCGCTCTTGTTACCCGGGCTGGAGTGCAATGGTGCCATCTCGGCTCACTGCAACCTCCGCCTTCTGGGTTCAGGCAGTTCTCCTGCCTCAGCCTCCCGAGTAGCTGGGGCTCCAGGCGCGCACCACCATGCCCAGCTAATTTTTGTATTTTTAGTAGAGACGGGGTTTCACCTCGTTGACCAGGATAGTCTCGATCTCTTGACCTCGTGATCCACCCGCCTCGGCCTCCCAAAGTGCTGGGATTACAGGCGTGAGCCACCGCGCCCGACCGAGGCTACCCTACTCTTAAAGAGGCTACAGGTCGATTTTTTTAAAAAAAGGTCCTTTTTTTTTTTTTTTTTTTTTTTAAAGAGGCTACAGCTGCAGCTTCCACTGAGCCACCCACACTTCGTACTGCTGGACATCTGGGCACCGTATATTCTCATTTGCTCACTTTTCTCCACCTCTGAAGTCCAGTTTCCCTCCTGGGCCTGTGGTCATCTCCACAGAGGCTCCAATTCATCTTGACCCTATGGGATCAACTCCCCACATACAAATAGGAAGCTGCCTCTTCCCTGCTTAACACTCCTCTCACTCGGCTCCCCACTCCTCCAGGAGAAAGTCCATTCTCCTCTGTGCTGCTTGCCAGGCCTTGGTAACCTGGCCCCCACCTTCCCCTCCAGCTCAGCAACTCCCTTCCCCCAGGAATCAGGGTCACATCCACCTTCACTTCCAGACTGCCCTGTCCAGCCTGCTGCTCTTCAGCCCACTCTCCTCCTGGCCAGTCCTCGCTTATCTGCCACATCTCACTTAGTCATCACCTTCTCTTTCCCTACCACAGCCCCCAGCCCACGTATCAGGTGGCCGGTTAGGACTGCCCCAGTCCCCTGCGTTCCCCATTATTGCAGCTGTCTGTGTGGCATCAGCCCAGGCACTTCTCTCCACCACCACCCACTCTCCCACACTGCCCCATGTTGAGTTCTTGGTGACTTGCACACATGTCTGAAGCCACCTTAGAGCAGGCCTTGATATGTTTACCATGAATCCCCAGTGGCTACAACAGTGTGTAGGACACATAAGCGGTACTCGGGAGCCAAGCGCAGTGGCTCACGCCTGTAATCCCAGCACTTTGGGAGGTCAAGGCAGGTGGATTACTTGAGGTCAGGAGTTCGAGACCAGCCTGGCCAACATGGAGAAACCCCATCTCTACTACAAATACAAAAATTAGCTGGCCATGATGGCATGCACCTGTAGTCCCAGCTACTCAGGAGGCTGAGGTGGGAGAATCGCTTGAACCTGGAAGGCGGAGGTTTCAGTGAGCAGAGATCACACCACTGTACTCTAGTCTCACTGACAGAGTGAGACCGTGTCTCAAAAACAACAACAACAAAAAAAGAAAACAAAACCAAAAATAAAAAGAAATGGCATTGGTGGAACAGCTGTAGAATGAATAAGACAACTCATCCTGCCAGCTGGTGCTCATTAGCCCACCTTACAGAGAAGGAAACAGACTGGATGAAGTTCAGTGTTGGCAGCTGGGAGGCAGCAGCGCAGCGATAGAGCCCAGGTCCCTAAAACCGAGACCAAAGCTCTCTTGGCTATTCAGTGTGGTCCCTGGACCAGCGTCATCAGCAGTCTTACCCAGGAGCTGGCTGGAAATGCAGAGCCTCAGCCCCGCCCAGACCGCCGGAATCCGAAAGGCCTTTTAACCAGCTCCCAGGGGCTGGGCAGGGGAAGGAGAGTCTGAGAAAGGCTGCTGTCTCACTTCCAAGGACAGGCTGCTGGGGATGCATGTGGAGACTGAGACAAGCCCCAAATAGGGGTCCTGTCACCCTGCTTTCCCCAAAGTGGCCAGCCTCGGTGGCTCATACCTGTAATCCCAGCACTTTGGGAGGTTGAAGCAGGGGCATCACCTGAGGTCAGGAGTTTAAGACCAGCCTGGCCAACATGGTGAATACCCATCTCTACTAAAAATATAAAAACTTAGCTGGGTGTGGTGGCATGTGTCTGTAATCCCAGTTATCCAGGAGGCTGAGGCAGGAGAATCTCTTGAACCCAGGAGGCAGAGGTTGCAGTGAACCAAGATCATACCACTGCACTCCAGTTTGGGTGATAGAGTGAGACTCCAATTCAAAAAAATAATAACAAAAAGAAAAAAGAAAAAAAATGGGAGGTCCCAAGTTGGAGGTGGCATGGGGGATGGGCTGTGCATCCGAATGCAGACCCCAGGGCTCCCTGGGCCCGCCCCACCCACCTTCCGCCTCTGCTCCTCTTCCTCCTGCATCTTCAGCTGCAGCTTGCGCACCATCACCTGGCGCTTCCACTCGGGGATGGGCCGGCCCTGCTCATCGTAGGTAGGGATGAGTGCCTCCACGTCCAGCTGCACACCGGGCGCAGGGGCAGCAGGTGGCACCGGAACCAAGCTTCCATTGAGCAGCGGCTGAAAACCTGCAGCTGGCGGTGTGGGGCTCCGGGCTGGTGACAGTGTAGGTGACACAGGCGGCAGCGTCGAGTCGGGCTGCAGGGAGAAGCGGTGGGGCTGAGCGCCCAGTGGCCTGGGGCCAGGAGACCCGGGTCGCAGGCTCCTGCGGGGCCTGCCTACCTGGGAGGCCGGCTGCCCGCTGCCTGAGAACACTGTGGTCAGCCCCTTGCTCTGCGGCGTCGGCTTCAGGCTCTTGCCTGCCTTAATCTCAGCGAGTAGCTCCGAGTTGTCACCCGTCGGGGACATCATGTTGAAAGACTTGGTGCCTATGTGGAGGCAGGAGATGAGGACTGGCCAGGGTAGGGCTGCACCCCCACCACTCCTCACCCGCCCCTCTGCAGCCCCCTTTCCAAGCCAGGATAGGCTGGGTGCCTATCCTCAGGCCCAGCAGGCAGCTCTCCAGATCCCAGATCCCACAGGCAGCTTTCAGGGCCGGCAGAGCCTGGCCCTTGGTTCCCCAACTGTGCAATTCCATGGTCCTCCCCATCTTACTCACAGGGTGGAGGGCCCCCGCCTGGAGGCCCCTGGGAATTCATGGTGGCTCCTGGGCTGGCCCTGCCAACTCTAGCATATGTTTCCGCTCAGACACTGTCCAGCTCTAAAACACTACCTGGAGTCAGCCATCCGACCTTTGTCCCAGGTTCCCTGGCTCAGCCCAGCTGGGGTGGAGCCTCCCTCTGACCCTGTTCCTACATCAGCAAAGCCTCAGTGACCCTTGAACTAAGTCAACTGGTGCCTCCAAGGACATACGGAGTCTGGACCCTGGAGTGCCAATACCCAGCTGGTCCCCTCTCTCTCTCCCACACCCACAGACAGACACACAAGCAGACACACTGGCTGCAAGCCAGGAGCACATTTATGGCAAAGCGCAGCTCAGCTCTAGAGGCCCAGGAAAGCAGAGCCCTTACTAAAGCTACGGGAGGCACCCAGGAAGAAGGGCAGGAGGATAACATGCAAATCCCCAGGGCAGAGTTTGCATTTTCCGGCTCAGGTGGAAAAGGCGAATAGTGATTTCAAGAGAGAAAGGTCTCTTGAGCTCCCAGGAAGGGGTCAGGTCTGGGAGGGAGGAACAAAATGGGCTGACAGCTCTTGGATTCCCAGGCTGGGGATTCCAGAGTGCAGTCACAGGGAGGAGAAGAGGAGGAGGAAGGGAAAATCAGTGTGGCTGACTCATTTATTTAGGCAAAACCATCAATCAGGCGCAGAATGCTTGGGTGCATATGTGGCTATGAGCATAGGTAGGAGGTGCAAGGCCCCACCTGTGTCTCAAGGTTCTCTGACCTGCTAGCCCCTGCCCCTGCCCTTTCCTCAAGTCTGGGCCCCTCCTGCTTGCTTTTCCTGCTCTTCCCCACATCCCACCCTTCAGCCTCAGCCAGGAGCCGCGCGCAGCTACTCACTCTTCCTGTGCCTCAGGACTCTCACTTCTAGGAACGGAGAGGAGAGAAGTGACAGCAGAGTTAGGAGGGAGAGGGGGCCAGGATGAGACTGGGACAGCAGGGGACAGGGAGTGGGCCAGGGAGAGCAGGAGGGGGGAAGCGGAGAAGAGAGGAGGAGCTTTGCTGCCCATCTGACCCTGGCTCAGGCTGCTCTGGGGCCCTACGAGGGTGGTCCATTGAGTTCCCCGGCTTGGCGGGTGCTGCTGAGGGCTGGCAGGGCCACCACTGGCCCTAGCCCCTAGCAAGGGCCTCCACCTTGGCACTGGGTTGGGATAGGGCACCCAGCCTGGGCTGTGCTGGGTGGGGGTGTCAGAAGCTCAGAGTATATTTTTCTCTGTCCTTAGCTTTAGCCCTGCTGCGGGCTGTGGAGGGAGGGAGGAGGGGGCTGGGCATGCCTCCATGCGCTCCAGTCTGCAGGGGCTGGGACTTCATAGGAACTCTGGGGGGCCCAGCTCTGCTCTGCACTCTTAGTCAGGGAGATGAAGCTTTGGGGGGTGCCACTAAGCATGATCTCTGCCCCGAGTGGCTGGGTGAGGAAGGCACCCCAGCCAAGCTGAGATGGTAGCATCACACCCAGCCACCCTGTCCTGGGCCTTCTAGGTGGCCTGGCAGAGGGACACTGTTCCACCCTACAGAGAAGCAGCCCAGGAATCCGGCACCAGTCTAGCTCTTAAAAAAAGGATGCTGGGGCTGGGTGTGGTGGCTCAACCTGTAATCCCAGCACTTTGGGAGGCCCAGGTGGGCGGATCACTTTGAGTTCGGGAGTTCGAGCAAAAAGGATGCCTAGGGAAGTCACTGGGGAGGGAGGGGAAAACATGGTGGGTCACTAGCTTTGCCCCCATAGCCGGGCCCTTGCTGGCCCAGGGACCCTGGCAGGAACTGGCTAGAATGAGTTCTTGGCATATCTAAGAAGGGGTCAGGTCTGTGCTACTTGCAAGGACAAGAGAAAGAGGTGGGGAGAGGAAGAGAGGCTCAGCACAGACAGGGGCAGGGGACGGGTGGCCAGCGCCGGGCCTCTCTGAAGCTGGTTCTACTTCAGGTGTCCCTCCAGCACCAGCTCATCCCAAATGCCAGTCTCCAGAGCTGGGAGGCCCTTTCTAGCCGGTGGGAGGCAGGCCAAGGGGAGGAAGGCCAAGAGGCGGCAGGGGACTTGCCCCAGGCCACACAGCCCATCCTGCTCTGGCAGGACTTCAAACAACTCAGAGCCCTCTCTTTAGGATCAAGTACTCAATGGGGTAGGGGCTGGCAGGAAGAGCAAGAGGAAGGACGGGGCAGTGGCAGCTGGGGAGGGGGCGGTGTCTAGATTTCCCTCCCCTTTCAGGGCTAGCGCCGCCCCCCACCCCTCAACCCGCCCCTACTCACTGCCGGTGGACGAGGAGGAGCGGCGCTGCCCGCAGCCAGGGCCAGCGCCCTCGAGGGGCAGAGGTGGGGCGGGCGGCAGTGAACTCGCGGCCTCGGGCAGGGGCGGCGGCGGCGGCGGGGGTGGCGGCGGTAGCTCCCTGGACGCCTTAGGGTCCGCGGCGCAGCCATTAGGAACGTGGTTCCCGGGGAGCAACGCCGCCTGCGGGGGAGCGGAGGGGCCTTCGAGTGAGCCGCGGGACGCAGGGCCGGGGCGCCGGCAGCCGACGGGCGCGGGCTGGCGGGCACGCACCTCTTCGCTGTGCGCCATGCCCGGACGTGCGGCCAGCGTCTCCCCGGGGCCGCGGCCCAGTTGCCGGTAGTAGTCCCCCGTGCTGGGCTGCTTGCTGAAGGCGCGGGGCTTGCGGCCAGAGTCCTGCCTCCGCAGCCCGTCGTGGCCGTCGCAGGAGCTCGGCTGCGGGAAGACAGTGGACGGTGGGCTTTGGGCACCTGCCCGGTAGGCGCCCCCCACGCCTCCCCACCCAGCTTTTCACCTCCCAGGGACTCGCGGCCTGCGGCCTTCCTAGACCCCCTGTTCTCAGGGCAGACACAGGGTGAGGGTCATGGGGGCCTCGACGGAAGGGCAGGCTCCGCCCGCTTCACAGGGAGAGGTTCTGGGAGCCGGCCAAGGGGCACAGGGGCCCCCACAGAGGCCAGAAGGGGCGGGCCCAGGGGCGGGGTGGCTCAGCCCCGACGCCAGGGGGAGCTGGAGAAGGGGCACCTCCCAGCTTAGCCCGCATTAGTGCCTTGCCCACACCCCGGCTCTCGGCTGACAGACGGACTGCGGGTCTGTCGGGAATCCCGGCTCGGCGGGAGCTCCCTACAGAGCCTGTGCCCTCCGAGGCTCCAGCTTGCCCCGGATCCCAGGTGCCCGTCGGGGGCTGCTCCTACCTGCCACGGTGCTGGTGGCCCCCGCTGTGCACCTGGCGGTGGGGGCGGCAGGACCCGACACCTGCGTTACCTGATCCTTCCGCTCAGGTTACAGCGGCCCGCGCCGCCCGCGCACGGCCCGCCTACGGGCTCGGACGGCCTGACATCACCTGGGGCCCGCCAATCCCAGGCCGAACCCCCCGGCCGTCGCGGATGCTACAGGGGCTCCAACTACTCTGCCACACCTGGCCGCCTCTCCGCGCCCGCCCCCGCCCAGATGTGGCCCCGCCCCCTGCGCCTCTCCCTAAACTGGGAGCTGAGTCCCCACCTTCATCCCTGCCCGAGACAGGAGAGGGCTGACTGTGGGCAGAGGGGGCTCCGGGTCGCGTCCCCACCCTTCCCCTCCTGCATCTGGAAACCATCGCCATCCACGAAAGCGACACCGACACCCGCACTCAAGCCTCGGGTTTCAGGGGCCGCAAGGCGGGGTCGGGTGACAGCGAGGCTTCCCGCCCTGTCGCAGCTGCCTCCCACTAGGCCAGTTCAGCGAAAGTGAGGCGGCCTGGCCCAAGACGGAGTGACCTGGTGGGGGCTGTCCCCTGCTCCACCCTCCAGCCCTTGCGTCCCGGCGGTGGCCTCAGACTCTCCACCCCTCCCGACCTGGCTCACGTTGCAGGAAACGCGACACCGCGGGATTTGTTTTCTGGGCCAGCCCGCCCGCTCCGCGCCCCCTGCAGCCCGGAGGCTCGGACGCCACGACCCTGCTCCCACCCTCGGTCAGGCACCCGCGCGGGGGGCGCCGCGGTCACACAAAGAGCCCTTTGTGGAGCGTCCTGGCCCGGCCCTGGCGCCTGCGGCCCAGCACGCACACAGCCAGGAGGGACGCACACAGACCCGGCACTTGGGCTCAGCGGTGGAGAGGGGGCACTGGCTGGGCCACCTGTCCCCTGGCTTTGGGTGGGGCCCACAAGCTGGGCTGGGAGCTCAGGGATTCCAGGGCACTCTCAGCCCTACCTGCCCGGCCCTCTCTACCTCCCAGAGATGAAAGGGGAAGCCACTGTGGGAGCCTGATCTAAGGTGGCATAAAGAGGGTGGTGGATAGAGCTGCCCTGGAAGCTCAGTGTCCCTCCCATGTCTCCCTTGCCCAGTGGCCTTGTGACCTGGGTCACCTCGTATAAACTGGCCCTGGTGTGGCCCTGGTCAGGCTTAAGAGAAAACTGCAAGGTCCCAAGCTCCAGCAGGACCCCAGGGGGCTGTCACACCACATCTGGCCACCTGTGACCTCAGGCTGTCCCCTCACCTCTCAGACCAGTCTTGCCATGTTCCTGTGGCCAGAAGGCCAGAGTTTCCCAGGTCTCCCTGCCCAGGACTTCCACAATTGCTCAGACCAGACCTTTGCCCCCAGCCCTGCTCCAGAGCCTCAGCCAGGGGCCTGCAGGCCCAGACGTCACTAGGCGTCTCACATTCCATCTGCCCACCCTGGCCTCATCCCCTCCACACAGGCTCGCTTCCCTCTGGGGCTCCCACCTCAGGCCTGATCCTCTCTGCACAGAGCCCAAGCCCTAAACTGGAACCAGCTGCAGCTTCCCCTCCTTCCCAGCCCGCACTACCAGTGGGCGCCCGACCCTGCTGGTGCCCGCTCACCTTTCATCCACCCTCCTCCCAGCCCTCCCCTTCACAGGCATGCCACCGGCAGCTTCCACCTAGCAACCACCTCCCTTGGGTACCACTCTCCAACAGAGCCCAGGGCTGGGGGATGTGTGTGTTTGGGGAGGGGCAGTCTATATGCACTCTCTGTTAACTCCATGACAACCTGGCCACTCTGTGCAAGAGGTGGCACAGGCCCAGTTCCTGGTGAGGCGCAGCTGTCTGGACCTGCGTCTTTCACTTCCCAGCTCCCATGGAGGGTGGCGACCTGGTCTTACTCTCCTCCTGGTCCAGTGTCCAGCCCTGATCCCCAGTGGGAATCGCCAGGAGCTTTGACTCTTGAACAGGCCATGGACAGAGGGACCCCCACCCTATGCCCACTATGAGGCCAGGCCTTTGGCCTCAGAGGCCCCATCAGCCCAGTTCCCCTGCTGGGAGGCAGGCAGGGGTGAGGTCTCACTACCTCCTTGAGGGCCTCTGTCTCCACGTGGCGGAGTTTGTTCTTGGTCTGCATGTAGATATCAGCTGCCTGTGGTCCCACAGGAGGCTTGGGAGCTGGGTAGCCAGGTGGGGGTGGGGGCAGTTGGGTGCCTGGGGGCGGGGGTGGTGGGGGGAAGCTGGGTGGGGGTGGTGGGGGTGTGGGTTTGCCAGTCGTGCCCCGAGGCAGACCCAGCTCCGGGTTCAGCATGTCCATGTAGCTCTGTATGTCTGCAGCTCTGGTGCTGGAAAGCCCTGGGGAGGCAAGAGGAAGAGCCAGATTTGGGAGCATGCAGCCAGGCTGTCCCCCAAGACGGAGAATCTGCCACCTGGAAACAACTTGCCGAGGGACATGGAGGGCTCTGGGGCACTTCTTGGTACACCTGCTGTTGCCCTTGGCAGTGCTGGGTTTCCTCTCCCTGGCCCTGCCCTGTCCCAGCCCAGCACTTACTCGGAAAACCAGGTGCTCCAGTTTGGAGGGGAAGCACTGGGGGCTTTGGGTGTGTCTAGAGGGCAGGGCCACCTGGAAGGGTCGGTGGGCTCCTTGGGAATATGGACTGCCACACCCAATCTTTGCAGGGCACCCCTGTCGGCTCTGCAGGCCACCATCTGTCGGCATGAAGCAGACACTGCAAGTGGACAGACGCCCATGCCCAGGGCGTGGTCAGGGTATGTGTAAACACTCGCCCACCTTCTGCCTAGGTGATTGCGTGTCTGTGGATGTTTGAATGTGTGCACATTGCTCTGTGGACACGGTTGTGTGTGTGTGCATCTGGAGTATGGAAATAGAGCATCGTGTGCTTGTGCGTAAGGTGGGTACATGCAGATTCTGCACGGTTCTTTGTGTATGTTCATATCTGCATGTTGTATGTACAAGTGTGCACTTTTGTGTGTGAGTAGCTGAGAATAATGAATGGTGGGTGGGACACGTGGATTTTGTGGGTGGGGAGAGTACATGTGGATGTACATGTATGTTTGTGATAAGCACACACAAGCATGAGTGACATCTGTCCCTCACCAGAAGGGGTCTCCTCCCCATGTTTAAGAGCAGGTGATGGGGGTAGAACTCCGATATTGGCTGTGGCAGGCGGCCCAAGGCCAGCTCTCATGGCCCAGTAGTCTGGCTTCGGTCTCCCCTCCCTCCCCCTCTACCTCCAGGGCACACTCACTGCGAGGAGGGCACTGGCCTTTGATGCTGGAGTGGCTGGAGGAGCAGGAGTCGTAGTTGGAGAGGGTGCTGGCCGGTGAGCTGAGGTCAAAGTTCAGCGGCTGGACCGACACGGTGGTGTTGGGTGAGGACATGCCTGAGTCCAGCTGCTTCGCCTCCAGCTCAGCAGAGGGATCCCGGGACAGCACACGGTGCTCCACGCTCTGAAGGGGAGGCAGGGAGGCCATGAGGGCCAGTGCGCCCCAAGACAGGTCGCCCTCCAGGCCAAGGTCACCCTCAGCCATGCCTTTGCTGTGGGATTTTGGCCAAGCCACACCCCTCTCCAGGGCCCCTTCCCTTCCCCATCACTAGAGGGTCTCAACTTCCTCCAGGTTAAGATTTGAGCCCAGCCCCGCCTGGCAGCAGGACCAGGTTCCTGGGAAACTCCCTCTGCCGGCTCCTCCCTGATTAGGAGGGTGGAGAGATTGATGAGGAGGGGGCCTTGGGCTGCACCCAATGGGAGAACTGCCAGGAGATTGACCTTCTGTCCACAATCGGCAGATGGGCAGAGGGCCTTGGCTCCAGTGGTTCTGTGGGGAGGGGCACAGCACAGGCCCACCTCCACTTACCTGGCTACCAAGCCGGCTCTCCTGGCCCAACCTGGGACCTGAGGCAGACTCCTAACACCAGCCCGGCCTGTCTCCTGACGGAGCCCTTAGGGTAGGGGTGGGGCCTGGATGGTCAGCTGAGCGGGGATGGGCAGGCTGCCATTACCCCCGCCCCACCCGGTCTCTGCGTTTAACCACAGGCCTGCCCCCTCCCGGTGCAGAGGGGGCTGGGGTGGGGGTCCTGCTTACATTGCCCATGCTGCCCCAGCTGCCGACAAGCCTGCTTGTTCCGCTGCCTCCTGCCCAGGCCTGCGCCTCCTTGCCCCGTGCCCCCTCCCTGTCTAAGAAGTGTCACAGGCCCCCTGGGAGAGAGAGGCAGGCCTGGCACCAGGTAACAGCTCGGCGGCCTCGCTCATTGGCCCCGTAATTAGGGGCTCTGCGGGAGTGTTTGCCTTTTCTGGGCCAGCATCTTCCGTGGTTTGGATCTGTCACTGCCGCAGCTGGGCCTGCTTGGGTGAGGGGACCAGGCCCTGCTGCCTACCCCAGGAGTCAGGGGGAGCCACAGAAGGTGGCTTGGGAAGCACCCAAAGGTGCTCTTTACCTGGCCAACAGCAATAGGTGCAGAGGGTACCCAGCCCTGACCCCCAGATAAGAGGCTGGGATCCCAGGTCTGCAGCCTGGGACAGGCTTCAAACTTCCCCTCCCTCACTTACTAGCTGTGTCATCCTGGGTCACCTATGCTTTTTGTGCCTAAGTTTATCTGCAAATGGGGATAAGGGCACTCCCGGTCCTGCTGAACTCCAGGACATGGCACCCAGTACACGCCATATTGTCAAATATATATATATATATATATATATATATATTTTTGAGACAGAGTCTCATTCTTGTTGCTCAGACTGGACTGCGGTGGTGCAATCTCGGCTCACTGCAACCTCCACCTCCTGGGTTCAAGCAATTTTCCTGCCTCAACCTCCCGAGTAGTTGGGATTAAAGACGGTCACCACCACGCCCAGATAATAATTTTTGTACATTTAGTAGAGATGGGGTTTCATCATGTTGGCCAGGCTGGTCTCAAGCTCCTGACCTCAGGTGATCCATCAGCCTTGGCCTCCCAAAGTGCAGGTATTACAGGCATGAGCCACTGTGCCCGGCCTGTCAACTATTATTATTTTTTTTTTTGAGAGAGAGTTTTCCTCCTGTTGCTCAGGCTGGAGCACAATGACGTGATCTTGGGTCACCACAACCTCCGACTCCCAGGTTCAGGTGATTCTCCTGCCTCAGCCTCCCAAGTAGCTGGGACTACAGGTATGCCTCACCACAACCGACTAATTTCATATTTTTAGTAGAGGTGGGATTTCTCCACGTTGGTCAGGCTAGTCTGGAACTCCTGACCTCAGGTGATCTGCCCACCTCTCAGCCTCCTAAAGTGCAGGGATTACAGGCATGAGCCTGTACTGTAAAGAGTAACTGAGATGACACCTTTAAGGCACTTGGCAGGGTACCTGCCTAAGTCAGAATCCAATGAATGGTGTTTGCTGTCCTATGACTGCTAGCAGCTGCACCCAGGGAGGCCCTCATGTGCCCTGGGCTCTGATGCCACCCTCCCACAGTCCCTCAAGAGAGTCACAGACTCTCTTAGCTGAAGGGAACTCACCATGGATGTAGAAATGCCCTTCCCAGTGTCCATTCCTGCTTGTATACCCTAGTGACAGAGTGCTCACTACATGCTGGGACACCCATTCTCTTCCGAAGACTCTTTCTTGGGGGAAGTTCATCCTCAGGCCCACCTGCAGCCTCTGGCCTCTGGGCCTTGCTGTTTTCTGCAGCCCCCAGAGTCTGGACCATTCCCCTGTGCTGGCAGGCAGGGCAGATGGATAGATGCTGCTCAGGGCATGAACCATCTGCCTCCTCCCCTCCGGGCCTCGCTAGCAGCCCCTCTGTGGCCAGGAGCTGGTCCACATCCTTGTGTGGTCTCCTGCGAGGCCCACTCCCTTTCCTGCCCATTGCCTCAAAGCAGGCATTGTGCCATATGGTGCAGCGCCCTGCACTTCGAGACACCCACAGCCGAGATCAAATCCCAATGGGTCACTTCATGGCTGTCTCACTATAATAAAATAATTTAAAAAGAGTATCGTGGGTTTCCAGTTATGAAGCAGCCATGAGGTCAGCAAATGTACAGTGCTGTTACAGTGGCCGAGGGGTGGCTGTTATCTAGGCCATCGGAGGCAGGTTCTCCACTCTACCATTTATTGGTGATGTGATCTTGGTGCCCTGCAGACTCAGTTTATCCATCTGTGGAATGGAACACTTACACCCTCTTCTGCAGAGGGTGGCTGTGACTTATACCCAAGCTAATGTCTATGGGCAGGTGAATGAGCCTTCCTGTTCCCAATGGGGCATATGTTGTGATTTCTCCAGCCTTACCCCTTGAGGTGACCCTGTTCTTCCCTGTCCTCTTTCTGTTAACCTTTGTGCCTCTACTCCCTTAGTCCCCAGGAGGCAGTGGTTCTGGGCTGAGAGATCCTGTGGGGTCCCTGAACCTCAGCTTCCTCCTTGGTAAAAGGAGTGACGACACCCACCACTGGGGTGGGGGACGAGTAGAGAGAATGCGACAGGAGCAGCGCAGTGGTCGTACCAGGTTCTCCACCGTGCGCAGGTAGCGGGTGCAGTGGCTGTGGCCGTTGAAATCCGACAGGTCGGCGGCCGTGTACCCGTCGCGGTCGCGGACATCCAGCTCCGCGCCGTTCACTACCAGGATCTGGCAACACTGTGGGGACATGCAGTGAGGACCCGGCCACAGCCGCGAACCGAGAACCCCGCGCCCGGGCAAGGTCTTGCAGAGAGCGCAGTGTCGGCAGAGGGCGCTTGCCCCCACCCCGGGCCCGCGCTGACCTCTAGCTCCCCATTCTCAGCGGCGTCGTGCAGAGGGGTCCCGCCCCACAGGTCGGCCGAGATCTCCCCGCCGTGCAGCAGCAGCCAGCTGAGCACCTTGGTGTGACCGCGGCTCGCCGCGAAGTGCATGGCGGTGGCGCCGTCTTTGTCCTGCTCCGACAGGCTCACGTCGGTGCAGCTCACCTGGGCGGGAGGGGCGGGGACTGGGCGCCAGGCCCCTGCAGGCCCCGCCCCATCCCTGATGGCCCCCCCCGCCCCCGCCCCCCCGCTCCACAGACTCCGCCCCGCCCGGGCCCGGAGCTCACCAGCCACACGATGACCGGGCTGTGGCCCATCTGCGCCGCGGCGTGCAGCGGGGTCATGCCATCGTGGGCGCGCGCGTGCGGGTCCGCGCCGCACTCCTGCACCAGGTACTGCGTCACCTCCAGGTGGCCCTCCTGGCACGCCAGGTACAGGGGCGTGGCACCGTTCTTGGTTTGGGCATTCACTCCCCTGTGAAGACAGAACGCCCACGGTGGGCTCTCAGCGCCTCAGAGGGCTCCTTACGCCTCATCCCGGTCCTCTCCCAGGGAGCCCTGGACCGCACGGAGAGTGGGTGGGAGAGGGCCTTGTCACCTGCTCGTTGTCATCCTGGGAGGTGCCTCTGGGCTGAGTCCTGTGCCACCCTCCCTGAGAGGCCCCCGAGGGCGTCCGACGGAGCACTGCCCTGCCTAAGTCCTACTTTTTAATCGAGGTCTACAAGGATGTGGTGAGCCGGCCTCTACTCCACCACTCTCATCCACTGTCACCGTGAGTCCCCACACCTGCTGTCTGACCTCTATCCCTTTCATAGTGAGCCCCCTCCATCTGGAATGCCCTTCCATCCTCCTCCCTCTTGAAGAATCAGAACCCATCCCTCCTCCATGAGGGCCACCCTGTTTTATTTCCCCCTTCCTGGCCTCTGCCCCACACTGCCCAGGGCCACTGTGTGCATGGCCTGTCATGCTTGGTTGACCATAACTGATTTTGACCTTTGCCTCTGCCAGAAGTCTGAGTTCCCCGAGGGCAGGGTGGTAAGAGTTGCCAGACAAAATACAGTTCACTCAGTTCAATCTGAATTTCAGATAAACAACTAATGCTTTACTATTCTATATCCCAAATATTGCATGGGACATACTTGTACGAAAATACAGCTCGTTATCTAAGATTTAAAGCTAGTCCAACATGCTGGGTTTTGTTGTTGCCGTTTTTATTAATCTGGCAGCCTTCGGATGTCCACCGCCTACTGAATGCTTCTACTGTGCTAGCTCTGGGCCACGGCGCTAGCAGGCAGGTTCTTCTTTTTTTATTTTTTTGAGATAGAGTCTTGCTCTGTCACCCAGGCTGGAGTGCAATGGAGCGATCTCGGCTCACTGCAACCTCCACCTCCCGGGTTCAAGCCATTCTTCTGCCTCAGCCTCCCAAGTATCTGGGACTACAGGAATGCGCCACCACGCCCCACTAATTTTTGTATTTTTATTAGAAACTCAGTTTCGCCATGTTGGCCAGACTGGTCTGGAATTCCTGACCTCAAGTGATCCATCTGATTCGGCCTCCCAAAGTGCTGGGATTACAGGGGTTAGCTAGTGCACCTGGCCCAGGTTCTTCTGAAGTCCTATTGTCATTCCCATTTTGTGGAGGGGAAATTGGAGCTAGCATGGGTCTTGCCATGGTAAAGTACCCAGTGAATGCCATATTGTCAACTATTTTTTTCTTTTTTCTTTTTTTGAGACAGGGTCTTGCTCTGTCGTCCAGGCTGGAGTGCAGTGGTGCAATCTTGGCTCACTGCAGCCTCCACCTTCCAGGTTCAAGTGATTCTCCTGCCTCAGCCTTCTGAGTAGCTGGGACTACAGGCATGTGCCACCAGGCCCAGCTAATTTTTTAATTTTTAGTAGAGATGGGGTTTTTTCCAGGCTGATCTCAAACTCCTGAGCTCAAGTGATCAGGCCTCCCAAAGTACTGGAATTACAGGTGTGAACCACCGCACTCAGCCATCAACTATTTTTATTAATTTACTGTGACCATCAACAGACGACACCTGTAAGGCACCTGGCAGGGCACCTGCCAGAATCAGAATTCAATTAATGCTGCAGCTGCAGCTGGGGAGGCTCACAGGTGGGACTGGAAGGCCCGGACTCTGTGCTATTCCCCACAGTCCCACAACAGGCACAGACTCAGCTCTCTCCTTGGTCACACAGCTGGTAAGTGGCATTTGAACACACATCTGTCTGTGCGATGCAAGGCCTGGCCAGCAACATGGGCATTCAGGGAGTGAAGAGATGGAATATGTCTCAGGGGCTTCTCCTAGGGCCTAGCTTCTGGCTATCACTGTCCCTTATCCTTGCTCTCCCAGCCCAGAGGGAGCCTAACTGGGGAACAGGAGAGCTGTCCTGGCTACTGCGCCGCTGGATGTGAACAGCCCAGGTTGCAGTTACCACTAGGGAACACTAGGTGGAGCCACAACATACCCCCAGAGCTATATGCGGGGGCGGGGGTGGGGGTGGGGGTGCCGGGTCCTATTGTGTTTCAATTCACCTTTTGTGACCAGGAGGTGCAATTCTTCACTGGACTTCACATGTGGCTAACCCCCCACATAGGTACGGAGGAAGGCGAGCTAAGCAGAATCCTGGCACAATTAAGGCCTGAAGAATATCTTAGTTTATAGTGTTACTACTCAGTTATTTCCTTTTATATAATCCTTCATATAATCATATATTGGTTTATAGAATTAGGGCTTGGAGAATATCGGTTTACGGTGTCACTACTTAGTTATTTCCCTTTACATAATCCTCTCTATATAATCATGTTAGTTCATAGAATGAGTGCCTAAAGAATATCTTACCACTCAGTTATTTCCCTATATATATATATAAAACTATATCTTAGTTCATAATCGGAGGGATGCCTAGAGTAGACACAGTGCAGAGCATGAATTAAGGAATAAGCAGATTATAGTCGAAGGAATGTCTGGGGGCAGACACAGTGCAGAGCATGATTTAAGGGAAAACAGTTATACCAGGACAAGAACCCATGGCCCAGGTGGCAGTGTTCAGTATTGTAAAGATACCTGCTGTACGGCAGGCTTGGGGCAAGAGCCACTAGACCCTGTGGGGCCCTCAACCCTATATTCACATCCTCCCCATCTACCTCCCCCAGTCTATCAGCCCCCAGATCAACCACATGCTCGAACCTGCATCCACCCCTCGCTCACCCATTCAACCTCTCATCCACTTGTTCCCTGCCTATCAATGTCCATCAGGCCACCCTCCCTTTGCCCATCCACCCTCTTCTGCTCCCCATCACGTGTGCCCTCTCCCTCCCTCTCACACACATCCTGAGACCCTCCCGGCCAGTGTCTCCCTGTCCCCAAAGTCCTGGTTCTGTGTCCACTTCCCTGATTCCTGAGACCCCAAGGTTGTCTGCAGCCCCCAATGGACCCCCACTCACTGATTTCTCCCCCCCTACACTCCCTAGACACAGTGCTGCCATTTGCTGGGGCTGATGCTGGGCCTGGCACTTCATGGTGGTGCAGAGAGTGGGCACCATGCCTGGTGGGCCAGAGGGGGTCCTGTCAACACAGATGAGGGAGACAGAAGACTCAGCCACATACTTATCTTCAGAAACATGCTGGCTTGTGGCCTCCAGCCTCCACCTCCCAGTGCCAGTGTCACCCCCACGCACACTCACATGCTGTGCATGAGGAACAGGCTGTTTAATATTTCATGACCAACACTCAGCGGCCTAAATTATTCACCCTGTAACCAAGGCACAGTGAGTGCCAGGGTCCTGGGGTTCGGGGGCTGGTGGGGCCCACTGGGTTCTTTCTGCAGAGGCCTGTGTAGGTGTGCACAGCTAGGCACGGTAGACCTGCAGTGAGCTCTGCTCTCCCAGCACCCCCACTTGGCAGAGATCCATGACCCAGGGGTGCCCAGCCAGCCAGAGAAGGTCTGAGAAGCTGGCATCAAGCAGGATCTGAGCAGCAGGGGGCAGTGGTACCCACAGCCTCCTGCAGGGCTGCTGGCTGGCGCTCCCAAGTTCCTGGCACAGAATAAGCCCTCAGTAAGTGCTGGAGCTTGTCACCATTCTTTTTTTTTTTTTTTGAGACGGAGTTTCGCTCTTGTTGCCCAGGTTAGAGTGCAATGGCATGATCTCTGCTCATCGCAACCTCCGCCCCCCAGGTTAAGTGATTCTTATGCCTCAGCCTCCCAAGTAGCTGGGATTACAGGCGTGTGCTACCGTGCCCAGCTAATTTTGTATATTTATTAGAGACGGGGTTTCTCCGTGTTGGTCAGGCTGGTCTCGAACTCCCAGCCTCAGGTGATCTGCCCACCTCAGCCTCCCAGAGTGCTGGGATTACAGCCTCGACCCACCAAGCCCGGCCTAATTCTTATTAGTATTACATCCTCTGCACTCATCAGTCCCTTTCTGGAGTCAGAGACTCCAGCCTGGAAGACCCCAGAACATGGGGCAGATATGCTGATGGGCTGGGTGAGAGGGGTCCTGGCTCGACATCCCCTTCCACCTTGGCCTGAGGGCAAGAATAACAGTTACTCTCAGTCACTTGGGAGTATTACAAAGATATGGATGAGCGGAAGGACCGAAATAAAATTCCCATCACACGCCTGGAATCCAAGCACCTTGGGAGGCCAAAGCAAGAGGACGGCTTAAGCCTAGGAGTTCGAGACCAGCCTATGCGACATAGTGAGACCCCTGTCTCTACAAACAATATAAAAATTAGCCAGGCATGGTGGTGCACACCTGCAGTTCCAGCCACTCAGGAGGCTGAGGAGGGAGGATCACTTGAGTCCAGGAAGTTGAGGCTGCAGTGAACTATGACCACAGCACTGCACTCCAGCCTCAGTGTCAGGGCAAGACCCTGTCTCTAAAATAAATAAATGAGAAAAGAAACAAAATTCCCATCACTGGAGAGAGGAATTAACAAAAGTCATAATAGGATATAATAATACTAGTGATGGCAGCCACCATTTACTGAATGATTACTCTGTCTCAGGCACTGCGATGAGTACAACACACACAGTCTCTCAGCTGGTCCTGGTAACAACCTGACAGGACAGGTGTTAGCATTGCTCTCCTGGTACAGATGAGGAAACTGAGGCACGGAGAGCTAACATCACTCTATGAGAAAAAGGCAGAGCCCTGATTTGAGCCTGGGTCTTATGCAGAGCCTGCTTCGGACTCCAAATGTGTCACATCTGGCCGGGCGCAGTGGTTCACGCCTGTAATCCCAGGACTTTGGGAGGCTGAGGCGGGTGGATCATGAGGTCAGGAGTTTGAGACCTGCCTGACCAACATGGTGAAACCTCATCTCGACTAAAAATACAAAAATTAGCCGGGTGTGGTGGTACACGCCTGTAATCCCAGCTACTCAGGAGGCTGAAGAAGGAGAATCACTTGAACCTGGAGGCGGAGGTTGCAGTGAGCTGAGATCATACCACTGCACTCCAGCCTGGGTGACAGCGCGAGACTGTCTCAAAAACAAAACAAAACAAAAATGTTCACGCCTGCACCCTTCCTGCTCTTGGTCGGTCTGTCCCTCTGCCTCCCTCCCTCCCATCGCACAGACCGCTGCCTTTCCCCGCTGGGAACCAGGAGCCCTCTTTGCCAGCTGCTGGGGCACAGCCCCTAGAAGGGCCTGCCAGATAAGGAGGACCTACTTCAAGTCCCGTGCCTTTGAGCTGTGCCATAGTCTCACTTCTTGTCTCTGTGTCCCAAACCCATCCATGAAATGGGGGCAACAGTCGTCATCATCCTGACCCTGTGCGGAGCGCCTGAGGAGTGCCTGGCGCACAGCCACCGCTCAACTTGAGGGTTCTTCCCTGTGCCTGAGAGGACCAGCCACCAGGAGGGCCCATGGCTGGGCTGGCATGTCCAGGTCCTGCCAAGCACAGACCAGGCTGGGTATCATTTCTGTTGAGGGGAACATAACCTAGAGGGGAGAGGATGGGTCTCGGGGGAGACCTTTGACCCCCAGACCCCTATCAGCTCTAGCCCTGACCACGGTGACACAGTGACCACAGTGACAGCCACAGAAAAGTGCACCCATAACAAGCCCTTGCCCTTTCCCCCGACTTTGACGCAAGCCCTCTTTGTAGGTCAGAGGCTCCCTGGCAATGAGCATATAAATCATGATTTGTTTTCTTTCTCTTGGGAACAAAGATGCTATGGATGAACTGTAACTATTCATCAAGTCACCTCTGACTGCACAAAAGAAACATGGGACACCCGTGTGGGCTGTGGGAATCTCCGGCAGAGATTTGTGCCAGCTCACTGTCAACGCCGCCGCAGGGAGCAGGGAGTGAGTTGCCCAGGGAGCCAGACTTGGGCTGAAGAATGATTCCTGCTGCCCTCCCCACTGTCAGTAATGCCTCCCCAAAGGGAGGTCAGCAAGAGGCTGTGCCTCCGAGGATCCTTCCGGTTTCGGCCTATGACTGTTTTGAATTGACATTCATGGAGCCTTTGGTGGCTCTTGGCATCCTCCAGTCACGCCTCCTGGCCTATGTTAAAAGCTTCCCAGGCCAGGCACGGTGGCTTATGCCTATAATCCTGGCACTTTGGGAGGCTGAGGTGGGAGGATCACAAGGTCAGGAGATCGAGATCAGCCTGCCCAACATGGTGAAACCCCATTTCTACTAAAAATACAAAAAATCTGAGGCCAGGTGTGGTGGCTCACACCTGTAATCCTAGCACTTTGGGAGGCCAAGGTGGGCAGATCACCTGAGATCAGCCTGGCCAACATGGCGAAATCCCGTCTCTACAAAAATAGAAAACTTAGCCGGGCATAATGGTATGTACCTGTAATCCCAGCTACTCGGGGGGCTGAGGCAGGAGAATTGCCTGAACCTGGGAGGCAGAGGCTGCAGTGAGCCAAGATCGTGCCATTGCACTCCAGCCTAGGCAAAAAAGTGAGACTCTGTCTCAAAAAAAAAAACATTAGCCAAGCATAGTGGTGGGTGCCTGTAATCCCAGGTACTCAGGAGGCTGAGGCAGGAGAATCTCTTGAACCCGGGAGGCGGAGGTTGCAGTGAGCCGAGATTGCGCCAATGTACTCCAGCCTGGGTGACAGAGTGAGACTCCATCTCAAAAAAAAAAAAGATTTCCAACTAGGCCTGGCCCAGGGAAGAAACAGAGCCCTGGTTTGAGGAAGGTTCTACACCCCACCCAGCCCATCGGCTAGCAGGGAATCTTCCCAGAAGCCCACAACTCTTCCAGCCTCCCAGGTCTTCCTCCTGGCCCACAATTAGGCGAAACTGGACCCCCCCACCCCCCACATCACTGCCAGTGACACGCCTCCCGGGTTCAAGAGATTCTCCTGCCTCAGCCTCCTGAGTACCTGGGATTACAGGCACCCACCACTATGCTTGGCTAATGTTTTTTTTTTTGAGACAGAGTCTCACTTTTTTGCCTAGGCTGGAGTGCAATGGCACGATCTTGGCTCACTGCAGCCTCTGCCTCCCGGGTTCAGGCAATTCTCCTGCCTCAGCCTCCCGAGTAGCTGGGATTACAGGTACATACCATTATGCCCGGCTAAGTTTTCTATTTTTGTAGAGACGGGGTTTCGCCATGTTGGCCAGGCTGATCTCAGGTGATCTGCCCACCTTGGCCTCTACACCTCCCCACATCACTGCCAGTTCTGTCATGGCAGGGCCTCGAGGCCAACCCTCTTTTTTATTAGGGTCTCAGCTCTCCCCTCCTCAGACTCCTGGCTTCCCTGACCCCTCAACTTAAAGACCATCCCCATCACTTCCCACTAAACTGCCTGTTTTACTGCATGGCACTTGCCGCTCCTGAATTATCTTGTTATTTTCTTCCTCAGATCCACACACATGTGGATAGAAGAATGTGTGGCTGAAGGGGCACACTGTGTCCCTCGTGCTGACGGGCTGGGCAGTTGAGTGTACTCAGTTGCTGTTTGTTGAATGAATAAATGTGAGAAGGGACAGCCAGGCCAGGAGTAGGGGATGTCTCTTCACTCATGGCCTCAGCCTGGTAGGGTAGGTTAGGTCCATTTGCCAGATGGGCTGGGGGATGCCCAGAAGGGGTTTTTGTCTGGGGTCACAGGCAATGAGCTGTAGGCAGTCTCGACAAATCCCTGGGGTTCCACAACCCACTCATTCAGCAGACATTTACTGAGTCAGGGTCCGGGCATACAGAGCTGGGAAGACAAAGCCCCTGGCCTCATTATTCAGGGACAGATGGAATGAAAACGCATCTGCCCGTGTGCTGCAGGGCCTGGCTGGAAATATGGGTGTGCAGGGGGTGAAGAGATCGAATGTGTCTTGGGGCCTCTCGCCAGGCCTGGCTTTCAGCTGTCACACAGGATGCACACAGGACGAAAAGTCAGGTCACCATAAGGGCAGCCGGGAGCCCAGGTGCAGAGCTGCATGCCTGTAATCCCAGCACTTTGGGAGGCCGAAGCAGGTGGATCATCTGAGGTCAGCAGTTCAAGACCAGCCTGGGCAACATAGTGAAACCTGGTCTCTACATATAATACAAAAATTGGCCAGGCCTGGTGGCAGGTGCCTGTAATCTCAGCTACTCAGGAGGCTGAGGCAGGAAAATTGCTTGAAGCTGGGAGGTGGAGGTTGCTGTGAGTAGAGATCGCACTACTGCACTCCAGCCTGGGTGACAGAGCAAGACTCAAGTCTCAAAAAAAACCAGATAGCAGGGAACTAGGCCAGCAGGGGAGTGAGTGCACATTGTGGGCGCTGGTGACAATTTCAGTGAGGCTCAGGGTTGGCCTTGCTGAGGAAGTGAGGTCTGAGCAAAGACTTGGAGGAGGGCAGGGAGCAGGTGGGGGTCTCTGATCCCTGCAGAAGGATCAGCCTCTGTGAAGAAAGGGGTGCTGGCCTGTTGAAGGGGACCATAGCCTGGAGGAGGGACAGCCTCTGGGACATTGTAAGGAAGTGAGTGGCCTTCCTTGTCAGTGGCCAGGAGCCCGTGATGAGACTTGCTCTTTTTTTTTTTTAAATGAAGTCTTGCTCTGTTGCCCAGGCTGGAGTGCTGTGGTGCAGTCTCAGCTCGCTGCACCCTCCACCTCCCAGGTTCAAGCAATTCTCTCTTGCCTCAGCCTCCCAAGTAGTTGAGATTATAGATGCCTGCCACCATGCCCAGCTAATTTTTGTATTTTTAGTTGAGACCGGGTTTCACCATGTTAGCCGGGCTGGTCTCAAACTCTTGACCTCAGGTGATCTGCCCGCCGCGGCCTCCCAAAGTGCTGGGATTACAGGTGTGAGCCCACCGACCGGGACTTTTTTTGTTTGTTTGTTTGAGATGGGGTCTTGCTGTGTCACTCATGCTGGAGTGCAGTGGTGTGATCTCAGCTCACTGCAACCTCTGCCTCCAGGGTTCCAGTGATTCTCCTGCTTCAGCCTCCTGAGTAGCTGGGATTACAGGTGCGAGCCACCATGCCTGGCTAATTTTTTTTGTTTTTCAGTAGAGACAGGGTTTCACCATATGGCCAGGCTGGTCTCGAAGTCTTGACCTCGTGATCCACCCACCTCGGCCTCCCAAAGTGCTGGGATTACAGGCATGAGCTACTGTGCTTTGCAGGACTTGTATTTTAAAAAAATTTTTTTTAAAGACAGGGTTTTACCATGTTGGTCAGGCAGGTCTTGAACTCCTGACCTCACGTGATCCACCTGCCTTGGCCTCCAAAGTGGTTGGATTACAGGCATGAGCAACTATGCCTGGCCAGGACATGTATTTTCAAAGGCTGTGGGTAGAGCTGGACGGGAGAAGGCCACGTCCAGGTCCTAATCGCTCAGGGCCTTTCAGGCTCACTGGAAACTTCCCCTTTTCCCTTCCTTAGTGCACAGCCTCACGGAGTGTGGCTGCTCCCATGGCCCAGCTGAGCCCAAGGGGTTCAGGTAGCCCCATCATGGGGCAGAAAGGGGGTTTCTTGAAAGCCTTGGGATGCCCCAGCAGCTCACCGCTTACAGAGCCCCAGGGCTCAGGGCTCAGCTCTCCTCTTTAGATGAGTAGGGCAGGGGCACCAGCCCCAGTTAGATGACAGCTGATACCAGGAGCTGCTGGTGGAGACAAGATGGGAGCCTGTGCCCTCGCCTGCTGTGAGGGGCTTCTCCTGACTACCAGGCCCTTCCTTTCTCAGAGCCTCCACCTGGATGGTAACCACTTCCCCACTTAGCACAGGCCCTGCCCCCAGGCCCCGATGCCAGATGACATGACAGACACCAAAGGTCAACAGGGGCTGGTGATTAAAAAGGAGTGAGACCCCACGGCCTGTGACAGAAGCAGGGGCCTAGCAGGAAAGGGACCGGCCTAGGCAGAGCCTCCAGCCTTCTAAGGGGGAGAGGTGAGCCTGGGGCCCTGGGGCTCCCTAAGCTGTGAGTTGCTGGGGCTTCCCAAGAAACCCCCTTTCTGTCCCAGACAGGGGCTGCCTGAACCCCTCAGGCTCAGCTGGGCTGTGGAACAGCCAGGCTCTGTGAAGCTTTGCACAAAGGAAGGGAAAAGGGGAAGTCTTCAGTGAATTTGAAAGGCCCTGAGCGATTAGGACCTGGACCAGGAGTGGGAAAGGGACCCAGAGAGGAGGTACAGTCTGCCCAAGGTCACACAGCAAGCCACTGGTGACCACAGCTGGTAGGTCAGCCTCTCTAAAACACCATTTCTGTACCTGTCAGCTCCACGAGGCAGGGAGCCTCGTGGTTCACCAGCATATCACTGGCATTTAGAATATCACCTGGTCCATGGAAGTTGCTCAATAAACATTAGTTGAATGAGTCCATCTGTAAATGGGTTGATTACACTGCTACTGCTCAGGGTGGTTGTGTGGCTCAGATGGCACTGGGTGGTGCCAGGCCCCTAGAAGGTACTCAGCAGGCAGGAGCTGTTCTGGGTTTGTTCTGACTCCTGGCCCAGGTTCCCCTTTCCTCCCCTCCCCTCTTCTGCCTCCTCTCTTTTTTTTTTTTTTTTTTTTTTGAGACGGAGTCTCGCTCTGTCACCAGGCTGGAGTGCAATGGCATGATCTTGGCTCACTGCAACCTCCACCTCCCTGGTTCAAACAATTCTCCTGTCTCAGCCTCCTGAGTAGATGGGATTACAGGCATGTGCCACCATACCCAGCTAATTTTTGTACTTTTAGTACAGACAGGGTTTCACCACATTGGTCAGGCTGGTCTTGAACTCCTGACCTCAGATGATCCACCTGCCTCAGCCTCCCAAAGTGCTGGGATTACGGGCGTGAGCCACTGTGCCCAGACACCAGCACTTTCCAACCCCACCCCAGTCTTGTCTGGTTGGGTATAGGGCAGGCTTTGGGGGAAGCAGGCCCCTGGTGAAGTTGATAAAATCTCTGGGCTAACTGGTTTTTCAGCTTGTTGTGACTGGCAGCACTCAGGGCCCAGGGAAGAGCCTGGAGCCTCCCCACTCTCCAGCCTGGAAGCTCAAGTCTCAGGCTCCCAGCTGAGCCCTGGCTCCCGGACTCTGCCTCCCACAGCCCTGCCCAGCTGCTCAGGCCCTGTGGCAGGCAGAAGCAGGTGTGGGGGAAGCAGAGTGAGCTCCTGGGCTCCAGGACCCTCCTGGGAGGGTGGCCACCAGCCTTGAGGGCCATCTACTCTTTGCGCCTTCTCAATCTGGCCTGATTGGGAGTCTGGACTCCTTGTTCCCTCCACCAGTCACTGGAGCTCCTGCCCAGGAGGGCCAACCCTCCCAACTGGATCTCCCTGAGACCTAGGGCCTCAACATCCCCAGCCCAGCTCCTGCCAGCCCCATGCCTCCCAACTGAGAGATCCCTTTTCTATAGGGGCTCAGAGGGAGGGTCACATGTGGCAGCAGCCCCTACAGTCACTGTGACAACTCCTTTGCTTCGGGGAAGACTTGGCCCCATGAACCGGATAGACAGGGAAGTTGGGGGATGTGCAAGACATTCCTGCAATCTCAAGTCCTTTCTATTACAAGATCCCAAGGCATAGCCTGGGAATTAGCTGGGCTCCCCCGAGGCTGTCCAGCCTTCCAGCTCCTCTGCAGCATGTCACTTCCATGGCCCATGGCCGCCCACAGCCCCCCTGGGCAGGATCAAGTTTCCAAACAGCAGGTCCGGAAGCCCTTCCTCCCTCAGCGCTCACCCTCGCCAGCAAGAGAGCTGAGCCTTGTGAATAATTCACAGCGATTCACATCAGGCCCCAGAGACTATCCAGAGCATAAAGCTGGGCCACCTGGGTCCCCTGATTGGGGCCTGTGGCCTGGGGCAGCTCAAGCCTCTGCTCTCCCCAGCTCCCAGCCCTCATATTCACAGCCTGAGGGAGTAGGAATCCCTACCCCCGAGGTAGGAGGCTAACTGGGTACACTATCCCCCACCCCAATTCCCAGTCGCCCCTCCTGCCGGAGCCCAGCCTGGCAACCACACAAAGACACCTTCTTATCAGCTGAGTCACACGCCGCTGTGGGGAACGGAGCCCAAGCCCTCTGTCCACCTTCCTGAGATTCATGGTGACTCCTGAGGGGCTGGCAGCTCATCAGTCCAGGCCATCTGGCCACTGAGTCACCACCAGTGCCCAATCACATCCAGCACCTGTCATGGCCTGGGAAGGGGCCAGGGTCCCCCAGGCCTGGAGACCTGGAGGGCGTTCCACAGCACAGCCCACAGGGGGATCGTTGTGCATCCTACACCTGCCTTCTCAGTGAGGAAGGCCTGGGGTGGTGGGCCCCACCAGCACTTGCAGAAGGGGGGCTCAGCATCTTCCAGTTCACACTTGGGTCATATTGGTCCCGCCATCAGGGGCACCTTCCCCTCTCAAGACCTGTCCCTCTCCTCTGCTTGAAGTGAGGGGGTGGGACAGATGCATCAGAATCACCGCTGTGAGGATGGGGACATGTCCCATCCCCCATGCTCCCAGGCCCCAACCTGGAGAGTCTAACTCAGGAATCTGGGACAGCCTCCAAGAGGTGCTGCCAGGAGCCAGTTGGGACCCTCTACTCAGGGGTCCCTGGGTTCTCCTACTCTAAATCCCACTGACTTTGACATGATCCAAACCCTAGTATGTTTGGAAGCAGTGAATTCATACCAAACCGGCCACCAACCAGGCCTGGCAGGGCTGGCTGTGCTGTGAAGAGCCCCTACCCAGGCAGCACCTGCTGGGTCTCCCACTAACCAAACCAGGGAGCCCCTTCTCAGGGAGGAGCCAGGCCCAGCTCCCTTGTTCTGGGCCTAGGGGACAACTGGAGCCCGGCCTGGTGGGTCCTAGGGCCACCCTCCATCCACGCCAGTGTGCCTGGGCCCAAGAGGCTGCAGCTGTGGCCACCTTGCCACATGGCCACATGGCCGGAGCTGGCCTCCAGCCTGCTCCCTGGTGGCCAGGGGCCCTGCAGGCATACCCAGGAACTGACCAGTGGTGGGGACAGGCCAGACCCTCTTACCTCGTAGCTGCTCTCGTCCTGAGGCTGGGTCCACATTCACATTTATATCCCAGGCTCCCACTTAGACTAACGAGGGTCACTGGTCAGAGCCCCCCACTCCCCACTCAGGCCCCTGTGGCATCTGGCACCCCACCCTCTCAGGGCCTGGATGTTTTCCCCGGATCCCTGCCTCCCCAGGCGCATCTAAGACCTGAGTCCCTTCCTCCCTCCCCTAGACTCACACATACCCCCTGCTCTGTACGAGCCCCCAACCCACTCAGGGGAGCTCCCAGCCCACACCCCGGGAGCTTTGGGAGCCCCATGTTTCCCTTGGCAGTGGGAATGGGCTGAGGGGGCCGCAGGAGATGACAGGCTGCTCTCTGGATGGCCTCCAGCCAGGGGCTCTGGGGCCAGGAGGTGGGGTGGGGGTCTGGGAGGGGCAGTTCTCTCTTAACTGATGGGATTCCTCTTCCGCCTGTTTCACTGGGGTCTAGGAGGCGCTCCTGCCCTTGCTGTCCCCCACTCCATTCTGAACAGTCTTGCAAATGAGCACAGCCTGAGCCAGAGAGAGCTCCTGCTACAGAAGCAGCCTGCGGGGAATAGGCGACCTTGGCTTTCGTGCCCAGCCTCCCAAGTCCAGCTGCATGCAGCTGGCGGGCTGAGGATGCAGGTGGCACCTGCTTGCAGCACTCTGGGAGCAGCCCCAGAAGGGGTTTTCCAGGAGGGGAGAAATTTCATGTTGAGTGGGAGCCATCTCTCTGGCCTGGCCCTCTGGCCCCAGGATGGCCGCTGGAGGGATCACTGCCCTGGAGTGCCAGAGAGGCATGGCAGATCCCAGGCATCCCCCAAAGTCCTGGCCCAGCCCAACCAGAAGACCCCTTAAGAGGGGTGATCTTACTCAGGGTAGTGCCCGATGAGAAGCCTCAGGGAGGGGAAGTCTCCTTTGGCGGCAGCGTAGTGGATAGGCAGGGCGCCCATGTCTGTGGCTGCAGTGGGGTCCCCACCGCCATGATGCAGCAGCCAGTTCACCACCTCGGGGTGGCCAAAGCGGGCAGCCAGATGCAAGACTGTGGCACCAGAATTGTCTTTGTCCTGTGGGAGGAGAGCCAGTTCAAGTCCTAAAGGCTGTTCCTGCCCTGCCCCTGGCTTGGGCCACTCCCACACTCCCACAGGCCTTAGGGGTAGCTCTGTGCTCTCCGCCTTCCCTGGAAAGATTGGCCAGGCCTCACTCAGCAATGATTTTTTGGGTCAAGCGGATCCTCGGTTTGAATCCTGCTGCTGTCTTTGGGCAGCTAAGTGGCCCTCTCTGAGCCACAGCCAATGGGCAGCATCGCCGCGCCTGGCTTTCAGAGGCCTGCAGGTCCTGACTGTGGGCTATCTATGCGAGAGGCACCGGGTTGCCACGGCAGGAGACTGGCTCCAGGCCGAGGGCCACAGCCCTGACACCCGGGGCTCAGGGAATGGCTGAAGGAGTGGCAGAGGGTCGTTGGGCTGAGCAGGGCCAGGAAGGGGGCTGTGGGGCTGCATCAGGACGGGGGGCAACCCCTGCTTCCAACACTTGCCCCTTCTCTCTCTACCTTCCTAGGTGTCACATGGGAACAGAAGCCTCCACCTTGATGTGTCTCCAGCAACCCAACCTCAGTGCAGAAAACTGCCCCCCTCCCCTGGCAGACTTGCCAGCGCCCACGCACAGGAGCAGCCTGTGTTCTTGCCCCTGTGGAGGTGGAAGTTGCTGGGTGCTGGTGGGCGGGTCCAGGGCAGTCAGCCAGGGGTGCTAGGTGCAGGTTAGTGGTGGCCTCTGGGAAGGCTTGGACTCTGAGGTTCCCCAGGGACCTCAGAGCGGGAGGGGCCAGAGGTTTGGGGCCAGAACTGCTGAATGCGTCATCTGTGCACACCCCATGTGTGTGTCTGATGAGAAAGGGGCTGAAGGGGAGTGCTTATGGGACGTGGGCTGGGAAGAGAATCCCCAAGGACCCAGACGTCTAGACGAAGAGGCTGCCGCACTTGGCCGAGTGGGCACTAGTTCTGGAACAGAACAACCTCCCAGGGCCAAGCACATGGACGACAGAGGGGTGGGCAGGATTGAGGCAGAAGGAGGCAGTGGGCACACTTCACTAGGGTCAGGGAGTGAAGCCTCTCTGCCCTGCCATGCCCAGAGAGAGGGCGCTGTGGTCACAGAGTGGCAGAGGCAGTAGGAGCTGGCAAGAGACCCCAGGCCTCAGGAAGCTGAGTCACATGGGAAGAGAAACTCTGAGGCTCCTATGAGAAACACAGGGAAAGAGGGCACGGAGGGAGCTGGGGTCCCAGGCCACTGACAGGGTCATCAGGCAGCCTGCGGGGCAATAGCCCGGTGATCCTGCTCAGGAGGCAGGAAGGAAGATGGGGCAGAGAATGTGATGGCCCACAGGAAGCTGAGGACACTGAGGCCCCTTCTGTGTGCTAGAAAGCCAGCGGTGGGGGACCAGAGACTGGTTCCAAGCTCTGATCTTGGCCTCTGAGCCCAAAGGTCAGAGCTGGCTAGAGGGGACCCAGGCAAAACCATGGTGAAATGTGACCTGAGCCCCAGCTCCTGAGAAAGGCACTCCCTTCCTACTGGCCTTGGAGACTGAGAGTCTGAGGCTCCAGGGGTCTCACTGGCTCTGGGCCCCTCAGTGGTGGAAACTGTAAGGAGAGGGCCATATAGGCCTCTGGGCTCTGGCCTGTCCCTGAGGCAGCAACAGCTGTCCAGGCCCCAGGAGCCTCATGTGCAGTGGACCATACCCTAAAGCAGCTTATCTCTTCTGGCTGGGGAAGCCCAAGGATCCAGGTCATTCCCCCCCCCACTTCCTCCCCCAGCACCCAAGCCTGCCTGGCCCAGAGGGCAGGAGACTTGATAAGCTGGGGCCAAGGCCACCTGCTTTGCCCAGCTCCTCTGCTCTGGCAAGGGAGGCTTCCGGCCAGGCCTGGACATCAGATAAGGCAGGCATGACACCTCCCAAAAGAGTGGGCATGGGTCACGTAGCCTGGAAGCCTTGGAAACAGGTCCCACGGAGAGATATGGGACGGGCCATCTCCCAGGAAGGGTGGGGGGCCTTCTATCTGAGGGCAGAATGTGGGCTCTCCTGGCCATCATCGGGCCATAGCAAGCCTGCCTCCTCCCCTTCCATCTCCAGGGAGCCCAGTGGTCTAAGTGGAAAATCAGTTCTGGTTCCTCCCTCCCATGGCTGTCCCCACAAGCAGAATTTCATCCAAATCCCTAACCTCTGCCTGGGAGACCTTCTGGCCTGGCTCTGGCAGCTTCTCCCCTCCTCAACCACTCTGAATACGCAGCCTCCTGCTGGCCCTCCGACAGGACAGGAGTGTGCGCGCCTCAGGGCTCTGCACTTCTTGTTCCCTGTGCTTGGAACTCTCTGACCATCACCTGGCTACCTGCTTCTCAGCAGCCAGGACGCCCCTGGGAAGTCACTGCTCAGAGAGACCAGGTGGGGTCTGGGGGCAACAAGAATCAGCCTGGGCTGGAGAAGCAGCTGACAGCTGGGAGCCTTGACAGCACGGATGTCCTGGGGTCAGCCTGGGTTATGCGGAGACCCCCATTTACCACGGCCCATCATCATTCCCCCACACACTGGCTGGGGACACCTGTAGCTCAGCCTGGGCTGTGGGACTTTGCCCAGCCTCCTTTCAGACCCGGCCCTGGAGGACATGGGCTTCTGACTCTGCCGCCCAGGCCTCACGTCCCCACCCACTCCCAGGACTTCAGATCAGTGCCTTCCCTCTCCTGGTACGCACTAGTAACTACCAGCCCCACGGAGGCAGCACCCTTCTGGCTCCCATCACCGAGGTGTGCTTCCAGGGAGTCCCCAGGCCCGCCAGGGCATCTGCCCGAGTACTCGTAAGCCAGGGAGCCCACTCACCTGAGGGCCTCTGGAAGGAGCTCCATGCAGGGCTCAGCTGGGCCAGGAGGTGCCAAACCCCACCCATCCTTGAGCCCCGGCGTGGGGGCTCTGGGCCAGGGCTGTCTCCTGAGGAGGAAGCCGCAGGGCCCCCGGCGAACGGCGCGGACCCACCTGCACTCTGCAGCCTCCCTGAGACAGCAGCCACTGCAGGCAGGCGAGGTGGCCGGTGGCGGCGGCGTCGTGGGCCGGTGTGGCGCCGTTGCGGGCGCGGGCTGCGGCGGGGAGGGCGGCCTCCTCCACCAGGAAGCGCAGACAGTGCAGCTTCCCGGCGCGAGCAGCGTGGTGCACGGGCAGCGCGTCCAGCGGGTCGCGCAGCGAGGGCCCCAGCAGGCCGGCGGCGTGTAGCGACCTCAGCACGTCCAGCTCGCCCTGCCGCGCCGCCTGCAGCGCCTGTTCCAGGGCCATGGTGCCGCCTGCGGCGCCGCGACCCCGCACTCAGAGCCTCCCCCAGGACGCCATGCGCGTGTCCTCGCGGGCGGGAGGAGCGCGCGGTGCGGCCGTCGGGGCTCTACGGGCCGGTAGGCGGAGCGGCTGCGGGCCCGGCCTCTGCTCGGGACTGCCTGGCGCGGCGCTTCGCTTCGCTCGGCTCCGCTCCGCCGTGCTCTGCGGCCGGAGCCCGCCGACGCCGGCTTAAGCCTCGGGCCCGCCCCCGCCTCGCTCCGCCCCGCCCGCCTCAGCCAGAGTCCCCCGCCCGCCCCCGCCTCTCCGCGGGGACACTCGGGCGACTGGGGCAGGGCGCCCAGGGGCTCCTCTGCTAATTTGTCTCACGTAACAGTTGAGACCCCAGAGGGCAGCAGAACTGGGTTCAAATTGGAGAGCCGTCCAGGCACAGACAAATTCATTCATCTGCCGGGTGTACGCTCACTGCGGTTCCAGGCGCTGGCGACGCAATTCCAGAGGTGACGGGAGTGACTGTCGGGGCCACATGGGCGGTCAGGGAAAGGTCTCTGTGGAGGTGCGGTGGGGCTGGGAGCAGAGCGCGAGGCCCCGAGGCAGGAGCAGGCCTACCGCGTCCCTGAGGGGCTCTGGGTCTAAGTCCCTGGAGAGTGCAAAGGGCCTCAGAGCTTCCAGCGGGGAGGTCAGGACAGGAACTCCTGGTGCGCTGGGAACTCCGTCTAGACAGGCCGCTCACAGCCGCTGTCGGAATGGAGGGACTTCCAGGCACACAAGGCAGGGATTGGGGGTGTAGGGCTTGTGTGGAGACGCTGGATAGCCTGCATCCAGAGAGAGGGGACGGAGACCCCTGCAGGGGCGCAGGAAAGCGCCAGAGGGCGCAGGCTGGAGAGCAAATATGTGCCAAGCCACCCTGCGGGCACCACCGAACACCAGCCGTGGGAGCGGCTAGTGCCCGAAGGATGGGAGGAAAAGCTTCCAGAAGGTGGAGGCTAAGTAGCTGTGGGAGTGCAGGCTGCCTATCAGCGACCTTGAAGCACCCTTCCTGTGTCCTTCCTGTCCCAACACCCACCCTCTCTGAGTCCCGTGGGGGCCTGGCCCCACCCGGCCTGAAGGTTTCACTCGGCCCCAACCCGGGTCTGGCACAGTCAGCGCTGAGATGTAGAATGAAGGAAGCCCCTTCCAGGGACAGTGGGAGTCATAGTGCTAAACTTGGAGGTGCCTCCGGTCCCTTCCCTGGCACTGCCACCTAGT
Organism: Saguinus oedipus; assembly: GCA_031835075.1. Lineage (NCBI taxonomy): Eukaryota > Metazoa > Chordata > Mammalia > Primates > Cebidae > Saguinus > Saguinus oedipus. The sequence goes on along the minus strand of CM063175.1, from coordinate 44,194,298 downwards.
GGCAACCTGGGTGGTGGCCTCCCACCCTCCCAGGTGCCCGGGTAACTGGAGCTGCTGGGCCGGGCCTAGCCAGGTGGGTTTCTAACGATTTCCACCTGGCCAGATCACTCTCATTCTCTCCATGGGACCTGTGGCCACTGGGATCTGGGACCCTTGCCCAGCGGTTTGCAGACAAAGGGAGGGAGGAGTCTTTTCCTGGCAGCCTCACTGCTGGAGCTGGTGGTGGCCAGAGCAACAGGCTCACTGTGGCTGGTGCTGCCCTCCTCCAGGTGCCCAGAGGCAGGTGTACCATGAGGCCAGTAAGTGGCAGGGGTACATCGGAAGGAGGTACTAAAATGGCTTGTCTTGGGCACCCCTTCCCTGTGCCTCCTCCATTCTAAAAGGCCCTGCAATTCGTGTCCTCCACGCCTAAGGTGGCCACCTTGGCCATGGACACGCTCATCTAGCACATGGTTTTGTGATTTTGTGGGCCAGGTGCAGGTGACGCTCTATTGCTCTTCCAGTGGGCTGCGCAGATGCCCCTGAGCCACTGCCACTGTTGCTATTGACATCTCCATTAGTGCCCCTTGTGAGCACCCAGCCCTGCTGGCCAAGCTCTCTGACTCCTTTCAGGACATGGCTCAAACTCAGGCTTCAAGCCTGGCCTTTCCTGCCAGGCTTCTATCCTGTCCAGGCTTTCCCACATCCATCGGGCTATCTGGGTCCTCCCCAGCAGCCCTAGGGAGCTCACACCAGCAGTGGCACTTTTATGAAATCTGTACCACCCACCAAATGCTCACCATGCTTCACCTGGATATCTAATCCAGATGTGCTGTGGGAGAGGTGCAACTGATGTTCTCAGTTTACCGCTGGGGAAAATGAGGCATGGGGAGGGTTTTTTTTTTCTTTTTTTTTGAGATTCCCTCGTGTTGCCAGGCTGGATTGCAATGGCACAATCTCAGCTCAGGGCAACCTTCGCCTCCCAGGTTCCAGCAATTCTCCTGCCTCAACTTCCCGAGTAGCTGGGTTTACAGGTGCCTGCCACCATGCCTGGCTAATTTTTGTGGGTTTTTTTGTATTTTTAGTAGAGATGGGATTTCATCATGTTGGCCAGGCTAGACTCGGACTCCTGACCTCGTGATCTGCCCACCTCAGCCTCCCAAAGTGATGAGATTACAGGCATAAGCCACCAAATCCAACCTTGTTTTTTTGAGACAGAGTCTCACTCTGTCACCAGGCTGGAGTGCAGTAGCATGATCTTGGCTACAGGTGCATGCCACCACGCCCAGCTGATTTTTGTATTTTTAGTAGAGATGGGTTTTCACCAGGTTGACCAGGATGGTCTCGATCTCTTGACCTCATGATCTGCCTGCCTTGGCCTTCCAAAGTGTTGGGATTACAGCCGTGAGTCACCACACCCGGCCTTGTTTTGTTTTTAAAGCATTTTGTGGCTGGCTTGTGGGTGCAGAACTGAGTCAGCCAGGCTAGGTGCCTTGGGCTGAGGATGGGAGGGAAAAGATCCACAGAGTCTTTTGAGTTCTTAAAGAACAAGTCATTGTCTTGCGGGAGGCCAATGGAGGCAAACTGGCCTCAACCATGGAGGACAAGGTCTCAGGTTCCTCCAGGCCCTGCTGGGCCAAATATGTTGAATGAGTTATTCTCACTTGTTAGAACTTTTGTGAGGGCTAATGCAGATGCGAGCCTTAAAGTGTTAGGCCCTGAACTTGGCACACAGTAAGTGTTCATGAATGGTGGCCTACGTTCCTTCTCATACCACGGACAGCTATGGGTGACCCCGGCTCCCCTGGCCCAGGCTTCTCCGGGCCCCTTAGTGTGTACCTTGGTCTTCTTCCGCCCTGCTGGGAGAACCTTGAGGGAGGGGGACCTGGGGCTAGCTGCAGGGGTGGAGCTCGGAAGTGGGGTTCGGGGTTCATCCAGCACCCTGGACAGAGCCCGCCTTGACTCCGCCCCATGGGGCCTCCTCCGGGCTGGCTCGGTGGATCCGGCAAGTCATCTCTCTGCCCAGCAGTTTGCAGTGTGGTCCGCGGGCGTGGCCGTTGCCCTGCCAGCCTGTCGGGAGAGGGGAGCCCAGAGCAGATGGGCGGGGGACGCCAGCCAGTTTGCCGCAGCAACGGCCACGCGGCGCGGAGGCGGTCCTGGACCGGCCGCTGGGGCCCCCCACCAGGCGGGCAGCTGGGGGCCCGCACCCACGACTGCCCCGCCCGCGCGTCACGTGAGCCCTGACTGTCCTGCGGGCGAGAACCCGGATACCCAGACGGTGGGAATGAAAACGAGCTCCGAGGGCTCCCGGGCTGCCTCTGCTTCAGTGGGGTTCCGTTTCCCCACCCAAAGCCTGGAGTGGGGTAACCAGATGACCCCTCAGCAAGCCGCTGGAGGATTCTACGGTGTCCTTAGAGCCGGGCGTCTAGCGACTGGTGCCCTTGTCCTGGCTCGGTCGGTTCCAGCGTCGAGGGCTGGAGCAAGTCACGACTTCTCTCCAGACCTCGGATTCCCCGTCCAGCTCAGCCCTTCCACCGACAGAGCAGCTGTGGGTGGGAGTCCCTCCTGCTACTGTCCTTCGTGAGAGCTCCCGGAACCGCGGGCCTTGGCAGTCCTGCAGCCGCTGGGTCCCCTGCCCCGGCCCAGGGCGGGGCTCAGAGGAGACGCTGAACCCGAGTCTGGGGAATTAATGACGAGCTGCACTGGAGAGGAGGGACCGCAGCTTGAGCCAGGTAAGGCCTGGCCCCACCTGGCCCTCCTGCCCTCGGGGTCACGCAGGAAGGTCCCCAGTGACGCCCTCGCCACTCCCTCGCAGGTGCTCGTGGACAGCCGGGGGCCGCCACTCCAAGGTAGATGGGAGGCGAAGGCCGGGAGCCGGATCCCCGGGAGCGTCGCTGTCTCCCCTCCCGGCTCCACCCCGCACAGGAACAAAGGCGGGAGGTGGGACCCGCGGGTGGCTGGACTCCGTGGGGCGGGGCCCGGCGGGCAAGCCGCTCCTTTAAAGTTCCGCTGCTGGCGCGGCGCGCACTCTTCTGGCACCAGATAGGGCCGCGCTCGGGACCTTCTTCCGGACCTCGATTTCCCTTTGCGTGGGGCTCGCAGCTGCCGCTGCTTTCCCGCGGAGCATGGGGCTGCCTCGCCGGGCAGGGGACGCGGCGGAGCTGCGCAAGGTGGGAACCCGGGACTGGGGCAGGGCGGGGCGGGGAGTGGGGCGCCGGGGACCGGTCTAATCACCACGTCGCACACCGGCAGAGCCTGAAGCCGCTGCTGGAGAAGCGCCGGCGCGCGCGCATCAACCAGAGCCTGAGCCAGCTCAAGGGGCTCATCCTGCCGCTGCTGGGCCGGGAGGTGAGCGCGCCCGGGCGGAGGGCTGAGGACGGAGGGTCCTGGGGCGCGGAGCCCGAGCAGGGGGACCGGGGGCTTCTACGGGAGGAACCTGCTAGGGGGTTCCTCGCGGCACCGGAGGCGGAGTCTGGGCGGGGTAGGCGCGTCGGAACGGACGCTCCGCAGGCCACGGCGTGCCCTGCACCCAGCTCCCAACGAGAGCGCGGTGCGCAAGGCGGCTGGCCAGATGTCTGTCTTGGTGGTTTCTTTGTCCCTCTCCCTCGTGGCCGGGCGCAGAACTCCAGCTACTCGAAGCTGGAGAAGGCGGACGTCCTGGAAATGACAGTGCGCTTCCTGCAGGAGCTGCCTGCGTCCTCATGGCCCATGGCAGCGCCCGGTGAGTGAGCCCGCCCCGTCCTGTCCCGAGTCCTGCACCCCGCACCCCGCACCCCACGCCGCGCCTCACGCCGCTCTCCGCCCGCAGTGCCTTGCGACAGCTACCGCGAGGGCTACAGCGCCTGTGTGGCGCGCCTGGCCCACGTGCTGCCCGCCTGCCGTGTCCTGGAGCCCGCCGTGAGCGCGCGCCTGCTGGAGCACCTGTGGCGGAGAGCGGCGGGCGCCACTCCCGATGGCGGGCGCACTGGTGACTCCAGTGGCCCGTCTGCGCCCACCCAAGCGTCCGCGTCTGCCCCACAGCCCGCATCCTTGCCCATGCCCTCACCGCCCTCGCCTCCCTGTGGCTCTGGCCTCTGGCGGCCGTGGTAGCCCCTCGGCCAGTCCACAGACCCTCCCGACTGCTTGGGACCTCGGGCTGCTGTTCCCATCATGAAGGGTCAGCCAAGTACCCACACCCAGGCCGGAAGCCGGATGTTTCATGGGGACTTGCTGGGCGTTTGCCAGAAGGGGAGGATTCTCCCCAGAGTCCCCAGATCAGCAGCCTGTGCTGGACCAGACCACCTGGGGCAAGAAGACAGAACCGATGTGGGGGTGGGGTTGGTCACTAATTCCGACTGTGCCACGCAAGCCCGTGATGACCTTGGTCCTGGTTTAGGTGGCAGGATATGGAGGAAGCTCTGGGCATTATTGAAAAAGTCATTGTTAAGCAGACAGGGTGAGGCTCCCAGCAAGGCCATGCTATCTTCCTGCCTCCCTGGGCCCAGAGGGTTAGACTGTAAGCTCCTCAAGGCACTGGGTGTACAGTGGGTACTCACTGAACATGGTGGACTAGTGAGCAGGGCGTCTGAGAAGACGACCCTGCAATGAGCCTTGGATACTCTGGCATTCGCCTTAATGTCCACGCCCTGGGATCAGTTGGATATTTACTCCATGAGGACAAATACTGGGGAGGTGTGGAGAGGAGAGAGGGCACATTTCTCTTTCCCCCATTTCTGAGAATGAGCACCTGCTGGCACTGCCTTTGTGAGTCTCTGGGAGCAGGTAACCTGCAGCCCAAGCCCATCTAGGACTCCACATCAGGCAGGCACAGGACTGGCTCCTTGTCCCCATAAAAACTCTCAGTACAGGTTTTTTAAACCTATTCTGTAAGAACTAGCCAACCAGGGGGACCCTTGATTCCTTCAGCCATGCTTGCCACTTCTGACTTCTGAGAGTCCATCTCTGTTTGAAGTTCTATGACTTTCATTGACCTGGCTCCAATCAAGCTACAATGCAAGCGGGGGGAGGGGGGGGAGGTGTAGATGGGCCAGTGACTCACAGGGTCAGGTGCTCTGGGGAGCCTGAGTCAGGAGGCCAGTGGGCCCTGGAAGGGAGGGGGCAAGCCCATGTGGGTGAGGTTCTGGGCCCAAGGCAAGAAACCAGAGTTTCTCATCAGGGGTGTGCAAGAACTGCCCAGAAGGTCTCAGCTGGCTCTCCAAGCTGGACTTTCGAAATAGGAACGCCAACATCCTCCTCCGCAGGCAGAGGCAGGCACCTCCTCCTACCAGCTCCTCAGGTGCCCCCGAGCCCTGTCTGATGGCTGAAGGTGAGCGCAGAATGGTGGGCTTTTCCTGTGTGGAGGGAGACTGATTCAAAGGGACATTTATGACCCTTCACCAGTCCCACATCCTACCCAATGGCCAGGTCTTGGGATGCCTGTTCTGAGATGCTTCTGTGACTCCATGTCTGTCTGATGGATCACGAGGTCAAGAGATCGAGACCATCCTGGTCAACATGGTGAAACCACATCTCTACTAAAAATACAAAAATTAGCTGGGCATGGTGGCACGCGCCTGTAATCCCAGCTACTCAGGAGGCTGAGGGAGGAGAATTGCTTGAACCCAGGAGGCAGAGGTTGCGGTGAGCTGACATCGTGCCATTGCACTCCAGCCTGGGTAACAACAGCGAAACTCCGTCTCAAAAAAAAAAAAAAAAAAAAAAAAAAAAAAAAACATTGACAAATTGCTCTGCCCCACCTGTGATCCCAGACTCCTGAAGGTAAGTGTCCCATGGGTTCATCTCGGACGGGCGCTGCATGAACAGCCTGCAGGAATGCCTGGAAGAACCAGCTTCACAACAGATATAAGGAAGAAGTTTGAAATATTTCAAGAATTGCGAAAGTGTGACACACAGATATTAAGTGGCCACATGCTGGTGGAAAAATGGTGCCAACACTTGCTTGACTCTGGGGTTACCACAAACCTTCAATTTGTGAAAAATGCCATCTGAAGTGCAATAAAGTGGACTGCAATTAAATGGGCTGTGCCTGTGTTTATTTTGAGACAGGGTCTTGCTCTGTCCCCCAGGCTGGAGTGCAGTGGTGCAATCGCGGCTCACTACAGCCTTGAATTCCTGGCTCAAGTGATCCTCCTACCTCAGATTTCTTAGTAGTTGGGACTACAGGCACACGCTGCCACGCCCGGCTAATTTTTTGAGTTTTTGTAGAGATGAGGTCTTGCTACGCTGCCCGTGCTGGTCTTGAACTCCTGGGCTCAAGCGATCCTTCTTCTCCAATTTAGCCTCCTAAAGTGCTGGAATTACAGGTATGAGCCACCTTGCCTAGCCTGCCTGTACTTTAGAAAAACATTCCGGCTTGCTAAAGCCATTGTAGAGAGGAGCTAACCCCGCCAATGATACAGTTTCTGCCAGCTTTACTTGTGTGAGCCCCCTTCAAGTGTGGATGGATCTCTTGGGGGCTGAGTGTGAGTGCCTGTGTGTGTGTAGGTGTGCCTGTACATGTGTTTGTGTGTGTGTGTGTGTGTCACTGTGCAACCGAGTGGCTGCGGCTTCTCTTCAGAGAGCTGCCCAGGCACGCAGTGTCAGGGAGAAAGCAGCCACCCACTGAGGGTTCCCACTGAGTAACTAGTTTCACTTGGGGCTTTCAAAGGCTCTGATGAAGCCTGGGGCGCTTAAAGCAGCTGTAAGACTCAATAATGGTTTCAGGAGCGTGAGAACAGGTCTAGAGAACACGCCCCACACACGTGATGTCTTGTTATCGAAGGTGCCCCTTGTTACCTGAGGGGCAGCAGGGAGCAGGAGCCAGACAGCTGGTCCAGGACCAGATGCAGGAATGAGAGGTTCCCTGACCTGGGGGTGAGGCCTGAAGGAAGAGGATTCCAAGCTGACTATGTGCCCACCACTGGTTTGTGCACAGAGGAGGAACCCAGAGAGCTTCGAATCTTGGTGTTCATAATTTAGGATTTTTCACCAACCTCAGGCAGCACAGGACAATTTTTTTTTTTAAGAGATGAGATTTCACCATGTTGGTCAGGCTGGTCTTGAACTCCTGACCTCAGGTGATCCACCCACCTCAGCCTCCCAAACTGCTGGGATTACAGGCGTGAGTCACTGTGCCCGGTCTTTTTTTTTTTTTAGATGGAGTCTTGCTCTGTTGCCCAGGCTAGAGTGCAGTGGTGCAATCTTGGCTCACTGCAACCTCCGCCTCCCGGGTTCAAGCAGTTCTCCTGCCTCAGCCTCATGAGTAGTTGGGATTACAGATGTGCGCCACCATGCCCGGCTAATTTTTGTACTTTTAGTAGAGACAGGGTTTCACCATGTCGGTCAGTCTGGTATTGAACTCCTGACCTTGTGATCTGCCCACCTCAGGCTCCCAAAGTGCTGGGATTTACAGGCATGAGCCACCGCACCCAGCCTAGCACAGGACAATCTTAAAGAAGAATGAAACTTTGCAGATCTCAAAAATCAGAGGCAGGCCAGGCGCGGTGGCTCATGCCTGTAATCACAGAACTTTGGGAGGCCAAGACAGGTGGACCGCTTGAAGTCAGGAGTTTGAGATCAGCATGGTCAACATGGTGAAATCCCTTCTCCACTAAAAACACAAAAATTAGCTGTGTGTGTGTAACTAGTTTCACTTGGGGTTTTCAAAGTGAAAACCCCAGGTGTAAAACCCACCAGGTGGGACATGGTGGCTCACACCTGTAATCCCAGCACTTTCAGAGTCCGAGACAGGTGGATCACTTGAGGCCAGGAGTTTGAGGCTAGCCTGATCAACATGGTGAAATCCCAGCTGTACCAAAAACATAAAAATTAGCCGGACATGGTGGTGGCTACGTGGGAGGCTGAGGCAGGAGGTTACAGTGAGCCAAGATCATGCCACTATACTCCGGCCTGGACAACAGAGTAAGACTCTGTCACACACACACACACACACACACACACACACACACACACACACACACACACACACAATCAGAGGCAGATCCAGGTTTTGTAGGAACTAAATTTTGAGGTCCTCTGTAGGAGAACTAATCTAAAATTATGAATATAGACTTCTAAGTATGAAAATGAGTGTTCAGAATGAAAAATAAGTCGTATCAACTAGTGCTTGGAGATTCATGTCTCATCCTTTTGGTTTCTCTTTTGATAGGATGCTTCCTGCTGGCAACCCGGCATCCCCTCCACTCTCAGAACCGTCTGCTACTGTCCACCCAGGCTCCTGAGCAGCCCCCATCTTAAGCCTCAGCAGCTCCAGGGTAAATCCACCTCTGCCCCGAACTGGCTCCGGATCTGCCCCAGTGACAATAACAAGGTAAATGCCTTCGATTCTCTTCATACTTACAGGATGTAATCTACATGTTTCGTCATTTGTGGTAATGTTTGTTTTGTTTCTTGTTCTCTCGTACCTATTTGGGAAACCTGTGAAATTCAGATTTCCAAGCTCACTTCCAGAGAGTTCTCATTTCCTGTGTTTGAGTCAATGGCGGAAGACCATACACCTGAGGCCGAGTTAATCTGTCCTAACAAAGATACCACATCTGCGAATCTGGTTGGCAGGGGCTGGGGGGTGGGGAGAATGGGGAGTTGGTGCTTAATGGGTACAGAGATTCAGTTTTGCAAGAGGAAAAGAGTTCTGGAGATGGGTGGTGCTGATGGTTGTACGACGATGTGAATGTGCATAATGCTTAAAAATGGTTAAGATGGGGGGCCGGGTGCGGTGGCTCACGCCTGTAATCCCAGCACTTTGGGAGGCCGAGGCGGGTGGATCCCGAGGTCAAGAGATCGAGACTATCCTGGTCAACATGGTAAAACCCCGTCTCTACTAAAAATACAAAAATTAGCTGGGCATGGTGGCGCGTGCCTGTAATCCCAGCTACTTGGGAGGCTGAGGCAGGAGAATTGCCTGAACCCAGGAGGCGGAGGTTGCGGTGAGCCGAGATCGCGCCATTGCATTCCAGCCTGGGTAACAAGAGCGAAACTCCATCTCAAAAAAAAAAAAAAAAAAGATGGGCCACATACAGCTGCCTGTAATCCCAGCACTTTGGGAGGCTGAGGCAGGAGGATTGCTTAGGCCCAGGAGTTTGAGACCAGCCTGGGCAACATAGGGAGACCTCATCTTCACTGAAACTCAAAAAAATTATCCAGGCATGGTGGTGTGTGCCTACAGTCCCAGCTACTCAGGAGGCTGAGGGAGGAGTTTTGCTTGAGCCCAGTAAATTGAGGCTGCAGTGAGCCATGATGACACCCACTGCCCTCCAGCCTGGATAACAGAGCAAGACCATGTCTCAAAAAAATAAAGGTTAAGATGGTTCTTTTTTATTATTTATTTATTCAGATGGAATTTCGCTCTTGTTGCCCAGGCTGGAGTACAATGGCATAATCTCCACTCACTGCAACTTCGGCCTCCTGAGTTCAAGAGACTCCTGCCTCGCCCTTCCGAGTAGCTGGGATTACAGGCACCTGCCACCACGCCCAACTAATTTTTGTAATCCTAGTAGAGACAGGGTGCCAAGCATGGTGGCTCACACCTGTAATCCCAGCACTTTGGGAGGCTGAGGTGGGTGGATCACCTAAGGTTGGGAGTTCAAAACCAGGCTGACCAACATGGAGAAACCCCATCTCTACTAAAAATACAAAATTAGCCGGGCATGGTGGCTGGTGTATACCTATAATCCTAGCTACTGGGGAGGCTGAGGCAGGAGAATTGCTTGAACCTGGGAGGCTGAGGTTGCGGTGAGCCAAGATTACTCCGTTGCACTCCAGCCTGGGCAATGAGAGCAAAACTCTGTCTCAAAAAAAAAAAAAAAAAAAGAGAGAGACAGGTTTTCACCATGTTGGCCAGGATGGTCTCGAACTCCTAACCTCAGGTGATCCACCTGCCTCAGCCTCCCAAAGTGCTGGGATTACAGGCGTGAGCCACTGCACCCAGCCAAGATGGTTAATTTTATGTTATGTGTATTTTGCTATCAAAATAAACGACAACAACAAAAAAACCCAAGAGACACTATGTCTGCAGTGGGGGCTACTACTTGGCTGAGTTTGCTCTAGTCCTTTAGGGTCCATCTGGTTTTTGTAAACTGACTAATTTAATGAAGATGTGATGTAACCTTTATGTCTTTAAGAATGGCATCCATTTGCCGGGCACGGTGGCTCATTCCTGTAATCCCAGCACTTTGGGAGGCCAAGGTGGGCAGATCACAAGGTCAAGAGATCCAGACCATCCTGGCCAACATAATGAAACTCTGACTCTACTAAAACACAAAAATTAGCTGGGTGTGGTGGCACACGCCTGGAATCCCAGCTACTCGGGAGGCTGAGGCAGGAGAATTGCTTGAACCCGGGAGGCAGAGGTTGCAGTGAGCCAAGATTGCGCCACGGCACTCCAGCCTGGCGCCTGGTGACAGAGCGAGACTCTGTCTCAAAAAAAAAAAGAAAAAAAGAGTGGCATCCATTTATGCCATCCTTGGGGATGCCAGATTGCTCTGATTTACTGTCTTGGGGGCCAAGAGCAGTGTCGAGTTTATACTTGACCTTCCCCTCTGTGATAGCTCTCACCACAGGCCAAAGAATCAATGTGAGGACTGTGCCTAATATCAAGTCTCTATATTCCAATTACACGTTCGAGGACCAGAGAAGTGGCCACAGTGGCCCCTCACCCAGCGGACCCATTGCAAGCCAGACAGGGCCAGGATTCCTTTCAACCTGGCCACCACCATGTCACCACTCTGAGAGGGGCAGATGATGACCTTGGATCTCAGGTCAATGTGAGCTTCGACACTATGTCCAATGGTCCTGGAAATGTGTGTGTATTCCACCCTCCCTGTGGTACAATTACCCAATAAATGTAGGTTTCTCTGGGGAGAGTGAGGGAAATCATTACTATGTACTTTTGCTGCCAGTTGCAAGGTCCTTCTCTTGGGGACCCAGCCTTCCTTCCTGGTCTGAAAACTGTTTCAGGTATGGGAGGATGGGAGGATCCTTACTTCTCTTTTTTCTTTTTTGAGACAGGGTCTTGCACTGTCGCCTGGCTGGAGTTCAGGAGTGCAGTGGCATGATCTTGGCTCACTGTAACCTCTGCCTCCCTGGTTCACGTGATTCTCCTGCCTCAGCCTTCCAAAGTAGCTGGGATTACAGGCACCCAACACCACTCTCATCTAATTTTTTGTATTTTTAGTAGAGACTGGGTTTCACTTTGTTGGCCAGGCTGGTGTCAAACCCTTGACCTTGTGATCTGCCTGCCTCAGCCTCCCAAAGTGCTGTGATTACAGGCATTTGAACCACCACACCCAGCTTTTTTTTTTTTGAGACCGAGTTTCATTCTGTAACCAGGCTGGAGCACAATGGTGTGATCTCAGCTCACTGCAATCTGTGCCTCCTGGGTTCACACGATTCTCCTGCCTCAGCCTCCCAAGTAGCTGGTGCTACAGACACGTGCCATCATGCCTTGCTAATTTTTGTATTTTTAGTACAGACGGGGTTTCACCATGTTAGCCAGGAGGATCTCGATCTCTTGACCTCGTGATCTACCCACCTTGGCTTCCCAAAGTCCTGGAATTACAGGCGTGAGCCACTGCGTCTGGCCCGGATCCTAACTTTTTATTTGGGCTGTTGCTACAGTCTCCTGATCATCCTTTGTTTCCTTTAATTGTCCAGTCCATACAGTGCTCCTGCTGGCCACTCCAGCCCAGGACTTCAAAGCTGCAGGGGGCCATGCGCTGTGGCTCAGGCCTGTAATCCCAAAACTTTGGGAGGCAGAGGCAGGCAGATCATTTCAGGTCAGGAGTTCGAGGCCAGCCTGGCCAACATAGTGAAACTCTGTCTCTACTAAAAATACAAGAAAAAATAATTAGCTAGGTATAGTGGCTTGCGCCTGTAATCCCAGCTACTTGGGAGGCTGAGGCAGGAGAACTGCTTGTACCCATGAGGCCGTGGTTGCAGTGAGCCGAGATTGCGCCACTGCATTCCAGCCTGGGTGACAGAGCAAGACTGTCTCAAAAACAAAAAAACAAACAAACATACATAATGATAAAAGGGTCATTTCATCAAGAAGATAAAGACATTTCTATTTTGAAATACGTTTTTATTGATGTTTTGATACCTGCCATTTCTTTGTGTTGGAAACATTACAATTCTTCTCTTCCAGCTATTTGGAAGAGAGAGAGACAGACAGAGAGAGAGAGAGAGAGAGAGAGAGAACCTCTGTGTGTGTGTCTCTGTTTACCTCTGTGTGTGTGTCTGTGTGTTTATGTATTTACTTATTTTAGAGACAGGGTCTCACTGTGTCAGCCAGGCTGGAGTGCAGGTGTAATTACAACTCACTGCAATCTCCAACTCCTTGGCTCAAGGGACTCTCCTGCCTCTGCCTCCCAAGTGGCTCGGGCTACAGGCACATGCCACCATGCTGGGATAACTTTTAAAAAAAATTTTGTGGAGACAGGGTCTCACTCTGTTGCCCAGGCTGGCCTTGAACATCTGGCCGCAAACAACCCTCAGCCTCCCGAAGTGATGGGATTATAGGAATAAACTGATTTTTTTATTGATATGTTGACACCTGTCCTTTCTTTCTGTTGAAAACATTACAATTTTTAAAATTCCAAATGAGGGCCAGGCAGGTGGGACTTGTCTGTGATCCCAGCACTTTGAGAGGCTGAAGCAGGAAGATCGCCTGAGCCCAAGAGTTTGAGGCCGGCATGGGCAACATGGTGAAACCCTATCTCTACAAAAAATAAAAAATTAACTGGGTATGGTGGCGCACACCTATGGTCACAGGTACTCAGAAGGCTCAGGTGACAGGATTGTTTGAGCCCAGGAAGTTGAGGCTGCAGTGAGCCATGATCAAGCCCCTACACTTCAGCCTGGACAACAGAGTGAGATCCTATTTCCCTCCAAAAAAAAAAAAAAAAATTTTCAAATGTGTATCCATTTAGTAACAGGGCTTCAAAATCTAAGAAGTAAAAACGTAACTGAAAGAACTACTGAAATTCACAATTATAGTTGGGGATTTCAACTCTCCTCTCAAAGTAACTGATAAAACAGGTAGAGAGAAAACCGGTAAAGGCACAGAAGACTTGAACAACCTTATCAATAAACTTAGTTTAACTGACCCTTCTTGAATCTTACACCCCACGTCAGGTGTTCTAGTCATATTTTGAAGGGCTTGTAGAACACTCACAAAAGGTAGGCTATCTGTTGGGTCATAAAAGAAGTCTCAATACCTTTAAAGGAACTGAAATCATGCAATGTATATTCTTTGACCACAAAGAATTAAATTAAAAATCAACAACAGAAAGATTGCCAGAAACTGGCCAGGCACAGTGGTTCATGGGAGGCTGACGGGGTGGATCCCCCAGGTCAGGAGTTTGAGACCAGCCTGGCCAGCATGGTGAAACTGGGTTTCTATTAAAAATACAAAAAGTAGGCTGGGCGCGGTGGCTCACGCCTATAATCCCAGCACTTTGGGAGGCCGAGGCGGGTGGATCACGAGGTCAAGAGATCGAGACCATCCTGGTCAACAAGGTGAAACACCATCTCTACTAAAAATACAAAAAATTAGCTGGGCATGGTGGTGCGTGCCTGTAGTCTCAGCTACTTGGGAGGCTGAGGCAGGAGAATTGATTGAACCCAGGAGGCAGAGGTTGCGATGAGCCGAGATCACGCCATTGCACTCCAGCCTAGGTAACAACAGTGAAACTCCGTCTAAAAAAAAAAAAAAGTACAAAAAGTAGCTGGGCGCGGTGGCTCAAGCCTGTAATCCCAGCACTTTGGGAGGCCGAGGCGGGTGGATCACGAGGTCAAGAGATCAAGACTATCCTGGTCAACATGGTGAAACCCCATCTCTACTAAAAATACAAAAAATTAGCTGGGCATGGTGGCGTGTGCCTGTAATCCCAGCTATTCAGGAGGCTGAGGCAGGAAAATTGATTGAACCCAGGAGGTGGAGGTGGAGGTGAGCTGAGATCGCGCCATTACACTCCAGCCTGGGCAACAAAGAGTGAAACTCTGTCTCAAAAAAAAAATACAAAAAAAAAAAAAATACAAAAAGTAGCCGGGCATGGTGGCAGCACCTGGAATCCCAGATACTCATGAGGCTAAGGCAGGAGAATCGCTTGAACCTGGGAGGCAGAGGTTGCAGTGAGCTGAGATCATGCCATTGCACTCCAGCCTGGGTGACAAGAGCAAAACTCTGTCTCAAAAATAAATAAATAAATGAACAAACAAACAAACAAAATTAGCCAGGTGTGGTGGTGCACGCCTGTAATCCCAGTTACCCTGGAGGCTAAGGCAGGAGAATTGCTTGAACCTGCGAGGTGGAGGTTGCAGTGAGCTGAGATTGCACCATTGCACTCTAGCCTGGGCAACAAAAGCGAAATTCCATCTAAAAAAAAAAAGAAAAAGAAAAAGATAGCCAGAAACTCCTCAGATTCTTGGAAATTAAACAATTTTTTTTTTGAGATGGAGTCTCACTCTGTCGCCAGGATGGAGTGTAGTGGCTCGATCTCAGCTCATTGCAATTTCTGACTCCCGGGTTCAAGTGATTCTCCTGCCTCAGCCTCCCGAGTAGCTGGGATTACAGGCACGCGCCACCGTGCCCAGCTAATTTTGTATTTTTAGTAGAGACAGGGTTTCACCATGTTGACCAGGATGGTCTCGATCTCTTGACCTCGTGATTCACCAGCCTCGGCCTCCCAAAGTGCTGGGATTACAGGCGTGAGCCACTGCGCCTGGCCCGCACCCGCTTTTTTTTTTTTTGAGACAGAGTCTCACTCTGTTGTCCAGGCTGGAGTACGATGGTGCAGTCTCAGCTCACCGCAACCTCAGCCTCTGGGGTTCAAGCGATTCTCTTGCCTTAGCCTCCAGAGTAGCTGGGATTACAGGCGCGCACCACCACACCCAGCTAACTTTTGTATTTTTAGTAGAGACAGGGTTTTTCCATGTTGGTCTGGCTGGTCTCAAACTCCTAACCTCCGGTGATCTGCCTGCCTGGCCTGAAATTAAACAAATTAAACAACGACTTATAAACAATTCATGAGTCAAAGATGAAATCTCAAGGAAAACTCAAAAATGTTATGAACTAAATGGAAAGAAAAATACAACATATCAAGATTTGTGGGACACAGCTAAAGCAATGCATTAGAGTTTTAAAGGATTATGTTAGAAAAGCAACATCTGAAAGCAATTATTGGCTGGTGTGGTGGCTCACACCTGTAATCCCAGCACTTTGGGAAGCCAAGGTCAGTGGATCACCTGAGGTTGGGAGTTTGAAACCAGCCTGGCCAACATGGTGAAATCCTGTCTGTACTAAAACCCTGTCCAGCAAAAATTAGCTGGGCATGGTGGTGCACACCTGTAATCTAAGCTACTCAGGAGTCTGAGGCAGGAGAATCATTTGAACCAGGGAGGTGGAGGTTGCAGTGATCCAAGATTGTACCAATGTACTCAAGCCTGGGTGACAGAGCAAGACTCTGTCTCAAATAAATAAATAAAACTATTTGATTTATTAAATAAAAGCAATTATCTGGCTGGGCATGGTGGCTCATGCCTGTAATCCAAGTACTTTGGGAGGCCAAGGTGGGTGGATCACTTGAGGTCAGGAGTTTGAGACCAGCTTGGACAACATGGTGAAACCCCTGTAATCCCAATTACTCAGGAGGCTGAGGCAGGAGAATCGCTTGAACCCAGGAAGCGGAGGTTGTGGTGAGCTGAGATTGCCCCACTGCACTCCAGCCTGGGCTACAGAGTATGATTCTGTTTCAAAAAAATAAAAATAAAGCAATTGTCTAAACTTTCAACTTAAGAAGCTAGAAAAGATGAGCCAGTTAAATTCAAAATATGTCAAGGGAAGGAAATTAAAAGAACAGAAATATAGAAAACAGAAAATAAATAGAGGAAATACTTGAAACCAAAAGCTGATTTGTTTAAATCATCAATAAAATTGATCAACTAAGCTTCACTACTAAAGAAAAAGGAAATGTTACCAGTCATTAATATTGGGAATGAAAGAGGGGAATCATATTGATGCTACAGACATTAAATGAGTCACAGTTTGGCAGGGTATGGTGGATCACACCTGTAATCCCAAAACTTTGGGAGAGTAAGGCGAGCAGATCACTTGAGGTCAGGGGTTCAAGACCAGCCTGGCCAATGTGGTGAAACTCTGTCTCTTCAAAAATTAGCCAGGCATGATGGCAGATGCCTGTAATCCCAGCTACTTGAGAGGCTGAGGCAGGAGAATCCTTTGAACCTGGGAGGTGGAGGCTGCAGTGAGCCAAGATTGTGCCACTGCACTCCAGCCTGGGCCACTGAGGGAGACTCCGTCTCAAAAAAAAAAATAAAATAAATGCAAAGATCCTTGTATACATTATTCACACAATGCAACATTATACAGCAACGAGCATGAACAAATTCCTGTGACATGTCACAGCACTGACGTGGATGGTTATTCCCTTTAGGGAGAAGAGGTCCCCAGATATGGGAGAAGCAAGAGGAGCCCTTTTGGGGTACTAGTGATGTTGTCTTCCTTGATCTGGGGACAGGTTAATGGGTGCATTCATTGTATGATCATTCATTAAGCCATACAATGACAATTTGTGCATTTTTTCTGTATGTGGACTTTGTGAATACTGAGATGGTTTCTGTACTGTGTGGTATCGTAGGTAAGATACTAGTGCCCAGCACAGGGCCTGGTATGCATAAGATGCTCAATAAATGCCTGCTTGACCCTTGAGAATGCTAATCATGAATTAGGTGTAATGGTGCTACCATCTACCCACTCCCTGTGCACCAGGCCGTGCTCTCAGTGTGTACGTGGCAACTCATCTAATCCTTACACAAACCTTACAAGGTAAATACTATGCCCCATTTTCAGATAAGAAAACTGAAGTGCAGAGGGGACAAAGAACTCAGCTGAGGCCACACAGCCAGGAAGTGCCTGGAGGTGGGTTCAAGCTGTAGGATTCCAGACCTCTCGGTTTATAACATTTTTACTCAACCAGTTAGCCACCTCATGACCAGTTAGGAACCCCCTCCAGGTCATTCCTGATGATACTGAATCTAACTTGAGTTATCATCCTCCTAGGAAAAAAGGTAGTTCACAGACCGGGCGCAGTGGCTCAGGCCTGTAATCCCAGCACTTTGGGAGGCTGAGGCGGGTGGATCACGGGGTCAAGAGATCGAGACCATCCTGGTCAACATGGTGAAACCCCGTCTCTACTAAAAATACAAAAAATTAGCTGGGCATGGTGGCGTGCGCCTGTAATCCCAGCTACTCAGGAGGCTGAGGCAGGAGAATTGCCTGAACCCAGGAGGCAGAGGTTGTCGTGGGCTGAGATCGCGCCATTCCACTCCAGCCTGGGTAACAAGAGCGAAATACTCTGTCTCGGGAAAAAAAAAAAAAAAAAAAAAAAAAAGGTAGTCTGCCCTCTGAGTGATCCTAGTGGTCAAGATGAATGAGTGGCCGTTTCCCCCAAATCTCCCTTGCCTGCTGGGCGTTTGGTTGGAAAGCAGTTCTTTCTCTGGGAGCCTGTTTACGCGTCCTGGGCTCTGGCCTCTGCAGGGTGGGGCTGGGGGCTGGTGTGTTGGCCACACTCACACACTGGTGCAGAATATCTCCAGCACATCAGGGTCCTTTGGCTCTTCAAACAGCAATTACTTGATACATAAAACCAACATCATTTTTCTTCAAGGCCCTTGAGAAACATATAATCATACCTGAGCTTTTTATGATCATAAGGAAAAATAGAATTACTCTTGACTGTGTGGCTTTTGTCTTAATCACAGACTTGTTAGAAGTTGGAGTGAGGGAATGTGATTTGTAGCAAGACCGCCCTGTGAGATGGACCCAGGTAGGAGGCTGGGTGGGGCACGGAATCCCACGCTTGGGAATTTGCTTGGCCCCTAGGTGGAGCCAGAGGGCCACAGACCAAGAGACTGAGCGCCTTGTGGCTGACGGGAAGCAACGCAGAGAATTTCACAGGTCTTGTCACCTTGAAGATCTCCTCCCACTAACCCCATTAATTTGCAGGCATTGGGCATGGCTATAATTCTAGATGCAAAGTCTGACCTACTTAAAGTCAAAGAGATGATTTCTAAATCATCTCTTTTGGGAGATTCATTCTTTTGGGAAATGAATCTATGTCTACTCTAAACATAGAGCTGTGACTCTCTGGGAAATGACCCACTTATTATTATTTTTTTTTTGAGACGGAGTTTTGCTCTTGTTGCCCAGGCTGGAGTGCAATGGTGCGATCTTGGCTCACCGCAACCTCCGCCTCCTGGGCCCAGGCAATTCTCCTGCCTCAGCCTCCTGAGTAGCTGGGATTACAGGCACGCGCCACCACGCCCAGCTAATTTTTTGTATTTTTAGTAGAGATGGGGTTTCACCATGTTGACCAGGATGGTCTCGATCTCCTGACCTTGTGATCCACCCGCCTCGACCTCCCAAAGTGCTGGGATTACAGGCTTGAGCCACCGCGCCCAGCCGACCCACTTATTTTTGACTTTCCCTCTTGGATTATGGGTCCTGCTTTCAAATGGATCATATATGAGTTTTAGGTTTCTTTGGAGTGGTTCATTCTGGGGTCAGAGCACTTGACTTCAAAGGCTAAGTTAGGCCAGGCATGGTGACTCACACCTGTAATACCAGCACTTTGGGAGGCCAAGGCAGGAGGATCACTTGAGTCCAGGAGTTTGAGGCCAGCTTGGGTAACATACTGAAACCCCATCTCTACTAAAAATCAAAAGAATTAGCTGGGAGCGATGGTGCATACCTGTAGTTTCAGCTACTTAGGAGACTCAAGTGGGAGAACCTCTTTTGTTCAGGCGGTTGAGTCTGCAGTGATCTGTGATCATGCCACTGTACTCCAGCCTGGGTGACGGAGCAAGACATTGTCAAAAAAAAGGTTAAGTTAGGAGCAGGGAGCTGTTCCTTTTTTTTTTTTTTTTTTTTTTTTTTTTAAGATAGTCTTACTCTGATGCCCAGGCTGCAGTGAGGCTGCTCACTGCAGCTTCAACCTCCCCAGGCTCAGGAGATCCTCCTGCCTCAGCCTCCCACACAGCTGGGACCACAGGTGCAAATGACCATGCCCGGTTAATTTTTGTGTACACACACACACACACACACACACACACACACACACACACACACACACACACACACACATATATATATATATATTTTTTTTTTTTGTAGAGATAGGGTTTTGCCGTGTTGCCCAGGCTGGTCTGGAACTCTTAAGCTTAAGTGACCTGCCCACCTCAACCTCCGAAACTGCTGGAATTAGAGGGGAGAGCCATCATGCCTCTCTAGCCTCTTCTGTTTGTCTTTGAGATGTGTTGGACCTTTGGGAATGAAAGGCTATGCTTCAGCATTTATTCACGTTCCCTGCTGGCAACAGACTCAGGGTCTTGTCTATTCAATTCCATGGACAAGAGGCATAATCATGCAGTGTCCATCATCTCTGCAGAGGATAAACACAAGAGCTAAATACATTATCATGAAAGAAACAGAGCAGCTGTGTGAACAGAGCAGTTGGGTCCCTTCTCTCTGGCTATATCCTGGATGATTCCTGGAAGGACATGATGGCAGGCCCTGGAGAATCCTACAGTGTCCTCCCCTTGCGTGAATCTGAGCTTGAACCTGTTAGGGGTTCTCCTTGGGCCAAGGTGATCTGAATCCCATCTGGTCAAACCCTTCCATCCCTGCAGCCCCCAGGCCCCCAGGGCTGCTTAGCTTCTCAAGCTGGTTCACAAAGCTGTCCACAGCTCTTCCTCTATGCCAGGCTGTGCCAGTCCCTGTTCCACACACCATTTTTTGTTTGTCTGTTTTTGAGACAGAGTCTCATTCTGTTCCCTAGGCTTGAGTGCAATGGCATGATCTTGGCTCATTGCAACCTCCTCCTCCTGGGTTCAACTGATCCTCCCACCTCAGCCTCCTGAGTAGCTGGGACTACATGCATGTGCCACCACACCTGGCTAATTTTTAAATTTTTTGTGGAGATGGGGGGGGTCTCCATATGTTGTCCAGCCTGGTCTTGAACCTCTGGCCTCAAGTGATCCTCTTGCCTTAGCCTCCCAAAGTGCTGGGATTCCAGGAGTCAGCTGCTGAGCCTGGTCCTCTTCCGTTTTAGAGCTCTGAGTTAACAGACTCAAGCTTACACAAGAACCAATTCTTCAGTTCAAAAACAGACCTTTATTACGTTTAATGGAGCTAAGTATACTGATGGTTAATATTTTAGAATGCTAACTGCATGTCTTCCCTTTTCTGTTCAGTCCTCACAGCACTATTATCACATTATTGAGGAAGCAACCTGCCCATTGAGTGGGTAGGCGATCTGCCCGGGTTGGAAGTAAAGCTATGACACAGGATTTTGACTGGATGGTCCACACCCTTAGCCACCAGGCAGGCTCACTACTTCCTTAAAAATGTAAAGAAAGGCCGGGCGTGGTGGCTCATGCCTGTAATCCCAACACTTTGGCAGGCCGAGGCAGGTGGATCACTAGGTCAGGAGATCCAGGCCATCCTAACACAATGAAACCTCGTCTTTACTAAAAATACAAGAAACTAGCTGGGCATGGTGGCACGTGCCTGAAGACCCAGCTACTTGGGAGTCTGAGGCAGCAGAATCACTTGAACCCAGGCGGAGATTGCAGTGAGCCGAGATTGGGCCACTGCACTCCAGCTGGGGCAACAAAGTGAGACTCCATCTCAAAAAAAAAAATTAAAGAAAGAAAATGGCCCATTACTTCACATCCTGGATACCCCATTAATTTTTAAAAATTGGGACATAAGGCCGGGCGTGGTGGCTCACGCTTGTAATCCCAGCACTTTGAGAGGCTAAGGTGGGTCATGAAATCAAGATCAGCCTGGCCAAGATGGTGAAACCCCTGTCTCTACTAAAAATACAAAAATTAGCTGGGCACAGTGGCAGGAGCCTGTACTCCAGTACACGGGAGGCTGAGGCAGGAGAATCGCTTGAACCCGGGGGAGGGAAATTGCAGTGAGCTGAGGTTGCCCCACTGCACTCCAGCCTGGGTAACAGAGTGAGAATCTGTCTCAAAAAAAAAAAAAAAATGGGACATAAACATAAAAATGCATAAAACATATGTACAGTGTAAAAAAATTATTATAAGCATGTCAAGAAAACATTACTGCTCCCTACTCCCAGGTGATCCCCCAGCAAAATCCTCTCACTCCCATTGAGAGGTACCCGCTGTCCTGACTTTTGTGATAATCATTTCCTTCTTTCCTTTTCTTTTTTTTTTTTGTTTGAGACGGAGTTTCGCTGTTGTTACCCAGACTGGAGTGCAATGGCACGATCTCAGCTCACCGCAACCTCTGCCTCCTGGGTTCAAGCAATTCTCCTGCCTCGGCCTCCCCAGTAGCTGGGATTACAGGCACCCACCACCATGCCCAGCTAATTTTTGTATTTTTAGTAGAGACGAGGTTTCACCTTGTTGACCAGGATGGTCTCAATCTCTTGACCTCGTGATCCACCCGACTCAGCCTCCCAAAGTGCTGGGATTATAGGCGTGAGCCACCGCACCCGGCTAATTTCCTTATTTTCTTATAGCTTTACCACCTTCTTAGGTTCGCCTAACAGTTTTAGACCATTGCGTGCATGGCTTGATACTACAGGTATTCCTTTTTTTTTTTTGAGATGGAGTCTCACACTGTGGCCACACTGGAGGGCAATGGCACGATCTCGGCTCACTGCAACCTCTGCCTCCTGGGTTCAAGCGATTCTCATGCCTCAGCCTCCTGAGTAGCTGGGATTACAGGTGCACACCATCACACCTGGCTATTTTTTTGTATTTCTAGTAGAGATGGGGTTTCACTATGTTGGCCAGACTGGTCTCAAACTCCTGACCTCAGGTGATCATCCTGCCTCAGTCTCCCAAAGTGCTGGGATTACAGGTGTGAGCCACTGCGCCTGGCCAGGTATTCTTTTATATCTTCTTTCCTTTCCTTAATATTATGATTCATGGCCAGGCACAGTGGCTCACACCTGAAGTCCCAGCATTTTGGGAGGCCAAGGTGAGAAGATCGCTTGAGCCCAGGAGTTCAAGACCAGCCTGGGCAATATGGTGAGACCCCCATTTCTACAAAAAACAGAAAAACAGCCAGTGGCGTGTACCTGTGGTTTCAGCTACTTGAGAGCCTTAAGTGGGAGGATCGCTTAAGCCAGGGAGGTAGAGGCTGCGGTGAGTCTTTTTTTTTGAGATGGAGTCTCGCTCTGTCACCCAGGCTGGAGTGCAATGGCTCCATCTCAGCTCATTGCAACCTCTGCCTCCCAGGTTCAAGAGATTCTCCTGTCAGCCTCCCAAGTAGCTGGGACTATAAGGCATGTGCCACCATGCCCAGCTAATTTTTGTATTTTTAGTAGAGACGGGATTTCACTATGTTGGCCAGGCTGGTCCTGAACTCCTGACCTCGTGATCTGCCCACCTCTGCCTCCCAAAGTGCTGGGATTACACAGGTGAGCCACCACACCCAGCCTGAGTCTCTCTCTCTCTCTCTTTTTTTTTGTTTCAAGTTTTAATCAAAGCTTATGGGCCGGGCGAGGTGGCTCACGCCTGTAATCCCAGCACTTTGGGAGGCTGAGGTGGGTGGATCACGAGGTCAAGAGATCGAGACCATCCTGGTCAACATGGTGAAACCCCGTCTCTACTAAAAATACAAAATACTAGCTGGGCATAGTGGCGCGTGCCTGTAATCCCAGCTACTCAGGAGGCTGAGGCAGAATTGCCTGAACCCAGGAGGTGGAGGTTGCAGTGAGCTGAGATCGTGTCATTGCACTCCAGCCTGGGTAACAAGAGCGAAACTCCGTCTCAAAAAAAAAAAAAAAAAAAAAAAAAGGCCGGGTGCGGTGGCTCACGCCTATAATCCCAGCACTTTGGGAGGCCGAGGTGAGTGGATCTCAAGGTCAAGAGATCGAGACCATCCTGGTCAACATGGTGAAACGCCGTCTCTACTAAAAATACAAAAAAAAATTAGCTGGGCATGGTGGCGTGTGTTTATAGTCCCAGCTACTCGAGAGGCTGAGGCAAGAGAATTGCTTGAACCCAGGAGGTAGAGGTTGTGGTGAGCCAAGATCGCGCCATTGCACTCCAGCCTGGGTAACAAGAGCGAAACTCCGTCTCAAAACAACAACAACAACAACAAAAACCCACAAAGCTTGTATATAAAATCACTTTACTCCTGCATCTTCTCAATTCTTTCTTCCTTGTATTTGCCCGTTTCCTTTCCACTTGGTGAGATTTGGCTTTCCATGCAAGGATCTTTGTCCAGTTTCAGCCTGGTGATAACCACCTTGCCGGGGTGAATGCCTACGTGGACAGTTGTGCCGTTAGCCTTTTCCCGCTGCACCTGTTCAATGTAGATTACGTATTTCTTCCTGTAAACCTGGACTACTTTGCCAATTTGCTGACCTTTATAGTGTCCTTGTACAGCCTGAACTTCATCATCCTTTTGGATGGGCATGGGTCACAGGTTGTACTTCTGTCTCAGCTCTTTGGAAAGAGGGGAGGACACAATTTTCCTGCAGATGTGGGAAGGTGCATTGAAATGCCTTTTGCAATTCCTGCTTCGGTTGGAAGTCACAAAGCAACTGAACTTCATTTTGGCTGCTCCCACTTCGGTGATGGCTGCAATAGGGAAGAGCCTGAGTCTTTATTTTTGAGGCAGGTCTTACTCTGTTGCCCAGGCTGGAGTGCAGTGGCTTGATCTCAGCTCACTGCAGCCTCTGCCTCCCAGGTTCAAGCGATTCTCCTGCCTCAGCCTTCCAAGTAGCTGGGATTACAGGGGCATGCAACTACACCTGGCTAATTTTTGCACTTTTAGTAGAGACAGGGTTTCACCATATTGGCCAGGCTGGTCTCGAACTCCTCAGGTGACCCACCTGTCTCAGCCTCCCATAATGCTGTGATTACTGCTGTGAGCCACCATGCCTGGCCTGCAGTGAGTCTTGGTTATGTCACTGTACCCTAGCCTGGGTTCAAGGAACGCTCTGTCCTTGGCCTCCCAAGTAGCTATCCAGCCTACTGTTGATAGTAATTGGGTTCTTTCCAGTTTGGGATGAAAATAGTGGTTATGAACCCTCTTTAAAGCATGTATGGTGTACTCAGTCACAATGTATAGGACACAAACCTAGCAGTGGGGTTGTTGATGGAAGGATATGGCAATTATTAACTTTAGTAATTATTATTATTTTGATATGGAATTTCACTCTGTCACCCAGGTTGGAGTACAATAGTGCAATCTCTGCTCACTGCAACCTCTGCCTCCTGGGTTCAGGTGATTCTCCTGCCTCAGCCTCCCAAGTAGCTGGGACTGCAGGTTCATGCTATCACACCTGGCTAATTTTTTTGTATTTTTGGTATAGATAGGGTTTCATCATGTTGGCCACGATGGTCTCGATCTCCCAATCTGCCTGCCTCAGGCTCTCAAAGTGCCAGATTTACAGGTGTTAGCCACCATGCCCAGCCCTAGTAATTATTTTCAACTGTTTTCCCAAGAGGCTGTACCAATTTATATTCCCATCATCAGGGTATAAAGACTTCCTGTTGTTTCATACCCTGTATTTCATATTGACACGAAAAAAATAATGAAATAGCCTAAGTGGTCAGATGGTAACAGTATAAAAATACATAAAATGAAAAGTAATGACCTTCCCCCAAAGATGACCACAATTAATTTCATAAGTATCCTTCTTAAATATTAGGCTGGGCCTGGTGGCTCATGCTTGTGATCCCAGATCTTTGGGAGACCATAATGGACAGATCACTGAGGTCAGGAGTTTGAGACCAGCCTGGCCAACATGGCAAAACCCTATCTCTATTTAAAAAATGCAAAATTAGCCAGGCATGGTGGTGAGCGCCTGTAATCCCAGATACTCAGAAGGTTGCAGGAGAATTGCTTGAACCTGGGAGGCGGAGGTTGCAGTGAGCTGAGATCATGCCACTGCACTGCAGCTTAGGTGACACAGACGCCATCTCACACACACACACTAAGGATACAGGTGGGGCTCAGGGGCTCACACCTGTAATCCCAACACTTTGAGAGTCCGAGGCGGGTAGATTACAAGATCAGGAGTTCAAGACCAGCCTGGCCAAGATGGTGAAACTCTGTCTTTACTAAAAACACAAAAAGAGCCAGGCGTGGTGGCAGGCTCCTATAATCCCAGCTACTTGGGAGGCTGAGGCAGGAGAATTGCTTAAACCTGGGAGGTGGAGGTTACAGGGAGCTGAGACTGGCCACTACACTCCAGCCTGTCCAACACAGCGAAACCCTGTCTCTTAAAAAAAAAAGGATTCATTATTTATTTATTTATTTATTTTTTACAGATAGGGTTTTGCCATGTTGGCTGGGCTGGTCTCGAACTCCTGACCTTAGGTGATCCACCTGCCTCAGCCTCCCAAAGTGCTGGGATTATAGGTGTGAGCCACTGCACCTGGCCCATTTAAAGATTTTTTTAAAATGACAAAATAGGCCAGGTGCGGTGGCTCACGCCTGTAATTCCAGCACTTTGGGAGGCTAAGGCGGGCAGCTCACGAGGTCAGGAGTTCGAGACCAGCCCGGCCAACATGGTGAAACCCCAACTCTACTAAAAATACAAAAATTAGCTGGGTGTGGTGGCAGGCGCCTGTAATCTCAGCTACTCAGGAGCCTGAGGCAGGAGACTGGCTTGAAACCAGAAGGCAGAGGTTAGGTTACTGTAAGCCGAGACTGTGCCACTACACTCCAGCCTGGGCAACAAGAGCAAAACTCCATCTCAAAAAAAAAAAAAAAAAAAAAAAGACAAAATGACAGTTTGTGAATATATATATATATATATATATTTTTTTTTTTTTTTGAGGCGGAGTCTCGCTCATTGTTGCCCAGGTTGGAGTGCAGTGGTGAGATCTCGGCTCACTGCAACCTCCGCCTCCAAGGTTTAAGTGATTCTCCTGCCTCTTCCTCTCAGTAGCTGGGACTACAGGTGCATGCCACCACGCCCGGCTAATATATTTTTGTTTTTAGTAGAAATGGGTTTCACTGTGTTAGCCAGGATGGTCTTGATCTCCTGACCTTGTGATCCATCCACCTTGGCCTCCCAAAGTGCTGGGATTACAGGTGTGAGCCTCCATGCCTGGCCCAGTTTGTGAATATTTCTTTTTTTTTTTTTCACTTACTTTATTTTTATTTATTATTTTTGTTTGTTTGTGAATATTTCTTAAGAGTATAAGTAATTAAATATCTGCTGTTGGTACAATAATTATCTCTATTAAGTCATTCATAAAATATTTATTGAGTACCTATTATGTGCTTGGCACTCTTGGAGCTTGGATACAGCAGTGAATAAAACAGCAAAAAATTCCTGCCCTATACCTTCTAGCTGCGGGAATAAAGATAAACAAACAGGTGCAATGTGTATTAAATAGTGTTAGATGCTAAGGAGAAAAATAGACCAGGGAGAAAACAGGGAGTACTGGAGAAGAGTGGGGAGACTGCCATGTCTAACAGAGAACAGCCAGGGGAGGCCTTATTTAGAAGGTGATGTTTGCCTGAGTAAAGGTGGTCCAGGCAGAGGAAGGAGAAAGCGTGAAGCCCCTGAGGTAAGACTGGCACATTCGAGGACTGTCCGGGAGCTCAGGGTGGCGGCAGCTATGAGCGCCAGGGGAGAGGGCTGACTAGGTCAGAAGCGTGGACTTGGCTGTGGGCAGATCCCTGAATGCCACAGTGAGGAGTGGTCAGATCCCAGATTCATTTTGAAGGTAGAGCTTACAGGATGTGCTGATGGTTTGGATGAGGGGTGTGAGGGAGAGAGGGGTCAGGGATGACTCCTGAAGTCTTAGCTTGAGCAACTGGAGGGAAGGGACTGCAATTTCCTGGGATGGCCAGTTCTGTCTCAGGACAAGGCAAGTGTCAGGTGCCTGCCACACAGCCAAACTGGGATTGGGTGCAGATAAGGGGACACAGGGATCTGAAATTCAGGTGAGAGCTCTGGGCTGGCCAGAGATATGCATTACACAGACGGGACTTAAAGTGATGAGACAGGCAGGGTGTGGTGGTTTATGTCTGTAATCCCAGCACTTTGGAAGGCTGAGGTGGGCAGATTACTTGAGGTTGTGAGTTTGAGACCATCCTGACCAACATGGTGAAACCCCGTCTGTGCTAAAAATACAAAAATTAGCTGGGCGTGGTGACAGGTGCCTCTAATCCCAGCTACTCAGGAGGCTGGGGCACGAGAATCTCTTGAACCTGGGTGGCAGAGGTTGCAGTAAGCCAAGATCGTGCCTCTGTACTCCAGCCTGGGAGACAGCTCGAGACTCTGTCTCAAAAAAATAAAAATAGTACGATGAGACACCAGGTGTGGTGGCTCATGCCTGTAATCCCAGCACTTTGGTTTGGGAGGCCGAGATGGGTGGACTGCTTGAGCCCAGAAGTTCGAGACCAGCCTGCGGTCCCTAAATAGCCAGGCATGGTGGTATGTGCCTGTGTTCCCAGCTACTCAGGAGGCTGACATGGGAGGATCACCTGAGCCTGGGAGGCTGAGGCTGCAATGAGCTGTGACTGCACCATTGCATTCCAGCCTTGACAGAATTAAACCCTGTCTGAATTTAAAAAAAAAAAAAAAAAAGGTAAAGTGATGAGACAGAATGAGACCTCAAGAGTTCAAGCACTGCTGGGGACTTGTCTAAGCTTCTGAGAGGAGGTGGGGAGGCAGTGCCAGCAGAGCAGGCTGAGCAGTGGCCAGCAAGGGAGGAGAATGGATGCCAGGGAGGAGTGCTTCCAAGAGAGGGGTCACATCTGCTCAACGTTGTTGAGAGGTCAGGGAAAATGACTTCTGACAACAGATTAGCGGATTTAGCAACTTGGAGGGAATTAGTGACCTTGATAGATTGACCGGTAGAATAAAAAGCCAAACTGGAATGGGTTCAAAGGAGAATGGGAGGAGAGGTGAGGGGAGAGAGAGTGTGTGTTAGCAGCTCTTTTGAGATGTTTTGCTGAAAGCAGGGATAGAAATGGCCCAGTAGCTTGAGAGGCAAGTAGAAAAGAGCCTAACATGAGAAGGTGAGAGGCTGTGGAAAGTCAAAAATCAGTGTAAATCCATTAGCACTATGGCCAAAGTAATTCAGAAGGTTTTTGCTAAGGAACGGGACTCGCCACTGCCATCCTTAAAAGCAGGGGGACATTGTAAATAATCTGGAGCACTAGTTTCTCCTTGCAGTAGGAATCAGTACACAATAACCTCTGGGCTGAGCTGTTATCTTTTCTGGATCCCTCTACCACCTGCGGGCCATGATGTGAGCAGCACTACAGATGCTGTCTCAGGCCGAAGGGTAGCCACACCCTTTCCCAGAAGCATAGGAGCCCTTCCAGATCACTTTTTGGCCTCACTCTGGAGGGCACAGGCTACTTCATCCTAAATCACTCGCCCATCCTCCAGTCTAGGTGTCCCTCTGGTTCAATGTGGCTGGAATCCAGCTTTTTTGGTCCCTTATTTGTCTCCCAGTCAGAATTTGAACTTTTTTTTTTTTTCTAAGAGACAGAGTCTCACTATGTTGCTCAGGCTGGAGTGCCGTGGCTGTTTACAGGTGACATCAGAGGGCACTGTAGCCTCAAACTCCTAGGTTCAGGGGATCCTCCTGCCTCAGCCTCCCGGGATTATGGGTGCAGGCCCCCAAGCCAGGCAGATTTTAAAGATTTTGAATGGAATGTTTGTGATGCAAGCACTTCTATACAGGGAGCGTGCGGTCTTAGTAAATTCTGGCTGCACTCACAGTTGGGGAAGAGCAGAATAGAGAAACTGAAGGTTTGACGAGGGAAGAGGAAGAAAGGCCCGAACTCAGCCTTCCGGGTAGTCCTCACAATGGACAGGAAGAGATTTATCACCCCATACCACAGGTAAGGAAACTGCCAGGCCAGGAATAGTGATGCACACCCATAATCATAGCACTTTGAGAGGCCGAGGCAGGTGAATCACTTGAGCCCAGGAGTTCAAGATGAGCCTGGGCAATGTGGTGAGGCTCCTATATAACAAAGTACAAAAAGTAGCTGAGCATTGTGGCATGTGCTTGTGGTTCCAGCTACTCAGGAGGCTGAAGTGGAAGGGCTGCTTGAACTCTGGAGATTGCGCCACTGTACTCCAGCCTAAGCGACAGAGCCAAGACCCTGTCTCAAAAGCTTTTTTTTTTAAAAAACGGAAATTATCTTGCCTGCAGCTCCAAATCTAGTTACTGCTTCCAACCATTTCAGGATTCAATTGGGAAGAGGTCTTGCAGGCTGTTGATCAACTTGCTTGCATCAACTTGATTCTCACGAGAAAACAAAATTCTGTGGCCAGCGCAGTGGCTCACACTTGTAATCCCAGCACTTTGGGAGGCTGGGACGGGAGGATAACCTGAGATCAGGAGTTTGAGACTAGCCTTGCCAACATGGTGAAAACCCATCTCTATTAAAAATACAAAAATTAGCCAAGCATGGTGGTGAATGCCTGTGGTCCCAGCTACTGGCGGGGAGAATGAGGCAGGGGAATCGCTTGAACCTGGAAGGCAGAGGTTGCAGTGAGCTGGGATCACACCACTGCATTCCAGCCTGGCTGACGGAGTGAGACTCCGTCTCAAAAAAACAAAACAGAAAAAGGAAATTCGTGGTGCAAAAGTCCCGAAGTCACGGAGTTCTGACCTGGGTTGCCCCTGCTCCTGGGAGTTATAGACCATATTGTGAGCTGCCTTCACGGTCCGGTAGCTCAAGGGTGACCAGGATGAGGCACAGTTCCTTTAGAGCTACCTAGCTGAGTGTAAAATGGCTTGTTCAAATTGCACTGGGGAGCTGGAGTTGTGTGGGTTTTCATTTAAAGATGTGAGTACAAATCTATGTGTACTGAAAAAATTCGGAAAAGGTCAAACTGGCTAGGAAGCAAAAAGCTGACATTCCAGCACGTGGGTGCGGCCATTTCTCCCCTCTTGGATGTTTTTTTAGTGGATTTTTTTTTTTGGTGACCCCGAGTAGCCTGGACTCCATTCCGGGTCACATCGTGTGCTGTAAAACACTGCATGTTTGAGAGTTCCTCGCTGCAACACGTGCACCTCCAGGCTGGCGCTCAGCGCTCCCGGGAAAAGCCGCATCCGGCGGTGTAAACAGGCGCGGGCCTTTCCTCCTCCCCACCTCGTGACGCTTTGTGCCGCTGCAGCAAAACCCCGTTCCGTTCCCCGTGTGCGCGCCCGTGTGCTTCCCAGCAGCCGCCACCAATGCTCCTTTCCAGGAAACAGCCTTCCATTCTCTCTTAGGGCGGATCGCAAAGAGCCGCGGATGCGGGCAACCCGGGCCCGGGTGGGGTGGGGGCGGGGTGGGATTCGGGCCAGACAGCCAGGCGCCCCGGCCGGGCCTTCCGCCGTGACCTCATCCGGCCGCCCAGGCACCGGGCGCGGCAGCAAATCGGCGGCGCAGGCGGCAGGGAACGCCCCGCACAAATATTTACCGCCGCGCGGAGAGCGAGGCCCACGTCCGCTCCGCCTACGCCACTCCGGCCTTTTCCCTCGGGACTGTCACCGGGTCGGACGCGGCCGCCACGGCTCGCGGGCCTTTCCCGTGCCGGCGCGGCCCAACCGCCGCAGATCCTTCTGGAAGCGGCGCCCGCCGCGGCCCTCACGGCGTCAGAACCGGACGCCCGCGCGAGCCCGCGGCGGCCTTGGCGGCCCGGGGGACGGGGAGCGGGGCGGGGCCTGCGCGGGGGCGGGGCCTGCGCGGGGAGGCCGCGTTAGATTCGCCCCCGGCGCGCAGGCCCCGCCTCGCCGGCGCCATGGCTCCGCCTCTTCCCTCCCCCTCTATGGCACCGCCCCGGCTCATTCATTCCGCGCCGGGCCTGCCAGACACCTGCGCCCTCCTGCAGCCACCCGCCGCCGCCGCCGCAGCCGCAGCCGCCAGCATGTCGGGCCCAGACGTCGAGACGCCGTCCGCCATCCAGATCTGCCGGTAAGAGAGGACTCGCGCGGCGCCGGCACAGGCCAGCCGGCCTACCGCGCTCGGCCCTGCGGTCCCCACCCGCCGATGCCGTTCCGGATTCCCGGCACGGCCTCCCGCGCCGCCACCCAGGACCCCGCCCGCCAGCGGCCGGGATGCGCCTCGCGATGCAGCACAAGCAGGGCGGTCCCCACCCGCCTCCCGCCGGCTCCTCCCGGCCGCCTCTCGAAGGCGGTGGCTGCGCCACCGGCCATTTGGGCGAGAAAGCCGGGCAGGGACGGGGCGGGCGGAGGTCTGTGCACAACTCCAGAGCCCGGCGCCCGGCGCCCGCGGGCTGCCCCGCCCCGGGCCTCGCCCGAGCATCTCTGAGTCTCAGCCCCGTGGTCCTGCTTAGCCTCCTGGAGCATTCGGGATCGTTACCTCGGCGGTTGTGCTGCGCCAACCAAAGCCCCCAGAGGTGAAGGAGAGGTGCCCAGAGCCGGGCGAGCCCCTCGGTGGGTGCCTCCGTGGGAGGAGGCTGCAGAGCTGCCGTCTTCAGGGCACCGCTTCGGTTTAGGGGAGGGCAGGTGTTGAAACGAAGAACCGATAATACTGTTTGCCACTGACAGTTTACTATCAAGAAAAGGGAGTCAGTGGTCTGTTGGGCCTGAAAGCATCTTACACAATAGGGGCAAAGGGTTGTCCTTCTAGGGCACCTCCCAACCCCGGCTTCCTCCACCGGGTACTGAGTAGATAGATACAAGCCCCCAGCGGAAGCTGGAGGCTGGAGATCATGAACAAGCTCATTTCCCATAGGAGGTGGGGAGGGCAGCCTCAAGGTTACGCTGCAGTTCCCTTCGGCAGAATAGGAAGCAGATGCAGGCTGGCATTTTGCATGAGCTAAGTGAGGACAAGGAGTGTAGGTTTTCAGCCACTGCACACGGGCACTATGGACTTCGACCGGTCCTACAATGCTTGATGAACTACCAGGAGTGAGAGCTGCTGTTTCGGTGGTGGGTGCCTCACATTTGGGAGTTGGGCATCACAGATTGGCCTTGAGCTCAAGCCAAGTCCAAGAAAAGCAAGTAACTTTCCCGTAGACATTGACATCTCCTGGAAGGCTGGGCATATAGCAAGTCCTGGGTCAATGGAACTCCTTGACCCTCAGTCTCATCTTCTGGCCTGGTCGAGGGCCTTTCCTGACCTCAAGGTCGGTTTGATTTTTCCAGAGAGGCATCATCTTTGCGGGGAGCCCTGCCCCTTTGACTTTGGCTGTGTGGCTGTCCTGGCCCCATCGACTCTGGAGGTGGGGAAAGCGGGGCAAACATAATGGAAGTAACTGGAGACAGATGGCCTGCATCAGGTCTCTGAATCAGCTCTGCTGAGTATTGGCTGGGAACCTTGGGCTCCCTGGTTTGCAAAGAGCTTATACCTGTCTCATCTCACTTGGTTTGCCCAGCTTCCCTGGGAGGTTGATGGTCAGGAAGGCCACCTCTACCTGTATGGAGGAGGAAATGGCAGTTTCAAGTAACTGTGGAGAGTCACCCTGCTCCAGGTGCTCCAGGGACAGCCCCGCCCAGGTCTTCTGACTCCAGATCCAGTGTTCTTCCCACACCTCTTCTGAATAAAGAAAGTCTTGGTTTAAATCTACCTGTGGAAGGCTGGGCTTTTATTTACTTCTTCAGGATGATGAATAGCCAGTTTATACAGGTTATCTTTTTTCACCCAGGTTCTAACAGTTACTAGATTTTTTTTTTTTTGAGACAGAGTCTTGCTGTGTTACCCAGGCTCAAGTGCAGTGGCACACTCAACTCAGTACAACCTCTGCTTCCTTAGTTCAAGCATGTCTACCTCAGTCTCCTGAGTAGCTGGGACTACAGGTGTGCACCACCACGCCCAGCTAATTTTTGTATTTGTAGTAGAAATGGTATTTCACCATGTTGGCCAGGCTGGTCTTGAACTCTGACCTCAGCTTCAGAAAGTGTTGAGATTACAGGCATGAGCCACCAGACTTGGCCAATTGCATATTGTTTCTAAGTGGCTGCCTTGGTCAGATGACTGGCGAGCAGGATGCCTGGCTGTCCCCCTCATGAGTGAGCAGGTGAGTCTCAGGTGCAGGGCATGACTGCCAAAAGAGTGGGTGGGAGTGGTGGTAGGGGTAGGCCTGTGAAGAGAAGGCTGTGGTCACATGGGCTTGACCCAGAGAAACTACAGGACACTGGAGAGTGACTGAACTAGGATGGGGAGCCCTTTAAGGACATCCGAGCCAACACCCCAAGCTGAAAGAGGAGCCTCCTGGCCCATTACAGCCAAGCCCATGAATTTAACAGGGCTTCGCCGGACACCACCAAGAAGCATAGCACTAGCACCAGGAGGGCAACTGATGCATGGAAAATTCAGCCCCCGCCTTAACGGGTCACAGTCCAGCAGGGGTGAGGACGCCTAAATCCCCACCATCTTAGATGGTCAGAATGGTCACGTGTTCTCAGTTCAGACACTGTTGAAGGGATAGGGGCTTTTAAGGCTGGTGATGGCAGTGGTTATGGGCAGCTCTGCAGTCCTGGGCCTGGGGGTGGATTTGGCCTTTGCCCCTTACAAGCTGTGTGACCTGAAACACACTGCTTAACGTTCCTCTTCCCCGCTTTTCTCATGGGTTGTTCTGAGGCTAACTGAGGCTAAATCAAGTGTAGCGAGTGGCTGGTGGAGTGGCTGGCACATTGTAAGTCCAAGGAAGCTCATGGCTTGGGTTTGAATCCCAGCTCTACCTCTTGCAGGTGTATATGGCTTTAGGCACGTTCCTTAACCTAGTTCAACTTCTGTTTTCTTTTCTCCTTTTTTTTTTTTGAGACAGGGTCTTGCTCTGTCTCCCAGGCTGGAGTGTAGTGGTGCAATCATGGCTCACTGTAGCCTCTAATTCCCAGGCTAAGGCAATTCTCTTGCCTCACCCCTGAGTAGCTGGGACTCCAGGCTCACCACCATTGCTGGCTAATTAAAAATTTTTTTTGTAGAGACAAGATCTCACTGTGTTGCTCAGGACGGTGTCTCGAACTCCTGAGCTCAAGTGGTCTTCCCACATTGGCCTCCTAAAGTGTTGGGATTACAGGGAGCTACTGCCCCCTGGTGGCCTCATTTTCTTATTTGTAAAATGGAGATCGTAGTAGTGCCTGTGTTAGGGTTATTGTGGGGATTATACTACACCTTTAGCCCAGATCTGGGCACGTAAAAATGTGGACTCACAAAGGGAGGGGCTTGCCTTTTCGAGCCCCACCTTAGACAGCCCTGCTACTGTGGGACCTTGTCTTCTCCTTTTGATCCAGCCCAAAGATTTGATGCAAGTTCTCAGATAGCCTTTAAAGTCTCAGAAGAGCATTTTTCCTTTGGTTTGAGTTCCATTAAGTAAATGTAACATTTAGATAGCGAATAACCTTTTTTCTTTTTTGAGACAGAGTTTCGCTCTTCTTACCCAGGCTGGAGTGCAATAGCACGATCTCGACTCGTGCCCAGCTAATTTTTGTATTGTTAGTAGAGATGGGGTTTCGCCATGTTGACCAGGATGGTCTCGATCTCTTGACCTCGTGATCCACCCACCTCAGCCTCCCAGAGTGCATGAATTACCTTTTTCCTTGTTGGACTCTGAGTTCTAGAATCTCAGTTCCAGAAGGACCCATAGATAAAGTCTGTGAGCCCAGCTCTGTCACTGTAGGCATGGAGAAAACGAGGTTCCCAGAGCTGAGAGCAGTGGACCAAGGTTGGCCCTGGACCTTGACAGGCTGAGGCAGCAGAGGGCAGCTGGAGGGGCTGTTCCCTCCGGGGGGTCCTGTCGCTACAGTGTTTCTCACTGCCCACCCAAGCTTGGCTTTGTGTTCCGTCCTGAGGCCTCATGAGGGTATCAGCCTAGGCTCCCAGTAGAAGAGCAGAAGCCCCTGAGTGTTCACTGAAGTAAAGTTGATGGATGTGGCATGTGACAGATGGTCAGAGAGTGTGACTTGTAGAGCTGTGCTGTCCGCTGGAACTTTTCTCGGTTGTGGAAGTGTTCCAGGTCTGCGTTGTCCAAGATGGTAGCTGCTAGCACAGGTAGCTGCTGAGGACTTGACATGACACTAGGCAACGGAGAAACAGAACTGACTTTTTTTTTTTTTTTTTTTTTTAGACAGAGTCTCACTCTGTTGCCCAGGCTGGAGTGCAGTGGTGTGATCTCAGCTCACTGCAAATTCCAAATCCTGGGTTCAATACAGACATGTGCCACCATGCCCAGGGTGTTTTTAGTAGAGATGGGGTTTTACCATGTTGGCCAGGCTGGTCTTGAACTCCTGACCTCACGTGATCTGCCTGCCTCAGCCTCCCAATATGCTGGGATTACAGGCGTGAGCCGCTGTGCCCAGCTGGAACATAATTTTTAATTGCATCAATTTAAATTCAGTGAATTTAAATTGGTGCAATTAAAATCCTGTGGCTGGTGGCTACCTTTCAGGAGTGTAATATGTAGGGAAATTTAAACATCAGATTTCACTGGAAGGTGTGTCAGGGGCAGGGTGTTCCTAAAGGAAGCTTCGTGGCTTTCTGGGGACTAGCCAGCTCTGGAACAACCATGCTGATGGAGGGGGACCTTGGCGTGGACACCAGCCAGCAGGCAGATAACTTGGCATGCTTCCTTTGTAGGTAGATGTGTGAAACCTACAAGGTTTTTTGTGTGTGTTTTCTTTGCTTGCCATGTTCCTAGATGCGCTACCAGGAAGCTTCCTGAGGTCAGGAGTTGTGTTGTTCCATGTGGTACCATGAATGCCTAGAATAGTGGCTGAGGTCTAATTGACAGGTCAATAGACAGTAGCTGAATGGCTGTGAATTTTTTAGTATGTTACATAGTTAGAATTATTTCCCCCAAGGGAAAAGACAGAGTGGGGCTCTGCCTTTGTTTTTGTTTTTAGATGGATTCTCACTCTGTTACCCAGGCTGGAGTGCAGTGACGGTGCAATTGATAGCATCTTGGCTCACTGCAACCTCTGCTTCCCCAGTTCAAGCAATTCTCCTCTCCTCAGCTTCCTGAGTAGCTGTGACTACAGGCGCCCACCACCACAGTCAGCTAATTTTTGTATTTTTAGTAGAGACAGGGTTTCACTGTGTTGGCCAGGCTGGTCTCGAACTCCTGACCTCAAGTGATCTGCCTGCCTTGGCTTCCCAAAGTGTGCGGGATTACAGGTATGAGCCACTGCATCAGGCCAAGATAATGGAATTAATGAAAAGAAAGAATCTGAGAATTTTTTTTTTTTGAGACAGAGTTTCGCTCTTGTTACCCAGGCTGGAGTGCAATGGCGCAGTCTTGGCTCACCGTAACCTCTGCCTCCTGGGTTCAGGCAATTCTCCTGCCTCAGCCTCCTGAGTACCTGGGATTACAGGCACGCGCCACCATGCCCAGCTAATTTTTTGTATTTTTAGTAGAGACGGGGTTTCACCATGTTGACCAGAATGGTCTCGCTCTCTTGACCTCGTGATCCACCCTCCTCGGCCTCCCAAAGTGCTGGAATTACAGGCTTGAGCCACTGCGCCCGGCCAGAATCTGAGAATTTTTAAACAAAAAATTTTTTAAACATTAGCCAGGCATTATTGTGTGGATTATACTATACCTTTAGCCTGGTTCTGGGTGTGCACATATAGTCCCAGCTATTTGAGAGGCTGAGGTGGGAGAATCCCTTGAGCCCAGGAGGTTAGGGCTGCAGAGAACTGTGTTTGCACCACTGCACTCCAGCCTGGGCAACCAAGCGAGACCCTGTCTCAAAATAAAAATAAAAACATAACCTCAAAACAAAGATCCACTCAAAATATCATCCAAATTCCTAATAGCGTTAAATAGCAAGTGCCTTCATGTTTCTGCCCTAAATGAATTAACACTCAGAGCTTGTATTCTGGAGCATTCCATAAACGGATTTACAGTGCTGGCTCTCTTGCTGCTAGGATGTGGGGACCCTTGGTGAAGATCCAGTCTTTGTAGGCCAGAGAGCCTGTGGGCGGGGAGGACCTTGTCTACTGACTGTCCAGCCTCACCCTGTAAGTAGGCCAGGCAGCCTGGCATCGCCCTGGAATTGGCACCTGCAGCTGGCCGGCTCCCTGGTTCCAGTGAGACCAGAAGTGGCTTTCTCCTGTGTGACCCACCTGGCCTTCAGGGCATGCATCAGGGGGTGACTCTATCCTAGGCTGTCTTGCCATCCCACCCCTTGGCCTCTGACTCTGAGAGCCTTCCTGGGGAGGGGGATCAATGATGTGCACCCCCCTTGGACCCCGCATGTGAATAAGTGGGGAAGTCAGTTACAAATGCAGGTTTTCTTCATGCAACAAGATGCAGATCTCAGGAGATAATGGGGAAACTTGAGTCATCCCTTGATAATGAATGATTATAAGGAACCACTACTTTTTTTTTAAGGTAGGATAATTGTTTTGTAGTTTGCTTTTTCAAACCAACTTTATTGAGGTGTATTTATAATGCATATACAAGAATATTTGAAACATGTAGTTCGCTGAGTTTTGATGAATGGGCACGCTGTGTAATGACCGGCCCAGTTGTGAGGTCAAGTATTTCTAAACCCCACAAAAGTCCCCTACTGTTGGCCCCTGGCAAAAAGATCGGCTTTCTCTTACTGGCTGTGCCTCTTCTAGAATTTCGTGTGGATGGAACCACATCGAGCTGGGCGCTGCGCCTCCCCATGGCCCGGCAGCCCCCTGTGCCCTGCACACCGCAGTTTCTCTTCACCAGTCAACAAAGATTTGGGTTCTTGTGAATGAAGCTCACAAATGCAGATTTCAGTTCATTTAGGACAGAAACATGAAGGCACTTGCTATTTAATGATATCAGGAATTTGGATATATTAGGTGGGATCTTTGATCTGTGGTTATGTTGTTATTTTTATTCTAAGACAGGGTCTCACTTAGTTGACCAGGCTGGAGTGCAGTGGTGCAATCACGGTTCTCTGCAGCCCCAACCTCCTGGGCTCAAGGGATTCTCCCACCTCAGCCTCCCTCTTGAGTAGCGGGGACTACAGGTGCATGCTGCCATGCCCGGCTAATGTTTAAACATTTTTTTGTAGAGACGTGGTCTCTGTTGCCCAGGCAGGTCTCAAACTCCTGGATTCAAGTGATCGTCCCACCTGGGCCTCCCGAAGTGCTGGAGTTACTGGCATGAGTCACCATGCCCCTTCTTTATGTTTCTTTACAAGGAGGCTTTGTCTTTTGGAGGAAATGCTGACATATTTACAGATGTTGTACTGGGAAGTCTGGGATTTGCCGCAGAATAACCTGGCATGGGGAGCAGGTGGGCGGAGAGACCAGAGGTGCCCTGAGCTGACTGTTTCAGGGCTGCTTGATGGGGACGTGGGGGTTCACTCCCACCTCCCTCTACTGTAAGCATTTGATATCTACCACGATAAAGAATAAAAGAAAACCAGGCTCCTGGGCCCCTGCCCTAGGGCTAATGCCTGGAACTCCAGGGCTGGGGAAGGTCAGGGAGGAGGTAGGCCCAGGAATCTGCATTTTCCTCAGCCTTCCTGGTGCCTATGTGCCAAGCCCTCTTGGCCCAGGTGGAACCCGTTCTTCCATCTGCCTGAGGGCCAGCCTGAGTGGTGTGAGGCTTAAGGTCCTGGAGGTGGGAATCCTTCTGAGTGTGGCTTGTGGCTCCCCCCAGTTCATCCTCTCCCACAGAGGGGCGGCTTTGCCCTGTCTCCCTGTCTGAGTTCATGCTGAGTCATGAATTCCTTTTATCACTGGTCTTCTGCGGAGAACATCCTGTGATCCAATTCCAGATCCAGTTCCGCCTTGCTGGGGACTGGTGTGGGAGAGGCAGTCCTAGGAGGAGGGGCAGCCTGGTGCTTTCCATCACTGCCGGCTCACTGCTAAGCCAGCCAGGCCGGCACAGGCGTGGGCTCTGCCGCGCTTCATGCTTGGCGCTGGGCAGTTTTCCCACTTACCACGGGATGAAGCTGCTTGCCAGGGCTCTCCGTCTCTGTGAATTTGTAAGGCACAAATTCTCCAGGAGGCTGGTGGCTGGCCAGGGATGTGTGGGGCCCCGGAGAGGGTGCTGCCCTCCCATCCAGGCGGTTGGACCCAGGGCTGATATCCCACCCTCTGGAGCCTACATTACTGGCAGGTAGGATGACTGGGAATATTTTGTGCCCATCGTGTCCTGCTTGTGAGGCTGACTTGGCAGCCTGCCCCAGGGCCTTGGGCCACATAACTTGGAGGAGTTTTTGGGAGGGATAGTAGGGCTGGGTGTTGAATGAGCTGTGTGTTTTGCTGGATTGAAGGTGCCCACTTAAGTGTCCATCCTCAGTGGTATGTTCTTCACCTAGCAACCAGTGGAACCCTCCCCTAGCGACCAGCAGAACCCCCTGGGCTATGTTGGCCGAGGTGAGCCTGGTAGCCCTGGGCCATGGGAATCTGGGCGTCTGCCGATCAAGGCCCATCCCCACAAGCCAGCAGCTGTGCTGGCCCACACCTGGCAGCCAGCATCCATGCCCTGCTTTGTCCCCAGGCAGAAGGTTGATATGTGATTTTAGACCAGAAGGTTGGAGTGGGGGCCAGAGGGAGCTGTTCTGCATGATTGGCTGATCCTAACAGTGCAGTGTTGAGCTGCTTACAGAGATGGCTTTTGCCTACTGTATTTCTCATAAACTTTACAGAAACTCTGTTGAGTGACTGTACACACCTCCTCTTTTCTGCCAGCTATACTGGATTATAGTTCACATGGCATGCAATTCATCCACTACAGTGTACAAGCTAGTAGATTTCAGTATGTTTACAGAGCTATGGGACCATGACCTCTGTCAATTTTGAAAGGGGTGACAGTGTGATATAGCTGGCCTAGCGTTAGAACCTGAACAATGCCATCTTATAAAAGACAAAACTGTTTTTAAAATAAGTTGTGAAGGTTGCTCCGTTCTCCTCGCAATGACTGCTAACCTTGGCTTCTGTAAAACTCCTAGTTTACTTTGCAGAATGCAAAGAGGTAAAGTTGCTTACCTTCTCTTATCAGTAACTGCCAGAATTGCTGGCCTTTGCTTACTGGTAATAACCAGAATAAGCAGCCCAGGATAATTCCATCCTGGCTCCTGCAACTTGTAATAAGTAACTAAAAATCTGTGGGTCCCACCTCTGCCCAGACAATGTGTAAACTAATGTTTATCTTGATTTCTGTAAATCACTTAAGTAACAATCAGAATGACAAAAGTCCCCTGGCCCTTGGAATGTCCGGAGCCCTGCTCACCCTCGTCTGGGCCCAGGAGGTGATTTACAGAATCCACTAGCGCTGGAAATGTCTGAAGCCTTGGCCGGGCGCGGTGGCTCAAGCCTGTAATCCCAGCACTTTGGGAGGCCAAGGCAAGTGGATCATGAGGTCAAGAGATCGAGACCATCCTGGTCAACAAGGTGAAACCCCGTCTCTACTATAAATACAAAAAATTAGCTGGGCACGGTGGCGCGTGCCTGTAATCCCAGCTACTCAGGAGGCTGAGGCAGGAGAATTGCCTGAACCCAGGAGGCGGAGGATGCGGTGAGCCGAGATCGCGCCATTGCACTCCAGCCTGGGTAACAACAGCGAAACTCTGTCTCAAAAAAAAAAAAAAAAAAAAAAAAAATGTCTGAAGCCTTTCATCCCCATCCCCGCTCCTCACCCCCACTCCCAAGGGGGTTTTATGGGTATCAAAAGGTCTTGTCACCCTCCTTTCTCTGAGTCCTCCGTGGTCGCTGGCAACAAACCCTGCAATTTGGCATACTTCTGTCTTGGTGTTGACTTGCTACGCTGGGTCTGGTATAACAATAGGAGGGTTTTTTGTTCTGACATGGAGCTTCCAAAACCCTTGGGCTCTCTGGGGTCGTAAGAGTGTCTAGTGTGCTAATGAGAGGACTGGTGGCTGGGGGCCCTAGATAGCTTCAGGATGGAAGCTGGTCTCCAGAAAGAGCAGGGCAGGATTAGAGAGAGGCTTAGCGCTTTCAGCCTTATCTCTCTACAC
This sequence comes from Saguinus oedipus, assembly GCA_031835075.1. Classification (NCBI taxonomy): domain Eukaryota; kingdom Metazoa; phylum Chordata; class Mammalia; order Primates; family Cebidae; genus Saguinus; species Saguinus oedipus. The sequence continues at coordinate 44,153,411 of CM063175.1, read as the reverse complement.
CCCAGAAGGTAGTGGCAGACTTTAATTAAATTGTAGGACACCCACCTGGTGTTGGAGAGTTGGAGAAGTAGGGTTGAAAGAGGCACCCATGTTTGTTATTAAAAGCCTGAGTAAAAGCACGTTTAGGAATCAAATTGCTGGGTCATGTGGTAATTTTGTGGTTATCCTCATGAGGCACTTCCAGACTTGTTTTCCAAAGTGGCTGCACCATTTCACATTCCCACCAGCAGTGTGATAAGGATCAATTTCCCCATATCCTTGTTAGCACTTGTTATTGTCCATCTTTTGAATTCTAGCCAGGCTAATAGATGTGCAGTGGTATCTCACTGTGGCTTTATGTGCATTTCCCTAATGAGAGAAGATGATACCAAGCATGTTTTCATGTATTTTTAGAGAATTGTCTAGTCAGGTCTTTTCCCTGTTTTCCAATTGGCTTAATTGTCTTTTTGTTATTGAGTGATGAGAACTCTTTATATATTCTAGATACAAGTCCCTTCTCAGATATAATTTTTTAATTAAAAATCTTTTCCAGTTCTAAAAAGTTGTCAGCCTGGGCAACATAGGAAGACCTGATCTCTACTAAAAATTAAAAAAATTAGCCAGGTACGACGTGGTGGGTGGGGTGTGCCTGTAGTCTCAGCCACTCAGGATATTGAGGCAGGAAGATTGCTTGAAGCCAGGAAGTTGAGGCAGCGGTGAGCTGATTGCACCACTGTGATCCAGCCTTGGTGACAGATCAAGACCCTGTTTCTCAAAAAAAAGAAAAATTGTGTTTAAAATACACATATAGCTTACCTTTAAAAAAATCTCCCGTCTTGGCTGGGTGCAGTGGCTCACACCTGTATTCCCAGCACTTTGGGAGACCGAGGTGGGTGGATCACCTGAGGTCAGGAGTTGGAGACCAGCCTGGCCAACATGGTGAAACCCTGTCTCTACTAAAAATACAAAAATTAGCTGGGCATGGTTACATGGCGCACACCTGTAATCCCAGCTACTTGGGAGGCTGAGGCAGGAGAACCACTTGAACCTGGGAGGCAGAGGTTGTGGTGAGCTGAGATTGTGCCATTGCACTCCAGCCCAGGCACCAAGAGCAAAACTCTGTTGTTTTTTTTTTTTAAAAAAACTGCCATCGTAACTCTATGTATATGTATATGACTAAGATGGCAGTTATGTATTTATTTATTTAAATTGAGACAGGTGTTACTCTTGTCTCCCGGGCCCCATGTGGCAGCACAATCTCCGTCAGTGAGCCTCTACCTCTCTGATGCAAGTGATCCTCCTGCCTCAGCCTCCTGAGTAGCTGAGACTACAGGCATGTGCCGTCACACCTGGCTAATTTTTGTAGTTTTTGTAGAGACAGGATTTCACCATGTTGGCCAGGCTGGTCTCAAACTCCTGAGCTCAAGAGATTTCTCCATCTCGGTCTCCCAGAGTGCTGGGATTACAGGTGTGAGTCTCAGCGCCTGGCTTCTCTCTCTCTCTCTCTCTCTCTCTCTCTCTCTCTTTATATATATATACACATATATATGTATATATATATGTGTATATATATATGTATATATATGTGTGTGTGTGTGTATAGATATATAACAGTATTTAATATATATTATAATAACATACAATATGTAACATATATTAAATATGTATTATACATATATTTGTGTGTGTGTGTATAAATGTAAATAAATATATATATATATATTTTTTTTTTTTGAGACAGAGTCTTGCTCTGTTGCCAGGCGCCAGGCTGGAGTGCAGTGGCACAATCTTGGCTCACTGCAACCTCTGCCTCCCAGTTTCAAGCAGGTCTTCTGCCTCAGCCTCCTGAGTAGCTGAGACTACAGGCACGTGCCACTGTGCCCAGCTAATTTTTTAAAAAAATATTTCATAAAGATGGGGTTTTACTATGTTGGCCAGGATGGTCTCTATCTCTTAACCTCGTGATCCACCTGCCTCAGCCTCCCAAAGTGCTGGGATTACAGGTGTGAAACACCGTGCCCGGCCATATATATATATTTTTTGAGACAGTCTTGCTCTGTCGCCCAGACTAGAGTGCAGTGGTGCGATCTCCGCTCACTGCAACCTCTGCCTCCTGGGTTCAGGTGATTCTGCCTCAGCCTCCCAAGTAGCTGGGATTGTAATTATAGGCACCCACCACCACACCCAGCTAATTTTTGTATTTTTAGTGGAGACAGGGTTTCACCATCTTGGCCAGGCTTGTCTCAAACTCCTGACCTCGTGATCCACCCACCTTGGCCTCCCACAGTGCTGGGATTACAGGCGTGAGCCACCGCGCCTGGCCATATTTTTTTTTTTTGGAGACAATCTTGTACTGTTTTGCAGGCTGGAGTGCAGCGGTGCAATCTTGACTCACTGCAACCTCCACCTCCCTGGTGGAAGCGATTCTCCAGCCTCAGCCTCCCTATTTCCCTCTTGCCTCAGTCTCCGGCAACCATCATTTTACTGTCTATTGCTATGATTTTTGACTACTCTAGGTTGTTCCTGTAGGTAGAATCATAATGTATTTGTCCTTTTTTTGTGACTGTGTCAATTAAAAATAATTTAAAAAATAGAATGGACACAGAGACTTTCTCAAGCACCAACACCTCTAGCCATCGTTACACTGAGCATCATGTTCTGAAGGTTTATCCGTAGTGTGTGTCCATTCCCTTCCGTTTGAAGGCTGAACCACGTGTTCCATTGCATGGGTGGACCACATTCTTCTTCTCCCCCATCTGTGGATGGACACTTGGGTTAACCCATGTTTTAGGTTGTGAATAATGCTGCATAAACACAGGTATGCACATACCCCTTGGAGACCCCGTTTCCAGTTCCTTAGGATATATACCCAGAAGTGGAATTGCTGGATCGTTCGGTGATTCTGTTTTAAATTTTTCAAGAAATGACCCTACTGTTTTCTGCAGTGGCTCTGCCATTTTCCACTCCCACCAGCAGTGCACACGGGTTCCAGTTTGCGGACATCTTTGTCGGTCCTTGTAACTTGCTGTCGTTTTTGATGGCAGCCATCCTCATGGGTGTGAGGTGGTGTTTCACTGTGGTTCGGGTTTGCTTTTCCTTAATGTTTAGTGATGTTGGACGTCTTTTCATGTGTTTATTTGTCAACTGTATTTTTTCTTTGTAGAAATGTGTACTCAGGTTCTTTGCTCATTTTTTGAATGAGGTTTTTTTTAATTGAAAATTCTATGTATTGCTAAACTCTTTGTATATCTATTCATAGTTGATCAGAGACTTGTATTTAGGTGTAGTGTGTGTGTCTACATACATGCATACTGTGTGTATACATACATATATTTATATACATACATACATATATATATATTTTATTTATTTATTTATTTATATATTTATTTGAGATGGAGTTTTGCTCTTGTTGCCCAGGCTGAAGTGCAATGGCACAATCTCAGCTCACTGCAACCTCCACCTCCTGGATTCAAGCGATTCTCCTCTATCAGCCTCCCAAGTAGCTGGGATTACAGGTGCATGCCACCACACATGGCTAATTTTTTTGTATTTTTTTCTTTTTTTGAGACAGAGTTTTGCTCTTGTTGTCCAAGCTGGAGAGCAATGGTGTGATCTCAGCTCACCGCAACCTTCACCTCCCAGGTTCAAAAGATTCTCCTGCCTCAGCCTCCCGAGTAGCTGGGATCACAGGCATGCACCACCACACCTAGCTAATATTTGGCATTTTTAGTAGACGTGGGGTTTCACCATGTTGGTCAGGCTGATCTCGAACTCCCAACCTCAGGTGATCTGCCTGACTCGGCCTCCCAAAGTGATGGGATAACAAGCGTGAGCCACCATGCCCGGCTGAGGCGAAGTGTATATTATGTGCATGTTATATACTTGTGTATCTTTATAAGTATCCATGTATATATTTTTCAAATTTTCATCAGTATTCTGAAACTGATGACTAAAGCTTTTCGTGCTTGAAAACGTCCTTCTGTCCATTTTTGCTTTTATTATTTTTGACATATAATAATTGTACATATTTATAGTATAGTGTGGTATTTTGATACATGTATGCAATGTGTATGCTTGTTTTTTTATTATTGAGTTTTAGGAGTTCTCTCTATACTCTGGATATTAATCCCTTATTGGATTTATGATTTGCAAATAGTGTCTCCCATTCTGTGGAATGCGTTTATACTCTGTTGATATTGTCTGTCGATGCACACATTCTAAAGTTTTTATGGAATACGGTTTGTCTACCTTTTTTCTTTTGTTCCCTGTGCCTTTGGTTTCATAGCCAAGAAATTGTCACCAAATCCAGTGTCGTAAAGCTTTAGTCTTATGTTTTCTTCTAAGAGTTTTACAGTTTTACGTTTTACTTTTAGGCTTATGACCCATTTTGAGGGTTTTTTTTGTTGTTGTTGTTTTGGTATATGGTGTTAGGTAAAGGTGCAACTCATTCTTTTGCTGGGAAAATTCAGTTTCCCAGCACCATTTGTTGAAAAGACTATCTTTCCCCCATTGAAAGATCTTTATACCCTTGTCACATAGATCATTTGTTCATACGTATCATTTGAGTTTATTTCTGGGCTCTCTGTTCTGTTGATTCTTATGTCTGTCTTTATGCCAATGCCACAGTGTTTTGATTATTGTAGCTTTGTAGTAAGTTTTGAAATCAGAAAGTGTGAATCTTCCAGCTTTGTTCTTTTTCATCAGTGGCTATTTTAGATGTGATTTGCAAGTATTTGTTTTCACTCATTGTGTTGTCTTTTTACTTCTTCTTCACTGTGTCTGTCACCCAGTTAAAGTGCAGTGGCATAATATTAGCTCACTGCAACCTCCGCCTCCTGGGTTCAGGTGATTCCCCTGCCTCAGTTTCCCGAGGAGTTAGGACTACAGGTGTGCGCCACCACACCCTGCTAATTTTTGTATTTTTTTTCCAGCAGAGACAGGGTTTCACCATGTTGGCCAGGCTAGTCTTGAACTCCTGACCTCAAATGATCCACCCGCCTTGGCCTCACAAAGTGCTGGGATTACAGGGGTTAGCCAGTGTGCCTGGCTGACTGTCTTTTTACTTTTGACGGTTTCTTCAGAAGAACAGAAGTGTTTACTTTGGTAAAGTCCATTTTCTCTTTCTGTTTGGTTGCTTGTGCTTTTGTTGTCATGTCTAAGAAGCCATTGCCAAATGCAAGTGACAAAGATGCATTTTCTTTTCTTTTTTTTTTTTTTGGGAGACGGAGTCTTGCTGTGTTGCCCAGGCTGGAGTGTAGTGGTGTGATCTCGGCTCACTGCAACCTCCACCTCCCGGGTTCAAGTGATTCTCTCCAGCCTCTCCAGTAGCTGGAACTATAGGTGTGTACCACACGCCTGGCTCATTTTTGTATTTTCAATAGAGACGGGGTTTCACCACGTTGGCCAGGCTGGTCTCGAACTCCTGACCTCAGGTGATCCCCCCACCTCAGCCTCCCAAAGCGCTGGGATTACAGGCGTGAGCCACTGTACCTGTCCTATTTTCTTTGAAGAGTTTTATAGGGTAGGTGCTGTGGCTCATGCTTGTAATCCTAGCACTTTGGGAGGTCAAGGTGGGAAGACCACTTGAGCTTAGGAGTTCAAGACCAGCCTGGGCGACAACAGGAGACTGCATCTCTACATAAAAATTTAAAAAATTAGCCAGGTGTGGTGGTACATGCCTGTAGTACCAGCTGCTTGGAAGGCTGAGGTGAGAGGATTGCTTGAAGCTGGGAGGTCAAGGCTCCAGTGAAGTGGGTTTGAGGCCAGAGCACTGCACTCTAGCCTGGGTGACAGAGTGAGCCCCTGTGTCAAGAAAAAAAAGTTTTATAGCTTACAAATTTTATAGTTTACATTTAGGTGTTTGACCTATCTTTTTTTTTTTTTCTTTTTTGAGACGGAGTTTCGCTCTGTCACCTAGGCTGGAGTGCAGTGGTGCGATCTCAGCTCACTGCAACCTCTGCCTCCCGGGTTTAAGCAATTCTCCTGCCTCAGCCTCCCTACAAGTAGTTGGGATTACTGGCGCCCACCACCGTGCCCAGCTAATTTTTTTATTTTTAGTAGAGACAGGGTTTTGCCATGTTGCTCAGGCTGATCTCAACCTTCTGACTTCAAGTAATCCACCCACCTTGGCCTCCCAAAGTGCTGGGATTGTAAGCGTGAGCCACTGCGCCTGGCTGACCTATCTTGAATTAATTGTTACCTGTGATGGAATCCAGCTCTGTTTGCACATGGACACACCTCTTTATAGGCTGGGAAGCAGGTGTTAGAGGTGGTGTTGCTTGCGGTCACAGCTGGCAGGTGGAGGCTAAAGATAGCCACTGACCCTTTCTTTGAACTCTCATTCCTGAGGGTCGTTTGTCTCTGATCTCAAGGACAGAAACAGAAAGCCCTCGAGCAACAATAAAACTCGGGCCCTAGGGACATCACTTCTCAGGGGCAGGCCATGCTGTACACATGTCCACTCTTTCCCCTCCCCCTGCCGCACACCAGCCCCTGCCCTCTGCCAGCCTTTCTGTCCCCCTTCCCTCCTTCTCCTCAAAATGTTCTTCTGTGGCTTTAGGCTGTCCCATGGCACATGACAGGCTCTTGGCTCTCCAGGCCTCCCTTGGGGTAGGTCCCCACAGGAGACCTTGCCAGGGCCATGCCAGACAGCCCACATGCCTCTGTGCCCTGTCTTGAACTCTTTGGCCTCAAGGCCGGAGGCTTAGCTGTGGCAGGCTTGAGCCTTGGGTGAGTAAAGGAAAGCAAATTCCTGCTTCAGGAGGGCCAGAGCATTGCTCTTGCTGGGCATGTGCCTGTGAGCCTGGAACTGGGAGAAGGCCCCACGGTACCTGCGCCCATGAGACTTGTTGGCTGGGAGCTGGGAAGGCCTGTGGTGTGTTGTGCTTTGCTGTAAAATGTATCACTGTGGGACTGGACCCTCTCCCAGAGTCCTGTGCTGTCCTGGAGGACACCGCATCTCGGCCACCAGCAGGGGGCATGTTGGTTACAGACGCTGCCCCTCCCTCCTCTGCCGACAGTCTCCAGGCCTCCAGTTCCAGTCTCACCTTGAGCCATCACCTCTTGGGCACCCAGTGCTGCCCTGGTGGAAACAATCAGGACAGCGGTGGCACCGTAGCAAGTGGACACTTTAGCCTTGTTTTCAGTAAGTGACAAGCTTTGATGTGTGTGTTTCTTTGATGTTTCGTTGCTGTGTTCACTCAGCTGTTGCACATATTTGAAGCTCAGCTTTCACAATGGAGTTGCTTTTGATACTCTGTCGTCTCAGGAAACTACATCCTGTATGATCCACACTCTGTGCTTCCTTTAATGACAGGCAGACCTGGCCTTGTCTTGTGCCTTATAAAAGCCAGGCTGTTAGAAGTGGTGACACTCATAAACCAGTCTGAAGTTGCTGAATTGACCCGTGTTATCTGACACGTATTAGGAAGATTCTTAATTCACCCATATCCAACTTGAATTCTTTTTTACTTGATTTTGCCTTTAACTGCTCCCATGTACCTAACTAGGTTTTTACCCATGTATTTTTTTTTTTTATTTTTTAAATAGAGATGGATGGAATCTCGCTATGTTGCCCAGGCTGGTCTCAAACTCTTGGGCTCAAGTGATCCTCCCGCCTCAGCCTCCCAAAATGCTAGGATTATAAACATGAGCTACTGCACTTGGCTTTTACATGTATTTTTTTGTTTTTCCTTTTTGAATAGCAAATAGTTTATTGGTAGGTACATGGTTTCAATGGGAGTAGCAAATTCACATGAACAGGAGACGAAATAATCAAGTCAAAAGAATAATTGCTTACTAATCACCAGAAGATCTGTGGCCATTCGGGCTGGCACGTGAAAATCTAAAATCACTCAGAGGCCAAATCTTAAAGAAGATTCGTCCTCTTACTAATCCATATGGAATAGGTTCATAGTACCTGGAATCTGTAGAATTCTGATATTTTTAAACATATTTAATGGAATATAGGATTGATTTAATTGAAGAGGATTTTAGCTTTGCAGAAAACTGCCAAACTGTCTTCCGGAAGGGGCTGTGCCATTTTGCATTCCCACCGCCAGTGAATGAGGGCAGCTGTGCTGGGCATTCTCACCAGCGTTTGATCTTGTCTGTACTTTGGGTTTAGGCCATTCTGACAGGTATGTAGGGGTGTCTCAGTGTTGTTATAATTTGCAATTTCCAAATGACATATGGTGTTGAACAACTTTCCGTGTGCGTATTTGCCATCTGTATATCCTCTTACATCACGTGTCTATTCAAGTCTTTGGCCCCCTGCCCCCCCCCCACCTTATTTTTAGAGTCTTGCTCCGTCACCCAGGCTGGAAAGCAGTGGCACAATCACAGCTCACTGTAGCCTCAACCTCCTGGGCTCCAGTGATTTTCCTACCTCAGGCTTCCAAGTAGCCGTGACTCCAGGTGCACGCCACTGTGCCTGCCACAATCTCGGCTCACTGCAACCTCTGACTCCCAGGTTCAGGTGATTCTCCTGCCTTAGCCTCCTGGGTAGCTGGGATTATAGGCACCTGCCACCACGCCTGGCTAATTTTTTTTGAGTCGGAGTCTTGTTCTGTTGCCCAGGCTTGGGTGCACTGGTGTGAGCTTGGCTCACTGCAACCTCTATTTTTAGTAGAGATGCGGTTTCGCCATTTTGGCGAGGCTGGTCTTGAACACCTGACCTCAGGTAATCCACCCACCTTGGTCTCCCAAAGTGCTGTGATTACAGGCATGAGCCACTGCACCCGGCCAATTTTTGTATTTTTAATAGAGACAGGGTTTCACGACGTTGGCCAGGCTGGTCTGGAACTCTGGACCTCGAGTGAATTATGTGTGTGAGCCACCTCACCTGGCTCATATTTTAATATTTAATTGGGTTGTTTGTTTTCTTATTGAGTTGTTGTTGTTGTTTTCGGAGATCAGAGACTCTCACTGTCACCCAGGCTGGAGTGCAGTGGTGCAATCTTGGTTCACTGCAGCCTCCACCTCCCTGGCTCAAGGGATTCTCATGCCTTAATCTCCAAGCAGGGATTACAGGCATTTGCCACCACACCCAGATAATTTTAGGGGTTTCTTCGAGTTGGCCAGGCTGGTCTCGAGCTACCTCTAAAGTGCTTGGATTACAAGTGTGAGCCACCATGCCTGGCCTCTTATTATTGAATTTTGAGAGTTCTTTGTATATTTTAGATACAAGTTGTTTGTTGAATATACGTTTTGTAAACATTTCCCTCAGTCTGTGGCTTGTCACCGTTATCTTAACAGTGTCTTTCTCAGAGCTGAGGTTTTAATGTCAGTGAAGTGGGAACGTCAGCCATGTAACTAATTAGGAGGAGCAAGGGAAGCCACCACTTTCAGCAGATGCCCAACTTGGTTTTTCTCCTCTATTGACGTGGCTGTTCCTTTCAACTAGCCGAGACCCAGGGGCTCACTGATGCCGGGGCTTGTCCTAGGTTACGGGGAGTCTGTGGAATAATGTAGGGTGTCCCAGCCCCAGAGAACTCTCAGCTCGGCAGTTCTCCCACCATTTATAGGTAGAGACATTGGGGCCTTCCAGGCACGCACAGTGACCTAGGGGTGTGTGGCAGGTGGGGCAGGGACCCCTGTAGAGTGCAGATCTCATCTCCTTGGCCATTTCCACCTGCCCCTTCTCCACCATGTGGCCTCCAGGTTGTCGGGCAGGGCAGATTCCTAGGCCCCCCGCACAATGGAGCTCAGCTTCTCCCCACAGGCCCCATGCCCAGTGTGATCAGAGACATACTCAGAGAATGAGACTCCGAGGATGAGACTCTGAGAATGAGACTCTGGGTGGCTGTACTGACCCACTAGCCCCATACTCTGAAGTGCCCAGGGCCTGCTGTCCTGCCCACCAAGGGACATGCCTCCAGTCCCCATGGGCATGTGGGAGGGCTGCAACCAGTGCCTGATTGGGCAGGGCTCTTAGTGACTCTGTAACTGGAGCTCCCAGGGCCATTTGGCCACGTGTCTCCCACCTCTGGTTGGGCTGAGGGATGTGTGGGCAAAGCTGGCAGCATGGGGACCAGGCCTCTGTCCCCAGGTGACTTCATTGCACTTGCTACCACCTTCCCTTGCAGAAATTGGCTGAATTCCAGGAAACTTGCCCAGAGTACGGGCCTCAAATAGAAGCAAACCCAATGCATTTGCCATGAATATTTGATTCTCTAAAAGGCAGAGGTGGGAGGTGGGAGAGATACTTATTTAAACAGAGTTATACAGGAATAATTTCTGTAACTGCACATGTTGAGAGTATTCAGTTTGAGCAGTTTTGACCTGGGCACAGGCAGACCTCCTTTCATTTGCAGGTCCTGCTTTTTAAAAAATTATTATTATTTTTAGATGGAGTTTTGCTCTTGTTGCCCAGGCTGGAGTACAGTGGCGTAATCTTGGCTCACTGCAACCTCGGCCTCCTGGGTTCAAGTGATTCTCCTGCCTCAGTCTCCCGAGTAGCTGGGATTGTAGACGCCTGCCACCATACCCAGCCAATTTTTGTATTTTTAGTAGAGATGGCATTTCACCATGTTGGCCAGGCTGGTGTTGAACTCCTGACCTCAGGTGATTCACTTGCTTCGGCCTCCCAAAGTGCTGGGATTACTGGCATAAGCCACCGCGCCTGGCGAGGTCCTGCACTTTTTACAAATTGAAAGTTCGGGTAGGGTGCGGTGGTGCATGCCTGTAATCCCAGCAATTTGGGAGGCTAAGGTGGACAAATCACCTGAGGTCAGGAGTTCGAGACCAGCCTGGCCAACATGGCAAAAACTTGTCTCTACTTAAAAATATAAAATATTAGCTGGGCGTGGTGGTTTGTGCCTGTACTCTCAGCTACTCAGGAGGCTGAGGCAGGAGAATTGCTTGAACCTGGGAGGCGGAGGCTACAGTGAGCTGAGATCACGCCCCTACACTCCAGCCTGGGCGACAGAGTGAGACTCTGTCTCAAAAAAAAGCTGTGGCAATCCTGCATTGAGCAAGTCTATTGGCACCGTTTTTCAGACAGCCTGTGCTCACATAGTGTGTCTGTGTCATATTTTGGTGATTGTTGCGATATTTCAAGCTTTTCCGTTATTGTTACCTTTGTTATGGTGACGTGTTACCAGTAATTTTTGGTGTTACTGATGTAATTGTTTTGGGACATCGTAAACTGCATCCGGGTAAGACAGCAAATTTGATTGAGAAATGTTGTGTGTGTTCTGACTGCCCCAGTGACCTGCTGTTTTCCCATCTCTCTCCCTTTTCTTGGGCTTCCTTATTCCCTGAGACAAACAATTATGAAATTAGGCCAATTAATATCCAACAATGACCTCTAAGTCTTCTAGTGAAGGAGAGAGTCACACATCTCTCACTTTAAGCCAAAAGTTGGAGGTCAGGGTTGGTGGCTCATGCCTATGATTCCAGCACTTTGGGAGGCCTAGGCAGTCGGATCACTTGAGGCCAGGAGTTTGAGACCAGCCTGGCCAACATAGTGAAACCCTGTCTCTACTAAAATACCAAAAATTAGCCAGGTGTGGTGGCACATGCCTGTAGTCCCAGCTACTCGGAAGCTGAGGAAGGAGAACCACTTGAACCCAGAGGCTGAGGTTGCAGTGAGCCAAGATTGTGCCACTGCACTTCAGCGTGGGTGACAGAGCAAGACTCTGTCTCAAAAAAAAAAAAAAAAAAAAAGCCAAAAGCCGAACATGATTAAACTTTGTGAGGAAGGCATGTTGAAAGCTGAGCTAGGCTGAAAGCTAAGGCTTCTTGTGCCAGTTAGCCAAATTATGAATGCAAAGGAAAGGTTCTTTGAAGGAAATTACAAGTGCCAGTGAACGCATGAATGATAAGAAAGCAAAACAGCCTTCTTACTGATATGGAGAAGAAGGGTTCTAGTGGTCTGGATAGGAGATCAAATCAGCCACAACATTCCCTTAAGCCAAAGCCTAATCCAGAGCAAGGCCCTAACTCTTCAATTCTATGAAGGCTGAGAGAGGTGAGGAAGCTGCAGAGGAAAAGTGTGAAGATAACAGAGGTTGGTTCATGAGTTTGAAGGAAAGAAGCCCCCTTCAGCCAGGCGCCGTGGCTCAAGCCTGTAATCCCAGCACTTTGGGAGGCTGAGGCGGGTGGATCACGAGGTCAAGAGATCGAGACCATCCTGGTCAACATGGTGAAACCCCGTCTCTACTAAAAATGCAAAAAATGAGCTGGGCATGGTGGCCTGTGCCTGTAATCCCAGCTACTCAGGAGGCTGAGGCAGGAGAATTGCCTGAACCCAGGAGGCAGAAGTTGCGGTGAGCCGAGATCGCGCCGTTGCACTCCAGCCTGGGTAACAAGAGCGAAACTCCATCTCAAAAAATAAAATAAAATAAAAAAAGAAGAAGCCCCCTTCATAACATGAAGGTACAAGATGGAGCAGCACATGCTGATGGAGAAGCTGCAGCAGTTATCCAGATCTGGCTGAGATCACTGATGAGGGTGGCTACACAATAGGTTTTCTTTTTTTCCTTTTTGGAGACAGAGCCTTGCTCTGCCATCCAGGCTGGAGTGCAGTAGCACAATCTTGGTGCACTGTAGCCTCCACTTCCCAGGTTCAAGTGTTTCTCCTGCTGCAGCATCCCAAGTAGTTGGGTCTACAGGCACATGTTACCATGCCCAGCTAATTTTTTTATTTTTAGTAGAGATGAGGTTTTACTACCCTGGCCAGACTGGTCTCAAACTCCTGATCTCAAGTGATCCACCTGCCTCAGCCTCCCAAAATGCTGGGATTACAGGTGTGAGCTACTGTGCCCAGCCCAGGTTTGTTTTCTTTCTTTTCTTTTCTTTCTTTCCTTTTTTTTTCTGAGATGGAATCTCGCTGTTGCCAGGGTGGAGTGCAGTGGCACGATCTCGCCTCACTGCAACCTCAGCCTCTCAGGTTCAAGCAATTCTCTTGCCTCAGCCTCCTGAGTAGTTGGGACTACAGACGCATGTCGCCATGCCCCGCTAATTTTTTGCATTTTAGTAGAGACGGCTTTCATCGTGTTGCCCAGGCTAGTCACGAACTCCTGAGCTCAGGCAATCCACCCGTCTTGGCCTCCCAAAGTGCTGGAATTATAGGCGTGAGCTGGTTTTCAATGTGGGTGAAACAGCCTTCCATTGGAAAAAGATAACATCTAGGACTTTCGGCTGGGCATGGTGGCTCACACCTGTAATCTCAGTACTTTGGGAGGCCAAGGGAGACGAATCACCTGAGGTCAGGAGTTCAAGACCATCCTGGCCAACATGGTGAAACCCTGTCTTTAAAAAAAAAAAAAAAGGCCGGGCGTGGTGGCTCACGCCTATAATCCCAGCACTTTGGGAGGCCGAGGCGGGTGGATCACGAGGTTAAGAGATCGAGGCCATCCTGGTCAACAAGGTGAAACCCCATCTCTACTAAAAATACAAAAAGTTAGCTGGGCATGGTGGTGTGTGCCTGTAATCCAAGCTACTCAGGAGGCTGAGGCAGGAGAATTGCCTGAACCCAGGAGGCGGAGGTTGCGGTGAGCCGAGATTGCGCCATTGCACTCCAGCCTGGGTAACAAGAGCGAAACTCCGTCTCAAAAAAAAAAATAGAAAAAAAAGTAAAAGATAATATCTAGGACTTTCATTACTAGGGAGGAAAGTCAATGCCTGCCTTCAAAGGTGTCCCTGCCTTCAAAGGTCAAGTGTGGTAGCTCATATCTGTAATCACAGCTCTTTGGGAGGCTGATGCAGGCACATCACCTGAGGTCAGGAGTTTGAGACCAGCCTGGTCAATATGGCAAAATGCTGTAACTACTAAAAATAAACAAATTAGCTGGGTGTGGTGGCTGCGTGCCTGTAGTCCCAGCTATTCAGGAGGCTGAGACAGGAGAATTGCTTGAGCCTGGGAAGCAGAGGTTGCAGTGAGCTGAGATCATGCTACAGCACTCCAGCCTGGGTGACAGACTGAGTGAGAATCCGTCTTTAAAAAAAAAAGGACGGCTAACTCTCTTGTGACAGAGTTAGTGAGAATCTGTCTTAAAAAAAAAAAAGGGGGGCCGGGCGTGGTAGCTCAGGCCTGTAATCCCAGCACTTTGGGAGGCCGAGGTGGGTGGATCACGAGGTCAGGAGATCGAGACCGTCCTGGTCAACATGGTGAAACCCCGTCTCTACTAAAAATACAAAAAATTAGCTGGGCATGGTGGCGCGTGCCTGTAATCCCAGCTACTCAGGAGGCTGAGGCAGGAGAATTGCCTGAACCCAGGAGGCGGAGGTTGCGGTGAGCCGAGATCGTGCCATTGCACTCCAGCCTGGGTAACAAGATCGAAACTCCGTCTCAAAAAAAAAAAAGACGGCTGACTCTCTTGTGACCTTAAAGTCACAGCTGGTGACTTTAAGTTGAAGCCAGTGCTCATTTACTATTCTGAAAATCCTAGGGCCCTTATGAATTATGCTAAATTTACTCTGCCTTTGTTCTGTAAATGGAACAACAAATCCTGGATGTCAGCACATCTGTTTATAGCATAGTTTTCCGAATATTTTAGGCTTGCTTTTGAGACCTACTGCTCAGAAAAAAATTTCTTTCAAAATAATACTTATCATTGGCTGTGTGCATTGGCTCATACCTGTAATCCCAGCACTGTAGGAGGCCAAGGTGGGAGGATTACCTGGGATCAGGAGCTCAAGACCAGCCTGGTCAACCTGGTGAAACCCCATCTCTACTAAAAAAATACAAAAATTAGCTGGGGAGGCAGAGCTTGCAGTGAGCTGAGATCGCACCACTGCACTCCAGGGTAGGCAATAGAAGGAGACTCCATCTCAAAAAAAAAAATAATAATAATAATAAATACTGCTCATTGACAATACACCTGGTAACCCAAGAGCCTTGATGGAGATGCACAAGGAGATTAATTTTGTCTTCATGCCTGCTGTCTTTAGTCCATTTGTATAGCTATAAAGGAATACCTAAAGCTGGATAATTTATGAAGGAAAGAGGTTTATTTGGCTCCTGGTCCTGCATGTTGTACAGGAAGCATGGTGCCAGCATCTGCTTCTGGTGAGGGCCTCAGGCTGCTTCTACTTACAGCAGAAGGGGAAAGGAAGCAGGTATGTGCAGATCACATGGCCAGAGACATGAGAGAGAAGGGAGGTGCCAGGCCCCTTTTAACTATTAGTTTTCCTAGAGGCCAATAAAGTGAGAACTCACTCATTACCATGGGGATGGCACCAAGCCCTTCTAGAAGGATCCATCCTGTGACCCAAACACTTCCCATTAGGTCCTACCTCTAACATTGGGATCAAATTTCAACATGAGGTTGGGGGAACAAATATCCAAACCATAGCACCTGTTAACTCAACATCCGTTCTCAACCTGTGGATCAATGCCTAATTGTGACTTTCAAGTCTTATTGTTTAAGAAATGCATTTTGTAGGGCTCTAGCTGCCATAGATAATGGGTCTTCTGATCTGGGCAATGTAAATTGAAAACTTCTTGGAAAGCATTTACTATTCTTGATGCCATTACAAATATTTGTAGGCTTGGCATGATAGCTCACGCCTATAATCCCAGCACTTTGGGAGGCCGAGGTGGGCAGATCACCTGAGGTCAGGAGTTTGAGACCAACCTGGCCAACATGGCAAAACCCTGTCTTTACTAAAAATATGAAAATTAGCCAGGTGTGGTGGCTTGCACCTTTGATCCCAGCTACTGGGGAGGCTGAGGCATGAGAATCACTTGAACTTGGGAGGCAGAAGTTGTAGTGAGCTAAGATTGCGCAATTGTACTCCAGCCTGGGCGACAGAGCAAGACTCTGTCTCTAAAAAAAAAAAAAAATGCAAGGCACAGTGGCTCACGCCTATAATCCCAGCACTTTGGGAGGCCGAGGCGGGTAGATCCTGAGGTCAAGAGATTGAGACCATCCTGGTCAACAAGGTGAAACCCCGTCTCTACTAAAAATACAAAAATTAGCTGGGCACGGTGGCACGTGCCTATAGTCCCACCTACTCGGGAGGCTGAGGCAGGAGAATTGCTTGAACCCGGGAGGCGGAGGTTGCGGTGAGCCGAGATCGTGCCATTGCACTCCAGCCTGGGTAACAACAGCGAAACTCTGTCTCAAAAAAAAAAAAAAAAAAAAAAGAATATTTGTGATTCATTGGAGGAGGTCAAAATATCACATTAACAGGAGTTTGGAAGAAGCTGATTGCAACCCTCATGAATAACTTTGAGGGGTTCAAGACTTCAATAGAGGAAGTAACTGCAGATGTGGTAGAAATAGCAAGGGAACTAGAATGAGAAGTGAGCCTGCAGATGTGGCTGAATTGTGGCAATCTCATAATAAAGCTGGAATAGATGAGAAGTTGCTTCTTATGGATGAGCAAAGCAAATGGTTCCTTGAGGGCCAGGCACGGTGACTCACGCCAGTAATCTCACACTTTGGGAAGCTTAGGCAGGCAGATCACCTGAGGTCAGGAGTTTGAGACCAGCCTGGCCAACATGGCGAAACCTCATCTCTGCTAATAATACAAAAACTAGCTAGGCATGGTGGCATGTGTGTGTAGTCCCAGCTCCTCAGGAGGCTGAGTCATGAGAATCGCTTGAACCCAGGAGGCAGAGGTTGCAATGAGTCAAGATCGTGCCACTACACTCCAGCCTGGGCAACAGAGTGGGACTCTGTCTGTTCTCTTTTTGTCTAGCTTCCCTCACTCAGCACGATTACTTGGATATTAATCCACACTGTTGAGTGTACCAGTCCTTCATTCCTTTTTTTTTTTCTTTTTAAGATGGAGTTTCACTTCTTTTCCCGGGCTGGAGTACAGTGTGACGATCTCAGCTCACTGTAACCTTCGCCTGCCGCGTTCAGGTGATTCTCCTGCCTCAGTCTCCCAAGTAGCTGGGATTACAGGTGCCTGCCACCACACCTGGCTAATTTTTGTATTTTTAATAGAGACACGGTTTCATCATGTTGGCCAGGGTGGTCTCGAACTCCTGACCTCAGGTGATCCACCCACCTGGGCCTCCCAAAGTGCTGGAATTACAGATGTGAGCCACCACCTCCTGTTCATTTCTTTCTACGGCTGAGTTGTTCTGCATTGTGTGGATGGACCACAGTGTGTTCATCTGGTGATGGACGTTTGCATTGTTTCCAGTTTTAGGCTGTTACACAGAAAACTGTTATGAATATTCATCTACAAGCCTTTGTAGGGACATTTGCTTTTATTGGTAAATAGGAGTATAAATAAATAATAGGAGTACAGTGGCTGTATTTATGGTAGGTGTATGTTTATTTAAGAAACTGCCAAACTCTTCCCAAAGGAGTTGTGCTGTTTCGCGTTTCCGGCTGCTGTAGATGAGAGTTGCAGTCCTCCACATCCTTGCCAACACTTGGTGCCCAGGCTATCTTCTTGACTTTTTTGGCCAGGCTGGTCTCAAACACCTGACCTCATGATCTGCCCGCCTTGACCTGCCAAAGTGCTGGGATTACAGGCGTGAGCCACGGCGTCCTACCTTGTTTGTAGTGTATAACAGCTTTCCTGAGGTATAACTCAATGAAGTTTACCCTTTTTGATTGTACCATTCTGCTTGAACCTTAATGAATGCACACGGTTATGCGGCCATCAGTGTGCTTTAATTCCAGGACATTTTCATCCCCCCCACGCCGGAATCAGCCTGCACCCATTAGCAGTCACTCTCCTTGCCCCTCCCGCAGCCCTGGACCGCCCCAGCCGACTTTGCGTTTCTGTGGATCTGCCACAGAATGCATTTCGTATATATGGAATCAGACAGCGTGTGACCTTTTGCGATTGACTTCTTTCACTCGGTGTGGTTTCAAGGCTGGTCCGTGCATTGCTATGGATCTGTAGGTCCCTCTTTTTTATGGTCAGATAATATCTCACTGTATGGATTATCACATTTGTTTGATGGGGACATCAGTGGTGGACGCCGGGTTGTTTCCATCTCTGGGTGGTTGTGAATGATGCTGCTATGAACATTTCTAGACATCTCATTTTATCAACTAAAATTATTATTATTATTATTATTATTTTGAGACGGAGTTTCGCTCTTGTTACCCAGGCTGGAGTGCAATGGCGCGATCTCGGCTCACCGCAACCTCCACCTCCTGGGTTCAGGCAATTCTCCTGCCTCAGCCTCCTGAGTAGCTGGGATTACAGGCACGTGCCACCATGCCCAGCTAATTTTTTGTATTTTTAGTAAAGACGGGGTTTCACCTTGTTTACCAGGATGGTCTCGATCTCTTGACTTCATGATCCACCCGCCTTGGCCTCCAAAAGTGCTGGGATTACAGACTTGAGCCACCGCGCCCGGCCCAACTAAAATGATTTTTAATTTAGTAGATGGGAAACAACATCTCGTGGTTGTTTATTTACTTGTAAGGCTGAGCTGTCTGACAGGTGCTTCCTCTTTGCGGGACTGTCTGGCTTGAACTTGTGTTGCTATGGAAGCCTGGTAGGTCCTCACCGATTTGGGGTGTTTGGTGCGCCTGGCACACCTGGGCTGGGACCAGTTGGAGGGGTTGCTTAGGGAGGCAGTAATGCCTGCCTGGAGGGATGACGCCAAGTCCAAAGGGCACAGAATTGGGGCCCAGGCTCGCTCCTTGAGTTCCATTTGGCTGCACCTTCTGGAGCCAGCGGGAGACCTGGGGAGACCATGCTCCTGCTTCGGAGAGGCCTGTCACTAAAAGTCCTCGGAAAGGAAGTTGACAGGGCCTGTTTTGGGGAAAAGGCCAAGCAGTGAGTTGGGAGCTGAGAGGAACTATGGGTTATTTGGGGTTAGGGGAGGGAATTGTGTCTGGGAGGCCCTGTCCTGTGTGCCAGGGTGGGAGGCCCCGTGGCTTCAAGATCCCTGGCGCTGGGATGCCAGCTACTCAGGATGATGGGCCGAGTGGGCAGCCAGGGGGCTGAGGAGGCTGACAGCCCGGGCCTGGGCCCTGTCTGGCTGTGTGGGTATGGAGGGCCCAGGGAACATTTTCTGCCCAAGGGTCACTGCCAGGCAGGGCCCAGACTCAGCCCCTGACCTCCCCTCCAGGGGGACATTGCGGGTTGGTGGGTTCCCTTTAGAACTCCCTGCTGGCCTCTAGAGGTGAAGCATCCCGGGGTGGGGGCAGCGCATGTGGGCTCTGTGAGCTGAGCATTTCTTTCTCTTTCTTTTTGCACATAGGTGAGAGGACTTGTGGGTAGTGGCCCTTGTCCTTTTAGTAATAATTTAATGATTTAACATGGAGGAGAGTGACTTCCCCGGCTCAGAAGCCCTCCAGAACGGCCGGCTGCTGAGATAAAATAAGCCTGGCTCTGGGAGTTTGATAAGGGCCTTGATGAGGGAGTGGCCCTCTGTCTAAGCCTAATCAGCCCTCTCTGCCCTGACTTTCTCTTTCACAGCTAAGCGTGTGAAGCTTGCCCAGAGGCTGGGAGCCAGGCCAGGTCCACTAGCCCTGAGATGCCTGCAGGCCCAGCCTGGCTGAGTCTGCTGTGTGGCCTGGGCTCTGGCCGGGGACTTTCCATTCCCCTTGCTGGTCACAGGATTCCTGGGAAAGCAGCCCTGGTGGGGGCGGCATTGGGGAGGTCTCAGTGATGACATCCTGCCTCCTGCACCCGGCCTCCTGGAGCCTGCACCCCGGCCCTGTGACTGTTTGACCTCTTTTTTCCTGACACTTAGTGGAAGGGGAGGCAGAGCGAAGAGAGTACAGGCTGAGGGACACAGGGCCCCACGGGTGGCAGCTCTCAGTCCTGAGAGCCTGCAGGAGTCGGGGAAGGGTAGTAGACTTGCTAAGTCCCAAGACAGACATGGCATCCTCTGAGGTGAAGGTTGGGGGGAAGGGGGACGGGGAGGGACAGGGTGTGGCCTTAGGAGGAGGGACGCTGGGCCGCCTGTCCGCTTTGCTTCAGCCAGGGAGCTGGCCCTTGGGACAGGCTCTAGATGCCAGCTCCATCAGCAGGATGAAGGCTTGGACCTGCTGGAGTCCCTGCTGGCCCGTGACCCTCCTCCCCTATCTACGTTTCAGGGCTCTCTAGAAGGCAGCAGCGGGGCCAGGCCTGGCTTTGGCTGAGACCCTGGAGAAAGACTAGACTAGGGGGCCGTGTGCTCTGTCAGGGGAGTTAGGTCCTCGAAGCCCCTCCCCTGAGGTGGCTCAGCGGTGGCCTCTGTGCCTTCCTGATCTGGCACGGCAGCCGGAAGTGCTCACAGAATTACTCCTTCTGTAATTATTTATAAAGCCAGGTTTCTATGACGACTGGTTTTTGGTAGACGTTCTGGATTGGCGAGGCAGCCTCTTCCTGCTCAGATTGGGCAGCTCAGGAAGCCAGTTGTGAGGGTGGGGATGCTCCCCGCCAAGCCCGGCGTGAGCAGAGCTGGGACAGTCCTGGGTCAGGCCAGGACTCTGTGACGTTTCCCTGCTCCCTTGCCTTTCTCTGGATCGAATCCTGGGATGTCCTAGCCACCATGGCTTTCCAGCTGAGCAGGTACATGTGCAGGCCATGCAGGGTCCACTGTGGGTGGATTGTTCAGGGACATTTGGAGGGAAGGGGTGGGTAGAGTGCCCAGCAGGCTGGCTGGCGTCATGTAGCCAGGAAGGGCAGTGGGGCACCCACCTGGCCCAGCTCTTACTGACCCCTGACATTAGGTGGTTGGCTGAAGCCAGGACAGGAAGTGCAGGCCTGGGTGAGCTGGGAGCCCCTGACAGGGCCCAGGGCACTCCCCCGCCTGCCAGAGTCCCCGCGGAGGCAGGCACTTGCTTTTCTTTCCCGCTTTTCTGCCTCGACTTCCTCACGCCAGCCAGGCTGGGTTCCCTGTGGTTTCCCAGTGCTGCTGAGCTTCCTACCTGCCTTAGCCCTGGGGGTAGGGGGGCTGTGGGCTACACAAGGAAGGAGCCTCCTGGGTCAGTCCCCTATCCCTGGCCGGAGTGGAAGCTGGGAGCTAAGGGCCATCTTCAGCCTCTTCCCTGTCCTGCTTGGGGCCTGGAAGTGCTGCAGGAACTTTCCTCCGCCCAGCCCTTCCTCGCATGCATTCTTCTTCTAGGGATACAGTGGCGGGTGTGCAGGTTGAAGGGACTTGGCTGGAACCACCTTAGGCAGCAAGTTAGGAGAAGCAGGGGCCTGCATACTGGCTCACACCTGTGATCTCAGCATTTTAGGAGGCCAAAGCGGGTGGATCATCTGAGGTCAGGAGTTTGAGACCAGCCTGGCCAACATGGTGAAACCCCTGTCTCTACTAAAAAGTATAAAAATTGGCCAGGCTCAGTGGCTCACGCATATAATCCCAGAACTTTGGGAGGCCGAGGTGGGCAGATCACCTGAGGTCAGGAGTTCAAGACCAGCCTGACCAACATGGTGAAACCCCTTTCTACTAAAAATACCAAAAAAAAAAAAAAAAAAAAATTAGCTGGGCGTGGTGGCCAGCACCTGTAATCCCAGTTACTTGGGAGACTGAGGCAGGAGAATCACTTGAACCAAGGAAGCGGAGGGTTTAGTGAGGCAAGATCATGCCATTGCACTCCAGCCTGGGCAACAGGAGCAAAAACTCCGTATTAAAAAAAAAAAAAAGCCAGATAAACCTATAATCCCAGCTGCTTGGGAGGCTGAGGTAGGAGAATCGCTTGAACCTGGGAGGTGGAGGTTGCAATGAGCTGAGATCAAGCCATGCACTCTGCATGACAGAGTGAGACACCCTCTCAAAGAGAAAATAGGAAAGAGGAGAAGCAGGGCTGCTTAAGCTTCTGTTTGGCAGAGTTCCCCATGGAAAGAGTAGGCGTTCGTTCACGTGTGCCTGTGCCTGGCCTTTGAGGCCCCAGGCTCGTCCACGAGTCTGTTTGGTTTCTGGAGGCTCCCACCCCCCACCCCCAACAGGGTGCTGGGCTGGCCTGAGGGTGCTGGGTTGGCCTGAGGGTGGTGGGTGGGGCTGAGGGTAGTGGGTGGGGCCGAGGGTGCTGAGCATGCTGAGGGTGCCGAGCTGGGCTCAGCTGAGGGTGCTGGGCAGGGCTGAGGGTGCTGCTGCTGCCACTGCCACCTTGGAGCTCCCCTGTACCCCTCTGTGCTGCCTTCTCTGGGAGCAGTGAAGGCCTCTGGGCATGGCCACAAACTAGGTGGTGGGTGACAACCGGAAGCAATTTCATCAGGCTGGAGACCCAGCAGTGGGCAGGGCTGCACTCCCGAAGGTTCTGTGGGAAGTTGCCCCCCATCCCTGCCTTCATCTTCATCTGGACTTCCTGTGTCTCATGTCACGATTTCTCTGCTCCTATAAGGACACTACTCGTTGAGGGAGGGCTCTCCCTAAGTCTCAGCAACCTCATTTGAGAGTATCTGCCAAGACCTCTATCCAAGTAAGGTGACGTTCATGGTTTCCGTTAGGACTCAAACATATCTGGTGGGGGACACAATTCAGCCCAGTACTCAGGGTCCATGGGGCTTAGGTGGGACTCCATCTTGAGGGGACCCTGGGGCACAGGAGACCTGGACAGCCCTCAGGGTATCTGCTAAGAGGCCTGGGGCAGGAGCGGCTCCTCTCACTGCCAGGCTCCCCTGGATTCTTCCAGGTGCCTCCCTTTCCACTCCTGGAACGCATCCCCTGCCCCACTCCCACCTTGGGACTGGCTCGAGCCACCCCAAGGGCCGCTACTGCAGGCGGTCTTGGGACGAGTCCTGGCTGGTCCTCTGGTGTGACGAGATCTGAGTTTTGAGCTGTGCCTTGAAGCATTTTTAAAGAGCGCTGATTAATGTGAACGGGTTGAGATGGTTTAATGGCATCCGAAAGGCACACAGAATCTCTCCAAGGTCCCACTCAATAGCCAGTTTCCTCCTCCAGGGTCCGTGGAGGCCTCTGGTTTCCCACACTCCTTCCGGGATGGTTGTCCCCGCACCCCAGTGTCCACAGATGTGTCCCTGCGCATCTGGAGTTTTGGTGGGTGATGCCAGGTGCTCTCTGGGAGGGAGTGTTGGCTTACACTCCCCTATCGTAAATGGTTTCCTGTCCTTCACAGAGGGTGAGTCAGACGTTGCTGGGACAGGTACAGCAGTGGAAAGGGCAGGTGTGCCCGGTGAGAACTTCCGGATCCCTGAGAGTTCCAGATGCCTTACTGGAAGGTTGAATCTTTCTTGTGTCGATAGGAGAGGCCCTGGAGGGTGTGAATGAGGGAGTGACTTGGCTAGATTCCTGCTTACGAAGAGTCACTCCTGGGCTGTGCAGTGAGGGCCAGCTAGGATCTGAGCAAGGCCAGAGGCAAGTGCAGAGGCCATGGGGGTGAGAGGCCACGCAGAGGCCCTGGGAGGTGTCCCCCGAAACACTATGTGATTGGCGGTTCCTGGGCTTCAGCCTCACAGCCTCCTTTCAGGATGGAGCCAGACTTTGTCCCAGCCCTGAGACCCTGCGTGACAGCAGTGTCCCTATCTCAGGCCTTCTCTTCTTCACCCCCTTTTGGGCTGTGTGCCAGCTTTGTGGGGTTGCTTTCTGTTTCTGGAGCTCACTGGGCACTCCTGGCCTTGGGCCACAAAACACTCCCTCTCCTTGTAGCCTTCTCTGACCTCTGCTCCTGGCTCACCCTCCAGGAATTGGCCAAGGTGTCACTTCCTCTGGGAAGCTTTCCCGGAGATCAGGTGGGGCCGTACCCTTCTAGGAGTGGCTCCTTGATTCATGTGTGCTGGGCTTCCTCAGAGCCCTGCTCATCAGCCAGGTGCTCCCTCCAGAGGGTACACTGTCCGAGAGTGGGGTGGCTGAGAATGGGGTGGCAGCATCAGCTTCCATTCGCCTTGGGCCCCAGCACTGGCCACTCAGGCTACAAGGGATAGACACACATGGTTCCGATCTGGGACAGGAGCAGCTGGAACAGAAAAAGGGCAGGGCTGTGGGTGCAGGTGACATTCCAGACCTGCAATCAGCCGGGGCTGCTGCCTACCAGGACCCTCCAGTGGAAGATAGTGTGGGCAGCGCTCGGGGCCAGCCCTGGAGAGAGAAGACAGCCACGAAGAAAAGGCCCCACCCTAGGCAGCTTTCTGTCTTTCCCTGAAGTTTCTGGGGTCAGAGGAGGGGGAAGAAGTGCATGCTTGGTGTGGTGGGGGCTGGGGGAGGGACAGTATGTCAGTTTCAGCAGCAAACAGTCCCCCAGAACCTGGCCAGGCCTGTGCCGCTGCCTGAGCTGCCCGTGTGTGGTGTTCACGTCTTTCTTTCTTTAGTTTTAGATAATTTTTAACCCCAGGAATACTAGGGTTAAAAATTGACAAATATATTTCTTTTTCTTTAGAGACAGAGTCTCGCCCTGTCACCCAGGCTAGAGTGCAGTGGCACCATCTCGGCTCACTGCGACCTCTGCCTTCCAGTTACAAGTTATCCTCCTGCCTCAGCCTCCTGAGTAGCCGGGACTACAGGCGCCAACCACCATGCCCTGCTCACTTTTGTGTGTTTTTAGTAGAGACCAAGTTTCATCATACTGGCCACGCTGGTCTCGAACTCCTGACCTCAAGTGATCCACCCACCTTGGCCTCCCAAAGTGCTGGAATTACAGGCATGAGCTACTGCGCCTGGCCAGACAAAATGTATTTCTTTTCTTTTTTCTTTTTAGTGACAGTCTTGCTTACGCCCAGGCTGGAGTGCAGTGGTGTGGTTCACTGCAACCTCCATCTCTCTGGTTCAAGCTATTCCCCTGCCTCAGCCTCCCAACTAGCGTGTGGTACTACAGGCGTGTACCACCACGTCCAGCTAATTTTTGTAGTTTTCGTAGAGACAGGGTTTTGCCATCTTAGCCAGGCTGGTCTTGAACTCCTGACCTCAAGTGATCCACCCACCTCGGCCTCTGTAAGTGCTGGGATTATTGGTGTTCACCACCGTGCCCAGCAGACAAATATATTTCCATTTTTTTTTTCTTTTGAGACAGCATCTCGTTCTGTCACCCAGGCTTGAGTGGGGCGGTGCAGTCAGGGCTCACTGCAGTGTCCTCTTCCTGGGCTCAAGTTATCCTCCCACCTCAGCCTCCCTAGCAGCCACCATGCCCAACCCATATTTCAATATTTTAATAGTAAAGAGGGGCCGGGTGCAGTGGCTCACGCCTGTAATCCCAGCACTTTAGGAGGCTGAGATGGGGATCACCTGAGGTCCGGAGTTTGAGCCCAGCCTGGCCAACGTGGCAAACTCTGTCGCTACTAAAAATATAAAAGTTAACCAGGTGTTGGCGGTGCGTGCCTGTAATCCCAGCTATTCGGGAGGCCGAGGCATCACTTGAACCCAGGAGACGGAGGTTGCCGTGAGCCAAGATCATGCCACAGTACTTCAGCCTGGGGGACAGAGTGAGACCCTGTCTCAAAGAAAACAAACAAAAAAAATAGTACAGAGGAGTGTGAAGTGCTTTCGGTCCCGGCGTCTTTATTAGAAATGGGAAAACAAAATCTCCAGTGAGAGGCTGCAGCTCCCTGGCTCCCCTGGGTCTCAGCCCTGCCCGTGTGGAGACGACAGCAGTCATGACCCTGTTTTGGACACTCTTGGCATTGGCCAGGCCATGGGGCGGGGGCCTGAGAGAGTGACAGGGCTGTTTATGAGTCCTGGAGGCTGGTGGGGCCCAGCTGTTCCTAAGCTGTTTGGAAGGAATGAGGGGTTGGGGAGGGGAAGAAGAAGGGGCCAGGTGTGGAGCAGCTGGTGGTGGATGGGAAGGAATCCCAGCTGAGGTGGGGACTCACTGGTTACCCCGGCTTGGAGTGAAGGTGTCTGATTTGGGGGCAAGAGGGGAGGGGCAAGTGAGTTGGGCTTTGGGCCTCATGCGTTGGAGGTGACAGCACAGTCCCCAGGCAATAAGGTCCTGTGGGGGAGAGGGTTGTGTCTGACCGAGAAGGCAGAGGCTGGCTTCCTGGGTGGCCAGCTGGGGAGTTAGGATGGTCCTTGGTGCAGGACCCGGATGCCGAAGGAAGGCGGCCAGGCTCGTGGGAGCTGGCTGGTGTGCAGTCTTCAGTTCCTGGTGGGTGCTCCTGATGGCCCAGAGCCAAGTGCTGGGCCCTCACTTGTTGCCAGGTGGTTCTGGGCTCTACCCTGGCCTCAGGCGCTGTCCCTGGCCTTGTGTCTCAAAGGCCACCCGCCAATCTGTCCTGTCTTCAGTGTCCACCGCATGAAAGCACTTCCTCCTCCGCTGTGGCCCTCGGCCGTCGCTTCCTCTCCCTGGCCCTGAGGACCAGCCTGACCTGTGTGGCTGCACTTCACAGCCGGGCAGAGCCAGGGCGGCTGAGTCATTCGGGCTGCTCCGGAGGCTGGCTCTGGCGCTCCTGGGAAACGCTGGGCTGATGTTTCCTCACTGCTCTAGAACCAGGGCTGGGCCCTGCTCTCCACACCCACCCACAGCCTCGGCTGCTGTCCCCAGGACAGGCCTGCGTGGAAAGGGACCCTCCGGCCCCTGCAGCTGGTGTGGGAGAGGCCCTTTCTACTAAATGGAAGACAGATTTAAAGGGAAGAGGTGGATAGAGTCATTTTGTAATTTTATAATTGGCCACCTTGTAACTCAGACAAAAGACCCAAAAGCCTTTCACAGAGTAAGTTCAACTTTTAAAAATAAAGGTATTTTAAAATGAACACTTGCGAAGCCACACCACCTAGGAAGAGCCCAAACACTTGGAAGGTTCTTTCTCTTTCCTTTGGAAACTATCAAGCCCTTTGGGGACCTTCTCCCACCCTAGGGGATCCCCCAGCCACCATGTGTCATGCCGTGCCGGCTGTTCCGCAGGCCACTGTCCCTGAGCTGCCGCAGAATCCCGGGTCCTGCCTGACCTCAGGGTCAGAGCCAGTTGGCCTAAATGGGCCCCGGTTTGTATAATAGACTCTCACCCGGGGTGGAGGGATGGTACTGGGGATGGGCAGCTGTCAGTTGCTAGAGGACATCCGTGGTCATTTGCTCTAGAAGTGGCATCCCGTGCCTGGAGGGATGGTACTGGGGATGGGCAGCAGTCAGTTGCTAGAGGACATCCGTGGTCATTTGCTCTAGAAGTGGCATCCCGTGCCTGGAGGGATGGTACTGGGGATGGGCAGCAGTCAGTTGCTAGAGGACATCCGTGGTCATTTGCTCTAGAAGTGGCATCCCGTGCCTGGAGGGATGGTACTGGGGATGGGCAGCTGTCAGTTGCTAGAGGACATCCGTGGTCATTTGCTCTAGAAGTGGCATCCTGTGCCTGGAGGGATGGTACTGGGGATGGGCAGCTGTCAGTTGCTAGAGGACATCCGTGGTCATTTGCTCTAGAAGTGGCATCCTGTGCCTGGAGGGATGGTACTGGGGATGGGCAGCTGTCAGTTGCTAGAGGACATCCGTGGTCATTTGCTCTAGAAGTGGCATCCCGTGCCTGGATGTTGGCTTTCTTGGAGCTTCTGACTGGGTTGGCTGAATACTTACCAAAGAGAAACATTCTCCCGGCCCACGTGCGGACTGTCTACCATGTGCCATGTGCCAGTGCTGTCGTGGAGTGAGTTCGTTCTGCGTTACCTCCCACAGTCACGTGAGGCAGTGTTGTCATTCTGCCCATTGTACAGATGAGCACGTGGAGGAGTGAGGGTTTTGACAGCCTGCCCAGGTCACCCAGCGAGTAAGAGCCAGAGCCAGGAATGTTCTTGGAGCATGACTTGCTCAGCCTCAGAGCTACTGGAGGAGCAGGGAGGAGATGCAGACCCGGGAGCTGCTGCCCCTGGGGCCCCCACACTGGCTGCAGGGCCGGCCAGGCTGCTTGAGCCACAGGTGAAAGCTGCACCCTGGATCTGTGCCTGCTGCCTGTTACTCGTCTCCCGGTAACTTGGCCTTTGAAGGCGAGTTTTATCAGCCGGATGCTGTCTGGGAAGGTGCCAGGCAATGTGCCCTGGCAGGACTGCCAAGCTGGCTTCTTGGGAATCCAGAGGTTTCGTGGAGCTCCCATGCTGCCGGCTGCTCACGGCAAGGATGAAGTTGTTCCTGTTTGGGGAAGTGAGGTGGCATTTCCGTTCTCTTTGACCCTCATCCAGGGCCTGAGTCGGCACTGCCCCCACGCCGGAGTGCAGCGCACAGTGGGCAGGCGCTCACCTGCTGACATGGCCCAGGGTCTTGAAGCTGCACCTCATGTCTAGTTCTCAGAACAGCCGTGGGTCCCTCCTCTGGGACTCCTGATGCGCGGGGTGGATCCTGGGAGTTTGCTTCTAGGGTGACAGTCTGTGTGTTGGTCACCAGGAACCCCAAGGGCTGAGTTGCTGCCTCCTCGCCCTGCGGCTTTGCTGAAGGTCTTCACCATCAGTCCTTCCCTGCCAGGGCAGGCTGGGGACATGTGGCTTCAAAGGGAGAAAATGCCCTTCTGTCCTCTGTCTCTCTCATGGAAACAGCATCTCAGCACTCCTTCCGTGGCCTGGCAGATGGCACACAACCTGACGCGCACACCACCTAGGAAGAGCCCAAACACGTGGAAGGTTCTTTCTCTTTCCTCTGGAGCCATCGAGCCCTTTGGGGACCCTCTCCCGTCCTTGGGTTGTCACCGTTGCACGAATGGCATCCTCTCTAGCGGCCTCACTCTGCTTCTCCTCTGCCCTAGGATCATGCGGCCAGATGACGCCAACGTGGCCGGCAATGTCCACGGGGGGACCATCCTGAAGATGATCGAGGAGGCAGGTGCCATCATCAGCACCCGGCATTGCAACAGCCAGAACGGGGTAAGAGTGTGGGCCCTGGAGGCCGCAGCAGTGTGGGTTCAGGACAGGAGTTCCCGGGGAGCCAGGCCCGCAACCTGCCTTCCCCCGTGCCCCGGGCCTTGGGGGCATTGGGGGCAGTGGCCCAAGTACTTCTGCTCTGGACCTTTGGAGCTATGCTTGGTTTTGGCCTCAGCCAGGAGGTGTGGGAATCCACCAGAGATGAACCGTCAAGCAAGCATACAGGCCCTCCCTCCACCACTCCCCGCCATGCTGAGTGCCCCGCCAGCCTGGCCCTGATCAGAACCACGCCCTGCCTGCGTCGGGCGGAATTCATTGTCATGGCCAGGAGCTGAGACACAGAGGCCAGACAGCAGACTTAGGGGAAATCCCACCTCTGCCCTCACCAACCCCAGTGGCCGTGGCAAGTGGCGTGGCTCTCTGTGCCTTGGCCACTTCCTGTCTGTGAAGCTCACAGGCCTGATACCACTGTGCCCATGAGGGGCCCACTCTCCACCTGCCCCCAAATTGTTGGGAAGGGCCCTGCGACTCCACAGCTGGGGACAAGGGGCACCATCTCTAGTGTCAATCTCAGGGCTACGCTAGGACATTCAGCCATCCCCAGTCCTGGGGAGGGGACATTTTCTCTAAAGGTCAGCTGTTGGGGAGAAGCCAGCCCTTGGCTGCTGAGGACAGAGCGTCTGTCTTGGTGCCGAAGCTGTGGCCTCCACACTACGGGGCTTGGTCAGCACACCTGCTGTGGCCTCCAGGGAGGCAGAGAGGAGGAAGACTCAGCCAAGGTCTAGTGGGAGTGTGAGTTGCAGGTCCCCACTGCAGGCACGGGCACGATGCCACTCTATCAAGAGGCTAAGTGGAAGCCACATCAGAGACTAGGGGCCAGTGGAGGCTGTTAGCTCTGAGCACGCTGGCGAGATGCAGGAAGTGGCCTGCTGGCTCTGTCAGCCTGGGCTGCCGTGACAAAGACCACAGCCTGGTGGCTTGTGAACAACAGAAATGCATTTGTCATAGCCCTGCAGGCTGGAAGGACCAGGGTGCCAGCAGATTCCGTGTGTTGAGGGCCCGTTTCCTGGTTCACAGACGTCACATCACTTCTTGTGTGTCCTCACTTGGCAGGGGGGGGCTCTCTCAGGCCCTTTTATAGGACACTAATCCCATTTGTGAGGCTTCTGTCCCCATCCCCTCACTCCTAAAGGCCCTGCCTCTTTCTACCATCCCCTTGGGGGTTAGGATTTTAACACAGGAATTTTGGGGGGACACAGACATGCGGACCGTGGCACATGTGTTCAGCCTGGAACAGTGGGCAGCGTGTGTTCCAGTGGAGCGGAAGCTGTGTGTGTGCGTGTGTGTGTGTGCATGTGCGCATGCATGCATGCATGTGTGAATGTGTGTGTGTGCACGCATGCATGTGTGAATGTGTGTGTGTGTGCACGCATGCATGTGTGAATGTGTGTGCGTGTGTAGAATGAACCAAGCCACGGTGAGTGCTGATGGGTGGACGAGGACATGGGGGACGTCACATGGTAGAGGCTCTGGAGTGGGTTTACTGGCAGCGCCTGGTTTAGGAGGGGCTCGCTGGCCCAGCTGGGGATGGATTGATTCTGTGGCCCAGAGGCTCCAGTGGAGCTTGGTCATGTTCAGAGGGCGCCCTCTGGTGGCCATGGGGAGGACGGGCCTGAGCCTGAGAGCCCTGGGCAGTGGTGAGGGCCAAGTCCCAAGTTCCTGCTGCACCCTTCAAGAGAGAGACTGTGAGGGTCCCTGGCAGGCCTGTCAGGAGAGGATGGACACTGGAAGCAGGTGGTAGGTCTGGGCTGTGACTCTCCCTCAAACCTGTGCTTTGAACACTTGCCCCTCCTTGCTCCTTCTCCAGGTCTGGGGCTGCTGGAGAGACAGCTTTGACACATTGACTTGGAGAAG
This sequence comes from Saguinus oedipus, assembly GCA_031835075.1. Taxonomy (NCBI): domain Eukaryota; kingdom Metazoa; phylum Chordata; class Mammalia; order Primates; family Cebidae; genus Saguinus; species Saguinus oedipus. The sequence continues at coordinate 44,122,927 of CM063175.1, read as the reverse complement.
CCTCTGGGCTACTGGTCACCAGGATGGTGATCCTGAAATTCTAGGCTCAGGAGGGGGTCTGTGAGCTCCAGGCAGCCCCAGGGCATGGGGGTGAGAATAGTTCCTGGTGCCTGGATGCTGACCTGAAGGGCTTCGCTGGGGCCCTGGGTGGGGCAGGGAACCCCTCCCCCAACCCCATCCACACTCACCTAGTGGCGCCATCCAGTCCGTGGCTTTAATACCACAGTCCAGTCCTAGGGTTCTGTCTCCGGCTGCGGCCTCTTGGTCGGCCCAATCTGGATGCTTGCTTCTCCCAGCCTCCCTCCCCTCCGTAAATGGTCTCTGCCACCCCCAGGTGCCCAAAGGCTCAAAGCCTGGAGCCTCCGTCGACCCCTCTCCCTCCCACACTCATGAGACTCTGGGAGCAAATCCTGCTGCTCTACCTTCCGGGAAGTCCAGATCTGAGCACAGCCCCTCAGGCCCACCCTCACGTGGGTCCAGTGGTGCTGCTCTTCTGATCACCTGATCACTGCAGCAGCCTCCTGATGTGTCACCCTGCCTGTTCCTGCCGCCTCATTTGCTCTCCAGCAGTAGGCAGGGGGATGTGAAGCCAGAGCACAGCGCTGCCCACGCCGAGTCCTCCAGAGTCAAAGGCGCATCCACATGAGTCCCTGTCCCTGCCTAGCACAGCTTGGGGGCCTCACCTCCTACGTCTCTCTGTCAGCTCTCCCTCTGGCCACACTGGCTTTTCTCCAGATATCCGCAGGGCTCTGCCCTTACTGCTTCCAGGTTCTGAATAAAAACAGTGTCATCCCAGCACTTTGGGAGGCTGAGATGGGCACATCACTGGAACTCAGGAGTTTGAGACCAGCCTGGACAACATGGCAAAAAGTTGTCTCTACAAAAACTACAAAAATTAGCCGGGTGTGGTGGTGTGTGCCTATAGGCCCAGGTTCTCGGGAGGCTGAGGCAGGAGGATCACCTGAGCCCAGGAAGGTCGAGGCTACGGTGAGCTGAGATCCCATCACTGCACTCTAGCCTGGGTGACAGAGTGAGACCCTGTTTCTACAAAAACAAAACACAACGTCCAGCCATGCCCCCGATGCCCTGGCTCCCACCTTCCTTCCAGTTGCTGCTCTGCTCCTGATCTGCTGTACTTATAAAGAGTGGTAGCCCCATGAGGGCAGGACTTCGGCCCTTGGTTTCCCCGGACTGAGGCATAGAGCACGCTCAGGCATCTGCTGAATGCTGGGAACTCCCACCTGGCACCATCACTGTTGTGGAGAGCTTCCACTGAGTGAGCCCTTGTGACGAGCCTGTGGCCACACTGGGCTCTCCCTGTGTAGTCTTCCCAGCCACCTGCAGAGACAGTGTTTTTGGTTTTTTTTAGACAAAGTTTCGCTCTTGTTGCCTAGGCTGGAGTGCAATGGCGCAATCTCTGCTCACCACAACCTCCGTCTCCTGGGTTCAAGCAAGTCTCCTGCCTCAGCCTCCCGTGTAGTTGGGATTACAGGCACGCGCCACCATGCCCAGCTAATGTTTGTATTTTTAGTAGAGATGAGGTTTCACCATGTTGGATATGCTGGTCTTGAACTCCTGACCTCATGATCCACCCACTTTGGCCTCCCAAAGTGCTGGGATTACAGGTGTGAGCCACCATGCCCGGCCCTAATTTTCTTCTTTGGTATTTTAAGCTGGGAGAGAACCAAGCTCTAGGGTCATCAGCAGCCTTCTGCCCTGGGAAGGGCAGGCTTAAAGCCATCCCCATTTGTCCCCATGCCAGGCCTGGGTGTCGGCACCATGGGGAAGGCTCCTGGATAGTTCTGCCTGAGAGGCATCCCGAGGGAATGCGTGGGGAGGAGCCTTTGCCTTCCTCCAGCTCAAGTCACTCTCTGAGTGAACCTGCTTTTGCACCTCCTTCACCCTGGCCCACAAGGCTGGGCAGCCTGGCTCGGCTGACCTTTGTCCATTTTCCCACTGCGTCCCTGTGTTCTGGTGGCTCCCTCCCACCTCCCTCCCACTCTGCCGCTTTTTCCTCTCCCTGTGGTACCAATGCCCTCCCCACCTTCCCCTGTCCTCAGCTCAAACTCCTCTCATCGGAAGTTGTGCCCCCTTCACATCAAGGGGCCATCTTGAGAGCACCTTGCGAGTCCTTCGGGACACCTCTCACGCAGAACCATAAATGGCGTGGCCTCATTTACTTCTCGTTCATCCCGCAGCCAGAACCCAGGCTCCTCTGACCTTCCCTCTGCACACCCAGCACTGAGAGGCCACACAGACGTTGCCAGAGAACAGCTGCAGAGCAGGGAGGTGGAAGGCCGCTGCCCCGCAGAGCCCTGAGTGCGTAGGTGTTTGGTCTGTGCCGGCATAGCACGCCATAATGTATTTAGCAACCCTCGAACAACACACACGGCTTAATTCCACTTTCAGGTGTTGCAAACAGTGCTTGGCTCATTCCAAGATGGGCACTGCCCTGCCCAGAGGCTGTGCCTAATTCTTTTTTTTTTGCTTAAGTCAAATACGATTAATTCTTTTTTTTGAGAGAGAGTTTCGATTTTGTTGCCCAGGCTAGAGTGCAATGGCACTATCCCGGCTCACTGCAACCTCCTCCTCCCGGGTTAAAGTGATTCTTCTGCCTCAGCCTCCAGAGTAGCTGGGATTACAGGCGTGCAGCACCATGCCCGGCTAATTGTGTATTTTTGGTAGAGGCGGGGTTTCACCGTGTTAGTCAGGCCTGTCTTGAACTCCTGACCTCAGGTGATCCACCTGCCTCGGCCTCCCAAAGTGCTAGCCGTCGTGCCCAGCTGGCGATGCCCAATTCTTACCTGGCTGAGTGCAGCCCTGCCCTAGCAACCTTTGGCCAGTGGGTGGTGTCGTTGCCACGTACATTGACTTGGGGGTGAAAGACACAGTTCCAGACATCACTTTACTGTGACCTGTTGAAAGGAGGGCAGGGTTTGCAGGGCACAAGCCTGTGCAAACCAGAATGGGGAAGCCTCGGGCCACCCTGGACAGCTCTAGAACTTTTCCTGCCCAGCCCCAGATGCACCCACAGAGTCCCTGCGCCTGGGTGCAGGAGAGTCGCCCGGGAGAGGGTTCAGACAGAGGCTCGCAGCCACACCTCCAAAGAAGCAGGTGCTGGGTTTGTGGTGGACCCCGAAGCTTGCATGTTTGCCCCACCCCAGTGAGTCCTCGTGCAGGTGGGCGCGCTGCACGTTGGTGCTTTGGGGGCAGCAGGCGGTAGGTGGGAGAACACAGGTGCGCACACCAGGGCTCAAAGTGACCGCCATGTGCTCTCTGTGTGCCCTGGGACGCTTGCCCAGTGTGTCACCCCTTGTTGGGTTGCTGTGAAGATCACTTGGGCCAACAATGCCAGGGCTGGCTGGCAGGCCCCTCCCACACCTGCCCCCTGCCCACCCCAGTGAGCCCAAGAGCACCTCAGTGTCATGCTGTCAACGTCCTAAGGAAGCGGCTGTCACAGTAGAAAGTCATGGCAGCCCCCTGGAAACTGGAGGCTCACATCCCCCACAGCTCAAACACAAGGTCATCTTTTGTGTCATTTATTCACCGAAGATGAGGAATAAGTCAGTTTGGAGTGTTGGACAGGGTGCCGTGAGGTGCTGAATGCCAAGCCAGTTACTGCTGGCCCGAGAAACACTTGGGATCGTATATAAAAGTCTTTATCCTTGGGTCCAGAAACTAATCCCAAATGCAGACAATGGCTTTAAGTGCAAGGGTGCCCATCACAGCATTGTTTATAATGAGGGTCCACTGGGGATGGCCCAAATCTCTAACAGAAGAAGAAGAATGTTCAGTTCCACCTGGCTGGCCAGACTGGAGTGCAGAGGTGGGATCTTGGCTCTGCCTCCCAGGCTCAAGTGATTCTCCTGCCTCAGCCTCCCAAGTACTTAGGACTACAGGCTGTGCCACCACGCCCAGCTAATTTTTGTATTTTTAGTAGAGATGGGGTTTCACCATGTTGGCCAGGATGGTCTCGATCTCTTTACCTTGTGATCCACCTGCCTTGGTCTCCCAAAGTGTTGGGATTACAGGTATGAGCCACTGCACTTGGCCTGAAAGTAATTTTCTGAAAAAAAGTTAGGTGTGTGGCCTGCTCTTGTAGTCCCAGCTACTCAGGAGGCTGAGGCTGGAGGATCACTTGAGCTCAGGAGGAGTTTGTGGCTGCAGTGAGCATGATTGTGCCTGTGACTAGCCATTGCATTCCTGCCTGGGCAGCATAGCAAGGTCCTGTCTTTAAAAATAATAATAATAATAATAATAATTTTGCATTGGAGTGCCATGGAAAGGAAGTCTTTCGCAGACAGCCACCATCTGGGTGTTTTGCATCTCCATCCGTCCGCAGTGTTGAAATCCTCCCCAGGGTGATGGTATTAGGAGGTGGGGCCTTTGGGAGGTGATGAGGGCATAAGGTAGAGCTTCATGAATGGGGACATTGTCCTCAGGAAAGAGTTAGCTCATTTGCCCCAACCGCCACGTGAGGACACACGCCATCTATGAACTTCCAGGAAGCTGGCCCTCACCAGACATGGAATCTGCCTGTCCCTGGTCTTGGACTTCCAGCCTTCAGGACTGTGAGAAATAAATTTCTGTTGTGTCTAAGCGCCCAGGCTAAGGCATTGTGTTACGGCAGCCCAATGAACTAAGATCCAGCCACATGAAGATGATCCCTAGGGCAGATAGAGAGGGAAAAGCATGGTGCAGCATCACCTTTCCACCTCCGCCCCGCCATGTGGGTGCAGATGCAGTGTCTGATCTGACACATGGGACCCTGGCAACCCCAGCTGCCAAGGGGTCCTGTGCGGCAGGGGACAAGGTGGCCAGAGGCAAACCCAACACCATAGGCTTTTTTGTTCCTTTTAAATTTTTTTTTTTTTTTTTTTTGACTCTTTTGTAATTTTAATTGAAGCAATTCCTATTCATTTTTTTAACTCTCTCTTAAAGCACCGAATTTTAATATCTAAGTCAGTTTTTGGGGAAAGAAACACCATCAAGATCTTCCCTCCAGCACAAAACAATGATGTTCATTCCTCCAAACATCCAAATTGACGATCTACCAAAACAAAAATGAAAAAAAGCCCATAGAGAAATAAAAAGGAACAAAAATCACATTCTGGGGGTGGGGGGGTCAGTGCATTTAGCAGTCTTCGCTGTGCTGTCTAACCATCCTTCAGCTGACTTCCAAAAAAATAACACCCTAACATCATCAAAATATACATTTTCCATTTGCTTTTTTAAATTAAAAATAATAACTAAAAAAAAAAAGGAAAACTTTAAGGAATTCACAATCAATTGCCTGACTCATTTCGATGTCATGTACAGCATATGGAGGTCAGGAAGGCTATTTGCAGCACATGTGATTGGGGATATTCAGCTTCAAGGTTTAGCTTTCTTCCAAACAGTGTAAAATACCCACAATTCCAAGTATGAAGGGACACAGACGATCTCCTTTGAGAATTCCACAGGACAATACAGGCGCCCCAGCTGTTCTTCATAGAGCGACAGCGCTTCCGTCAGATTGACACAGTTCCCCTGTGTAAAATATTTCCCATCCTGTTTCAATACTTTCATTGAGAGGTCAAGAATCAGTCTGAGAAACTCCCATGTGGAATCTTCTTCTGGAGACGTGGAGATTGGAACAGCTGTCAAATCATTAATCACATAATCAAATTCTCTCCCTTCTTTGGCGTACCTCTTCAGTACCGGAATACAGTCCTCTATTAGAACCTGATAACAGTCTCCTTTAAGATTGTCTAAGACATCACCACACGTTTTTCGCATATATTTCTTACATCCATCGATCACCATTTGGTCAATCTCTACCATAGTGACCATCTTTGGTTTTAGTTTGACTATTTCACATAATATGCCCCCATCTCCGCCTCCCAGAATGAGTACATCTTTGCCAGTGTAATCTTCTTTGCCGCTGCCCATGATGGCCCGGGTATACGCCAAATCACTCTCTGCCAAATTAACATCCCCACTGAGGATGAGAATATTTCCAAACTGTTTTGAGTGTAGAATTTTTATGTTTTGATAAGGCGAATCTTCGTCATACACCACTTCATCTATGTCATATTCAACCAGGCGACCATCAGCGGTGGGCCAATATCTGTCAATGGCTCCTCCTCGAACTATGGGTGGTAATCGTTTCACCCGTCCAGTACTATCCTGACTCAATTCTTTCATTCTTTCTTCTACTTTGTTCAAAATACTGTCGATCTCTTCTTTGCCTTGCGCATCACCGTCGTAACTCTGAAGGTCCAACAACACCAATCCATGTGGGTAGATTCTCAAATTGGCAAAGCTGCCATTCTTGTTTGTGTAGGTTGCTAAATAGCCATGGTCCTGCCAGGTGTGCACTGACTCCGCCATCCCCTGCTCCTGGAAAATGGACTGGAGGCCTTTTAGAATGGTCTCACCATCAGCTTTGGCGCCGAGCATGAAGTCGAGCGTGCTGTGCCGTGCTGCTGCCATAGTGAGGCGAGGCCCTGTGCCATGCCTGGGGGAGCGGCCGTGGGAGACTGGGGGGCCGCGCGGCGTGTCAGGCTGCGGCCGGCGGGGGTCCTTTTAAATTTTGAATCATGAGAATGGGTCGCCTATTTGAAGGATAAATAACATTTAAATTTTAAAAAAGAATAGTTGGGCCAGGCATGGTGGCTCACGCTTCTAATCCCAGCACTTTGGGAGGCTGAGGCAGGAGAATTGCCTCAATCCTGGAGGTGGAAGTTGCAGTGAGCCGAGACTGCACCACTGCATTTCAGCCTGGGGGACAGAGTGAGACTCCATCTCAGAAAAAAAAAAGGCGGGGGGGACCAGGCTCAGGGACTCACGCTTGTCATCCCAGCACTTTGGGAGGCCAAGGTGGGTGGATTACTTGAGGTCAGGAGTTTGAGATCAGCCTGACCAACACGGCGAAACCCCGCCGCTACTAAAAATACAAAAATTAGCTGGGTGTGGTGGCGCACGCCTGCGATTCTAGCTATTTAGGAGGCTGAGGCAGGAGAATTGCTTGAACCTGGGAGGTGGAGGTTGCAGTGAGCTGAGATCTCGCCACTGCACTCCAGCCTGGGGGACAGAGTGAGACTCCATCTCAGAAGAAAAAAAAAAAAAAATAGTGACAGCAAAGAGCCATGGCACAACATGGGCAGATTATTTTTCCCATATTGAATGAAAAAGAATCAGAAGGTGAGGGTGTACATTTAGCGGGGTTTTTGAGATGGAGTCTCGCTCTGTCACCCAGGCTGGATTGCAGTGGTGCGATATTGGCTCTCTGCAAACTCCACCTCGCAGGTTCAACCGATTCTCATACCTCAGCCTCCTGAGTAGCTGGGATTACAGATGTGCACCACCACACCTGGCTAATTTTTGTATTTTTAGTAGAGATGGGGTTTCACCATATTGGCCAGGCTGGTCTCGAGCTCCTGGCCTCACATGATCACCCCGCCTCGGCCTCCCAAAGTTCTGAGGTTAGAGTCATGAGCCACCGCACCCAGCCTAAAAAAGAATAGTGATTGTGGCTGGGCGCAGTGGCTCACGCCTGTAATCCCAGCACTTTGGGAGGCGGAGGCGGAGGCGAATGGATCACGAGGTCAAGTGATTGAGACCATCCTGGTCAACATGGTGAAACCCCGTCTCTACTAAAAAATACAAAAAATTAGCTGGGCATGGTGGCGCGTGCCTGTAATCCCAGCTACTCGGGGGGCTGAGGCAGGAGAACCCAGAAGGCGGAGGTTGCGGTGAGCCGAGATCGCGCCATTGCACTCCAGCCTGGGTAACAAGAGCGAAACTCCGTTTCAAAAAAAAAAAAAAAAAAAAATAGTGATTGTGAAGAATGTGTCACAGCACGGGCAGATTATTCTTCCCATGTTGAATGAAAAAGAATCAGAAGGTGAAGGTGCATATTTAGTGTTTGCACAGCTATATTAGACTAGAACTGCGAAATGAGCCAGGCGGACAAACGAGTGAGGCAACAAAACCCCCATTCTTGGGAAAAAAGCCTGGAAAGAAAGATCCCAAATAGCAACCGTGGTTATTTTTGGTTATCTTTGAGCAGGAGGAGTGATGTCCCACTTTGTTTCTACTTTCCTGTATTTTTCGAATTTTCCATAATGAGTCTGTATGTATTTTTTCACTTTTTATTATGCGAATAATGCATGCTTATTGGGAGAAAATCAGAAAACAGGAAGAAGTGCTTGGGATCCCACTGCCTGGGGAACCGCCTGCAGCAGTTGCTCTGGGCTGGGCTCTCCAGGGCTCCTGCGTTCAGGAATGCACGGAACCAGTAAACTGGTTGCTTTCACCGTGGGGAACAAAAGCAAAGGCAGTTCCCAGGGGGCGTGTCCAGGGCAGGGGTCTTGTGGCTGGGCTGGCTGGCCCAGGCTGACCGCTGCCTCTTTCTCCACAGGAGCGCTGTGTGGCTGCACTGGCTCGGGTTGAGCGCACGGACTTCTTGTCACCCATGTGCATCGGGGAGGTGGCCCACGTCAGCGCGGAGATCACCTATACCTCTAAGCACTCAGTGGAGGTGCAGGTCAACGTGTTGTCTGAAAACATCCTCACAGGTACTTCTGGGAGTGACAGTGGTGACTGGAGCACTCAGGGCTGTGGCCACACAGCTGCTCCCCTCCTGAGGGCAGAGGACTCCCCAGGGCCTGGCCCCTTTCCCACCACCGAGACCTCCCTCACCTCCCACCTTGGCCCCGGGAGCAGCTCTGTCCATTGCCCTGATTTTGCAGACAGGAAACGGGCACAGAGGGATTAAGAAACGAGCCCAAGTTGGTGGGGCATGGTGGCTCACATTGTAATCCCAGCACTTTGGGAGGCCAGGGCGGGTGGAGGTCAGGAGTTCAAGACCAGCCTGACCACCATGGTGAAACCCCATCTCTACTAATACAAAAAATCAGCCAAAGCATGGTGGCACACACCTGTAATTCCAGCCACTTGGGAGACTGAGGCAGAAGAATCGCTTGAACCTGGAAAGTGGAGGTTGCAGTGAACCCAAATCACACCATTGCACTCTGGCCCTGGCAACAGAGTGAGACTCCATCCTCCCCCAAAAAAAGAGCCCAATTTCAGCAAGTTCGGGCACTCAGACTAGGACTCAGCCCTGCCATCCGCGTTTGGCCTAAGTACATCACCAATGCCCGTCCTGTTGCCTGTGGCCAGCTCATCCATGGCAGGGGCTGGGCGTGGGCTGTAAGTCCGGTGCATACCGTCCGCCTGCCCCTCTGTGGGTCCCCCTGACCTGCCTTCCCTTCTCAAGCACAGGCAGGTGTTGGCTCCGGAGAGGGCACTGCCTGCTCCCAGGGGACTTGCCCTGCGCCCCAGAAACCAGGCTTGGATAGAAGCTCACTGAGTGAAGCTTTGCCTCTGCTTTCATCTGAATATTCCTCTCCTTGGCCATGGTAACCATGGAAACCCCCTTCCCCTACCCACTGGGCGCTGCAGGAGAGGGCGACTCCAGTGCTCACCAGCTCAGTGTTCCTTTTTATACCCCAGCTGGGGACAGGAGGTGAGGGGGTGGGAAAGACAAGCCTCTTCCTCTGCCCCAGGCCCTCTCCCTGCCACCTCCCAGGTCGCCAGTCCTCCTGTGCAGAACAGAGGCTCGGCTGCTTTCCTCCTCTTCGCCCCGCCCCCCGCCCCCCCCGCCCCCCCCCCCCGTTCCTCAGCAGTGCTGCCCTGTGGGGTGCCAGCTCATAGCCATTTAAGGGGCTCAAGTCCTCTTCCCCATGATGGGCGGGTAGCAGGCACAATTATGCATCTAGAACGTTCTGAGAACCTCAGCAGGGTTGGTGATTAAATGGGTGGTCAGCTCATCTTCCGCAGGTGGACAGATTTAGCTGAGCAAGGGCCTGGGGTGGAAGGTGGTCAGCGGGCCTTCCCTGCACTCCCATGCCCTGCCACTCCCTCAGCGGGCACCGCTGACATCAGAGGGACCCTTGGAGTGAGATGTGCTACTGTTATGCCATGAGGTCTTTCAGAGGGACCCTTGGATGCTGTCTCAGGCCGCGGCACAGAAAGGGGCACATGGGCACCTCCCACCTCAGGAGCGGCGCCCACACTCAGGAGAGGCTCAGGGCAGGGTGGGTTCTCCGAGTTAGGGGCCTTGGGGTTCCCTGCCATCTCCCATGAGGTCGCAGCTCTTCTGACCATTCAGGGGATGGAGCCTTGGCCCCTTCCTGGAGAGGAGGGATAGCCCTCTGCGCTCTGCTGCCTCCCAGGACCTTCCTGCTTGTGAGAGCCCTGTCAGCAGCATCTTTTGTCACTGTAGCAGTTGGTGGCTTCAGAAATGCCGGGAAGGGATCTTTGTTGCAGATTTTCTGCCATGGAAGTTCCCTCTGTGGTCCATCAGAGGCCACAGCCTCAGAGGAAGCCCCGAAGAGCAGTTTGTTTTGTTTTGTTTTTTTGAAATGGAATCTCGCTCTGTCACCCAAGTTGGAGTGCAGTGGCAGGATCTTGGCTCACTGAAATCTCTGCCTCCCAGGTTCAGACTATTCTCCTGCCTCAGCCTCCTGAGTATCTGGGATTACAGGGGCTCACCACCACACCTGGCCAATTTTTGTATTTTTAGTAGAGATGGGGTTTCACCATGATGGCCAGTCTGGTCTGGAACTCCTGACCTCAGGTGATCCACCCACCTCGGCCTCCCAAAGTGCTGGGATTATAGGAGTGAGCCGTTGAGCCCAGCTGAGCAGTTTGGGATGATGAGGAGAGAGGCAGAGAGGCAGAAAGGTGTTCTCAGACTTTCAGCATGGCTGGGACTTGCTGTCCCCACAACAGGGAGCAGTGCAGCCCAAAGGTCAGGGGTGCTGAGCTTGAGAGACTCCCCAGGTCATGAGCTTCCCTTTCCTGGCCGCTTCTGCTGGCCCATAATAGACATGGAACCAATAGTGGATGAGCAAATGAATGAATGAATGAATGAGTGAGTGAGTGAATGAATGAATGAATGTGACTGAGTGGAGTGACCAGGAAGAACTGGGCATCAGTGCTGGCTGATGGGGTTCTGATGAGATGGCGCTAACTGACATATTCCTGGGAGTTCTTTGCTCTTAGGGCTGAGTGTGGGGAGAGGGGCATAGGCTCCTGTGCAGAGCCAGGGCAGGCGCGACCTTCAGAGAGCAGCCCCCACTCACCCAGAGGGTGCTGGGCGCTTCTCTTCCTCCCCCCTGTGTTCCGGCCTCCGCAGCCCTCGGCCTTCTCCTCCTCAGAGAGGGACAGAGATGCCCACCCTTCCTCCCTGGGACATCAGGGCTGGCATTGCCCTGTCGTGCCTGAGGAAATGGAGGCTTGGAGAAGGCAGGAGACGCATGCCAGCACATGATGGCTTTTCCCAGTGGGGCTGGGTGGTGCCCCAGGTTCTTGTTCCTGGCTTCAGCCTTTTCCCTGTAGCAGGGGCTGGGCGAGGATGCCCTGGAGCCCCGAGGCTGTGGCTTTTCTCCACGTCTCAGTCAGGCCCTGGAGCCCGCTGTCGTCTCACTGTGACTGTGGGTCTCATCTTCCCCTCTGTCTCCCTCTCCTCATCTATGCTTCTGCTTCTCTGCCGTCCCTGTTATTCTCTTGAGGCCCTTCTCTGTCTCTGCCCATGTGTCCCCTGGAGATTGAGCTCATGAAGTCCCCAACACCAAGAACAGCACCTGGCACTCAGTGGGCATGCAGGGAGCACTGGCAATGGGTGGTGACCTCTGAAAGACAGGGGCACTGCAGGTGGGGGCAGAGGAAGCACTCAGGGGCCCTGGCCGGAGCAGGCTGAGTCACAGGCTGTGTGCGTGACGTCCGTGTGCTGTCTCCACCCCAGGAGGCCGGGGTCCCCTGTTCTCTATGTCCCCTCTATCTGGGCTGTGCCACCTGTCACAAGGCCACTGAGTGAGCCCAGGCCCAGGCAGACGACCCACAAACCTTGCCTTTGAGGCGGCTCATTTATCTCCAGCAGCTGTCAAAGTATTGAACTAGCTGGGATGTGACTGCTGCGGATTGCTCCAGAAAATAGCTGGGAGCTCTTAACATTTTAAGAGAGGTGTTGTGTTTTGTTTTTTGAGATGTTGCTCTGTGGCCCAGGCTGGACGGCAGTGGCGCGATCTCAGCTCACTGCAACCTCTGCCTCCCGGGTTCAAGTGATTCTCCTGCCTCAGCCTCCCGAGTAGCTGGGACTGAAGGCGCGTGCCCCCACGCCCGGCTTTTAGTAGAGACAGGGTTTCACAGTGTTAGCCAGAATGGTCTTGATCTCCTGATCTCATGATCCACCCGCCTTAGTCTCCCAAAGTGCTGGGATTATAGGCGTGAGCCACCGTGCTGGCCCTCCAAGAGGTAAGATATTTTTTAATGCTGTCATTGTCTTTTGATCGTTTCATTAAACGGTGGAGACAGTACAGTTAGCACGTTTGCCTCGCTTGCTGCGTGGTGTTCATTTAGGTCCAGAGGGCCACTCGAGTTGCCATGGAAACCGGCTTGTCAGGCTGGCTCTGGCTGAGTCCAGCAGGAAATCTTTATTCCCAAAAGCAGGTTGTCAGATTCACTCTCAGTCAAAGTGCAGTGGAAATATTTTCCCATATTATTTGTCCCAAGCACAGGGAGCCCCTTGTCCTCACCATGTGTTCCGTTGGGGGAGGAGCAGCAGGCCGGGGCCTTTTCCTAATGGGCCCCCTGGGGTGTGACTTGGAGCCTGGGGCTGTGTTTACCAAGGAAGAAAAGCACTTTGCTATGGGAAGGCAGGTTCAGGTAACTGGTGGAAAGTGAGCGCCTCCAGGGGTTTGGGCAGGGCCTGAGGCTACTCCTGTCTCCTGTTCCTCTGTGATTTCCTGCAGTTCACTCTTCCTAGGAGATTGCGGTGAGCATCTTCTGAGTTGAAGAAGCCACTTTTATTTATTTCTTTTATTTTGAGACAGCGTCTTGCTCTGTGGCCCAGGCTGGAGGGCAGTGGTGAAATCTAGGCTCACTGTAATCTCCGCCTTCTAGGCTCAGGGAATCCTCAGACTGTGGTCCCTCAGTCTTTAGGACCACAGGTGCACACCGCCATGCCCAGCTATTTTTTTTCTTTTAGATGGAGTTTCACCATTGTTTCCCAGGCTGGAGTGCAGTGGCATGATCTCGGTTCACCACAACCTCTGCCTCCCTGGTTCAAGCAATTCTCCTGCCTCAGCCTCCGGAGTAGCTTGGATTACAGGCTTGTGCCACCATACCCAGCTAATTTCGTATATTTAGTAGAGACAGGATTTCTCCATGTTTGTCAGGCTGGTCTCGAACTGCTGACCTCAGGTGATCTACCCGCCTCTGCCTCCCAAAGTTCTGGGATTACAGGCATGAGCCACCGCACCCAGCCCTAATTTTTTGTATTTTTGGTAGAGACAGGTCTCCCTATATTGCCCAGGCTGGTCTGGAACTCCTGAGCGCAAGTGATCCACATGCCTCGGGCTCCCGAAGTGCTGGGATTAAGGCGTGAGCCCTGAGACTGATGAAGGCACTTTTTAAAGGCATCTTTGCAGAGACTTGAAATGACTGGGACATGGGAGTAAGGCACCAAGTTGCTGTGTGACCCTAGGTAAACCCTAGCCTTGACGTCTCTGGGCTTCAGGCTCCTTCTGTACAAGTGAGGGACGTACACCAGGGATCTCCAGGCTCCTTTAGCCCTGACGGACCACGAGCCTGTGTATCTCAGCCCGGACAGACCTCCCTGTCCTTCAGCCCCACTTTGCTCTGTGGCTGGGCCCAGTGCCCCAAGGAGTCAGCAGCCTACAGCCCATCTCTCGGCACCCGGCAGCTTCTGGTGGAGCTTTAGATGGGCTGGCAGCACCCCCAGTGTCTGGTGTGAAGGAAAGGAAGTTCCTGGGGTGGCAAAAATGGGGCTTTGAAATGGGGCAAAAAAGTTGGTGCCCCCTGGGTGAGCTGGCTTTGCTGCTCTGTGCTTTGGGCTGTGGGGGCCCTGGTTGTCTCCCCACCTCTCCCCTGGGCTGCTCTGCCTGGGCACAGCCTCCACATCCCCCTGAGCCTCTGCAGCGTGCACAATCTGTGTGGGTCGTGTCTTTCCTGGCTTCCCGTCTGCGGGGCCTTCTTAGCAGTGCCTGGGCAGGTGGATGGGATCTGCAGAAGACGCTGCATGTCTGAGCGTCGGGACATCACGTTCCCCAGCGAGGAGCTTTTGATTTTGACGTTCAATGCCAGCAGCAATCAGTTGGTATGGAGGCTTGAGCCAACGGGTAAAGCGGGCTCAGCCTTGTCTCCCCAGACACAGTGAAGGTGTCTGCCTACAGCCAGTCAGTCCTTCCCCTCTGTGTGTGGGGCTCATCGGGAGCTTCTGATGTGTTTTCATAATCAAGCTTCCTTTCTGTCAAAACACCAGGAAGAGGAGGATGCCTGGAGTTGGTGCCCCCTGGGTGATCCCTATTGGATGGGGCTGACCAGCTCCGGACCATCCAGGCTTAAACCACGTGGTCTGAAGTCTTTTCAGTAGCCCCTGGAAAGGGAGAACTGCCCAAAGTGGGTGCATGGGGAGAGGTTGGGGTCCTGAGCTCAAGCCAGTTATGGGGGTCACACCTTGTGATGGGGGTGGGTCCCATGCAGCTTCTCTCCATGGTCTCTGGGGTCTCTGCTTCTGTTTGTCCACGTTCACATGATGGCAGCAACCAGACAAGATGTTGAAAAGGCCTTGGGGGTTGGGGGCCAGAAGAGGTGGTGCACAGTGAGGTGTGTTTCAGGTGCTGGGACCGGGCACTGGAGCAGCACCCCGTCTCCTGGGCATCACTGATGTGATTTTCTTCTCTTAAGGTGCCAAAAAGCTGACCAATAAGGCCACCCTCTGGTATGTGCCCCTGTCGCTGAAGAATGTGGACAAGGTCCTCGAGGTGCCTCCTGTTGTGGTAAGGCGCCCTTCCACTTCTCTCTTGGGGGCAGATGGCAGAGACCAGGTCACCTCACCTGATGGTGGGAGGCTCGTTCAGCTGAGGGTCCCAAGGGAGCAACTGGCCAGAGCTGGGGCCCAGGGGCCAGGTCCGTCAGCAGGCAGTGTGCCCTCTGGGCCAGGCAGGGCATCCTGGGCTCCACAGGAGTTTCTGTTCTGCCTCCGAGGAAATACGGGTGGGGAGGAGACATGTCTGTGTCAGAGCTTCCAATGTGCGTTGAATTCATGCTTGCAGTGAGTGCAAGCTGGCCCAGAACCCGTGGACATAGATATATCCCTCCAACCTAGGGACCTTCTTGTCACACTCCCTAAGCAGAGAAAAGGTGGCGACGAGATCGTGAGAGTGATGTGTCCTCCTTTCGGGAGCCGGGACCACCAGGCTGCCCGGCCCGAGCCGGTGGCTCCCGCCACGGCCCTGTGAGCTGGTTCTGATCTCTGCTTCTGCAGCAGTGGCCGTGGAGACAGCTCTCGCATGAGCTTCTGTTTGTCCCTCCTTGTCCCCTGCTGCTGTCTGCCTCCTCCTCTGGGTTTCTGTCATTTCTGGCTCTGCTGTGGACGGAAGCACCTGTCATCATACCCGTTCACTGTGTTGTCAGAGGGGTCCCACCCTGGGCCAGCGTGTGGGTGAAGCCTGTGGAAGCTGTGCGTGCAGACTGAGGGGTCCCACCCTGGGCCAGCGTGTGGGTGAAGCCTGTGGAAGCTGTGCGTACAGACTCTTGGACGACAGACGTTGGGAATAAAGAAATTGCATTCATATCCTAAAAGTACTCCCTCGCCTCCTTCTCCTGTGCCCCCAAGTTCATTGGCAAGTCCAGGGACAGGTGTGACCAGCCTGCTTCTCCCCAGCCTGACCCTGCAGTCCTCAGGCCTCAGCTCCCAGGAGGAGCTCTTCTTGGAGGGAACCAGGATTCTGAGCCTCTGCAGTGTGGGCCCCGGCAGGGAGCTTTTCCTCTGGCTGAGATATATATAGAATATGTTTTTAGAAATAATAAAACTGAGAAGCAGATTGTCAGGAATTGGTGCCTGCTCTTTTTGCTTCCAGACCCTGGGCTCCCCTGATGCCACCAGACGCCCTGGTCCCCTCCGCAGTGTTTCAGGGCTCAGGGCGCTTCCCGCCTGTAGAAGTCCTGGCTCTCCGTCTTTCCACTGCCCCGGGTCACCAGGGATGATGGCGTCTCACTCCCTGCTGCCACTGCCCCGTGAGTTGGGGGAGGTGCTCCCTGAGACCTGCTTCCTGCCATCTCTGCTGTCCCCAGCTCCATGTCTGACTGAACATTCTGCTGGGGTCTCCTCAGATGGCAGTCAAGGTCTGGGAGGGGTGTTTCCCCAGGTAGGGGTGGTTGGCTGCTGGTTCCAGCTGCTGTTTGCCCTAGATTTTTTTTTTTTTTAATCTTGGTGACAGGGGAGCCCTGTCCGTTTTCAACAGGAAGGGCAGGCTGGTGGCTGCAGCTCTAGTTTTATGAGACCAGGATGGCAGCACAGTAGAATCTGGCCAGGGTCAGGATGTAGAGTCTGAGGTCTCACGCTTCCGCCTGAGTCAGTGTCCCGGGGCTGCTGTGGCCAAGTGTCACCGACACTTGCTCTCACAATAGAAGCTGATTTCTCTCACAGTTCTGGAGGCCAGACGTCCAAAGGTGTGGGCAGGCCCCATACCCTCTTCCCCGGCTCCAGGCAAGGATCCCTCCTGGCCTCTCCAGTGCTGGGTGGCTCCGGGCGTCCCTTGGCTGAGGCTGCGTCACTCCAGCTTCTGCCTCCGCCTGCGCATGGCCTGCTTACCAGAACACGGGTCACTGGGCTTAGGGCCCATGCCATTCCGCTGTGACCTCATTCTAACTGTTTACAGCTACAAAGACCCGGTTTGGAAGTGTTTGCATTTTGAGGTTTCAGGTGGATATACGTTTTGAGGGACACTGTTCAACCTAGTGCACCAGCCCTCAGTTCAACACCCTCCCCCCTTTCTCCCTCGTTCTTTGTGGGGCTGTTCTCTCTCCTTGCTTCTTGGCTGAGATGGAAACTGTGGTCATTTTCAAGCAGTGTTAACTGGGGGGTGGCTGAAGACCGAAGGCACAGGGGTCAGCTGGAGGCTCCTGACTGTTCCCTGAAGAATCACAAGCGCACCCAGCCCACCTTCATTCTCTTCTCTAAGCCCTTGGCGTTCAGTGAGCCACATCACATGTAAATATTGAGACACAGCATTTAACAGATTCAATTTTCAGATGCTACCCAGTTCTGAAATCTCTCCCAGGCCCTATGCCTGGCTTCAGCATCTCATGGTGCATCTCAGGCGGGTGATACCAAGGGGTGGTTCCGGACCTGAACACGGTCGCTTTTGCTGCCTTTTACTGTTAGGATCTGTGTGCCAAGGGCTGTTGGGTCTTTCTTTAGCTGGTGAAAGGGACGGGTAGCTTCAGACTCCCCTGCCTCCTGTCCCCTTGCCGCAGGGACAGGGCACTTTCGGTGTGGCCCCTCTTAGCCTCCCTTCTCCTTGCCCGGTAATTAGCTCCCTTCCTCCCACATCCTAGAGGAGCCCCCTGTTGCGTTTTCATTTCCTTTGTGTAGTGGGGTTTGATGAGACATAAGTATCAATTTGGCCTTGTTGAGGGGTTGTTGAAACCATTCCACAGAGCCGGGGCAGCCAGAGCTGCAGATGGGAGAGGCTGCACTTTTGCACCGTCTTCCCCCAACACATGCTAGGCCCATGTATATAACGCTTCCATTGATTTGGAATCTAGGTCTCCTGTTTTTCACTGGCAGGCCCAGCCACAGACCTGCTTGAATCCTGGAAAGTGCAGCTTCCTTCCCTGGCTCCGATAGGTATTTATGCTCTCAGCCTGGCCACCAGGCTGTCTTATATTCCATGAGCATCTCCTGCCGACCTTTCTACAGGCAGCCATCACTGATTTAGGAAAACATACATCCCTGTATCTATAGATATGCAGATGTATGTAATACATACTCAAATACTGTAGAGATATCACATACGTATGCTTGTAGATATCTTGAACACATGCGTGCATACACACACACACACACACACACACACACACACACACACTCTGGTTTCCTGGATGTATGCATCTCCCTGGAGGAACCCAGCCGCTGGCTGTGTGCACAGGCGTCTATCGTAGGGCGTCCTTTCTTTGTTCTGCCTTCCTCCCAGCCTGGCAGAGGCTAAAGCTTTCCCAGTGAGCAGGGAAACTTGGTGGCCCTGTGGTGCATCAGAGGGGCCCCAGGATGACCGGAGGGACAGCCACAGCCCTGGACAGGCTGTGTAGCCACTGGGGGTGGATGCTTTGTTTTTTCTCAAATGTCTGAATGTGTGCTCAAGTGAAGAGTTCACAGCCTGTCTCAGACATTTGGGCCGCGCTGTCTGCTGCTTCAGATCAGTTGGGTTTGATGAGCCCTCGGGGGTGAGAGTTAGGTGCCAGCCATCATTAAAATGTTCCAGCGGTTTTGTTCCCAGATTGAAAGGCAGCACTGGGGAGGAGGCTGGGCTTCTCCTCATGGCCTATGTCCAGGGCGGGGCCCCATCATACGCCTGTGCACCCGCCAAGCGCAGACAAATGTGCTGGATGCCGCAAGGATTTATTAGACCGGGGGCTGGCTCCTTTTAAAAAATCCCTTTAAAAGGCATTTCTTGAGGATGCTGAATTCACCCATCAGTGTTCCTAGGTAGGCACAGCACAAACTCTTCTCTCTGTCATTACTTGGCTGATGGAACATTAGGGCGTGGTTTATTTGTGGAGGAAAATGTTGAATTACTCACTGCAACTTAAAACACTCCCCACGGTTTGCTTCTTTTGAAGAAACCCTTCAGTTCCCTTCTCAGCCTCTTTTGAAGATGGATTCTCAACTGAAGATGGTGGGTAATTAAGCCGAGGATTGGTGTTCAGGCCCCGTGCAGTTTTGGAGCTGAGCCATGAGCAGGGCTTATCGGAATGTTTACAACTGGCTTTTGAAAGAAAGCCTAACACAGCCGTCTAAAGTGAACTTGTTTAGGTCAGAGGGGCTTTAACAGGCGGCTGAGAGGGGCCCAGACGGGCCTTGAGTTCTGTGGCTTCCCCACAGGCTCAGCTGGAATTATTAGATGAGTGAATGTGAGAGCCGAAGTCAAGGCTAATCAGAGTGGCCAGGAGGGCCTGGCTGAGGGGGAGGGGGAGGATTCTGGGGGATGGAGGAGGCAGAGGGTCTGCACCCAGGCCCCGAGGGCCCCTCTGAGGGTCTCATGGGAAGGGAGTGTGGTGCGTCCCCTCCACTGCGCACAGGAGGGCAGTGATGAACTATTATGTCCAAGAAATGCAGTACACCCTGTTGTGTCCCAGGACTCAGGAGCTTTGGTTTTTGTGCTGAGTCTTTTTTTTTTGAAATGGAGTCTTGCTCTGTCGCCCAGGCTGGAGTGCAGTGGTGTGATCTCAGCTCACTGCAACCTCTGCCTCCCAGGTTCAAGCGATTCCCTTGCCTCAACCTCCCGAGTAGCTGAGACTGCATTCGCCCACCACCACACCCGGCTAATTTGGGTATTTTTAGTAGAGCTCATGATTTCACCATGTTGGCCAGGCTGGTCTCAAACTCCTGATCTCAAGTGATCCACCTGCCTCAGCCTCGCAAAGTGCTGGGATTACAGGCACGAGCCACCATGCCTGCGCTGTGCTGAGTTTTATATTCACATTTATTTTTAACTTCTGGGGTCAAAATCCCTGTGATAAGAGAGTCTCGGGGGGGATGGTTCTGTCTTTGCCTGTTCTCTACAAATATACAGCCTGCTCAGTTGACCAAGGGTCAGCAGTGACACACAGAGCCTCTGTTCACTCATGGCCCTGGGAGAGTGGGTGGGCCTTTTTTGAGGGTCCCTTTACTTTGGAATGAATCCTAGGAAGGAATGGGGTAGTGCAAAATGATTATAAGTAACCTAGGATCGGTATGGTTTTAATAGTGAAAAATTGGGGGCCAGGTGTGGTGGCTCACACCCGTAATCCCAGCACTTTGGTAGGTCAATGTGGGCAGATCGTGAGGTCAAGAGATCGAGACCATCCTGGCCAACATGGTAAAACCATGATCTCTACTAAAAATACCAAAGTTAGCTGGGTCTCTACTAAAAGTACAAAAATTAGCTGGGCATGGTGGTGTGCACCTGTAGTCCCAGCCGCTCGGGGAGGATGAGGCAGAAGAATCACTTGAATCCGGAGGGCAGAGGTTGCAGTGAGCCGAGATTGCACCACTGCTCTCTAGCCTGGGACAGAGCAAGACTCTGTCTCAAAAATCAATAAAATAAATTTTAAAAATAAAGAAAAATTGGGAATAAGTGCCCACATAGTTATAAAAATCATGTGAAATGATACAGTGAAGTAGCAAAACACGGTTGCTTTTAAACTCTGCATACAGCACCATAGAGCTTGTTATTTGTGGGCACAAAAGCAAGTCCAGGAAGGATCTAAACCGAACATCTGACCCAGGTTGCCTCTGGGGAGTGGAGCTGCCTGGGATTCCTCTCTTTCTGTGTTTTTATTACTTATATTAAACACACATGAACAGAAGAAAAAATAGTCTCAGTTACAAAAGGCTATGTGGCATAAGGGGCCTGCGGTTGTGGCCATTGGGCAAGGGGAGGAGGCCGTGTCCCACCGGGGCCTGACCTGTCTCTGTTTTCCCGCAGTATTCCCGGCAGGAGCAGGAGGAGGAGGGCCGGAAGCGATATGAAGCCCAGAAGCTGGAGCGCATGGAGACCAAGTGGAGGAACGGGGACATCGTCCAGCCAGTCCTCAACCCAGGTGACAGCTGTGGGCACCAGCAGCAGGTGTCTCTCCCGCTGGGGGTGCATGGGAGGCAGGAGCTGACCAGGCCTACGTGAGCCTCCTGTTCAAGGGTCCCCAGGCTCTGAGCGCACTCTCCTGGAACTGGTCTCTCTGGGGTCCCCAGAGGGCTATCCCCCAGCCCTGCCCTGAGCTGTGTAGACCCCTCCAGTCACACAGCTGGAAAGTGACCTGAGCAACTCAGCGATTCCCAAGAGGGCCCTACACGTGGGGCCTCCGTTGCCAGGCAGGCGGCTGCACCTGTTCACAGGGAATTGGTTTTTGTTGTATCTTTTCCTCGTGTTCACTCAGTGGCTTGTTCTTTCTTTTTTTGAGACAGTGTCTCACTCTGTCACCCAGGCTGGAGTACAGTGGCACAATCTTGGCTCCTTGCAGCCTTTGCCTCCTGGGTTCAAGCAATTGAACCCTGCCTCAGCCTTCTGAATAGCTGGTATTAAGGCACATGCCACCATGCCAGGCTAATCTTTGTATTTTTTTTTTTTTGAGACGGAGTTTTGCTCTTGTTACCCAGGCTGGAGTGCAATGGTGAGATCTCGGCTCACCACAACCTCCGTCTCCTGGGTTTAGGCAATTCTCCTGCCTCAGCCTCCTGAGTAGCTGGGATTACAGGCACGCGCCACCATTCCCAGCTAATTTTTTGTATTTTTAGTAGAGACGGGGTTTCACCATGTTGACCAGGATGGTCTCGATC
Source organism: Saguinus oedipus (assembly GCA_031835075.1). NCBI lineage: Eukaryota > Metazoa > Chordata > Mammalia > Primates > Cebidae > Saguinus > Saguinus oedipus. The sequence continues at coordinate 44,101,536 of CM063175.1, read as the reverse complement.
TCTTGACCTCGTGATCCACCCACCTCGGCCTCCCAAAGTGCTGGGATTACAGAATCTTTGTATTTTTAGTAGAGATGGGATTTCACTATGTGAGCCAGGCTGGTCTTGAACTGCTGACCTTAAGTGATGAGCCTTGGCCTCCCAAAGTGCTGGGACTATAAGTGTGAACCAGAGCACCCGGCCAGGTCCCTTGTTCTTGATGGGATTTCCAGCTCATCCAGAAAAGAAAAAATGGCAGCAATTATTCAAGCGGCACTTATTCTCGGCTCCGCTGTTCAGATATTGACTGGGGGAGTGGCTCTGCCAGTCGGGCACTGGGCTCTGTAGTGTGCCCAGCTTCCCTGCAGTGTTGGTCCCTTCTGTCCATCCATCCTCTTGCCCTCATGTCACGATGCTCTGGCTTTCACAAAATGTTCATCCAAAATCCAAACAAATGCACAACGAATTGTTTTCCCTCAAGCAAGGACTTTCTATGGGAACTCCCGAGTTCCGAGAAACAGTTCAGGGCAGGGGGCCTGGGGACCGTCAGTCCCCTTAGGAACAGGGTGAGCCTTTGGTGGCAGGCAATGAGCGTTACCTGTCTCCCCACTGTACACATGGAGGTCACGTTGTAATAGTGGCGGGAGAACTCCCTCTCAAATGCACTGTGTGCTTCTCTGCCTCCCTGCGACGGTCTGGGCTCGTGGCGCACTCATGCTCTGTGCTGGGTTCCATAGGGCGCCGTCCTCATGCAGCCTGCAGAGGGTTTGCTGCCCCCTACCGCCCCTTGAGGGACCCTGGCCATGGCAGGTGTTTGAGTTTCTGACTCGGCTTTCTGTTTTGCCACCACCCTCAGCAGCAGTCAGGACCTGCCTCAAGTAATCCCTTTTCCCCTGGGATGTGCCTGTGATGTGGGCTCCACTCTGGGGTCTACCTGCTCCCAGCCCTGCTGGAGAGGTGCCCTGGCCCTGCTAACCTGGACTTGGGCATCGTTCCGGCTGCCCACCTCCCTGGCCTTGTCCACATCAGCATCAAGGGGGACTGGGGGGACTGGAGAAAGCACAGATTACCACCCGTCTTTCCGGGCTAGGCTGCTGGCACACAGCAGGCATGTGCTTGACTTCCAGACAGGTCAGCTTGAAGCTTGGGCAGGGTTTGTGTGTCTTTGTGTCACATTTGTGTCTCTGACCCAGTCTGTGCTCCATCCTCAACTTGCCAAAAGCGGAGTGGTTGTCACCTTGGGTCAGTAGGACTGGGTAGGTTGGTTTCTTTACTGTTGGAGAATCTGATGTAGGTTTTTTCTCTTTTCACATTGAAGGAAGGAAGGAAGGAGAGGGAAGGAAGGAAGGAAAGGGAAGGAAAGAAAGAGAGAAGAAAGAAAATTATAGCATTAATAGAAAGAATGGTGCTGCTTTGATGACACCCCAGTGAAGAGATACCTTTTTTTTTTTTTTTTTTTTTTTTTTGCCAATCATTGAGAGCTTGTAAGGTTGCTGAGATTGGTTGGCCTTGAACTCTTGGCCTCGCCTTCGCAAGCGCCACGACATCCGGCCGGAGCCACTTTGGGCCCCCGATACCTTTTTTTTTTCCCCCGAGATGAAGTACTGCTCTGCCACCCAGGCTGGAATACAGTGGTACAATCTCAGCTCACTGCAACTTCTGCCTCCTGGGTTCAAGCAATTCTTCTGCCTTAGCCTTCTAAGTAGCTGGGATTACAGGCGCACGTCACCATGCTCAGCTAATTTTTGTATTTTTAGTAGCGACAAGGTTTCACCATCTTGGCCAGGCTGGTCTCGAACTCTTGACCTCGTGATTCACCCACCTCGGTCTCCCAAAGTATTGGGATTACAGGTGTAAGCCACCGTGCCCCGCCTGAGATACCTTTTAAAAATAAAATTTAAATAGACAGTGAGTTTCTCAACATAGCAATATACCAGACAGTCTTGGAGGCATGTGCTGGGACAGACAGTACCCAGGCTCTGCTTCTGGGAGGGCAGCTCAGCAGGCAGGTCAGACACAGGTCCCAAGGACCGCGATGGGATGCCAGGGAGGGAAGGTGTCTTGGGAAAGGCACCAACACAGTGCTCAGGGTCAGAAGACGTCCATATTGAAATAGCTAAACCGTGGATCGGACCTTACATGGAAAATGGGTCTTTGCAGATAGGGTTACGCTAAGGATGTTGAGATGAGGTCATCTGGATTACCCAGGTGGGCCCCAAATCCAGTGACAGGTGCCCTTGTAAGAGATGAGCAGGGGCCACATCTAACCTAACGCATAGGGGGCGTGGAGGAGAGGGTCTGGGTGGAATGTGGGGGCTGCCTGGGCCTACCTGTTCATGAGCGGTTTCTGGAGAGGGCTTGCGGCTGGTGGCAGACCATGGTGGGGCTGAGGAAGTGGGCAGCGCTGCTGGGCTGACTCTGGCTTTGAGAGGCCTGGACTAGATCCTAGCTTCTGCCTTTGACGGACCCTCAGGGACTCTAAAATTACTCAACATTTTCAATCAGTTTAAATTCCTTTACTCGTGGGATTCTGTTGTTTGCCAGCCTCTGGTTGGCTGTAAATTTAGAGGTGACATTTTTCAGAGTGTAGTATTCAATATCATTCAGAGTTGGCCTTCTAAATCTCAAGATTTCCTGATTTTTATGTGCCTTTATTTTTCCTTTCTTGTTTTATAACAATGCATCTTCTTCAGATGATTGGATTAGAGACTTGGCTTTTAAACGTTTCTGAGGAAGCCTCATGGCCATTCTTTCTTGAGTATATCTGATCATCTGTATCTCTGACTCTCATTTCTGGGTGGAGCTGGCATCTCAGTGGCAGAGCTAGACTGGTCCTCCCTGCCAGGGCTGCCCAGTGCCCTCGGGAGCCAGGGGTATGCTCCTGAGACCAGTGGTCTCCTGTATGTGGCTCAGTGTGGGTGAGTTTGGGTTTCGGAGGGGTGTCCTGGTCAGTGGGGAACAGGAGCTCAGGGAAAAGAGTGTGTGTGTCCTTGGCATTGGAGTCTTTCTTTTTTTTTTTTTGAGACAGAATCTTACTGTGTTGCTAGGCGCCAGGCTGGAGTACAGTGGTGCAATCTCGGCTCACTGCATTCTCCACCACCTGCGTTCAAGCAATTCTCTCCTGCCTCAGCCTCCCAAGTAGCTGGTACTACAGGCACGCGCCACCACGCCCAGCTAATTTTCGTATTTTTTAGTAGAGACGGGGTTTCATCATGTTGGCCAGGATGGTCTCGATCTATTGACCTCGTGATCCACCCGCCTCAGCCTCCCAAAGTGCTGGGATTACAGGCGTGAGCCACCACGCCCGGCCAGCACTGGGGTCATTGTAATAGGTGTGAGACATGCTGTCCCTTCCTGTGGGAGGACCCTCCCTCTCTGCCCTGGAGAGGATGGCTTGCCCTTTGACTTGCCTCCTCCCAGCCCCCATACCTCCCACATCCTGAATCTCTTCTTAGAGCCAGAGTTCAGACTGTTGCCTAGCAACCTCCGCAGGGGCAGCCTCTCTTTCAGGTAGCTCAGAGTCTGTGAGTTCCTTAAAAGCCCGTTGTCCAATATATACAGCTGTAATTAGTTAATAATTTTTTTTTTGAGACAGTGTTTTACTCTGTCACCCAGGCTGGAGTGTAGAATGCAGTGGTGCCATCTCAGCTCACTGCAACCTCCGCTTCCCAGGTTCAAGCAATTCTCCTACCTCAGCCTCCCGAGTAGCTGGAATGACAGGCACACCAGCATACCTAGCTAATTTTTGTATTTTTAGTGTAATTATTTTGTAATTTAGTGTAATTTTTGTATTTTTAGAGACAGGGTTTCACCATGTTGGCCAGGCTAGTGTCCAACTCCTGACCTCAGGTGATCCACCCACCTTGGCCTCCCAAAGTGCTGGGATTACAGGCGTGAGCCACCACTCCTGGCTTATTTATTTATTTATTTATTTTGAGGCAGAGTCTCACTCTGTTGTCCAGGCTGGAGTGCAATGGTGCGATCTCGGCTCACTGCAACCTCTGCCTCCCGGATTCAAGTGATTCTGGTACCTCAGCCTCCCGAGTAGCTGGGATTACAGGCATGCACCACTGTGCCCAGTGAATTTTTGTATTTTTAGTAGAGACGGGGTTTCACCATGTTGGCCAGACTGGTCTCAGACTCCTGATTCAAGTGATCTGCCCGCCTCGGCCTCCCAAAGTGTTGAGATTACAGGCCTGAGCCGCTGCGCCCGGCCCAATATACAGTTTTTTAAAGGCCAGTTATCCTTATTGTTTTCTTCATCTGACAAGAGAAAATGAAATTACCATGAGCTCCTCGGATTCATAGCTGTCAGCTGCCCAGCTTCGACTGTGTAGGGACTGTGCAGCCATATGGCTGTCCATTTTTAGGGCTTATGACAAAATTAGCCCTGCCTCACACAAGTTCTGGGGCCTGCCTCATCCCTGGCCCTTGGGTTGAAAATAGTGTTCACTTCCAGACCTGTCCAGCCCTTCCAGTGCAGATGGGGTCTTGGTAAGTCACCTAGCCCCTGGCTCCTGGGTTGGGATCTGCTTCCTGAGGTCAGACAGTGCTCTTGCCAAGTCCCAGGAAGATCCACCCTGAGCCATCCACGAGGGTGTGAGCGTGGTGAGCATGGCCAGGCCTGGGGCTTGGCCCAGGGTCTGAAGCACCTTCCACTCGATGCCTCTGGCCCCCTGGCCAGGCCCATAGTCCTGCTCCCGTAAGCAGTAGTTTGGGGGCTGGGGGCATGGGGGAAGCAAGAGAGGATGGGGGAGGAAGGGAGGTGCTGGAGTTGGACTGCCTAGGTTTGAACCCAGCTCTGCTGCCTTCGTGGGAACTTAACCTCCCTGTGCCTCAGTTTCGTCAGCTGGGACCAGAGATGGTGAGACTGAAACCGAAACCATAGGCTTGTGAAGATGCCATAAACACCTAACACCCATGAAGCCCTGGAAAGCGCTTGTCACATGGGATGGAACCCAGAAAGGAGAGTTTTGTGTTATGGCTGTGGAAACCTCGCCTGCTGCCACCCTGAGGGCCTGGTTCGGGCTCCTCACAGCATTTTGAAACTGCAGGTTCGAAGATTGGGCACGGCATTGTCAAGGTATTCCTCAGTGCTGCAGCAGACAAACCCGAAAACCCTTGCGGGTTCCGCAGCTGAGGTTTATTTCCTGCTTAGGAAATAAAGTCCAAATCAGGCTTTCCTAATGGGCTGGATTTCCTCCACATGGTAGAGATGTGGGGATTCAGGCCCCTTCAGTCCTGTACCTCCACTGTCTTTAATGGGTAGCTCTGACGGTTACCTTGGAAGGGGACAGAATGGGGAGGCTCACACATCTGAGGTTTCCGTGGGTCAGGCCTGGAAGCAGCATTTCACTCTGCTCACACCCTGGACACGAGTGGTATTTCCATACCCACTGCAGAGGAGGCAGGGCAGCATGGCCCTGCTGTGTGTGGAGACAGGCTTGGTCATCTCTGCCTGGTCCTGCCCCTCCAGTCACCAGATCCCAGATCCCTGTTGTATCCGTTGCACCATTAGAGCACCTCACCCTCAAGGATGACCTCCTGAATTTCTGGCTGGCCTCTGTGCTGACCTCAGAGTGTAGCAGCTGGCTCTATGCACGCAGTCTTCTCCGTTGTGTTCAGAGGCAATTCTTCATGTTCCTGCAGCCGATGAACTAAGATGATGAGTTATCTGCACTTGTAGCCTTTATACAGCAGCGGAAGAGGGGTAGAAGAGCACGCTCGTTTAGGAAAGGAAGGAACGGGAGCTACACAGGAGCCCCTGGCCCAAGCAGAGATCACTCTTGCCAGGGTCTGAGCTGTGGCCATGGGGAAGGATCTTTGGTGAGACCCTGATTCCGCTCTTGCGGAGGAACTACATGGTCCCTGGCTTAGCCTTGTCGAAGGTTCTTCCCTGTTCATTATCCTCCATGGCCTCATCCAAGTGGGCACCGGGAAATGGGGCCCTCAGCCCGCCTCCTGCCTGTCTAGGTTTGGGGAGGTTACTTTAGGGTTTTCATAGTCAAGAGCTTTTTTTCAGTCCAGGCAAATTCAGATTCCTCGTAAACTTGGTAGGCATCTGATCTGTCTGCCTCGTCAGTTCCATGTGGTGGGAACCACACCCAGCATTCTTTCCAAGTGCAATGCCCCAGCCTGGTGTATGTCATTGCTTTTCCATCCCACTTCACTCCACTGTCTTTCTCACTCTCAAGACACACATGGCTGCGTAAACCACACCGTAATCTGATTTTTGACACAAGGCTGAGTCTTAATGGGCTTTGGATTTCAGTCTCCTTCGGTTCCCAGATCCATCAACAATACGCTTTTCCAGTCTTTTAATGCCCCACATTTCTGGCCTCTTCTCAGAGCCCCTCCCCTCGTGTTATTGTAGGTTTCAGGATATGCTCAATTCCTTTGACACCCAAGGTGCCCTCGGCAATTGCAGGCTGGTTTTGGACACCCCAGACCCTGGCAGGCCCACACTGAAGTGGCAGGTGGGAGAACGGGCATCCCCACAGGTTGTGTGAACTGACTGCAACACAGGGACGTTGGGGCCCCCAGGGGATCCTTCTCAGAAGCCTTGGTGCTCTGAGGGGTCTGTTCGTTGGCTTTGAGCCAGCTCCCAGAGGGGCCCAGATGCAAGGGCCTCTTGATGCACATTCAGGAGTGTGTGCTGGTAGATGGGGCTGTCCCTAGAATGTGGCTTCTTGGAAGGGGCTCCTCCACTCTGCTTCTGACTCCATGACAGGCTACTTTTCCCACACACCTTGGCATGAGGGCAAGCGCAGGGCAGGAATGAAGAACCTCACACGGCAGCTAGCAGTGACCCGGAGAGAAGGCAGGGGAGCCGGTTTGAAATTGTGTGTGTGGAGTGCACCTGTGTGCTGGGGCTGCTGCAAGAAGAGCGTGCACCAAAACGGCAGAAATTCGTGTCTCAGTCCTGGAGGCTGAAAGGCCAAGGACAGGGTGTTGACAGGCTGGAGCCTCCCGAGGCCTCTGCTGGGCTTATAGATGCCATCTTGCCCTGTATGTGTCTGTCCTCACCTCCTCCTCTTGTGAAGACACCAGCCCACCCTCATGACCTCATTTTAACTTAGTTACTTCTTTAAAGATCCTTCCTTTACACTGAGTCACATTCTGAGGCACTCAAGGTCAGGACCTCAACATATGATTTGTGGGGACACAATTTAGCCCATGACCTAGAGGCACATCAGAGCCTCAGAAATGACACTTGGGCCGGGAGTGGTGGCTCACACCTGTAATCCCAGCACTTTGGAAGGCGAGGCAGGTGGATCACCTGAAGTCAGGGTTTAAGACCAGCCTGGCCAACATGGCGAAACCCCGTCTCTACTAAGAATACAAAAATCAGCTGGGTGTGGTGGCATATACCTGCAGTTCCGGCTACTCGGGAGGCTGAGGCAGGAGAATCACTTGAACCAGGGAGGCGAACGTTGCAGTGAGCTGAGAGCATACCATTGAACTCCAACCTGGGCAACAAGAGTGAAACTCCATCTCAAAAAAAGAGAGAGAAAGAAAGGAATGACATTGGACACTTAGGAGACCCCGGGTATCGACTTCTAGGTCAGAACTACCCTTCATCCCCCAGCGTTTTGGCTGCTGAGAAACATTACTTGCCTAAGGCCAGACCTAGAAAGGACCTGTATTAATCTGCAATGAGTCCCAGTCATTTGGTGGCCCAGTGGGCGGGCACGTTCAACAGCTCAGGGCTGGCCGGGCAGGAGTGAGCTCCCCTTTCTGAATGCCAGCTGTCCTGGGCAGGGAACAGATGAAGTCTCGTCACTGACCAGAAGGCCTTGGGGGTGGAGGGTGGGTGTGTATACCAGTCTGGTTTACACAGGTGTCTGCCCAGGGGATCTTGCGTGGGTTTAATCCCCATCCCGTGAGAAAAAGCAGTGTTGAGAAAGGTCTGCCTTCTGACTGGGTGTGGTGGCTCACACCTATAATTCCAGCACTTTGGGAGGCTGAGGCAGGTGGATCGCCTGAGGTCAGGAGTTCAAGACCAGCATGCTGAAACCCCATCTCTACAAAAAATACAAAAATTAGCTGGGTGTGGATGCACATGCCTGTAATCTGAACTACTCAGGAGGCTGAGGCACGAGAATCGCTTGGACCTGGGAGGTGGATGCTGCAGTGAGCTGCGATTGTGCCACTGTACTTCAGCCTGGGCAACAGAGCAAGACTCCGTCTCAAAAAAAGAGAAAGCTCTGCCTTCCAGAGACTGGAAGCTATATTTCATCTTCTTTTTTTCTTAAGTGCAGCCTTTTAAAGATAGTTTGGGAGCACTGCAGTGCTGGGTGACTGAAGCTCCCCCGAGGCATTCGCAAGAGTGAGGCAATAGAGAAGTGAAGGGGTTCGGGGCCCGCCGGAGGGAAGAGCTTGCGCCCTGCGGAGCTGTACATTCTCAGGCCGGTGGAGTAACTTACAGAAACACTGTGGCACTTCTGATAAAATTGGAAATGCAAGTCTGATGTTAACTACAGCCCAGTGGAGGGTCACGTGCAACCTCACAGCTTTGAGAGGCCCCTGGGCAGGGCCTTGCGAGGCACTGATGGCCCCAGAGAGTCTCCTCATGACCCACTAACAGAATGGCTCATGAATCCTTGAAAGCCTCTCCTTCGCCCACTGTAGCCTATTTGGAGACCGTGGTTTTCCTTAGAGAAATCATAGCTGACCGCCTTCGGACAGATTCGTTGACTGTGCAGCCCTCGGGGTGTCTGGCATTACCAGACCTTTCAGCCGTGGCCGTCAGTCCACCCCACGACTCATCTGTCTCCTTTGCAATTCCAGAGCCGAACACTGTCAGCTACAGCCAGTCCAGCTTGATTCACCTGGTGGGGCCTTCAGACTGTACCCTACACGGCTTCGTGCATGGAGGTAAGAAGAAGGTGGCCTGGCCACTCCACTCCTGTCCCTTGGTTCACTGTTGTTCCTCTGGGAGCTGTGCTGTCATCTGACACAGCTGAGGCTCTTGTGTTTGGTGAAGCATAAATTTAAACTTTTAAGAATAGGCCAGGTGCAATGGCCGTGCCTGTAATCCCTGTGCTTCGGGAAATGGAGGTGGGCAGATCTCCTAAGTTTAGGAGTTCGAGACCAGTCTGGGCAACATAGGGAGACTCCGTCTCTACAAAAAAAATAATAGTGGTGGCCTACACCTGTAATCCCAGCTACTGGGAGGCTGAGGTGGGAGGATCGCCTGAGCCCACGAGGTTGAAGTTGCAGTGAGCCGTGATGATGCCACTGCACTTCAGCCTGGGCGACAGAGTGACACCTTATCTCAAAAAAAGGTTGAACAATAAATCACAGAAATATGCTGACAGGCGGGGTGTGGTGGCTCATGCCTGTAGTCCTAGCACTTTGGGAGGCCGAGGTGGGTTGATCACCTGAGGTCAGGAGTTCAAGACTGGCCTGGACAACATGGCAAAACCCCATCTCTACTAAAAATATAAAAATTTGCCAGGCGTGGTGGTAGCTGCCTGGGTGGCTGGGGCAGGAGAATTACTTGAATCTGGGAGGTGGAGGTTGTAGTGAGCTGAGATTGCGCCACTGCACTCCAGCCTGGGCGACAGTGAAACTGTCTCAAAACAAAACAAAACAAAACAAACCAGAACATACGCTGGTGCCTGTTTTTCAAGTTGGTGATGAAAGTTAAATGGATGACTGTGTCCCAGGGGAGGGATCTTACAGTCGTGAGATGTTTAATGCCTGCCCTGGGTCGGGGCAGGGCCTTGCCAGGGCACTGATGTCTCCGGAGGCACCGTGACTTGCTGACGGTGGCTCGTTAATAATGTTTTTCCTCTAATGTTTGCATTTATCTTTTCCCAGTAAGCGCAGATTCCTTCTCAAACAACACAGGCCTTAAAGTTCCGAGCTCGGCTTCCCAGAGTTTGAGAAACACAGCTGGAACCCAAGAGGATTTAGCTCTAGGTTCACAGACACTTCTTACTTTCATAATGTGTAAATTTTTTTTTGGAGATAGAGTCTCATTCTGTCATCCAGGCTGGAGCTGGAGTGCAATGGCATGATCTTGGCTCACTGCAACCTCCACCTCCAGGGTTCAAGTGATTCTTCTGCCTCACCCTCCCGAGTAGCTGGGACTACAGGTGTGCACCACCACACCCAGCTAATTTTTTGTATTTTTAGTAGAGATGGGGTTTCACTGTGTTAGCCCAGATGGTCTCAATCTCCTGACCTCATGATCCGCCTGTCTCTGCCTCACAAAGTGCTGGGATTACAGGCGTGAGCCACCGCGCCCGGCCCATAATGTGTAATGATTTTTTGTGATTTAGGGGAAACGTAGATAGCAGATCAAATCCATAATGTCATGGCTACTGTAACTTTGAATGAGACTGAAGTAAACTTTTAAGAAGTTGATTTGAAGAAAAGCATCAGGGAGACAAGATCATAGTGAAGTGGTATCAGTGATAGCAGAATTTGTGAAGGTGGTACGTGGTTAGTGAAGTTTGGGCACAGCTGTTCTGGGTGTACTGAGCTATTCATCTGTCCCGAGGCATAACAAGCACTTTTGCACAATGCTGTTATTTCTAATTGCCTTTAACACCAAGTTCTCCTTTCTTCTCCATTCAGAAAACTATTTATCCTTCAAAACCCAGCTCAAATGGCCCTACTCTCTGTTGGCTTACATTGATATTTCTACCAGGGACACCTCAGGAGCAGGGACTGGATCATAGTCTGTGTTGGCTCCAGCACCCACAGAGTCAAAGTGGCACCTTGCAGATACTCATTCCATGAATGAGAGGCACCAATCACTTTCAGGTTTGGGACAGTGGGCTCTAGGCCTATGAGATGGAGTCTTGCTACGTTGCCCAGGCTGGAGTGCAGTGGCATCATCTTGTCTCACTGCATCCTCCGTCTCCCAGGTTCAAGCGATTCTCCCACCTCCAAGCAATTCTCCCGCCTCAGTTTCCCAAGTAGCTGGGATTACAGGCACATGCCACCATATCTGTGCATTTTAAGTAGAAACGGGGTTTCACCATGTTGGCCAGGCTCTTCTCAAACTCTTGACCTCAAATGATCAGCTCACCTTGGCCTCCCAAAGTGCTGGGATCACAGGCGTGAGCCACCGTGCCTGGTCCTGTTGTGAGATATGTTTCTTTCTTTTTTTTTTTTTTTCTGTGATGGAGTCCCACTCAGTTGCCCAGGCTGCACTTTGGGAGGCCATGGCAGCAGATCACAAGGTCAGGAGTTTGAGACCAGACTGACCAACATGGTGAAACCCCGTCTCTACTAAAACTACAAAATTTAGGGCTGGGCACGGTGGCTCATGCCTGTAATTGCAGCACTTTGGAAGGCCGAGGTGGGTGGATCACGAGGTTAGGAGTTGGAGACCAGTCTGGCCAATATGGAGAAACCCTGTCTCTACTAAAAATAAAAAAAATTAGCCGGGTGTGGTGGTGTGCCTCTTTAATCCCAGCTACTCAGGAGGCTGAGGCAGGAAAATCACTTGAACCCAGGAGGCGGAGGTTGCAGTGAGCGGAGATCATGCCACTGCCCTCCAGCCTGGGTGACAGAGCGAGACTTCATCTCAAAAAGAAAAATACAAAAGTTAGCCGGGCATGGTGGCACGTGCCTGTAATCCCAGCTACTCAAGAGGCTGAGGCAGGTGAATCCATTGAACCCTGGAGATATGTTTCTAAAGTTTGTTTCTTTTTAAATGAATCCCCTTTTGGGTTTCTTTTTTCTATTTCATTGTTTTCCTCTTTCACTCAGTGCTGGCTGCACTGCTCTTAGATCTGATTAACCAAGGTCTCACCAAGGGGAGCCCTGCTTTATAACTTCCCAGGCCCACGAGCGAACAGCTGTCGCCTCAGAAGCATTTCCTGTTTCTCCTTCCTTAGTGTCCCCATCTCTCCCGTCCCTCAATTTCCAGGGTTGGCAGCAGCTCCCTCCTCAGAGCCTGGCCAGCCCAAACCCAGGCTTCTGTCACTTCTGAGTATCGCCTTTGAGCCTCTTACAGCTCCATTCTACCTGCAGTTTGTGAAACTCCGTGCTACGACTTTTGCTTATTTTGTCAACATGTTAGACATTTTTCACTAAATGGGGCATTTCTGTCATCGCGGTTTACTTGGCACACCCTTAAGCCCAATCTTTCTTTCTTTATGTGCTGAGAGGCATCAGTGAGATGCCAGGAGTGGAAGGATCATTGGAAAAGCCCGGAAGTCTATAGCATGTTGTGTTCGTTTACAGTGTCTCAGCCGCTTCATTGATACAGGCAAATGCTAAGATGTGTGTTAAGAAGTGTTTACAATGGCTTTACAATACTTAATGCCTATTTTAGTAGGGATTTTGTGCCCACCATTTGTAAAAATCTGTCTAATAATTTTACCAAGCTTAACCTTCTCTTATAGGGCCTGGTAGGAGTGAAGGAATAAAAAATGCCGTGTTGAAAACACAAACTGTGATTTTATTGTATTTTTCTGTAGAGTACTGTCGGCAAGAATGGCATCTAAAATCATCTGAATCAAAATCTTCACTAATCTGTAATTCACTAGATGCCAGTTGCAGGAGAAAATGGTGAAATGGATGCCAATTTAGCCTTGATTCTGTAATTCTAGACTGTGGATGTGTCTGAACAGTTGCGCTCAAGCCGTTTTCTGTGATTTCCACCTATGGGCTAGCCTTGGTCTTGAGGACTTTACACACAGGTCTGGGTGGCGATAAACTTGTGAAGGGTGTCTTGGAATGGAAGGAGCTGTTCTGGCTGGAATTGCAGGTGGAATGCAGTGCTCCCACCACACAGGAGCTCATTGCTACTTTTCTGGGTGCACAGATAGAACCTCGTGTCTTTAGTTGGGGGAATAGAAAAGATCTGGGGAATGAGGCTGAGGGTGTGGAGGACAGTTACCGTCCCGTGCGGGAGGAGGGTTGGCAGGGTCTGTGTGGTTCTGGGTTGAAGGCCACATGGAAGGTGTGGAGGACAGTTATCGTCCCATGCGGGAGGAGGGTTGGTGGGGTCTGTGCGGTTCTGGGCTGAAGGCCACGTGGAGGGTGTGGAGGACAGTTATTATCCCATGTGGGAGGAGGGTTGGTGGGGTCTGTGCGGTTCTGGACTGAAGGCCACATGGAGGGTGTGGAGGACAGTTATCGTCCCGTGCGGGAGGAGGGTTGGCGGGGTCTGTGCGGTTCTGGGTTGAAGGCCACGTGGAGGGGGCCAGCCTGGCTTTTGGTTTCTGTGTTCCCTGAGTCCTGAGTGAGTCACTCCTCGGTCCCCTTCCCTCTTCCATAGAGTGCTAGGGTTCAGCCTAGAAAAGACCGGTTTCCTCCCTGTTCTCCACTTCACTACCCCGACGTTTGTTTGTACAGACTGAAGGGGTGACCTAGCAGATGCCTGTGGGGGCCCAGACCTTGGGAGATGGAAGTTCTGGGGGTCAGCTGGTAGCCCTGTTCAAGGCAGACAGAGGGGAGTCTTCAACATGCATTCTTCGCTTCTCGCCTTTTGGAGGCCTTGGCTTTTTCCTTGATACTTTATTTTTTATTTTTAAGTTAATTATTTTAAACTTAAGTATTGTGGAAAGGATCCAGAGGGCTTGTGGGTCTCTCTTCCTCCCATCGCTCCTGCAGGGGTAGCTGCTGTTTCTGGTTCAGGACTCAGCTTCCTAAGCATGAGGCTCCGTTGCTGTCCCTTGATGTGTAAGTTTCGGATGCGTGAGCCCCATCCCTGCTCATCGAGTGCTATGATTACTTTCCCTGAAAGTGTTACTGCCATAGCCAATGGTTGCTCCATGCCCTCCAGCAGCTCCGTACGACGCTCAGTACAGTCTGGCTGCCACGGAATTGTTCCTGCCGTGTTCCCTGGAGAGCTCCGCCTTCGGTCCTCCTCCTCCACATTGCTCATTCTGTGCCTGCTCTGAGCTGCTCTCCTGGGACGATCCTTGCTACTCACCTGGGTTGGATGCCTGGATTCACAGATCTTCAATTTTCCTGTTTGCCGGTTTTGGTGAAACGTGTCCTCCAATGGCTCCCCAAGAAAAGCAATATGTTAACTGGAGTAAAGGCCCAGCTGCCCCCAGATAGCATGGCTTCAACAAGAGAGAGAACTTTTTCTTTTTTTTTTTTAAGATGGGGTTTCACCATGATGGTCAGGCTGGTCTTGAACTCCTAACCTCAGGTGATCCACCCACCTTGGCCTCCCAAAGTGCTAGGATTACAGGCGTGAGCCACTGTGCCCGGCCCCGAGAGAGGACTTTTTCTTTCTTTTAACAATGCAGCTGTGAGCGGTCCAGGGCCAATAGGCAGCCCATGGTGCTGGGGACCCAGGCTTCTGCTGCCCTGTGGCTCTGCCAGCCCTGGGGTCCCCTTTAGTGAGCCACATGTTGCCTGTCTCTTCATCAGCATCCAGCCCCAAAGGGGTGGCAGGTACATTGGAAACTGCACCCTCTGCTTTGGCCACAGTGTCCTCATGTGGCCACGTCTGTGGGTGAGTGGGTGCTGTTGGTCAGACGCACCTGTAGATGATGGAATTACTAACGAAGGAAGGGATCGTCTCTGTTTTGGGGACTACAGGGTCCTCTTCCTGAGCTTTGCAGTCTCAGATGACTTCTGGCTGAGTAGGGCATTCTAGGGAGAAGTGTTCCTTACAGGGCTTGGAAGGCTTTGTCTTCTGGTCCTGAGGTTTCTGCTGGGAAATGCAGGGACTGTAGATTTTCCCTCCATTTTCTGGCTTCAACCTCTGCCTATCTGTGGGCCTGACCTTCCCTCTGCATTCCAGCCTCCAGCCCTTGGCCTGTCGTTGATCTTCCTGGGACTTTTTATTACTAACCCATTTAGCTGAATAACAGATCACGTGGTTTGCAGTTTCTGGGTGTTTCTTCCTAGTGAAGTTGCCTTCTTCTCCACCCCGTCCCCCAGACACTACCGGTTCACCAGCCGCAGGCAGCCATGCTGTGCACTCACCTGAGAGACTTGGCTCTGGCTCCCTGGGCTCACCCCAAGCGTTCAGGGGGTTGGGAGGGACCCAAGAACTCGAACTGCCCCCACGTTCCGTGTGATGCTGAGGCTGTTAGTCCAGAGGCCCCACCAGGCCATGTCACGTCTTCCTCAATCTCTATACTCTTGGCTGCCCTTCCCAGGCAGTTTTGGCAGGTGGGCTCACCTCTTATGTAATTAAAAGTTTGAATTCCATCCGTGGACAGCTTCTTAAAAATTTTTATGGGTGTGTTTATTTATGGGGTACATGAGATGATTTGATTGATATAGGCACACAGTATGAAATAAGCACATTGGCCAGCTGTGGTGACTCATGCCTGTAATCCCAGCACTTTGGGAGGCCAGGGTGGGCGGATCACTTGAGGTCAGGAGTTCGAGACCAGCCTGGTAAAATCATTTTACCAACATGGTAAAATCCCATCTCTACTAAAAATAGAAAAATAAGTGGGTAAGGTGGCGGGTGCCTGTAATCCCAGCTACTCAGGAGGCGGAGGCAGGAGAATCACTTGAGCCCGGGAGATGGAGGTTACAATGAGCTGAGACCGCACCCTGCACTCTAGCCTGGATGACAGAGCAAGACTCCGTCTTAAAAAAAAAGTAAAGAAAGAAAGAAGCACATCGTGGAGAATGGGGTATCCATTTCCTCAAGCCTTTATCCTTTATGTTACAAACAATCCACTTACATTCTTTTAGTTCTTTTAAAATGTACAATTAAGTTATTGACCATGGTCACTCTTTTGTGCTATCAAATCGTAGGTCTCATTCATTCTTCCTATTTTTTTTGTACCTCTTAACCATCTCCCCTGTCCCCTGCCAGCCACCCATTCTGTGTTCAGCTTTGGAGCCTTCCCCTCCGTCTCAGGCTCCGTCCTGGGATGCCAGCTCTACTGAGGGAGACGCAGCCTCCTTTGGCTTAGAGCAGCCCTTCCTCCCCATCCTGCCCTCTTCTCTCGCCTCCATCAGATCCGGTCTGTATCTCTCCTCTGCTTGAGGTGGTGGTGTTGGCCCCTCCCCTGAAAGGTTGGATCTGTGGCCTCATCTCTGCTGCCTGTTAAGGTCACTTGGGGAACTCTTAAAACCACAGACGGCCGGGCGCGGTGGCTCAAGCCTGTAATCCCAGCACTTTGGGAGGCCGAGGCAGGTGGATCACGAGGTCAAGATATCGAGACCATCCTGGTCAACATGGTGAAACCCCGCCTCTACTAAAGATAGAAAAAATTAGCTGGGCATGGTGGCGCGTGCCTGTAATCCCAGCTACTCAGGAGGCTGAGGCAGGAGAATTGCCTGAACCCAGGAGGCGGAGGTTGCGGTGAGCCGAGATCGCGCCATTGCACTCCAGCCTGGGTAACAAGAGCGAAACTCTGTCTCAAAAAAAAACCACAGACACCCAGACCCCACCCAACAGGTGACCCAGACCCCGGGGTGTGGGCAGGGGGCAAGTGCAGGAGCTAGTTTCCCAAGCTCCTCAGGGGATTCTCAGGGACTGGCTGGGGCAGGATGCCATGGCGAACATTCCACTCTGGGAAAGACAGACGTCTGGAAGAAAGGAGTTCTTCTGGAATTGCGTGTCCGCGAGTGTATTTCCCTTCTTAGCAAGTTTCCCAGTTCTGAAATCTGTCTTGTCATCTTCCTGGGTACCCTTCAGTGAGCAGCCCAGGAGCCATTTTCGGGTGACTTTGAGAAGCCACAAGAGCCCCATTTCTACATTTAGTTATTGTGATCCTCTCGAGACCCTAACAGCTGGGGACGGAGGGAGTTGAGATACCTCGAGGGGCAGACTGAACCTTGGGGACAGCAGCAGCTCCAGTCCTGCCCTGAGACCAGCTTTGTTGGGGAACTGGCCTGACTGGCACCCTCCCAACACTGCACTTTGGGGGCACATCAGCCATGTCTCTCTCATTTCAGCCTAGCTGTGGCCCTCATGGGGCCCTCATCCCAGGGCACGATCCTGGTTCTTCCGGTTGCTTCTCCGGGTCCTGTATCAGGGTCTTAGAGCGTGAGGGGAATGGAAGGAGGCGACGGGTCATTCTCTGGGTTAGAAGAGAACCTCAGTGTCGTTGATCACATCGGTTCTGAGTAAAAACTAACTCTGCTCTGAGACAGAAGTCAAGGCGGCATCCTCATTGGGAGGGGCTTGCTCGGCTCCCCTGTTACTGGGAAGCACAGGATGGGGGCATGTGGCAAGGAAGTAGGGCCACAACAGAACTTCCTAAACTCATCTGAGCCTCAAAAACTATCTTAATGCTCTTTAAAAATGCAGACTGTGGCTGGTAGTGGTGGCTCACAGCTGTAATCACAGTAGTATGGGAGGCTAAGGCAGGTGGATAATGAGGTCAAGAGTTCGAGACCAGCCTGACCATCATGGTGAAATACTGTCTCTGCTAAAAATACAAAAATTAGCTGAGTGTGGTGGCAGGTGCCTGTAATCGCAGTTACTTGGGAGGCTGAGGCAGGAAAATCACTTGAACCTGGGAGGTAGAGGTTACAGTGAGCCGAGATCACGCCACTGCACTCCATCTAGCCTGGGCAACGGAGCAAGACTCTTTTTCAAAGCAACAACGACACAGATTCCCCGGCTCTTCTCCTGGAGGATTTGCTGCAGCAGGTTTGGGTTGGAGCCTAGGAACCTCTATTTTTAGTAAGAAGTGCCCTGGGTGGCTCTGATGATTTAGAGGCTTCAGAAACAGCTAGAGTGTGGGTTTGTCTCAATGAATCCAGCAACTGTGCCCTCCCACCCATGTCCCTGGACCTCTCCAGAGCATTGGATACCACTGACCTGGCCACCTGGGGTCCCCTCATGGGGTTTCAGACCACCACGCTTTCCAAGTCCTTCATCCTCCCACACTGGTGGGCACCAGGGCGGCTGGGGGAGTGGGCCTGGGCATCTGCATGTTGATTGCATTCTGCCTGCACCAGGATGAGAAGAATCCTGGAGCTCTATGGAGGCTCTGCCTCCTCCTCTTTCACCTGCCCCTAAGTGTGGGTGCTCCCCTGAGGTCTGCCCTCACCCACTTCCCACCTTTTCTCCCGTAAGCTCACCTGACCTCATGGCCTCTGCTCCCGCCTCCAAGTGGCAACTGACAAATTTTCTAATATCCAGCTCAGTCGTTCCTCCCAAACTCCCACGGCCTGTGGCAGCCT
This sequence comes from Saguinus oedipus, assembly GCA_031835075.1. Lineage (NCBI taxonomy): Eukaryota > Metazoa > Chordata > Mammalia > Primates > Cebidae > Saguinus > Saguinus oedipus. Next base: position 44,083,470 of record CM063175.1, on the reverse strand, counting down.
CACCTTGGACCTGCTCTTCCTCTGGGTTCCCCACTTGCCCATCCTCCTTCTAACTTCTGAAGCTATGTGAATGGTGCCCGAGGCTGTGGCCTGTGCAGCCCTCACCTAACCTGACCTTTCTAGGCCTCTCTGTCTCCTCCTCACCAGTGAGATAACGCAGGGATTAGAACTAAACGAAATAGCACAGGGAAGGCAGTGGGCACATGGGAAGCATTTAAGAAAGATCAGTTATGGCCGGGCGCGGTGGCTCAAGCCTGTAATCCCAGCACTTTGGGAGGCCGAGGCGGGTGGATCACGAGGTCAAGAGATCGAGACCATCCTGGTCACCAAGGTGAAACCCCATCTCTACTAAAAATACAAAAAATTAGCTGGGTATGGTGGCGTGTGCCTGTAATCCCAGCTGCTCAGGAGGCTGAGGCAGGAGAATTGCCTGAACCCAGGAGGCAGAGGTTGCGGTGAGCCGAGATCGCGCCATTGCATTCCAGCCTGGGTAACAAGAGCGAAACTCCGTCTCAAAAAAAAAAAGAAAGAACAGTTACTTTCATTACATTTACTTTATTGGCTTTATTATTACAGACATAGAGAATGTTCTGCTCTGTGGAGAACTCAAGCTTTTTTCTCATATCCAGGGGAGCATTTATAAAATAGGATCGTGCACTTGACCACAAAGAGCATTTTAATTACAAGTTCCCTAAAGTGAGACCCATTAAGACTAAGCCTCCTTAACCAGAACATAGTCCCTGGAAAGTACACACACCTGCGAATAACAGCCGGTCCAAGAAAAAGTAAAATCTGGACTTAGGATTATGTAGAAGGTAATGAAAACGGAATACTTCCTATCAAAATCAGGGGACACAGCTAGAGATGTCCTCAGAGTAAAAGTGACAAACTAGCTGGGTGTGGTGGCTCACGCCTGTATGAGGCTAAGGCGGGCAGATACCTGAGGTCGGGAGTTCAAGACCAGTCTGACCAACATGGAGAAACCCCATCTCTACTAAAAATACACAATTAGCCAGGCCTGGTGGCACATGCCTGTAATCCCAGCTACTCGGGAAACTGAGGCAGGAGAATCACTTGAATCCGGGAGATGGAGGTTGCGGTGAGCCGAAATCACACCATTGCACTCCAGCCTGGGCAACAAGAGTGAAACTCTGTATATATATTTTTAAAAAGTGACAAAGTTTGAGCTTATTACTTAAAGAGGAAAATTTAAAGTACCCAAGTCTTGGAACTGGGAAAAGAAACTTAACAAAATCCATCCACAGGAAGGAGGCAGAAGGACTCGGGGCAGGAGCAGGCTGGCTTTATGTCTCTGGGACTCTGGGTCCCTCCTCCCCCCATATCTTGGAGTTGTCCCCCAGCCCCCTATTCAGTCCCCCAAATCCAAGTCTTACCACCATAGAACCTGTAACATTTGGGGCATCAGAGCTTGTTCCACTGTCCTGTCCAAGTCTAAGCACCCTCTGGTTGCAGCCTACTAGGTACTGCCGTGGCTCTTGGTGTGCAGAATGGGGGGTATGAGGTCATCACGGAGCCCCTTAGCTGGGATGGGTCTGCCTCTGTTGCCCAGGCTGGCCACCTGGTCTGTTTTGCCTGCTCTGCCAGCTCCAAGTCACAGTGTGCACACCGGGTCAGGGGAGTAAATGAAAGCCGACAGGGCGAACATGACTGTTGATCGGCCTTGGCAGGGAGTGCTGTCATGGCAGAAAATAGTGGCCAGGATGTCGTGGTGTTTGTCAGTCTACAAATAAGTTTATCAGTAAAGAGCCAGGGACCCCTCCAGCTATGGCAGTCTGGGAGGGTCTGGGGAGATGTGCTGGCTGTGCTGGGAGCCCTCCACCGGGCACGGTTCCCTCTGCCCGGTTGCTGTTCCCTCCTCTTTTTTCTGTTCCCTCCACCTGGTCAAGGCCCCCTCTGCCCCAGTCAAGGTTCCCTCTGCCTGGTTGCCATTCCCTCTGCCTGGTTGCTGTTCCTCTGCCTGGTTGTGGTTCCCTCTGCCTGGTTGCGGTTCCCTCTGCCTGGTTGCTGTTCCCTCTCCCTGGTTGCCGTTCCCTCTACCTGGTTGCAGTTCCCTCTACCTGGTTGCCGTTCCCTCTGCCTGGTTGCGGTTCCCTCTGCCTGGTTGCTGTTCCCTCTGCCTGGTTGCTGTTCCCTCTGCCTGGTTGCGGTTCCCTCTGCCTGGTTGCCGTTCCCTCTGCCTGGTTGCCGTTCCCTCTGCCTGGTTGCCGTTCCCTCTCCCTGGTTGCCGTTCCCTCTGCCTGGTTGCCGTTCCCTCTGCCTGGTTGTGGTTCCCTCTCCCTGGTTGCTGTTCCCTCTGCCTGGTTGTGGTTCCCTCTCCCTGGTTGCTGTTCCCTCTGCCTGGTTGCTGTTCCCTCTGCCTGGTTGCTGTTCCCTCTGCCTGGTTGCTGTTCCTCTGCCTGGTTGCTGTTCCCTCTGCCTGGTTGCGGTTCCCTCTGCCTGGTTGTGGTTCCCTCTGCCTGGTTGTGGTTCCCTCTGCCTGGTTGTGGTTCCCTCTGCCTGGTTGCTGTTCCCTCTGCCTGGTTGCTGTTCCTCTGCCAGGCTTCTTTCCCTTTACCTGGGTTCCCCAGACAACTGCAAAGCTGCCTGTGTTTTTCTTCAGGTCCCTGCAGAAAAGGAAAGAGACCGCTCATGAGCGTTCTGTATAAATTAGACTGCCCCCACTTACTTTTTGCTCCAAATCACCATCACTCCTGACACACTTTCCTATGGCCTCTGTGCCCCAGAATGAAAGTAGACACAGTGGGGACCTGTCTGCCCACTGCCGCATCCCCACTTAGCGCAGGGCCTGGTGTGGAGTCAGCATTCAGAAGCTGAATGACTGGACTGGGAACAGTGAAGTTCCCGCCTGGGAAAGAAGGAGGCAGACTCTGCGGGCCCCGTGCAGTCAGCCCCACCCAGAGGAGTCGGCCAGGCTGTGTGCGGGCTGTACCTGAGGAACTCGTGATGACCGCTCCCTACCTCGAGAACCAGTGTCCAGGCGCCTTCTCTATGCTGAGCCCCTCCGTGCTCCACCACGGGTGCTGTGGATGAAACACAGCCCTGCTGGTCACGTGGGAGCGGGCCTTCCGTGACAAACATCGATGCGAGCGTCTAGCTGCCCGGGACCCAAACACACCCCCCGGGTCTTGAGGCCAGGGGACAGCACAGCTTAGCTCCAGACTGCTGGGGGAGCAGAGGAAAGAGGGGGCCGAGTAAACATGGGAAGGCGTGCAAGTGAGGCCTCCGCCATGACGCTCTTGTTCGCTTGGTCTTCTTGGGGCAGTTGTGAAGAAACGATCTTTTGTACCTGCAGGAGGAGCTTTTTGTTGGTTTTTTTTTTTTTTTTTTTTTTGAGACAAAGTCTTGCTCTGTTGCCAAGCGCCAGGCTGGAGTGCAATGGCACAATCTCAGCTCACTGCAACCTCCGTCTCCTGGGTTCAAGCAATTCTCCTGCCTCCCAAGTAGCTGGGACCACAGGTGTGCACCACCACGCCCAGCTAATTTTTGTATTTTTTAGTAGAGACGGGATTTCACCATGGTCTCAATCTGTTGACCTCATGATCTGCCTGCCTCGGCCTCCCAAAGTGCTGGGATTACAGGCGTGAGCCACCGAGCCCGGCCTAGAGGAGTTGACTTTCACTGAAAAATACAAAAGAGGGCACAGTTGTTCTTTCCAATTCTGTGACCTTGTTTGGCTGGAGCCCCCACTGCTGCACGGGACACAATGCGCCAGACTGGGGGAAAAGGAAGTAAAGAGTTGGACAAAAAGGGCACGTTTCCTATTCTTGAGGAACTTCTGGTCTAGGGGGCTCAAGAGGTGAACAAGCAAACACTTTGGGACGTCGCTTTCTTCCTTGTGAAGCTGAGTGGCACTGGCTGCCGTTACATTCCTTCTGGTACTCCCCTTCTAGGATCTTGGTGTTTGAAAATGTCGTTCTCCACAGCTGGAGCTCCTAAGAACAGCTTCATGTCCATCCTCCCCGGGGGGGAGGCATGGGGACTGGTGAACTTGAACCTTGAACCCCAAGATGGGGTCAACACTGAAAATGTGGGCCCCTCCTCCCTTGACTGGGCGTGGGGTTAGTGCTGCCCCAGTCCAAGCATCCTACAGGCACCTGTCCCAGGAACTCACTTTTTCCTGCCCACACTGGGTCCTCCTCTCAGCCAGGTCCCTGCTGGTCAGCACATCATCCTTCTCAAATCATGGGCACAGACTCCTTTCCAGAATACAGAGCGTTTGGTTCAGGTCATGCTGTGAAGCGTAAGAACGTCCTTCTCTGCCTGGGTATGGGTCAGGTGGGGGCTTTTCTATTTTCTTTTTTTTTTATAGTACCTTGTCCAGCCTATGGTCGCCAGGTGCATTGTGGCAGGTACTCACTGACAGCATTTCTCTGTCCAAGTGATGAGCACAAACTCGTTAACACAGCATCACCTGGACTCTCAGAAGGAAACTGACACCCCACCAAAATGTCTGGGCCTTCCAGGAAGCGACCTTGCTTTGACAGACTCCAGGCTGAGGCTGCAGCTTCTCACTGGCCTGTCCTTCCTAGGGGTGGGCCTGGAAGCTCATGCGTAGCTGCAGCCTCCTCTTGCCTGGGCATCTGTGGAAGTTGGCATGCAAAATCCATCCACCCTTTCTCTGCTTTCTTATTTTGAAAGTGAAGCACTCACGACCTCTTCCCTTCCCTGCTTCAGACTCTATAGAGTGTGAAGAATAAATGGGCATGGGCAGCTCTTGGCCCATCTCCCTGGGTCTGTGATGCTCCCAGGCATCCGGGAACCATTTAGTAAATATTCCTCTGTCCATGGTCCCAGCCACAGAGAGGCAGGTTACTGGACCTGGGAGAGAGAGGCCAGGGCCATCTCATGGGCTCTCACTCCGCTGGATCCTCTCAGAACTCTTGTAATTACTAAAGGGTGGGGCATTTAAAACAAGATGAAGTTACTATCGTTTTCTTAATATAGGAGACTGGCGCCCACGCTCCGTCAGTTGGGATTAAAGATAGAAATGGGGGCATCTCAGATTGCCGCCCACAGAGCAGACAGCAGCACACGGGCTCTGAGCTGTGAACTGCCGCCTCGCCTCGGGTTTGCAGGCAAGCCTGACCCAGTCGCCTGCCAGGCCGTCGGAAAAGAAAATGAAGCCTCTATTTTTAAGCCAGTGGACAGATCGATACTTTAAAAAACGCAAAACAAAAACCTGTAAGCAGTTAAATGTTATAATTTGAAATATCCTTGGTATCTAGCGTGTATGCATTAGTAGCCAAGAAAGGCTTGCTTTCCCCTGCATCATGCTTGAAACGAATGCAGCTCCAAGGACGGCACGTCCTACAATTTTGTTGTCATCTTTTAAATTACAGATCTTAGGAGATGAGGACGGCCCGCGGTGGACTGTAATGTGCCAGAGTTATTTCCAATGTTGGCAGCACCCGTTGTGCCTGCAGTGGGGGAAATTGATGAGGCTTTTCAGTAGGAACCTGGAAAGAAGCATCTTAGAGAAAACTCAGCACTTGGTATTTTTAATACGGTGGAAGAAAGTGAAAGGGAGACGGTGACTTTCAGCGCCAGAAGGCGGGTGGCTCCCTCTGGCAAGGCAGGGGGCCCAGGTGTGCAGTGGTGGTAGGAAAGGCAGTTGTGAACAGGCACTGTGGTTTTCTGGGATTTTTTTTTTCTCTTAAAATTTAGTTGTCTCAACTAACACATTGATTGTAGTGTCTTGTGTGTGCTGTCATAGATACAGACCTTGTATGGTAACGGTCTTTACACGCAGGCCACGATGGGATGAAAACACGTGGCTTTCTAATGATCTCACTTCCTCAGGGACCATCTGACCTCATCGCTGTCTCTGCGTGGCAGGTAGCCAGCAGGCTCAGACCCAGGCCCTCACAGCAAGATGCCCAGGGTTGTGCCTCTCCAGTAGGAGGGAACGGAGGGCTTGACAGCGGTTGAGTATAATCTTGGTTTTTATGAGATCACTTTCCTCTACTCTAAGTAGCCACCAGAGTTCAGCTGACAAACAGACTGTGGTTTTTACTGTTTTTCTCAAGTCCACTGGATCGACACTAAAAAGTGACTCTGAGAAAACACAGACGGGGGTGCCTGGAGGCTGAGGCACTGGTTTCTTGCTGGGTCCTTCTTCTTTAGTGGGTTTCTGCTTCTGCCATCTCTGCCTCAACACCTGCAAGGGCCGAGAGGGAGCCTTCGCTGTTGCAAGGCCAAACGCTTGGTTTATGGACCATTCTAATTGTTCCCCCAGCAAGGTTATCTCATGAGTCCTAAAGTTGGCCTTGAGTTGGCCCAGGATCCTATTATGACTTCTCTGGGAGGTGCAGAGGGCCTGAAGTGGACGAAGATCCTTCCAGGTGAGATCAGAGCTCTCCTGCCTGCTCCCCTGACCATGTCCATGAGGCCGGCCCAGGTCTTAGGAGACCTCCTTGTCTGCCAGAGTCAGGATGCCCCACTGTCCTAATTTCCCACTGCTTGTGAGTCACTGTTCCTGGTGCTTAGAATAAAACTCCAGGCGTAGGGTACAGTCTGATCATAGACACACATGGTGGGATTACGACAGCCCCCTGGCCTGGGCCCTAGAATAGCCTTGCCTCCCTCCACCAGGCTAAGCCCTTCCCGTCGTTGGTACAGCGTTGTTGTTTCAACCATTTCCTGAGTACCAGATGCCAGCTCCCTGTTGGGTCAGGGACACAGGGACAGTGAGGCAGGTCTCCACCCAGTGCAGGCGTCCAAGTCACGCCACACCATAGCTGGAGCATGGGGATGGCAAAGGGAGCATTCGCGCACCAGGCACTCAACAGCTGCTCACATCTTCCCCTTGAGGTCGACTATCCCATGCTTTGGATCCTGCGAGGTTTCCAGTAACATGGGGTCCCCTGTGGAGTCTCATACCAACAAGCTAGCCTTTTGGATAAATGGGGCAAACCCTGGTGTGAAGGAGTTGATTACAATTCCTTCTAGTTATTCTCCTATTCTGCTTTCCAGGATGGACAAACAAGGGGTTAATTGTAGGCACTTTCTAAGTTCTGAGCTTTAATTCCAACACAAACCTTTCCTTTCCCTCCTCCCCCCATAACTAAACCACCCTGAGTTGATGACACCAGCTGGTGGCCAGCACTGCGCACTCTGGGTCTGTGGCTTTGAACTCTCCTTCCTGCAATTACCTTTGGGAAGAATTCCACTCCGGACGCGATGTCGCAGGACAGGATGATGAGGCAGTGTGGCATTGCCTTTGGTGCCCCAAGGTCAGGTCTGGTCCCATCCTACCCCTAGCGGTGTGACTTTGAAAGCGCAACTCTGTGTGTCTGGTTCCTGATTTGTAGAATGGAGACAGCGAGGCACCTGCCTCATCGGGTGCTGTCCCAGGAGGACCGGTGCTGGTCTTCATGTTTTTGTGGAGAGGGCCTGGCCGTGCCTTAGGATCAGGTGCTGTCTGTGAGATTCCGTGTATGTGGACAGGGTCTGGTCAAGTGTCAGAATCAGGTGCTGTCCAGTGAGATTCTGTGTTTGTGGAGAGGGGCCGGCGGCACGTCAGGAACGGGTGCTGTCTGGTGACCCCGTGTTGGTCATCCCGTGTTTGTGGAGAGGGGCCGGCAGCACGTCAGGATCGGGTGCTGTCCAGTGAGATTCCGTGTTTGTGGAGAGGGGCCGGCGGCACGTCAGGATCGGGTGCTGTCTGGTGACCCCCGTGTTGGTCATCCTGTGTTTGTGGAGAGTGGCCGGCGGCACGTCAGGAACAGGTGCTGTCTGGTGACCCCGTGTTGGTCATCCCATCTTTGTGGAGAGGGGCTGGCTGAGCATCAGGATCGGGTGCTGTCCGGTGACCCCGTGTTGGTCATCCCGTGTTTGTGGATAGTGGCCGGCGGCACGTCAGGATCGGGTGCTGTCCAGTGAGATTCCGTGTTTGTGGAGAGGGGCCGGTGGCATGTCAGGATCGGGTGCTGTCCAGTGAGATTCCGTGTTTGTGGAGAGGGGCCGGCGGCACGTCAGGATCGGGTGCTGTCCAGTGAGATTCCGTGTTTGTGGAGAGGGGCCGGCGGCACGTCAGGAACGGGTGCTGTCCAGTGACCCCGTGTTGGTCATCCCATCTTTGTGGAGAGGGGCTGGCTGAGCGTCAGGATCAGGTGCTGTCCGGTGACCCCGTGTTCGTCATCCTGTGTTTGTGGAGAGGGGCCAGCTGAGCATCAGGATCGGGTGCTGTCCAGTGAGATTTCATGTTTATGAAACATTTCATGTTCGTCATCCTGTGTTTGTGGAGGGGGGCAGGCTGTGCATTAGGCCCTCGGGCTGCCCCAGTGAACAAAGTTCATGGCTCATGGCACTGACCTTGCAGCCAAGTTCCTCCATGTGACATGCTTGGCCATGACTGGCACTGGCTTCCCCAGCAGTGCCAGCCACTGCCCTCAGCATCCAGCTCACAGCCCCAGCAGCACTGGGCCCTGTGTCCACGTGTTCTCCTGGCTCCTGATGCTGGGCTTTGGTGGTCCTTGCTTCCTTTGTTTCTCTCTCAAAAACTCCTGCTTGTCCCTGCTTCGTTTGTTCCCAGGAGGACCCTGACTAGCTGCTGGCTGGCGACCTATCTCCACCTTAGGAAGGCCATACCTCGTGCACATTTGGTCATAAATTTCTCACATACTCCAGTTAACAATGGGTCCCCCAGCACACACGGTCCTGCTAGAATCCTGTCTCGTTGACGTTCTTGTGCTCAGCTGTTGTCAGTCACCAGGTTGGCATATTGGCATTTTCTGAATATAAGTGGTCAGCGTTTCACAGCAAATGCGGCTGGTCCTGGCCCCCGCTGGAGGCTGACAGCGCTTCTGCTGGCTGCCCAGGGCAGTATTTAGAGTTAGTCTGCAGGAAATGCTGTGGAATTCTGTGGCACACCTGTGCTGGCTGTGTGTGTGAGCGGGTCCACTGGTCCCCCTGTTGTGGTCACAAGTCAGCTTATTTATGAGGCAGATCAACCTGGAAGAACTCAGTCTGTGGGCTCCAGTTCTGCCTCTACTAAGCCCCTTAAACACGTGTACACACATGCCACAAACACACACATACTCACTCTCTCTCTGAAGCCATGACCTAGTACCTAGTCCAGAGATGGCCACTTGGGTCCCTGTGCCTCTGTGTCTGGCACCTGGTAAGGGGAGGCCAGCCGTGCTCTGGATCCCTCCTTTGTCCACCTGAGCCAGGTGAGTGGGGTTCTCAGCCAGCACTTACCTGGTGTTCTGAGCTATTTCATTTTTCTTTCCTTTTCTGTTCAGCCTCCAAATCTCAGATCTGTCCCCAAAGTCCTAAATTAAATTAGTGTTCAGCTCAACAGATGTCTACCGAGTCCTCATGTCCCATGGTAGCAGCTGCCATTGCTGAGTGGCCACATGGCCCATCCTGTTTGCTCCTCAGTCACCTTGCCTGTGGGCGCTGTCACCTCCTCTGCCTGGCAGACCCAGAGCCCATGGCCCAGGGAGGACAACCTGCCTGCCCAAATTCACCCAGCCAGAGCAGCAGAGGTGATGGGACTCACTCCCGCCAGAGCCTCTAAGGGGACTCACATGCTCTCGACAGGGACAGGGGCTCAAGTTCCTGCAGGCGTGGGCGATGGGGCAGGGAGGGATTCACACCAGGCCTCATTCCAGACTCTATCTCGAGCCACACTGTGGTGGGGGCACACTCACAGCTGGGTGTGGTTAATTCAGAAGCTGAGGCTGCCCCCTCCACGGAGGCCCTCGATATTGACACATGGGTGATCCTATTCTGTTTTGTGTTTTCACCTCCTTGCCATCCTGGGCTAGGGACCTGGCCCACCCATCCCTTACCCTGCCAAGCCTGGGCATGCTGGGCCTTTATGGAGGCCCCTTGCCATTGGGGGAGAGACCAGGAGAGCCTGGTGGTGGCTTAGCCAGGCTGTACCTGTTTCTAATAATAATGTAAAATCACCTTGTAGAACTGTGAGAGCCAAGCCGCCTGAAGCCCGGAGGTGCCCTCCCCTGCCTGGCACCCAGAGCAGCATCTTATTTGCCTGGGGGAGAAAATCTGGTGCCTAGGATTCTTTCCTCTGCCAAACAGCTACTTTCCCAGCGTTTCATCTGTGCTCTTTCTTTAGAATCAGACCTCTATGTGACTTAGGGCCTCCATTGTTCATTTGAAAATGGGGGTGCTGATTGAAAAATGGGGATGTAGGGGCCCCAAGTGGCTCCAGCCGGATGTCGTGGCGCTTGCGAAGGCGAGGTCAAGAGTTCAAGGCCAACCAACCTCAGCAACCTTACAAGCTCTCATTGATTGGCAAAAAAAAAAAGAAAAAAGAAAAATGGGGATGCAGCTGGGCACGGTGGCTCACGCCTGTAATCTCAGCACTTTGGGAGGCCGAGGTGGTTGCATCACTTGGGGTCAGGAGTTCAAGACCAGCCTGGCCAACGTGGTGAAAACCCATCTCCACTAAAAATACAAAAATTAACTGGGCATGGTGACAGGCACCTATAATCCCAGCTACTCAGGAGGGTGAGGCAGGAGAATCGCTTGAACCTGGGAGGTGGAGGTTGCAGGGAGCTGAGATCACACCACTGCACTCCAGCCTGGGTCACAGAGAGACTTCATCTCAAAAAGAAAACAAAAAAGCAAGCCGGGATGCTGATGTCCCCAGCACAGGTTGAGCCAAACAGATGCGCCAGGTCTTTGAAAGGACAGGAGGAAGTGCAGTGAATGTGAACCTGGCCCCTCCTCCCCTCACCTGTCCTACCTCATTTAGCAGGATCGTCTTTCAGGTCCCGTGAGATAATAAAAACATAATGCTTTAATCAATAACACCCATGTCTGTGTTTTAGCTTTTTATTTTGGGAATGGGCAGATATACACAAAAGCAGAGTACAGAGCATCCCAAGCCCCGGCATGTCCATCTCCCAGCACCAGCAATGGGCAGCACCTGCCCGTTCCTGCCTCACCTCATAAGTCCTTAATATCATCAAATACCCAGTCAGTGTTCACTTCTCCCCAGTTGCTGATCTTTTTGTCCAGTTGATAGAGTCCAGATGCATACAAGATGTATGCCTCTCGTTAGGTGGATGTGTTTCTTGAAGAATGGGGTCCCCGTGGGGGGCACGAGGCAGGAGCCGAGCAGCAGGGGGCCCTGGCTGGCCTCTGACTGGGGCCTCCACTAATTCTGCTCTTTCCAGCCTTACCTGCTGGATGCTATGGGCATTTGATTCCCACCTTAAATGTGACTCTGTACAAGCCTAGTTTTCACTTGTGGGATGGAGTCTGGTTTCCTGCCTCTCTCTGGATTTATTAGAACATTCTGTGTCCTTGGCCGGGTGCGGTGGCTCACACCTGGAATCCCAGCACTTTGGGAGGCTGAGGTAGGCAGATCACCTGACATCAGGAGTTCGAGACCAGCCCTGGACAACATGTCAAAACCCCATCTCTACTAAAACCACAAAAATGAGCTGGGTGTGGTGGCACGCATCTGTAATCCCAGTTACTAGGGAGGCAGAAGCAGGAGAATTGGTTGAACCTGGGAGGTGGGGGTTGCAGTGAGCTGAGATCATGCCACTGTACTCCAGCCTTGATGACAGAGCAAGACTTTGTCTCAAAAAGAAATCATTCTGTGTCCTAGGGTGAATGCACATAACTTTCTAAAATTTCTAGTAGCTATGAAGTTAGTTAATATCACTTTGCTTTTTTTATAAGTCAAATGTGGTTGACTATTGGCAATTTCATGTAGTTCAACCTAACAAAAGGTATGATTTAAGTTGTTAAGTGAAAATAAGAGCCAGGAGCAGTGGCTTTCTTTACCCCTGTAATCCCAGCACTTTGGGAGGCTGCAGCAGGAGGATCACTTGAGCTCAGGAGTTTGAGATTAGCTTGGGCAATATAGTAAGATCCTTTCTCTACAAAAAAAAATAAAAAATAAATTTAAAAGTTAAAAAATGAAATAATTGTAATATATGTGTTGTACGGGGGGTTGAGGACCAGCATGGGCACAGTGGTAGACTGTCAAATAAGAGAGATTAAGCAAAAGCAGACATCTGCAGCCTGACGCTTACCTTGGCCTCACAGGATTCTTTCAGTGAGTCTCTGTTTGTTTTATATAACAGCTGTAGTAAGGATGATTCACATATCACACAATTCACCTATTTAAAGTGTACTGGCCTGGCTCGGTGGCATGCCTGCAGTCACAGCACTTTGGGGGGTGAGGTGGGCAGATTGTTTCAGCCCAGGAGTTAAAGGCCAGCCTGGGCAATATAGCAAGACCCCATCTACAAAAAATACAAAAATTAGCCCGGTGTGGTAATATGTGCCTGTCATCTCAGCTGCTTGGGAGGCTGAAGTAGGAGGATCACCTGATGCTGGGGAGGTTGAGGCTGCAGTGAGCTGAGATCGCACCACTGCTCTCTAACCTGGGTGACAAAGTGAGCCCCTGTCTCAAAAATCGAGCGTTCAAGTTGTTGATTGTTTTGTATATTCAGAGTTGTGCAACTATTATGCCGTCAGTTATAGAACATTATCATTTCTCCTGAAGAGACCCTGTACCTGTTCACACTAACTCCCATTTCCCCCCAATCCCTTATCCGCAGGGAACCACTAAACTACCCTCTGTCTGCGGGGATTTGCCCATTCTGGGCTTTTCCTATAAATGGCAGCATACAGTGTGGTCTCCAGTGTCTGGCTTCTTTTGCTTTGCGTAGCGTTTTCACACCTGGTGCAGTGTGTATCGTTCCATTGTACGGAAGGGCCACATTTTATTTCTCCATTCGTCATTGATGGTCCTCTGAGTTGCTTCCACTTTTTGGCTGTGATGTGTACATGCTGCTGTGAAATCTCTGTACAAGTTTCTGTTGAACATGTGTTTCTTTTGGGCGTGTTCCTGGGATGGGAGTTGCTAGGTCATATGCTCCCTCTGTGTTCAGCCTCTTATGAACCTTCAGACTGTTGCCTGAGCATGTGCACCACCTTTCGGTCCCGCTGGCGGTGGAGGAGGTTTCGGTTTCCCCACATCCTCGCCAGCACTTGTTCTGTGACTTTAGGATCACAGCCGTCCCAGCTGATATGGTAACAAAAGCTTCCAGCAATGTGGGATATCTATAGAGGACAGGGAGAGGGCTGTTTTGTTAGTGGCTTGGCATATCAGCCGTGGTTGTTTTTTTCAAAAGCTCCTGAGGAAGCCCCATGTGTCGTGTAAGCACAGCACGTGTGGTCCAGCACCCTGCACCCCTACCGGCCTCAGCCCTTGCTGGAGGCTAGTGGGAGGGGAGGGCTTGACTTGTGACTTGTTTCCAGGATGTGAAATGGTCTCCCCCTGCCTCCAGGTCTCATCTGCCGAATGCCCCTTTCTCCGCAGGCGTGACCATGAAGCTCATGGACGAGGTCGCCGGGATCGTGGCTGCACGCCACTGCAAGACCAACATCGTCACAGCTTCCGTGGACGCCATTAATTTTCATGACAAGATCAGAAAAGGTAACCACTCTGCTGGCAAAGCGGAGGGAGGCAGTGCCCTTCAGCCACTCGGGTCCCTGCGCCAGTTAGTCTTCTGTTCACACCCAGGGTCACGGTGTGTGCCCATCTGCCCCAGGGAACAGGAACCTGAGGTCTCTTGCCTTGTCCTTGCTGTTTATTGACATGATGTTTCAATCTGGTAAAATCCATGACTCAGATATGATGGGGCCGTTATCCTCCTAAAGACTTGCCTAAACTCACCTCTGAAAACGCTCCACAGATGGAGCTCTGGGAAGGTCCTGTGCCTACAGCTGCCATGACCCTGGACCCAAACCTCGCAGCAGCACGTTTCATTTTGGGAGAGGAATTAATGATTCATGATGTAGGCAGTGGCAGAATCAGTACAGAAAAGCCCGCAGGAGCCCCTCCTGGGCCAGCCCTGCCCACGACACCCAGGGCAGTGCTGGCGTTGGGTGGTTTTTCCCCATGACAAAAATCCAATCCCAGCCACCTGGCCCCGCCTGGAAATGGTGCCTGCTGTCCCTGGGGTGCATGTGCCAGCTCAGGAGGCCAGTCCTCTGCAGTTTGTATGAGCAGGGGTCACCACGCTTGTCTCCCATTACTGCTCTCTGTGGAAGTAAAGTGAAGTGCCCCTGACACATGGTGATTTCTGTCAGTGTCACGGTTCCTGAGATGAGGCCGCGCACCATGCAGCCCCTGCCGCAGCCCTGCCTCAAAGGCCGAGGGTGGTGTCAGCATCAGCAGGGCCTGGTGCTGACTCTGAGGACACCTCCTCGTTAAAGCAGCTCATGGGAGGAGCTCTCAGCTGAGACCAGCCCCTTGTCCTGAGAGGTGACAGAGTGGGAGAAGTGCAAGTCTGGCTCTCCTCGCCACAGCTCCTGCCCACCAGAGCCCAAGCAGGGGCAGCCCAGCCCTGGTGCTCCCTCGGCAGCTGCTACCGCAGAACATGCCTGGCAATGGGCGGCCCAGGACTGGGCAGAAGCACCCGAGATTGGGACGGTGGAGGGTTGGCTCCCTCCCTGGGATGATGGAGAGCAGGTGGGCTGGCACATGTTGGATTTTGGGTGCTCTGGGGTGGGGAAAAGGATGGTCTGTGCCATCGCACCCCTCCACTTTGCAGAAGCCCTCTTTTTTTTGTTTCCATGACATGGTCTCACTCTGTCCCCCCAGGCTGGAGTGCAGTGATGTAATCTCTGCTCACTGCAGCCTTGAACTCTCATGCTCAGGCAGTCCTCCCACCTCAGCCTCCCAGTAGCTGAGACTACAGGCATGCACCACCTCAACCAGCTAATTTTTGTATTTTGCATTTTTTGTAGAGATAGTGGCTCACTCAGAATCTTTTTTTTTTTTTTTTTTTGAAACCGTTTCATTCTTGTTGCCCAGGCTGGAGTGCAATGGCGCGATCTCAGCTCACTGCAACCTCCGCCTCCCAGGTTCAAGCGATTTTCCTGCCTCAGCCTCCCGAGTAGCTGGGATTACAGGCATGTGCCACTGCACCCAGCTGATTTTTCATATTTTTAATAGAGACAGGGTATCACCAAGTTGGCTAGGCTGGTGTTGAACTCCTGGCCTCATGTGATCCACACACCTTGGCTTCCCAAAGTGCTGAGATTACAGGCATCAGCCACAACACCCGGTCTCAGAATCTTTTCTTGACTGATAGATGTTTGCCTCAAATGTAGACCACAATGTAATTTTAGAATCTGCCCAAAACAAGC
This sequence comes from Saguinus oedipus, assembly GCA_031835075.1. Taxonomy (NCBI): domain Eukaryota; kingdom Metazoa; phylum Chordata; class Mammalia; order Primates; family Cebidae; genus Saguinus; species Saguinus oedipus. The sequence goes on along the minus strand of CM063175.1, from coordinate 44,068,299 downwards.
AGATCCAAACAGGTGTTTCAGCTTGTCCCCCACAGCCCTTGGTACAATGTGCCACCCTGCAGGGGAATCTGTGGCATCGTATTCCATGCCATTGTTTCTAGGACTCCTGCTGGGTAAGTCACCATTAGGGCTACCTTGTGAAATACAGCTGCAAAGTACATAGTGGGAGATGTCCGTGCATTCCACAGGACTCGCCATGCTCAATTGTCCCTGAGTGTCCTTGGAGAACCATCAGGAGAGGAATAGACTTTCCAGGCTGGTCGCTCTGTTTCCTAAATGTCAGCCCAGTCATCAGATGTTCTCTGCACAAAGCTCAGCGAAGCACCCAAAGAATGAAAAGGCAAGAGCTTTGTTAGAAATGAGGAAGCCATTCAAGGGGGAACCCTCCCCCCACAGCCCCCACCTTGCCGGGCACAGTGGTTCACACCTGTAATCCCAGCACTTTGGGAGGCCGAAGTGGGTGGATCACTTGAGTCCAGGAGTTTGAGACCAGCCTGGCCAACATGGTGCAACCCCATCTCTACTAAAAACACAAAAATTAGTCAGGTGTGGTGGCAGGCGCCTGTAAACCCAGCTACTTGGGAGAATGAGGCACGAGGATCGCTGGAACCTGGGAGGTAGAGGCTGCAATGAGCCAAGATCGCACCACTGCATTCCAGCCTGGCCGACAGAGCGAGGCTGTGTCTCAAAAACAAAAAAAAAAAACAAAGTCCCCACCCTCAACTCCTTGTACAACCGGAAATAACTTTTAAGGGAGAGGGTTAGGAGGTGCATTGTGGCTCTTCATCAATAGGAATGATTAATTTTGAGGGAAAATCAAGAACCATAGTCCGAAGCTAATGCTTTTTCCAGGAATTAGCTTAGCAGCCTAGAAGGCTTCTGGGGCAATGCACATGAGGAGCTGCTTTGACAGGCTTTCCGCAAGGCTACATTTCTTCTAAAACAGGAGGGGATCTTCACTTTCAGAAGCCAGAATTTCTGGCAGGACATTCGCTTGGATTGGCTTCCTTCATGCGGTGAGGGTGCGGGGCAGGCTGGGTGGGACTCCCCTGATTCCCGCTGTCCCGAGCCACACCCACGACCTGGCAGTGGGCCCCCCAGACCCCCACGTAGTCTCCGCTTTGGCCAGGGCCTCCTGGGTGAAACCTTGGGCTCCTTACCAGGAACAGAGAGACCCTTGTTGTTTTCTTAGATGACATCTTGTTTTGTGTATGGAAGAATTCGGGCCAAACTGAAATAGCAGCCATGGAGTCTGGCCTGTTTCTGTGCCAGCGTCCTCCAGGGCCTGTTGGACACTGTCGCATCCAGGGGCTGTTGGATGCTGTCACACTTGTGTTGTTTTCCAGAGGATTGTCGCACCTGCCGGGTTGTTTCCAGGGAGGCGAGGGCCAGGGTTGTCAGAGCAGGGTTGTTATGCTCGCCCCTCAGACACTGCGCCTCACATCAGCTCGCTGCCTCCCATGCTTGCCCCTCGGTAGGGTAACAGAGCAAGGCTGTGGGGGGAGGCGTGGCCCCTGCTGGCTCTGAGTTCTGGGTGACAGTGGGCAGGTGAGTGACAAACCGCAGGGGGCCGGCCTCATGGTTCCCATGTGACTTTCTCACGGACTGCTGGGTCTGCTGTACACCCTTGAGCCCCACGCCTGCCTCTCGCTTTGGCCTTACCACGAAGGAGGCCTCGAGGGCCAGACCCTGCTGCTGGGGCAGGGGCACACGTCATTGTGGATTGTCCAAGTCCGTGTCAGGAGCCCAGGGAGCCGCTGGCAGGCACAGAGACCTCCCCTTGGGTTGCATGTGGCACCCGGCAGAGCTCTGTGCTCTAGAGAACGGGTGTTGCTTTCTGGTGGGCTCCGAACAAGCAGCATCTGCTCGCCCCCAGTTCTGGAGGCCACGGTTCTGAAACCAAAGTGCCAACAGGGCCAAGGTCCCTCCGAGGTCTTCAGGGAGGACTTGTCCCCACCTCTCCCAGCCTCTGGAGCAGCAGCTGTGCCGTGATGTTGCTTGGCTTGTGGCTGCGTCACCCCGGTCTGTCTCTGTGGTCACAAGGCCTCCTCCTCTGTGTGTCTTTCCTCTTCTGTCTCTTACGAGGACATTTGTCATAGGGTTCACGACACACCTGGAGAATCCAGGGCGATCTCATCTCAGGACCTTTTGCTTAATTATACCTGCTAAGACCTTTCCTCCAAGAAGGCCCCATCCTGAGGTTGTGAGTGGATGTATCATTTGGGGACCCACTACAAACGCTTTGTCTCAGTAACTCATGTAGATACTAGGTCACTCCCACTTTTCTTTTTGAGACTGAGGCTTGCTCTGTCGCCAGGCTGGAGTGCAGTGGCGTGATCTCGGCTCACAGCAGCCTCTGCCTCCCAGGTTCAAGCAATTCCCCTGCCTCAGCCTCCCGAGTAGCTGGGACTACAGTTACGTGCCACCATGCCCAGCTAATTTTTTGTATTTTAGTAGAGATGGGGTTTTACCATGTTGGCCAGGATGGTCTCAATCTCCTGAACTCATGATCCGCCCACCTCGGACTCCCAAAGTGCTGGGATTACAGGCGTGACCCCCTGCGCCCAGCCATCACTTCCACTTTCATAAAATCATGAACTTGGTCAACTCCTCTCTGGGATTCACCAGCCCCAGGCTGCCTCTATCTCTGTGGGACCTGTCCTTGTGAGACCCAGCGTGAAATTGACATCAGCCTGGAGAAGGGGCCAATCTGAGGAATGCAGGGGGAGTGACTCCAGCAGAGCCCCGAGGACCCCTCACTTTTGAGAAGAGCAGCATATAACTGGGCAGGAGACTGGCCCCGGCACCTGACTCCAGAGACCAGCCCCTCTAGAGCCAAATGAGAGGCTCTACAATAGCAGGCCTCGGGGCTGTGATGAAGCACTGGGGCCTTTCCTCTGAGTGGCAGGGAGCTGGGGTCAGCATCAGAAGTGGGAATGGATGTGACATCTCCACAAGCACCAGGAAGCAGTGGTTTTGTAATGACAGGAAATAGTCACATAGACCAAGGAGTTGCAGTTCTTTGTGTTGGGGCAGTGTGTTAGTATTAATTCAACCTTAAGTATAAATTCAATCAGCATAAGGATTACTTTAAAAATTGTATGTATATGGAAAAGGTGCTGGTGCCAGGTGGACTGGGCACATCCGGGCAGGTGGAGCCTGAGGGCACAGCAGGGCCGTGGCAGCCGTTCACAGCCTGTGCCCCTCACGTGAAAAGCCCTGGGAGCCCGCTGGTCTCCTGGGAGGGGACCCCCTACCTCCCACAGGCTGATCTGCCACAGTGGGGAAAGCCCAGGAATTGAGACCCGTTGCCAGTCATGTGGGCTGAGTTTCCTGGGGCTGCTGCAACATTTCCATACACAGTAGCTTAAAATAGCCTGCACCTACTCTCCTGTGATTTTGGAGGTCAGAAGTCCAAGGCAGGTCCACAGGCTGCATCCCACAGGAGGCTTGAGGGAAGAATCTGAGTCTCACCTTTCCCAGCTTCTGAGGCTGCCTACATTCCTCAGCTCATGGCCTCGCCATCATCCAGCCTCTGCTAACATCATCCCATCCCCCTCTTGTTCTGACGCTCCTGCCTCCTCTCATAGGACCCCTGTGATTATATCAGGCCCATCCAGGTACCCCAGAATAATCTTCCCATCTCAATGGCAGTCAATTAGTCAATGTCTGCAGAGTCTGCTTTGCCACATGAGGTCACAGGTGCCATGGATTCGGGTGTGGGCATCTTTTGGGAGCACATTATTCTGTCTTAGCAGATGGAAGGTAGCTTTCTGATGTGCCCATTTCAGCATATTTGATTAGAAAAGAAGCCGGGGCTGGGCACAGTGGTTCACACCTGTAGTTTTGGCTACTTAGGATGCTATGGTAGGAGGATTGCTTACATCCGGGAGTTCAAGACTAGCCTAGGCAACACAGTGAGATCCCTGTCTCTTTAAAAACAAAACAAAAAAACAGGCTGGTCACAGGTGCTCATGCTTATAATTTCAACACTTTGGGAGGCTGAGGCGGGAGGATCACTTGAGCCCTCGAGTTTGAGACCAGACTGGGCAACATGGTCAGACCCTATCTCTACAAAAAATTTAAAAATTATCTGGGTTACTTGGGAGACTGAGGAGGGAGGATCACATTAGCCCAGGAGGTGAAGGCTGCAGTGAGCTGTGATTGTGCCACTGCACTCAGCGTGGGTGACAGAGTGAGACCTTGTCTCAATTTAAAAAACAAAAACAGGCTGGGCGTGGTTGCTCACGCCTGTAATTCCAACACTTTGGGCGGCTGAAGCAGTTGGATCACCTGAGGTCAGGAGTTTGAGACCAACCTGGCTAACATGGTGAGATCCCGTCCCTACTAAAAATACAAAAATTAGCCAGGCATGGTGGCACACATCTGTAATCCCAGCTACTTGGGAGGCTGAGGTAGGAGAATTGCTTGAACCTAGGAGGCAGATGTTGCCGTGAGCCGAGATCGTGCCACTGTACTCCAGCCTGAACGACAGAGTGAGACTCCGTCTCAAAGCAAAAGAAAAAAAACTAGCAACAACAACAAAAAAAACAGTGGGAATGTGGAATGGAGAAGCCAGACCTGAGGGGTGCCTTTTCCAGGTAGGAAGTGCTTTGCTTTCTCCTTCAGCCTCTCATAAAACTGCCTGCTTGGGAGAGTGATCTTTTGTGTGACACCAGCCAAGTGTCAGGACCCGTAGCTGTGGCCTGCCCTCTCGCTCGGGTAGGGCGTCTCTCAGGAAGTTACATGGGCAGCTTCGTGTCTTCCAGACATTGGCTCAGGGGGTCAGGAGATGACAGTTTCAGCCGCAAAGGGCATGTGCCTAGGAGGAACTTACAAACTTGGGGCACTTCCCAGGGCTGGGAGAGGCCTCACCAGCTGCCACAGAGGCCAATGCCACCCTGCCACGGGCCCAGCTCTGTTGGTTGCAAATTTGGCATTTACATCACGAACTAGACTCTTCCAGGATGCCCTGCGCTTGCCTAGGCCACAGAGGTCCACCTCTGTTAGCCTCGCCCCTCACCAGCCCAGCCCAGCACCACCTTCATTGTCACAGCCTTTTGGTACCAGGAACCTGATGTTCTTCAACTCATAGCCTCCATGGCTGCCTGTGACACGCCACACTCCACATTCAGCTTGAGCCACTCCACCTGGCACTTTAGGTCAGCCAGGACAGGCTGCCACTTGTCATAGCTGTCCCCTTCCACCTGTGCGCCGACTGGCACGGCCAAGCACTTACAGGGTCCTTAGCAGGTGTGTGCCAAGTAAAACTCTCACCAGGCAGGCGGAGTGAAGGAAGGAGTGCTTCATCCGTGGATCTCTTGGGCAGATGGGAAGTAGTGCTGAGGCCTCCTGCCTCATGCAACTGCTCACCCAGCAAAGGCACGTGGAGTTCCCCAGGCCAGCAATGGAGTCGGTGCCAGGGAGCTGAGGACCACCACAGGCCAGAGCCCGTACCCAGGGTACTGGCACAGGGGAGTGCACCCACAGAGCGGGAAAGCCCCCTGCCCCTCAGGCAAGCAGAGGAGCCCCGGATGGGAGCTTCAGGGTCACTTGCTCTGTGGATTTTTTTTCTTCAGTTGAGGCGTTAAAATGCCCAGAGCCAACGGATGTGGAAAAGTTACATCATTACCTTCAGCGTAATCGTTTTGGAAGTACTTTGTAGAAAATCTGAAGTTGATGTTTTCTTGGGGAGAAACAACCTCCACTAGTAAGGTGAAAAATGCGGAATCTTCTAGAAAAGGCCTTGGGGTGTGTTACGTAAGAAATACAAAGTCAGTTTACTGTTTCCAGGCTTTTCTTACGAACGTTAACGGCCACAGCTCTTTTTGGAGTGTAAACGCTGAGCTGTTCCTAAACTTTGAAACACTTGGCAACCTCTCAGTGTTGCTAACAGCTATTTTTTTTATTATTTTGTTTTCTTTTCCAAATCCCTGGCATACTGCTGAAATCTGGCTGCTGCTGCCCCTGGAGAGACGCCCGTCTGTCGGGGGAGTCAGGCTGGGGCACCTGCCAGCGCTCACAGGCTGCACCACTCCAGGCAGGCTCAACAATTACTTAAAAACAGAAAGCGGCTGTAATTCACAATTCAGCCCACTACAGGCACCGATATATTTGACTCTGCCTAATACACTTGATGCCAGGCGTTGTGCTAAGTGCTCCGTACCGTTTACTTCTCACGCAGCCCAGTGACACAGGGACAATTGCTGTCTGTTTTTCCCATTTGGAAGCTGCAATTCCAAGGGGTTAAGGAAGCTGTTCACGGCCACGGAGCTGGTTCCAGGTGGGACTGGGAGGGCAGACCCAGCAGTTGGTCTCTGGGACCAGAGCTCTGCGCCCATGGTTTGGTGTCCCCAAAGGCCTGGCCTCAACACCACCTGGCCTCTATCGTCCGGAGTTGGAGACCAGCCTGGAGTGTGAGTGATGAAGCTCGACCCTCATTGATCACGTGCGGCTCCAGCCATTTTTGAAGCCTGCCCTGAACTGCGGGGTGACTGCGGCTGCTCCCTGGGCGCATGTGCAGGAACTCCTGGCTCGCGGTCTGCTTGAAATGCATCGTTAAGGGCTCCCACAGTTAGCAGGCTCAGGCCCCAAGGAAGACACTGCCGGGTGGTGTCCCTCCTATTGGCCTCAGCCCAGGGGCCCTTCTTGCTGCTGAATTCAGAGGCTAAGACAGACACTACCATCTCCAGCCTGCCTGTGCTGCTGTCTTGAAGTCCTTGACCTAATAAAATCTGCAAAGTCCTTTTTGCTACATGTTCACAGGTTCAAATTAGGACGGGGACATCTCTGAGGGTCGTTGTTCTGCCTACCTTAGTGGCTAGTTAGTCCCACCTGACACAGAGGCAGCCACCTGTGTGCTCTGCTTCCCCCTCTGACAAGCCGTGTGGACAGGCAGGGGCCCTGGAGAGGGAGAAGGCAGCAGGAGAGAAAATGCCCCGTCGCCCTGTCCCAGCCCCCTTCAGCCACAGACACTGGGTCCCTGGGAGGTTTGGGAGAAGGGAGTGGAGGCAGTGAGGCTTCCTGCTCCCCCAGCTTCTCGGAGTGTTTGCTCTGGAACTAGGGGCTGGAGGAACCTTATGGACTGGGGTCCTGTGAGCACAGCCGAGCCCCACCTCTTAGACCACGCTCATGTTGGGGGTTGCCTGCAGGGTCAGCACAGAACACACAGCCAGACCTCAGTGTTGGAGCTGCTACAACCGCTCACCTCCTGGAGCTCAGGGAGCATGGGAAGGGTTTTTTTTTTTTAAGGCTTCAAAAGCTGAAAACATGGAAACTCCCTTACCGACGCTCATCGTACTCAGTTGGACAGCACTGAAAGTGGCCTCTTGCCTAATGTAAACGTGTCTCCTGAGAAAAAGCAAACCATAGGGAGTGATTTGTTTAAATGTCGCTTCTCACCTATAATTCCAGCACTTTGGGAGGCCAAGGCGGGCGGATTACGAGGTCAGGAGTTTGAGACCAGCCTGGCCAACATAGTGAAACCCGGTCTCTACTAAAAATACAAAAATTGGTTGGGTGTGATGGCTCACATCTGTAGTCCCACCTATTTGGGAGGCTGAGGCGGGAGAATCGCTTGAACCTGAGAGGCGGAGGTGGCAGACTCCAGCCTGGGTGACAGAGTGAGACTCCATCTCAGAAAAAATAAAAGTCACTTTTTATTACCTTGTATGATTCCTTTTACCTCCTGCAAGCCTCTCCAACAGAGCCTCTGGGGCAAACTCAGGCCCCACCCCAAATTATTGTCCTGGTCCTATGTCATGTGACATAATGAATGTGGGCAGCTGACATCAATGTGGCTACAGAGCAAGGATAGAACCACCGGGATTGACTGTGTCTCCTTTAAAAACGTGGAGGAAGTGGCCAGGCGCGGCGTCTCACGCCTGTAATCCCAACACGTGGGAGGCCGAGGCAGGTGATCACCTGAGGTCAGGAGTTTGAGACCAGGCTGACCAACATGGTTAAACCCTGTCTCTATTAAAAATACAAAAATTAGCCGGGTGTGGTGTTGGGCATCTATAATCCCAGCTATTTGGGAGGCTGAGATGGGAGAATCGCTTGAACGCGGGAGGCGGAGGTTACAATGAACCACGATCATGCCACTCCAGCCTGGGCAACAAAGAGCAAAACTTCATCTCAAAAAAAAATGTGGAGGAAGTTACCCCAAAATGCTCAGGAGGCCTGTGGAGCCCCTGATGGAGAGCCACTGTGAGTGGGTCGTGGCTGGGTCTCCTGTTCCTCTGCTTCTCTAAAGCTGGGTGCATATGGAAAGCATTTGCAGATGAGGAAACGGAGGCACAGTGCAGTCTCCTAGCCTGCCCCTGCTCAGTGGCCAAGCCTGGATTCAAGCCCAGGCTCCTCTGACTCCAAGGCTGTGGACCTCAGGGCTCCTCCCGTGCGACTGCATAGCCTCTGGAGACTGTGGCCTTGACAGGTGTTACTCCAGGTGCTTGAAGAGTCCTGCCTTTCCTGATGAGACACTTTGTCATGAGCGTCTGGCTTCATCAGGTCCCTGGCTTCTGTTCCTGCTAGCGAGGCTCAGAGATGACCAGGCGCTTCCCTGCTGGCTGCCTTCCCCAGAACTAAGCAAGCACCATGCCTGTGCTAGGCGGGCACTGATGCCCCACTCAGAGGGAGATGCTCTTTTTGGTTAATCCATTTTTCTCCTCGAGCTGGTCCCACCCATCTTTTAAATAAACCAGCCACCCCGACTGCAGGTGCATTTGGACGCATGACGTGGTAGGGTCATCCCAAGGCAGCGCCCCAGCTCCTGGGCTGATTGTCAGGACCAGGGGATCTTTTTTGTCCCCATGGAGCCCTCTGAGTCTTGGCTGCCTCATCATGGCAGAGCCTGGCACTGCATGGGGTTGTGTTTGCTTTAGTGGTTTCTGAGACAGGTGCATGGAAGTAGATTTGGGGTTCTCTTCCGTTCCTTGGATGGGCCCCACAATGTCCCAATTTTGCCTAGTGCTAGGTTCACCACCGGATACGCATGGACACTGCTGGCAGGCAAGTCAAGGGCGGACCCCATTTCCTGCCCTTCTCATGCCTTGGGGGAGGGCTGAATCAAGCCAGACCTCAAGGGAAGGAGGCCTGAGCTCCCCTCATCACTGGGAGGTCCTGGAGCATCCCTACCTCCGTGTGACACAGCTAGGTCTGCAGGGAGTGCTTGTCAGGTCCTGCCTCTGGCTTTTGTATCAAGTCCAGTGCTCTTGAGAGCCACCTGGACACACTGTCTTCAGCTCTCTGATGCATGACCAGCCTCACCCACCTCCACGTTTGGTGGAGGGACATGTCGGCATGGTCACGATTTGGCCGGCAGCCTGGATGGTCCAGGCTCTGACCCAGGAGGAGGAATGACAGCACATGGCAGCACCATGAAGGAATTGGCAGGAAGGGCGGAGCCAGTCTGGGCTGCCCTGTGGGCAGGTGACAGCTGTGTGCCCAGCATGTGACTGCCCCCAGGCGCTCCACCCTCTTTCAAGGAGGCAGGGAGGTGGACAGATGCAGGGAGAGGCACTGAAGTAATTGAGACTGGAAGGAAGTACTGGCCAGCTGGGATCAGAAGGGACTGCCGGCCACGCTTCTGGGCACTCCTGACCTGGAGCTGCTCAGCATCTGCTCCTGGAGGATGGGGGCCTGGGGCTCTAATGGGGTTCTGTCCAGCTTGGTCATATGTCCACATATGGTCTGGTGTCCCCATATGACCCACATCCCAGCACTCATGGGCCCCTAGAGGGGTCCAACTAGTCAACAGGATACCTGCTTTGGGCGCCCTGGGCCCGGCCCTGCCGTCGTGGGACTTCCAGGTTGGAGGGAGACAGACATCCGTGAAATGGACAAGCCAACAAGTATGCCAGTACAAACGAGGTTGTTGGCTCTGCAGGAGTGGAGGAATGTTCCAGAGAGGGTGCACAGGAGGGGGCTGAGCCGTCCTGGGCAGCTCCCTGGAGAAGGGATGCTTGAGCCGAGGTACAGAAGATGAACCAGGTCAGGGTGGAAGGAGGGCTTTTCTAGGGGAAGCCACAGGGACCAGGAGCTTCACGGAGCTCACAGAAGGCCACTGGTGGGGTATGGAAAGCAGGGAGCAGGCTAGTAGGGGCTCTTGTAGAGGCTGAGGCCAGTCGCTCATCACCCCAACCCCACCTGGGTGGACCTGTGTCCCCAGGGAGGCTTCGGTGCTGCAGGGGGCCTCCATGTGACCTGGAGGAGGCAGAGATAAGGATATGTGTGCCTCAACAGCCATCCTGGAGTTGACAAAGTGCCTATAGCTGGAATTTTTTTTTTTTCCAAGATGGAGTTTTGCTCTTGTCGCCCAGGCTGGAGTGCAATGACACAATCTCAGCTCAGTGCAACCTCTGCCTGCTAGGTTCAAGCGATTCTCCTGCCTCAGCTTCCCAAGTAGCTGGGATTACAGGTGTGCACCACCACGCCCAGCTAATTTTGTATTTTTAGCAGAGACGGGGTTTCACCTTGTTGGTCAGACCAGTTTCAAATCCTGACCTCAAGTGATGAGCCTGCCTTGGCCTCCCAGAATGCTGGGATCACAGGCATGAGCCACCTCAACAGGTCTGTAGCCGGAATTCTTCAGGAAGGGCAGGAGCAGAAACAGAGCCCTTGGGGTGGGAGCTGGTCCCCCCGGGGTACCCTGGGACAGTCCCTTCCTAGAGGCTGCCTGTGAGACCTTGGTGTCGTGTGTGGGATGTACCTTCTGATCCCAGGGTCTGGGAGGCAGGATACCCTAAACAAGGGCCCCTGGAAACTGGGCTCTCTCCAGGTGACTGGGACATGTGATTCATCTGTCAACCCTAGGTTTCAAATTAAGTCCCTGCCTGTGACCACATCAGGCCTCCAGTTATTTTTTTATTTTTTTCTGAGTCAGGGTCTTGCTCTGTCACCCAGGCTGGAGTGCAGTGATGCAATCTCAGCTCACTGCAGCCTCCACCTCCTGGGATCAAGCCATGCTCCCGCCTCAGCCTCCCGAGTACCTGAGACCACAGGCAAGCGCCACTGTGTCCAGATAAGTTTCCAGCTTTAAAGTGTCTTCCTCTTTCCTGCCAGCCAACGTCACAGCCTTTGCCTTGTTTAGAGTGATGATGTTGCTCTCTGAAGGGTGAAAGTCTCAGGTCTCGGTTGTGATTGAAAATTGTCCTGACGTTTACCAAGTGTTAATTGTGTTATGACCACAGGAGGCTCTCCTAGGCAGCGTTCTCTTCTCTTTGTTGTTACATCTGTGCTTTTATGATCAACGTACTTAGTTGTTTAAAATCATTGTTGATTGACGTTAGGAGTTTCTTCAGATTTCTAATATAGTAATTAAGCCATGAGCAGCCAGGATCTGGCCATGTTGGATGGTGACCAAGAGGGGCCTTCGCGGGCAACAAGAGCACGTTTTTGGAGGCCGGGCGATGTAGCTCACGCCTGATTATAATCCCAGCACTTTGGGAGGCCAAGGCAGATGGATCACTAGAGGCCAAGAGTTCTAGACCAGCCTGGTCAACAAGGCAAAACCTCATCTCTACAAAAGACACAAAAATAAGCCAAGGGTAGTGGTGTACGCCTGTAATCCCAGCTAGTTAAGTGACAGGCATGACAGTCGTTTGAACCTGGGAGACAGAGGTTGCAGTGAGCTGTGCAGTGAGCTGTGATCGTGCCACTGCACTCCAGCCTGGGCAACAGAGCAAGACTCCATCTCAAAAACAGACAAAACACGTTTTCTGTTTTTAGTCTCAAAACTAAAAGCCAGTGTTCAAAGACCCCGGGAAGCTGCCCACCTCCAGGCAGCATGCTCGTGGCTGACCCCTCATATGTGATCCTGTGGCCGCAGGGAAGCTCCTGTTGGTTTCTGCTCATGGGAAGGGCTCGTTCCTGCTTTTGGCCTGTGACCCCCAAGAGTTATACACAGTTGTCAGTGAGGAAGGTGGCAAATGGGGAAGGAGGCACAGATGCTGGGACACCCTCAGGGCTGACCCGCTGAGCCTTCCAGCTCCTTAGCTGGGGCCTGCCCATGGCCTGCCCTCCTCCCAGGGTATATCTTGTAACTGGGGGCGCTTTGCATGGGACTCTGTACCTTGCAGCTCACGTAACGCCTGCTGGCGCTGACCACACGGCTCCTTTCTTCTCTCCTGGCACTGGCATGAAGCGTTGCCTGTAAGTATGAAGTTGAATGTGACATGGGTCGTTCTGATACTTCCTAACATGAAATAACCACTATTGCCTCTGGCCTGCTAACCGCCCCCAACAGCCACCACCTGGCTGCTTTCTCATTCTGGGAGTCTAAACCTGCCTTGTGAGGCCTGTCTCAGTAGAGCCAGGATACTAGGGAGTTCCAGAGGCTGCATTATAAGGTCCCCGAAGCCAGCTCTGGTTCCTGGGAGCAAGTCCCAGCAGCCAGATTCCGGCAGGGATTTCCTTGAGCCTGGCCCAGAATGAGGCCACGCTAGGCCACTGGGGAGGGCGTTCTGACGACAGGGCACCACTTGCCCCGGAAGCCCCTGGGGTTTCTGCAGCCTGGTGGCCAATGACATCATCGATGGTGACATGGCGACACGTCTTCCAGGCCCCAGATCAGCCCATAGCTATCCCCCAGGCAGGTTCTCTCATGCCTGCCTGTAGGGAAGAGCTGAGCTCCCTGAGATTAAGAGATTATATCGAGGCAGGCGAGAGGATAGAGCCCATGCTGGGGAGGGTGGCGGGGCAGAAGAGCAGCTCTGGGTCAGGAAGCTTCTGCCAGGATGGATTGTTGTGCCCCGGGGGGTGTGCGGCATACAGAGAGGTTGGTTAGGGTTGATGGGGAGAAAGCGACACGGGGACAATGTATGGGAACAGGTGACTTTGGACTTTGTCATGATTCACAGGGAAATGGAAATGACTCTGGCCAAGGGGTGTGATGTCCAGCAGCCCAAAAGAGGAAGCTCTGGTCCTGTGGGCAAGACCAGTGGGGCCAGAAGGGAGGCCTAGCATGCAGTCACATATGATTCAATCCCACCAAGGGGCATGGGCATTTGCCCTGTGTCACTGGAGCCTCTGGGGGCAGAAGTGACTGTGGAAGGTGATGCAAAGCTCTGTCTTGGTGCTTGGAGCAGTGTAAGGCTCTGGGGGCCACCAGCAAGGACAGGGAGTGGACAGGGCAGGTTGTACATTTGACCTTGACCTGAGGAAGGACAGAGCCAGGTGACACCTAGAGCTCCTAGAAGGCAGGCTGCAGCCTCCCTGGTGGGGCACAGTGGCTCTGCCTTTTGGTGGGTGCTGCCACTCCCACCCCTGAGAGACCCTGCCTGGGCGGAACTGGAACTCATGGCCCCCAAGATCCTTCAGTGCTGAGTTTCTACACAGATAAATCTGCTCACTAGAAAAAAATTCAGCCAAGCGCAGTGGCTCACAGCTGTAATCTCAACACTTTGGAAGGTTGAGGTGGGCAGATCAAAAGGTCAGGAGTTCGAGACCAGCCTGGCCAACATGCCGAAACCCTGTCTCTACTAAAAAAAAAAAAAAAAAAAAAAAAAAAAGCTAGGCATGGTGGCATGTTCCTGTAGTCCCAGCTACTCGGGAGGCTGAGGCAGGAGAATTGCTTGAACCCAGGAGGCAGAAGTTGCAGTGAGCCGAGATTGTGCCATTGCACTCCAGCCTTGGTGATACAGCAAGACTCCGTCTTGGGGCAGGTGCAGGGAGAAGGATAAACGTTCGTGGGCTACTAACAACACATTCTAATAATTCTGTTATTTGAACATCTAGTATCAGCCAAGCCACTGCTTCCCCTAACCAAGTATCTGCGTGCTGGCCTCAGAAACGCAATGCCCCCTGCCCGGCCGTGGGGTGGAGGCCACCCTGACCCCTGCCCTCCTTCCTCCACAGGCTTCGTCATCACCATCTCGGGACGAATGACCTTCACGAGCAATAAGTCCATGGAGATCGAGGTCTTGGTGGACGCCGACCCTGTTGTGGACAGCTCTCAGAAGCGCTACCGGGCCGCCAGTGCCTTCTTCACCTACGTGTCGCTGAGCCAGGAGGGCAGGTCATTGCCCGTGCCCCAGCTTGTGGTGAGTGCACGTCCCTGCCAGGCGGCCCTAGGGTCCCTGTTCTTGGGCCTCCAGGGGAAATCTGTGCCTGCCTGGATCCTACAGTCCTGTCAGTGGGGGTCAGAGTGGGGCTGGGCCTGGCCATTGCCCAGACCAGTGACCTCGGGCTGCGGGACTGATCCATTGAGGTCTCGAGAAGGAACGCCTCATAACTGGTGGGGAGGCCTTTGGGCTCTACTCCCAGGGCCTGCGGGGTGGGGCTGGGCAGACAGGACAATAGAGGCCCCTTTACAAGCACCTTAGCATGGATGCTGCCTGGGACGTCCTGGTCATCTCTGAGTGTGGTGCCTTGGGGTTCCCTGGCATTGTGTTTGAACACTGGAGGGGGATGAGGACCATGTCCCGGGTCCCCCATCCCCTGCTGAAGGGCCTGCTGGGAAGTCGGAGGGAGGGGTGGGCTCCCTCCAGGTAGCCCTGGCCAAGGGTCCCACCTGATACAGATCAAGCCTGGCTGGTGGGCTCTCAGGCTGCGGTGCCAGCTCCTTGGCCTTTCTCCTCCCTAGGCAGCGCAGGTGCGGTGGGTGTGTGCTGAGCTATACACGCTCACTCACAGGGGCTGCTGCCCCCAGGTGTCCATGCCCCCTGAGCCCTGCCACATTTGAGAGCTGGTAGTTCTCTGTCCGGTACGGACTCTGTAGGGTCACAGACATTGGCAGGTTCACGTGGCCCAGAGAGGCAGCTTCCTTGTCTCTGTCCTAACAACAGAGGCTCCCCATCCTGGCCAACCCCACGGGCTCTGCAGCCTTTGGGCTGGTCCTGATTCCTCTTTGAACCAGCTCTTGTGTCTGTCACTGAGGGGAGCAAGAGGAAAGCAGAGCCGGAGGAGCTTCCTGCCCCTCCGGGTAGCAAAGGGGGATGGTGCCCGCAGGCCTCTTGGGAGCCTGGTGCTCTAGTGGAAGTGACTGGCAGGCAGGTACTGCAGCCCTTCAAGGCTGAGCCCTGATTCCAGAGGTTCTGGAGGCCCCTGCCCCCGCGGTGTCTGCTCCCCACGCAGATCTGAGAGCATTTGCTGCTCAGCCTGCCAGAGAGGAGCGTGCACCGAAATCCTTTGCAGCAAACAGGCATTGCGTTAAAAACCCAATCCTTCCAGAGGCTGGAGCGCAGCCTGTCTCTTCCCCACGTGACTGAGGAAGGCCACCTAGGGCCCCAGCTGCCTTGTTCCCAGTTGAGGCTGAGACCCCCTACAAGCCCCTCTACCAGCCCTGCCCCGCCCCTTCCTGGAGTGGAGGAGCCCATGCCTCACCAGGGCCCCTGTTGGCAGTACCAGGCGTGGTGTGTGAGCTGACAGGCCCAGAGAGTACCCTCCCCCACCAACTCCAGGACGGCTCTTTGCTGGAGTTGGGTCCTGGCGTCTCCCAGGCTAGATGGGCTGCGTGGGGAGCTGATGGTGAACCTGGGCTGGAAGGCTGAAAGGAAAGCAAGTGAATGGTGGCTAGGCCCAGCACGGCACTAACACAGTGCCTGTGACCCACCCTCACGCAGCTCATGTGACCAGGCCCCTCTCCTACCTGGGGTTTATGAGGCACGCTCCTCGTCTGCTGGGAGGACTGCTCCTGCCTCCAGCCCACCGCCTCTTCTGTGGCAAAGCCCCCCAGGCTGCCACCCCTGCCTCGTCAGGGCTGGCTCTGCTGCCTGCTCTTTCCTCCCTCATCTGTCACCACCTCTCCCCTTTATTTATAAACCCGCCCACCTTGCCCCGGCCCATCGGCCTTGGCAGGATGGCGTCCTGCCTCCCCATCACCTGGGCTGGTCTGCAGTCCATCCTCCACCCCTGACCCTGCTGTGAGGCTCCTCTGTCCTTGACCTTCATCAGCCTTGTCTCTGATTCTCCTCCCACCTTGGACACACCTTCTCTGAACTTGCCTGCTCTTCTCAGCCATGAAGTATGGGCTCCGCTCTCACCCGGGCCCACTCTGGTCTCTCCCGATGGACCCACACCCCTGCCGCAGTGCTTTTCAGCATGGCTGCTCTCCGTGCTGAACCCCCCACCTCACACAGGCAAATTCCCGCAGCTCTCTCCTTCCCCACCAGAGACCTCTTCCTGCCTCCTGGAGGCACTTTCCCAGCTCCGTCTTCCCTCCGCGGGCGGAGTGGACAGATGAGAGGACACGCCCTGTCTGCTGGCCGCTCCTGACTGCGGCACAGCTGACCAGGCCCTCAGTGAAGCCTGCGCTCCTTGGGGACTTGTAGTGTGTGTAGGGACAGTCTGGCCTCCCTGGCCACCACACAGTCCCCTCACCCTTGGCTTTGACAGGTCCTAACCTGTGCCCCTTCTCTCCTGGGGTTGTGGTGTCCACGCCTGTGTGTCTTATTGACTCCCAAATTGACTTGGCCAGCGCTGCCTCTCAGCAGGGTTTCCAAAAGCATCTCAAATACATTTTGTCCCAAATGGAACTCATTATCCTCCCATAAAACAAATTCCTCTCCGCCTCTGCGCTGCTCTGAAAGTCTGGGGACCCAGCTGGCTCCTCCCCACTCCCCCATGCCCACGTCCACCCAGTGCCTCTCCACGCCTCTCTCCCGAGTAGCTCTTACTGCCCTGTCCCCATGGGCCCCTGCTCAGTCCCCAGCTGCTCCCTCCTCCCTTCCTGGTGCTCTCAATCTGACCCTTTCCTGCAGCCCAGGGAGCTGGTCCTCAAAATCCGCGCCACTCCCTTTCCCATCAAATGTGCGCGTCTCCTCCATGTCCTGGGCGTGGGTGCAGCAAGCTCGCTCCTGCCCTGTGCCTGTGCACTTGCTGCTCCCGTCTGGACCACCCTCCCCAGACCCTCCTGGAGCTACAGCATTTCTCAGGCATTTTCTCCTTAGAAGGGTACCCACAACCGCTCTAGAGAAACATTACCTCCACCACCCCCAGACCCCCTCCCAGCACCCCCCGCTACAGATGCTGCGTGGACTGTCAGACTCACATGTCCAGGAGCAGGTGCCTGGCCACCCGGGTCAGCCAGAACTCCAAAGTTATGAGCTGTGTGGCCTTAGCATGCACTTTCTGTGTGCCTCAGTTTCCTCATCTGTATGGTGGTGGTGGGCACAGTACCCACCACGTGGGGTGGGTGAAGATGGGGGGCCTTCATTGTCTGCTGCTGTTCACCTGCGCTCCCTGGGGCCTCACACCCTCTCAGAGGGAGGAGAACACAGTGAAGATAGAGTAAGTTCCATGCTGTCCTGGGTCACAAAGAAAGCAGGAAATGAGGGGATCGGAGTGTGCCAGGGGATAGGCCCAATTTTAAATAAGTTCCTCCCCAAAGAAAGTCTCAGCGGAGACCTGCAGTCAGGGAGGAAGGGCAGAGGCTGTCTTGTGGGGACTGTTCAAGTGAAGGGAACAGCGAGGACCAAAGGCAGAGCCACTGTCTGTAACGGGGAGCTTGGAGACAGTGACACGCCCGAGGCCATCCGGCTAGGATGGGCAGGGCAGGGGGTAGAGGGTGGTGGGAGTCTGTGGGGCTCGTGCACATGGGTGTAACAGAGGAGGGTCCAGGGGCCTGTGCTTTGAAAAGACTTCGGTACAGGTTGGTGGGGTACCGTGGGGGGTCTTCCATCCAATAGCAGCCCCTAAAAGCTGAAAGTAGGGGGGGCATGCTTCCAGGTTGGCAGTGGCTGCAGGCATGGCTGGTGTTCCCTCCCCCAGCTGCCCCTGGCTGGGCCGTGCACACTGGATGTGGGGGCACCTACCTCAGCCCTTGGCTGGCTCAGGGAAGCCAGTGCAGCGACCACAAGGGCCAGCGATCCCTGTGCTCTCTGGGAGGGGACTTCTGTGCCTCATGTCCCCTACGCCCTATAGAGTCCAACCCAAGGGGGTTGAGCCTCATGCAGAGAGCAGCCTGTGTCATGGAGGCTTTTGGGGCCCGGCCTGTGACATTCCCAGAGCCACCCGGGGAGCAGTCCTGAAGCTACCCCTTCAAGAACTCCATGCCTTGCGGTGGGTTAGAGTGCAGGAGGAGGGCTGGCCGTGGAGGAGGGCCTGTAGAGGGGCAGGGAAGGGCGCCTGCTTCAATGGAGAAAATGGCAACCTGTCCCCGAGTGTGGCCCGTCATGTTGAGACAGCCTGTTATTTCTCTCATTAAAGATGGTCTTTGATTCTTCACTGAGGTGTCCTGGGGCCCACAGATGTCAAAGTGGATGTAGATAAAAATAGCCTCTGGCGGGGCAGGCCGCCCGGAGAGAGATTTGCAGCCCGCACTTGGGGACTGCCCGCATGAGCGCAAGTTCTGGGCTGGGAGCACGTGTGTGCTCCGTGCGGTGAACCTGCCTGTGCGTTCCATCCCTCCAGATGTGCCCCGGCCGCCCCTCCTCCTGCTCCCAGTCGCCTCTCTCATCCCCACGTCAGCTTTCTTCAGCCTCCTATTTTTAGCTCCCTTCCCCAGGGCCTGGCTGACACCGATGCAGCCTCTGTTTGGAGTTGCATCTCCGGAAATATTAGAAGAGGCCAACTCAGTGCGTGGAGCCAGGCCTCCCTGTGGCAGTGCCCTCTGACCTTGAGCTGACAGGGGCTGAAGAAGTGGCCTGTGGGGAGGGACGGTGGGAGGCAGGCGGCAGCAGACAGGTGTGGGAAGGCTTTTCAGTCTGCAGGAGGGTCAGAGCCCAGTGTGTCTGCCGAAGCGGAGGACATCCCTGGTACCTCGGGTGGGGCTGTGCTTGCCTTTGATTCCTGCAGGCATGGGGGTTGTAGTCCCTGCAGGCCCAGGGAGTTGGGGCTGTTGGCTGAGAACTTGTGGGTCCCAGCCTGGGCCTGAGGAGGAAGTACAGACAGGGCGGGACGGGGGGCTCGCCCAGGCCCCTGACCCGGGAGAATACTGTAGCCCGTTCCAAGTGTGCCATGGCTGTGGGGTCTGAGGAAGCATGGTGACCTCATGCTTCTGGGCACACTGGGGAGGGGATGTCTCACCAGATTAGCTGAGGCTTCGATTGCACACACTGCAAAGATGAAGGGTGTTTGCAGAGCAGGCTTCCAAACTGCAGCGAGCCTGCCCCCTTCCCAGAGGGTCTCACTAGTGTTCCACAGACGCACGTCTCCCGAGGTGGTCAGGGCCAGGACTCAGAGCCTCAGTCTTTAGTCGCTGAAATGTGTCCTTGGTGGAAGAGGGAGGCAGTGAGGAGCGGGTGCAGCTGTCTTTACCTGGCCTCTTAGAGGGCCTCACGTGTAGCCAGGGGAGTTCCGAGAACACAGGGAACATGCGCACTTGTATGCTTGTCCACTCTGACGTGCCGCGACCTGGAAGAGCCCGAGGCCCACCGGCAGCTTCATGTTGAAGGAGCCCCATGAAGCTGGAGGCCATTCTCAGCGGGTTACTTTCTGGTTAGGAAGACAGGGCAGCTGGATGTGCAGGCCGCTGCCTGTCTCCTGTGGGGCCGAGGGACTGGAGGGGCCAAGGGGCTTGAGCCTCACCCAAAAGAGGAGGCTCCCTTTTGGGTGGTGCCTGGGTGCAGGTCATGGGAGCAAGAGCCCTCAGGGAACGCCGACCCCTCTGACAGCTGGTGCATCCGCTCACAGATATGTCCATCCCCAGACAGGAGGCAGGCATCAGGCAGGGAGTGACTCGCCAGGGGTCACGCGGCCAGCAGGCCCATCTGGGACCTCACTGGCTGGGAAAAGGTGCCACTCGCCGCCGTCATCAGATGCCACTGTGCTCTCTCCCAGCCAGGCTCTACTGCTGGGTCCTGGGAGGAGCCCAGCCTGAGAACCCTTCTGTGTGAGAACCTAAACCCTGGGAGTCCCATGCGCTGCCCACTGCATTCAGCCCAGGGCTTTGCTTCAGCCCCAGATGGTCTCAGGACCGATGCTGGGCAGGTGACTGAACCTTGCAGGCCACCGTGAAGTGTGGGGTTAAGGCACATTGTAGTGTGAAAGTTTTCTGCTCCGGTTTGATTCTGTTGCCTCTCCTGGGGCCTTATGGGAGGCATGGCCTCAGCACAGACCCACACACTTTTAGAAGACTCTTGGAACATGGCGCCCGCCTGGCTTCTGCTGCTGCCCTTGACCTCCTTCTCCCAACCTCAGCTGATTCACCTGCATGAGTGCAGGGGCCGGGTAAGCCCCACACCAGCCAGGAGGACAGCATGGCATGGGCCAGAGCCTCTGGAAGGAGGACACTATTTGACTTGTTGACCATCTGGAGGGGCGGGATGGGCCCCAGGGTTGAGGTCAACTGGAAGACCCTCTGCAGCCTTCTGGAAGTTGTCTGCCATGCAGTGCTGAGGGCCACCGCTTTGTGATGCACCGATGTGGGGGCCACACGCAGGGCAGGCTGGAGACGCCTCTTGGCTGTGAGTGGCTTGAGCCATCGCCAGGACATTGCCCCAAGTCCCCTCTCAGTGCCATCTCAGTGATGCTGTAACTGGAAGGTCCCTCACGGCTTTGCACTTAAGAGGAAGCAGGAGGCAAGGCTTTTCATGGTGGTGGCCGCCATTCCCCACCCCCAGGACCCGCCTGACCCCCAGGCACGGGGTGCAGAGGGGCCCCATTCCTCTCGAAGAAGCCTCAGCAGCAGAGGTGGCTGTTTCTGACCGTGTCCAGGCCAGGCCGGGACAAGAAGAGAGGTCCAGCCCAGGATGTAGGACAGAGAGAGAGAGGTCCCCATGTGGGGCCTTTGTCAGGGGACACGGCCTGGGGTCTCTGCTGCCTCGGCATCCTGGACACCCCGTTGCTGCAGGCTCCTGCAGTCAGGAAGGGGCCACAGCTACTCCCAGAGAATTACACGAGCAAAAGAGTGGGCGTAAGCACCGTGTGGTGGCCGCACGCAGCCTCTGCGCACTTGCCTGGGATGACACTGCTACGCCAGTGTGCGGGCTGCTACATTTGCTTCCTTTGTTTGTTTGGCCAAGATCGAACTTTTGGAATCATTTTTAATTGTTGGCTAATTTAGGAAATTCAGCTGTTACTGGAGTGCAGGAGGTTCACGGTGTGTTCCTGGAAGGGCTTGGTGAGCCACCAGCCGAGTCTGGCCATTAGTGAGGGAGGCAGCCCTGCCCACCTCCTGCCCCCACCTCGCTGCCAGCCCACAGGCGTGAGTCATGGACTAGAATATTCAGGAGGCTCAGAATCCAGTGTCAGGCTCCCTGTTCCTTTTGCCTGCCTTTAGCCGGAGTCAGTCTTGTGATGGGAAAATACCTGCATCCTGAAGCTACTCCTGTCACCTCATTGGTTAGTGCTTGGGAACATCCGGTAGCCAGTGAGTCCCATGTGGCTAGGACCCAAGGCATGGGTACCGCGAAGGAGGCTGGCGCAGATGAGAGCATACAGCCCTCCCACCAGGCTGTCTGTCGCCTTCCATCTGCCCGAGCCCAGACTCTTTCTCCAGCCATCTTGCGTTTCTGTTCTGCACGTATCTCTGGAAGATCCACTGTGTCCAGATAGCCACATGCTGGCCCTTCTGAGCAGCACTGGTAGGCAGCTCTTCTGATGCCGCCTCAGCCTAACTGGCTGCCGGGGACAAAAACTCACCTGGGCATGGTGAACTGCTCATGTTGTCCTCCACCACCCCCCACACCCTGGGGGTTTACAGAAGGCTCTGCTCAGAGCCAGGCCTGGGGGACTTACAACAGAGTGTGGGGTGGAGACATGGGGCCTCTCTTCCCCCTGCTGTCGGATTTGTGACATGGGCAGAGCAGGCACTGCCAGGAGGGTGGCTGCACCAGAAGAGGCCGTGGGTGGGATTTTCAGAGGGTTCAGTGAACCGAGGGAGTGTCCTAGCCAGACCAAGGGAGCTGCGGAAGGTGAGTGAAAGGCCTGGCAGGGAGGCCTGGAAAGGTTGTTGGGCCCAGATGAGGGCCAGGCCACGGGAATTGGAGTTTTCAGCAGAGTGAGCTCATGCCTGGAGTATCCTGGGGGGCTGGAGGCCACCCCACTTGGCTCAGCACTCTCGGTGAGGGGTGTGGAGTGCCCTGGCCAAGGCCCTTTGTGGCCAGATACACGTCTGAGCCCTTTGAGCAAAGGGGCAGGAAGACACAGGTCCTGGGCCCCGCATGGTGGTAGAAAGGATGCAGAGGCCTCCCCACCCAGGCGTGCAGGATCAGAAGCAAGTCCCCAGCATGGCTGCAAAGCTGGCCCATCTCCAGGGGGACGGCCAGGCCTAGGTGTGCTAGACACTCCCATCTCACCTTTGTCACCTTTGCGGTCTCCTGTTGAGCGCTCCATGGTCTGAGTGCCCTGGAATTGATTGGGGACAGATGATGCCAGTGTTCCTCGAGCAGAATTACTGGTTTTGAATCTTTAACATAAAGACCATCCCAGTTTAGAATTAAGACTTTTTGATCTTCATTTGTTTGATCGTTCATTCATTCATCCATCCAGCAAATGCCTCCTGTGCCCCTGCTGTGTGCAGGCACAGTGCTGGCCTCTGGCAGGACAGGAAGGGCTCCACAGGGCACAGCACAGAGTGGGCACACGCAGAGCAGAGGTCTGCTGTGAGCACTCAGCTTTTGACACAGGCCTCGCCCACAGTGGGCACTCAGCAGGTGGCAGCTGTGATCGTTTTTGGCATTGTAGGGTGGGGACTGCCATGTCCACCCCGGCACAGGAGCCATGAGCGGAGCGTGCCGGGGCCAGAGCACTCCATGATGGCAGGAGGGGCTCCTGAGAGGCCACCGCCCAGAGCTGAGTCCTGACACCTCTTCTCCCCTTTGCGGGGACAATCTCCCTGCCTCTGCCAGCAGCCTCTCATTGGCCTTTACTTGGGGGAATTTCTTAGCCCCACTTGGGAGCAGTTCTTTCTGGGTCTGAGTGGGTGCTGCCGGGTGAGGGGAGCCCCTGGTGAAGGTGTTTATGACTCTCCACACTGATGTCATTATTTGGGACTTCCGGCTGCTTTGTGCTGGAGGCTGGTGCAGCCCTGGGAGGGTGTGGCAGAGGAGGTAATTAACCCAGGCCTGCCGCTGCTGGGAGAAGCCTCACGGATGGCGGAAAGGCTCCGCTAAGTTGAGGTCCTCAGGTGGAGCGAGACCCTGGGGGCCACAGGTGCTTGTGAGGCTGGTGGTCCCAGTGCTAAGCTCACCAGTGCTGGCTTGTCCATGCACAGGGCCCCTCACCCAGCCGTGCTGAGTGTCCTATTCAATAATGAGATGTTTTCATTGCTTTCGTGATGATCCCAAGACCCCTCTTGTCTCCTGTTAACAGGGAGAGGGCATGCTATGTGGCTTCCTAATTAAGAAGGTCTGTGTCCCTCAGGCTTACAGGAAGTTGTTATAGCCCCACTGGAAACCCTCTCTGCACCATTCATTAGTTACAAAAAGGACACAACCTATTGATTTTACAGAGGGTGGAACTTAGTCACTCGTCCTCCATAGCACGTTCCAAATGTGTGCTCTCCAAGCACAGAAAATGCAAAGTGGAAAACATTTGGTTTGCAGCATTCAGCTCTGAAAGCCACAGGCTTCCCCTCCAGGGGAAGAGAGCCCAGAAGATGGCAGCTGGCAGGAAGCACTGAGTGGAGGGAGGAAGTAGACCCCAGGCCCAGGCCCCCACCAGGCTGCGGGGAGCCAGGGGCTTGGTGCAGGGTGCCACCAGGGAGGGAGCGTCCTATCAACCTATTGCCCTGGGACCCTTCTACCCCTCCATCCCCATGGGTGGGCATGACCCCCTCAAGGCCCCGCCGCCTTAAGGTGACCCTGGGCCATCTGGCCATCCTTTGGGGCAGCCACACAGCAGCAGGGCACGTTCTTGGGGCAGCCATCAGCCCCCAGGCTGCACTTGGCCTCTGAGGTGTTTGTGAGGACAGCAGGACCACCACACAGACCCACATGCATGCACCAGGGGCCGCAGACACCTGCACATAGTGTAGGAGCTCACGTGCGCTGGTACCATGGGAAGCACTCTGCCATGTCACTTTGTTCAGTTCCTGTTTCCAGGTGAACAAACTTGGTCCTGGGTCACGCAGCTGGGCCCATGGGACTCAGAGTCCTGCCACTGGCCGTGCTGCCCTGTCCCTCCCAGCAGGCAGGTGCCCGGGATACACGCGTGTCACATGCTCTAAGCTGCCTTTGCCACTCGACCTTTTCCCTGGCATATTCTTGGGGAGCCTGCCTAAGGCCACAAGTGGATGTCTGGTGGCTGGCACCACTGGCCAGTGCCCCAGAGGCTCAAGTCCTTCCCCCACCAGCAGCCTCAGGGACTTGAGACATCTGTCTTCCCGTGGAGTGCTCTTTCCTCCACCAGCGCTCCCCCACCAGCTCTTCATTAAAAACAACAACAGCCAACAACATACGAATTTATTTACTTTGCTGGGTGGAGGGAGATGGCTCCCAGGAGGCGGCAGCCGGGCCGTGGGTGGGGCCATGTGCTGGGGCCATCTGTCTTGCTCTGTCAGCTTCTCGCTGACAGAGAGGAGGTGACAAC
The DNA here is from genome assembly GCA_031835075.1 of Saguinus oedipus. Lineage (NCBI taxonomy): Eukaryota > Metazoa > Chordata > Mammalia > Primates > Cebidae > Saguinus > Saguinus oedipus. The sequence goes on along the minus strand of CM063175.1, from coordinate 44,043,891 downwards.
GGGAGGAGGTGGCCCCTTTGTTGCTTGGGTAGGGGAGCTATATGCAGAGCCACAGCCTGGGGAGGCCGGCTGCCCACCAGCAGTGGGCCAGTAACCTCCTACCGTGGGGCAGGTACCGCCCTGCCTCCCTCTGCTCTGCTCCACCTCCCCCTGGGTGATGAATCTGGGTCTTCAGGCGCCCGGGATGTCCCTGCCTTTGACTGCCGTCTTCATAAACTTCCACCCTGGAAGGACGGACGACCCTGGACGCTCAGGGAGGAAGGCCATCCTCGCCTTGGGAGGGCGGTGCTCATGGGTGGGTGCTCCGTGCAGTAACGCTGAGGCTCCTGAGCTAGTCTGGACTCTCAGAGCCCGGAACATCCAGCACATACCAGCATCCCCGGAGACGGGAAGAGCGATGGGGCCCATGCGGCCCCTCCTGCACATCCATCCATCATCAGACAGCATTCGCTTTGTCCGAGGGCAGAGGCTGGCTGATGAGTGCTGCAAATGTTAAACAGCAGGGCCACATCAGAGCAGCCCCAGGGCCCTCCGCTGGGCACCGGCTTCTCCCTCTGCCTCGAGCCGACCCCAAGAATGGCCTGCACCTGGGCTCATGCCTGCCTCAGGCTGCTCATGATCTGACCTCGAGAGAGAAGCAGCCACAACCTTGGACGTGTTGCTTTGGGAATGCTCTGTGGCCTGGTGGCTGCTGGGGTGGCAGCAGCTGCAGTGTTTTGGGATGATATGGCTGAGGGCAGGGCAGGGCCCTGCCTGGGGGAGGCTAAGCTCAGCAAGTGCTCCTGGGCTGTCCTGAGGGCCAGGGTCGGGTGAGGGGAGACAGGAAGGCCTCCCACCCTGGTTCAACATGGAGACTCTACAAGTCCATCGCCTTCCTCACTCCCCACTGATGAGTCCCACCCCTAAAGCCCCTCAGCATAGGATGTCCTGGAGAGCAGCCTCCGAGCCCAGGTTTAAATGGAGGCTCTGCCCTTACCTGCTTTGTCGCTTTGGGCAAGTTACTCAGCCTCTCTGTGCTTCACGTCCTCATTAGTAAAAGAACAATAATCAGCTCTGTGCTGCTGGGTGGGGTTGTCGGGAAGACTGATGTGCACAGCCGGCCACAACCCGAGCACTGGTTGCAAGCAGAGAATATCCCCTTATCGCTCAGTCCCGGCCCCATGTGCACAGCCCATACAGGGGCGAAGAGGCGGGAGGGCTCTTGTCTGCAATGCCTCCTGCAGGCCCAGAGTTGGGTGGTCATCCCACATCCTCGGGGGCTGGAGGCATGTGAGCTCCGGTAAAGATGCTGAGAATGGTGGGAAGTGACTCGTGTTCCACTCCCAGAAGGCCAGATTGTTAGGGGGCTTGAAGGCTCCACTGCTGGGTGTGGCTGGCAGAGGTGAGGGCTGGGCTGTCTGAAGCCCTGGAGGTTCTTGGCTCTTGGGCGCAGATCTCCCTGCCATCCTGGCCGCATTGTATGCGTGGGGCCTGGAACACACCTATGAATGCAATGGGAATGTTTCGAGCATTGTCCTGAGTTAGCGCTCAGCACCTCTTGGCGGGGAGTGGTGAAAATCACGCCTGTGGGTGGCCCTGGATGTCTCCCGCAGCTCTGCCCTCAGCCCACCACTTGTAAAGCCAGGGCTCCATCTCTTTGGGGCCTGGAGATCACTTTTGCCTGAGGAAGAAAGGAGGGGCTGATCTTCCTCTATCTAAGACTAGTTAGTTTTTTTCTTTTGTAGCTTTTTAATTATAGAAAAGGTCAAATATATGCAAAAGTATAGAGAAGAAAGAATTCCTGTGTGGTTATTAGCTCGGGCCAATCTCATGTGTCTGCAGCCCTGACCACTCTCCCAGCACCGAGAGCTCTCACCTGTGGAGCTTTCACCGTTTAGCAGCTTTATTAAGACGGAATTGGCCAGGTGCGGTGGCTCATGCCTATAATCCCAGCACTTTGGGAGGCGGAGGCAGGTGGATCACGAGATCAAGAGATCGAGACCATCCTGGTCAACAAGGTGAAACCCCGTCTCTACTAAAAATAAAAAAATTAGCTGGGCATGGTGGTGCACGCCTGTAATCCCAGCTACTCGGGAGACTGAGGCAGGAGAATTGCTTGCTTGAACTCAGAAGGCGGAGGTTGCGGTGAGCCGAGATCGTGCCATTGCACTCCAGTCTGGGTAACAACAGCGAAACTCCGTCTCCAAAAAAAAAAAAAAAAGACGGAATTCCGTGCTGTTCTGCTCACCCACTTACAGAATACCACTCAGCAGGTTTTAGTTTATTCACAGAGGTGGACATCCCCCGTCACAGTCTATTTCAGAACATTCTATCACTCCAAAAAGAATCACCACCCTGTAGCCGCCACTGGTCCCCCAGCCTCCTGGTCTTCTGATCCCTGAGAGCACTTGCTTGAGGACTCAGGCGCTTGGAGACCAAGTTTCTTGCCAGTCTCCCATGTCTGCACATTCCCAGGAAGTCTCTCGTCCGGCCAGACCTGGCTCCTGCGAGCTGGGCCTGGGCTCCAGCTGTGTCTCTTCTCACTACAGCTGCCTTTCCTGGGCCAGGCTCATTCTCTCCCGCTTTCAAGGATTATTTTTCAGTCCAAGCCCTTGTCGTCTTTCCTCTCTGTGGAGGGCAGATTCTCCACCATCTAGAGGGAGGACCCTAGCAGAGGGGCCAGGCTTTCAGACTGGGAGGCGCCTGGGTGCAGTCCAGCCTGTCCGTCCCCGGCTCTCCTGCTCCCAACCCTGATGTCACCCAAGGCTGCCATAGCCACTCCAAAGCCAGCAGAGCTCAGTGGCAACCCCACCGAGCCCCATTACCTTGTTTCCCAGCTCTGGGACCCCACCCCCACCCCACAGCACTTGCTCTGCCTGCTACAGGGTCTTCGAAGTAGGCAGGAAGCCAGGCTGTAGGTGCCACTCTGCAGGGCCTTGGCCTTGGCTGCTGCAGGTGGACAGGAGCTGCAGCTTTCCTCCGCATCACCAAGCAGTTCCATAGGGGAAGGAGAGGACAAGGCCCCTACATCCCAGCCTGGTGGGTTTGACCTTGCATTCTTGGCCACTTCAGATGTCCCCCATTTGTGGCAGGGTCCTACTACACAGGTGTGGTCCTCAAGCCACAGCGTCATGTCACCTGGGATTCTGTTAGAAGTGAGTCTCAGCTCTCAGACCCTCTGGATCAGAATCTGCATTTACTAGACCAGCAGATTCAGATGCACTTACAAGTTCAAGAAGCCCTCATCTAGCACGTTCTGCCTCAGTGTGCACGGAAGTCTTCAGCTGTGCCCAGCAGGATGTAGCCGTGTCTTCAGGGGACCTTGTCTATCACCTGCAGGGGCTGGACTCTGTGCCCTCCAGCCCCCAGGAAGCTCAGGGGTCTTGCCCACTTAGAACTGCAGCTAAAACTGAGAAAGAACATGTCATTTTCCCTGGGCTGTTTCAGGTCAAATTGCGTAGCCTCGGATTTTATTTTTAAAAGTCAGCCAGAGATCAAACCATAGCAGCGGGAGGGACTTCTTCAATAAGGTATCTTGGAAAAGCCACCCATTTTCCTGTGTACACTGAAGACTCTTCAAAGGGGAACCAGGACTGCTGCAAGGAGGGCCACCTATTTCTTTAAATACCCAAAGATTCCATTGGCTCCAGGCCGGCGAGGTTTTGACAGTTTACACCTGGTGACATTTAGAGACCAATTTTGGAGAGAGCAGAGGGGAGGAGGCATTTGGTGTAACTACATTCTCTGGCCGACTGCTCTCTCTTGCCAATATGCCATTTGTCTATAAAACACTTAGGCCCCAAAATAGCTGTACAGTTTGGTGTCATTGTGGATGAAATGAAGGGCAGCTGCCCCATTTCTTTGGCTTTCAGACACCCTCAAAATGTTGCAATGAAATGTCCCAGAGGAATTAGTACAGCTCATTAAACCTGAATTCCTGGTCAAGGAGGGGCTGGACAGAATGTGGAGATGGGATAGATAGGACCTCAGAAGTGACCACCTCATACTCCAGGGGTGGCACCTGCCCAGGGCCACAAGACTTAGAGTGAAAGGGGGTGCCGTTCATAATCACAGCAGGTCAACAGGCACAAACCAGGACTGTCCTGGGCAGAACCCAGTCTTCGGCCAGCTGTTCCGTTGGCTCTGCCCCCAGGGTGATGAGGGGACCCTGGGGTCCAAGGTGCCACCTCCTGAGTGCATGGTCCAGAGCGTGGTGACAGGGCTCCCTCCCCACAAATCAGGCCTGTTGCTCCCAGTACAGGGTCAGGCCTTCTCAAGGTCACAGGCAGCGCAGCATCTGCCCACCTCTCTTAGGGACAGTGACCGTGTGCAGCTGGTTTTCCCTCGGAGTGCAGCAAATGCAGGGTCCCTCTCCCTTCCTCTCCAGTCACGCTCAGCTCCCATGTTTCATTATCAAGTGCATTTTCCACCAAAGTTCAGTAGCAAACAGGCCCTGGGGTTGGAGTTACACCTGCTGTGAAAGGGGGTGTGAAGGTGTCACAGGGTTCAGCAGTTCCACTGACTGCTTCTGACCTGCCATGCCCTCAGGGTCCCCTCCATGGAGCTCTGCCACCCGTGGCTCCTGCTGCCCCTCAAAGCTTCTCGGCCAAACATAGCCCATCCAATAGGCCCATCAGCAAGGTGGGACATGAGGCCCATGCCTGGCACCTGGCAGTCCCAGGAGGCCAGAAGAGCTGAGGCGAGGTAGTCTGCACTCTTCCGAGGTGGGGCAGATCCACGCGTGGGGGTGGGGCCCAGGCCAGGTCACAAGGCCACGGCACTGGTTCTGCAATGACCCTAACCTGCCTGTCTCTGTGTGTGGTCCACAGCCCGAGACCGAGGACGAGAAGAAGCGCTTTGAGGAAGGCAAAGGGCGGTACCTGCAGATGAAGGCGAAGCGACAGGGCCACGCGGAGCCCCAGCCCTAGACACCCTCCTCCTGCCGCCGGGGCCCCGAGTAGCCATGGCAACAGGCCCAGTGTCCAGTCACTTAGAAGTTACCCCCTTGGCCAGAAACCCAATTCACATTGAGAGCTGGTGTTGTCTGAAGTTTTCGTATCACAGTGTTAACCTGTACTCTCTCCTGCAAACCTACACACCAAAGCTTTATTTATATCATCCCAGTGTTGATGCTACAGTGTTGTCCCAAGTGCCGGGAGGCATTCCATGGAAACCCTCGAGAATGCTTCCAAGCACACTGTAAGGCATGGGGAGAACCCAGCCCCACTAATAAACCTGCTGCTTGGCTGGACCCACGAGTCCTGGGTGGTCATTTCTCTTGGCGGGGCTGCTTTCCCAGGGGGTATGGGATGTGGGGGCTCCCGAGGACAGTCTCAGCCCTCCCAGCACCAGCACCTGCATAGACCCCAGAACCTCAGGCACAGCCACACCAATTGGTGTCTGGCTGGTGATTTGCTGGCTGTGAATGGCCATTTCCCGTGGGGCCCTGGTTTGGTGTCCTGGCCCCAGACACCCCAGCTCCCTGGACCTCATAGGCAGCTCAGATGCTGGGAGGATGTGGACTCGGCCACGCTGCGTGGTGGGAGTGCTAGCACCCCACGACCCTATGGTCCGGCTTGCATAGTATGCCAGCTCTAAGCCTGTGTGTCTTTCCTACGGACAGGGCGGGGCTCCTCGTAAAGACTCAGGGAGGTGATGGTGTGAAGAGCCAAATGTGGCCTGGCTCAGCCTGTGGAAGCCCCACCCTGACCCAGCCTCTTGGTAGAAACTGCCCAGACACCTTAACCTTCTGTCTGTAGGGGGCCCCCGGCTGGCGCCAAGACCTTGTGCCTGATGTGCAAACTCCCCCAGCCACCCAGGCAGGAGGCCGTGGGGATGGCTTATGGGGCAGGGGTCTGAGGGGCAGCATGAAAGTGTGTCGGTGCTGTTGGTGTGAAGCTGTGTGCATACATGTCACCAACGTGCGTGGATCTGTCCCTGCGTATCTGTGAGCACATGTGTGGTGAGGGTGTCTGCAGCAGGGTTTATCTGTGCATCTGGCCTGGCCAAGGCCCCTACAGGGGCCAGGACCCCACCTGCATCCATGGCTCCAGCTAAGCACACCCAGAGGTGGCATCTGGGAGAAAGTTCCCAACTCAGTCTGTCCCTGAAGCCCCAACATCTGTCCTGCAGCCTGGAGAAGGCTGGCCCGTCAACAGCTGCAGCCTCGCACAGGCTCCCGCGCACCTGGAGAGAGAGGGCTCAGCTCCAGATGTGCAGAAACACCAGCCAAGAGCTTGGGAATCTGTCTTGGGCCCCAGTTATGGCTGATAAGGTTATTTCCTGCCTGGGAGGTGGTTGGGGTGTGGGGGCAAGCTCAGCCACATGAAGCTTCAGCCACCCCACTCTGCTCCACCCACGACCCATGCCAGAGTGGTGCCCTGGGATCAGAACGATGAGGAGGCCACCCTTCTGAGAAAGCAGAAGGCCCAGGGCTGGCCACAGCAATGCCTGAGCCCAGGGGTTCACTGAGGGGACCAGGTCCCCAAAGCACCCACATCCTTCACATGAAGGTGGGCCCTGCATCAGACTCCCTAGTTCAGTCCTGGCTCAGCCACTCATCCATGTGGATTTGGGTAAACCAGGCACCCAAAAACCGCCTCCCAGGGGCACCAGGCACTTTGCACCAGATCTCAGCACAGCACTGAATAAGCTGGGCAGCCATCAGAGACCATCTCCCACCTGCCCCAGAGCCAGCTGAGGCCAGGCAGAGGCACTGGTGCAGGCAGCAGTAGGTGAGCTGGACTGGCAGAGGGGAGCCAGGCTCTCCGTAGCTGTGTGTGTAGTCTCCAGTGTGGTGATTCTAAGCGGCATGGTTCTCGGTGGCCATGTAATTAAATGTGGTGTTTCTACCATTTCACTCCGAGTCACAGGCGAGACGCTTAGAAACACCACCCTTGATTACAGCTGCCCTGTGCCAGCCTCCCACTGCTTGTGCCTATTTATAACCAGGGCCACCTGGAGGGGGATCCAGCCTGTCCACAGAGGGCTCACCAGGGGCACTAAGGGCCCTGGCTGCTCCAGAAACTGCAGGGAGTATAAGTGTTCACGGCTCAGGTTCCCCCTGGCACAGCCCCACACGTTACTGTGGGGTCTTTCTCTACAAACACTTCCTTTGCTTCATGGGATGGGCCCTAAGGCCCATCCTGGGTCCCCTAAAAGCTGCTCAGGGACCTGGGGTGTGGGGACGATTTGGGCAGGTGCAGACTGTGGAGTGCCGTGTGCAGCCCTGTCTGGGCGGGGGGAGCTCCAAGCAGCTGTTCTGGCTGCAGGTGGTTTGGGTCTTCCGGTCAGGTGCTCACTTTTTTCCAGACACAGGGGCATTTAGTCATGGATGCGTCCCAGAAGCATGGAAGGACACTATGCCAGGCAGCCCCGGAGGCCTTGTGCCCTTGTGTGTGTGTGGTCAGGGGTTTCCTAGAAGAGACAGGCACGATCCTCAGGAGGAATCCTCTCCAGGGCCCCCATCAAGGGGCAGGAGGGTTTCCCCCCGCGTGGGGTCAGCTGAGGCTGTCAGTCTATGGGCGACAGCCTGTGCTCCATTAGAAGTGGTGAGGCAGGAGGGCTTGAGAGGGAGGGAGGGGCGGGAAGGACAGAAGTGAGGAGGAGAGGAGGGGAGGGGTTCAGGCGCTGGGCTGCAGACCCTGGCCTCTCTGGGCTGGGCGGTGGTGTTCAGTTTCAGAGAGAACATTTCTGAGCCCGTTGAAGTGGGAGGGACCACCCGGTGGCCCGTGCACTTATTCCCTCGGTGGACTCCCCAGGCCCAGGAAGCAGAGTGAAGCCATAACTGGCCCAACCTTGCCCCTCGCTGCTCCTGCTGCAGACTGGATTCCCAGTTCCTGGAAGCCGCTGGCCGTGGGTCTCGAGTCCTTTCCACGCCCCGCTGCGATTGTTCTTGGATGCCGCTTCCTCCGGGAAGGCCTCCCTGAGCCCCACCCCCGGCCCCAGGTTCTCACTGTCTGTTCCTGCCCCAGCTCCCTCGGCCCGCGGGTCCCCAGAGCTCCAGGCCTGGGTCTTGCCCCGGCGGCTGGAGGCGGCGTCAGGAGGGTGCACCGAGCCCAGTTGGGAGCCAGGGGCGCGGCGCTGTCGGGAGGCGCACCGGTCCAGGGCGGCTCGGCGCGGCCGCGGGCGGAGGCGGGGGCACGGGTGTGTGCTGACGGACGGACAAACAGACCGACAGACCGCCACGGCGGCCGCGCCTCGGAGCGAGCGGGGGCGGGGCGGGCCGAGGGGCGGTGCAGAGGCCCCGGCGGAGACATGCGCCCTGCTCCGCCCCCCGCCCCCGGCCGCCCGGCGCAGCAGCGGAGCGGCGGGAGCGGAGCGAAGCGGCGGCGGCGCCCAGGGGAGGGAGGGGCGGCGGGGCCGAGCCCCCCGAGCGGAGCGCGCCGGTCGCCCGTGGCCGCCGCCAGCATGCCACGGCCCACGGGCCGCTCCGCCGGCAGCCACCCCCGCGGCCCTCGATGGCCCGCGCTCCGCCCGGGAGCGCGGGAACCGTCGCCGGAGGCGGGAGCAGCGAGTCGGAGCCCTGGGCGCCCGAACGCAGGGTGAGCGCCGCCGCCCTGGCCCGAGGACGGCCGGGAGGGAGGACCCCGGCGGGAGGACTCGGCAGGGAGGGAGGGGGCTTTCCGCGCGCTGTCGGTCGCGGGGTCCGTCCGGGGGTCCACGAGCGCCGTTTAGCGCTGGCACCCCCCCAACTTGGGGACCTTCGGGGTAACTTCCCCGGGGCCAGCCCCTCCTCCGTTCCCCTGCACCGGGGCCTGGCAGCGCGGCCCCCGGGGGCTCTCAGGGGACGGGGGCGGGGCGGTCTAGGAATCCGGTGCCCGCCCCTGCTCGGCGCTACCCCGAGGGGTCCGGGGGCCGCAGTCCCGCCAGGTTTCCCAGGCTGTCTCTCGAACGCGCCCTCGGGTTGGGGCAGGACTCGGGGGACCCACTGGGGACCAGCAGGCGAGAGCATGCGGGTTGGAGCGGGGATTGCGGGGGTTGGATTGGAGCCCCGGGGGGGTTGAGACCATTAGGGCAGGGACTGGGGGGGCGTGCCAGAGATGTCAAGGCCTCGCACTGCGCGCATCCCTCTCCGGGCGACGGCCAGGCGGGGCCCGGTGGAACAGATCGGCTGCAGCGCGGGTGGAGACTGGCGTGAGGGCGGAAGCCGGGGCCGAGCCCGGGGAATCCTTTCAAGTTCTGGGTTCTCTTTGTTGCGCAATGGAGCCTCGGGGCCGCGCGGCCTCATTGGCCCGGAGCCGTGACGTCACGCCTGGGCCCCGCCCACGGGTCTTGCGGTGGGAGGCCTCGTGGCCCGGGTGGGTCGCACCTGCAGTCGGCTCCGCAGTAAGTGGGGAGGTGGGAAGAGCCCCATCCTGAGATGCTGAGGGATGCTTTTTTTCTCATGCCCTGCATGAGAAACTTCCCAGCAGGAAACAGTGCCATCCTGGGTCCCATCGGCACGCCGGGGATGGGGGGGGAGAGCCCAGCCTGGGTTCTGGCCCTAGTGGCCTCTCCTTTCTATGAAGAATGAACAGAAAGGGTGCAATCCGTGGGTTTGTGGTCACTGACCCAGAGGCAGAGGGACACCTTGTTTCCCCATAACCGGTCCTCTGTCACTTTGCACTTGGAACCCAGTGTCCACCCCCTACCCCCCAGGATATTCCTCTCCCATCCCAGGTCTACAGCACCCAGGAGTGTCTAGCTCCAAAGCCAGTCCTGACACTGTCTTCTCCACGTTGCCCTGAGCTTCTGCCTGAAGTGTTCCCATCTGCAGTGTGGGGGACCATGGGACCTGCCTTGCAGACAGGAGGCTCAGAAAGACCTCAGCTCTAGGGACAGAATAAAAAGCCTTGTTCCCCAACATTTTAATGTTTGAGAGGCCAGGACTTTGGTGTCAGGCAAGTGGAGTTTGGATCCTGGCTCAGGCACGTGCTGGCACCTCTCTCTGTTTCTGCCGGACCAGCTTTACCATGGGGATGAATCGTGTGGGCACTCACTGGAAGAGCATGCCCCTATGCAGGAGGATGCACGTGCCCCTGCCCACAGACCTAGAACCTTTTTCTTTTTTTTTTTAAGACAGGATCTCACTCTGTCACTCAGGCTGGAGTGCAGTTGCACCATCGTGAGGCTCACTGCAGCCTTAACCTCCCCAGGCTCAGGTGATCCTCACACCTCAGCCTCCCAAGTAGCTGGAACTATAGGTGCACACCACCATACACAGCCAATTTTTTATTTTTTGTACAGACAGGTTTTTGTCCAGGCTGGTTTTGAACTCCTGGACTCAAACCATCCGCTTGTCTTAGCCTCTCAAATCGCTGAGATTCCAGGTGTGAGCCACCCTCACTGTACCAGCCTTCAAACCTAGAGCCTTTCCCAGCAGTAAGGCACCATTAGGCTAGATGAGGGGAAGAACTGGCACTGGGAAGGGCTGGGCTGGTTGCAGCCTGTGGCTTTTTCCTCACCACCCTGCACCAATAATCACGTGGACAGGTTGGGCTGGGCTGGGCCAAGGTCACAGGGGCATCTGAAGGAAGGTCTCCCAGTCTCAGCCAAGGCGGCCCTGGGCAGATAGAAATGGATGCTGACCTGCTAGGTGCATGATGAGTCCAGTTTCCTCTTTGATAGCATAAAGACCATTGGTGTCTGCAGCTCTGTCGCCCACCATCTGCTCTGAGCACCCAGAAGGCTGCCAGGTACCCCAAAGGCTGGAGATGGCCCTGTGGCCTCCTCACTCCTGAGGCTAGTCTGCCCCAGGTCCTGGTCCCAGTGAATATGTATCTGCCTGCAGGTCTGAGGCTCCCCGGCACCTCCAAGCGCAGTGTCTTGACCCATAAGAGACAGTACAGCTCGGTGAGCTGAGAGGGCTTTAAGAGAGACTTTTAGATGGGGAGCCTTTGCTGAGTGCTTACTATGTGCCTGTCTGCATTCTAAGCACTTTCCCTGGCATAGTGCCGTAACTACCCACAGCACTTTTCAAGGTATTATCATGTCCGGTGTACAGAGGAGAACACCAAGGTGCAGAGGAGAACACCCAGGCGCAGAGGAGAACACCCAGGCGCAGAGGAGAATACCCGGGCACAGAGGAGTTACGTGACTCCCTGCGGCGCTGGGCTCACATACCCTGTGGCCTCTATGCTGTACTCAGCGCGGTTTACTGGACACAGGAGGGACTGGTAGAGAGTCTAAGGGGTCACCCTGCCTCCCACGCAGGTCTGGGATGGGGAAGGGGAGGCTACTGTGCAAGCAGAAACCTAATAAATGTTTGGGAAGGAATTTCCGTGGCTGCAACAGTCCTCCCACCCAGGAAGTCAGCAAAGGCTCCTTCACCCAGACTAGGCTCCTTCCAGGCGTCAGGGGTCTGGGCAGGTCCAGGGCAGGGGCACCAAGATGAATGAGACACACCCCTTGGAGTCCCTGAGTGTCCGGGAGGAGTCAGGCCACAGACCAAAAGAACTCTGGAGAAGACGGCCGGCCGCAGCGGTTCACGCCTATAATCCCAGCACTTCGGGAGGCCAAGGAGGGTGGATCATCTGGGGTCAGCAGATAGAAACCAGCCTGGCCAACATGGTGAAACATACTAAACATACAAAAAATTAGCTGGGGGTGGTGGTGAGTGCCTGTAATCCCAGCTACTCAGGAGGGTGAGGCAGGAGAATCGCTTGAACCTACGAGGCAGAGGTTGCAGTGCGCTGAGATCCAGCCTGGGCAACGAGAGCGAAACTCTGTCTCAAAAAAGAAAAAAAAGAACTCTGGACAAGACAAGCAAGGGGCCTGCCGGCTGGTGGCTGCAACACCACTGCTTTCCCTGCCCGAGAGCCCGGGGCCTTGGCTAAGGCGGCAGTGGTCCCCTACCTTGAGCTGGAGATAATTCCTCCCTGGGGGACATGGGGCATGCCCAGTGCTGTAGATTCTCATAAGGACCTGGGGCATGAGAAAGAGCAAGTGAGGCTAAACGAGCCCTCGGTGAGAAAGGCCAGTTAAGTGTGAGCAGAGCACACAGTAGGCCTTCACTGTGCTTCTCCCACACTGCCTACCCAGGCCCTCTGGGCAGGATGGGTCCCTCCCCGACCCCACCACACACCTGTGGCCCAGTGTCCTGTGTCCGTGGCTCACGTCAAAAGGCCATCGGCACTTCCTCTGACTTCAGAGTCAATCTCTGGTCTGGTCTGCAGGGCATCTCCAGGCCCTTGCTGCCCGAGCCAACCACAGCATGAGACTGGTCACTGCCCCAGAGCACCCACTGTGTGCCAGACCTGGGCCCAGGGCTATGGAGATGTGGCTCCTGTCCACCCCAGCCTCCTCGTCGAAGAAGCACTGCAGTCAGTCCCTTTCAGAGAAGGTGCAGGGACCTTGCCCCAGCCACATGGCTGCTGTGCTGGGGCTTTAACCCCCACCCGGGACCTGGCTGTGGAAGGCCAGCTGGAGGCTGACATAAGACTGCCTGTCCCCTCTCAGGGTGGGCATGAAAGTGGTAACCAGCTCCCTTCTCCAACAGGTCACTTGGGGGCAACAGAGGGAAATGGAGGTTCGGGGGCCTGGTCCTCCCGGCCACGTCCTCCCGTGGCCTGATGAGTGGAATGAATTGAGACAAGTGCAGAGGTGTCCACTGAAGGGGGCTCTGGCATGGGCTGTGTGAGGATTCTGGAACATTTGATGACAAGAGGACTTGTTCTGGGATGGTGCCAGGGCACGCACAGGGCAGGAGTGCCCATCTGGGCCCAGCTTGGCTGGTTCCCTGAGGATGCAGGCAACCTGGAAGACAGCCCAGATATTGAGCCTTGGCCAGGAGTGGACAAAAGTGAGGGAATATGCATTTATTGGGCACCCCTGTATACAGCCCCTGGGTGTCAGGGTCATGAGCAGGAGGCCCTGGGGCCTGGAGAGGAGGGTGCAGCAGCAGCCTGACGTAAGTCAGGGTCAGATAGGACATAGTGCATCAGAGAGAACAGATTTATGTCTCTCTGGGTGCAGGAGCACTCACCCTGTAAGCCCAGCCACTCAGGAGGGTTAGACGGGAGGGTCACTTGAGCTCAGGAGTTTGAGACCAGCCTGGGCAACATAGTGAGACTCTGTCTCTAAAATATAAAAAAAAATAAGGCCAGGCGCAGTGGCTCATGCCTGTAATCTCAGCACTTTGGGAGGCTGAGGTTTGCAGGTCACTTGAGGTCAGGAGTGCAAGACCAGACTGGCCAATATGATTAAACCCTGTCTCTACTAAAAATACAAAAAAATTAGCCAGGCATGGCGGTACGTACCTGTGGTCCGGGCCGCTCAGGAGACTGAGGCACAAGAATGGCTTGAACCCGGGAGGGGGAGGTTGCCAGAGCTGGGTTGGCACCACTGCACTTCAGCCAGGATGACAGAGAAAGACTCTGTCTCAAAAAAAAAAAAACAACTTACTTCTCACAATCCTGGGGCTGAGAAATCCAAAATCAAGGTGCTGGCAGGTTTGTGTCTGGTGAGGGCCTGGCCTGTGCTTCAGAGATGCTGCCTTGGATACTGCGTCCTCTGGAGGGGAAGAGGCTTTTGCTCACATGGCAGAAGGGAGAATGCTCCAAGAGGAACCTACTCCCAGAAGCCCTTTGGCAGAGACATTAAACCCACCCATGGCCTAATCTTCTCTTCAGTGTTTTGTGGCCAGGCACTATGGCTCATGCCTGTAATCCCAACACTTTGGGAGGCCGAGGTGGGAGGATTGCTTGAGGCCTGGAGTTTGAGACCAACCTGGGCAACACAGTGAGAACCCATCTCTACAAAAACTTTAAAAGTTAATCAGGCATGGTGGTGCACGCCTGTAGTTCCAGCTACTTGGGAGGCTGACTGGGGAGGACTGCTTGAGCCCAGGAGTTCCAGGCCACAGTGAACTATGATCTCACCACTGCACTCCAGCCTGGATGACAGAGCAAGTCCCCATTTCTAAAAACATAGTCCTACCTCTGGCCGGGCTTGGTGGCTCACGCCTTTAATCCCAGCACTTTGGGAGGCCAAGGCAGGTGGATCACGAGGTCAGAAGTTCATGACCAGCCTGGCCAAGATAGTGAAACCCCATCTCTACTAAAAAATAATACAAAAATTAGCTGGGTGTAGTAGCATACACCTATGATCCCAGCTACCGGGGAGGCTGAGGCTGGTGAATTGCTTGAACGGAGGCGGAGGTTGCAGTTAGCTAAGATCACACCACTGCACTCCAGCCTGGGTGACAGAGTGAGACCCCGTCTCAAAAAAAAAATTGTCCTACCTCTTAATACTATTCGAATGGCAGTTAAGTTTCAACACAAGTTTTAATTAAATTTGAACGAGTTTTTCAGGGGACATTCAAAGTGTAGCACTCAGCATCTCCCATCCTAAGTACCCAAGTGCTTCAATGCTGTCGCCAGAGCGGGAGTCACTGAGTGCCCATTGCCACCCCCACAGACGTTCCTGGTCCCCAGCATCCCTGAGCCACCAGGAGTGAGGGCGGCTACTCCCCGAAGCCTGGCGCCAAGGAGGATGCCTCAGCCGCCTGCCAGCTCCGGTCTGCACCATGAGTGATGAGCGGCAGCTGCCTGGCAGTGCAGTGGGCTGGCTGGCATGTGGGGGCCTCTCCCTGCTGGCCAACGCCTGGGGCATCCTCAGCATTGGTGCCAAGCAGAAGAAGTGGAAGCCCCTGGAGTTCCTGCTGTGCACGCTCTCGGCCACCCACATGCTCAACGTGGCCGTGCCCATCGCCACCTACTCTGTGGTGCAGCTGCGGCGGCAGCACCCTGACTTTGAGTGGAATGAGGGGCTCTGCAAGGTCTTCGTGTCCACCTTCTACACCCTCACCCTGGCCACCTGCTTCTCCGTCACCTCCCTCTCCTACCACCGCATGTGGATGGTCTGCTGGCCTGTCAACTACCGGTGAGCAAGTGAAGCTCTGGGGTTCTTGAGGTTCCATGAAGGCATGAAAACAAGGACATATCTGGTGTGCCCACATGTGCACAGGAGTGGCCCCACCTGCAGCACGCTGGGAGGGCAGGGAGGCTCAGGAGGGGTGGCTATCGGCTGCTGGGGGCACACACGTGTAGCTTTGCATTGGACACAAGCAGCCAATACAGAATGCTTGGGAGAGTGACATGTGACAGTGTTCACAGTAGTTCCTATGCAAGGGACAAGGCCCCACCACACTGGCTGTGCCACGACTATGACGTGCTGGGGGGCGTGGGGTGCCTGGGCGATCAGGATCCTCTACAGGTCCATGGAGGCCTGGGCAGCCCCTGTGGGTGACGCCAGTTCCCTCTGTTCCACCCTGCCCCGTGCCAGGCTGAGCAATGCCAAGAAGCAGGCAGTACACACAGTCATGGGTATCTGGATGGTGTCCTTTATCCTGTCGGCCCTGCCTGCTGTTGGCTGGCACGACACCAGTGAACGCTTCTACACCCATGGTTGCCGCTTCATCGTGGCTGAGATTGGCCTGGGCTTCGGCGTCTGCTTCCTGCTGCTGGTGGGTGGCAGTGTGGCCATGGGCGTGGTCTGCACAGCAATCGCCCTCTTCCAGACCCTGGCCGTGCAGGTGGGGCGCCGGACCGACCGCCGCGCCTTCACCGTGCCCACCATCGTAGTAGAGGACGCGCAGGGCAAGCGGCGCTCCTCCATCGACGGCTCGGAGCCCGCCAGAACCTCCCTGCAGATCACGGGCCTCGTGACCACCATAGTCTTCATCTACGACTGCCTCATGGGCTTCCCTGTGCTGGTGGGTGATAGCGTTGGGTCGGGGAGCCTGTCTCTGGACAGCCCTGGGGCTGCTCGTACCCCAGGCATCACGTGGTTGAGTCCCCAGACCGGATCCTTTGAAATGGGCTTGATCATCGTTCCCATTTTCCAGATTTGAAAACTGAGGTTCAGAGAGTTACAAAGACCTCCTTGGAGTCAGGACAGCCTGCTGGGACTCAAGCCCACATCCGGTGGCTGCAGAGCTCAGAGCTCAGGGCCTTTCTCCACAGTGCAGAAAAGGTTGTGCCCCTCATCCAAGACCCATTTTTTGGTTTTGTTTGTTTTGAGACAGAGTTTTGCTCTTATTGCCCAGGCTGGAGTGCAATCTTGGCTCCCTGCAACTCCCATGTTCAAGCGAGTCTCCTGCCTCAGCCTCCTAAGTAGCTGGGATTACAGGCATCCACCACCACGTCCAGCTAATTTTTTTTTTTGTATATTTAGTAGAGATGGGGTTTTACCATGCTGGCCAGGCTGGTCTCAAACTCCTGACCTCAGGTGATCCGCCTGCCTCAGCCTCCAAAAGTGCTGGGATTATAGGTACAAGCCACCATGTCTGGGCTCAAGGC
Source organism: Saguinus oedipus (assembly GCA_031835075.1). NCBI lineage: Eukaryota > Metazoa > Chordata > Mammalia > Primates > Cebidae > Saguinus > Saguinus oedipus. The sequence continues at coordinate 44,027,632 of CM063175.1, read as the reverse complement.
CTGTTTGATGCAGAGGTGGGATAGTATGCCCATGGGTTTTCTGTGGGTCCAGGTCCCAGGAGGAACAGAGGGAGCTTTGATGCCACACTTAGGTAGGGGCACTGGACTGGGAGACAGGACAAGGATGGGGGGGGCTTCGATTGTCTGTTGGGGAGTTGCACTTGATACTAACAGCTGGGGAAGGCCAAGGTGAGGGCTGCTGTGAGGAAGGCCTTGCCAACATTGGTCTGCGGTCCAGAGGGGCTGCCTGGGCTCCTCTTGGTGAAGCTGGGACCAGCTTGGCCCAAGAATGAAGTCTGGACTCAGTAGCCAACCCCTGCCACCTGCGAGACTCCATCCCAGTACCCAAAGGTCTGCAGTGAGGCAGGCAGAGGACTGGGACTGGGATAAAGACCAGCCTGAGAGTTCTCGTCTAAGCAGCAGGCAGGACTGCCTCCCCTGAGTCATTGCAGGATGTGGGCTCCAGAACAGTGACTGGGGGTGGTGGTGGCAGCTTCAGAGTCGAGGCCTTGCTCAGGAGGCAGCCCCCACTGCCCCACCCCAGCAGGTTCATTTCCCCCCAGCTAAGGGTCCTCGTGTAGAGTGGGGCCTGGTCCCTGTAAAGATGGAGGGAAGGGGATTCATGAAACAGCAGAGAACACAAGGCACCTCAGGAGCAGAGTGGGGGCAACGGGGCGGCGGGGGTCTAGGAGGGAGTCGGGGCCACCCCCACTTCTATTCTGGGCAGGGGATCAGGTACAACTTGTGGGGCCACTCCATGCTTTTGTTATAGTGTCCAGAATCTTCACCCTCTAGAACATGGGGTGTTCTTAGCCCATTTTACAGATGAAGAAACTGAGCCCCAAAGAGGTTGAGCAGCTTCCTGAGTGTCACATGGCCCACAAATGACAGAAGCGACATGCCCACATTATCCGCACTGTCACTCGTGGGAATCACTAAGTGTCACTCTTTGGGACACAGCAATGAGAGCTCTTACGGGAGAGGAGGAATGTGGGATCCCTGGGGGGGACCCAAAGGCAGGGGTAGGGCTGAAGAGGCCACTGTCCGGGAAGGAGGTGGCAGAATCTTGAACAGGCTTGAGACCTGGTTCTATAAGCCTCAGTTTCCTCATCTCAAAAACGGTGGCAGCTGGGCACAGTGGTTCATGCCTGTAATCCCAGCACTTTGGGAGGCCGAGGCAGGAGGAACACTTGAGCCCAGGAGATCAATGCTGCAGTGAGCCATGATTTACCCACTACATTCCAGCCTGAGCAACAGCGTGAGACTGTCTCAAAAAAAAAAAAAAAAAGGACAAGAAGGTGGTCATGCATGCCCTGGGTAGCCAGGAGGGAGACAGGAGAGCAGGGCCACCCGGTACTGCCCAGCAGCCAGGTGGCTCCCAGAGGGCGGGGTCTCCCACTGCCACGCTCAAGCCCTTTCCTTCCCAGGGGCCCCTTCTCCGTGGCAGATGTGTTGTCAGACCTGCTGTAGTACACATGGGAAGACTGGGGCTCGGGGGGAGCTTGTGTGATGGTGGGGGTCCTGCAGGTGCCAGGCCAAGCCCTGTGCCCACAGGTGGTGAGCTTCAGCAGCCTGCGGGCCAACACCTCAGCGCCCTGGATGGCGCTCTGTGTGCTGTGGTGCTCCGTGGCCCAGGCCTTGCTGCTGCCTGTGTTCCTCTGGGCCTGCGACCGCTACCGGGCCAACCTCAAGGCTGTCCGGGAGAAGTGCATGGCCCTCATGGCCAACGACGAGGACTCCGATGACGGTGAGGATGGCCTGAGTGGCCCTGGGGAGAGTGGCGTCTGGATGAGGTCTTTGGAGTTGGCAGGAAAACAGATGTCAGGCAACCCACCCTAAGGTGGTGACTTCTCAACCACAGACACCCCCTGTGTCACCGCCAAATGTACTTGAATGTCCAAGGAACCCAAGCCAGGTTCCCACAGGCCACTCTCCTATCTGGCTTGGCTGCCCCGGTTTCCAAGTAATGGGATGGTCTGGTCAGCAGAGCCAGTGGATGTATCTGCACGTGCTCCAGCTGAGCTCCTGGGCTCACCCCCAACCTCAGTGATCCCCACTGAGCTGCCCTGGTGGCTCCTGCAGACCAGGACCTGTCTGGATACCGTTTCCAGCCATACATTACCCTCGGCCCAGCCTTGCTCTGTCCAGGCACTGACAGCCCCTTGCGTGGAGTATTTAGTCCTCAGGGCTCCCAAGGTCACCTCAGGTCCCACCCCATGTCCTAAATAAGGAAATTGGCTCAGTGTGTCACCTCCCTGCCCAGTGTCACAGCTAAAGGGTGGCATAGTTGGGATTTGAACCCAGAACCTCTCCCCTTCCCTTTTTAGCTAACCAGCCCTCTACCTTATATGTCTGTTGGGTTGAGGGGGTCCTTGAGATTCCCTCCCAGATGCCCCCAAGTTTCCATGGCCCTAAGCCTCTGCCCCCTAACCTTACAGAGACCAGCCTGCAAGGTGGCATCTCCCCAGACCTGGTGTTCGAGCGCTCCCTGGACTACAGCTATGGAGGTGACTTTGTGGCCCTAGACAGGATGGCCAAGTATGAGATCTCTGCCCTGGAGGGGGGCCTGCCCCAGCTCTACCCGCTTCGGCCCTTGCAGGAGGACAAGATGCAATACCTGCAGGTGAGCACAGGGCAGGGGGAGAGGCCACGCCTGCAGGTGGGGGTGTCCTGACTTGCCGGAGCCTCTCCACTAGGAGCTCAGCTCACCCTCCGCAGCTGCAGGGCTGGCTATCGCCATCCAAGGCTGGGCTGGCCAAAGGCCACACAACCTGTGTGGGTGGGCCCCAACTGCCACCCCCATGATCCCTGTCTCCTGCATTATCTCCTGTGGGCCCAGTGTCCTCAAGGAGCCCCCTCCCCAACCGACCCCAGCTACCTGCACAGTACAGCGTCTGGGCCGCCAAGCCTCACAGCTCCCAGCCAGGCTGCCCTGGCCCGCGGCCTGGTCCCTGACCCACGGAAGGCCCTTCCCCGGGGTGGGGAAGAGTTTGTCCCCATTTTCCAGGAGGGCAGCTGGGGGTAAAAGCCCGCCGCCTCCTGACAGGTCCCACCCACGCGGCGCTTCTCCCACGACGACGCGGACATGTGGGCCGCCGTCCCGCTGCCCGCTTTCCTGCCGCGCTGGGGCTCCGGTGAGGACCTGGCTGCCCTGGCGCACCTGGTGCTGCCTGCTGGGCCCGAGCGGCGCCGCGCCAGCCTCCTGGCCTTCACGGAGGACGCGCCCCCATCCCGCCCCCGCCGCCGCTCGGCCGAGAGCCTGCTGTCGCTGCGGCCCCTGGCTCTGGATGGCGGCCCGCGGCGGGCCCGCGACTCGCCGCCTGGCAGCCCCAGCAGCCCGCGCCGCCGCCCCGGGCCCGGCCCCCGCTCCGCCTCGGCCTCACTGCTGCCAGACACCTTCGCCCTGACCGCCTTCGAGTGCGAGCCACAGGCCCTGCGCCGCCCGCCCGGACCCTTCCCGGCTGCTCCCGACGCGCCCGACGGCACCGACGCCGGAGAGGCCCCGACGCCCCCAGGCAGCGCCCAGCGGAGCCCCGGGCCGCGCCCGGCTGCGCACGCGCACGGCGGCCCCCTGCGCCCGGGCCTGAGCGCGTCGTGGGGCGAGCCCGGGGGGCTGCGCGCGGCGGGCGGTGGCGGCAGCACCAGCAGCTTCCTGAGCTCGCCCTCTGAGTCCTCGGGCTACGCCACGCTCCACTCAGACTCCCTGGGTTCGGCGTCCTAGGACAGCCGGCGTCTCCCCACGGACGTCAGGCAGGCCGGGCCGCTGGTGGGGGTCACACCACCAAAGATGCCGCCTCCGTCCCACGCGCAGACACGTGCCACCCCTTGCAGGGGTGAGAGGGCATTGGCCTTGGCGTTTGTCTTCTGACTCCTCCCAGCTGGCCTTGTCCCGACGGTGGCAGCTGACCTGGACTACTGCGCTGGGCATGGTATCTCCGGAGCTGAGTGAGGCTGCCACTGGACAGCTGAGCGACGTTCCAAGCTTGGGCTTGGGTAGTGAGTGACTTGCATGTCCAGCTGCGCCATCACCAGCCCTGGGTAACAGGACTGGGGGTGTAGGGAACCCTGAGACAGGGCCACCTGGGGACCGAACAAAACCCTGCCTTGGAGGGGCTGAGCTGGAGCCACAGGCCGGCCCAGGCTTTCCGCCACACTGCAGGTAACTGCCACACCCAGGGAATGGGTGGGTGGGGGGTACAAAAGGTCTCTAAGCACAGGGGTCTTCAGAACCCCGATAGGCTCTGATCAGGTCCTGTCCTGCCTCAGTTTCCCCCTCTGTGATGAGCAGGTGACATTAACTCTCAGGGCTGTTTGAAGTCTCTTGGTCATGGACCTTGGCCACTGAGTGACCCAGGTGTGAGAGGTAGTCTAGGGCCCTTTGTGGCCTTTGCAGAGGTTCATTTTCAGCATATGGCCTGGTGTGGCCCTTCCCCAGGCTTGAGGCCTCTCTATGACCCCCTGCCCCCTTGGGAACCCACACTCCACCCCAGCTAAGCACAACACACTGCATCACCGACACTGGCACCTCAGCCACCTTGACCACCAGACCCTCATTACTCTGCCATGGTTGCCTGTCCCCATCACATCAGCACTGCTACTCCCACCCCCGTGGCTCCCACCATGACACTAGCAGGTGCAGGCGGAGAGCATGAGGGCAGCAGGGCCTGGGCTTCCATGTCCCCACGTCATCCACAGCCTCACTCCCCACCTATGCAGGCCTGGCCAGGAAGGGATCCTGGCAGAGGCTTCCGGGTTCTCAGCTCAAGACCTGGCCCTGGGCAAGCGTCTGAAACCCTGGGAGCAATGCATTTCATTGCCTTCCTCCTCGGCAGACCCCTTACAGGCCTGGGCATTGCCATGGGCCCTGCATCTTCCCAGGCTAAGGAGAGCCAGGAACAGTTATGACTTTGAGCTGGTGAAATAGGGCAGATACAAAGGCTGTCTCCTTCAGACCCTTCAACGTGAAGACCTGAGGCAGTTTCCAAGGTCAGCATAGAGCCTGCCTGTGCCCGATTCCGTCTGGTCCTCAGGTGGCCAAGCTCATCTTGTCACCCTTCAGATAGGGTCCCACTCCCAGAAGCAGCTGCTGGGGTCGGGGGCTGCCTAAGTCTGCCTCTGCTTCAGAGGGCTCTCCGGTCACTGGCTGTGGGGTAACAGGGTATGAGCTAGCCACAGGTGAGCAAGGCAGGGAACTGCAATCCAGCTCTGGCCACAGGAGGGGCCATCTGTGGCCAATGCTGCTGTGCCTTCAAGGACTAACGTTATTCAGGGGCAGAGGTCACCAGCTAGCCATCGTCTCCTCCGTCTGGGGGTCATCTGTCCACTTGTCACCTTAGGTTTTCACTCATTTGTCACTTTAGGTTTTTGCTTTGTGTTTCATATCCAACGGCAATACTTGCAGGGGAACAGAGTCCTCCAAATTGCTCCAGTCCTGCAGTTTTTACAAGAACAAAGGGGAGGACCCCAAGTGGAGGACCCTGGGCCTGGAGCTCTCTCCCACACTTTGTCCAGCCTCCAGGCCTGTTTGCTGCATTTCTAAGGAACTTGACCCTGGCTAACTGGGGAGGGAGCTGTCTTCATGGCACACACAGAGCCAGGGATTCCTTTGTAGTTTTTTTTGACAATTGAGTATTTCTCTTCTGTACAGGACCCAATAAAAACTTCCTTAAGATTTGCACCTGGCATTCCAAGGCTGCTTTCATGGAAAACCCTTCTAACCTCACAGCAGGGCTGGCCAGCTGCCCCTTAATATATTCCTCTGGAACCTGAGTTCCTCCGGTAATATGCCATTTTGGGTGGTCGGACTTGCTCCGTCTTCAGGCAAATGTTCCAGTCCCTCCAGCGAGTGAGGAGTGAGATGGTCCTGGAGGAGCCACAGGATGAGGCAGAAAGGCCCTATTAGCCCAGGTGGCAGCCCTTGCCCCAGGAATGGCACCTGGGGCTGCTAGTCACCGTGAGCTTGATTGAAGAGCGCGAACAGAGCAGGGCGATAGGAGCTGGGCCTAAGCCTCCTGGGACCTGTTGAGCCCCTGTTCCTCGTGGCCCCTCCGGAATTTGGAGGAAGGACTTTTGGGTCTACAGTGCAACACCGCCACCCGGTGGACAGAAAAGGGATTTGTCCTGACCGCTCCCCGCCCCACTCCACATCGCGGGAAGCGCAGACCCGAGAGCCCACCCTGGACGGTGACAGCCAGGACCCCTACCCTCGCCCCAGCTCCAGCGAGCCCGCTAGGCGCGATGGTGGAGCCGGTCTTCTGAAGCACCGTGGGTCCTGATCCACGCGTTTGGACTAGGGCGAGTTTAGCTCACCTGCAGGCCAGGGCCGCCCAAAAAGAGAAGAGCTTCTGTAGAAAGTTATTTACGGTTCAAAAAGATGCACCTGAGTAGGCATCGCAGGGGTGGGAGACATTAGACCCCTGGTGTCCTCTTGATACCCACTTCACAGATTCGCGCTGGTTTTATTATTATGAATTACAAGCTGTCGGGAGGACGTGCCGGGATCTCTGATCCCACAACCCAAGCTGCCCCTCGATGGCCCGGACTCCTGGGCCAGAAGCCCAGGGGAAGAAAATTTGACTTCAGAGCCTCCCACGACCTAAGTCCGAACGCAGCAGTAACCTCATTTATCGACCAATCAAGTAGCGCCGCGCGCTCTGAGGGCTGTACTGGGTTTGGATTCTCCGGCAGCCCTAGGGATCTGGAGCTGCGGGGTCTACGGGGTCTGGGCCCGGAATGTGGGCCAGGGTCTTTGTCGGGCGGAAGGCGTGCCCCTCTCCCACGAGAGGCACCGGCTTCATTTTACAGCCCTCAAGCTGGCGCCACCAACCGAGGAATCGCGTGGGGCGGGGCGTCCGGTGCATCTTGTGGGGGGCGGGGGGACTTCTGAGAAATGCGGGCTTCGGAGAAGGCGCCAGCCGGGTGGGCAGCGCCGCTGGCGGAGGAGGTCGTTGGAAGCCGAGAGGGTCCCGGGTCGGGGGAGGCTGGGGGCCCCTCGCCGGCGGGGCGGGGCCGGGCGTGCTTTGTGCCGGTGGGAACCGGGCGCCCGCGGTCCGCTGAATGGGCCGGGGCGGAGCAGCGATTCTCCTCGCTGCGAGGGGTCCCCTCTGCGCTGCTGCCAACTGCGACCTTCCCACCGCGGCGCGGCAGCCGAACGGGGGCGGGGCGGGAGGGCTACCCGCCAGGGGCCCCTGGGAAAGAGGCGCAGCCCAGGACACCCCCTCCCAGCCCCTCCGGAGGATGGGTGGAGAGTGAGCAGTCCGGCGTGTGCAGGTGGAGCTGGAGTGGGGATGGATTATGTCCAGACGCGCAGATCCAGTCCTGCAGGGCTCGGGGTACTTCTCTGCGCTGGCGGGTGCGCGGCCCTCTCCAAGCCACCCCCGCCCCAGGACCAGAACGGACGACTGGGGGCTCCTGGCATTCAGTGTGGGCGTGTTCAAAATGGTCTCTGTGTCCCCAGACCACATAGGAAGCGCCTTCAGTCCCCACCATCCTGGGGCTTCACCAGGGCCGCCACACGCGCAGGCCCAGCCCGGGGCTCTCGGCGCAGCGACTCGACGCTGGCTGCGGCGGGAGGACGCTGGAGGATGAGCCGGGGAGACTTCCGGGGGGGAGGAGGAGGGGTGGTGGGGACCGCGGGCCGCCGGAGGCTGGAGCAGGAGCCCAGACCGCGGGGGTGCAGGGGCCGCACAGCCCGGGCGCCTCCCGGCCAGGCCCGGCGCTGTCCATGGTGCTACCGATGGCGCGCTCGGGCACCAGGGGGCAGCGCAGGCCGCCGCCGCCCTCATCTCCGCGCCGAAGGAACTGGCTCACGCCAGGCAGGCAGCTGCGGAAGCCCGACGGGTGCTCCGCTCCGCTGGGCACCAGCCAGAGCCCTGTGGGGAGGAGCGAACAGGAGAAACAGGGAGGGGAGGGGAGAGAGGGAGGGGATGAGGGGGAGAGAGGAGGGAGGAGGGGGAAGTGGGGGGAAGGAGGGAAGAAGCGTGTTGAGGAGGGGAAGAGGAGGGCAGAGAGGTGAGACGACCCGAATGTCTCCCCCGGGGTCCAGACCTCCTACCACCCGGATTCGAATCGCAAAGCCAGCCGGAATTTGCGGCTCTCTCTCCCCCCGTCGAGCTGGGGCCCCCCTCACCAGCTGCCTACCTGCCTCCAAGCTGTGCTTTTCACTCGACCCTTTATTATTTATTTATTTTTGAGACGGGGGTCTTGCTGTCTTGCTATGTTGCCCAGGCTGGTCTCAAAAGCCCAGGCTCAAGCGATCCTTGAGGCATCCCTCCTTATTTGGCCTTGTGCATCCCTGGCTCTGATCCCACACGCCTCCCCCTCCTCCCTCCAGCCCAGGTCTCTACCTTGCAAGGAATTCTGAAGACTTTTCATGTACTTCACGCTCAACTCCAGAATGTCGGCCTTCTCCAACTTGCGCTTCTGGATCTACCCGACCATGGAAACGGCTCTTAGGCCAGCCGCCCGAGGTGAAGACAGAGAGGTTGGGATCGTGTCACCCACCTCCCGCCCTGCCTGAGTCTCACCTGGTGCGAGTAGTGTTTCTCCAGCAGCGACTTCAGCTGCTCCAGCGACACGTTGATGCGTGCCCGGCGCTTCTTCTCCATCAGCGGCTTGGAGATCTACAGATGAACGGCCTTTAGAGTGTGGGACTGCCACCCTCCTCCTCCCTGCCCCTGCTGCCCCGAAAGGGCGCCTGTCCCTCACCCCTCAAGATCTCAGACCTTTCGGAAGCTGCTGGGGAGGCTACCCCGGGTGGCAGGCTCCGTCCCCATGTTGCCGTCCTCGCACCAATGGGAGGCAGCACCGTCTTTATAGGGGACCCTCATTTACATGTCAATGAGACCCTCTGCACTCTGGAAACCCTGAGGAGGAGAGGACCGAGGGATGAGGCACTGGGAAGCTCCCTACCTCCTTCCTTCAGCCCCCTCACAGAACCCAGGCTTCCTCTCACTTCAGGACCCCTCCTGCCTCCCGGGGGACTCCCCCTTCCCCTTTCTTGGTCTTTTCCTTATCTCTCTGGCCTCCACCACTTCCAGAGCCTGAGGACCCCTGCCATGCCCACCCCCTCCATGCCCATCCTGTCCCAATCCTAGTAAGTTCTCCAGTCCCACTTGACAAGTCCCTGATACCCTGGAGTGCAAGCATTCTGGGAGTCACCCACTGGGGAGGTCCATGGACCTCGCTGGCCACAGTCTGCCCCACTGACTATGACAGGGCTCTGGGCTTCCTCGGGATTGATGATGCCAAGGCAACGCCTCTCTGTGCACTTCATGCTCTGGCTGTACCCACAACGCCGCATTAGTTGCCCTAATGTCAGGACAATGCAGCAATTTTCTGCCTGTGGCTGCTCAAAGCCGGGCACAAGCCGAGCCCGCAGGGGCCACGCTGCAACATGTGTCCCATTAAAGCATGCAGCCCGCCCGCGGGGCCACAGCCGGCCTCATCCTTGCTGGGTCCTCGGGCCTGGGAGGGGTTCCGGTGAGGGTGCAGCCTGGGTCCCAAGTTCTCTGACACTGCTAGGATCCAACCCACATTTCCCACAGGAGGCAGGTGGGGTGAACCTGGCTGCCTCCAGGCTGGGCGGCTCCACTGTCGGACCCTGTCCCCATGGAGAAGCACTGGGAGTCTACTCCCATGAGCCTCCTCTCAGCCGCACGAACAGGTGGTGGTGGCAGGAGACCACTGACATTCTGGAGAGAGCTTCAGGCCACACTTCGAGAAGTCCAGGGCCCACATCCCATCCATTATTCAGGCCATGGGGGCACAGTGGAAGAGGCCCCAGGAGCACTCGCCCCAGGACAGGCTAGGCCCTACAGCAAGGCTCTGAGGCCAGCCCCCTTGTTGGTCCCCAGGAGGCTGAACTCTCTGGTCGCTGTGATGGACAGGAAGGCTGACCTCCAGGAAGTCCCTGGGTTCAAACCTAGACACCTCCTGTGGGCCATGATGGCCTTAGTTTTGGAGCTTATAAAATGGTGTTTTGGACAATGCGGCCCCCATTGCTTCTGAGGGTGACAGGGAAGTCGCCAGAGTTCTGCAGCTGAGCCCTATGGCAGAGGATTGAACAAACTGGCTTCTGTGTAGGACTCAGGGTGGGGTGGGACCCCCAGCTCTATCAAGCCGAGGCATCTCCCCCCAGCCCGCCCCCGCCTACCCTTCCCAAGATAGCGGCGTTCCCAGGCGTCAAGCGGCGTGGAGAATCGCGCCCCGCCCTCCCCCTTTCAGGCCAAGGCAGCGGCAACAGCAGCCCTGGGGCGCTCTCCAGTCCGGGCCGCAGGGTCTGCGGGCCAGATCCGGACCGACCCGGGCTTGGGAGGGCGGCGGGGGCTGAGTCCAGGCGGCAGGCGCTGGCACGCGCCGGGCAGCTTTGAAGCGCCAGGGCCAGCCGGGCCGGGGCGCCCTCGGTGCGACTGGCTTCGAGCTTGGGGCGGTGGCGGCAGGGTACAAAGGCGCCGCGGAGTGGGCGGGCGGCACGGCCGGGCACAAAGGGGGCAGCCGAGTGTTAAGGGCATTGTGCGGGCCCCACAAAGCGGCGCCCGCGCCCGCCCCCTCGGGGGCCAAACTCCGGGCGCCCTGCCGGGCGCGAGCTTCCAGCTGCTGCACATCTGCACCGAGGTCTGGCGCGCGCCGCACCCCTGCGGGCCTTCCCCTCCCTGCGTTCTCGAGCTGCGCGGGCAGCGGGGCAATTTGTCCTCTAATTACAATCCCTCCCTATAAACCGCCGCCCGCGCCTTTCAACTCCGGTGCATTAGCAAACCAATGGCCCTCCGCGCAGCTCCTGCGGCCAGCTGCTGGGTGCCGGGCCCGCCCTCTCCTCTGAGTCCCGGCCGCCATAAAGGGGCCCTCGGGCTGCTCCCGCCCGAACCCCGACACCGGCCCTTCCCAGGGCCACCACCCCTCCCAAACCGGTGCCCTGGGGTCTCAGTCGCGCTGGGTGGGGCCGCTCACGTGGATGGCTTAGTGTTTCTTAAGCAGTGGAAAATTGACCGCAAAATGTGCTAATTCGCAATGTTCTGCTTTGGCTGCGGGAGGCGAGGACCGCCTTAGGGCCTGGGCGGAATTCTCAGGCGTCGCTCCGCCCTGGTCCACTGAATGGACCTCCGCCTCCGCGGCCCCCCACTCCAATCCCCGCACTGCCCGCGGCGCCCCCTGTCCTGTGGCCCGTTTTCGGGCAGGAGTCTCCCCACCTTGAACGATCCTCCTCCTTTCTGGCGCCTCCACCCCGTGGCTCCTCCATTACAGCCTCCTTGGCCTGCTACTCGCCTTACACTGGCTGAGGGTCGTGCAGGATCAAGGCGGCGAGAGGTCTTGGTGCAATTTCCAACCCCCCACTTTCCCAGCTCTGAGCCGGATTTCTCCCCATCATCCCCACCTTACTCCCAGTTCTTGCTCCTCTCTCTGGGCAGCCGCTTTCTCTACTAAGTTAAAGTCATTGTGCTTTACCTCTGCAAGGTCATTTTGGGAAAGACAGCAGATTAGCTTCTACAGGGACCGTTCCCGGAAACCCAGGCTAAGGACTTGGGGTCCATCCTCCATCCCAGCCTGCTACTATGATTACAAGCCCTGAGTCTGGACATCCTATCACAGCCTCAGGCAGGCCTGGCTCCAAAGGGGCTCACAGCAACCAGGATGTATTTTCAGAGCGGTAATGGGTTCACCCTGTCCTCTGAGGGCAAGCAGGACAAACTGCTCTCGGCTGCCAGGAAGGGCATGGACCAACTTAGAAGCGGGGCTTACGCAGGCCGGGATGTAGGCCACCAACTCCCTTTCCATCTTTAGCATCTAGGGTCCCCAAGGCAGCCTGGAAAAGAGCACAGGTCCAGGAGGAGAAGTGGGGAGACCCAGGCCCCCGTCTGCTCATTCAAGGAGAAAAAACTTCCTTCTATAACTCCTGAGGGTGCTTGAGGCCTCCAAGGCTGCTCAGGGCCCCTCCTGTCTCACGCCAGGGAATTTAATACAGAAAGTGACAAGTGTCTGTGCCACCCCTTCCCTCATTTGGTTTTGTTGACTTTGACAAAAGAAAGAACATTATGTCAGGTCTGGAACCGAGTGGGGAGAGGTTTTCGGGCTCCAGGACAAGAGCCCTGCCTGCGGCCCATCCCAGAGGATAGCGGTGGGTACCCTGTGGCACCAGGTGGGAGCCCTTTCCTTTCTGCACTTCCAGGAGCTTGAACCAGTGCTAACTGGTGAGTGCTGTGCAGGCTACTGTGGATGCAGGTGACTGGAGGGAGAAATCTGCTGTCCCCCTCTGCAAATGCATTTCAAAGTGGAATGAAGTGAGTGCTCCTTATAATTAACTATTGGGACACAGTGAAAGCTTTGAAATGACTCAGCGAATTGTCTCCAGATGCGGTTGGAGAGGCTGTGATTGTTTAACTCTCTTTAGCTGTGTGGGAACTCCCACTAGCCCAGCAGCCAAGGGCCCTTCAGAAAACAAAGGCCAGGACTCCAGTGAGTGCATCAATGCTGACCCGGCCCAGCTCAGGGACAGTGAATTCAGAGCAAACCCCATTGCCCCAGTCTTTTGTGTTTCTCCCCAGCTGGCTCTAATCTTTAAATATTTACCCGGCTCCTTTGTGCACATAAGACTTATGCACTTTGGGCTCATAAATTATGTCACTTACCTGTTTTCCAGCCTAGAGAGAGCGAGTGTTCATTCCTTCAGCCTGGAATGGCCAGAGGAGGGGAAAGAAAACTTTTGGAAGACAAGGGTTCCCTCCTGGGAAGAGCTGTGACCATACTGGACAGGTTCCTCCCTGCGGCCCTCCCAGCCTCAGTGTGGACAGGGGACAGGGCAAAGGCCTGTGAATGACTGGGAGCTTTTTGGGACCAACTCACTAAAAATGACCGACCTGACCGGGCGCGGTGGCTCACACCTGTAATCCCAGCACTTTGGGAGGCCAAGACCGGCAGATCATGAGGTCAGGTGTTCGAGATCATCCTGGCCAACATGGTGAAACTCCATCTCTACTAAAAATACGAAAATTAGCTGGATGTGGTGGCGGGCCCCTGTAATTCCAGCTACTCAGGAGGCTGAGACAGAACCACTAGAACCCAGTTGGCAGAGGTTGCAGTGAGCCAAGATCGTGCCATTGCACTCCAGCTTGGGGGTCAGAGTGAGACTCCATCTCTTAAAAAAAAAAAAAAAAAAAAAAAGCCAGGCACAGTGGCTCACACCTGTCATCCCAGCACTTTGGGAGGCCGAGGCCGGAGGATCACCTGAGGTCTGGAGTTTGAGACCAGCCTGGCCAACATGGTGAAACCCTGTCTCTACTAAAAAAAACAAAAAAACAAAAAAACAAAAAAATTAGCTGTACGTGGTGGTGTGCGCTTATAATCTCAGCTCCTCAGGAAGCTGAGGCAGGAGAATCGCTTGAATCCAACAGGCAGAGGTGGCAGTGAGCTGAGATCACACCGCTGCAATCCAGCCTGGGTGACAGAGCGAGACTCTGTGTCAAAAGAAAAAAAAAAAGCCTAATTTCATCTTGGCCAGCAGTTTAACTTAGAAATGGCAATAGTGGTTCTCAGGGTTCTCTGAAACAGGAGAGATCCTCACTCGGACCCGGGAAAGAAAGCCACTTCAGCCCCTGGGCGAAAGGCAGGTGGGGGAGGGAAGGGGGAGGCTGCAGAGGGACCTTCCTGAATGAGAAAGGGCTCCCTTTGTGCCTGCCTCCAAAGCTCCTAGAACAAAACACATTCAAATGCTTATTTACTAGAAAAGGCCAGCAAGGCATCGCAGGCAAAGCAGTCTCCCTCTCTTTCCTATGCGTTTGTAGGTGTGTTGTCCCTAAGCATGGAGGGCTGGGTGCACAGTAGGTCTGTTTGATCGGATTGATTTCCTCTGGGGCGGGAAAGCAGGTCCCTGCGTGGAGTCAGCGTGTGTGCATCTCTGAGTGCATGTTTCCCTGTGTCTGTGTGCATGTGACTTCGTTTCTCTGGTTTTATGCTCTTGTGTACTTAGATCTGCTTACTCTCGTTTCTCCTCCATCACTGCTCTGCGAATCCTAGGCCCTGACACATTCAGCAACTCCAGCAACTTGTGAAAATTATCCGTCCCTGAACCGGCCCCACCTGGGAGAAGACTGCCCCTGCTTGCTTTCTCCCTTCTCCAGAATGGAAGCTGATGAAGAGGGAGGGCCCAAGGGGAGGTGATGGGCAGAGGAGGGAGCACTGCTCTGATTCTCCAGTCTGGTTACGCATTACTCTACACCCTCGTATGGCAACAGGCCCTGGGGGTAAATCAGGGCCGTTATACATTGAGGAGAGGAAATGCAAAGAGCCAGGGGAGGGCTTCCAGGCAGAGTGGCTTTTGGTCCCAGGACCAGCTCACTTCCAAGGGTGAAGTTTCGATGAGTGCCCTCTGGTGGTCCTGAGGTGTCCTGGTGCAGAGGGAGAAGTCCGAAGTCTGCGGGAGGCCACGGGAAACTGGTGGCAGTCATAGGTGCTCTTAGCTCCCAGGAACATTCACGCCCAGGCCTCCTTCCCATGTGGCACTGCAGCCGGGGGACTTTGTTTTTTAAAACATTAAATCTCGACAGCCACAGTGGCTCACCGCTGGGAGGCTGAGGCAGGCGGATCATCTGAGGTCGGGAGTTCGAGACCACCCTGATCAAGGTGGAGAAATCATGTCTCTACTAAAAATACAAAATTAGCCAGGCATGGTGGTGCATGCCTGTAATCCCAACTACTCAGGAGGCTGAGGTGGGAGAATGCCTTGAACCTGGGAATCGGGGGTTGCGGTGAGCCAAGATTTCGCCACTGCACTCCAGCCTGGGCAACAAGAGCAAAACTCCATCTCAAAAAACAAACAGACAAAAAAACCCATTAAATCTCTTGTCAATTCCCATCCACCAAATTTAGCAAGTTTTCTGAGCATTATTGCACTTTTTTTTTTTGAGGCGGAGTTTCGCTCTTGTTACCCAGGCTGGAATGCAATGGCGCGATCTCGGCTCACCGCAACCTCCGCCTTCTGGGTTCAAGCAATTATCCTGCCTCAGCCTCCCGAGTAGCTGGGACTACAGGCGCGCACCACCATGCCCAGCTAATTTTTGTATTTTTGGTAGAGACGGGGTTTCACCTCGTTGACCAGGATGGTCTCAATCTCTTGACCTCGTGATCCACCCGCCTCGGCCTCCCAAAGTGCTGGGATTATAGGCATGAGCCACCGTGCCCGGCCTGAGCACTGTTTAAACACAGTACTGGAGCCAGGCACAGTGGTGCATGCTTATAGTCCCAGCGACTGGAGAGCCTGAGGCAGGAGGATAGTCTGAGCCCAGGAATTCGAGGCTGCAGTGAGCTATGATCTCGACACTGCATTCCAGCCTGGGCAACAGTGAGGCACTATCTCAAAAAAATAAATTAATAAAGTAAAATGGGCCAGGTGCGGTGGCTCATGCCTGTAATCCCAGCACTTTGAGAGGCCAAGGCGGGTGGAGCACCTGAGGTCAGAGGTTCGAGACCAGCCTGGCCAACATCATGAAACCCTGTATCTACTAAAAATACAAAAAAATTAGCCAGATGTGGTGCATGTCTGTAGTCCCAGCTACTCATTAAGCTGAGGCAGGGGAATGCCTTGAACCCGGGAGGTGGAGGTTGCAGTGAGCTGAGATCACTCTATTGCACTCCAGCCTGGCAACAGAATGAGACTTTGTCTCAAAAAATAAAAATAGGCTGGGCGCAGTGGCTCACACCTGTAATTCCAGTACTTTGGGAGGCCGAAGCAGGTGGATCACGAGGTCAAGAGATAGAGACCATCCTGGTCAACATGGTGAAACCCCATCTCTACTAAAAATACAAAGAATTAGCTGGGCATGGTGGCACATGCCTGTAGTCCCAGCTACTCAGGAGGCTGAGGGGGGAGAATTGCCTGAACCCAGGAGGCGGAGGTTGCTGTGAGCCGAGATCGTGCCATTTCACTCCAGCCTGGGTAACAAGAGCGAAACTCTGTCTCAAAAAAAAAAAAATTAAAATAAATAAATAAATAAAATAAAATGGTACTGGGCTTTACAGAAAAAATACCAATCTGGTGGAGATTGCCAGATAAATCAGGTCCCCACTGTATAGGAAACAGAGGTGCATAGAATGGATTTGCCAAGGTCACAAAGCTAGGTTGCAGAGGGTGGGCTCCAGTCCAGGCTCTCCATCCAGCTTCCCAGATACCAGAGCTCCTGCCAGGACCTGCAGGGACAAGAGTTGAGAGGTGAGGGGCTCAGATGCAGGGCTCACAGACTGCCTGCCTCATGCTCACTGACCCACCACTTGGTGCCAGCCTCCCTGAGGGCCTGTCCCCATCCCTTCTCAGCCTTGCTCACTCCCACCTCTGTGCCTTTCAAACGCCGAGCCCTCACTTCCTCCTTGATCTCATTTCCAATGGAGGGCAGGCTGTCCATCCCTGAGGACCCCAAGGCCTAGCTCTGGCGTCTGTTCCTTGCAGCCTCCTCACCCTGCCGCCCTCCAAGCTGAGGGCCTCCCCTGGGGTCCCTCTCTGCTCCCCATCCTTGCTTTGCTCCCGCCCCACTCCCACCCCTGCAGAGTTTGTTCTGGGTTGTTCCTTCACTTATTGGCTTTTCTCCTCCAGCATGGCTCTCTGAGTTATCCGAGGTTAGAGCATTTACTATTTAAAATGCAAAGAACAACTTCTGATTATAAAAGCAATGTGCACCATTGCACTCCAGCCTGGGTAACGAGCGAAACTCCATCTCAAAAAATAAATTAAAAAAAATAAAAATAAAAGCAATGTATGGGCCAGGCGCAGTGGCTCACGCCTGTAATCCCAGCACTTTGGGAGACCCAGCTGGGTGGATCACTGAGGTCAGGAGTTCGAAACTAGCCTGGCCAACGTGGTGAAAACCTATCTCTACTAAAAATACAAAAAAAGTAGGGGTTATGGTGGCAGGCTCCTGTAATCCCAACTACTTGGGAGGCTGAGGCAGGAGAATTTCTTGAATCCGGGAGGCGGCACAGGTTGCAGTGAGCCATTGCACTCCAGCCTGGGCAATAAGAGCAAAACTCAGTTTGGAAAAAAAAAAGTAATCTATGTTCACCGTAGGCAGTATGGAAACTGCAAAAACACATAAAGACGATAAAAATCATCCAGAGTGCCACTACCTATAGATAGACCAGGGGTGGTGGCTCATACCTGTAATTCCAGTGCTTTGGGAGGCTGAGAGAGAAGAGGATCGCTTGGGTCCAGGAGTTACAGGCTGCCTCACTCTGGCCTGGGATATAGAGTGAGACCCTGTCTTAAAAAAAAAAAAAAAAGTACATATATAGTCTCCAGTGTGTCATTTTGGCTTACAGCTCGATCATTTTCCCAGGCTCACCTGCCCTTTCCCCCAAGTGAAGTCAGGATCCACCGCAAAGCTTTGCTTCCTGCTTTTTAAAAACTGAATGCATTCCGAGCATTCCCACCACTGCCCAGCCTTGTTCCACAACAGGAATTTAAGCGGGCGTTGGTTCCATCGTATGCATGCCCAGGTGCCGTTGTCCAGGCCGCTTTCCAGGGACCCGCGGAAGATTCCCGCACCTGGCTGCACCTGCGCCCCAGGACGTCTGGTTTTCCAGGACCACGCGGGGCCGGCGAGGGTGCGGCCGCTCTCAACCTTGTTTTTTTTTTTTTTTTTGAGACAGAGTCTCACTTTGTCATCCAGGCTGGAGTGCAGTGGCGCTATGTCGGCTCGCTGCGACTTCCATCTCCCGGGTTCAAGCAATTCTCCTGCCTTAGCCTCCCAAGCAGCTGGAATTACAGGCGTGCGCCGCCACGCCCAGCTAATTTTTTTTCTTTTTCTTTTTTTTGTGACACAGTCTCAATCTGTCGCCCAAGCTTGAGTGCAGTGTAATTTTTGTATTTTTAGTAGAGACGGGGTTTTCCCATGTTGGCCAAGTTGGTCTCGAACTCCTGACCTCAAATATTCCGCCCGCCTCGGCCTCCCAAAGTGCTGGGATTACAGGCGTGAGGCACCGCGCCCGGGTCATTTCAAACTTTAAATTGCTTCTTGGGACAGGAAACTCCTGAGTTTGGGACTAAGTTTGGGTAAAGGCCGGAAGCGACTTCTCCAGCCCCCGCCCGGTGCTAACCAGTCCCAGAGCCCGACTCAGAGCCCGACTGTTCCCAAGGGGCGGGGCGGGGCGGGGCGGGGCGCTCCCGCCAAATTCGGGCCACCAACCCGGCTGACCGGAGTTCTCGCGAGAACTGGCAGGCGGCGCGCGGCTCCGGGCAGCTGCCCTTCCCAGGCCGGCGTCGGCGGCGCAGTGCGCAGGCGCGGCCGGCGGGTTTCCCCGGGCTACAGCCGGCGCCACTGCCCGCTTGTTAGTCGCCTTGAGCCATGGCGGGCTGCGCGGCGCGGGCTCCGCCGGGCTCCGAGGCGCGTCTCAGCCTCGCCACCTTCCTGCTAGGTGCCTCGGTGCTCGCGCTGCCGCTGCTCACGCGCGCCGGCCTGCAGGGCCGCACCGGGCTGGCGCTCTACGTGGCGGGGCTCAACGCGCTGCTGCTGCTGCTCTATCGGCCGCCGCGCTACCAGGTGCAGGCCGGCGAGGGCCGGCGGGGCAGGTGGGGCGGGTGGGGGTCCGCTCTGCGCGGCGCGTGAGCGCCTTTCTCCCCGGGTCCGCAGCGGCCTCCCACGCGCGCGCAGGAGGGGACCCTGCCTCTCCGGGCTCGGGCGCCCTGCACTCAGGGTGTGGGTGTTAAATTGCAGCTCGTGCAGCTCAGCAAGTGCGCGTGGGGTGGGAGTGAGCGAGCCCGTGAGTGCCTTTATGTAACTTAAGGTGCGGAGACCTACCTGCTGCCCCGTCTCAGGTCAAAGGCCCCGCAGTGGCGTGGGTGGGGCTGGGCGCACAGGCCCGGGTGCCCCGACCTCATAAACTAGGGGCTTAAGCTGTTTTCCTACAGCCCTGAAGAATAATCGCGAATAATAATAATAATGGCAGCTAAAATGTAGGTAGCAGTTAGTCTTAAGTGTTTTTCGTAATCCTTCCCGCAGTCCTGAAAGGTAGGTACTGTTATCTCCTGGGTGTAGTTGGGAAAACAAAGCCCAGAGAGGTTAATTTGCTGGCAGGCCACACAGCCAGAGAGGGGTGGGTGCAGAATTTGAACTCAGGTCGCCCGCTTCTGCCTCTCAACCTCAGCAAACCGGCCCTGTTTGCTTGCCGGTGGCCTGCCTATCCCGGAGAGGTCAGTCGCCCAGATCTGTACTCCGAGGACTGCGGGTGACAGCTTCTCTTGGGTCCCTTGTAGATCGCCATCCGAGCTTGTTTCCTGGGCTTTGTGTTCGGCTGCGGTGTGCTGCTGAGTGTCAGCCAGTCTTCTTGGACTCACTTTGGCTGGTAAGAAGTCCTTCGGGAATACCGGTTTTCAGGCGAGGGTGGACGTATCAGAGGGTCAGGAGTGGCATTTCCTCATCCCTGTCTCATCTGTGACTGGCAGAAGGCTGTTCAGGGTTCTCTGGACATGAAGTCTCCTGGCTGCCCCCTAATTGCTCACATTTCAGCCCTTGTGATTTCGTGCCTGTGGGTTGATTCTGTATCAGGCAGAAACAGGTCTCCCTGGCACCCCCAAAGGTGCTGTCATCCGCAGCTGTGGTGACAGCGTTCAGTAATGTGACCAGCCCTTCCCGGAAGGGGTGCAGGTCCTCGGTGGTGGGCAGGGGTAGGGCTCTGGCTTGTCTTCATAGGCCTTTTTCATCTCTAATTTCTATTAGGTCACATCTAGTGCATCCCCACAGCCATTGTAGGATTTTTCCCTACACTATGATTTCAGTCCCTTGAGCCTTCTAGTCTGACCTGGATATGAACCAGTGGCTTCAAGGTAAAAAGTTTTATCTCCTCTTATCAATATTTTGAGCCATCTAATCCTTCTTTGATGGAATTATTTCAGTTTTGTTAAATTTTGTATCCGACATACATCACTCCTTTATGTTGCTATCTCCCTCTTTCATGTTTCTTTTTTGTGTGTAGTGTCATTTTTAAAGGACGGAAGGATCCATAATGCCTCCATGACCTGTGGGTTGGTTTTGCCTGTGACATTCAAAAACAGTGCCTTGCCAGGCGCAGTGGCTCACGCCTGTCATCCCAGCACTTTGGGAGGCTGAGGCGGGCGGATCACGAGGTCAGGAGTTCAAGACCAGCCTGGCCAACATAGTGAAACTACATCTCTACTAAAAATACAAAAATTAGCCGGGCATGGTGGCGGGCGCCTGTAGTCGTAGCTACTTGGGAGGCTGAAGCAGGAGAATCATTTGAACCTGGGAGGTGGAGGTTGCCGTGAGCCGAGGTTGCAGTGAGCCGAGATTGCACCACTGCACTCCAGCCTGGATGACACAGTGAGACTCTGTCTCAAAAATCAAAACAAAACAAAAGCAGTCTGTTAACAACTCCACTTTCCTAAAACCTGAGGTAGTAGATGCTGCAGATGGGTGCCTGTGTCCACTCTCAGACAGGTGAGAACAGGGCCTCAAAGAATAGGGACAGCTCAGGAGATCCACATGTGCACTTATGGCTAACTTGGTTCTCTTATCCCAACTTAATTCTCTTTTTATCTTTAAATAGGTACATGTGCTCCCTGTCATTGTTCCATTATTCTGAATACTTGGTGACAGCAGTCAATAATCCCAAAAGTCTGTCCTTGGATTCCTTTCTCCTGAATCACAGTCTGGAGTATACAGTCGCCGCTCTCTCTTCTTGGATAGAGTTCACACTTGAAAACATTTTTTGGCCAGGTTCGTGTGCCTTAAGTTCCCCCTCTGGAAGGGAGAAGGGTGGCTCCCATTCAGGTTGAGGACAGTGACATTGATTCACCTTTCAGGTCTAATCTCCCCAAAGTGATTTTCCTCAGACCTCTATCCTCACTAAGCTATTTATAAAGGATGAGCTCTGCTCATAAATTCTCCTTCTGGATTTTGACTCGAGGACGTGTTGACCTTTTGCTTTAAAGCTTGCATCACGTAGCACACCATCTAATGGGAAGTCACAGCCTTGGGTAGTTGTGATTCTAATTTTACAGTCAGATATTTGCATCTATTCACTTTCTGTGACTTTAGACGTTTCACATAAGAGTTTATTAACGGGGCCCAAAGTGGCTCCGGCCGGATGTCGTGGCGCTTGCGAAGGCGAGGCCAAGAGTTCAAGGCCAACCAACCTCAGCAACCTTACAAGCTCTCATTGATTGGCAAAAAAAAAAAAAAAGTTTATTAACAAGACAAGGTGCGGTGGCTCATGCCTGTAATTCTATCACTTTGGTAGGGCGAAGCAGGTGGATCACATGAGGTGCAGGTGGATCAGAAGAGGTCAGGAATTTGAGACCAGCCTGACCAGCATGGCGAAACCCAGTCTCTACTAAAAATACAAAGTTAGCTGGGCATGGTGGCGCATGCCTGTAATCTTAGCTACTTGGGAGGCTGAGGCAGGAGAATTGCTTGAACCCAGGAGGTGGAGGTTGCAGTGAGTCGAGATCATGCCATTGTACTCCAGCCTGGGCAATGAGAGTGAGACTCCATCTCAAAAAAAAAAAAAAAAAAATATGGCAGGCAGAAGCACAGTAGTTCACACCTGTAATCCCAAAACTTTGGGAGGCCGAGGCAGGCGGATCATGAGGTCAGGAAATCGAGATCATCCTGACTAACATGCTGAAAACACCATCTCTACTAAAATACAAAAAATTAGCCAAGTATGGTGGTGGGCATCTGTAGTCCCAGCTACTTGGGCGGATGAGGCAGAATTGCTTGAACCAGGGAGGTGGAAGTTGAAGTGAGCTGAGATTGTGCCTCTGCACTCCAGCCTGGGTGACAGAGCAAGACTAAATTGAGTGTCCTACAGCCAATGAAAACTACATGTGGGTCTTAGGATTCAGGGTGGAAACCTTGGACCCTTCTTTGCTTCTCTTAGCTGTGCTTGTCCCGAAATGAAGGACTGAGCATGTGCCTTGGGGTTGTGAACCAGAGATCCCATCAGCTGTAGCAGGAGAGCATCTCTTTACTATGATGCTCTTATTGGCTTGTTGGCATTTTAAAGTAAACCGATGAACAGCACAGTGTAGGGGAATGTGTTTTCTTATCATGAAATTTTTTTTTTTTTTTGAGGCAGAGTTTCGCTCTTGTTACCCGGGCTGGAGTGCAATGGCGCGATCTCGGCTCACCGCAACCTCCGCCTCCTGGGTTCAGGCAATTCTCCTGCCTCAGCCTCCTGAGTAGCTGGGATTACAGGCACGCACCACCATGCCCAGCTAATGTTTTGTATTTTTAGTAGAGACTGGGTTTCACCATGTTGACCAGGATGGTCTCGATCTCTTGACCTCGTGATCCACCTGCCTCGGCCTCCCAAAGTGCTGGGATTACAGGCGTGAGCCACAGCGCCTGGCCCCTTATCATGAAATTTTAATGTGATGACAGATGCTGATTGCCCATGAACACGTTTTCTGTTTTTTTCTATCTTCGGGAAAATAGATTAATTTTCAGCCGTTCAAAGGGGAGCTCAGCAGGCCAGCGTTTCACTCCTCGTTTGTCATCAATGTCTCTCTCCCGCAGAACTCAAGCAGATCACCTGGCTCAGCATCACAGGGCTGCTGATGGTGGTCTTTGGAGAATGTCTGAGAAAGGCGGCCATGTTTACTGCTGGCTCCAATTTCAACCACGTGGTGCAGAATGAAAAATCAGATACCCATACTCTGGTGACCAGTGGAGTATACGCTTGGTTCCGGCATCCTTCTTACGTCGGGTGGTTTTACTGGAGTATTGGAACTCAGGTATGGTATCAAATATGACACCGCTTTCCTTTTTTTCTTCCCTAACATTTTATTTTATTTATTTTTTGAGACGGAGTTTGGCTGTTGTTACCCAGACTGGAGGGCAATGGCATGATCTCGGCTCACCGCAACCTCCGCCTCCTGGGTTCACACAATTCTCCTGCTTCAGCCTCCTGAGTAGCCGGGATTACAGGCATGCGCCACCATGCCCAGCTAATTTTTCTATTTTTAGTAGAGACGGGGTTTCACCACATTGACCAGGATGGTCTCGATCTCTTGACCTCGTGATCCACCCGCCTCGGCCTCCCAAAGTGCTGGGATTACAGGCTTAAGCCACCGCACCCAGCCTATTTTTATTTTTTGATAGAGACAGGGTCTTACTGTGTTGTCCAGGCTGGTCTCAAACTCTTGGCCTTAAAGTGATCCTCCCACCTCAGCCTCCCAAAAAGCTAGCATTATAGGCATGAGCTGCTGTGCCTGTTCCCTTCTCTGTCCCTGCAACCTGTGAATAGATCTGAAGCACCCCAGAGGGGCTGAGGACTCTGGACAGAGATGGAGCTTAGGAAGGGAGTACCCTTTACCAAAAACTCCTGTAGCAGCTTATCTGGTTTTCGTGAGAAATAGATATTAATGAGGCCAAGGTCATGTGTTAGTGAGCTGTGTAAGCTGTGGGGGCGGGGGGGTGTTTGTTCTGTCTCAGGCTGAAGAAAAAGCCTTTTTGTTTTTGGAGATGTAGTCTCGCTCTGTCACCCAGGCCAGAGTGCAGCAGTGCGATCTCAGTTCACGGTACCTCTGTCTCCCAAGTAGCTGGGACTATAGGCATGAACCACCAGCCTGACTAATATTTTATTTTTATTTTGTGTAGAGACAGGGTTTTGGAGTTGCCTGGGGTGATCTTGAACTCCTGAGCTCAAGCAGTCTGCCCTCCTGGGCCTCTCAAATTCTTGGTGTTACAGGCTTTAGCCACTGTGCCTGACATTTTTGCGGGGGTACAGAGTTTTGCTCTGTCACCCAGGCTGGAGTGCAGTGGTTCGATCTTGGCTCACTGCAACCTTCACCTCCCGGGTTCAAGCAATTCTCTGCCTCAGCCTCCCAAGTAGCTAGGATTACAGGCACCCACCACCACACCTGGCTACTTTTTTGTATTTTTAGTAGAGATGGATTTTCACCATGTTGGCCAGGCTGGTCTTGAACTCCTGACCTCATAATCCACCTGCTTCAGCCTCCCAGAGTGCTCAGATTACCTGTGTGAGCCACCGCGCCCAGCTCTTTTAAAAAAAGACATCAGGCTGGGCGCGGTGGCTCACACCTATAATTCCAGCACTTTGGGAGGCCAAGGCAGGTGGATCACGAGGTCAAGAGATCAAGACCATCCTGGTCAACACGGTGAAACCCCGTCTCTACTAAAAATACAAAAATTAGCTGGGCATGGTGGTGCGTGCCTGTAGTCCCAGCTACTCGGGAGGCTGAGGCAGGAGAATTGCTTGAACCCAGAAGGCAGAGGTTGCGGTGAGCTGAGATCGTGCCATTGCACTCCAGTCTGGGTAACAACAGCGAAACTCCGTCTCAAAAAAAAAAAAAGATCAATTAGCCGGGTGCGGTAGCTCATGCCTGTAATCCCTGCACTTTGGGAGGTAGATCACTTGAGGTTAGGAGTTTGAAACTAGCCTAGCCAACATGGCAAAACCCCATCTCTACTAAAAATATAAAAATTAGCTGGGCATGGTGGCACACACCTGTAATCCCAGCTACTCAGGAGTCTGAGACATGAGAATCGCTTGAACCTGGGAGGTGGAGATTGCAGTGAGCTGAGATCATGCCGTGGCACTCCAGCCTGGGTGACAGAGCAAGACTCTGTCCCCCCCCCCCCCAAAAAAAAAAGAATTGGTTCTTTCTTTGTTGCCCATGTTGGTGTTGAACTCCTGGACTCAAGCGATCCTCCCACCTTGGCCTTCTAAAGTGCTAGGATTAGGCCAGGTGTGGTGGCTCATGCTTATAATCCCAGCTAATTGGGAGACTGAGGCACAAGAATTGCTTGAGCCTGGGAGGCAGGGGTTGCAGTGAGCTGAGATCATGCCACAGCACTCCAGCCAGGGTGACACAGCAAGACTCTTCCCTCAGAAAAAAAAAAAAAAGAGAAGAAAAAGTGTTAGGATTTAGCTGCTGTGCCTGGCTGTATTTCTTATGTTTCTTTTTTTTTTTGAGACAGAGTTTTGCTCTGTTGCAAGGCTGGAGTGTAGTGGCACGATCTCAGCTCACTGAAACCTCCACCTCTGGGGTTTAAGTGATTCTCCTGCCTCGGCCTCCAGAGTAACTGGGATTATAGGTGTTTGCCACCACACCCAGCTAATTTTTTTTTTTTTTGAGACGGGGTTTTGCTCTTGTTGCCCTGGTTGGAGTGCAGTGGTGCAATCTTGGCTCACTGCAACCTCTGCCTCCCGGGTTCAAGCGATTCTCCTGCTTCAGCCTCCTGAGTAGCTGGGATTATAGGCATGCACCACCATGCCTGGCTAATTTTGTATTTTTAGTAGAGACAGAGTTTCTTCATGTTGGTCAGGCTGATCTTGAACTCCCGACCTCAGGTGATCCTCCTGCCTCAGCCTCTCAAAGTGCTGGGATTACAGGCGTGAGTTACCGCACCTGGCTAATTTTTGTATTTTAAGTAGAGATGGGGTTTCACCATGTTGGTCAGGCTGGTCTCGAACTCTGGACCTCATGATCTGCCCACCTTGGCCTCCCAAAGTTCTGGGATTACAAGGGTGAGCCACTGTGCCTGGCTATTTCTTTTTAAAAATTATTATTTTTTTGAGGCAGGGTCTGTTACCCAGGCTGGACTGCAATGGCATGATTATGGCTTATCACAGCCTCGACCTCGTGGGCTCAAGTGATCCTCCCACCTTAGTCTCCTAAGTAGCTGCAACTATAGGTACAGGCCACCGTGCCTGGTCAATTTTTTTTTTTTTTTTTTTGAGACAGTCTCACTCTAACCCAGGCTGGAATGCAGTGGCGCAATCTCTGCTTACTGTAAACTCCACCTCCCGGAGTTCCAGAGTCTCAGCCTCCTGAGTAGGTAGGATTACAGCTAGCTAGGATTACAGCCACCGTGCCTGGCCAGAATTACTTATTTATGTATTAAAGATGAGGTCTCAGCTAGGCATGGTGGCTCACGCCTTTAATCTCAGCAGTTTGGGAGGCTGAGGCAGGTGGGTCACCTGAGGTTGGGATTTCGAGACCAGCCTGACCAACATGGAGAAACCCTGTCTTTACTAAAAATACAAAAAATTAGCCAGGCGTGGTTGTGCATGCCTGTAATCCCAGCTACTTGGGAAGCTGAGGTACGAGAATCGCTTCAACCTGGTAGGCGGAGGTTGCTGTGAGCTGAGATCACGCCCTTGCGCTCCAGACTGGGCAACAAGAGTGAAACTGTCTCAAAAAAAAAAAAAAAGATGAGGTCTCCCTGTGTTGCCCAGGCTAGTCTCAATCTCCTGGGCTCAAGTAGTCCTCCTGCTTGAAGTCTCCTGAGTAGCTGGGACTATAAGCATATACCACCACACCCAGCTAATATTTTTTTTTGAGACAGTCTCGCTCTGTTGCCCAGGCTTGAGTGCAGTGGTGTGATCTGTTACCTCTGCCTCCCAGGTTCAATTGATTGTCCTGCCTCAGCCTCCCGAGTAGCTGGGGCTACAGGCGTGTGCCACCACACCCAGCTAATTTTTTGTATTTTTAATAAAGACAGGGTTTTATTATGTTAGCCAGGATGGTCTTTATTTCCTGACCTCGTGATCCGCCTGCCTCAGCCTCCCAAAGTGCTGGAATTACAGGCGTGAGCCACCATGCCTGGCCACAGCCAGCTAATTTTTTACTTTTTTAGAGATGGTGTCCTACTGTGTTGCCCAAACAGATCTTGAACTCCTGGGCTCAAGCAGTCCTCTCACTGCAGCCTCCCAAAATGCTGGGATTACAGGCGTGATCCTCCATGCCCAGCACCAAGCCTTATTTCTTGAAACTGTCTCTTGATTCTGTACTCTTGGTTCTAGAAAAAGTTGGCCAAAGAATGTGAATAGATTTTGGGAGTCTTTGGGAAAACTCTCTGCGTCTTTGGGCAAATCCAGAGATCTCTCAGGCATCCCATCAGCAATGCATGGTCCTTGGTGACTCTCTGGTGACCCCTAATGGTATAGTTAGGGCAAATTATCACATAGCATTTACTTTAAATTTTTGTTTCTGAAAATGTAAAACTCCCACGTTAACGATCACCTTCGCTGGGAACAAATTGGTTATGACTGAATAATGTAATTTGTCACAAATGCTTGCCTACTGTATACATGTGTGCTCTAGAACTACAGCATTTTCCATACCTTTTTGCCCTAGATTTTTTGGGGGTCAAAAATCATACACACACACATGCCCCAGCATGTCTTTCCTGGAATAAGACACCCTCACTGTGTACAAAACACAATTTTCTTTCTTTCTTTTTTTTTTTTTTTTTTGAGATGGAGTTTCGCTCTTGTTACCCAGGCTGGAGTGCAATGGTGCGATCTCGGCTCACCGCAACCTCCGCCTCCTGGGTTCAGGCAATTCTCCTGCCTCAGCCTCCCGAGTAGCTGGGATTACAGGCACGCGCCACCATGCCCAGCTAATTTTTGTATTTTTAGTAGAGACGGGGTTTCACCATGTTGACCAGGATGGTCTCGATCTCTTGACCTCGTGATCCACCCGCCTCGGCCTCCTAAGTGCTGGGACTACAGGCTTGAGCCTCCGTGCCTGGCCCCAAAACACCGTTTTCTATCTTACTATTTGTAATGCTGTTCATGATGCTCTAAATGGTTTCATGGATCATTAACAGGCTGCAGCCTGCTGTCGAGACATCCTGCTATGGGGGTCCCCAGCAAGCTATGCCAGATGTGAGGGCACAGGCCCTGGAGTCACTCACTGGGCCAGTCCTGATTCTGCCATTCACTACTTGGCCTCCCTTTCCTCTCATGTTAAAGGGGGTGTAGCTAGACATGGTGGCACATGCCTGTAGGTGCCCCCTACTTGGGAAGCTGAGGCGGAGGGTGGCTTGGGCCAAGAGTTCAAGTCCAGCTTGGGCAATATGGACAGTGAGACCCTGTCTTTAAAAAATAAATAAAAATTTAAAAAGGCAAAGTGGGGATAGTAGTGGGATGTCCTCAAAGGTTTGCCATGAGAGTTGAACAGCGTAATGATTGTAAACAGCTTAGCAGTGCTGGTAGCACAGTGAGTGCTGAATAAGAGAAGGTGTGAGAAGTCAGGACGTGAGCCTGGCTCTCTAGGTGGCTATACTGGCACCTAAAATGTATGTTTAGAAAGCATAAATGATATGTATGTTGGGGAAGATGCATGTCCATAGGGGACCGGTGGGCAGGAGTAGGTGAGTGCTTCCCTGAGAAGCTGGAGAATGCTTTTGACCTTGAAGGACTGTTTTGTTTTGTTGTTTTGTTTTGAGAGGGAGTCTCGATCTGTTACCCACGCTGGAGTGCAGTGGTGTTCTCAGCTCACTGCAACCTCTGGCTCCTGGGTTCAAGCAGTTCTCCTGCCTCAGCCTCCCAAGTAGCTGGGATTTCAGGCCACCACACCTGGCTAATTTTTCTTTTTTTTTTTTTTTTTGAGACGGAGTTTCGCTCTTGTTACCCAGGCTGGAGTGCAATGGCGCGATCTTGGCTCACCACAACCTCCGCCTCCTGGGTTCAAGCAATTCTCCTGCCTCAGCCTCCCGACTAGCTGGGACTATAGGCATGCGCCACCATGCCCAGCTAATTTTTGTATTTTTAGTAGAGACGGGGTTTCACCATGTTGACCAGGATGGTCTCGATCTCTTGACCTCGTGATCCACCCGCCTCAGCCTCCCAAAGTGCTGGGATTATAGTCGTGAGCCACTGTGCCCGGCTTTAATTTTTCTATTTTTAGTAGAGACAGCGTTTTGCCTTGTTGGCTAGACTTGTCTCAAACTCCTGACCTCGGGTGATCTGCCCACCTTGGCCTCCCAAAGTGCTGGGATTACAGACTTGAGCCCCTGCGCCCAGCCAGGATGTTATTAAAAGTAGAAGAAAGGGCCAGGAGTTCGAGTTCAGCTGAGCCACATAGTGAAGCCCCTTGTCTGTAAAAAATAAAAAATTAACCAGGCGTGGTGGCTCATTCTGTAGTCCTAGCTACATAGGAGGCTGAGGCAGGAGGATGGCTTGAGCCTGGGAGGTCAAGGCTGCAGTGAGCCATGATCGTGCTACTGTATCCTAGCCTGGGTGACAGAGCGAGACCCTGTCTCTAAAACAAAAAAAGTGGATGAATAACCGGGTGTGATGGCTCACACTTGTAACCTCAGCACTTAGGGAGGCCGAGGCAGGAGGGTCACTTGAGTTTAGGAGTTTGAGGTGAGCCTGGACAACATGGCGAAAACCTGTCTCTACAAAAAATACAGCAACTGGCTGGGCTTAGTTAGTGTCACATGCCCGTAGTCCCAGCTACTTGGGAGGCTGAGGTGGGAGGATCACTTGAACCCAAAAGGTTAAGGCTGCAGTGAGCCATGATCACGCCACTGCACTCCACAGAACAGAGTGAGACCCTGTCTTGGAGGGAAAAAAAGAGAGAGGTAAGAGGCAAACTGGGCACAGCATGGGGAAGACAGGAGACTGGGGAAGCGGGCAAAGTGCTGCTTTTCTGGGCTTGGAAGCCCAGACTCAGGAGGTGGGGTTCAGGCGCTGAGCTGAGTATGGAGGTGATCTGGAAGGGGCGTTTTGGAAGCTCAGCTGTGTGCCCTGTATCTCGTGCTAAGGCAGAGGCCGTGGGGGTATGAGGCAGAGGCTGGACAGCTGTGGTGTAAGCAAATGCATTTGTGTATGAGGGGTCCTGGGCAGGAAGGCAGCATGCACAGGACCCCATGTTGGGGAACTCACACCAGGAGGTGGGGGCATTGCTGTCTCCCCGAGCTGAGGGTTGAAATCCCAGAGGTTGATCTTGTGATTTTTCAGATCTGTCTCGTATAAGATGAGCAACAGAAAAGCACATAAGAAAGTCCTGCAGCACTGGGCACTTAGGTGACGGTACTGCTCCCAGAGACCCTGACAGTCTCAGGAGGGCACAGGCAAAGAGATCCTCTGGGTATTAGAGAGAGGTGCCCGCCAAAGCACAAGATGTCATCCCATGGTCACCCTGATGACCCCGGTGTCTTCCTCTGTCAGGTGATGCTGTGTAACCCCATCTGCGGCGTCGGCTATGCCCTGACAGTGTGGCGATTCTTCCGCGATCGAATAGAAGAAGAAGAAATCTCACTCATTCACTTTTTTGGAGAGGAGTACCTGGAGTATAAGAAGAGGGTGCCCACGGGCCTGCCTTTCATAAAGGGGGTCAAGGCGGACCTGTGACGGGCAGTGACTCCGGCAACCTTGGGGCCTCCGACCCTGTGCAGCCTGGGACAAAACTGTTTCCGGTTGGCCGCTGCGACATGGATTTTCTTAATTGTTTTATATGGCACTAGTCACTCTTCTGGAATGTCCCTTGAGACGAAGCGGTCAGAAGGCCTGAGGACCCAAGGCCCCACTGGAGCAGCCTGTCCTTTTGCTGAATCAAGGTGGAACGTGGGTGAAATACCAGTAAGAGGCAAATCATAGCAATACTCCACAGCGCCCTCCAGAGTGACCTGGGAGAACCGAGGCCACACGCCACTGCCCCCGAGGCCAGAGTGTAAGTAAAGGATAACCAGGACTCCCTGGGAGAGGTAGACTCTGTCCTCAGCAACACTTCCACAGCAGACAGGGGTAGCGGGTACCCTGCTTATCGGCATTAAAAATGCATTTACAACCTTTCATTTAACCGAAAAAGAAACCGCTTTAACCTCTTCATTTCTGTCCCCACTGCATGAACATCTAGACAGTTTTAAAGATACTTCCTCATAAGATGCTTTGGCCCTTATAGCTACATATCTGTTTTATACATAGCAGTACACCTTCCAAGGGGACTCGCTTGGTGTTCCTAGCTCAACTTTTATCCTACAGCAAGTAAGCCCAGATACCTCCACACGATTTGGCTGAGTGGCTTCGTGTGACCACCGTGGCCCCGGCCAGCTTTCCTGGGGGTCCTGGCTCCTGTTGTCAGTGACAGGCGGCTCAAAGGAGCGTCAGTTTCTCTTGATCCAAGAAGTGCTTACCAAATGCCTGCTCTGCACGGCGTTCAACATGGGAAGTGCTGCTCTCCATTCATTTGGGATTTGATTCTCATTTTACCATAGCTTATATTCTCAATTTCAATGTAAATCTCAGCACTCTTGTTTTCCGTGTTCTGTTCTCAAAATTACATCGTCCCTCATGTCATTTCAAACTGTTTTCCAAAGGGGTTTAAGCATATACAACGACAAATCCAAGCAGATTGACTCTCAAAAATAATCTTCAGCAGTGCTGATAGTCCCAGCCAAGATTCAGTCAATACGTTTGTTTTGCAAGTTTGGGAGAGCGGTTGGCTTTGAGTCACACATCGAAGCTTTAAGAGGTGAGACGCTGGCTTCGTTCTGGACACGACAGGAATTTGGCCTCAGTGTGAGATGCTGCCATGCAGTGTTGCGGTGGCCTGATGAAGTGTGAATGTGAAGGCGGTGTCGGCGCGGGTCCAGAGCACCACTCTGTCGCCCCACCGCGCAGCTTGTGAGGAGCCACTAAACCTTTCCGTGCCTAGACCTCCCCATCTGTGGAATGGGGTCAATACCACCTACCTCACAGGGCTGTTGTGAGGACTGAGAATAACAATGTCAAATGTTTGTAGCACTCAGATGCAGGGGTGACATCAGTGAAATCTGTACTGTATAAAAGCTACACAAACATGGGCAGACATTTGGTTAATTGTGCCAGATACCTAAAATGTATGTTCAGAAAAGCATTTTATCAGCTGAGAAATATGACTTATTTCTAGATTTCATGGCTTAATGAATTTTTTCATTGTTATATATACCAAAGAGGCTTACAGGTTCATTGATTACTAGTGTGACACCTGCTGGTTTGAAAATCAGACAGACTTGTCCACTGGCCTTCCAAAAGGGCGTGCGATGGGACTCTAGCCAAGGCGGTGGCCGAGCCATCAATAGAATCTCTGGAGTGAAGGATCCCCGGTGGGACATGGACTGGCACTCGCTCTGTTTGGGAACTTGAGTTGAATCGATTCTAAACTTGTCCTTCAGACCATGCCTAGGGCAGCAAATTCCACTTCCTAGAACTGCAAACTGGGACAGGATGGAGTTAGATGCTGGCAGCCTGCCCCAACTCTTCGAGGGAAAGTTCTTTCCCCTGTATCTAAGTAGCATGGGGCCTAGCCTCCATTCCCATTGGGAGCCGTGAGGTTTTCTTGTTGATAGGTCTGGGGCAGCCCCCAACTCTTTGAGGGAAAGTTCTTTCCCCTGTATCTAAGTAGCATGGGGCCCAGCCTCCATTCCCATTGGGAGCCATGAGGTTTTCTTGTTGATAGGTCTGGGGCAGCTGTTGGCAGCCCCTGGCCTTGTGGATGGTAAGACGGATAGTGTTGTCATTTGATACCATCCTCCACCTGCCAGAGGCCAGAAAGCCCACCTTCACGCCAGGCCCATCAGCTGGAAGGAACCCAGGAGGCCGGTCTTAGGGTTTCACAGTGAAATGCTGCCTGACACCAGGGGATACTTGACACTGTAGCCTGCTTTAACGAGGAATTCCAGGGGTGGGGATGGAGAGAACATTCCCACCCTCCTTATAATCCCAGGGCAGAAGTCAGCAGTTGCTTAGGGATAAAAGATGAACTCCTTGAGGGCAGGATTGGGTAAGTGATTGACTTCTTTTTAGTTCCATGAACTGGAGATTATTTTTAGCTTTATAAATTCAGCAGTGTCGGGGCCTGCTGCCGAGAATCAGGTTAATGAAGTAAAGGCTTCTCTGGGTATTTGCTGCCAAGGCCACGTCACCAAGTTTCTCATTTAAAAAGCTGTCGAGATTTATTTTTTCAATGCAGGTTTTAAAGTGGAGATTCTTAAATGGAAAATAGGTACTGCCCAGAACAAAGCTACTTGGAAACAGCATAAAGTGAAGCCTTTCGTGAGGGCTTG
Organism: Saguinus oedipus; assembly: GCA_031835075.1. Lineage (NCBI taxonomy): Eukaryota > Metazoa > Chordata > Mammalia > Primates > Cebidae > Saguinus > Saguinus oedipus. The sequence goes on along the minus strand of CM063175.1, from coordinate 43,994,828 downwards.
CAGGCTGCTGCTGAGTGGCAGTTTACAGAAGAGGTTGCGGGGTGAGCCTCTTAGCAGGACAGAAAACAAGGCAGTGACCCACCTGCCACCCCGTTGCTGGTGCGAGCTGCTCCTTAAGCCTAAAAAGTAGGCTTTACTCATCCCTTCTGTTTATATACACCAACCTGGGGGGTCGATTTGACAGGAAAAACGTTCCTGAACCAGGAAGTTGCATTAACCGATCAGGCTTAGTAAGATCTCGGCCACAGCTGGCTGCTAGCAGTCCCCCCACGACAGACACGGCACACCACTGTCCCTTCGCTGCACTTTCTTCCTGCCTTAGGTAGTTGGGCTTGCCCACCATAGTTTGCTTTTGTAGTGGTTTGGCAAGGTTAGAGGACCTGGACCTCTCTGTCGTGGTGGGAAGTGCTTATTCTCTGGGCGCCTGCTGCAGAAGATGTGGCACCTGCCATGGGTTTGGAAGACCCGGCCATCTGCAGTAGACGCAGTCTATCCCATTGCAAGGAGAGGAACTTAATGGAGTAATTATTCTACTCTTCTTTTTACATACAGAAATGTTTATTTAAATATTCTAAATTGGATTTTCTTTCACAGATACTGATTATTATTTCCAGTTCTTAAATAAATAAAACTGCACTTGATTTCACTCTGAGCCATGGTGTGATTGCATGGGATGTAGAAACTCGGAGGTCATGTCACTCCTGGGGAAGAAAAGTCTCAAGCCTTCAGCCTCAAACCACGTGTGTTTCGTCTCCTCAGTTTCCTTCTGGATTCCTATCTGTAACCAGTTGTAAGGATAATTCCTTTTGCCCTGCAGGCCACCACAGAGGTTTGTATGGCCTTGGAACGGGAACCTCAGTGCCCTGAAGTAGCAGGTGGAGGGGGAGGTGGAATGATGTGTTGATGTGTTGAACGTGCTGGTCTGTGTAATTAGCACGTAGACCCATTTGCTGTTGACCACTGAATCCGACGAAAATTTGCTTAAATGTGACTTATCTGGGCATCAAAAACTACAATTTTAGGTCATGTGGGTTAATTTTTAAAAGCATTTATTAAACTCCTCTAAATGAAAAGGGTACTCCGGAGAAAAGGAAAACTGCTTAGAAAAAGCTACTAGAGGGGCCCAAAGTGGCTCCGGCCGGATGTCGTGGCGCTTGCGAAGGCGAGGCCAAGAGTTCAAGGCCAACCAACCTCAGCAACCTTACAAGCTCTCATTGATTGGCAAAAAAAAAAAAAAAGAAAAAGAAAAAGCTACTAGAGGGAAGGTTGCTGCTGCCCAGGGCTTTGCTATCAACGGAAGGCAGACGCAGGAGGCGTACCGTGGTTTGGGAAAGCAGCAAGTTATAACCGAGACCATCTGCCACGGAAGCAGGCAAGGTGCTAACCTCTGGCTGCACGAGCTCTGCACCTACTGGAAAGGGAGAGAAGCTGGAACAAGGGTTCCTTGTCCTTCCATGAGTCACTGCTCAGATTACTGGGTGGGACTTTCCAGTGGCACCAAGTTAACAGTGGGACTGTAATTCCGGAGAAACTGGATTCCTTTGCGATAGGGCAGATGCTACTCAGCAGTGGAGTCTTGTTACTTAAAACTCAAACCGGCACAGCCCGACGGAGCATGCCCTGCCCCAGCACAGGGCGTGGCACACGGACATTCGGTGCATAGGAGTGGATTGGGCGAGGGACTTCTTCCTGGATGGCCACTCCCTGAATGCTTTCCATGGGGACTGGGAGTCATCACAAGCCACTGTGACAAGGACACTTAGTGCCATGCAAACAGGGGCAAAAGCAAAACAGCCCAAGCCAAAAAATCTGAAATTATGACCTGTTGGAGCTGCCAGGTTCATGATTGACAAGTGATTACCTTTTCAAGAAATAACCGGCTGGGGACGGTGGCTCATGCCTGTAATGCCAGCACTTTGGGAAGCTGAGGTAGGAGGATTGCTTGAGGTCGGGAGTTCAAGACCAGCCTGACCAACATGGAGAAACTCCATCTCTCCTAAAAATACAAAAAATTAGCTGAGTGGCACATGCATGTAATCCCAGCTATGCTGGAGGCTGAGGTAGGAGATTCACTTGAACCCAGGAGATGGAGGTTACGGTGAGCTGAGATCACACCATTGCATTCCAGCCTGGGCAACGAGCAAAACTCTGCCTCAAAAAAAAAAAAAAAAACATTGGCCAGGAATGGTGGCTTACGCCTGTAATCCTAGTACTTTAGGACGCTGAGGTGGGTGGATCACCTGAGGTCTGGAGACCAGCCTGGCCAACATGATGAAACCCTGTCTATACTAAAAATACAAAAAATTAGCTGGATGTGAGGCTGGGTGCGGTGGCTCAAGCCTGTAATCCCAGCACTTTGGGAGGCCAAGGCGGGTGAATCACGAGGTCAAGAGATCGAGACCATCCTGGTCAACATGGTGAAACCCCGTCTCTACTAAAAATACAAAAAAAAATTAGCTGGGCATGGTGGCGCGTGCCTGTAATCCCAGCTACTCAGGAGGCTGAGGCGGGAGAATTGCCTGAACCCAGGAGGCGGAGGTTGCGGTGAGCCGAGATCGTGCCATTGCACTCCAGCCTGGGTAACAAGAACGAAACTCTGTCTCAAAAAAAAAAAAAAAAAAAAAAAATTAGCTGGATGTGGTCACAGGCACCTGTAATGCCAACTACTCAGGAGGCTGAGGCAGGATAATCACTTGAACCCGGGGGGCGGAGGTTACAGTGAGCTGAGATTGCGCCACTGCACTCCAGCCTGGGTGACAGCAACAGGAGTAAAACTCCACCTCAAAAGAATAAAAAATAATAACCATCATGGGAATAACCTTCTCTCCAGTGTCCCAGTCTTATGCCTGCTCTAAGAGTCTGACCTTGCGGACACGTCCCACTTGCTAAGTCGGGTGTTCCCTCCGTGCAGGGACGTTGCCCCCGTTTTTCTGTTTGGGTCTGTGATGATCCTTGTTTTTCGGTAGAAGCTCTTCCGAGAGGCTGTTCAGAGCCCAGGTGTTTCCTTTAGACTCTGATGTCTTCTCTCTCTTTTCCGGGACACTTCCTGGATTATTCCTAAAGGGACAGTCTCATGTGAGCCCACACCACTCCCCCATTTCACTGTATCCCTGCACTAAAATCCACTCGAGCGGCCGGGTGCAGTGGCTCAAGCCTGTAATCTCAGCACTTTGGGAGGCCAAGGTGGGCAGACCACGAGGTCAAGAGATCGAGACCATCCTGGTCAACATGGTGAAACCCCATCTCTATTAAAAATACAAAAAATTAGCTGGGCATGGTGGTGCGTGCCTGTAATCCCAGCTACTCAGGAGGCTGAGGCAGGAGAATTGCCTGAACCCAGGAGGCAGAGGTTGCGGTGAGCCGAGATCGCACCATTGCACTCCAGCCTGGGTAACAAGCGAAACTCCGTCACACACACACACACAAAAAAATCCACTCGAGCCAAAGCTCTCGGAGTGAAAGTCTTCCTGGAAGGCCCCAGTGAGTAAGCATGCCTTCAGAACCAGGAAGGCTTGTCTCAGGATCTTGTCTACTTCTGAGTAGGATCCTATCCCCAGGGATGGTTGTGAGTTGCTGAACCATCAGGCTGTGTCAGCGGTTTCTGGTGACAGAATTCAGAAGCATCTGAGCTAAATAAACAGCCGGCCAGGTGCATTGGCTCACATCAGTAATCCCAGCATTTTGTGAGGCCAAGGCGGGCAGATCACAAGATCAGGAGTTTGAGACCAGCTTGGCCAACATGGTGAAACCCCGTCTCTACCAAAAATATAAAAAAATCAGCCGGGTATAGTGGCACATGCCTGTAATCCCGGCTACTCGGGAGCCTGAGGCAGGAGAATAGCTTGAACCCAGGAGGCAGAAAAGAAAAAACAGCCAGGGAGGCTGGGGCCAGACTCTGTTCTGTCACCAGCGACGCTGTGACTTTGGCCACTTCAGCAACCCTCAGCACACCCCCTAGCCTCTCTGATTCTACAGTGCTGTCCCCCACCCTGTGACAGTACATTTTCCTGAGACAAAATACAGAAAGATCAGCCTGTGACAGTGTCGTGGGTGTTACTGCACAGCCTTCTCTTCCTCTGGCAGGTATTTGGGCACACACTGTGGCTCCGGGGAACAGTCCTCAGTCGCTTTCCCCTGGTGTCAGCACGTGCAGCTCCCGGGGGGTGGAGGTAGACGCCGGCAGCAGCCATGGCTGTTTATAATGGTAAGATGGGGTCCTGTCTATCAAAGTCACACCCGTTTTATCTATGAGGTCACTTGTTTAAGTCACTCATCCAGGCCGAGAGCCTCTCTGACCCCTTGTTCAGAGAGGCCCAGCTGAGGCCCCAGAACTGGAGTCAAAAGCAGCCTGGAGTTTCCTTTGTCCTCCTGTTTGCCTCGGAAACCACGTTGCGTGCCCGCTGTCAGGTGGAGAGACTTGCTTTACCTGGCTAAGGCCACGCCGTTCCTGCTGTCGTCATGTGTATTTTGTAGACTCTCTGACTGTTCATCCACAGGTGCCTGAAACCTGGCAAGAGAGCAGGCACTGGAATCTCAAGGGAGCAGAGCCAGCTGCTGCACGGCCGTAAGCTCAGAAACCTCAGAAAGCAACCGTGCCAACACTCATGGGCCCACCTAGTGTGTCATTCTTTGGGTCCTCAAGTATTTACTAAGGCCGAGTGGCTGGCGAGGGCCAGTACTGTGTGGTGTGCAAAAGCCAGGCCCTGCCCTGATGGAAGCCACGTGCTGGCCGGGGCAGACACACTGAGGGAGGGAAGGAAGCACGGTGGGAGATGAGGGCACCAGCCAGGGGACCTGCTTTAATCCAGGGCCGCTGCTGACCTTGGGGCACTCCATACAAGCAAGAACCCACCCTCCGTGACCCTCTCCGAGGAAGTACCACCCCTGCACTCACAGCTTCCCATCTGCCTCATGGCTCCAGCCCTGCCCCACTCCTAATATGAGCAGATACTCAAGGGTGACGTGACATCTGAGAAAAGCCTTCACCCTGGAAGATAGAAACCTACACAAGCTTAGTGGATGTGGTGGCGCACACCTGTAATCCCAGCTACTCTGGAGACTGAGGCACAAGAATCGATTGAACTCGGGAGGTGGAGGCTGCAGTGAGTTGAGCTAGCACCACTACCACTCCAGCCTGGGTGACAGAGCGAGACTGTCTCAAACAAACAAACATACAGAAACCTTCACAAGCAAAAAGCAATTGGGAGGAAACGCTTCAGGGAGAAAATTTCCAAAAGGAAAAAATAACTTATTGGCCTCAGAGGAGTAAGATATTGTGTCCATGAACAACAGGATGCTATCAGAAGAGAGGGTACAGGAAGAGCTGCTGGAAATTACAGCAGAAATGAACAAGTTAATAGAAGGGTTGGAAGACAAAGAGGAAACTCCTGGAAAATAACAAAGAGGCCCAGCACTTTGGGTTCCAGCACGGTGGCTCACTCCTGTAATCCCAGCACTTTGGGAGGCTGAGGTGGGAGGATCACTGGAGCCCAGGAGTTTCTTTCTTTCTTTTTTTTTTTTGAGACGGAGTTTCGCTCTTGTTACCCAGGCTGGAGGGCAATGACGCGATCTCGGCTCACCGCAACCTCCGCCTCCTGGATTCAGGCAATTCTCCTGCCTCAGCCTCCTGAGTAGCTGGGATTACAGGCACGTGCCACCATGCCCAGCTGATTTTTTGTATTTTTAGTAGAGACGGGGTTTCACCATGTTGACCAGGGTGGTCTCGATCTCTTGATCTCATGATCCACCCGCCTCGGACTCCCAAAGTGCAGGGATTACAGGCGTGAGCCACCGCGCCCAGCCCGAGCCCAGGAGTTTCAAGAGCAGCTTGGGCAAAAGGGCAAGACCCCATCTAAAAAAAAAAAAAAAAAGACAAAGAGATGGAAAATAAAACAGAAATGGTAAATTAGAGAGCCAGCCCAGGGGAGCCAATATCCAACAATAGGAATTCCAAAAAGAAAAAGTGAAGAAATCAACAAATTCAAAAATAAATATTCCAGCCTGGCCAACTTGGTGAAACCCCAAAAATACAAAAATTCGACAGGCATGCTGGCATGCGCTGTAGTCCCAGTTACTCAGGAGGCTGAGGCAGGAGGATCGCTTGAACCCGGGATGTGGAGGTTGCAGTGAGCCAAGATCATGCTACTACACTCCAGTCTGGGCGACAGAGCGAGGCTCCATCTCAAAAAGAAAAAAAGAATAAGAAATTTGCCCAAACTGAAGTCCATGAATTTCCAGATTGAAAGGGCTGCTAGTATCCAATCTAATGGATGAAAATAGACTCATACCAAAGTGAAATCTCAGAACACTGGGAGCAAAGGAAAGATTCTACAAGCTTCCACAGAGAATTAGTAGGTCGCATTACAAGGGTTAGGAATCTGAGCGCCTTCAGCCTTCATGAACAACAACCGTGGAAGCTAGAAAAGAGAGCGATGCCTTCGAAGGAGAATCCTTCCCAATCTAGAATTTCCAGTCTAGAATTTGATACCCAGTAAAACTATCAATCAAGGGTGAAGGTAGAAGGGAGACATTTTCAGACCTGTGCCATCCCAAATACGCACCTCCTCTACAGTCTTTCTCAAGAAGTTACTAGGTAGTGGGCTCCTCTAAAACCTGACAGGAACTTCGGGTGATAGGAGATGGGGTGCAGGGGTGGGGGGCAGGTGGAATCCCCACTAGGGTGGTAAGTGAGAGCCCAGGCTCCAGCCATGCCCTAGACCTCCAGGGCAACCAGTCTACCCTGGGGCCCAGTGACTCAGAGATGGGAACATCCAAGACTTGCCACCAAGATCCCTCTGCCACTAGAACCCCTTTGATGCCTGAGTATGGTGCTGTGAGACCCTGTTCCAACTCTGGTCCAGACTTGGCTTGTCTTATATTGATGTAGCTCCTTCCCTCTCCCCATGTCCTGTTGCCTGGATCTGCCCAGCAGGACCCTCGTGACACCCTCAGGAAGTGGCTTCCACTTTGAGCTACCCCTGAGGGTTGGACGGAGCAACTATGAGCCTAAAAGCAGAAACTCAGAGCAGCGCACTCACTGTGACCACGCTTTTGCAGATGTCCCACACCTGGTCCGCCCAGATGCCCCAACCAAATCCTCACGATGTGCCCAGCTGACTTCCCTGAACGGGGTCCTTTGGTGGCACCTTTCCCACAATTTTTCTTTTTTTTTTTGAGACGGAGTTTCGCTCTTGTTACCCAGGCTGGAGTGCAATGGCGCGATCTCGGCTCACTGCAACCTCCGCCTCCTGGGTTCAGGCAATTCTCCTCCCTCAGCCTCCTGAGTAGCTGGGACTACAGGCACGTGCCACCATGCCCAGGTAATTTTTGTATCTGTAGTAGAGACGGCGTTTCACCATGTTGACCAGGATGGTCTCAATCTCTTGACCTCGTGATCCACCCACCTCGGCCTCCCAAAGTGCTGGGATTACAGGTGTGAGCCACCGCGCCCAGCCCTTGAGACAAGTTCTTGTCTGTGTCGCCCAGGCTCGAATGCAGTAGCATGATCTTGGCTCACTGCAACCTCTGCCTTCGCCTCCCAGGTTCAGCCCATTCTCGTGCCTTAGCCTTCCCCAATAGCTGGGATTACAGGCATGCGCCACCATACACGGCTAATATTTGTATTTTTAGTAGAGATGGGGTTTCACCATGTTGGCCAGGCTGGTCTCGAACTCCTGACCTCAGGTGATCTGCCCACCTCAGTCTCCCAAAGTGCTGGGATTACAGGCGTTAGCCACCGCACCCAGCCCCCATACACATTCTGGAGAGTCTCAGTAGCCCCGGGAACACCCCGCGGCCTCACCTGGGCTCCAGCCGTTCCTTCACCTTGGCAATGGAGAGGACATAGGGTGTGATCTGCCTGGTGATGGTGGTCAGGTAGGCATTCTCCTGCCTCAGCTGGAGAAGGTCATGGAGCTGGGCTGTGGAGCCAAGGCCAGAGCATGGGGTCCTAATCCTGAAGCACCTGGCTTCAGGTTTTTATTCAAGCTGGGCACCACCTAAATATCCCAACATTTCCATGATGACCTCTAGTTAAAGAGTGAGGCACCTGATGGGCAGTTACTCAATGAGTCCTGACGTTAAATGCACCCTTTGGGGCCAGTTAGCAGCTGGGAGGCAAAGTCAAGCACTAAGCGGGAGAGTGCAGGGATCTGCATGTGGTTAGTGGTCGACTCTGACTTCCTCCCCTGCTAGCATGTGGGTTAACTCAGGGACGGGGAGTTCACTCAGCAGCCGGCTGCCTGGAACCTTCATAAATCTCCTGCTCATTAGCCACTCGCTGATAGCATTCCTCCCAAATCTGAAAGAGAAAAGCTGGATGTTGGATGTGGCAGCGATGGAATTCACGGTGGTGGCATTGCTATCTCTAGCCACTCAGATCTACAAAGCACCCCCAGCCAGGTCCACATGGTTCCAAGCAGCAAAGACTCCCAGGTTCCAGACCCTGCCACATGAGGGTCCTGTGGGCACAGGTCCCCTTCCCCCCTTACTGTCTTAGATTAGCCCAGGGGCCCCGACAGGCGCGGCTGGAGTTAGAGTCCTTGGGAGGGCTACCTCCTGGAAGATGACCCTCATGCCCTCTAAGGAGGTGTGCTCCGAGGCGATCTGCGTGTCCAGCTGCAGGGACTTGCGCAGGACATCTCCCATGATCTCTGCCTTGATGAGTGAGTGGTGCTTGGTGAGGTCCCGGTGCAGCTCCTGTACCTGGTCCTTCAGGTTCTGCATCTCCACCTGCAGGCGCTGCACCGAGGCCGTGTGAGGGCGTGGGGTCACCCTAGGCTGGTTTTAGTTTTTTGTTTGTTTTTTTTCTTTTTTAGCCGGAGTTTCACTCTTGTCCCCCAGGCCAGAGTGCAATGTCTTGATCTCGGCTCACCACAACCTCTGCCTCCCGGGTTCAAGCAATTCTCCTGCCTCAGCCTCCCGAGAAGCTGGGATTACAGACATGCGCCACCACGCCCGGCTAATTTTGTATTTTTATGAGAGATGGGATTTCTCTATGTTGCTCAGCCTGGTCTCGGATGCCCTACCTCAGGTGATCCACCCACCTCAGCCTCCCAGAGTGCTGGGATTACAGGCATGAGCCATGGTGTCCAGCCTCACCCCAGGCTGTTTTTACTGCCGGGGCCTTGGTGAGGAATGGCTCCCAGGTTCAGCAGCTGGGACAACTCGATTTGCCTGAGCATACCTTGGTGAGGGGTGGGTTAGGACGCTTCCCACCAGCAGATCCCTGGCCCCCTCACCCGGTAGGAGTCCTCATAGTGGCGGCAGTGCCGTGTGAAGGGCGTGTTCTCGCCCTCCGCCAGCAGCACCTTGGTGCCCATGGATCGGTGCAGCGTCGGCTTCTGGACAGGTGACCCCGACATCTTTCCTACTGGGGAGGGGCAGTGGGGCCTCGTCAGCACCTTGGGGCCTGAGCCCCCTGCCAGCCTGGGGAGAGAGCCAGTTTGGATGCAGGGGAGAGGGGTGGGGAAGTCTGCCCCTCCCCCAGCCTCCCAGTCCCCTCCCCTGGACCACTCAGGGCTCTCACAGCCCTCTCTACCACCTGGAGCACAGCAGAGCCACTGAGAGCTTTGAAAAGCCTGAGGCTAAGGCCTCACCTGGACATCCACATCTATTTGTTTGTTTGTTTGTTTTTGAGATAGAGTCTCACTCTGTCACTCAGGCTGGAGTGCAATGCAATGGTGTGATCTTGGCTCACTGCAACCTCTGCCTCCCGGCTTCAAGTGATTCTCCTGCCTCAGCCTCCCGAGTAGCTAGGATTACAGGTGTGTGCCACCACGCCCAGTTAATTTTTGTATTTTTAGTAGAGATGGATTTTCACCATGTTGGTCAGGCTGGTCTCAAACTCCTGACCTCATGATCCGCCTGCCTCAGCCTCCGAAAGTGCTGGGATTACAGGCATGAGCCACCACGCCCAACCCACATCTATTTTTAAAGTCCATGGAGTGGGTTCCAGGGTGTGGGGTCAAGAGCGAGTCCATGGGAATGCCGCCAGGGCTAGGACCGAGGAAATGGTGTGTTCACCTCCATGCCGCACAGAGGATGTGTGAACCCAGTCTCTCTTGGTCTTTGGGGCCCCTGGGCACACACATGCCAGTTTCAACATTTCTCCTAACTCCTCCTCAGATGAGCTCAGGAATCAGGCCCCCTTTGGCTTCAGGCCACGGAGGTGGCAAGAGCTCAAAGCCAGGTCTACCATGGGCTTCAGGTCCAGGACTTCCTGTTCCCCTACTTGGTAGACTCGCCCTCGCCATTGCCTGTGCCCAGTCACTGTACCGGGAGGGTGGTGAGCTAAGGATGGAGGAAGGAAGGGTGGCACCTACCTGGCTTTTCCCTGACTATCTAGCCCCTCAGTACCCGCCGTCCCACACACCCCAGTGTAGAAGACCACCCGCTTGCCCCATTGCTGCTCACGTGTTAGTACCACCCACTGCAGCTGCCACCCGGCGCGGTCCCAGCAGCAGCAGCGGCTCCAGGCAGCGCGCAAACTCAGCTCGGTGGTCACTGGCAATCTGGGTGGCAGGATGGGGTCACGAGGTGGCATCCACTGCCCTGCGGGGCCCCGACCCTGGCCCACCCAGACCACTTCACACCTTGCTGCTCTGCGCAGGCCTTAGGCGGTGTGGCCGTGTGACGATGCCCTGCAGCCTCTCCATCAGCTCCTGTGGCAACCAGGAGGGCCTCAGGCTGGTGGGGGTGTGGCAGCCAGAGGGCAGGAAGAGTGGAGATGGAGGCGGGGCAGGTCTGTCTTTGGTACTTTACTTGGTGTCACTTGGTGGCTCCAGCCCTCTTCTGGGATTCACCCCACCCCATCCCCAAATCCACAGGAGAGGGGGTGGCTGGACTCCAGTGGCATCCTGCCCCATGGGGACTGGAGGCTCATGCCCCCTTCCTGGCTTCACTGTCCTTGTAACAGTGGCCCTAACTGGTTTGCAGATGATGGAGTTGGGAGGGGAAGGTCAGCCCCAAGACCCCTGGTCCAGGCTCCAGGTGACAGGCTGCCCACCCCTGAGTTGGCTTTGGTCTGCAGGGTGGTTTCCTGCTGGGGAGGGGACATCTGTAGAGGGGGAGGAGACTCACGTAGCCCAGGTCCAGGAACTCAGCCTTGTTGGCCAAGCTGAGGAAGGAGGAGCAGATGACCAGATGGACCTGGGGGGGGCACTGCTCAGTACCTGGGGGGGAGGGACCCCCCCACACACACCCTGAGCTCCCTGTACCTGCAGGGTGGGCAGCAAGGTGGCCAAGTGAGAGAGTTGCTCCTTGAAGGCCTTGTCCTTCTCTTCATATTGGCTGGGGGAGGGGGATGCCTGGTCTCCAGGGGGCCAGGAGTAGGACCCAGCAGTCCCATCCCCCTGCCAGCTTCACATGTCCGTCCCCACACCCCTTCTCTGCACCCTGAGCCATGCTGCCCTCCTCAGCTGGGTGGACACCCAGATGTCTTGCTCCCCAGGGTGGGCTAGGGCCTGCCCAGGCTCTGAGCTGAGGGCATGGAGGCCAAGGGGCAAGGGGAGAAGGCCCCCCTTCCCCACTCACCTCTGCACAGCCTGAAGCAGCAGCATTTTCCTCTCCGCCAGTCTGTCCTGGGAGAGACGGCGGGCATGCTCTTGATTTGCACCCTCAGCCCTGCCACCTCCCACCATGCCTAACCCCCCACCTGCTGGTTAGGGGAGGTATCTCAGCATCCACTGCCTGAGGGCTGGAGGTCCCCTCCCCTTAAAAGTCACCTCTCCAGGAAGTCTTTCCTGACCACCTCATATTCCCACCACCAGCCTGGGGCAGGCCCTGGTCTCCCCTCGGAGCTCTCCTACCAACTCCAGAAAAGTGCTTGGTGCAAGGCCTCCTGTCCCGCTAAACTGGAAATCCATAAGGGCGAGGGGCCGGCCATGTCACCAGCTCCCTGCTGGGTCGTTTACCCCCAACCCCCACCCCTTACCTGCATGCTGCCAAACAGGGCGTGGATGGCGTCCTCCTCCTCGGCGGCGCTGTGCCGCACCTCCTCCACCATGGCCTGCAGCAGCGCGATGGCCTCCCGCGTGGCCGTCTGCAGGGCCTTCACGGCCTGGGCACAGGGCGGGGTCAGGCTGTAGGGTGCCGCCGCGCGGCCCCACACCCCCGCCCCTGCGCGCCTGCCCCTGCCGTCACCAGCACCGCCTGCTCCAGCCGCTCGCAGCCCTGCACATAAGCCGATTCCAGGTCCACGCAGTGCGCCCGGCTCTCCCTGCGGGAGGCGGCGAGTGAGGCCCGCTCGGGCCGCCCTCAGCCCCCTCCCCTCGCGCCCCCTCTACGCACCCCTGCATGTCGCGGAAGCAGCGGATGCACAGCAGCAACTTCTTGTCGGTGGAGAACAGGAGGTAGGGCTCTGCGTGCAGCGCTGCGGGCGGGCGGGTGGGCGGTGAGGGCTCCGGGCATTTCCCCGGCCCGTCCCCACCCCCGGTCTCCAGCCCCGCAAGCCTCACTCACTGCACTTCTGGGGCACGTCGCGGCTTCGCTGGCCCAGGGCCACGATGTCGTGACGCGCGAACATGCGAGCCCGGTGCGTCTCGTCGCGGCAGCGCGCGCACAGGGGCTGTCCGCACGTGTTGCAGAAGTACGTGGTCTCCACGTCCTGCGGGCCGAGAGCCAGCTCAGGAGCGCCAGAGCCCGACCGCGGCCAGCGCGGGAACCGCAGTCGTCGCGAATCATCGCGCGTGTTTGTCCCAGCCGTGGTCGGGTGCGCAGCTAAACGCAGCCCTTTCCTGTAATCCGGGCACTTGGCGCTCTGATATACCCAGTTTACAGATGAGGGCACTGCAGCTCAGAGGCTGGGTAAGTAGGTCCTTGCGGGTGTGGGGGTCGGGGGAGAGGGCAGAAACTGCTTTTATGAAACAAACGTTTTACCTGCAACAAAAGGGGTCTGAAGGCCTCTCACTGCCCTCTTGACACACTCAATAGTGGCCAAAAGGTGGTGTGCACCCTGGCCGTCCAGAGTCACACCTCAGCGGGGAGGAGAAGAGCAGTGAGGGTTTTCTGGTTATCCTCCCCAAGCCAGACCCAGGGCTGGGAGGCCAGGGCTTGTGTTGCAGCCCTGGTGTGGGGACAGGCAGTGGTTGACAGAACAGGCTCTCCCTAGAGCCCCTGCCTCCTGTTAATCCTCTCTGTGCCTCTGGCTCCCACATTTCTCAGCACTTGCCCAGATTGCCGGAGCTTTTGTCCCAGTAGGGCCATCCTCGTGGGATTCCCGATAACCTTTCTGGCCTCCGCAGGCCAGAGTCCCCAGTGTTCTTTACAGCCCAGGGGAACAGCTCGCTGTCCTCACCTCCCCTGGGCTGTAGCTGCTTCTGTGCCACCTGGGTAGCAGAGGTCCTCCAGGATCGGCCCAGGCCTGCAGACTGGACCACCTTTCCTGAGTGAGTCCACAGCTCCACCCTGAGTTGGAGACCAGCGAGCCCTCCCCAGATCGAATGGCCACTATCTGGACACTGCCTCAAGTCCCTTGTTCTGACCTCAGTCTCCCCAGGGGTATAATGGGGCCCACATTCGGGGCCAAGGTGCCTTAGGGATGTGCTGGGGAATCCACTTGCAGGTGGTCCTCTGAGGACATGCTGGGTGCATGTGCAAACGTTGGAGACTGTGCAACCTGGGACCCTCCACTCCCCGCCCACCCGCCCCCGCTGCCCCTGCCTGCTCGCTGCACTCGCGGTCACAGTTGGCACAGCGCACCGCCTCCACGCCATCCCCCGAGCTGTCCACCAGGAACTGCATCAGCCGGTCCACCGGCGGGAGCTCACTGGGGCCCTTCACCACAGTCTGGTGTCTGCAGAGAAGCCCAGGCCCCAAGATTCTGACACCCCTTCCCCAAGGCTCCCCACCCCACCCCTCACATTCCAGGCTGGAGCTAAAAATAACTGTGTTGGGAGGGGGGTGCACCCAGCTCTGGGGTCTGCTATAAATATCACAGGCAGCGCTCACCCTGCCCTGGTCCCTACTCTTGCCCAGTCCTGGGCACTCCTGCAGACAGCGGGGTGGTGCCCCTGGTATCAAAAGCAGAAGCCTCTCCTTGGCATATTCTCATGGCATTGGGTAAATGAGAGCCACTCCTGGGTGCCTGGAGCCCACCCAAAGTTAACTGTGGTTTTGTGGACCTAAGATTTCTAGGACCCCCAAATCAAGTTACTGGAAGTGTCCTGACCGGTGCTGGAGCCCCGCCCTGACTTTTGATGGGAAGTCTTGAGCCAGTAACTGCAATCTCCAGGCCTCAGTTAAGCTGATCTGTAAAATGGGCTGAAGCCTGCAACTTTTGGGGAAAGAGCTAAGGACTGGGTGCAGCCCCTCCGGCTGCTTCTGCCTGAAGTCGGAGCCTCACTCTCCTGGCACCTGGATCCCAGTTCAGACAGAGCAAACCTTGGCCTCCGGGGACGGAGTCTGGGAGGTTTTGGGGAACTTTGGAACACTTACTGGCACAGCGGGCAGGTGAGGCGGCCATCGGTCGCTAGGCCACGCAGGCAGCCGGCACAGAAGTCATGGAAGCAGTCCAGAAGACACGGGCGCTCGTACTGCACGTGGCACAGCGGGCACACCAGCGGGTGGACGCTGGCGGCGTCCAGGGCGCTCGGGCCCTCCGGGGGCCCAAAGATAGCTCCCGACATCTGTAGGGACAGCGCAGGCCGGCGGCTGGGGCGCGCACCGAGCCCCGCTTGAGCTCCCACGGCCCCTCTACCCGGGCGCTCGCGCCGTGCCTATCGGGTCTGGACCCGACGGGGCGTCCAGAGGTCACGGAGTGGGGAGCCGCTAGGGCTCGGGGCTGGGACCTGGAGCGCCCCGGCGCAGGGAGAACGGGTAGGGAGGGCTGGCGAGGGGCTGGGCCCTCTACCAGCCCGCTAGGCCGCCTTGCTGGGAGCTGGCCGCCCTCCAAGCCTCTCCCCCGCAGTCCAGCGCTTCTAGTGTGGCTCCGGGAGGCGCTCTGAGAACCCGCGCGGTCGCTCTGCGGAGGAGTCGCCGGCCCTGGAAGCCCGCACCAGGCGATGCTTCCCAGCCCACGCAGGGCCTCCCTCTGCCCTAGCCTCTCCCACCTCTCCGCACTCCCACCCCCGGAATTTCCCGCCGGTGACCTCTGGGTGACCGGCAGGCGACGCCCCTTCCGGCATCCACCCTCCCCAGGGTGGCTGCTGCCTCGAAGAGCGGCGGGGCCAAACCGACCTCGGCACTCGCCATCGGCTTTGTGCACTGTCTCCGGCCGGGCCACTCCATCCCCAGCCCGCGGAGAGGAGAGGCCAGGACGCCAAGGCTCCAGGGACGGTGCCAGGCAAGGGTGCAAGATTGGACTGGCCTCTGCTCGTGATGACAGAGTCCCGAGCCCCAAGACCAGAGTGCCGCGCAAAGCGGGGCCGGAGGACCTTGGCTGTAGGGTCTTCAATGGTGTAGGCCAGGCGCAGTGGCTCAGGCCTGTAATCCTGGCACTTTGGGAGGCCGAGGCGGGCAGATCGCTTGAGGTCAGGAGTTCGAGACCAGCCTGGCCAACATGGCGAAAACCCATCTCTACTAAAAAATACAAAAATTAGCCAGGCGTGGTGGTGCGTGCCTGTAGTCCCAGCTACTTGGGAGGCTGAGGCAGGAGAATTGCTTGAACCCTGGAGGCAGAGGTTGCAGTGAGTCGAGATTGCACCACTGCACTCCAGCCTGGGTGACAGAGAGAGACCCTCATCTAGAAAAGAAGAAGAAGAAAACAAAGGTTCCGGCCCCTCACTTCCCCACTTGTTAATCCCTACTCTTCCATCAGAGTTAGGTCTGAACAGGTCATTGCAGTCCCATTTCCTCCACGGCCAATTGTGGGCACCAGAGAGCAGTGGACGCCCCTCCACCGAACTTCCAGCGCTCACCAGGCAGAGTGAGACGCCCAGGAGTCCCAGCCCTGCCTTACGCTGGTTGTGGGCTCTCAGCCCAGTTACTGACCTCTCAGAGCCTCAGCACTGGGTTAAAATAGAACTGGTCTCCTGATAATGGGTGAGGCCCCAGTGGAACAACGAACGTCAAATACACATACTGGGCATTCACATAATTAAGGGCTCATCCTCATTGCCTGCCAAGTTCCCAAAAGAGGGGTGGGTTTGGGTGGAAGGGTGAGAGGGGAGGCTCCCAGCCTTTCCAGCAGTGCCCCCTCTGAGGTCTGGGCCTGGCGGATCCGGGTAGATCCCAGGGTTTTCTCCAGCATGCCCTCGCTTCCTAGGTGGACGTGATCAGTGAGCTTCCTCTGCCCATGTTATCCTGAGTGCCCTGTGAGCAGCCTGTTTCTGCTCCTCCTGCAGTTGTAAAGTCAAGGCCAGAGCCTGACCCACAGTGGTGCTTAATAAAGCCTTAGAAAACACTCGGAGATACTTGAGCTGTTTTTGTTTTGTTTTGTTTAAGACAGGATCTCACTCTGTCACCCAGGCTGGAGTGCAGTGGCGCGATCTCAGCTCACTGCAGCCTCGACTTCCTTCCACCTCAGCCTCCCAAATAGCTGGGACTACAGCTGTGTACCACCATACCTGGCTAATTTTTTTTTTTTTTTTTTGAGACGGGAGTTTCTCTGTGACGCCCAGGCTGGAGTGCAATGGCATGATCTCAGCTCACTGCAACCTCTGCCTCCCAGGTTCAAGCGAATCCCCTGCCTCAGCCTCCTAAAGCTGGGACTACAGGCATGTGCCACCACACCTGTCTCATTTTTTTTTCTTTTTTTTTTGATACGGAGTTTCTCTGTTGTTACCCAGGCTGGAGTGCAATGACACAATCTCAGCTCACCGCAACCTCCACCTCCTGGGTTCAAGCAATTCTCCTGCCTCAGCCTCCCGAGTAGCTGGGACTACAGGCGGGCACCACCGTGCCCAGCTAATTTTTGTATTTTTAGTAGAGATGAGATTTCACTATGTTGGCCATGCTGGTCTTGAACCCCTGACCTCAGGTGGTCTACCCACTTTGGCCTCCCAAAGTGCTGGGATTACCGGTGTGAGCCACTGCACCTGGCTTTTTTTTTAATTTTAATTTTTATTTGTATTTTTAGTAGAAAAATACAATGTGCTGCACACATTGGGGGTTTTGCTGTGTTGCTCAGGCTGGTCTCCAACTCCTGGGCTCAAGCACTCTACCTGCCTTGGCCTCCCAAAGTTGCTGGGATTACAGACGTGATCCACCTCGCCTGGCCTTGAGCTGTGTTTTGAAGGATGTGTACGAGTTTGCTAGGAGAAAGAAGTATATTCTAGAGAGAAACTAGTAATTCTTTTGAGGACCATCCCTAGCCCTGGTTCTATTTGTGGACCAAGTCATAATGACAGTAGCAGCCATGGCTAATGTTTATGGGCCAAGATTCTTTGTGTGTGTGTGTGTGTGTGTGTGTGTGTGTGTGTGTGCGCGTGTGTGTGTGTGTGTGTGCAAGGGGAGGGAGGGTGGGGAGATATGGGCCAAGATTCTATCTCAAGCTGTTTAATTTATATTAACTCAGTTAATCTGGACAACACTCTTAGAAAGTGGAAAATACCACTGCAGAATATGGTGGACCTGGTATAGGGTGGGTGCTTTGCTAAGGAATGATGCATTAGTTTCCCAGTAGGAGGTGAGTGCTTCGTTCGTTTATTCATTCATGTCTGCATCTATTCAACTGGTATTTTTTTTTTTTGAGACAGAGTTTCGCTCTTGTTACCCAGGTTGGAGTGCAATGGCGCGATCTAGGCTCACCGCAACCTCCACCTCCTGGGTTCAGGCAATTCTCCTGAGTAGCTGGGGTTACAGGCATGCGCCACCGTGCCCAGCTAATTTTTTGTATTTTTAGTAGAGACGGGGTTTCATCATGTTGACCAGGATGGTCGTGATCTCTTGACCTCATGATCCACCCGCCTCGGCCTCCCAAAGTGCTGGGATTACAGGCTTGAGCCACCGCACCTGGCCTTTTCAACTGGTATTTATGGAGCATCTACCATGGGCCACATGTTGTACTTGACATGGGACATAGAAGGGAACAGGGCAGCCAAGGTTAATCAAGTTCACAAATAAATAATGACAGGCTGCATTACAGGCTTGCAAGAAAATCATCAGGATGATAGTCTGGATGCCGAGGCTCATGCCTGTAATCTCAGCAATTTGGGGGACCGAGGCGAGCAGATCACCTGAGGTTAGGAGTTCAAGACCACCCTGGCCAACATGGTGAAACCCCCGTCTCTACTAAAAATACAAAAATTAGCCGGCTGTAGTGGTGGATGCCTATAATCCCAGCTACTCAGAAGGCTGAGGCAGAAAAATCATTTGAACCCGGGAGGCGGAGGTTGCATGAGCTGAGATGGTGCCACTGCACTCCTGCCTGGGTGACAGAGATTCTGCGTTAAATAAATAAATGAATAAATAAGGATGATGCGATGGAGGGCAGCTGGGAGGGGCTCGAGCTGAGGACCACACTAGGTAAGCAAGAGCAGAGAGGGAAACTGAGCTTGAGGCTCCCAGGGGGTAAGAAGAAACTAAGAAGAGCTGGGAAGCCTGAGTGGACAGGTGGGAGGCTGTGGCTCACACCTGTAATCCCAGCACTTTGGGAGGCCAGCATGGGCGGATCTCTTGAGCCCAGGAGTTTGAGACCAGCTTGGGCAACATAGCAAGACCCCTCTTTCTTACAAAAAAATTCTAAAACTTAGCTGGTGTGGTGGCTCTCGCTTGTAGTCCCAGCTACCCTAGAGTCTGAGGTGAAAGGATCGCTTGAGCCAGGAGGTTGAGGCTGCAGTGAGCCATGACCACACATCAGCACTCCTACCTGGGTGACAGCGAGACCCTGTCTCAAAAGAAAAACAGAAAAAGAAAAGTTGGGAAAAGTTCCAAGCAGACGGAAGAACAAGTGCAAAGCCCCAGAAGCAGACAGAAACTTAGAGAATAGAAGATCAACGTGGCTGCAGATGAAGGAGCTCAGGGTGGGGATTGGGGGCGCTGAGCATGGGCTGGGACTGAGGATGCACACCTGTGGTCCCAGCTGCTCAGGAGGCTGGGGTGGGAGGATTGCTGGAGCACAGGAGGTCAAGGCTTCAGTGAGCCATGTTTGCACCACTGCACTCCAGACTGAGCAACAGAGCAAAAGCCTGTCTCACAAAAAGAAAGAAGAACAATAAAAGTCGACTGCTGAGAGGGAGGTTTAGGAAGGAGGAGCTGGCATTATGACCGAGGTGTGAAATTGTTTCTTGGGCAGGTGCAGTGGCTTATGCCTGTAATCCCAGCACTTTGGGAGGCCGAGGTGGGAGGATCACTTGAGCCCCCCAGTTTGAGGCTGCAGTAGGTTATGATCATGCCACTACACTCCAGCCTGGGTGACTCTGTCTCTATTAAAAACAAAACAGGCCAGGTGCGGTGGCTCACGCCTGTAATCCCAGCAGGAGATTACAGGTCGGGAGACCTAGGTGGGTGGATCACCTGAGGTCAGGAGTTTGAGACCGACCTGGCCAACATGGTGAAACCCCATCTCTATTAAAAAAAAATTAAAAACAAAACAAAACAAAGGCCAGACTCGGTGGCTCACACCTGTAATCCCAGCACTTTGGGAGGCTAAGGCAGGCAGATCATGATGTCAGGAGTTCAAGACCAGCCTGACCAATATGATGAAACCCTGTCTCTACTAAAAATACAAAAATTAGCCTGGTGTGGTGGCACATGCCTGTAGTCCCAGCTACTCTGGAGGCTGAGGCAGGAGAATCACTTGAGCCTGGGAGGTGGAGGTTGCAATGAGCCAAGATGACACTCCAGTCTGGGCGACAGAGCAAGACTCTGTCTCAAAAACAAAACAAAATGAAACAAAGGCCAGGCATGCTGGCTCATGCTTGTAATCCCAGCACTTTGGGAGGCCGAGATGGATGGATCACCTGAGGTTGGGAGTTCGAGACCAGCCTGACCAACATGGTGAAACTGTCTCTTAAAAAAAAAAAAGAAAGAGAAATAGTCCCTTGTGGGAGAGATTTAGGATTGTCAGCAGCCTCGAGCGCTTGCTTAGGGTTAGTTATCAGCCAGGGTCCACTCAAAAGACACCACGCTACAGTTTTGTTTTTTTTTTTTTGAGTCAGCGTTTTGCACTTGTTGTGCAGGCTGGAGTGCAATAGCATGATCTTGGCTCACTGCAACCTCTGCCTTCCGGGTTCAAGTGATTCTCCTGTCTTGGCCTCCCGAGTAGCTGGGATTACAGGCATGTGCTACCACGCTTGGCTAATTTTGTATTTTTATTAGAGATGGGGTTTCTTCATGTTGTTCAGGCTGGTCTGGAATTCCTGACCTCAGGTGATCCACCCACCTTGGCCTCCCAAAGTGCTGGGATTACAGGTGTGAGCCACTGTGCCTGGCCCACAGTACAGTTTTTAACTGAGGGAGTTTAATATAAGGGATTGTTAACAAGGTATAAAGATGTGTTAACTAGGTAACTGAAGGGGTATAATGCCAACTGAAGGAAGTAGTTACCATTCCTAGGGTGGTGTTATTAAAATGTAGACCCTTGAAGGAGGGGAATGGGGAGACAAAACTCAGACATCTGAGGAGAGGGCGCTGCTCGGCTGGGGCTGCTCTTTCTGGGGAGAAGGAAATGAGGCTGGTTCTGCAAATGTTGGAATAAGTGCAGACTGGATTCCACTGCTGCTTCCAGAATGTTCCAACTGCCACTGCCAGGATGAAGAAGTAAGAGGGGGTGACACCAGACAGGACAGGAATAAGCAGGAAGCAAAGCCCCCTATTGATAGAGAGAAAGTGGTATCAGCTGGCAAAGCAGAAGTGTTTGCAGAGGCCCAGCCCGGGCATTGTAGAGCCAAGAACAGCAGGTGGTTTTGGAGCTTGGTCAACCCGCTCCAGAGGCCTCAGTTTAAAGCTAGACCCATCCACTGTCTCCTCCAGTGATTGGACTTTTGCTAGGTGAGTACAATGAAGCCAGGTAAAGGGAGAAGAGAGTGCATGCCACCGATTTACAATTCAGGATCCTGGAATATAATTCCATGAGGACACAGGGGCGAGGGTGGGAGAGTAGTGCAGAGTAGCCCAGTTCAAGGGACTGTGGGCCTGGGGATGAGGACCTTTGCTTCTCCACATGCGGTCCATGGACCCGCAGCATCAGCATGGTCTGAGCGCTTGTGAGAAATGCAGAATTTCAGGCCACTGAGACCGCAGGAATTGGAATCTGCGTTTTCCAGATCTGGTGGTCTTCAACTACATACTGGTTTGGGATGGGAAACTGGAAGGCGTGGGCTGGGAAACTAGGGGGTGGTGACCAGCGGATGGGCGGCTTGGATGCAGCAAGAAGGTCAGGCGCTGGAAGACAGCGCCTGGGCATGAGCTTCCAAGCTGGTTTTTTTTTTTGTTTTGTTTTTGTTTTTTTGAGATGGAGTTTCGCTCTTGTTACCCAGGCTGGAGTACAATGGCACGATCTCGGCTCACCGCAACCTCTGCCTCCTGGGTTCAAGCAATTCTTCTGCTTCAGCCTCCTGAGTAGCTGGGATTACAGGCGCGCACCACCATGCCCAGCTAATTTTTGTATTTTTAGTAGAGACGGGGTTTCACCATGTTGACCAGGATGGTCTCGATCTCTTGACCTCGTGATCCACCCGTCTCGGCCTCCCAAAGTGCTGGGATTATAGGCGTGAGCCACCGCGCCCCGCCCCAAGCTCGGGCTTTTTAAGTAGGAGGAAGCCATGGTGGTCCGGCCTTGGGACCTCTGAACGAAATTTCCCCGTGGCCAGAAAGAATTTCCCCACTTCCACAAGGTAGTAGATTCGATTCCCATCCCACTAGCTGGTAATTTACAGTGTAGTGAATTTCCTTATTATTTTTTCTTCACAAGACTTTCAAAAATAAAGCCAACCCCTTTATTTGTCTTTGAGCTCGTCCAGTCTGGCTTCCCCCCTCCGATCGTTCGCAGTGGGACACCCCGCCCAGCCTCCTTCCTTCCCTGGCAACCTTCCTGACCTGGGAGAGGACGGGTTTTGCATTCAGGGAAAACCAATCGCTCCCCTAGCGTACGTAACCAAGAAAAATGGTGGCAGACGAGGGGCGTGGCAGAGCGATTAGTGTGGCCTGGACCCTGCGTGCCTTGCGCGCTGCGCCCTCTTTGCGTCTGCGTAGTTCGCTCATCTCCCTTTCTGCCTCCGCTGCCGCCATGGCTCCCGTGGTTAGTATGGCTCCGCGTGAGGCCTCGGCTCCAGGAGAGGCACGTGGGCCTCGCCGAGCCCGGCACCTCCCCAGGCTCGCTGGGGACGGCGCCCTGCAGCGTCCAGCTGGGGTGGGCTGGCAGGTCGGCCGGAGTGGGCCAGAGCCCCTGCCGATCCCAGCACGTTGTAGGTGGAGGAGGCCTCGGCCTGAGGCCCGTGAGGGGGATCCGGGAGGTTTCGGAGACCTGGGCTAGGGCTCGGGTATAAGCTAGGGGTTAACTGGGAGCTGGAGCCTGAAGACTGCGGGATGGGCTGGCCACTGGTCCTTGGACCCCGGCCCTGGGTCTGATAACCTGGGTGGAGGGCGGGGAGGAAGAACGGGACCTGCTACCGCGCATTTGGAAGTCCACGGCCAAGACTCCGGGACGAATCCGCGGAAGGGCGACTTGGTCGGCCTGCTTTCGGAGAGGAGGCCCGCGTTTGAGGACATTTTTAGTGTCCCCAGAGGAAATTAGTTTATCAGGGCGCACTGTAGAGACTCAGACGGCGGGTACAGTGGTGCAGGGCGAAGGCTCTCATTCCATTCTCCTCTAGGCTGGGACTGGGCTGTGCAGCGCCCTCCTCCCAGGTTATTTGAGAAAGTTGTTTTTCCGTGTTCTTCGCCCCAATATCCTACTTTTTCTCTTTTGTTGGGACTCCCTGGTTAACATTTCCGGTTCTTCTGCTCTTTCTGTCTGGTTGGGCTTTGAAATGCATTTTAGTTTAAAACCTTGATGGAGAAGTATCAAGTCCGTTGTGGGTAGGTCTCTTGATGGATCGTGTATGTCTGGGCTAGATCTTAAAGCATTTCTCTTAGATTGTTACTGGGAAGAGACGTTGTAAAAAAAAAATCAGTAATTTTTGTAGTGGCCAAATGAGAAGTTGGTCCAGTTAATATACATTTTAGATGAAGTTCTTTTAAACATAAAGAAAAGAATATAAGATGTGTTCTTGGAAAGGTCTCGAGTTCTGCAAGGCTTTTAAACGTGAAAGTACAGGTAGCTAGGATGCACAAGTGCATCAATGGAGTCCAATTTGTAGAGGAATAAGATTAACACGAGCTTCTTCGTAAGGGTGAAGAAACTAGAACCTTGTAGGATGTACTTTGCCGGGTGGTTTGTAAGTAATAATGCATAGATTAAACGAATCCAAAGGTAAGAAGTTTTTGACGGTAGTGTTAAAACAGGATCCTAGGTTTTAGCCTTAACCTTGTCCAAGATGAAGTGGACAGGCAGTTAGAATACTTTGCAATTCCCTTCACTGTTCATGAGAAAGTGAATGAGACAAGATTAAGGGAGGTGAGCTAAGATGGATCAGGACCCTGCCCTGAACATGTAGGACAAGGATTGATTTCTCTTGAAAATTGTGGGTATGCAAGGCATTTTGTATGCCTGTACCGTAATTTTGGAAAAAAATAGTATTTTTTGAAATTGTATTTGGAAATTTTAGGGCAAATGAAATGTTCATTTTATTGTGGTTCATAAACTAAGAGACTTTCGTGCCTGTAGAGACTGGGGAGGCTGGAAAGTTAGAGTGGGTCAGGAGTGCTAGAATGATTTCCTCATCAAAAGGGCATGACCTCAGGCCCCCAAACTTGTAGAGAAGCTTTTGCCTGCATTATACCTCTGCCACTCAGGCAGTGATGCTTCTTGGCCCTCTTGCGAAGGGAACACAGCTTCATGAGTTTTGTATTTGTGTGGACTTTCATACCTATGACATTTCCGGTTCTGTTAATCTTGTTTTTCTGACTGAATCTTCATCTCTGTTATTGTTTGTGTATTTTCTTAGAAAAAGCTTGTGGCGAAGGGGGGCAAAAAAAAGAAGCAGGTTCTGAAGTTCACTCTTGATTGCACCCACCCTGTAGAAGATGGAATCATGGATGCTGCCAATTTTGTAAGTTACATCCTTATTGCCACTCGGGTGGTCATGAACATTTTAAGATAACTGTTGAGCGAACCTACTGGGGTACATTTCTGTTTTCAGGCTTACAGGCAGCCTCACAGTCTGGCTGTATCATTTCACCAGGGAGTGTGGGCAGATTACTTGCTTGTTTCCAAGTCTTGCTTCCTCTTGTGTGTGCAGCAGTTATGAGGAGTAAAGGAGATGGGCTTGGAATTTAAGCAGGAAGGGCTCTAGCACAGAGGTGTTAGAGGACTACCTTGTTTTTCTCCTGTAGTTACCACACATGATTTCACTTAAAAGTTACTGAGAAACAGACAAATTTCACTGCGTCCATGACATCCCCCTTGCTCTTTTTTCTTTCTTTGGAGAGGGAGTCTTTCTCTATTGCTCAATCTGGAGTTCACTGGAGAGATCTTGGCTCACTGCAGCCTCCACCTCCCAGGTTCAAATGATTCTACTGCTTCAGCCTCCCAAGTAGCTGGGATTACAGGCATGAGCCACTGCGCCTGGCCTCTCCTTTGCTCTTTTGTGTGTTTAAACGTAAGTGGGGGACCCTGATCTTGACTATGGGTTGCCTCTGTCCTGGGCCTCACTGCTTAGATGTGGAGCTTTGGACAAATGGCAGCAGTTCCTGAAGCTTTCTATGCTGTTAAGCATCTTGAGCTTCAGTCTTTAAAGTACCCGGCTTGGCTGGACTCGGTGGCTCACGCCTGTAATCCCAGCACTTTTGGAAGGCTGAGGCGGGCAGATCACCTGAGGTATGGAGTTCGAGACCAGGCTGACAAACATGGAGAAACCCTATCTCTACTTAAAAATACAAAATTAGGCTGGGCGTGGTGGCTCACGCCTATAATCCCAGCACTTTGGGAGGCCGAGGCGGGTGGATCACGAGGTCAAGAGATCGAGACCATTCTGGTCAACAAGGTGAAACCCCGTCTCTATTAATAATACAAAAATCAGCTGGGCATGGTGATGTGCACCTGTAGTCCCAGCTACTCAGAGGCTGAGGCAGGAGAATTGCTTGAACCCTGGAGGCGGAGGTTGCGGTGAGCCAAGATCGCGCCATTGCACTCCAGCCTGGGTAACGAGCGAAACTCTGTCTCAAAAAAAAAAAAAAAAAAAAAAAAATTAGCTGGGTGTATTGGCGCATGCCTATAATCCCAGCTACTTGGGAGGCTGAGGCAGGAGAATCGGTTGAACCCAGGAGGCAGAGGTTGCTGTGAGCTGAGATTGCACCATTGCACTCTAGCCTGGGCAGCAAGAACGAAACTCTGTCTCAAAAAAACTACCCTGCTTGGTGAATTGTAATTGGAACTTGTTTTTTTTCTTTTTTTGATATCGCCCTGTGCTGATTTTTTGCCCCTGTGTTTGGCCCATTCCCTGATACTCCTCTATCCTATTGCAATCTAGAAGTTGTTTTTTTTTTTTTGAGACGGAGTTTCGCTCTTGTTACCCAGGCTGGAGTGCAATGGCGTGATCTCAGCTCACCGCAACCTCCGCCTCCTGGGTTCAGGCAATTCTCCTGCCTCAGCCTCCTGAGTAGCTGAGATTACAGGTACGCGCAACCATGCCCAGCTAATTTTTTTCGTATTTTTAGTAGAGACAGGGTTTCACCATGTTGAGCAGAATGGTCTCGATGTCTTGACCTCGTGATCACCCACCTTGGCTTCCCAAAGTGCTGGGATTACAGGCTTGAGCTGCTGCACCCAGCCAGTTAACATATTTTGTATTGAAGTTTTTTAATAGAAAATTATAGGAATTCTGAGCTGAAAGGGACTTCATGTCATTGCAGTAGCAAGAAGACAACTAAAATGGTCCTTTTGGGGCAAAGCTTCCTGAAGTACAAGGAGGGGAATGCCTTGCCCAGGCCCACACAGGGTTTGCAGAGAGTGTTTCGGGCTCCTGAGTGGCCGCTGCTTCTGCTGTGCCACCCATGGCCCTGCTCAGGTCTAGAATTGTTTTTGTCACTAGGTCTTTGTGCTTTCTGCTACGTTGAAGGCTTATTTTCTGATAGTGCTGTGAACAGTGCATTATACTCCTGAGATTCAGAAGTTGCTTCTAGCTTTGGTTACATGTACCTTGTGAAAGTTTTATTTGTTTGTTTTTTGAGACAGGGTCTCTGTCCCCCAGGCTGGAGTGCAATGGTGTGATCTTGGCTCACTGCAGCCTCTGCCTCCTGGGCTCAAGGAGTTTTCCTGCCTTAGCCTTCTGAGTAGCTGGGACTACAAGCGCTTGCCACTACGCCTGGCTAATACTTGCATTTTATTAGAAATAGGGTTTTGCTGTGTTGCCCAGCCTGGTCTCAAATCCCTCCCATAGTGCTGGGATTACAGGAGTTCTTTGTAAACATTTGGCCTTGGGTTTCCCGTCTCTTGTGTTGCCCACCAAGCCTTTCATGTAGAGGTATGTTTGATCTTGTGTGGAAGTAGCAAGCATGTTCATGCTGGGATGTTGTCTCAGTGTGTATATGTAAATGGGATTTGTTATCATTTTTTAAAAAGATTGAACATTTAAGAAACCAGTATTAGGGCCAGGTGTGGTGGCTCACACCTGTAATCCCCATGCTTCGGGAGGCTGAGGTGGGAGGATCACTTGAGCCCGGGAGTTTGAGACCAACCTGGGCAACATAGAGAGACCCCTTCTTTAAAAAACAATTAAAAAATTAGCTGGGGCTGGATGGGGTTGCTTATGCCTATAATCCTAGCACTTTGGTAGGCTGAGATGGGTGGAACACTTGAACTCAGGAGTTTGAGATCAGCCTGGGCAACAAGGTAAAATCCCGTCTTGTCAAAATATACAAAAATTAGCCGGCATGGTGGCACATGCCTGTGCCACCTATTCTGGAGGCTGAGGTGGGAGGAACACTTGAGCCTGGGAGGTGGAGACTTGAGTCTGGGAGGTCAAGGCTACTGCACTGCAGCCTGCATGACAGGGTGAGACTCTGTGATGGGCCCCAAAACAAAAAAAAAATGATACTAGTTCAGTGTTGGGAGACAAAAAAATATTCTCTTGAGAGAGATGAATCTGTCACTTCATTGGTCAATTTAACGATCTCCACAGGAGCAGTTTTTGCAAGAAAGGATCAAAGTGAACGGAAAAGCCGGGAACCTTGGTGGAGGGGTGGTGACCATCGAAAGGAGCAAGAGCAAGATCACTGTGACGTCTGAGGTGCCCTTCTCCAAAAGGTACAGGAGGGAGGTGTTTGTGGCCTACGTGTACCCAGTGCTCAGCCCGCCTTTTCCCTGCATGGGAGTGGGGGCACCCTCAGAGTGATTGGTTTGCATCTGTTAATTTCTGGAACCATGCCTAGTGCAGGAGGCAGTGGATGAATGCTGTCATGGTCATTAACAATAGGCAACTTTTGGTGGTTTCAAAATTTTGTCTTTCACAGGCTAGAGGTTTTTTGTTTTTTTGGTTTTAAGGAGTGGAGAGTTTAATAGGCAGAAAGGATGGGAGAAGGAAGAAACTCCCCTGTACAGAAGACACAGGGAGGGGGAACTCCAAAGCCAAAAGAAGGAGGTCCCCCAAGTATTTTCTTTTTTTTGAGACGGAGTCTTGCTCTGTCACCTAGTCTGGAGTTCGGGGCGCAATCTTGGCTCACTGCAACCTCCACCTCCTGAGTTCAAGCAATTCTGCCTTAGTCTCCTGAGTAGCTGGGACTACAGGTGCCTGCCACCACTCCCGGCTAATTTTTGTGTTTTTAGTAGAGATGGGGTTTCACCTTGTTGGTCAGGCTGGTTTTGAACTCCAGACCTCAGGTGATACACCTGCCTTAGCCTTCCAAAAGTGCTGGGATTATAGGTGTGAACCAACGCCCCTGGCCAAGAGCTTTCCTTTTTATTTCCAGTTGTTTTCCTTTTTTTTTTTGAGACGGAGTTTCGCGCTTGTTACTCAAATCTCGGCTCACCGCAACCTCCGCCTCCTGGGTTCAGGCAATTCTCCTGCCTCAGCCTCCTGAGTAGCTGGGATTACAGGCACGCGCCACCATGCCCAGCTGATTTTCTGTATTTTTAGTAGAGACGGGGTTTCACCATGTTGACCAGGATGGTCTCGATCTCTTGACCTCGTGATCCACCCGTCTCGGCCTCCCAAAGTGCTGGGATGACAGGCGTGAGCCACCGAGCCCGGTCTGTTGTTTTCCTTTTAAGTGCTACTGTGGCACTGGACAAGGAATCTGAAGGCCTCAGTTTAGATGGAGTCCACTCTAGGTAATTCCTGGGGGCCCATTTTCTTTCATTTCTAAATGGAGACATTAATCTGCTAGTTCCCTCCTATGTTATGTGGTGGGTTTTGAGGATGAGGTTAAAATACTTTATCAGTTGCTGAGGGATTTGATAGTGCATACACATAGCTCCTTGCCTGGGGCTGTGGCCTTTTAGGAGCTTTTAATTATACTAAATCAAATAGTGGGAAATTTTAAGGTATGTTAGAACAAATTGGTTGTAGTTAAGCTTTTGCTTTTATTTTTAGCTATGTCAGTGAAGAAATGACTTGAGCTTAAGTGAAGTCCTCTTAGTTTGCCTGGGAAGCAGTGAGCTTGAGGCTTCCTGGGTGTCCAAAGCTTCTGGCCTGCTGGGCTGTGGCAGAGCCCTTGGGGAAGATTCTGTGCTCTTCCTGTGACCTGTTTACCAGGGTGGCATGTCTCCTGACATGTGTCACTTTCTTTTTCACAGGTTTTCTGTTCTTTATCCAGTGGAGAAGGGAAGGCGCCTTAATTGTCTATTACACTTTTCCCTTCTTGATGATGATAGTTTTATTTTCTTGAAACGTTCAAGGTGTCCTTAATATAGAACTTTTTCTGTCTCTGAATTTGTATAGGGTTATTTTCTTCTTTTTTAATTTTTATTTATTTATTTATTTTAATAGAGATGAGGTTTCACATGTTGGTCAGGCTAGATTCGAACTCCTGACCTCATGATCTGCCCACCTCAGCCTTCCAAAATGCTGGAATTACAGGCATGAGCCACCGTGCCCGGCCTGGGTTATTTTCTTTTTTAATTAAAAATTTTGGCCGGGCGCGGTGGCTCACGCCTATAATCCTAGCACTTTGGGAGGCTGAGGCAGGTGGATCACAAGGTCAAGAGATCGAGACCATCCTGGTCAACAAGATGAAACCCCATCTCTACGAAAAATACAAAAATTAGCTGGGCATGGTGGTGCGTGCCTGTAGTCCCAGCTACTCAGAGGCTGAGGCAGGAGAATTGCTTGAACCCGGGAGGCGGAGGTTGTGGTGAGCCGAGGTTGTGCCATTGCACTCCAGCCTGGGTAACGAGAGCGAAACTCCGTCTCAAAAAAAAAAAAAAAAAAAATTTGTTTTTGAGACGGAGTTTCGATCTTGTTACCCAGGCTGGAGTGCAATGGTGCAGTCTCAGCTTACCGCAACCTCCACCTCCCAGTTTCAAGCAATACTCCTGCCTCAGCCTCCTTTGTAGCTGGGATTACAGGTGCCTGTCACCATGCCTGGCTAATTTTTTGTGGGGACAGGATTTCACCATGTTGGCCAGGCTGGTCTTGAACTCCTGACCTTAGGTGATCCACCTGCCTTGGCCTCCCAAAGTGCTGGGATTATAGTGTGAGCAACCGTTCCTGACCTGTACAGGGTTTTTTTGTTTTTTTTAAATCTTGATTTTTTTTCCCCTGGGTGTTCTATTAGGGATTTTTTTACTCCCCCCCCTTTTTTTTTTTTTTTTTTGAGACGGAGTTTCGCTCTTGTTACCCAGGCTGGAGTGCAATGGCGCGATCTCGGCTCACCGCAACCTCCGCCTCCTGGGTTCAGGCAATTCTCCTGCCTCAGCCTCCTGAGTAGCTGGGATTACAGGCAGGCGCCACCATGCCCAGCTAATTTTTTGTATCTTTAGTAGAGACGGGGTTTCACGACGTTGACCAGGATGGTCTCGATATCTTGACCTCGTGATCCACCCGCCTCGGCCTCCCAAAGTGCTGGGATTACAGGCTTGAGCCACCGCGCCCGGCCTTACCCCCCTTTTTTTTTAGATAGGGTCTTGCTCTGTCACCCAGGCTGGAGTGCAGTGGGGCAATCGTAGCTAACTCTAGCCTCAATCTCCTGGGCTCAAACAGTTCTGCCTCAGCCTCCCAAGTAGCTGGGACTACATGAGTGCCCCACCATGCTTGGCTATATCAGGAAAAATTTAAACCATCTGAAATTTTGAATTAAACAACCTCATCTGAATACAGTATGGTGGAAATAATTGACAAAAAAGTACTTTCTAGATGGAGTGACCAAACTGATTTATTTTTGTGTAGGGAAAAGTAGACAGAGTTGCACTGAGGTGTTTACACTTTGTGAAGATTGCTTTGTTGCTGTGGGTCACTGTTAAACAGTGTTCCTTGTTTTGAGATGGTGAGTCTGTTGGTTCATAACATTTGCGTCCCTGTTAATATGCGAGGAATCTATCTGAGCATCTCATTTAGTCCTTGTCATGGTCTGAAGAGACGGTTAGCAGCAGGAGTCCCCTTTCACTCTGGGAGGAACAGCTTGGTTAGATTAATTGGCTCTGCTGTGCGTTTGTGTGGTGTGAAATCCCCTTTATGGCTTGGGAAGATTCGGAATAGCCAGTCTCAGGGCCACGTAAGCAAGCTGGTGAGAGAGAAGCCAAGATTGTGGTGCACTTCATTTTTTTTTTTTTGAAACGGAGTCTCGCTCTGTCGCCAGGCTGGAGTGCAGTGGCGCAATCTCGACTCATTGCAACCTCCGCCTCCCAGGTTCAAGTGGTTCTCCTGTCTCACTCAGCCTCCTGAGTAGCTGGAACTACAGGTGGCACCACGCCCAGCTAATTTTTGTATTTTTCTAGTAGAGACAGGGTTTCACCATGTTGGCCAGATTGGACTGGTCTCCATCTACTGACCTTGTGATCCTCCCACCTTGGCCACCCAAAGTGCTGGGATTACAGGCATGAACCACCGCACCCAGCCATTTTCTTTCTTTTCTTTCCTCTTTTTTTTTTTAGAGATGGGGTCTTGCTATGTTGCCCAGGATGGAATGCAGTGGCTCTTCACAGGTACAATCCCATTACTGATCAGCACGGGAGTTTTGACCTTCTCTGTTTCTGACCTGGGCGGGTTCACCCCACGTTGGGCAACCTGGTGGTTCCCCCACTCCTGGGAGGTCACCATATTGATGCCAAACAGTGCAGACACCTGATCGGCACAGCGCACTACCGCCCAGAACTCCTGGGCTCGAGCGATTCTCCCACTGCAGCCTCAACACCATGCCTGGCTTTTTTTTTCCTTTTAACTCATCTGTATTTGTTACAACTTTAAGCAGAACGTGACTCGAGCACTACATTTCCATCCACAAGACTGGCTTTGAGTTATTTTTGAACAGCTTATGATACGCTTAGGTAGGCTAATAACGGCTCCTCCAAACAATACTTCTCTTTGGAAAACAAGCCCTGTGGAGAGTTCCATCAAGTTGCTTCAGTTTAACCTATTTCTAGAGGACTAGTACATGCAGAATTGGCACCTACAGGGGATGAAAAGCTCAGAAAGTAGATCTTACAAGATACAGCAAATACTTATAAACATCAAGGTATAAGCTTGGGAACAGTTCGATAACAAGATTTGGTCTACTAAGGAATCCGGCTTGATAGCTAAACACTTTAGACCACAGAAAGTTAACATGTTACATACATCTTACAACACACATGACCTCGGTCTGTTAATGTGAGCCAGTGTGAAACTAAACAAGCATTACTAGCTCTGCTTTACTGCGTGAAGTATCACAGCATCGCTTACAAGTTGACAGAAGTCTTTATCTTCCCCTTATAAAGTACTTGTTGTCATGCCATACAGACTTTTTAATGTTAACAAAAATAAAGAAAAACATCCTTGAAAATATATTATTAGAGGAACTGTAGAGTACTGAACAGGTAAGAAGTCATCCCTCAGCTGGAGCTTAGTCTACTTCCATGCGTGATGTGTCATCATGCCTTCGAGGGGTGGCATTTCTTCAGTCACAGCTGCACTGGTATCAGCGGTAGGGTCATCTCCGTCAATACCTAGTCCACGTTTGATCATCCTGTAGATCCTGTTAGCATGTGTCTGGGGATCCTCCAGACTGAAGTCGGAAGACAGGAGCGCGGTTTCGTAATCAGGATGACCAGATCCTTCACAGACTTGTTCTTAGCAGCCTCTGCCTTTTGCCTTAAGGTCTCGATGATGGAATGGTCACGGTTTATCTCCAGGTGTTTCTTTGCTGCCATGTAACCCATTGTTGAGTTGCCTCTTGGGGCTTGAGCTTTCATGATTCTCTCCATGTTTGCTGTCCAGCCATATGTACTTGTGACAGTACAGCATGGAGACGTTACCAATTGGTTTGACACAACCACCTTTTCAACTTTTTTTCTCCAGTGTCTTTCATGATTTTGCAGAAGTTCTCAAACTTTGTTTTTTTCTCTTCCTCTTTCTTTTTTCTCTTCTTCATCCTCTGGAAGTTCCAAGCCCCCTTTGGTGACTGACACTAAAGTCTTCCCCTCAAATTCCTTCAGCTGTTGGAAACAGTACTCATCAATGGGCTCAATCATATAGATCACTACTAAGCCATGTTTTCGAAGATGTTCACAAAGGCTGAGTTAGCTACTTGGTCCTTGGTCTCACCTGTGCTGTAATAGATATGTGTCTGGTTTTCCTTCATTCCGGCGCAGTAGTCTTTGAGAGAAACCATTTTATCACCAGAGGCAGATGTGTAGTATCTCAGCAGCTCTGAAAGCATCTTCCGATTTTGAGTCTTTGTGTATTTCAAGCTCTGTGTTTTTAGAGAACTGCTCATAGAACTTCCTGTAGTTCTCTTTGTCTTCTGCCAGTTCAACCAAGAGTTCTAAGCATTTTTTGACCAAATTCTTCCTGATAACTTTGAAAATTTTGCTTTGTCCGGCTTTTTTTTTTTTGAAACAGAGTTTCGCTCTTGTTACCCAGGCTGGAGTGCAATGGCGCGATCTCGGCTCACCGCAACCTCCGCCTCCTGGGTTCAGGCAATTCTCCTGCCTCAACCTCCTGAGTAGCTGGGACTACAGGCACGCGCCACCATGCCCAGCTAATTTTTTGTATTTTTAGTAGAGACAGGGTTTTCACCGTGTTGACCAGGATGGTCTCGATCTCTTGACCTTGTGACCCACCCGCCTCGGCCTCCCAAAGTGCTGGGATTACAGGCGTGAGCCACCGCGCCTGGCCCGGCTTTTGTTTTAATTAAAAAAAAATGTTGTGTAGAGACAGGGTTTAGCTATGTGGCCCAGGCTGGTCTCAAACTCCTAGGTTCAAGGGATCCTCTCACCTTGGCCTCACAAAGTGTTGGGATTACAGGTGTGAGCCACCATGCCCAGACCTTAGGTTGTCTTTATGTAGTTAGGGTGTTGGGCGCAAAGGCCAGTTTTTGCCTTTCCATAAATTATGAGGTTTATGGTGTGGCGTGATGGATCATGCCTGTAATCCCAGCACTTGGGAGGCTGAGGCGGGCAGATCACTTGAGGCCAGGAGTTCGAGACCAGCCTGGCCAACATGGCGAAACCCCTGTCTCTACTAAAATTACAAAAATTAGCTGTGTGTCCCAGGACTTTGGGAGGCTGAGGAGGGTGGATCACAACGTCAGGAGTTCAAGACCAGCCTGACCAACATGATGAAACCCTGTCTCTACTAAAAGTACAAAAATTAGTCGGGAGTGGTGGCATGCCCCCGTAATCCCAGCTACTCAGGAGGCTGAGGTAGGAGATTCAAGGAGACTTGCTTGAACCGGGGAGGTGGAGGTTGCAGGGAGTTAAGTACAGTGAGTGGAGATTGCGCCACTGCACTCCAGCCTGGGCGACAGAGTGAGACTCTATCTTAAAAAAAAAAGCCGCGTACTGTGGCTCACTTCTGTAACCCCAGCACTTTGGGAGGCTGAGGTGGGGGTATCACCTGAGGTCGTGAGTTCGAGACCAGCTTGACCAACATGGAGAAACCCTGTCTCTACTAAAAATACAAAACTAGCTGGTGTGGTGGTGCACGCCTGTGATCCCAGTTACTTGGAGGCTGAGGCAGGAGAATCACTTGAACCCGGGAGGTGGAGGTTGTGGTGAGCTGAGATTGTGCCGCTGCACTCCAGCCTGGGTGACCCAGCAAGACTTCCTCTAAAAAAAACAAACAAACAAAAAAAAAGAAAGTCTTTTTTTTTTGAGATGGAGTTTCGCTCTTGTTACCCAGGCTGGAGTGCAATGGCGCTATCTCGGCTCACCGCAACCTCTGCCTCCTGGGTTCAAGCAATTCTCCTGCCTCAGCCTCCCGAGTAGCTGGGACTACAGGCGTGCACCACCATGCCCAGCTGATTTTTGTATTTTTAGTAGAGACGGGGTTTCACCTTGTTGACCAGGATGGTCTCGATCTCTTGACCTCGTGATCCACCCGCCCCGGCCTCCCAAAGTGCTAGGCGTGAGCCACCGCGCCCGGCAGAAGAAAGTCTGTGCTCTCTGGGCATGAGCGCAGTGGCAGGGTATTATCCTGTCCCTGTGTGTTGGGCGGTGTGCATCATGTAGCAGGAGTGAGAGTGCACACAGCCCTAAGAAGCAGTCCTCATCATCTAGACGACCTCAAAGGGGGCTTGACTCAGTGAGGTGATGTGTGCGCAGTGCTTAGAGTTCACTGGAAACCACTGATTCTCCATAAAAAATATGGAGGTTCTGTACGTAACTGTAAAACTTCTACCATGTTATTGTTCTCCAGTGGTCACTAAAGACCATTTTATAGGTGTTTGCTGCTGTTTCATGGACAACTGCTACATCTACTTATCTGCTTTTTTTTTCCTTTCTTTTTTTTGAGCTAGTCTCACTTTGTCACCCAGGCTGGAATGCAATGGCACAACCTCCACCTCCTGGGTTCAAGTGATTCTTGTGCCTCAGCCTCCTGAGTAGCTGGGAATCAGATGTGCACCACCCTGCCTGGCTAATTTTTGTAGTAGAGATGGGGTTTTACCATGTTGGCCAGGCAGATCTTAAACTTCTGACCTCAAGTGATCTGCCTGCCTCAGCCTCCCAAAGTGCTGGGATTACAGGTGTGAGCCACCGTGCCTGGCCTGCTGTCATTGTTATTGCCCATGTTGATGGCACGTGGCTGATACTCTGAGAGCCTTGGCTCGGTATGTTTGCCTTGCCTTTGCCATTTTTGAGGCTTGGGAAAATACCTTGAATTGTAATTTTGAAAACATTAAAATGCTTCAGAATGCAAGCACCAATTTGTCTAGTGTAGTTCTCAAGTGTCCTTTCTCTGCAGGTATTTGAAATATCTCACCAAAAAATATTTGAAGAAGAATAATCTACGTGATTGGTTGCGCGTAGTTGCTAACAGCAAAGAGAGTTACGAATTACGTTACTTCCAGATTAACCAGGACGAAGAGGAGGAGGAAGACGAAGATTAAATTTCATTTATCTGGAATATTTTGTATGTGTTCTTGAATAAAACTTGGGAACCAAAATGGTGGTTTATCCTTGTATCTCTGCAGTGTGGATTGAACAGAAAATGGAAATCATAGTCAAAGGACTTCCCTTGGTTCCCACTCACTGATCTGTAACTTCTTTTTTTTTTTCCTGCTTGAAAATTTCAATTCTTGAGGTAATACCAGAGTAGGAGGGGGTGACTTGACAGAACTGACAGCCCTGGGGAGGCAGATGAGGGTGTGGAGGTGTGGGCTGAAGGGAGTGGCTGTTATTTTAAAAAGTGACAATTGTATCTGTTGCTGTTCGCAAACAATGATTCAGGATAGGAGTGGGCTCCTCTCATTCATTAAAAGAAAATGTGACATCTTTCTAAGATTCTCTGTGGGAAAAAGTGTCAATAAAATACGGGTTTTGGGGTCATTTGTCTTAAATTTTTTGATTACAAATTTCTCTTGACGCACACAATTAAGTCTGCTAATCCTCTTCTTCCTAGAGGAAGCTGCACTCCTTCAGCATTGGTGCGTAGTCCGTCACTCTCCGTAAAGGCGTTTGGGGAATCGACTGTAAAAGTCCCAGGTTCTAAATTAACTAATGTGTACAAAAATGAATGTGTGAGTAATGTTTCTACAAGTCCTTGCAACAAACTGTCACTTTGGTCTCCAGCAGAGGGAGCTGTAAGAATAGTGCTTCCTGTGGGGGGGCCCAGCCATGCCCCCCCCCCCCGCCATGCCAAGAGCTCCAGGCTCTGGTGAAGGGGGCCACAGAGGCACAGTGACTGGGAAGCCTCCCATGCTAAGGAGCTGGGAGGTGCCCGGGAAGTAGCTGCCCCATCCACTTAGGCCATGACTAGGTAAATGTCAGAAGTCATTCTGCAAACTGGTGTGACGCAG
Source organism: Saguinus oedipus (assembly GCA_031835075.1). Taxonomy (NCBI): domain Eukaryota; kingdom Metazoa; phylum Chordata; class Mammalia; order Primates; family Cebidae; genus Saguinus; species Saguinus oedipus. The sequence continues at coordinate 43,958,480 of CM063175.1, read as the reverse complement.
TGCACAGGTTAGAGAATTGTGAAAGGGGCTACCAAAGCTGGGAAAAGAGTTGCAGTTGTTGCTGGGAGTGACTTTGAAAGAAATTCAAACCGTAATGAAGTGTCTGTTTTAGAGTTTAGGGTGTATGAAATTCATGTTTCTGAAAGAGCTTGCCTACAGATGGTTTCCGCACCTCAGATTGTGCTCTGTGAATTGCATAGCTGGAAATTCAATGCTTGATCCTACCTTGGCTCCAATTTAACATTTGGCGCTCTGTGGATTAGTTGAACGTGTTGAAGCTTTGCAATTTCACTTGTGTTAAAGGCTCTAGCATTTTCCATTTCTATGCAAATTTCTTTGAAGCAGAATTGCTTGCATATTTCTCTGCCTTCATAGAAGGCAGAGTTTCTTTCAAACTTCACTGAGGCATCAGTTGCTTTTTGGTGATGCCCCTTCCCGTGATTATTAACTGTGACTTTGTGGCTTGAGTTTACAAATTTTACTTGTTTGTTGCATTGATGTTCCCTTGTAGAAAGTATCTGAAAACCCTGGGCTGAAGTTACCATTTAAGTTAAAAGAAGAAAACTAGTCCCAGATTTGAAAACTTGTAATAAAATTGAAACTCACTGGTTTTTATATGTCTTTCTGATCTCTTGTAATGGAGTTTTGATCATGTTTTCTATTAAAGTGGCTAACACATGGCTACTATTACTGTGCAAGGCTTTGTTTTTTTTTAAGGACTGGCATGTTAAGAAAAGCTTTGTCCTCACAAATTAGTTGCTGTACCAGCAGTTCTGTTGGTCTTCATTAGGCTTAGAAGAAACAATATTCTTTATTTCGATGTTCTTCCCTTAGCTGTGCTGTTTGCCGCCGTGAGATTCAGGAGTGCGCTGTCACTATAGAATTTCTCCAGATGCAGAGCTTAGGGAGCAGCTTTGCCAGCAAATGCGGTTTTCTGATGGGGAATATGTGGTGTGCACTTGAATTCCACACAGCCATGACACCACCTGTGCCCAAAACATATTGTAGACCAGTTTCTTTTGTGTCTGTTTTGACTCACACCTCACTTGCCTGATTGAAAATAGTTGAGGCACAGAGGCTGCCTGGGGTCGTGGAGAGTTTCAAGCCATGATTTAAGTTCATGAGTGCTGAAACAGGCGGTCAGTCTCATCTCCGCCAATGCGAGTTACACAAACACCCTCACGCCCTTCCCTTGAGGGTGCTGGTACAGCCGAGGAAATGAGGTGTGTTAATGTCACTGTGTGCTATGAAGTAGTGTCACTTTTTTTTTCTTTTGAGATGGAGTTTCACTCTTGTTGCCTAGGCTGGTGTGCAATGGAGTGATGGCTCACCTCAACTTCCTCCCGGGTTCAAGCGATTCTCCTGCCTCAGCCTCCTCCCAGGTAGTTGGGATTACAGGTGCCTGCCACCATGCCCAGCTAATTTAGCATGTTGAGTAGAGATGGGTTTCTCCATGTTGGTCAGGCTGGTCTCGATCTCTTGACCTCATGATCCACCCGCCTCAGCCTCCCAAAGTGCTGGGATTACAGGCTTGAGCCACCACGCCTGGCCGGAACTAGTCACTACTAAAGGCAAAAAACAAAAAAACTAAAGGCTTCATGTGTTTTGTCTCCGAAAGCCTCTGATCCCCCTTTTCCCATGGCACTTTGAGAGGTGAAGTGTTCGCTTAGTGTTGTACTCATACCTTTAGGAACAGCCAGGTGTTTAAATATATGGGTCCTAACTGCTCATGAGTGCTGTGGTCAGAAACGAGGAAAGTGAGGGAGTTGGGTGATACCAAGTGTCTTAAGACATTTGATATCTGGGGCGATCTAGACCTCAGCCTTTTTAGGGGACACCTGATTTCCTGGAAGGTGAAAAGGACCCCAGTGAGCGGGGATAGTGGTCCGGCTGTTAAGTCACAGATAATGTCAGGGGAGCCTGGAATTTGGTTTGACACCTGATTTCACTTTCCATTTGTACACAAGACTTAGACCCTTAAACTTGTCAAGTGTAGTAAGCCAAGAGCTGCTGGCCCTCCCGTGGGTGAGGGGGACTTAGGGTGTGGGACAGCTACAGATCTGGCAGTTGCAGGGACAGATCACTGGGGTGGCTGGAGTCAGAAACAGCAGGGAAGGGGCACCGTGGGAGTGAGAGATGGGCCAGGCCCCTGAAGGAGAGCTGGGTGGACACCTGCCCAAGTTGTTTGCTGAGTCGTGGGGATGGGCCTGTATTTACTGGAATAAACTGTGAGGTTGCTTCTCTTTGAGGGAGAAGAGGGTAGTAGAGAGGCTTGGTGTGGGGATTTGCCATCCCTGAAAGGAGGTGGCCCTCCACCTATAGGAAGCAGACGGAGACCACCTGTTAACCGGTGCCATCATAGTGCTTATCTCTAGGAACAGGAAACTGAATTTCTAATCCAGCCATTTTCTTGTCTTTGGGATGGATTTGAGAATACACATTCTTTTTTCCCCCTTGGCTATTTTGGGTCCTGCTAAAACAGTCTGTAAAGGCTGTGCTGACCAGCGGAGTGAGTTAGCTACCACCATTGCTAGAACTCAGAAAGCACCCATACAATGTTCTCAGACAGGCCGGGCATGGCGGCAGGCGCCTGTAATCCCAGCACTTTGGGAGGTGGAGGCGGGTGGATCATGAGGTCAGGGGTTTGAGACCAGCCTGGTCAATATGGTGAAACTCTGTCTCTACTAAAAATACAAATATTAGCCTGGTGTGGTGGCAGGCACCTGTAATTCCAGCTACTTGGGAGGCTGAGGTTGCAGTGAGCCAAGATTGTGCCACTGCACTCCAGCCTGGGCGACAGAGCAAGACTCAGTCTCAAAAAAAAAAAAGAAAGTTCTCAGTTCTCAGTCCTCAGGCTTGTACAAGTGTTTTCTCGGGTTCAGGACCACGGCCCAGGACTGCCTTTTTGAGAAGCGCCCTCCCTTGCAGCCCCAGCTGATTTGGATTCAGGTGGTGCAGGGTCACAGTGAGAAAAAGCCTTCAAGAACAAGGAAAATCTTGGTGCAGCAGGTGGGCACTGTGGTCCTGAGTGACGCTGTCTCACAGCTGCTGAGGAGGCGGCATGGGGCAGTTTTGAGCCATGTGGCTGCGAGGTGGTGTATGTACAAGCACTTCATCGGCCTTGAGAACCGGGCGTGCTGCGTGGCCACAGCATGGGTGTGCGCTGTTGAACGAACTGGCCTCAGGCAGGGCTTGGAGCTGCCTGGATAGGAGTTCAGGTAGCCCTGGAATGGAAACGGACTATGGTATGTGCAGATTATGTGCTTTTTCTTTTTGAGACGGAGTTTTGCTCTTGTTGCCCAGGCTGGAGTGCAATGGAGCAACCTCAGCTCACTACAATATCCACCTCCCGGGTTCAAGGAATTCTCCTGTCTCAGCCTCCCCAGTATCTGGGATTACAGGCGCCTGCCACCACACCTGGCTAATTTTTTGTATTTTCAGTAGAGACAGGGTTTCACCATTTTGGTTAGGCTGGTCTTGAACTCCTGACCTCAGGTAATCATCCGCCTCAGCCTCCCAAAGTGCTGAGATTACAGGTGTGAGCCACCGCACCTGGCTGATGCGCTTTTTCAACTCTTCTTGGAAAAAGCTTTTTTTTGAGACAGAGTCTCACTCTGTCACCCAGGCTGGAGTGCAGTGGCACAATCTTGGCTCACTGCAACCTCTGCCTCCCAAATTCAAGTGACTCTGCCTCAGCCTCCCAAGGAGCTGGGATTACAGGTGCATGCCACCATGCCCAGCTAAATTGTTTAAAAAAAAATTTTTTTTTTAACTTTTTTTCTTTTTTTTTTGAGATGGAGTTTCCCTCTTGTTACCCAGGCTTCAGTGCAACGGCGAGATCTTGGCTCACTGCAACCTCCGCCTCCTGGGTTCAGGCAATTCTCCTGCCTCAGCCTCCCGAGTAGCTGGGATTACAGGCACGCGCCACCATGCCCAGCTAATTTTTTTGTATTTTTAGTAGCGACGGGGTTTCACCATGTTGACCAGGATGGTCTCAATCTCTTGACCTCGTGATCCACCCGCCTCAGCCTCCCAAAGTGCTGGGATTACAGGCTTGAGCCACTGCGCCTGGCAAAATTTTTAATTATTATTATGTGTCATCAACTTTATTTTATTTTGAGACAGAGTAGTGCTCTGTAGCTCAGGCTGGAGTGCAGTGGCACGATCTCGGCTCACTGCAACCTCTGCCTCCTGGGTTCAAGCGATTCTCCTGCCTCAGCCTCCCGAGTAGCTGGGATTACAGGCGCCCGCCACCACGGCTGGCTAATTTTATTTGTATTTTTAGTAGAGACGGGGTTTCACCATCTTAGCCAGGCTGGTCTCTATTTGCTGACCTCGTGATCCGCCTGCCTCGGCCTTCCAAAGTGCTGGGATTACAGGTGTGAGCCACCTCACCTGGCCCGTAATTTTTGTATTTTTAGTAGAGACAGGGTTTCTTCATGTTGGCCAGCCTGGTCTCAAACTCCTGACCTCAGGTGATCTGCCCACTTCAGGCTCCCAAAGTGCTGGGGTTACAGGCATGAGCCACTGCAACTGGCTGGAAAAAGTTTTTTTTTTCCTTGATGCTTGTATAACCAATACGTTAAAAAATATTTTAATCTTTGAATTGTCACTGAGTTGTAATTATGAGCTCTATGATCAGCAAACATGAGAATCTCGTCTACTGAAACGGTAACCTTCCCGATAGGCTTGTTCTCGCAACTGCAGAGTTTACTAAATGTTCACCTTTTTAGGGATTGCTTTTAACATCATGCATTTTTTTGGCCATTGTCATTAAAATGACCATTTAATATTTAACAATAATAAGAGTCTCCTTTAAAAATGACTGGAGATTTGTAATAAAAAGTCAATTTGATGTAATCCCAGCACTTTTGGAGGCCGAGGCGGGTGGATCACGAGGTCAAGAGATCGAGACCATCCTGGTCAACATGGTGAAACCCCTCTCTACTAAAAATACAAAAAATTAGCTGGGCATGGTGGCGCGTGCCTGTAATCCCAGCTACTCAGGAGGCTGAGGCAGGAGAATTGCCTGAACCCAGGAGGCGGAGGTTGCAGTGAGCCGAGATCGCGCCATTGCACTCCAGCCTGGGTAACAAGAGCGAAACTCTGTCTCAAAAAAAGTACATTTGTTTCTAGCATTCCAGTTTTTGCTTTTGGACATTAAATAGTATTACCTAGCTGCAGTCATCAGGAGGGACAGGATGGGGAGAGGATTATGACTGATGAGCAACTCGACTCTCATTTGTTGCCAAATTAAGCAGTTAGAACTGTTCTTTCTTGAATGATATCTTGACTTTGTCAGCCTCGCCTTGGGAATTGGAGCCAAGGTTAATGATGGGGGCGGCTTTCTGGTGATGAGAAATATTGTAAGTCAGAGTTTTTCTACTGAAGGGCAGGGGACCTTTGAAGGGGATTATAGAGGTGTTGTGGGGCTGGTAACGGAGGGGTGGGCATGCCAGCTTAGGGGTTTCTTCCCAGGTGGTTACCGGGGAGATAGTTGGTCTGGAAAGAACGAGGAAGAGGCAGGTTTGGTTCAAGCCTCTGATCTGGGGCTCCCCCTGACTAGCTGCTCCGTGGGGAAACAACCTTGGGAGGGAAGCCCTTTGGTTTCCTGGCCTGCTTCCCTGCAGAGGGTTCCTTTTCCCTTGCAGGCAGCCAGCACTGGGCTAATCTATCTACAGCGTGGTTAAAGGGTGTTTGGGAGATGGAGGGGTTCCCAACACCCTAGTCTTTGGTTCTAGAAGACTGGATCGACCTCTCCTTGCCCAGGAATGAATGCAGAGGGTCTTTTGTTTGGAGCTTGCTGGCAATTAAATTGGATGGGAAGAACCGGAGAACTGCTCCCTTCTCTCTGCCCTTCCCCAGTCATCCTTTGCCTTCTGGCCAGTGGCCTGGACTCACGGTGGCTTGGGTTGTGGTGACCTCCCCGAAGAGGTCTTGCACTGGGACCCTTGGCCGCGTGGGCACAATTCTCCCGGCTCTACAAAGATGGCAGGACAGGGAGAGCCCTCCTGGGATGCCAGCATAACAGGGGCAGCGGTTAGAGCTGGCCTGGATGGGGCTCCAGCGGAGACTTTGTCTCTGCTCTTGGCTCCCCAAGCCCAGCTGATCTCGCGGGTCTCAGGTGGGTTCCCCCAATGCCCCTGCGAGACAGTGAGAGAGGGAGTCCCTCTGGGGTTAGAGAGCTGGCGGCCGGCGGCCCCTGGAACTTTGCGTTCTTAAGGTAGCTCTAAGACTTGCCGCCGCGGAGACTGAAGGCGCTCATTTAAAATTCCAGTCTTGCTCCCGAGGGCTTTGGCCTCCATCTTCACCTTTAACGACCGAGGACTGGTGGCGGCGGTCCCTTTCGCTCCGCGACAGGTGTCGCTTCTGAGCGGGAATTTTGGGCACAGACGACGCAGATCCGCACTGCCCGCAGGGCTCTGCATTGGTTTGAGCTGGACCCAGCCTGGAGGGGCTTTTTGGAAGATGGCACGTGGGCGGTGGGAGCGGGGAAGCGGGTGAGGGGAGCCCGCCTGCGCGGATTTTTCTGCAGTAACCAGACCCACAGTCTCCGTCCTTTCCTCAAGTGTGGAACACGTTTTTCTTGATTCCTCTTTGGAGAGGAGGTCAGGAACGTGCCGAGGCCGGAGCCGGGTGCGGGGCGGTCCCGGCGCGTGTGAACCGAGTGGGGAGCGGGCGGCGCGCTGCCCTGGACACCCCTCTTTCGCGCCGTTGCGGGGCCCAGGACCTGGCAGGCGGAGGCGGCTGGCCCTGCCAGGGGTGCGCGGGGGCGGCGTTTCCCCGCCTCTCCCTGTGCCCGGGCTCGCCCAGCCCCGGCTGCCCGCTCGGCCGTCGGGTCCCCGGGCGCGCGGACACCTCGACGGCTCCCCGTGCCGGGGCGCCCCCCCCTCCCGGTCCCCACCCTAGACCAGCGGCTCAGGACTAGTCCCCCAACTTGTTCTCTGCTGTTAACTAGTCGCGCTGCCGGAACGATGGGATGGGGTTGCCACAGCAACCAGACTGGACGTCACAATCCGGGCATGTGTGCCGCCCCCCCGCCGTGCCGCCGTGCCTCCGGCGCTGCCGCCGCCACCCTCCGCCGGCTGCGGGACTCGGGCTGCGGGGCGCGGTGGGCGGAGCGCCCGGGCTTTGCGCGGAGCCGGCTAAGGCGGCCAAGAGCAAGGGGGGTCGGGACAGGGGGGTTGGAGGTTTGGGGGGCGGGGGGGGCAGACGGCCGCCATCTTCTCGCCGAGGCCGCCTCGCCCGCCGCGCGCGCCCGTCCGGCAGCGCACGGGTTAAGGCTGGCACCGCGCCCGGCGGGAGGGGGGGCGCCCACCTCCCCTCCTCCCCGCGCCGGGCATGCGGGGCCCACTGGGCACCGAGGAGGAGCTGCCGCGGCTGTTCGCCGAGGAGATGGAGAACGAGGACGAGATGTCAGGTGAGCGGGGCGCGGGTGCGCCCGGGGCCAGAGCGGCAGGGGCGCCGAGGCGGGCCCGGCCGGGGGCCGGATCGCGGGCGGCAGGGGCGGCGCGGCCGGGCTGGCACCGCGCAGGAGGGGTGCAGGGGCTGCAGGGCTGCGCTCCCGCCCGACTGGCGCCGTGCGGCCAAGGGCGCGGGCTGGGTGAGCGCCCGGGCACGGCGTGCGGGCGGCCAAGGGCGGCTTGCGATCCGGGCGCTCCGGGCAGCGACGCGGGCTAGGCGGGCCGGAGGAAGGCGGGCGGGGCCTGCGCTGGGCGCCCGGGCCGGGAGGGGTCGCGGCGCTGCCGGGGTCAGCCCGCGTGCCCTTGAAGGGGGCGGGAATCACGGTGGCTCCTGGAGCGGCGCACTCCGGGCTCGAGTCCCAACGCCGCGCGCCTCTGGCCTCGCCGCAGACAGGCGGCACCCAGCCCCTGGCCCATCTCAGCCGCGGGGCGGGCTGGGTGGGGCCCAGAGCGGAGTGAGGACTGGCGGTGCTTGGGGACAAGGCGAGCGCCCAGGATGGGGCGGCTTCCCTCCCGGCCCAGGAGGACTCCGCGCTGGGGCGCACCGGCTTGGACTTCTGCTCCTCTTCCCTGGCCTCTGGGCGCTGTGACCGCCGCTCCCAAGCACTTTACCCGGGCCGCCGGCGTCCTCCTGGCGCGCCCTGGCGCCCGCCGCTGTCTCCAGCACCCCCACTGCCCAGGGTGGTGGCGTTCCCTGCCTTGGCTACAGGCCTGACACCCCAGGGCCACCGCCCCTGCCCTTGCCATCTCTCTCCTTTTTTCTCTCAGAATTTAGCATACACGGGGCCAGGGGTTGCCTTGCAGGACAGTTCTTGAGTTAACTGCTCACCATTTGTTTGGGATGTTTTCCCTCGCGGCACAGCAGGGCAGAGCCCCACCCTGTCAGCCACCCTCCCTCCTTTCTGGGAGACTCTTACTTCTCGGCTTCCCTACGCCAAGTGTGTGGCCTCTCTGGACTTCGGAGAGACTTGTGGGAGGCTGGAGGCTCTCCCGGGCCCAGGAATGTGCCTCTGGCGCCTCTGACTTCCAGGGGTGAGAAGATTCCACAAATGGGCACCTCCAGCTCCTGTTGGAGGAAGCAGCTCAGAGTCTTCTCTGGAGGGTATTCCTACTAGGTGGCCACGCCCCCTGTCCCCTCCAGTTTGCTTGCTAGGTTCCTTGGTGGCTTTAATGCTGTGACCAGGCCCCTACAGGAGCCTGGCACTCACCTTGCCTGTCAGTCAGGCCAAGTTGGCAGGGAGCATGCTGGGGCCTGGGGAATAGGGGAGTCCTTACTTGGGGTGGGGTTGCCCGGACAGTGGTTGTCTGTCATATCCTCAGTCCTTGGAATCAGACCCATTCTCTGGAGGGGAAGACTCAGGCCCAGCGCAGGCACCTAAATGAGTGGACGTTTTCCACCCAGGAGGCTGGCTCCCTCGTAAGCCAGTTCACTGGTTTCCTTAGGAAGTTGTTTGTTGTGTGTTTGGGGTGTGGCCCTTTTGTGGCATCGATGGCATTTCTGGGGCTGCACCCACCCCCTGGTGGAGTCCCCTAGCCATCTTTCCCATCTGACACTCCGGCTCTCCCTGAGTGTGTTGGATATAGAGGTTGGGAAGGGAAGGAGGCCAGGGAAGGTGCCCCAGTCTCGTAGGCACCCCCTCACTGCTTGGGCCAGATAGGTGGGGCCCTGGTCATCCTGCCCACCACCCATGCTCCCCCTTGGTGGATCGGTCACAGAGCCTCCAGGAGTGCCCCCGGAGCCCTGCAGAAGAGATGCCCTGCTCTGGCACCTCTGGCCTGGGGATTCTGCCCCCATCCCTCAGCAAGGCCAGCTGCTCCACCTTCAGAGCCTTCCCAGGCTCCTGGCTTCTCTCCATGTTTTGGGTCCAAGCCTCTGTCCCCTTCTGCTGATCCCCTCCAGGGCTTTCTACCCAGTCCTCATTACCACCTTCTGCACAGCAGCTGGGGTCACCTTGTGAACACAAGTCAGACCCTGACCCACATGGCTGCAGTCACCTGCGAAGCTCTTGTCCTGGTCCAGACCTGTGCCAGCTTGTTTCCAGCAGCCACACTGGCTTCCCTGCTGCTTCTGGAACCCTCTACGCTCTGTTCTGCCTTGGGCCCCTCACTGTGACCCCTGGCTGCCCTGCTCTTTCCTCTGCTCACTGCTGCCCCCAGTTCAAATGTCATGATGGGGAGGGTCACCCTAGCCAAGGCAGGGCCTTCTGGTCACTCTGAGACACATTGTCATGCTTTCTTTGGAAGAGATGGGATCTTGCTGTGCTGTCCAGGCTGGATTTGAACTCCTGTGCTCAAGCAATCCTCCTGCCTCAGCCTCCCTAGTAATGGGACTACAGGCTTGTGTCACTACACCCCACATACTTGAAATGTTATCATCAGTTTCCTCCTGGGTCTGTGAGCTCCTCTTCAAGTGTAACTCACTCGATCACCTGCCGTGCCCAGCACCTGAAAACATGCGTGCCTGAGAGATGGTTGTGGTTTCAGTGTCTGAGGGCTGGGACTCCCTAGGTCACCCTGGCTCCTGGCTGTGAGGACAGCCCCAGTCAGATCTCCTGTCAAGTAACACTGCCGGCCCCCACTCACCCTGAGCTCTTCACCATAGCCCCCTCTGCAGCCATGGGTCCACGCTCAGCGGCGGCGACTCCCACAGACCCAGAGCCAGCTGCTTCCAAAACATGGAAGTTTGTGGCTGGAGGAACTAGTGTTTTGGAAGCTGTGACAATGATTTTTAAATCTATGGCTGTTGAACTCATGACTTGTCTGATATTTTTCTTTGACTCTGCTCACCTCCCACCTGCCCCGGGAGTTGCTCACTCTTAGCAGTGGATTCTTGTTTTCTATGCAGTGGTGGTGGGGAGGAGGGGTTTGCCCCAGCCAGCTCTGGCATTGAGGCAGGTGTCTGAGCCAGCTCCCAGGAGGAAGGCAAGGTGGGTACCTCTTCTGGTTTGGGGACCAGAAGCTGCCAGATTCTCCTGGGAGTTGGGGTGACTGGTCGAAGCCAGGGTTCAAGAGCTGGTGAGATGAGGCCTCGGGTTCCAGCTCTGAGCATTAGCTGAGTGGTCTTGGACAAGCCATGTAGCCTTCTCCTTGGTATGCCCACTTGTAGAACGGGGACATAGCACTGGCTACTTCATAGAGGGTTATTATGAGGAACAGTGAGACAGTGCATGTGGAACATTTAGGTGACAGTGCCCAGCACGTAATAGGCGCTCAATAAACTGTGGCTGGTGTAATTAGCATCAGCCAAGGGGGGCAGCTGTTCTCCCTTCTCCAAGAAAATGCTTCTGATGCTTGCACCGTTAGCCAGTAAGCCCAGGGGAGTGGGAGGCTTGGTGGGAGAGGACCGCGAAGCCCGAGGTAGGGCTGGAGGGAGGCAGGAGAGGGGATCAGAAAATGTGGCTCTAAGACCTCTTAGGGCCACTACTGGGCTGGCAAGTTCCCTGCCTCATTGGCTCAGCTTTTCCTTAATCACAGAGAAAGCTTGTGACCAGACCGGGCAGTGTCTGAACCAGGCGCCATCACTGCTCTGGCCCCAGTGACAGTTGGCCCTAGCTGTGTGCCTGTCTTACGCTTGCTCCCTCAGGTTCAGGGGCCAGGAGAGAGTGACAGTCATGATTCCCAAAGACCGTGACTTTTTAGCCTGCACCCCTATCCCTGTGGAAGCATGGTTTGTGGGGCGTGGTGGGGGAGTCCCAGGGAGCCTGATTGTATTTCACATTCTTTTCTGGGAGGAGGGAGGCAAAGTGACTAGCACACTTTGTCCAGTGGCTTCGCCAGTGGGTTATTCATTCTCATTCCAAGTTGATCAGGTAGTAAGATCCATCTATTATTTTATCAATTCATTCAGTCACTCATCCATCATCCATTCATCCACCCATCCATCCACCTATCCATTTATCTGCCACCCACATCTACCTGTCTATCCACAAAACCAATCATTCACCATCCACCTATCAACCCATATCCACATCCATCCATCCATTCTTCCTACCCACTATTCATCCATGTACCATCTGTCCATGCTTCCCACCATTCACCATCCATCCATCCATCCATCCATCACCCAGTCCATCCATCCATCCATCCGTCACCCAGTCCATCCATCCTTCCATCCATCCATCCATCACCCAGTCCATCCATCCTTCCATCCATCCATCCATCACCCAGTCCATCCAACCATCCTTCCATCCATCCATCCATCACCCAGTCCATCCATCCTTCCATCCATCCATCCATCCATCCATCCATCCATCACCCAGTCCATCCATCCTTCCATCCATCCATCCATCCATCCAATACCCAGTCCATCCATCCTTCCATCCATCCATCCATCACCCAGTCCATCCATCCTTCCATCCATGCATCCGTATATCTACCTGCCCACCCACATCTACCCATCTACCCACAAATTAACCAAGTAACCATCCACCATCCATCCACCTGTCCATCCGTCCACCATTCATTCATCTGTCCATCTACCATCCATCCATCCATCCACCATCCATCCACCTGTCCATCCATCCACCATTCATGCATCCATCCATTCATCCACCACTCACCATCCATCCATTCATCGACCAACCACTCATCCATTCACCCACCATCCATTCATCCATCCACCCACCATCCATCCATCCATCCATCCACCTTCCATCCATGCATCCATCCACCAGCCACTCACCCATTCATCCACCATTCATTCATCCACCCAACATCCATCCACCATCCATTTCTTCATCTACCCACCATCCATCCATCCACCATTCATCCATGCATCTATCCACCATCAACTCATTCATTTCCACCCACTATCCCATCCATCCACCATCCATCCATTCATCATCCATCCATCCATCCACCCACCATCCATCCATCCATCATCCATCCATCTATTCACCATCCATACACCATCCATTCATGCATCCATCTATTCATCCACCATTCACCATCCATCCATACATCCATCGACCAATGACTCATCCATTCACCCACCATCCATTCATCCATCCACCCACCATCCATCCATCCATCCATCCACCATCCATCCATGAATCCATCCACCAGCCACTCACCCATTCATCCACCCAACATCCATCCACCATCCATTCATTCATCTACCCACCATCCATCCATCCACCATTCATCCATGCATCTATCCACCATCAACTCATCCATTTCCACCCACTATTCATCCATCCACCATCCATCCATTCATCATCCATCCATCCACCCACCATCCATCCATCCATCATCCATCCATTCACCATCCATACTCCATCCATCCATCCATCCATCCATTCATCCACCACCTTCCATCCATACATCCATCGACCAACCACTCATCCATTCACCCACCATCCATTCATCTACCCAACATTCATCCACCATCCATTCATCTGTCCACCCACCATCCATCCATCCATCCATCCATCCATCCATCCATGCATCCATCCACCAGCCACTCACTCATTCATCCACCATCCATTCATCCACCCAACATTCATCCACCATCCATTCATCTGTCCACCCACCATCCATCCATCCATCCATCCACCCATCCAGCCATGCATCCATCCACCAGCCACTCATTCATCCACCATCCATTCATCCACCCAACATTCATCCACCATCTGTTCATCTGTCCACCCATAATCCATCCATCCATCCACCGTCCATCCATGCATCCATCCACCAGCCACTCACCCATTCATCCATCCACTATCCATCTGTCCACCATCCATCCATCCATCATCCATCTATTCACTATTCATCCACCATCCATTTATCCATCCACTCATTCACCATCCACCACACATCTATTCACTACAAATTTATCAATCCACCCATCAGAGACTTCTGGAATATCTTCTCTGAGCTGGATACAGAACACAGTGTGCGTTGTCTAACTTACTGGGGCTTTTGCTTATCTCTGTGGCTCAGTCCTTATGTCACTCTCCTTCCCTGTGTGTCTCTCCCCCTCTGTCCCCATGTCTGTCAGTTTTTGTCTCCCCTGAGGTCATGCCCCTGCCTCTCCCTTTCTGTCTGGCTGTTTCTCTCTCTTTTGTCCCTCCCTGTCCCTCCAGGTTGTCTCCCTCTTCCCTCCGCTTCTCACCACTCTGTCCTCCTCCTCCTCACCCATGCCCTGGGGCTTCTCCCTGCCTGCCCCACACTCCCATGCTCACTCTCTCCTAGCCCCAGTCACTTGGGGTAAATGCCTCATCTATCCTCGTCTCTTTCTTCCACTCCCCACTCAGGACTGATGCTTTCTTTTGATGTTACACAAATGAGGTGATGTCTGGATTTTGTGAAATGTCATACATAAATTATGAATCCTCTCTTGGGTGGGTGTACTGCCCCCCTTTGCCAGCATAGGGCCTGTGTCATGGGGGGAGGTTCAAGGACTGACGGCAGCCTTGGCCTGAGCACTCTTTCCTGGCCAGCTTCTAGGGTGGCCCTGAGAACCCCTGGCCCAGCAGTGCCCAAACTAGAGACCACCACCCTCTGCCCTTCACCACCGCCCTCCGCCCTTCACCACCGCTGCGCTGGCCCTCCTGGGTCTCCCAGGGCTCTGCCATTGCTGAGCACCTGCAGGCCTCTCGTGGGTGCTTTGTATTCACAGTTTCTGCTTCTTGCCATCACCCTGGAGAAAGGCTGCCACATCAGGCCCATTTCATGGATGAAGAGAGAAGCTCAGTGCGGAGGGGACTTGCTGGGGTGATCCCCCCAGGAAGGGTGGTGCAAAGCTTCTGCCGCCCCTTTTGCTCCCTCCTGACCCCCAGGTGGCCTTGTTCTCTGCTTGGTGCTGGTTTTGGGGGGAGTCCGGGTGGGGAATAGAAGGAGCCCGTCTCCAGGTCCCAGCAGATGTTGAGCGGGATCCCTATTGTTGGCAGGTTTGCTGGCCTTGTAACCTGGTGATGGTGCTCTCATCCCAGCTCCTGGCTTGGCCCACGAAAATCCTTCAATCACCCAGGATCCGATGACCTAACTTCCCCTCCACAGTCACGCGCCTTCCCCTTGTTTTGATCACCTTGTGTTTGCCAAGCGCGTGGCGGCTGCGTTCTTGCTCTTCTGCCACCCCTCCCCAGAGAAGCAGGGGCTGGAGCCTGGGCCTGGCAGAGCTGTCGGGCTGTGTGCAGGGGGACTAGGGCACTAGTGTGGTGAACCAGCCTTGACACCCCTGAGGGACCTGTGACCTTCCAGAACACAGACCAGCCTAAGTCACCTCAGTGTCCCCCAGGCATACAATGAGCATCTACACAGCGTGGGCTGTTTCAATGCTCACTTCTAGGAGGGTGTACTGGGGGAGAGACCTCTCAAGGGGATGGGAGCCGACTGCCTGCGCTCAAACCTGGCATTACCACTGCCAGCTGTAGGACTGAGGTGTGGGTAAATAATGAGGTCCTCTGAGCCTCGGTTTTCCAATCTGCAGATGGGGACAAGCATAGAAGCCATCTCTGAGCCAGGTGCGGGGGTCGTGCTTGTTGTCCCAGCTACTCGGGAGGCTGAGGTGGGAGGGAAGGCTGCAGTGAGCCCTGATCACAACACTGCACTCCAGCCAGTGACCCTGTCTCAAAAAAGAAAGCGGAAAACCAGAAAGAACAGTGCCCCTCTCTGAGTTGCTCTGTTGAAGTGATACAAATTACTCAGTACTAAGTGCTTTGGGCCTGGCACGAGCCTGGCAGGTGGTGTGCAGGTATCAGCCACTGCTGCTATTGTAATGCACTAACCTGAGAAGTGCCACCTCACCGGCCTGGGTGCAGCTGCAGTGGCTCACGCTTGGCCAGCCTGGGGTCCTGCAGGGCTGAGCTGGCATGTACCGGGAGGTAGCGAGGGGCTGGGGGAGTTGCGGAGGAAGCAGCAAGGGTGCCTCTCCTCCCTCTGGTTGACTTCGGCCCACCCCGCCTCAGCCCCCAGGAGGTGGGAGATCACAGGATACTGGGTCCTAAATAGAGCAGGTTTGGATCCGTGGAGCCTCAGGAGGGGTAGGGCTGGTGCACTGCCAGGCGGGCCAGGAGGGCGGTCAGGCAGCCACGAGGGGCCAGGAGCCGGCAGGACAAGGAGTTCTGAGGTAAGGTTGCTCCTCCCTGGAGCCCCTCACTCTGGCCGGGTGGGACCTTAGCACTGGCTGCATGGTCTGCGTCTTGGACCCCTCTGGGCCTCTGCTCTGTCCTCACCAGATGGGGCCATAGGGAGGAGGGACTGGTGGGCTCAAGGGCACAGGCTGGGGCTTGGGGAAGGGCTGACTGTGGGGTTCCTTGGATGGTGACCCCCCAGGTCTGGTTTTAGAAAGCTCAGGGCCTGCTGCAGGAACAGAGTATGTCCAAGGGTGGGAAGGGGCTGGGGCTTGGCTGAGGAACGGAGCGTGTGGGGTGATAGGGGACATTGTCACAGAGTCAGCTGTTGCATGACCTCAGTCAGGGCCACACAACAAAAGCCATATGGGGAGAGGAAGGGCCCGTCAGAGACAGGAATAGGCAGGGCTGAGTCCCTGTCCCCATGGGCCAGCTCCAGAGACTTCTCAGAAGAGGACTTCACCAGGCAGAGGCCCCGGGCTGCGAGGTCTTCTGGGAATGGATTGGGGGTTCTGTCCATGGGCAGAGAGTCTGGGGCCTTGTCCTCGAAGGCTTGTTCTGGCCGTGGGTTAGGGCCAGAGCAAGGGTCCCCTTTGCCGTCCCCTCCCCATGGGCAGATCCTGGGTTTCCTTCTGGAACCTCCAGCAGCACCTGTGCATGCCCTCGTCCGTCGTGTGGTCGGGCGACTGGAGAGTGACCATGTGCTGGGCTGGCCTTCCAAAGTCTGGGACCACCCTGCTGGAAGGGGACAGCTGGGAGGAGGCAGGAGGGAGAGGCCCCCCCTTGAGATTGCATCAGCCGGAGCCTGTTACATAAGCAATGTTGGGCACCGCCAGGGTGTGGGGGTGGCTGTGCCCAGGCGGTCTCCCGCGTTGGTGGGGGAGGCGGAGGCCGGGTGGGGAGCAGGCAAGTGTGGACTGGCATCCCATCGGCTGCTCCACCACAGACAATCCCTGCCAGCCCTGCCACTGCCCCACTGACACCTGCTCTCCAAGATGACTCTGGGGGTCCCCATGCACATTTTCAGCTGGTTTGAAAAATCCCCACCTTCCCACACCAGGGATCAGAGGAACTGAACGGGGTCAGCCGGAGCAGCCCAGCCCCTGCCCCTGGCTGTGTTGGGTCTGACCCACATAAACCCCCTAGGGGTGGCCCTTGCTGCCGGCTCCCCTATCGTCCTGGCCCTCCACAGGGTGCCCTCCCTCAGTGGGAGCCCCAAGCACCTGGCCACCCTCGAGGGAGGCTCTGGTGCCGAGAGGCATCAAGACAGTGGTACGGCCCCCGCCTTCCCCTGGTGCAAACTGGCCCTGTGGGATGCAGGGGCCAGAGGGGCGTCTGCTCAGCCACCAGAGCCACCAGTGCCCCTGAGGAGTGGGGAGAGTGGGGCTAGTGCTGCACCCATAGTGTGGGCAGCGACAGCCCCAGAGACCCAGGGTGGGACCCCTGCTGTCTCCCTTTCCAGGCTTTGAGACTCTCTGGGGGTCCCAAGCCGGCCGGTGGGCCTGTGTGGAGGGTGAGAGGTGGGTGTTGGGTGTGCATGCGTGTCTGTGCATCTGCACGTGGCTGGTGTGTCTGAGCCTGTGGGCCAACCTGGGGGATGCCTCGAGGCCTTTCTGTTGACCCACGGTGGTTATGATCAAAAACTTCCTTGGTGGAAGGGGCTCTCTGTCTCTAAACTTGATCCAGCAGGGATGCTCTGCCCCTTCCTGGATGAAAGCCTCCTGGTGGCCCTGGGACCTCTCCTCCTCTTCAGGGTCACCTGGGGTCCCACTCAAGGGGATCTTCAGACTCTGAGTAACACTCCCTGTTGTGTCTCCACTGTCACAGAGGGTCAGGCCTGGGGGGTCCAGGGCAGAGGGTCTGAGGCTGAGGGGGTTCTCTTTGCTTCTCGGCTTCCCCAGCTGCTCCTGAGTGCACAGGGAATGGTGGAGAGGGGTAGGACAAGCTGGCTGGGGCGCTGGGGCGGCAGGTTGGCATGAAGGGCCGGCTCTCTCGTGGGCCCTTCTAGAGGACTCTTGGAGGTTCTTCCCTTTTGGAAGCCTCTTTTGCCCCCACAGGCAGCAGTGTCTGTACTTTAGATGGTTTGATTCTTACTGCTGTGCCTACCAAGAGGACCCTCTGCCTGACCCCTCCACGCCCATGTCTGGTGCATGGGAACTCCAGGCTCAGCTGCCCTTTCTCTCCCCTGATTTCTCAGATGAGGATCAGACCCGAGGTCACTGCCCCCATGCAGGGGTCTCATGTCATACCTTGAAGGACACGTGGCAGCCCTTCCTCTGAGTTGGAGGTTGGGTGGGGCAGACCTGGAGCTGCGGTCAGCATCTTCAAAGATATTCCCCTCCCGAGCCTGCCCTGCCAGGGCCCCTCGGCCTTTTGAGTCTCAGTGCAGGCGAGGGCAGCTCCTGAACACCCACGTGTGCTGGGCACAGCGTCTCTCTGTGGACTGTCACAGCTTTCTAGTGCCCAGCTGGAATGTGCCTGGCTTCCCATTATGAGCCTGTTGGAGGTGGGGGAGTGTGGACCTGTGTGCCTATGTGTGCACAGGGTCTTGGATTCTCCATTAAGGCAGCATCCTGTCAAACTCATGGGGTATCCGGGCATCCTGTTTGTTGGGTTTGTCCTGCAAACCCCCGGGGTCCTCAGGTATGGGACCCGAGTGTCCCTGTGGTCCACAATTCTTTTTTTTTTTTTTTGAGATGGAGTTTCACTCTTGTTACCCAGGCTGGAGTGCAATGGCACGATCTCAGCTCACTGCAACCTCCGCCTCCTGGGTTCAGGCAATTCTCCCGCCTCAGCCTCCTGAGTAGCTGGGACTACAGGCACGCACCACTATGTCCAGCTAATTTTTTGTATCTTTAGTAGAGACGGGGTTTCACCATGTTGACCAGGATGGTCTCGATCTCTTGACCTCATGATCCACCCACCTCGGCCTCCCAAAGTGCTGGGATTACAGGCGTGAGCCACCGCGCCCAGCCCTTTTTTTTGAGGCAGAGTCTCACTCTGTCACTCAGGCTGGAGTGTAGTGGTGGAATCTCAGCTTACTGCAACCTCCACCTCCTGAGTTCAAGCAATTCTCCTGCCTCAGCCTCCCGAATAGTTGGGATTACAGGTGCACATCACCATGCCCAGCTACTTTTTGTATTTTTAGAAGAGATGGGCTTCACCATGTTGGCCAGGCTGGTCTTAGACTCCTGACCTGAGGTTATCCGCTTACCCCAGCCTCCCAAAGTGCTGGGATTACAGGCATGAGCCACTGTGCCCGGCAGGTCCAGCATTGTCGGGCCGCCTCCTGGCCACACTGTGGTCCTCTCTCTGGAGGGCAGAGATGGGCCTCCTGACTCTTCCGCTGTGTTTCTCAGGGAGCTACGGCAACGGGGCTCTTCGGTTGTTGCTCACAGAGGTTCAGTTTTCTGAACACTGCCTATCGCATAATAAGCGACAATAAGCATAACACTGTAAATGCTTATTGTCGCATTTACAGAGGAGGGAAGGAAAGGCCAGGAGGTGAGCGGATGTCACACAGTTCCCAGAGCTGCAGGTCTGGGAAGGGCAGGGTGGCTGTGACCTGGCACAGTTGGGTGTCTGTGGAGGGATCCCAGCTTCCCCAGGTCTGGCTCTGTGTCCCTGGAAGAAGCTCAGGAGTAACCGCTGCCACTTTCTGATTCTTCCAGAAGAAGAAGATGGTGGTCTTGAAGCTTTCGATGACTTTTTCCCTGTGGAGCCCGTGAGCCTTCCTAAGAAGAAGAAACCCAAGAAACTCAAGGAAAACAAGTGCAAAGGGAAGCGGAAGAAGAAAGAGGTGAGGGGCAGTGCCCGCCCGGTGAGCTGGGGGCGGGGGGTTGTGGCTGCGTCTGCCTGGCTGCAGAGGAGGGCTGGGCCCCTGGACCTTGGAGTTTCAGGGTTTCCGAGAACTGAGTTTGATGAAAAACACCGTAACCAGTTCTCTTGTGAAGCGTTGTGCATGGAAGCCTTTCTGAGATGTTCTGAAGCCTTTCTGAAGCCTTTCTGTCCTGTTTCTGGAGCAGGATGTCAGAGCCTCATTTTTCCTTCCTCCCGTTGTCCTATCCTATGTGGGCACAGGGCGGGATTCCCTCGCCATGCCGCCTCCCTACCTCCTTGCCCCCCTCCCGGCTCCGCAGCTGACCCCTGTCCCTCTAAACTGAAGCGTGATGAAAGTGAAGTGAGTCAGAGAAGAGTGGCAAGGCCTGCTTAGGGACCGTCACCCGCAGGTGACCTCCGCATTCCAGTAGCTTTCTCCCTGGCTCCTGGCTGGTTCTGGGCAGGCGAGGCTGCCGCACGCTCCGCTGCCTCTGGTTGGCGGGTGTGACGGTGTGAACGTGTCCCTGTCTTCCCACGCTACTGACACATTCCGGGTGTGCTCCTCTGTGCTTCACGCGGGCTCACTGGATCCTCATGATCAGCCCTGGAAATTGGTGGGATGGGAAGGATGATTGTGGCTTGGCAGATGGAGAAACTGAGGTGGGCTTGCAGCTTAAAGTCCTTCCGACTTGGACTAGGACATTGTGGTCTCCCTTTTTATCACCGTATGCTGTCTAGTTCTTTCTGGGTGTCTCCTCCGATCCTCCAAGCCCCCCGTGTTGACAGCAATGGCGGGCGCCTCCCTTCACAGATGAGAGCCGGGGCTCAGAGGTGAGCTGGCCCACGGTCACACAGTGGCGGTGCTGAGATCTGAATCCACAGCTGTCAGCTGTGCCACCCTCCCCCCGCCAGGCATGTTTCTCCCCTCCTGCCTGCCCCGAGGGGGCCTGAGGCCAGCTCTCCACCTTTCTTTGCCCCTGCCTAGAGGGAACTGGCCTGGCCCCACCTTGCAGGCAAGAGGCCCAGGGAGGCCGCTGGTGAGGTATAGTGGTGGGGAAGGTGCTAATGCCAAGGGGTGCCCTTGGCAGCGCTGGGCCTGGATCCATGCCTCCCTGTAGAGTAAGGTGGGAGGTGGCTGTCAGAAGACCCTAGGGGTGGAGACGCTCCCCATCATGAGAGTTCCAGGAATACCTGTTTCTAGGGGCACATTCTGGGCCTCTTCGTGTCCCGTGAACAAGGTGAAATCACTGGAAGGCTTCAAGCAGTGGAGGGACCGACGTGATGTGACAGCCTGGCAGGCTCCCCTGGCAGCTCTGGGGCCAGGCCAGAGGCAGGAGTGGAGCCCGGGGAGGGAGAGATGGTGGTGGTGGTGGGGGGGCCAAGGGTCCCTGTCTTCACCTCTGGGCCTCAGGTCTGTGCCCCATTTCTACCTCCCTGGCTTGTTTGGCACTTGGAGGCATTTTGGGGGGCCCTGAACTCTACCTGCAGCATGTGGCTCCTCCTCTGGTCTGAGCATCAGCCTGGGGACGTTGGAAGGGCAGAGCCCACCTCGGATGTGTCCTTGCTCAGGGACTGCAGGGAAAGGATGGGGCCGGGAGGTGTTGGCCCCAATCCTCTGCCAGAGCTGCCTCAGATGTGTCCTGCCCCTCCTCTCTTTGCTGGGGGCGTTGGTCAGCAGCACTCACTCACCTCCCACCCACCCTCCTCTCCCAGCTGCTGCCTCACGTGGCTCCTGCAGCCCCTGACTTTCCTGGGAGAGCTTCCTGAGTGTGCCCTGACCAAGTCCCATGGTCCCTGGTCCAGAGCCTGTCTGGAGCCCCAACTGCTGCCTTCCAAGCCCCTGCCCCCACCCGCACCTGATTTGCAGCCGCTCCAGGCCCTTTTGGTCCTCCGTGCACACGCGTGTGTGCATGTGACTTTGTGTACTACCCTGTCTTCCCCTGGAGAGACCCTGGCCCTTCTGGCTGATTCTGTGCATCTTCTTTGTTGCCCCTCAGCTCTGTGCCCCCTCTGGCATGGTGTCTGGGATGGATGTGTGTCCCTTCCCAGGAACTCCCCCTTACCACTGGGCCAGCATGAGGGCTGCATGGGGGCTGCATGGGGGAAGATGTGAGGTGAAGGGGAGGACCCGGGTCCTCAGAGCGGGATGTGGAGGCTCCTGCCTGGCCCATCATGCCGCAGAGACTCCCAGGCCTACGCTCTGAAGCTCTTACATCTTCCCCAGGTTCTCAAAGAGGGTGAAGCTCCCAGTCCCTGTTAATTGATGGGGAAGTGGAGATAGGAGAGCGGAAGTGGGGATTGAGTGCCTGGAGGCCTCCCTTGTGAAGGAGAGGCTGTGTGCCAGCTCCTTGGGCATGGGGCTCCCTGAATTCCCTGCTGCAGCTCCTGCCCTTCTCTTCCGCTGCATCAGCCGCTGCCCCCTGGCCCCAGAGGTTGGTCCTTGTGCTGGGCAGAGGGTAGATGGCTCTGGGCTGCCAGGCCCTGGGATGAAGGCACCGAGAGTCTCTGGCAGAGGCTGTGAAATCTTGTTCTGCTGCCATCCCCCACTCAAGCCTCAGACCTGGGCTCCATGGGCTCAGGGTGATGTGGATTTTAGGACCCTGGGGCTCGTGCCCCATGGCAGGGCCTCTTAGCTGCAAATCCTCCCCCACCTCCTCTGACTTAGAAGTTGGGTGGGAGTCTAGGCCAAAATGGGCAGTGTCACCTGGGCCTGGGTCTCAGGCCACTGGGTTGGGTGGGCCTGGCTCCCAAATGGAGATGAAGGACCCAGTGGGGTGCAGCAGAGGCCTGTGGGAGCTCCTGCCTTCCCCAGGTGGGGCTGGCTCCCCTCCCCTCTCCTGGGCTCAGCAGGGCTGGGAAGGAGGTCAGGGGGTGGGCAGTGTCTAGACAGTGGCGAGGCTTGGGGGCTGGGGGCCGATGGTCTCTGAGGCCTGGGAGGGCTGGTTCTCTGACTCATTCCCAGGGCTATGGTCCTGCTGAGCCTTCCTACTTCTGGTTTTCCCTCCTGCCTCTTTCTCTGACAATATGTTTTTGTTTCTGTCCAGGTCCCTATCTCTCTCTGGCTCTTGTCTGTCTGTCTGCCTCTCCCTGGGTCTCAGATTGCATCCCTCTCTCTGGCCTGTGCTTGCTCTTCACCTTGGTAACCTCTCGACATCTCCTCTCTCTCCTTTGCCCTCTTTTCTCTCTTACTCTCTCCCCTCATTTCCCTCCATCTCTTTCATTTGCTCCATCCCTTCCTCACCCTCTCTCCTTCTCTACTGAGATGCAATTCTGGTTCTTGGAAGGGGTAGGGGGCTGGGATGGACAAGAGGCCTCCGGAGGCGCTCCCTCCCGTGCATTCGAGAGCCTGGCTTGGGCCAGCTGTCAGATCTTAGGAGGTCTGGAGCACACTGTGGCCCAGCTGCCGGGTGCCCGCTGCCCACCTGCCTGGCAGACTTGGGGGCCCAGGATACAGGCAAGGGGATTTCACCCCTCTGCCCTTCTCTGTCTCTAACCAGGTGGCTCCAAGATGAGGGGCAAAGGGACCAGGGCAGGTGGGCCACAAGCCGCAGTTTGTTGGTGGCGGGAGGCCGGCCATAAGTGGTGGATTCTGATTTACATAAAATAACCGGGCTGCAGCCGGAACCTGAGCATATGTAGATGAAGCTCCCTGTCAGACCCTAGTGAGCGCAGGAGGGAGAAATGATTTCAACCTGTACTGCAGCGGTTACCATAGCAACCAATTATTCAGTGCTAAATTATAACTGTTTATAACACTCGTGAATGGGAAGGCTCCTATTTCATTCTTCCCTTTTCCCTCTCAATCTTGAAGGACCCCAAATGGAGAATGACCCACTCTCCACACCCTTCTTTTTGAGTTTAAATGTCTCCTTTTTCAGGAGATGCGGTGTGTTTGTGGAGCATCCGGCCTAGAGGGAAGGGAGACGGAGGTGGGAGGCCTCTGCTGAGAAGCATCTGTGGAGCTGGGAAGGAGGAAGGGTGGCAGGACTGTCCATTGGGATTCCCAGGGCCACGATCGTATGCTGTGTCCTCAGTAGGGTGGGGGCTCAGAGCACAGACCCCTCCTGCCTGCCTCTGCTTCCTGGCACATATGGGCTGGGCCTAACAGTCAAGGCAGCTTTGCAGGTGGATTCAGTGTGGGGACTTCACGTCCACTAAGATTCTTCTGCTAGCTGGTGGAGTGTCCCCTGTAGCCACACCTAGGGCTGCTGCAGCTGAAAGGTCAGTGCCAAGGTTGAAGGCCAACTGTCATCCAGATCTTCATGCCCGCAATATGGTTTGATTGCTCTCAAGCCTCAGGGCTGGGTAGGTTCGGGGGCTTAGCTAGGGCGTCATCGGTCTGTGTCTGTCTCCTCCCCTGCACATGGCCTGGTCTACGAGCCTCTCTGTATGTTTTGAGATACTGAACTGCACATCTACCTCTGGTTCTTGATTATTTTTTCCCTTCTTGCCCCTGGATGATGCTCCATCCCTCCAGGTCCCACTGATGGGGCACTGCTCTGCTAGGTGTTTTCAGAACTACTTTCAGCTTTCTCTGCAAGGAGAGATCTTGGAAAAACAACACAGAAAGGAGGCCTAGATCTAGAGTGTTGAAACAGCTGGATGCAGGGTTCTGCCCTGTACCCCCACCCTTGGCCCGCCCCTGGTAGGGGAGGAGGGTACAGGTGGGAGGCCCAGCCGTGCGGGCTCCATGTGGTGGAGGCAAGGCAGAGGCTCAGAGCTGGGGAGACAGTTGGGGACTTGGGAGTCAGACTGTTCTCTTCAACTGGGCTCTCTCTAGTGCAGGCAGAGGGAGGAGGGAAAGAAGTGTCCCGCCTCCAAGAAATGAGGGTTTTGTGGCTTACCTGAGCCCCAGTGGGTGACTTCAGGGTGGGGGCCACAGATGGGTGACAGATGTGCCTAGTGTCACCCGAGCCCGTTCCATGCTGAGGGACTGTGCCCTCCTGCTATCCTGCTTAACCCTGAGCAGTTGCTGGGCGAGCCCTCCGTCAGCGCTGGGTCCCCGGCCTTCTGCCAGCCCTGCTCTCCCGAGCTGGTGTGCTCTGCTGCTCCTGCCAGACAGAGGAGGCTGCTGGAGGCACCTTCCCCTCCCCATCCCTCCCTCCCCTGGCTCTCCCTGGGCTGCCTCTCCTGGTCTCCCCTGCAGGTTGCCAAGGGGCTTGCTTGTTGTCAGATGCTGGGTCGGCTCCTGGCAGACGTTGCCACAGCAGCCCCTTCTTGTCCAGGTCCTGCTCCCTCTGCACCGTGTTGCCGCCCAGCTGCTGGCAGCCTCTGTGCAGTTAGCTCGAGCCCAATCCCAATGGCAGAAACGTGGGGGTGAGGCTGCTGTGTCCCCTCCAGCTTGTCATCGTGGCTGTATCTTTGGCTTCCAAACAGAGCTGGAGTCATCATGGGTCATTTGGGCATTTTCTGGGCATCATCGGAATCACAGAGGCCTCTGGTGTCTGTGAGTGGGCGTGGTGGTGTCAGGGGCAAAGGTTCATTCTGATTGCAGCCTGCTCCAGCTTGGCCCAGTCCCCTGCCCAGGGCGCAACAAGGCGGCCCAGCCCCGGAGACCCAGGTGCAGGACCCATGCCCCCACCAAGCTCAGAGCACTGATTCTCTGTGCTTAGGTTTCTCCCATGTCTGAGATGTTCAAGGCATTTTCTTACACAGTCTCCCTAGTTTCATTCTTCCTGGCATTCCCAGTTCACAGACAATGAAGCTGAGGTTTAGCTTGCTACGGTGACTTGACGACGTCTCAGGCTTGCAGGGAGCAGAGCCTCCCCAGGGAGCCCAGGACTCCCTGGCAGGCACGCAGGATTAATCATGGGTCCCCCAACTTCATCCTTGGTGGGTTTGTGGGGTTTGCTCTCTGGCAGCTGAAGGCCGCCTAGGGCCCCTTCCTCCGGGATGCCCAGCCTCTGTCCGTGGTGCTGAAGTTCATGGCCGTCTTTCTTCCTTGTCCTTACCTTTGCTGGGGTGAGGGCTGGGAGACAGCGTGTCTCTCAGGTCTCCTAAAGGGTGGTCTCTTGAAGCTGGCCAGACTCTGGACATGGACATCACTGTCTGACCTCCACCTCCCTGAAGGACCGGGGCCGATACTGGGAGTTGTGGCCCCAGGGCCCAGCATCTCCTCCAGCCTTGAGAGCAGGCTCCTAGCCAGTGACCACGTCAGTATTCCCGGAAACACCCGGGTTCCGGAAAAGCAAAGAGCACAGAGGCCCTGCTGCCTGCCAGCTGCCAGCGCCACTGACTCTGGCGGCTTAATGGGCTAAGAGGTTTGGGAGCAGGGAGGCTGTCGGGCAGGGGAGAGGGAGCAGCAGGGCTTCCAGGAGAGTGGGGAAGTGCAGGCAGTCTGTTGGTGGAGCTTCCCAGCTGGATCTCATAGGGGGCCCCCAACCCCCCCAGTCAGTGACCATCTCCCCCTCCACTAACTGATGGATGTGCTGTTTGGAGCCACTCTCCAGGGAAAAGGCCACACTTGACCCTTTGGCCTGAAAGGGCAGAGGTGGGCTGGGGGCCTCCTAAGACTATCCAGGCAGGCCAGGCCTCAGACTTTGCTGCGCCCTCATCCTCTGCTGCACCCTCATCCTCTTTCCTTCTGCCACCCTCTTCTTTCCTTCTCCTTCTTTCCTCCCTCTCTACCTCCCTCCCTCCCTCCTCCCTCTTTCCTCCCTCCTCCCCGCCACTGCTGTTTCCTGAGCTCATCTTTTATCTTTCTGGTTCTCTCCACCTCGTCCCATGCCTCTCCCAGCTCACCCTGAAAACAGTTCATGGCAGTCCTGTGCATGGCCAGCCCCTCGTGGGGGATCATGGCAGATCATGGCAGCCCTGCCCGGCTTCTCCCTGAGAAGGTCTAAAGGCCACAAGTAAACAGCTTTCTCTGAGGGGCAGCGCCTCTCTGGTGGGGTGCTCTGGTTGTGGACGCCCTTATCTCCATATAAATGGGCCATTTTCTGCCTGTACAGACAGGAAACTAAATCAAGGAAGCCAAGCTTAAGAGCTGCCTAAATTACCTTGTCTCGTATGGAGAGGAAGCGGCCAGGGTGGGGGTGGGAGTGGGGGAAGGTGGGCATATGCCTTTCACAGCAGTGTCTGTAGAGTCTGCATACAGAGAAAGCCAGGATGTGCACCCTGCATTGATTACAGATCTCACCTGACGAACACAGTTCCATGGAATGTGAACTTAAGCAGAGAGCTGCTGCGCTGGGGCCCGTGATGCAGTGGCTCTTCCCTGGCTGGGGCTCTTTCTTCTCTGTTTGGGGCCCTTCCCTGGCTGGGGCTCTTCCTGTGCACTTTGCTTTTTGACTCTGGGACCACATCCTCCACCACCAGCTCCTGGGTCTGTGCCCCGGCATGTAACACTGGTTAAACCCCCGACATGCACAGAAGCCTGATAATGACTGAAGCAGATCCTGAGTTCACCAGCAGGGCTGCAAGAGTGGGCCCAGCTGAGCTTGCCGGTGGGGAAGTTCTGCTCTCACAAGAGCCTCACTTTGCCTCACCTGCAGGCTCCACTGCTTCCTGCGGCATAGTCCCTGGGGACGACACTTGGCTCAGGCTGGCTTGGGGTTACCCCTTCGGCTGGGCTTTAGGGCTGAGGCATGAGCAGTGGCCCCTGATGATGAGTGGGGTGATGATCCTCAGCGTGGGTCAGGAGGTGGCTCTCAGGGCCATCCTGCCGCCCAGGACTCTGGATGTTCCTGGGGCCTCCACTGCCCTCACTGTCCCCCTTCTTTTCCAGGGGAGCAATGATGAGCTATCAGAGAATGAAGACGATCTGGAAGAGAAGTCGGAGAGTGAAGGCAGTGACTACTCCCCAAATAAAAAGAGGAAGAAGAAACTTAAGGACAAGAAGGAGAAAAAAGCCAAGCGAAGAAGGAAGGAGGAGGATGAGGATGATAATGATGATGGATGCTTAAAGGTAACCACAGTGGCCTGGCTTGGGGGACAGAGCGACATTGCCCTCAGAGGGGCTGAGCCTCCTTCCTGTCCTTTTTTTTTTTTTTTTTAGATGAGTCTTGCTCTGTTGCCTAGGCTGGAGTGCAGTGGCTCATTCCTCAGCCTTCCAAGTAGCTGTGACTACAGGTGCACATCACCCCGCCTGGCTAATTTTTGTACTTTTAGTAGAGATGGGGTTTAGCCATGTTGGCCAGGCTGGTCTTGAACTCCTGGCCTCAGGTGATCTGTTCGCTTCGGCCTCCCAAAGTGCTGGGATCACAGGTGTGAGCCACTGCGCTGGCCTGTTCTCTGCCTTCTGACCTGAGAGCATGAGTCAGAAGGGCCAGAGCGTCCTTTCCCACCTGACCTGCAGATGGGGCTGAGTGCGTGTGCTCACGTGGGTGCATGTGTGCATGCACAGAAAGGATGGATGAAATTTAGGGCTCAGTGGTGGATCGTGCCACATCTTGCTGATGTACTGGGTGCTCTGCCAACAGCTTGCCCGCTTGAGTGAGCAGCTATTTCTGGGGAGAGTGGTAGATAGTACGAGCTCAAGTTTAGTGTCAGGAACCTCTTGCTTGGAGCAATTTGGGAAAATAAAAAAAACAAATGGAGTCTTTGCCACAAGAAGTGCTGGACAGCTTTGTTTATGGTAGAAAGGGAACTTGTGTCCTGAAATCCTGCCCAGGTGGGCATTCCCAGAGTCTCCTACTGGAGGTGTGGCAGAGCAGCTACAGCAATAGGCCAGCTCTCGCCTGGGCCCAGTGTCCCAGGAACATGGGAAATGACGTGAAGCGCGCCAGGCCTTTATGGCCATGCTGAGGTGCTCCAGAGTCTCCGAAGCTGCACTGTGGGGCTCCTTGGGGAGGGGGAGAGGCCAGGGGTGAGGCTGGTGGAAGGCAGTGGACGAATGACGGTGCCAACCAGGAACACTGTGCTCGCTCCCTTTGTTCTTTCATGAGACACCAAGGCTTAGTTTGAGCTGGCTGTGAATTTAAATGTAAACGCTCTTTAAATATTAGTAGAGCTGCTGTTGGGTGAGGCTGAAATCACGAATGCGCAAGACTGAAGTTGGGAGGTGCCGAAGGAGGAGTGGCTCTTCCTGTTGGTGTCCTGACATGTGGGGTGATTCTGTGTCAGTGGGGTGCTGTGGGTCACTGGAGACTGATAATCGTCATAAGGCTGACAGTTTGAAAGCTTCACATAAGGGAGTGACTCAGGGTCACCCCATAACAGTATCATCCCCTCGCTCACCTGCTGCTCTACTGTCCTGGGAGGGGGCCAAGGGGCTCATGTGCCATCAGGAATGGCCGTGTGTGTCCATGGGGGCAGTTCAGCCGCAGAGGGCGCCCTGTGTGGGGACTTCCTGAGCTGTCACAGAACAGGAGTCAAGAAATGGGACCTGGAGCCCCCCCGCAGCCTGCACAGGCAGGCTGCTTCTCAGTGCTGGTTCTGGCAGCCTTCTGTTGCACGAGCAGAAGCCCAGCTCCAGGGCATAGGCAGTGGAGGGACGTGTGGGATCAGGGCCCTGGGAACTGAGAGGCAAGGGGCCTCAGGACTGTGGAACCCAGTGGTGTTATCAGGGACTATTTCTTTGCATCTTTCACTCTGCCTCTGCTGTGTCAGTGCTGGGCTCAGGCCAGGCACCCTCGTGGCTGGCACTCTTGTGGCTGAGAATGAGTGCAGCAGCTCGGGACATCTTGGCCCCTCCAGCAGGAGGGAGAGCAGACCTCTCCTGTCCAGGTGTGCAAGCGAGAGACCAGCATTCCCTGTGTCTGGACTGGCTTAAGACATGTCTGGTCTGACCAGAGACTTTGGCCTAGGGGTGGTGTGTGTGCTGACTGGCTTAATGTATCAGGTTGGGTGGGGGCAGCTCAGGGCTGCCTGGAAGAAGTGGGGAGGAAGGCAGGTGGGTTGGGTGCTAACAATTGCTAACACATTTTGACACACCCTGTTCCAAGTCCAAGCTCCTGCATGAATTCATTCTGTTCTGCAAGGCAGGTGGTACCATTATCTCCATTTTATAGATGGGGAAACTGTCCACCTCTTACCATGGTATGTGGCAGAGCCAGGATTAGAACCAGCCCATGCCCATAGCCAGCACCTCCCTTTTTGAGCCCAGCTGCCTGTGCTGCCTGGTCACCTGACTCTTGGGCTAGCTCTCCTGAGAACTCACTGTGCCCCTGGGATGTTCCAGGCCTCAGCAGTTGTTGGACTCTCTCAGGGCTCTGCCGCCAGCCGGGTGCACTTTCCTTTTGCTGGAACCTGGCAGTGGCCTGCCCTTCGCAGGGGCTGACCCGGCTGTACCTGGGCACCCTGGGGAGGCCTCAGGTCTTTTTTTTTTTTTTTTTTTTGAGATGGAGTCTTGCTCTGTCACCCAGACTGGAGTGCAGTGGTGCGATCTTGGCTCACTGCAACCTCTGCCTCCTGAGTTCAAGTGATTCTCCCGCCTCAGGCTCCCAAATAGCTGGGATTACAGGCGTGCACCACCGTGCCCAGCTACTTTTTGTATTTTAGTAGAGACGGGTTTCACCATGTTGGCAAGGCTGGTCTGAAACTCCTGACCTCAAGTGATCTGTCTGCCCTGGCCTCCCAAAGTGTTGGGATTACAGACATGAGCCACTGCCCCTGGTCTGGAGGCCTCATGTCTTTCTTTCCTTTCCTTTTCTTTTTTTTTTGAAACAGAGTCTCACTCTTGTTGCCCAGCCTGGAGTGCAATGGCATGGCACTGGGCTCACCACAATCTCTGCCTCCTGGGTTCAAGTGATTCTCCCACCTCAGCCTCCGGAGTATCTTGGATTACAGGCATGCACCACCACGCCCAGCTAATTTTTGTATTTTTAGTAGAGACGGGGTTTCTTCATGTTGGTCAGGCTGGTCTTGATCTCCTGACCTCAGGTGATCCACCTGCCTCAGCCTCCCAAAGTGCTGAGAGTACAGGCCTGAGCCACCGTGCCCAGCTGCCTCGTGTCTTTCTACAGGGCGTAGGTAGCCCTGTCGCCCCGCACCCTCATCAGGGCCATCTTCCTGGAAAAAAGCCAAAAGCCCTTTTTCCACCTGCCCGACAGACAGAATGCATTTATTTCCTCCCAGAGGGAGAGCTCTGTTGTCCTGCCCTGGAGACGTGAGGCCAGTTGGGCAGCCCTATCTCAAGATGGGGGCCTGGTCTCGGGCATCCAGTCTCCTTTCCCACAACTGGCGGGTTTTCCTCTCTGGAGGTTCTGGGCACACACGTGACCTCTCCCCAAACCCTGACATTGAACACTTGGCCTGTACCCCCATGAGTGGGCATCTGAGACTCAGTACAGATCAGGGGCTTGGGGGCTTTGGGGCGCGAGAGAATTTTTTAGGGTGGGTGAGAACAGTCGGGTTACGTTGCAGACATGTCCCCTGCTCTCTCCCCTATGCTGAAGCCTCCTAGGCAGAGACCCTGGGGATGGGGGTGCAGGTTAGAAGGCCCCCTAGCAGCTCTACCTCTGGCCTGGGTCTCCGCAGGAGCCCAAGTCCTCAGGGCAGCTCATGGCCGAGTGGGGCCTGGACGACGTGGACTACCTGTTCTCGGAGGAAGACTACCACACGCTGACCAACTACAAGGCCTTCAGCCAGTTCCTCAGGTGGGCTGGGGCCAAGGCTGCTCTGGAGGCCTGCACCGCCCCAGGAGGGAGGCAGAAGAATGAAGCCTGGGCTCCTGGGTTAGGGGTGGGCTCTGTCAGACAGACTCAGCAACCTGGGGGAGCTGGAGGGAGGGGCAGGACCCCCTTATCCTAACAGACTACCAGGCCTTCCCTTGCGGGGCCTGGCCCTGGGCCCTCGAGTCTCCTCCCCTTGGGGAAGGTGGTTCCAGTCTTTCCTGGAGTGTCGTTCACCACCATGGCCTCTCAGCTCTGGCAGAGGTGGGATGGAGGTGGCCCCTCAAGTCTTTTTTTTTGAGGTGGAGTCTCCCTCTGTTACCCAGGCTGGAGTGCAATGGCACGATCTTGGCTCACCACAACCTCTGCCTCCTGGGTTCAAGCGATTCTCCTGCCTCAGCCTCCTGAGTAGCTGGGATTACAGGCACGTGCCACCATGCCAAGCTAATTTTTGTTTTTTTAGTAGAGACGCGGTTTCACCATGTTGGTCAGGCTGGTCTCAAACTCCTGACCTTGTGATCTGCCTGCCTTTGCCTCCCAAAGTGCTGGGATTACAGGCGTGAGCCACCATGCCCGGCTGGCCCCTGAAGTCTTGCAGCTCCTGAAAACCCAATGAGAAAATAGCCAACTGTGTGGACAGGAAGCTGGGGTGTTTTGCGGGTGGGATGTGGTCACCAGGTTTTCTTGCCTAGTTTCTCTAATCAGGAACCCAGGGCTCTGCCACAGTGTGGCAGAGGGGTGGGCCCTGCCAGGGGTTGGGTGGACTTCTCATCCCACCTGGCCCTGCTCTCACCCTCCTGCCTCTCCCCACACAGGCCACTCATCGCCAAGAAGAACCCGAAGATCCCCATGTCTAAAATGATGACTGTCCTGGGTGCCAAGTGGCGGGAGTTCAGCGCCAACAACCCCTTCAAGGGCAGCTCGGCGGCAGCAGCGGCAGCAGCGGTGGCTGCGGCTGTAGAGACTGTCACCATCTCCCCTCCGCTAGCTGTCAGCCCCCTGCAGGCGCCCCAGCCTGTGCCTATCCGCAAGGCCAAGACCAAGGAGGGCAAGGGTGAGGCTGGGGGTGGGTGGGCACCTAGTCCTGCTGGGAAGAGGCCCCCTCAGACCCTGTAGGAGAAGCCATGGGGCAGACCTGGGCACAGGGGGTGACTGGGACAGACTCTGATGGGGGGAGGGGGGTGGCTGGGGCAGATCTGAGCAGTGGGGGGTGGCTGGGGCAGACCCTGGTGGTGGGGGGCAGCTGGAGTGGACCCAGACAGGGAGGGGCAGCTGGGACTGACCTGGGCAGGCAGACCCTGGCAGGGAGGGGTGGCTGGGGCTGACCTGGGCAGGCAGACCCGGGCAGGGAGCGGAGGCTGGCTGCTCCTTATTCAGGGCCCTGTGCCCGTGACCTTTGATTGATGGATCCTTTCTCAGCAGTGAGGCAGCATGGTCGCCTCTGTTGTGCCTGCCTACCTTTCAGGGCTGGTGGAGAAGCAGAGGCGGTGATGTGGGCAGAGGTTTGGGAGGTTCAGCCTGGCCAGCCAGGAGGCCCCCTCGACAGGGCCTGGAGGGAGTGCGGAAACAGAGGTGGGCAGAGTGGAGCCGCTCCAGCCCTGGGCTTCTGGGAGTTGGCAGGCTCTTGGGTTTGAGGCTGTGCCATTCCTGGGGAGGAGGAGGAGGCCCCAGTTGATCCCGTCTCTCCCTCTTGTCTGCACACCCACTGTGTGCAGGGTGGTTCTCCAGGCCCTCAGCCAGCGTAGAGCATGGAGGCCCTGCCCCTCCAGCTTTAGGATCTGGGAAGCAGGCAGGAGCTGGAGCAGGGACTGGGCACGGCCAGGTCTGGCTTCCCAGGGAGGCTGTTCTGGGACAGGCCTGGAAGGAGGTCAGACCCAGATTCTGCATCAGTGGCAGGGCGTCTGGGTGGGGAGGGTGGGGGCAGCAGAGGCCCCCTGTGACTTGCAGGCCGTGGGGAGAGAACTTTCTGGGCAGGGGTTTATGGCTTCTTGGAGGTTGGGGACAGTGATCTCCCCAGGGCTGTCAGTCACCAGCAACTCAGCTTGGGTGCCCTGATTTGGGTGTTTTTTTTTTTTTTTGACAGAGTTTTGCTCTGTCTTCCAGGCTGGAGTGCAGTGGCATGATCTCTGCTCACTGAGACCTCCATCTCCTGGGTTCAAGCAATTCTCCTGCCTCAGCCTCCTGAGTATCTGGGATTACATGCGTGCACCACCACACCTGGCTAATTTTTTACATTTTTAGTGGAGACGGGGTTTCGCCATGTTGGCCAGGCTGGTCTCAAACTCCCGACCTCAGGTGATCCGCCCACCTTGGCCTCCCAGAATGCTGAGATTGCAGGCATGAGCCACCGCATCCGGCTAATTTGGGTTTGGATGGAAGGGGCTGAGGGGGCTTTGGGGATACCTTCTTTCAGCCCCAGGGAGCTTTGGTTTCTGGGGGTTGTGTCTGGTACCGTCATGCCAAGTCTCTGAAGGGAGCCCGGTGGGCGAAATGACAAGGGTCAGAGCCTGTTCCCTGTCCTGCTCCATCCGTCCGGATCACCAGGATCTCGAAAGGGGCTCCCGGCCCGCCCCCGTCTGCCCAACCTGCCTTGTTTTCTCATTTCCTCTCGGGCTCCAGCTGCTGAGCTATCGATTCCTTGAGCTGCTTATTCAGAGCTTGGAAAATTGAAATAGATTTTCTGAGGCGTCGCAGAGGGTACAGCTGGGCTTCTTGCTCCATGTCCCTGTGTGTGGTGTGGCCAGAAGAGGGCCTGGGGAGAGGCCACCTCTGTGGGGCATGCATCCCTGCCTCCAAGCCCCACTTCCTTCCTGGGTCATTACTCCAGGTAGCTATTGCCCTGTGGCCAGCTCCATAAAAGCAGCCTTCACCCTGCTGGCCCTTGCTGGGTTTAACTGGCAGAGGTGGCGCGGTCTTGGGTGGGACCAGCATTGTCTGTCGGGCAGGTGGAAAAAGGGCTTTTGGCTCCAGGACGTCTCAGGCATGGACCACAGGTGGGCGGCTGTGCCTTCAGTGGCTCTGCTGGCCGTGGGGGCTGGCTAGTGCCTCCTTTCAGTGTGTGGGGAAAGTACAGGGGCTTCTCCCAAGAGGCCACATTTCTGTGGGTCATGGACGAGGGTCAGCATGGCGGCCAGAGCTGTTGTCTGGATTTTGCCTCACTTGCTGTGTGATTTTAAGCAAGGGGTTCACCTGTCCAAGCCTCAGGTGTCTCATCTGAAAAGGGGTGATGGTAGAAATGACCCTTTCCTTATTGGGTAACTGAGAGCTCAGTGAGATGATGGCAGGAAGCGGCCCTCGGTGGTGGCAGTGGTTGGCTATGTTGGTCACTGCTGTTTTACAGGGCCTGGAGTGCGGAAGAAGATCAAAGGTTCCAAAGATGGGAAGAAAAAGGGCAAAGGGAAAAAGATGGCCGGGCTCAAGTTCCGCTTTGGAGGGATCGGCAACAAGAGGAAGAAAGGCTCCTCGGTCAGTGTGTGTGCGTGCGTGCGCGTGTGTGCTCGTGTGCCTGTGCGTGTGTGTATGTGTGCACGTGTGTGTGTGCTTGTGTGCCTGTGCATGTGTGCATGTGTGCACACGTGTGTGCGCATGAGATGCCTGTGCGTGTGTGCATGTGTGCACATGTGTGTGTGCTTGTGTGTGCGTTTGCATGCATGTGTGTCTGCACATGAGCATGCAGGGGCCAAGGGGGGCCTTCAGGTCATTATGAACTAGCTGAGGCAGGTCCTACCCTCCTCCACTTTCCTTCTGTCCTACATGCAGGCATGCTGGGGCTCAGTTTCTCCGTTTGTGTGGTAAGAGAATCCTTCCAAGGACCCTTTTACCTTAGACTCTGGGCAGGAGTGCTCCCCTGGCTCACCCTCCTGAGCTGGGAGCTCAGTCTTGGCTCCTGTTGTCCACAGCGCAGCTCCATTTGGGCAGCAGGTGGAGGAATCTGTCCTGGTGGGGCCTGGCCGCTGCCATCTCCTCTCATGGGGAGTAGCTGCATGGGGGCTGGAGCCTAGAGAAGTGGCATGTGGGCAGGATCAGGCTGGCTGGAGCCCCAGTTATCTACCCCTGTCCTCAGGGCCAGCTCTGGGCCCAGGCTCAGATGCTAAGCCCAGGTCTCACTCAGCCTTGGGGTCCCCCTTTGGGGGGCATTTGCCCTCCTCACCCCCATGGGTAGCTGCCTCCCTTGCTCACCCCAGCCCTGCAGTTGGGTGGAGTTGGAAGCTCTTTCCCTGGTCCTTGGCAGAAGCCAGTGTCAGGTCTGGAGGGGAGCCTGGAGAGAAGGATTGGTCTGCCCTGGAGCTGACAGTCCAGTTCAGTTTAGCAGGTATTTATTGAGCACCTACTGTGTGCCAGGCCCTCTGCTCAGCCATGGTGGGCCCTGGCCCTGTGGCACTTGTCACCTGGCAGGCATGTTCGCTGGCGGAGAGCCTGTGATATACTAGTCAGACAGGACAGGCCAGACCTGGCACACAGGCAGCCGCAATAGGTCCAGTAAAGGAGAGATCTGGGAAGACTCCTTGGAGGAGGTGTCCCTAGGGCTGCCTCTTGAAGGATGTTTAGGAGTTTGGCAGGACAGAGGGCAGGGCTTGGGGAGCTTTTCGGAAGTGGAAATTGTGGGGAGTGTCTGATGCTGGAGAGCAGGACTCTGGGAGGGTGGTAGGACATCAGGCTGGACAAGTGGGCTGTAATGTGAGGTTTTCAGCTGTGTGGGAGGCTGAGGTGAATCACAGGGAGCACTGTGTCTCTGGAGCCTCTTCTGTGCTTTGTCCCACCCCACACTGCCAAAGCCAGTGAAGCCTCATGAGGCCCTGGGATCACAGGACGCTTGTCCTCCCCTGCAGAGTGAAGAAGATGAGAGGGAGGAGTCAGACTTTGACAGTGCCAGCATCCACAGTGCCTCCGTGCGCTCCGAGTGCTCCGCAGCCCTGGGCAAGAAGAGCAAGAGGAGGCGCAAAAAGAAGAGGAGTAATAGGACTCCCCTTCTGGAGGGTTCTTGGTTTGCTGGGTGGATGTAGGGGGCACAAGTAGAACTCCGTCTGGAGGGCTCTCGGCCTGCTGGGTGGATGTGCGGGGCATGGAACCTCCCTGTGGGAAGCAGGGGAAGGGCATCCTCGTGCCTTGGCCAGGTGGGGCCCTTAGTTTCCACATGACCCTGGTCTCTACTGTCTGGGGAGGGGCATCCTGTCCCAGTGAGGAAAGAATAAGGAGCCTATGGTGGGAGCTATCCCAGGGCATTTGCATTGGTGACTGGAGAGGAAAGTACTTCATCCCATTGCCACCCTCCCATTCAGTCACCCCCAACCACTTAACACCCATGTGTCCCCTCACACCCTTCCCATCCCTCCCTCCCTCTCCCTCCTTTCCTCAGTCACTTCCTTTTATCCATCCATCCATCATCCATCTATCCATCCATTCATCCACCCATCATCCATCATCCATTCATTTGTCCATTCATCATCCATTTGTCGATCCATTATCCATCCATCCATCAATCCATTTGTTCATCCATCATCCATTTGTCCATCCGTTATCCATCCATCCATTTGTCCATCCATCCATCCATTTGTTCATCCATCATCTATTTGTCCATCTATCCATCCATCCATTTGTCCGTCCATCCATCCATCCATCCATCCATCCATTTGTTCATCCATCCATCCATCCACCCATCCATTCTTTTGTCCATCTATCCATCCATCCATTTGTCCATCTATTTGTCCATCCATCCATCCATCTTTCTACCCATCCACCTCCTTCCTTCCTTCCTTCCTTCCTTCCCTTTTATCCATTTTCTATCTTCTCACCCTTTTACTACCTCAACCATCAGTCCATCCACCCACCCACCTATCCATCCACCGTCTGTTAGACATCTACTCTGTGCCTGTCTGGCCTGGGGTGGTGCAGGTGGCTGTGTGCTGGGAGTTCCATGACTGCCCCTCCCTCACCCTAGTTGATGACGGTGACGGCTATGAGACGGACCACCAGGATTACTGTGAGGTGTGCCAGCAGGGTGGGGAGATCATCCTGTGCGACACCTGCCCACGGGCCTACCATCTCGTGTGCCTGGACCCAGAGCTGGAGAAGGCTCCCGAGGGCAAGTGGAGCTGTCCCCACTGTGTAAGCCCTGACAGAGCCCCGGGCTGGGGGCGGGGCCATGCCTGCTCCCACACCCCTGTGTTCCCTTGTGGGGGCAGAATGCCTAGCGGTACTGTGGGGGAGGGAGGGAGTCGGGGCCCTGGTGGAGGGGGTGCCTCCACCTGGCCTCCTCCCCCAGGAGAAGGAGGGGATCCAGTGGGAACCGAAGGACGACGATGACGAAGAGGAGGAGGGCGGCTGCGAGGAGGAGGAGGACGACCACATGGAGTTCTGCCGCGTGTGCAAGGACGGGGGCGAGCTGCTCTGCTGCGACGCCTGCCCCTCCTCCTACCACCTGCACTGCCTCAACCCGCCGCTGCCCGAGATCCCAAACGGTGAATGGCTCTGCCCGCGCTGTACTGTGAGTGTTCCGCCCGCTCCGCGCCTGACGCCCCGCCCCACCCCAGGAACAGGCCCCGCCCCCAGAGGAAGGCCTGCCCTTCTCGATGGGCCCCGCCCCCGTCGGATACGGCCACGCCCCGGTAGCCGATTTCGCAAAGCTCCGCCCGCGCCGCTCGAGACCCCGCCCACTATAGGCTCTCCGCCCCACCCCCTCGCGGCTCGGCGTCTGACTGCCCTAGAGACTGGAGCCTTGAATGTTAGGAAAAGGCGGACAGGTGTGATCATGTCAACACCACGACCACTATTCAGTGACCACGTGCTCTGCAAGGGCTCCACATCCATCACAGTGTCTTTTAACATTACTGGGTGTTCTGGCACCAGGTATTTTATTATTTCCTTTTTAGGTGAGAAACTGAGGCTCAGGGAAGCAGAATGACCTGCCTAAGGCCACACAAGGGCAGAACTGTCCACTCAGATTCAGGTCCCTGGAGCCACCCCAGCCAGACCTGGCTCCTGTTCGAAGGCTGGGGTAGGGAGAGGGTAGGAGGCTTTTAGGGCTGGCGCCTCAGTTTCTGCAGGAAGAGGGGCACCCCCATCCCTCGATCCACAATCACAGTAGACATTGAAAGGCCCCTTGCTCTGAGTTGTCTGGCCTGCCAGCCGCAGTGCTGGATCCCCACCCCTCAGGTCCTGGGCTGTGCCGCAGTTAGCCCTGGGCCATCCCGTGTGCATCTGGGCTTGTGTTGTGTGTGTGTGCGTGCATCTGTGCACATGCCTGTTCGTCTCTGTGTAGGGGCCTGGGGAGGATCCTTTTGAGGGGTTCAGCCTTTGTGCTTTCCTACGACTGATGGAAGGCCCTGGGGATGGGAGGGAGGCAGGAGTGAGTTCCTCCAGCTTCTTCTGTGCAGAGTTGGGATGGGGCTAGGAGGGTCTACAGGCTGGGTAGGAAGGGTCTCCTCTTCCACTCTCTCCGGAGCCAGTGGAGGAGCCTCTTCTGCCTCCCACCTCCTCTTCCTCCCCTGCCTCTCGGCCTTTGCTGTCACCAAGGCCAAGGGGAGGCTTGCTGTGTGGTGCACATTGCACCTCCAGCATGCCTTCAGGTGTGAGGAGGCACCACAATCCTGGTAGGTGGAGGAAGGGGTGGGCCATTGTACAGATGAGAAGGCCGGCTCAGGGGGCTTGACGAGTTTGAGGACAGGGGGTAGCAGAGCTGGGACATGCTATCCCCAACAGAGCTGCCTCCCTGAATCTGTAACCCCCAACCCTGTCTGGCCAGGCTCAACACTGCTTCCTTGGAGGGCCGAGGCTGCTCCCACACCTCTCAGGGCACAGATGGTGGGGTCTGTGGCTGTTGCATTTCTCGCCTTTGCCAGCCAGCAGCTCGCTGTCACCCTAGCATCTGTCAGGGCCCCTGCAGTGTGTCTCTGGGCTGCCAGAGACCGGGCCTCATTGTCCCAGCCAGACTCGCTGTGCCTGGGTGCAGCCCTGCCCCGGGTGAGGGATGGTGGATGTGGCTGCTGTGTCCTTGAGCTCCAGGCATGGGGCTCATGCTCCCTGGGTGCTGTGGGTCACGCAATGATGTGACCTTTTTTCAGAGGACAATGAGCAGACCTAAGATAGGGAAGTCCAGAATCTCAGCTTCTGCTCCCTGCTCTGCTGTCCCTTGCTGAGGTGGGCCTCAGTTTCCCTCTTTGCCCTATGCACGTGGCAGTCTCACCTACCCTGGCTCATATTCTGGGTGCTGATAAGTTCACCAATGAGTGAAAGGGCTGCGTGGACTCACAGACCCGCACTGCCTGTGTTCTGCGTGCATGGCCCATGCGGCTCCCGAGGACGGATGCTTGTCATGGCGTCACTGTGGTGCTGTTCTGACTTGGGGACCGTGCCACTGATGGGAGGGAGGCTGCATGGCAGCCTGCTGTCATGGGAGCCTCAGGGTGGGGCCCTGCAGCTGAGCCCCACCTTGGGGACCCTTCTCTGTCCACAGTGCCCCCCACTGAAGGGCAAGGTCCAGCGGATTCTACACTGGAGGTGGACGGAGCCCCCTGCCCCCTTCATGGTGGGCCTGCCGGGGCCTGACGTGGAGCCCAGCCTCCCTCCACCCAAGCCCCTGGAGGGCATCCCCGAGAGAGAATTCTTTGTCAAATGGGCAGGGCTGTCCTACTGGCACTGCTCCTGGGTGAAGGAGCTACAGGTGAGTGCCGGGCAGGATGGCTGGGCCAAGGCCCACGACCTGGTGAGCCCTGGACCCTCCAGGGCTGGCGGGAAGGGGCAAAGCGCCTCTGATTGAGGGGTGCTGTTGGGAGTCAGGAGACTGCTGACGGGGAGGATTGTCTTGCCTAGGACCTGGGCTGGGGCTAGGAGAGCTGGGTAGGGAGATGCAGGGGCCATGGCCCCTCTCCCTTCTGTGACTTGTGCCCCCTCTGTGAGCAGCTGGAGCTGTACCACACGGTGATGTATCGCAACTACCAAAGGAAGAATGACATGGACGAGCCGCCGCCCTTTGACTACGGCTCTGGGGACGAGGACGGCAAGAGCGAGAAGAGGAAGAACAAGGACCCCCTCTATGCCAAGATGGAGGAGCGCTTCTACCGCTATGGCATCAAGGCAGAGTGGATGATGATTCACCGAGTCCTGAACCACAGGTGTGTGCCTGCAGACAGCCGCCCTGCCCATTGCTGCGGCCAGGCCGTGTCAGCTCCTTGGCTCTGTAAAATGGGTGCAGGGCAGGGCACGAGCGTCCTTGCTTTGGGGCTGCCATGCACAACCACATGTGGGCATGGCAGGGGTACAAGGAAGGGGCCCAGGGCTCCTGCTGCTGGAGAGCTTCCTGACCTGCTGGAGGGGTTGTCCCATGCACGTCGGCACACTCATACCCACGTGTTCACACCCTTGGTGGGTTGGGACTCTCATGCTGGGTTAGTGCTTGATACCAGCAGGAGGGTTCTAGAACACGGGAGGCCTGAGGTGTGGGGGTTTGTCCACATTTCCCCCACGTTTGTAACAGCAGCTGGCACTACTGAGCACGCCTACCCCAGGAGGGAGTTGTCTTGTTTTTACCTCTGTTTTACTGATGTGAGAATAGGCAGAGTCACACAGCCATGAGGCGGAGCTGGGATTTGAACCCCATGCTTTCTGATGGCAGGACCTACTTTCTTAGCCCCTGCTGCATCTGCCAGTGCCCCAGCAGCAGGTCTTCCTGGAGCAGTCTGGCCATTTCCTGGGACACCTTAGCAATTAGAGTCTGCTGCAGGGAGCCTGAGGCAGGAGGCCCATGGGCCTTGGTTTTGATTTGGTGGATGGGGGGAACTCCTGCCGATTCTCGAGTTTAGGTGCTTGAGAACTGGTGGTGGCTGACAGATGGGCCTTGGGTGGAAGCTTGCGCTTCTCACCCCGGTGACCCTGTGGCCTCTGACTTTGAGGGGCTTAGGATCTAGGCCTCTGTCACTCAGTACTTTTGGCTTCAGGCAGCTGTTGGGCAGAGCAGAGGTTCAGAGCCTGAGCCAGATGTTCAGATTTCAATCCTGGCTCTTGACTGCTGGGCTTTGAGGCCCTTGTGGGGAACAGGCTGGTGTGAGGATGACAGGAGCTTGCCCAAGGCTGGCTGTAGGTGATCTTCAGTAGGAGGGGTGCAGAATTTTAAAAAGCTGTCCCCCTTCAACTCTGGGACCCCCTCTTTTCCTCCTCATTCCTCCTGAGAATGGCCCTTCAAGCGTCAGCTCCTATGGGAACCTGAGCCCAGAAGTGAACTGGCCCACGGTTTTCTACCTTTACTAAATTGCATGCTAAAAATATACATGGTAATTTTTCTCTCTGCCCCAAATTGGGACAGGTGAATTCCTCCCAGATTTATTCCTGCAATCTGCAAAACAATCAATTATGTATTGGAAAACAAACAAATATCGGTTTCCATGGTAACTGGGGATTGGTCTTTCTCTTGGCTCACTGCAACCTCCGCCTCTCAGGTTCAAGCAATTCTCCGGCCTCAGCCTCCTGAGTAGCTGGGACTACAGGCGCGTGCCAGCACACCCAGCTAATTTTTGTATTTTTAGTAGAGACGGAGTTTCATCATGTTGGCCAGGATGGTCTCGATCTCTTGACCTCATTGTCTGCCTGCCTTGGCTTCCCAAAATGCTGGGATTACAGGCATGAGCCACTGCGCCCAGTCTGGTCTTTCTCTTAATGGCCCCCAGGCCCGCAGTCACTGCTTCTCACCTGGTCTGTGCGCCTGGGCACTGCTGTGTCGGGGATCCATGCCCTACCCCAGCCCTGCAGCACTCCTCTGGCCTGGTTGCCTTAGCAACCCCATCTCTGGGTGGGATGGGAGGCCCTGAGGCCCCTCCCAATGGCCAGAATC
The DNA here is from genome assembly GCA_031835075.1 of Saguinus oedipus. NCBI lineage: Eukaryota > Metazoa > Chordata > Mammalia > Primates > Cebidae > Saguinus > Saguinus oedipus. The sequence goes on along the minus strand of CM063175.1, from coordinate 43,916,752 downwards.
AAGCTGTGTGCTGCCGGGCTTGGTTACTGGGTCCCTGTGTTCCCAGAAGAAACTGCCTCACCTGCAGGAATTGCATCCTTATCTACTTTGCAGAGACGGCTCCTCCCCCTACATGGGCACTGTAGGAGTCCTCCGGGTATTTTAAGTTAGAAAACCGATTCCATGGGCAGGAAAGAGAACTTTCTAACTTAGAAATGCACAACTCCTGTGAAAATCCAGACCCCATGCCAAATGGGATTCATCCCTGCCACAGAGGCTGCGAAGGATGCTGGAGGCTGGCTCGTCGCTCCTCCGTTAGCTGCTTCAGTGTCCCTCTCGGTCTCTGTCGCATCCCCTCTCATTCACCGTGTGGCCTCAGGCAAGCTGCTGCGCCTCCCTGGAGCTTCCGCCCTAGTGCCCTCCTCCTGGCTGGGCCTAGGATCTGAGGGCACCCTGGGTGTGAGTGGCTCTGCACCCTGGGAGGTGCCCTTCATCAAACCCGTGTGGTGGCCAATGCCCTGAGCGACCCACGTCTGTTCACTGTGTTGCAGCTTTGACAAAAAGGGGGATGTGCACTACCTGATCAAGTGGAAAGACCTGCCATACGACCAGTGCACCTGGGAGATCGATGACATCGACATCCCCTACTACGACAACCTCAAGCAGGCCTACTGGGGCCACAGGTGGGCCTCGGGATTGGCTGCTGGGCACGGGCTGCCGGGGCCTGCTCCTGGGCTGCGCCCTGCTCACCTGCGTCCAATGCCTTTTCCCAGGGAGCTGATGCTGGGAGAAGACAGCAGGCTGCCCAAGAGGCTGCTCAAGAAGGGCAAGAAGCTGAGGGATGACAAGCAGGAGAAGCCTCCGGACACGCCCATCGTCGATGTGAGTGGGGAGGGCGGGCAGCAGTGGGTGGGGTTGCCAGGGCCTGCCCACCGCAGACTGGAACATGCAGTGGGGGCGTGTTCTCAAAAGGACGTTTTCTTGGGCCCTCATAGCTTATGCACACGTGCCCACGTAGGCTGGGACAGCTGGAAGGTCCCTCTTAGCACCGCGGCAGACACACTACTTAGATACCACGCTCAGCGGGGAGGAGACCCAGGGCGACTCACTCAGCCGAGCTCCCTGGGTGTCCGCTAGCACCTGGGCTGGGTTGGCCCTCAGTAGAAGAGGGGCAGTGAGCCCTGGGCAGCTGTTTCAGAAGACACACTGTCTTCTAGGGGCCTGTGGCAGGTATCCACAGAACTCCGAGGGCCTGGCCTGGGACTATCCCACACCTGACAGATGCTGGGGAAAAGCGGGTGGGTCTGGTCCATGGGGAGGACTGCATAGGGGCCATGATCTTGAGCAGTATCAAGAGGCAAATGGGCCAGGCACGGTGGCTCACGCCTGTAATCCCAGCACTGTGGCGGGTGGGAGGACCGCTTGAATCCAGAAGTTTGGGGCAACATAGTGAGATCCTACCTCTGCAACAAATTAAAAAATTAGCCAGGCATGGTGGTGTTCCTGTGGTCCCAGCTACTAGGGAGGCTGAGGTAGGAGAATCCCTTGAGCCCAGGAAATTGAGGCTGCAGTGAGCCATGATCATGGCACTGCCCTCCAGCCTGGGCAACAGAGACTCTGTCTCAAAAAAAAAAAAAGGAAACGTCTGGATCAAGTGGAGGAGCCAGTTACTGGGGGCATCGAGAGTGGGGGCATTTGTTTTTCTTGTTCACCCAACGAATAGTGAAGAAGTGACACATGTCCCAGGCACTGTATGGGGCTCTAGAGGAGGCGGTGAACAGGACCAAGGTGGTGATGACAACCTGGGCTCAAAGTCAGAGAATTCAGCAGTTGGGAAATTTCCCTGAGAAGGAGAAGTACAGGGCGGCCATGGGAGGACATTGTAGGAACACTTCAGCCGGGATGGGAGTCAGGGAGAGCTTCCTGGAGGAAGAGGCATTCCATCCAAGATATGAAGAAGAGTTAGAAAGACAGGGAAGAGTGGGAAGAGTGTTCCAGGCAGAAGGAATTGCACGTGCAGAGGCCTCTAGGGTGGACTCTGGTGGCCCAGGATCTGGCGCGTGTCTGAACCACTGCCTCTCCTGCAGCCCACGGTCAAGTTCGACAAGCAGCCGTGGTACATCGACTCCACGGGTGGCACGCTGCACCCATACCAGCTGGAGGGCCTCAACTGGCTGCGCTTCTCCTGGGCCCAGGGCACTGACACCATCCTGGCCGATGAGATGGGTTTGGGCAAGACAGTGCAGACCATCGTGTTCCTCTACTCCCTGTACAAGGAGGTGGGCAGGTGGGGCGGGTGGCCAGGAGGTGGAGGCTGGTCCTGGCCGAGGGCGGGCGGTCTCACGGCATTGGCCCCTCTCTCCAGGGCCATTCCAAGGGGCCCTACCTGGTGAGTGCGCCCCTCTCCACCATCATCAACTGGGAACGCGAGTTTGAGATGTGGGCGCCTGACTTCTACGTGGTCACCTACACGGGGGACAAGGAAAGCCGCTCTGTGATCCGGGAGAACGAGTTTTCCTTTGAAGACAATGCCATTCGGAGTGGGAAGAAGGTGTTCCGCATGAAGGTGGGGGCTCGCCATCCTTGGAAGGACGGTAGGGAGGCTCCAGGTCTGGTTCGGGGACCACAGGTGCCCTGCACTGCTTTGGGGTCCCTCAGCCCAGGAGGGCTACTGAGGCCGGCAGGCTCTGAAGGGCTTGTCCTAGAGGCAGAATTACCACCCTGTCAGTTTTCTGCGGCTCCTGTAACAAGTGTCACAAATGGGAGTGGCTTCAAACAGCAGAAATGCATTCTGTCACAGTTCTGGAGGGCCTTCTGCCTCTGAAGGCTGTAGGGGAGGACTCTCCCTTCCTCCTTCCAGCTTCCTGGTGGCAGCAGAGGTTCCCTGGCCTACAGCTGTGCCACGTCAGTTTCTGCCTGTGTTAGCACATGGGGTTTTCCCCTTCTTGTCTCTCTTGTCCTAGAAAGACCTCATTCATACTGGATTTAGGGCCCACCCCAATCCAATATGACCTCATCTTAGCTAATTATTATTTTATTTATATATTTATTTTTCTGAGACGGGATCTCACTGTGTTACCCAGGCTGGAGTGCAGTGGGACCATCTCGACTCACTGTGATCTTCCCCTCGTGGGTTCAAGTGATTCTCCCACCTCAGCCTTACCAGTAGCTGGGTCTCCAGGAGCACACCATCACACCTGGCTAATTTTTATATTTTTTGGTAGAGACAGGTTTCACCATGTTGGTCAGGCTGGTCTGGAACTCCTGACCTTAAGTGATCTGCCCTTCTCAGCCTCCCAGAGTTCTGGGATTACAGGAGTGAACCACCACCGCTGGCTCTAATTAGTTATTATTATTTTTTGAGACAGAATCTCACTCTGTCGCCCAGGCTGGAGTGCAGTATGGCACGATCTCAGGTTACTGCAACCTCCGCCTCCAGGTTCAAGCAATTCCCATGCCTCAGCTTTTAGAGTGGCTGGGATTCCAGGCATGTGCCACCATGCCCAGCACATTTTTTGTATTTTAATAGAGACATTTGGTTTCCTTGTCCTCCACACATGACCCATGTTGTCCAGGCTAGTCTCGAACTCCTGAGCTTAGGCAATCTGCCTGCATCAGCTTCCCAAAGTGTTAGGATTACAGGCGTGAGCCACCGTGCCCAGCCTGAGCCTCTACATTTCTAAACACTCTCCACATTGAGGAGCAAGGACTTGCAGCTGTTGGCGTCTGGAAAGATGAGTGCTGCAGCCTTGGGGGCTGGCGGACCCTCTCACAGGCCCTTGGGCTCTCCCATGTCGGCTTTCTCCACCATCTCCTGGCAGTTGTGGTACTTAGGAGATGCTTGGAAACTGCTGAATGAGTGAATGAATCCGTGATCCCACAGATGACTTTGTAGATGGATGAGCCCCTGGATCAGTTAGACACAAAAAGAACCTCCTCTGAGCCCCCACGGGGATCCTGCTGTGTGCCAAGCACTTTGCTGATTTGGCTTTTCTATTATATTTACTATTTAATTATTTTATTGTTAAAAGTTGTGGTAAAAAACACATGTAAAATTGACTGTTTTAACCATTTTTTTTTTTTTTTTTTGAGACGGAGTTTCGCTCTTGTTACCCAGGCTGGAGTGCAATGGCGCGATCTCGGCTCACCGCAACCTCTGCCTCCTGGGTTCAGGCAATTCTCCTGCCTCAGCCTCCTGAGTAGCTGGGACTACAGGCACGTGCCACTGTGCCCAGCTAATTTTTTGTATTTTTAGAGACGGGGTTTCACCATGTTGACCAGGATGGTCTCAATCTCTTGACCTCGTGATCCACCCGCCTCGGCCTCCCAAAGTGCTGGGATTACAGGCTTGAGCCACCGCGCCCGGCCTGTTTTAACCATTTTTAAGAGTACAGTTGAGCTGGGCATGGTGGTGTGTACCTATAGTCCTGGCTACTTGGGAGGCTGAGGCAAGAGGATTGCTTGAGCCCAGGAGTTCGAGGCTGTAGTGCGCTATGATTGCGTCTGTGAACAGCCATTATGCTCTTGCCTGGGCAACATAGTGAGACTCCGTCTCTTAAAAATAAAGAACAACAGCCAGGCATGGTGGCTTATGCCTATAATCCCAGCACTTTGGGAGGCTGAGGCAGGCAGATCACCTGAGGTCAGGAGTTTGAGACCAGCCTGGCCAACATGGTGAAACCCCACCTCTACTAAAAATACAAAAATTAGCCGGGTGTGGTGGCATATGCCTATAATCCCAGCTACTCAGGACGCTGAGGCAGGAGAATTGCCTGAACCTGGGAGGTGGAGGCTGCAGTGAGCCAAGACTGCGCCATTGCACTCCAGCCTGGGCGACAAGAGCAAAACTCAGTCTCATAAAAACAAAACAAAAAAACCCAACCAGAAAAAAAAAAGCTCAATAGTGTTAAGTACATTCATATTTTTTTTGTTTTTTTTTTTAAACAATAACTCTGGAGAATATACCAAGTAACATTCACGTTGTTATGCAGCCAATCCCTAGAAATCTTTTCATCTTGCAAAATGGAAACGCTGCCCCCATTAGACATGAGCATCCTCTGCCACCTCCAGCCCCTGCAGCCACCATTCCAGTGTCTCTACGAGGTTGAGCACTCAGGGTACTTCATATAAGTACAATCAAGAAGCATTTGTCTTTTTGTGACTGGCTCATTTCACTGAGCAGGATGTCCTTGGGGTCCATGCATGTTATAGCATGGGTCAGAATTTCCTTCCAAGGCTGGAGAACATTCCATCACACGGACAGACCACGTTTTGTCTGTTCATCTGTTGAGGGGCACACGGGTTGCTTCTAGCTTTTAGTGGCTGTCAGTGATGCAGAAGGGGAGTATGGATGTGCGGATATCACTTTGGGTTCCTGCTTTCACTTCTTTTGGGTGGAATTGCCGGATCATATGGAAATTCTTGTTTGGATTTTTTGAGGCGCAGGCTTAGCTCCTTGAGTTCTCGTTGCGGGTGAGCCGTGATGGCGCCCCTGCACTCCAGGCTTGGGGGTGGGAGTGAGACCCTGTCTCACTGCTGCTGTTAGGAGTGGAGGCCGTCGCCATTGCAGTGTTTCCTTCTCCTCCGAACCACCCTCCTTCAGGGCTGTGCCCTGGGCCTTGGTGGATGCCCCTCTGCTCGGTGGCCAGCATCTGCCCCTCTGGTCCCAGGCTGGCCGGCCCGGGGCTCCCTGGAGCCTGTGTGGGTTCATGTGCCCGCCTCCTTCTTGGCTCTGTCTCCTCGGACTGTGATCCACCCGCTCTGCTCCCAGCCGTCTCCTCCCCAATGCCCCTCTTTTCTCCAGAAAGAAGTGCAGATCAAATTCCACGTGCTGCTTACCTCCTACGAGCTCATCACCATCGACCAGGCCATCCTGGGTTCCATTGAGTGGGCCTGCCTGGTGGTGGATGAGGCCCACCGCCTCAAGAATAACCAGTCCAAGGTAGGTGGCACCAGCCGCCAGACCCCAGAGCCGCCCGGGGTGAGGGGCCGCCCAGAGCCCCCTGACAGGCCCCCTTCTCCTCTCCTCAGTTTTTTAGGGTCTTAAACAGCTACAAGATTGACTACAAGCTGCTGCTGACAGGGACCCCCCTTCAGAACAACCTGGAGGAACTGTTCCATCTCCTCAACTTCCTGACTCCAGAGAGGTTCAAGTGAGTCACGTGGATCCAGCCGGGGGAGGCGATGGTGGGGCTGGGGTGGTTCCAGTGAAGATGGATCAATAGTCCTTCCCGGCTGTGAGATCTGCTCGGCTGTAACTTCCTCATTAGTAAAATGAGAGCGTTAAGTGATGTCCCTGCTTTGACCTCCTGCAGGAGCAGGGTGTTGGGGTGGGTGGCACAGGCAGACGAGGGTGTTTGATAAATAGAAACTGCTGCTAATACCACGACTTTTCTTTAGCTCTGCCCTAGACCACCCGGGGCCCCTCCTGGGCTCCTATCCCTGCCTCTACTACCCTGGCAGGTTCCCTTCCCTCTGCTGAGACCCAGGTGACTCATATGGGCAACTATGGTGGAGGCAGAGGCAAGTGCCTGGGGGGCTGGAACCCATTGCCCCAGCCTCCTCATCTTCTTCACCTACCTCCATTTTCCTGCTCAGAATTGGGGGTTCAGGGTGCAGAGTGCCGAGTTTGGAATCAGGCGATGTAGATTTATTTATTTATTTTTTAGAAAGAGTCTCGCTCTGTTCCCCAGGCCGGAGTGCAGTGGCGCGATCTCAGTTCACTGCAATCTCTGCCTCCTGGGTTCAAGTGATTCTCCTGCCTCAGCCTCCCAAGTAGCTGGGATGACAGGCGTGTGCCACCATGCTCGGCTAATTTTTGTGTGTTTTTGGTAGAGATGGGGTTTCACCATATTGGACAGGCTGGTCTCACACTCCCGACCTCAGGTGACCCACCCGTTTCTGCCTCCCAAAGTGTTGGGATTACAGGTGTGAGCCACCAGGATATGTAGATTTGATGGCAGGTTTTGGCACAGCTGGACTGTATCAACTCGGGCACTCATCAGACTCAGTTTCCTCATCTGTTATCTGGGTAACAGAGAGCTCCTGTCCAGGACGGTTTTGAGGGTGGAAGGGTGTCCAGTGTCGCTGAGGAAGCGAGGGCTGTGATGTATGGGGGCGACACAGGCTTAGACAGAGACCACAGCCAGGGCTTCCTGGTCCACCAGCCAGCCAGCCGACATGGGCTGGGCGCTCAGCACCCTGCCTCTTCTGCCCCGGTTCTCTGTTCCTGGTTGTTATCTCAGCTATTTGTTGCAGCAACCTGGAGGGCTTCCTGGAGGAGTTTGCTGACATCTCCAAAGAAGACCAGATCAAGAAGCTGCATGACCTGCTGGGGCCGCACATGCTCAGGCGGCTCAAGGCTGACGTGTTCAAGAACATGCCGGCCAAGACCGAGCTCATTGTCCGCGTGGAGCTGAGCCAGATGCAGAAGTGAGTGACGGGCTGACCCGGAGCAGCCTGTGTGCCCCTTCCCCTGGCCTGGTCTCCTGGGTTGCTTCCCAGGTGGGCTCTTCAGCCTCACTGAGGCCTGGGCTCATGTTTTACATACACTTTCTTCCTGGGGCTTCCTCTCAGGTTTTAGTGACCAGAGTTTGGGCCACTTGAGTTCTAGCAGTGTCCCCCAGTCATTTGCAGGGGGACTCCAGGCCAGTGGCTTCCCTTCTTGGGGCCCCCTTTAGTCTCCCTGTAAACGGGTGCTTGGCCACCAGCTTCCAGCCCCGCTACAGAGCAGAGAGCCCCCTTGGAGGCAGGTCTGATCAGGTGCACCCAGCCTGCCTTTCCCCATGCCCTGCTGCAGGAAGTACTACAAGTTCATCCTCACGAGGAACTTTGAGGCGCTGAACTCCAAGGGGGGCGGGAACCAAGTGTCGCTGCTCAACATCATGATGGACCTGAAGAAGTGCTGCAACCACCCCTACCTCTTTCCTGTGGCTGCCGTGGTGGGTTCCCCCCGGCCATCATGGCAGATTCTAGCGGGCCGCTGTGCTAGGTCCCTGTGGCCGCTGTGGTAGGTCCCTGTGGCCGCTGTGTTAGATTCTCTGGCCATTGAGGTGGGTTCTCTGTGGATGCCGTGATAGATTTCCCTGGCCATCATGGTAGGTTGCCTGTGGCCGCTGTGGTAGGTGCTGGGGAACCTATCGTGGAACCCACCACTATGGTAGGGCTGGTGTGGCTGGGCGCCCTGCCTGGGAACAGGGGGCCTGGAGTCAAGGCCATGGGACCCACAGTCTACCCTGCACTGTGGAGCCTGGCCTGGCTCAGGTGTAGGTCTTATATTCAGCAGGTCAGACAGGCCGTCACCCCATTGCTTGGCACCTGTCTGTTCCCTGCGGCCCCTTTGGTGCAGAGTCAGAGAGGAGAGGGGAGCCTACCAACGCCCCACCTCCTGCTGTGTCTGCAGGAGGCCCCCGTCTTGCCCAATGGCTCCTACGATGGAAGCTCCCTGGTCAAGTCTTCAGGGAAGCTCATGCTGCTGCAGAAGATGCTGAAGAAGCTGCGGGACGAGGGGCACCGCGTGCTCATCTTCTCCCAGGTGCATGTCCCCGCCCCCTCCGCCCTGGCTCCATGCCCCACAGAGGGCGTCCTGCCCTGATGCTTGGGGGCACAATCTTGCTGGCATCTCTCAGGTCTCAGTGCTGTTCCCATGTGGGTCATACGACCCTGTGTCAGGGGTCACTCCCATGCCCTGGCGTGGTGAAGCTGAGAAGCTCAGAGCACATTCGCCGTAAGGAGCACCTGCCCTGTCTGTAACAGGTCCTGAGGGGCCGCTGGCACCTGGCTCTTTGGCTTGGCAGCAGGGCTGCCGGCCGCTGGTGTGTTCATTTCTTCCTCCATCCTTTTGTTTGCATCTGCCATAGTCAGGCTCTGTGCTGGCACATGGGTGCAGGGACCAGTGATCTAGTCCCTGTCCTCCAGCTGCTCAGTCTACTGTAGGAGACAGTCACGGGACAGGCACCCGACCCTGTGGACAGCTCTGTGTTGGAGGCTACAGTGATGACCCTGCAGAGTCACGGGATTAAAAATATCCCTCTCAGCCGGGCGCGGTGGCTCAAGCCTGTAATCCCAGCACTTTGGGAGGCCGAGGCGGGTGGATCACAAGGTCAAGAGATCGAGACCATCCTGGTCAACATGGTGAAACCCCGTCTCTGCTAAAAATACAAAAAATCAGCTGGGCATGGTGGCGCGTGCCTGTAGTCCCAGCTACTTGGGAGGCTGAGGCAGGAGAATTGCTTGAACCCAGGAGGCAGAGGTTGCAGTGAGCTGAGATCGTACCATTGCACTCCAGCCTGGGTAACAAGAACAAAACTCTGTCTCAAAAAAAAAAAAAAAAAAAAAAAAATACCCCTCTCGTGGCCGACTGAGCCAGGCCCTTGCTTAAAGCCAGAGTCTGGGCTATGGCTTCTCGTGCACAAACATCAACTGAAAGTGGTGTCCGCCACCTGCAGCCTCAGGTCACCCCGCTAGGCTGCTGCAGCCCGAATAATACTGGAAAGCAGGGCAAGCTTGAGACCAGGGCCTGAGCCCGGGAGTCTGCTGGAGTGGAGATGGCTCCACTCCACACCTCGGTACCAACATGAGACACAAATCTGGTCAGAGGCCTTGAGAGACCAGTAACGGGAACCACACAGCTTCTAGACACGCAGGGCAAGCGACAGAGACAGGGCCCTCCTGCCCAAAATGAGCCTATGAACTCTTTAATTCTAAACCCATAGAAAAGTGAATGCCAAGACATCCCCCAAAACAATAGATAGAATCCAAATAAAAAAATAAGGGCTGGGTGCAGTGGCTTACCCTGTAATCTCAGTGGTTTGGGAGGTTGAGGTAGAAGGATTGCTTGAGCCCAGGAGTTCAGGGTTGCAGTGAGCTATGATCTTGCCAATTCACTCCAGTCTGAGTGACAGAGCAAGATCCTGTCTCTTTTTTTATCTTTTCTTTTGAGACAGAGTCTTGCTCTGTTGCCTGGGCTGGAGTACAGTGGCACAATCTCAGTTTACTGCAACCTCCACCTCCTGGGTTCAAATGATTCTCCTGCCTCAGCCTCCTGAGTAGATGGGACTACAGGCACATGTCACCACGCCCAGCTAATTTTTTTGTATTTTTAGTAAAGACAGGGTTTTACCATGTTAGCCAGGATGGTCTCGATCTCCTGACCTCATGATCCACCTGCCTCCGTCTCCCAAAGTGCTGGAATTACAGGCATGAGTGACAGTACCCGGCCCTGACCCTGTCTCTTAAAAGATAGAGAGAGAAAAAGAATAAGATAACCTGAAAAGACTTTATATAGACGTGTTTAAGATCCTCAAAAATAATGGAGTAATTGAAACCCTAAAATAAGAAAGGAAGCAAAAGCAGGAAGAGCTGAAATAGGAACAACTGGATGGAAACATGATATGCATGAAATTGAAATAAAACATTTCAACAGACTGGACAAACTGAACACTGTTGAAGAGAACATTGATGAATTGGAACCTGGTGCTGAGGCATTTCCCCAGAATGCACTGTACAGGGACAAAGATAAAACAGAGAAAACATGGAAGATACCTTGAGATGCTCCAACAATCATCCAATTGGAGTTGTAGAAAAAATAGAAAAAATGGTGAAGAAGTTGGATTTGTTGAGCGTTTGCAGACCTAGAGAGATGTGAGGTCTCAGATCTGGAGTGCATTCTGGAGTACCAAGCAAGATAAATACAAATAAATGAACCCCTAGACACTTCAGAACCCTTAGGTACTTTAGACCTAGTATCTACAAAATAAGGGCAACCAGATTGTTCTCAGACTTCTCAGCAACAACAGGTGGCAGAGACTATGGCAAAATCTCCAGTGCCCTGAGGGAACATATGTACTGATAGTTTTATATCCAGCTAAACTATCTCTCAAGAATAAAGGGAATTACACAGGGTGATGGGAGCTCAGAAAGGACTGCTTTTCTTTTCTCATGGAGAGGAGTGAAATCAGGGAAGACATCACAGAAGTGATGTTTGTGTTTTCCAGGAAGAGTCAGGTAGTTTGGAATGGCTGGGGGCTATAAAGGAGCATTAGTCCTGCAGAGCCTTGAATGCAGGGCAAGGAGATGGAACTTAATTCTGTGTGGTGGGAGCAGGGAGGCTCATGTCAGAGCCCTGATTTAGGCAGGTCACTGCGGGGCTGGTTGGGAGGATGGATTGACTCTGAGAGGTGAGGGTGGAAACTATGTTCTTCCCCAGAGTCCTGCATTGGGTCTGCCTGGGTCTCAGCTCTCTTCTCCCCTGGCTGTGGTGGGGTCCCTGCCCATGGCCTATTGGGCCCCTTGCTCCTTGGCAGTTCCTCACGTGCCTGTCTCCCCTGCAGATGACCAAGATGTTGGACCTGCTGGAGGACTTCCTGGAGTACGAAGGCTACAAGTATGAGCGGATTGATGGCGGCATCACTGGGGGCCTCCGACAAGAGGCGATCGACAGATTCAATGGTACCCCATCCTGCCCAGGGGCTCTGATTGGGACCCTTTTTTGGCCTCTTCTCCCAGGCCAGGTTCTTAGCCAGGCCACCCAGCCAGTGCTGTGTCATCAGCCCCGCACATAGCTGAAGACAGCAGGCTAGTCCTGAGATCGCGGTAGCTTCCCCTGAGTTTCCAATGTTGAAAGGAATTCTTCCCATGGAATCGGAGTTCCGAGGGGCCCAATAGCTAACACCTCTTGGGAATGGAGTTAGAAACAGACAATGAGAAAGGCAGACAGGGACCTCTAATACGGACACTAGATAAGCCCCAGTTATAAGCGGTGCTGGACAGAGCCTGCTGTTTGGTGAATGGTGGCAGGAGGGACAGAGATGCACATGCTGCCTGGGGCCACTTCCAGAAGCAGGACAGAGTGAAGGGCCGGGCCACACATGGTCAGGTTCTTCACCCAGACCCATGCTTGGTCTTCTCCACCTGGGAAGGAGAGGCAGGGGTGGAGGCCAGGAGGGTCTTGCCCATGGAGCTCCCTCTGTAGCAAAGGAAACTTCTGGTGTGGGGAGCAGTCAGCTGCAAGCTTTAGGAGCAAGTTTGCAGCAAGTAGCAACAAGCTTTGTCTCCCTGGGGCTTTGGGCCTTAGAAAGAGGCTGGGGCCACACTCCCCAAACACCCAAAGCAGTGCTTCCTCTCACACACTCGTGCCAGAGAGCCAGGAGGAATAGCAAGTTCAGAGTTTCGGGGTCTAGATGTGGCCCAGCTACATGTGGAAGCAGGAGTGGCTGAAGCCCTGGGTGGGTGGGAGGCCTGTTTGCAGCTCCAGTGGGGGCTGTGGTCAGTCCCAGGTCACTGAAGGGCCCTGCGGGGCTGAGAACCAGCCATCCTGTGACAGGGTTGCCCAGCAGAGCGGGACCCCAGGCCCCAGAGGTGTGCCTGAGTGTTTCCTGGCCATCCTGGTGGCATCGATGGGCTAAGGGAAGCTGGGGGTGGGGAGCTGGGGGGACATGGAGGACTGAGCTCTCTGGAGGCTCTGCCTGTACTTGCTGGCTGCTTGCACTTCTTTTTTTTTTTTGAGATGGAATTTCACTCTTCTTGCTGAGGCTGGAGTGCAATGGAGTGATCTCGGCTATGCCCTGCTAATTTTACATTTTTAGTAGAGACAGGGTTTCTCCATGTTGGTCAAGCTGGTCTCGAACTCCCAACCTCAGGTGATCCACCTGCCTCAGCCTCCCAAAATGCTGGGATTACAGGCATGAGGCACCGTGCCCGGCCAAACAACCACTTTGTTTTTTGCTCATCTGGGATTTGAAAATTGACCTCCTCTTCATTCTAGCACCCTCCCATTGGGCCAGGGCTCAGAGCACCGCTGGCGACTAAGTGGGCTTGAGCAGGCCTCCTCTGGTTCCCCTGAGTGCAGCTGTGGCCTCTCATCTCTAATGAGGTCTCTGGCTTTGTAATTCTCTGCCAGGGACCTGTTGCTGTAGTTCCTTCCCTCTGTTCTCACCCCCCAAGGTGAACTCCCTCAAACACCCCATCTGCTGGCCTCTTTTTCAGCCCCTGGGGCCCAGCAGTTCTGCTTCCTCCTCTCAACCCGGGCAGGTGGCCTGGGTATCAACCTGGCCACGGCGGACACTGTCATCATCTATGACTCGGACTGGAACCCGCACAATGACATTCAGGTCTGTGTCACTGCTGCCACCCTCCCAGGGCCCTCTTACCCTGGGCCTCGGGCAGGTTCTCTTGTCCTTCATTCCCTCCTGGGCATGACCTCCACATCTCCCCTGGTGCTGTGGGCCTCCCTCCCTCGTGGAGTCTCGGCCCCATGAGGGGCCCTGGGAATGAGTGGAAGCTTGGCCCCCATCCCTCCAGCTCTGTCTTCGTCCAGAGGAGGAAACAGTCTTGGAGAGGGCAGGGGAAGTGTCCAAGGGCACACCGCAGTCTGTGGTGGCCACTGATTCATGTCTTTCCCATCACCCTCAGGACCAAGGCCATGGAGGGAGGCAGGATGAGGGAATCCTGGGACCCAGAGGGGCATCCATTTTGGAGGGGATGGGGAGCATAGAGTGGGCCTGTCAGAGGTGGGGGGAGGATGGAGATGGTGCAAGGGGCAGATGGGGTTGACAAGGAAGGATGAGAGCGATGTGGGGGGTGGGGCTATGGGAATAGAGCTACCCTGACGGCCCTGGCCACCCCACTCGGGGGCTGGGACACACACATCGAACGCTTACACATGTAGGGGAACACATAGAAAGTGATGTCCCTCATTCATGTGTGTGCACCCATGCACACATACACATATGCATGGTCACATCCAGATCACCTCATGCAGGGCTGCAGAGTCTGGCACTTCCCTGTATTATACCAGACAGAGGCAGCTCCTTGATGCCCTCAGAAGGTGGCTGCGCATCTCCAGCACATGGTCTTGTGGTTCCATTAGTGGCTCGCTCACAGGGAAATGCAACCCCCTACCTCCCCAGGGCCCCCATGAAGCTCTGTGTGGTGTCAGTTACACCCAGCACACTGGCTGTGTCTTCCCTCACACACCCTTGCACACCTGCAGTCCTGGCTGCTTCCACTGGGAGCTTTTCCACTCCCACCCCAGCCCGGCACCCCAGCTTGTGGGAGGCTTCGCAGTCCGGGAGGGAGCCCAGCTGCAGTGGTGCAAGCACCACACGCCTCTCCCTACCCAGTCATGCAGCCCATTCCATGCTCTTGAGCTCATGGGTGTGACCCCCTTCCATTGCCTGGAGCCCTGGGTGAGCCACGGGTGCTGAGCTGCAGGTCTCCCCAGGCCTTCAGCCGTGCCCACCGCATCGGGCAGAACAAGAAGGTGATGATCTACCGCTTTGTGACTCGGGCCTCAGTGGAGGAGCGCATCACGCAGGTAGCCAAGCGCAAGATGATGCTCACCCACCTGGTGGTGCGGCCTGGCCTCGGCTCCAAGTCGGGCTCCATGACTAAGCAGGAGCTGGACGACATCCTCAAGTTCGGCACGGAGGAGCTCTTCAAGGATGACGTGGAGGGTGGGCCTCTGTCCCGAGGGAGTGTGGTGGGCCTGGGGTCATGCTGCTGAGACACCCATCCAGGACTTGATGGGGTCCCTGCCCGTTCCAACACACATCCTCTCTCCTGCACCCCCACTGGTGTCTCTGGACACTGCCCGCCAACCCTGCAGCCCTCTGCGGTCCTGCACCAGTGCCCTCCTCCTCTGCCCAATAGGCATGATGTCTCAGGGCCAGAGGCCGGTCACACCCATCCCTGATGTCCAGTCCTCCAAAGGGGGAAACTTGGCTGCCAGTGCAAAGAAGAAGCATGGTAGCACCCCGCCAGGTAGGGGCCAACCCAGCCCAACCCCAGCTCCTCCAACCAGGTGGCTGCTCCTGGAGAGGGGTTACCCGACACGCCCTCACTTGGGTGTCCTGGGACTGCCGGGTGGGCGGGGAGTGGGGCTGTTACAGCGTGATTTCCTCCTTCGGGTCAACACGCCCCTCAGCTGCAGCCCCTGGGGGGGATGGGAAGGGCCATTGTTGGAAGCCTGTTCCCAGGTCCCCCCGGGTGGACCAGGGAAGTCTTTGTCCCCCCGGGTGGACCAGGGCAGTCTTTGTCCCCACACTGCACTTGCCTTCTCCCCAGGTGATAACAAGGATGTGGAGGACAGCAGTGTGATCCACTATGACGATGCGGCCATCTCCAAGCTGCTGGACCGGAACCAGGACGCCACAGACGACACGGAACTACAGAACATGAACGAGTACCTGAGCTCCTTCAAGGTGGCGCAGTACGTGGTGCGCGAGGAGGACGGCGTGGTAAGGTCCCCGGCCCGCCCTCCAGCCGCAGCCCCGCCCTCCACCGTGACCACGCCCTCCCTTGTGATCCCGCCAGTGCCGCCGCAGCCCCGCTCCCGCCGCAGCCCCGCCCTCCACACTTAACCCCGCCCTCCAGCCTCCTCCCTGCCGCAGCCTCAGCCCCGCCCTCCACGCTTTAGCTCCGCCCTCCAGCCTCAGCCCCGCCCCAGCCGCAGCCCCCGTCCACGCTGTAACTCCGCCCTCCAGCCTCAGCCCCGCCCTAGCCGCAGCCCCCCCTCCACGCTGTGACCCCCGCCCTCCACGCTGTGACCCCGCCCTCCACGCTGTGACCCCGCCCTCCACGCTGTAACTCCGCCCTCCAGCCTCAGCCCCGCCCTAGCCGCAGCCCCCCCTCCACGCTGTGACCCTGCCCTCCACGCTGTGACCCCGCCCTCCACGCTGTAACTCCGCCCTCCAGCCTCAGGCCCGCTGTCCCTGCTGTTACCAAGGCGTCCCGGCCGCCGCCACCGCGGGCTCAGCACTAGACACAACAGAGAGAAGGGACGGAGGCAGTGCTGAGGGCAGTACAGCCAAATGGGCCGGCCACTGCCCTTGCACACATCTTCAGCCTCCTGCTCCCTGGCGTCGTCCTAGCTCCAAACCAGCTTCCCCACGTTCTGAAGTGCAAGCTGACCTGCCACCCCGCTGCGCAGAGCCCTGTCCCCCCCCCCCCCGCCCCCCGGGTCCAGTGTCAGTCCCTTCCCGGCGCGGTGTGCCCTCCTGCCCCTGCCTCAAGGCCTACATGTCCGCCCTGCACCTGGACCACTAGTGTTCCAGAACGCCCCGCACTTTTCTTTTTTTTTCTTTAAATAGAGTCTCGCTCTGTCGCCAGGCTGTAGTGCAGTGACGTGATCTCGCTCACTGCAACTGCCGCCTCCCAGGATCAAGCGATTCTCGTGCCTCAGCCTCCCGAGTAGCTGGGATTACTGGCGTGCACCACCATGCCCAGCTAATTTTTGTATTTTTAGTAGAGACGGGGTTTCACCATGTTGACCAGGCTGGTCTTGGACTCCTGACCTCATGATCCGCCTGCCTGGTCCTCCCAAAGTGCTGGGATTACAGACGTGAGCCACCACGTCTGCACTTTTCTTCCTTCTCCACCTGGCAAACCCTAGCTATCCCCAGGTAGCTTCTCGGATCTCTCCTGGGGACCTTTCCCTTTCCTCCTCAGCTCCTCCACCCTCAGTGCAGACCTGGTGGGCACATGACCTTTTCCTCTGAAACCAGGAGCTTCCTGAGGGCAGGCACCGGGGCTTATTCAACTCGGTACCCCAGTGTTTGGCATGAGGCCAGAAAATACTTGCTTTGTGAATGGATGAATAAGGAAATGATTGACTGGACAGGGGCAGGAAGAAGGCCAGCTGGGGCTGGGGTGATCAGAGAAGGCTTCCTGGAGTAGGCAGTGCATCCCATTAATTCTTGAGCCCCAAGGGGGCAAAAGGCCAGGTTGGGTGGAGGCAGCCTGAGGCTTCCATGAGGGCAGGGATGGCCCCGTTCATGGAGCCCGTGGAACCTGCGTCCCCAGGAGGAGGTGGAGCGGGAAATCATCAAGCAGGAGGAGAATGTGGACCCTGACTACTGGGAGAAGCTGCTGCGGCACCACTATGAGCAGCAGCAGGAGGATCTGGCCCGCAACCTGGGCAAGGGCAAGCGCATCCGCAAGCAGGTCAACTACAACGACGCCTCCCAGGAGGACCAGGGTGCGTGCTGGGTGGGAGGGATGGGTGCCCCTCACCAAAGGCAGAGGGTTGTCCCTGTGCAGGACTCCCGGGAGGTGCGGGCCGGGAGACCTGGGTGATCGTGCCAGGAGGGATGGGTGCTCCATACTTGGAGGCAGAAGGTGGGGCAGGATTCTGTCAGGGCATCCCTGTGCAGGACCCCTGGGAGGTGTGGGCTGGGAATGCCGGGCAGTGCCGGATGGAGCTGGGAGGCAGCTGCTTAGAAGAAAGGGGACTACGGGCAGGTGCAGGGGTGCTGGGTGTTTGGGGGAACAGGTGTGGCACCAGTTCAGTGACTTCACCACTGCTCGTGATGTGGCCTTGGGCAAGCCCCTTGCACACAGTACAGTGTGTGTAATGTGTGGGTGCGCGTAGTCCCCTTAGTGTATACTAGGTGGTGCTGGGATTATTAAATGAGCCCACAGGAAGTACCTAGGCCATTGTCATTGCCACTGCTTTCTTACCGGCTGGGGTGCAAGGGCTTGGCATGGCCCTGGGCATGCTTGAACTTGAGGGTGGGCTTCGCTTGCACAGCTCACTCCATGCTCCTCTGCCTCGCCCCTACAGAGTGGCAGGATGAGCTCTCCGATAACCAGTCAGAATATTCCATTGGCTCCGAGGATGAGGATGAGGACTTCGAAGAGAGGCCAGAAGGGCAGAGTGAGTCTCTGTGCTGGTGGCCTGGGCTGCCGCTGAGGCCGTGTCAGGGGAGCTGATGGCAGCAGGGGCAGGCCTGACCTGGGGTCCTGCTGCCCTTGGGGTCAGAAGAGGGGTGTCAGGAATCTCTGGGCTCCCACCTGAGGAGCTGTGGCGGGCTGCTCCCCAGGTGGACGACGACAATCCCGGAGGCAGCTGAAGAGCGACAGGGACAAGCCCCTGCCACCTCTTCTCGCCCGAGTTGGTGGCAACATCGAGGTGGGGCCTCTCTGTTCCCACATCTCTTTCTGCCCTTAATTCCTGCTGCCCCTGGGGTATGGAGGAGGGCTGGGGGACTGCCGAGGGCCTCATGCCAGGTAGAGGTGGGGCTGGTCTGGTCTTCGCCACCAGAGTCCTGCTCCAGGTGATGGCCCCTGCCTTTTCAGTGCCCCCTTCCTGCCTTCTCCTCCTCCCATACCTTTCTTCCTCATCCCAGAATCCTCCACTTCTACCCTGTCTCTGCCCTGGTTTCACATTCCCTCGCTCCACCTGCCCAGGTGCTGGGCTTCAATGCCCGACAGCGGAAGGCCTTTCTGAATGCCATCATGCGCTGGGGCATGCCCCCGCAGGACGCCTTCAACTCCCACTGGCTGGTGCGGGACCTTCGAGGGAAGAGCGAGAAGGAGTTTAGGTAAAGGGGTTAGGTGGTAGCCCAGGGCGTGACCACCTGCCTCTGAGGAGGGCAGGCTCCCGCGGGTGAGCCTCACAGAGGGCAGTGTCTGCTCCCGCCAGGATAAGGCCTTCTGGAAAGTTCACGGCCGTTTGGTCTTTGGGTGGCTAGAGTCCTGGTGCTGAAAACACTGACCATCTGCCCCTGCCCAAACCAGCTGGTGTTACAGTGGCGAGGAAGATCCTAGTCGGGGCTATTCTAGCTGGTCCCCTCGCCAGGGAGGCCGTCTCTGTCCTTTCCCGGGCCTGGCCCAGGAGCCCTGAGTGGGAGGTGGGCGTTGGTTGATGATCAGCCAGGAGGTCCCTCGGGGTCCCACCAGCCCTCTCAGAGGGTTCTTGCTGGCCCCTCACTCCCTGAGCCCCAGTCCCCCCCCACCCCAGAGCCTATGTGTCCCTCTTCATGCGGCACCTGTGTGAGCCGGGGGCGGATGGTGCAGAGACCTTCGCAGATGGCGTGCCCCGGGAGGGCCTCTCCAGGCAGCACGTGCTGACCCGCATCGGGGTCATGTCACTAGTTAGGAAGAAGGTGGGTGAGTAACTCTCTGTAGGGCCCTTCCTGGTGACTACCTGGGGTCCTGGCACTGTCCCTTGGGGGGGTCAGTGGTCAGAGAGCAAGCACCTGGCTCAGGCCACACAGCTGCCCAGGGTCTGAGTCAGGCCAGAGGGACTGACCTGGAAAGCCTTTCTGGGTGAGGGGCCTGAGGGTGGAGGCCAGGATGGTGGATTACAGTTGGGGGACACAGTGGGTGGGACGGCGGGCAGGGAAGCATTGTGGTCAGGAGGGGCATGCCTTGGCCAGCCTTGGGCGGAGGCAGCAGCTACCCCAAGCCTGTGACACCCGCAGTCCCTGTGGCTGCCCCGAGGCCCTTAGGGCTGAACCACGACCACCACCCTCCCTCTTTCGTTCCCACCTTCTCTCCCACCACCCCAGGTTCAAGAGTTCGAGCATGTCAATGGGAAGTACAGCACCCCAGACTTGATTCCTGAGGGGCCCGAGGGCAAGAAGCCGGGCGAGGTGATCTCCTCAGACCCCAACACGCCAGTGCCCGCCAGCCCTGCCCACCTCCCGCCAGCCCTGCTGGGCCTGCCAGGTCTCTGGGCTGGGCCGGCCAGGGAGGGCACTGGGGTCATGGAAAGTGGCAAGGTCACAGCAACCCCCAGTCTAACCCACACCCCATAGAAGATGGCCTTCCTTCCCCAATGGCCCCTGTTTGCTGAAATGTCACTCTCTATAGAGTTTCTCATTTTTTTTTTTTTTTTTTTTTTGAGACGGAGTTTCGCTCTTGTTACCCAGGCTAGAGTGCAATGGCGCAATCTCGGCTCACCGCAACCTCCACCTCTTGGGTTCAGGCAATTCTCCTGCCTCAGCCTCCCGAGTAGCTGGGACTACAGGCGCGTGCCACCATGCCCAGCTAATTTTTGTATTTTTAGTAGAGATGGGGTTTCGCCATGTTGACCAGGATGGTCTCGATCTCTTGACCTTGTGATCCACCCGCCTCAGCCTCCCAAAGTGCTGGGATTACAGGCTTGAGCCACCGCGCCCGGCCTAGAGTTTCTCATTTTAATGACAATTTTGAGATATAATTTACATACATACTGCAAAATTTACTCTTAAAAAATTGGCTGGGCATGGTAGCTCACGCCTGTAATACCAGCACTTTAGAAAGCCAAAGCGGGAGGATCACCTGAGCTCAGGAGTTTGAGACCAACCTGGCCAACATGGCAAAACCCTGTCTTGGGCCGGGTGCGGTGTCTCACGCCTGTAATCCCAGCACTTTGGGAGGCCATCGGTAGATCACGAGGTCAAGAGATCGACACCATCCTGGCTAACACGGTGAAACCCCATCTCTACTAAAAATATAAAAAATTAGCTAGGCATGGTGGCATGCGCCTGCAGTCCTAGCTAATCGGGAGGCTGAGGCAGGAGAATCGCTTGAACCTGGGAGGCAGAGGTTGCGGTGAACCGAGAACTCACCAGTGCACTCCAGCCTGGGGTCACAGAGCAAGACTATCTCAAAAAAAAAAAAGTGCTATTCAGTGATTTCTAGTATATTCACAGGGTGTACAACCAGCACCACTACCTAAGGCCAGAATATTTTCATTCCCCTCAATAAAGAAACCCCTTACCCATGAGCAGCTACTCCCTATCCTCTGACCCCAGGCCTGGGCAGCCACTAACTTGCTTCCTGTGTGTGTGTATTTCGCGATGCTGGACGTTTTGTGTATGTGGCACCGCACGGAATGTGACCCTTTGGG
Source organism: Saguinus oedipus (assembly GCA_031835075.1). Taxonomy (NCBI): domain Eukaryota; kingdom Metazoa; phylum Chordata; class Mammalia; order Primates; family Cebidae; genus Saguinus; species Saguinus oedipus. Next base: position 43,896,159 of record CM063175.1, on the reverse strand, counting down.
TCTCGCTTCTGTCACTCAGTGCGGGGTTCCAGGTTCATCCACATTGCTGCGTGTGTCCGTGCTTCATTCATTCCGCCTTATGGCTGATTACATTTTCTTTTTCTTTTTTGAGACGGAGTTTCACTCTTGTCACCCAGGCTGGAGTGCAATGGCACGATCTCAGCCCACTGCAACCTCCGCCTCTCAGGTTCAAGCAATTCTCCTGCCTCAGCCTCCCAAGTAACTGGGATTACAGGCACCTGCCACCACACCCAGATAATTTTTGTATTTTTAGTAGAGACAGGGTTTCACCATGTTGGCCAGGCTGGTCTTGAACTCCAAACCTCAGGTGATCCACCTGCCTTGTCCTCCAGAAGTGCCGGGATCACAGTTGTGAGCCACCGTGCCTGGCTGATAACGTTTTCTTGTATGGATTTACTGCATTTTGCTTATCTATTGCTCTGTCAATAGATTTTGGGTTGTTTCTACTTTTTGGCTACTGTGAGTTATGCTGCTGTGAATTGGTGCGTTTTACGTTTTTGTGTGGACATAGGTTTTTAGTTGTTTTGGGCAGATATCTAGGAATGGAATTGCCAGGTCATGTGATAACTCTGTTTTCCCTTGAGAAGCTGCTAGACTGCTTTCCAAAGTAGCTGTGCCATTTTACGTTCCTGCCGGTGTTGTGCGAGAGCCCCGGCCCCTCTGAGTCTTCCTCGGTGCTTGCTCTCTGCCTTCATGGTTCTAGCCGTCGTGGTGAGCGTGAGGTGGCGTCTCACTGTGGTTCTGATTGGCATTTCCCTGCCGCCAGTGATGTTGAGTGTTGTTTGGTGTGCTTATTGGCTATTTGTAGACTTGTAGGAATGTCTTTTCAGACTCTTTACACACTTTTAATTGGGTCATTTGTGCCTAGGTGTCTCTTTGGTGACCCAGGTATTTATTTGAGTGAAGCGAATACCTGGTAAATACCTGGTCCCTCAGTTGTGGCTCACAGGCCTGGGGCAGGCATAGCTGTCCCCTGCTGATGGCTGAGACCAGGCCTTGAGATGCTCAGCACCTCCAAGCACAAGTGAGCTCTTGGAGGTGGACATGCCTTGGTTTGCTTCTTGGCTTTGCCCTCAACTCTGTCTAATCTTGGGCAAGTTACCTAAGCTCTGTGAGCCTCCGCTTTCTCAGCTGGGATGCACCTACCTCCCAGGGCTTCTCAGAGCCGCGTCAGTGACCAGCACTTTGCGGCAGCTGAATCAGCAGGCAGGAAACTCTCACTCTGTCCAGAGGCACATGGCCAGCCAGCCTGCCCAAAAGCTGGGACCAGGCCAGGCGTCGTGGCTCCCAATCTGTGCCTCCATCTGCTTTACCTCCTTCCCTCCAGATGAGCAGCCACTGCTGTGTGCGGCCCCTTCCTGACTGCCCCTCATTTTGGTCTCACTGGGTTCAAAGGTCCTCCCCTGAGTCTTAGGCCCAGCCTGTCCTCTCTGGCTTAGCCGGGGATCCTGCCCGTCTCTCCAGGAGATGCTTGGCCTCAATGGAGCCTCCTGAAGGCCAAGCCCCACCTCTCCTCTCTGCCACCTGCCTCCCTGCCCTAGCCCTTCCCGTCTGAGTCCACGTGTCTCACCTGTCTCACCTCTTTCTCTTGATCTTTCAGACAAAATGGAAGCCCAGCTGGGCTACATGGACGAGAAGGACCTGGGGCTGCAGAAGCCAAAGAAAGCCCTGGAAGTCCAGGTGTGGAACTTGCCGGCGTCTGGGCCTGTGATGCGTGTGGGGTGGAGGTTGGGTCTTAGGACCTTCTCAGGCCCTGCACAGCCAGGTGGAACCCAGGACTCCTGGGTCCCTTTTCAGGCCTCTGGGTCTGGGAGCAAGCGATGGAAGCCAGGAGAGTGGGTTCCCAGCCCAGCACACGTTCCCTGCCGTCTGTTCCTGGTGAGGCCCCAGGCCCTGCAGCTTACCTGGTTTCCCCTCTGCAGGCCCTGCCAGCTGCCTTGGACAGAGTGGAGGGCGAGGACAAGCATGAGAGCCCAGCCAGCAAGGAGAGAGCCCGAGAGGAGCAGCCAGAGGAGAAGGAGAAGGCCCCGCCCTCCCCAGAACAGCTGCCTAGAGGTTGGGGCTTCCCGCAGGCCGCCCACTCCAGGGCCATGTCTTGCCTCAGCAGGCCCGGGTCAGGGAAGGGCAGGTGGCTGTACTTCAGTTCATTTCTCCCTGGCAGAGGGGTGGACTCCATTGCTCTGCAGGCCCCCTGGTGAGGGGAGGGCAGGCACTCAGGTCTCTATACATGGACTTAAGGACTGTAACTTTTATTTTTTTGGAGAAAGGGTCTTACTCTGTCACCCAGGCTGGAATGCAATGGGACGATCTTGGCTCACTGCAACCTCTGCCTACCGGGTTCAAGTGATTCTTGTGCCTCAGTCTCCTGAGTAGCTGGGAGTACCACATACCACCACACCCAGCTAATTTTGTTTCTTTAATTTTTAGTAGAGACGGAATTTAACCCTGTTGGTCAGGCTGATCTCGAACTCCTGACCTCAAGTGATCCACTCACCTTGGCCTGCCACACCTTGGCATTATAGGTGTGAGCTACCTCGCCCGATGGTCTTTAACTTTTCTTTATCATACAGAGATGGGGATTATTGGGCTACTTTTTTCTTAGTGATTTCTGACTCAATTGCATTGCGGTCTGAAAACATGAGTCTGTCTGTATGAGGTTGTTGAAACCTGTTTTCTGGCTTGATATAGTCAGATTTTGCAAACGCTCTATGTGTGCTTGAAGAGAATGTCTGTTCCCTAATGGCTGGGTTTAAGGTTCTAAATATATGTATTAGGGCCAGGCGTGGTGGCTCATGCCTGTAATCCCAGCACTTTGGGAGGCTGAGATGGGTGGATCATCTGAGGTCAGGAGTTCGAGACCAACCTGGCCAACATGGCGAAACCTATCTCTACTAAAGATAGAAAACTTAGTTGGGTGTGGTGGTGGGCGGCTGTAGTCCCAGCTATTCAGGAGGCTGAGTTAGGAGAATTGCTTGAACCCAGGAGATGGCAGTTGCAGTGAGCCAAGAACATGCCATCACACTCCAGCCTGGGTGACAGAGTGAGACTCCGTTGCAAAAAAAAAAAAAAAAAAAAAGAAAAAAGAAATATGTATATATATATGCCTTACATCAGTAGATAATGGGTGCTAATTATGTTGTTCAAGTTTTTAATACCTTTACTAGCTGTGGTTTGCTCTGATCAGTCAGTTTCTGAGAGACCTGTGTTAAAGTCTCTCATTTGGTTACAGATTAATCTCTTTCTTCTTATAATGCCAGATTTTGCTTATTTGAGGCTGGGTTGCCAGGTGCACATTTGTTCATGTTCTTCATATTTTTCTTGTGAAATGTGCTTCCAGTTATTGTGTAATAATCCTCCTATCCCTCTCTAAACTTTTTCTTAAAAGTGTATTTATGCTGATTTGTGTGGCTCTTTTTCTTTAGTATATTCCTTATGCTTTTCTCTATTCCTGTATTTTTTTAAAAAATATAACAGTTTTATGGTGACATAATTAACATACAGTTGAACCATTTTATTTATTTATTTATTTATTTAGAGACAGAGTCTCACTCTGTTGCCCAGGCTGGAGTACAGTGGTGCGATCTTAGCTCACTGCAACCTCCGCCTCCTGGGTTCAAGTGACTATCCTGCCTGGGCCTCCTGACTAGCTGAGACTACAGGCGCATGCCGCCACACCTGGCTAATTTTTTGTATTTTTAGTAGAGATGGGGTTTCACCATGTTAGCCAGGATGGTCTCAATGTCCTGACCTCATGATCTGCCCACCTCGTCCTCACAAAGTGCTGAGATTACAGGCATGAGCCACCTTGCCCAGCCAAGCCGTTCAAAGTATACCATTCAGGCTGAGAGCGGTGGTTCACGCCTGTAATCCCAGCACTTTGGGAGGCCGAGGCGGGTGGATCACCTGAGGTCAGGAGTTCGAGATCAGTCTGGCCAACATGATAAAACCCCAACTCTACTAAAAATACAAAAATTAGCCGGGCATGGTGGCAGGTGTCTGTAATCCCAGCTACATAGGAGGCTGAGGCAGGAGAATCATTTGAACCCAGGAGGCAGAGGTTGCAATGAGCCAAGATGGTGCCACTGCACTCCAGCGTGGGCGATGAGATAGAAACTGTGTCTCAGTAAACAAATAAATAAAATATACCATTTGTGGCTGGGTGCAGTGGCTCAGGCCTATAATCCCAGCACTTTGGGAGGCCAAGGTGGGCAGATCACAAGGTCAGGAGTTTGAGACCAGCCTGGCCAGAATGGTGAAACCCTGTCTCTACTAAAAGTTTAAAAAACTAGCCAGGCACGGTGGCATGTACCTGTAGTCCCAGCTACCTGGGGCTGAGGAAGGAGAATTGCTTGAACCCGGCAGGTGGAGGTTGCAGTGAACCGAGATTGTGCCATTGCACTCCAGCCTGGGCGACAGAGCAAGACTCTGTTTCAAAAAAAAAAAAGATACCATTTGTTATTTTTAGCACATACAGAGTTGTGCAACCATCACTATTATCTGATTTCAGAACATTTTCCTCACTCCAAAAAGAAATTCTTCTTACCCATTGGCAATCACTCCCCATTTCTTCCTCCTCCTCCCAGCCCCTGGCAATCACAAATACACTTCTGTCTCTATGAATTGGCCTACATTTCATACCAATGGAATAATACAATACATTGGCCTTTGTGCCTGACTTCTTTCACTTAGCATGGTGTTTTTATTTTATTTTACTTTATTTATTTATTTTGAGACAGAGTTTGTTCTTGTTGCTCAGGCTGGAGTGCAATGGCACGATCTCGGCTCACTGCAACCTTTGCCTTCCTGGTTCAAGTTTTCTCCTGCCTCAGCCTCCTGAGTAGCTGGGATTACAGGCACGTGCCATCACGCCCCGGCAAATTTTGTATTTTTAGTAGGGACGGAATTTCTTCATATTGGCCAGGCTGGTCTCGAACTCCCCACCACTGGGGATCCACTGACTCGGCCTCCCCCTCCTCCTCCTCCTCCTCCTCCTTCCAGGCTGGAGTGCAGTGGCATGATCTTAGCTTACTACAGCCTTAACCTACTGGGTGCAAGCAATCTTTCCACCTCAGCCTCCCAAGTAGCTGGGACTACAGGTGCATGTGCTGACACACCTGGCTAATTTTTGTATTTTTTGTAGAGACGGGGTTTTGCCATGTTGCCCAGGCTGGTCTTGAACTCCTGGGCTCAAGCAACCCTCCCACCTTGACCTCCAAAAGTGCTGGGATTACAGGGAGTACTTCATTTCTTTTTATGCTCAAATAATATTCTGCTGTATAGATCTACTATGTTTTATTTATCCATTCATAGTGATACATTTGAGTTGTGTTTCTACTTTTTGGCTACTGTACACATTTGTGTACACATTTTTTTTTTGTGGGTATATACCTAGGATTAGAATTGCTGGATCATATGGTAATTCTCCGTAACATTTTGAGAAATTGCTCGATTATTTTCCATGTGTATTGCATCAGTTCACATTCCTACCAGCAAATGTGAGGGTTTCATTTTCTTCACATCCTTGCCAATACTTGTTATTATCTGTCTTTCTGATTATAGTCATCCTAGTGGGTGAGAAGTGGTATCTCATTGTCATTTTGATTTGTATTTCCTTTGTGCATAAAGATGTTGAATGTTTTTTCATGTGATTATGGCTCATTTGTATATAATATGTTGAAGAAATGTTTTTTCAGATCCTTTGTCTATTTTAAAATTGGATTATCTTTTCATTATTGAATTATAAGAGTTCTTTTTAGTTAATTAATTTAACACTTTTAGAGACAGGATCTTACTCCGTTGGCCAGCTAGGCTTTGAAGTCCTGGGCCCAAGTAATTCTTTGGCGTTAGCCTCTTGAGTAGCTAGGATCACATGGGTGTACCACTGTGTCTGACTTACATGAGGTCTTTCTACAGATTCATGTTCCTCATCAGCTATATGATTTACAAATATTTTATTTCTTCACTTTTAATCTCTTTGTAATGTTTTAGGTCTACTGTAGACAGTGTATAAGGGATTTGTCATTTAAAATCTAATTATAGGGTCCCTGTCTTTTAGCTGGCAAGTTTATTCTCTTTATATTTATTGTAATAGCTAGATATGGGGTGGATTTCTACTGTCTTATTTTATACTTTATATTACCCTTTTCTTTTCTCCTTTTTCCTCCTTTCCTGACATCTCTTGGATTGATCAAAGTTTCTTTATATCTATATATTTTTTATATCTCCTCTTCTCCCCCTCAACTCATTTGGAAGATTTATAGTCAATTCTATTCTGTACTCTTACATTTTTCTGAATATGAGGACTTTAGATAGCTTTAGTTCTCACTCACTTCCCTTTCATCTGCCGTGTTGCTCTTGCCCAGTATTTTAGTTTCAGTTTGTTTTTACTTTCCCAAATTTGTTGTTATGCTTATTTCTAAATCTTTAATCCTTTTTTTAGATCTCCTTACGTTCTTACCAGTTTGCGTTTGCTTATTTGTTCATCACTGCTTCATTCAAATCCTTCCTAAAGCACACCTTTAATGGTGCTTTTGGCACATTTTTGGGAATGGTAAATTCTCTCACTGTTTGTTAGTTCTTTTACTCTTGAATAGTTATTACGATTCTAGACGGGATAGGGATCTTCCCTCAGCACTTTGAAGATATTCTTCCTTTTTGATTTGGCATTCATTATGCCAAGAAGGCTGCTGAGAAGCTGAGAAGGCTGCTGTTGGTGTAATTGCTGCTCCTGTGTAGGAAATTTCTCATTTCTATCTTTTCTCACATTGAAAGACTGCTTTTAAGACATTCTCTTTGTCTTTGGTGATATGTGGCTTCACTACAATGGAGGGTATTTTTGTTTTGTTTTTAGAGTGACATTTTTATTTATCTGTGTGTGACTCACTGTGATTCTTAAAGCTGAATATTTATGTTCTGCATCAATTGTGGGAAAATTCTCATTCTCTCCTTGAATATTTTCTTTGCCCCCATTATGTTTATTTCCTCCTTCTGGAATTTCTCCTTCTGGAATTCCTATTACTCATTGATTGGTTCATTCATCCAGCAAACATATATATATATATGTAAAGCCTGCTGAGTATCAGATGCTGTCCCAGGCATTGGGGACACAAGCAGTGAACCAAAACAGCTGAAAGCTTCATTCGTGGAGTTTATATTCCAGTGTGGAATACAGGCAATCAACAATAAACAAAAATACGTGTTGTTCAGCCACAGACTCCAAATGCTCTGAGGAAGAAAGCAGAGTACAAGGTTAGCCAAACATGGGGGCTGGCATGGTTTTTCTATCTTGTGCTTTTTTTTTTTGTTTATTTGTCTGCCAGGCTTTTTGAGTAATCCTTGGATCGAGCTTCCATGTATCTTTTCTTTGCACAGCTGTTTTTTAAACCATTCCCATTTGTATTATTTTGCATGGCTGTGTCACAAATTACTGCATCCATAGTAGCTTAAAACAGCACTCACCACGAGCTCACAGTTGTGTGGGGCCGACGCCTGGCGTGGTATTTTTGGGTGTTCTGCTCGGGATATCACAAGGTTGAGGACATCAAGGTATCAACTAGGTTACGTTCTCGTCTGGAGGCCCTGAGGAAAAGTCCACGTCTGTGCTCACTCTTGGTTGTTGGCAGAATTCAGTTCCGTGAGGCTGGAGGACTGAGGTCCCATTTCTTGCTGGCTGTCAGCTGGGTGCATTGTCAGCCACATTCCTGCCATATAGCACAGTCTGTCTTCAAGCCAGCAATGGTGAACAGAAACCCTTCCATGCTTCGAATATCTGACTTCCTTTTCTGTAACCAGCCAGAGAAAAGGGCTCGTGTGGTCAGGTTAGGCCTACTCGCGTCCTCGCTCTATTTTAAGCTTACCCGTGCCACAAAATGGAAGCTGCTCTGGGGAGCCTAGTCCATCCTCTTCACTGTCCAGGGGTTTTTGCAGGGGGGCATGGACACCAAGGACTAGAAGTCTTGGAGCACATCTTAGAATTCTGCAATTAAAAATTTAAAAAAAAAATTTTATTTTCGGCCGGGCGCAGTGGCTCACGCCTATAATCCCAGCACTTTGGGAGGCCGAGGCGGGTGGATCACGAGGTCAAGAGATCGAGACCATCCTGGTCAACAAGGTGAAACCCTGTCTCTACTAAAAATACAAAAATCAGCTGGGCATGGTGGTGCGTGCCTGTAGTCCCAGCTACTCGGGAGGCTGAGGCAGGAGAATTGCCTGAACCCAGAAGGTGGAGGTTGCGGTGAGCCGAGATCGCGCCATTGCACTCCAGCCTGGGTAACAAGAGCGAAACTCCGTCTCAAAAAAAAAAAAATTATTTTCTTACTTGCCATCCAGTAACATAAAATGTTAATGATTGTGCATTTCATTTCTTCTGTTTTTTTTTTTTTTTTTTTTTTTTGAGACGAAGTCTTGCTCTGTCATCCAGGCTGGAATGCGATGGCGTGATCTTGGCTCACTGCAGCCTCTGCCTCCCGGGTTCAACCAATTCTCCTACCTCAGCCTCCCTAGTAGCTAGCATTATAGGCACCCACCACTACACAGGGCTAATTTTTGTATTTTTAGTAGAGATGGGGTTCACCATGTTGGTCAGGCTGGTCTCAAACTCCTGACCTCAAGTGATCTGCCCACATTTCTAGAAAGTTTATCTGTTTATTTTTTCTAGTTTTGAGGGAGTCTTATTCTTTCCCTGTGGATTCTCTTCCTTCTTTTGCTTTTTTCTCTATCTTTGGTCACTCTAGATATATTTATTTCAGAGCAAGCTTTTTCAACCTGTGGCCCATGGGGTAAATGTGGCCCAGGATGGCTTTGAATGTGGCCCAACACAAGTTCGTAAACTTTCTTAAGACATTTTGAGATTTTTTTGGTTATATATATACACACACACATAAAACCAATATGTGTATATGCATATCATATATATTTCTCTCTCTCTATATATATATAATATATATGTATTTTAGCTCATCAGCTGTCATTAGTGTTTAGTGTATTTTATGTATGGCCCAAGACAATTCTTCCTCCAGTGTGGCCCAGGGAAGCCAAAAGATTGGACACCCCTGTTTGAGCGTCTCTGATGCTGTCCTGTTACCCCAGGGTGCTGTCTGCTTCCTGTGTGTCTGCTGGTGGGGGTGTCATTGTTTTCTGGGTTTGGATTGGTGTGTCCTGGGGTGACTTTTGTCTGCAGGAGCCCTGTGTCCTCTGGGGAGAAGGAGCATGTCCCCCTTTTGTTTCTGGAGGCTCAGGCTGGGAGGCTTCACAGCCAGTCTCGTTCTGGGAGCAGTTTTATGATGCTGTCTCTGCCTAGGGTGGCCCAGTGCAGATACCACCCACGAGGACGAGGCTTCGGGTGCGGGTTCCTGACGGGAGACCTTCTTTTCCTTGATCCCGTGCTGGAGATGGGCCTTCTCGCTCCCATGGTTGGTGGCGAGAACTTTCCTTCACAGAGACCACGGTGTTGGAGGCCGTTGGCATCATGCCAGTTCTCTGCATCTTTTGGGCTTGAGGCCTCACCTGTCCTGCCTGGGTGTCGAGACACAGACAGTTCTAAGCTCTCCAGGCCTCTTCCTGGTGCCTGATCACCCCTGCCTGGGGCAGCAGGCGCCAGCTCCTGCCTCCCTAGCTTCAGTTTCCCCTTCCCTCCTGTCACCTGCTGATTTCCTTGTCTTCTTGGGAACTCATCTACGTTTTTTTTTTTTTTTTTTTTGTCTGGAAACAGGCTTTTGCTCTGTCATTCAGGCTGGAGTGCAGTGGTGGGATCTCAGCTCATGGGAGCCTTGACCTTCTAGGCTCAGGAGTCCCCCTGCCTCAGCCTCCTGAATAGCTGGGACCACAGGTGCGTGTCACCAAGCCCAGCTAATTTGTTGTATTTTTTTGTAGAGATGGGATCTCACTATGTTGCCCAGGCTGGTCTTGAACTCTTGGTCTCAAGTGATCCTCCCGCCTTGAGGATCCCAAAGTGCTGGGGTTACAGGCTTGAGCCACTGCACCCGGTTGAGGGGAGTTCTTTTTGGTGTCAGCTGTTGGACTGTGCAGAACTTGTGAATGGTGGAAAACCAGCAGCCAGAGTCCTCTCTGCTTTCTGGGACCCCGCCCCACACCGTGAACTTTCTTGTCTTGCAGAGGAGGTGCTTCCTGAGAAGGACAAGATCCTGGACAAGCTGGAGCTGAGCTTGATCCACAGCAGAGGGGATGGTGCTGACTTTAGGCCAGGTCTGGGGCTCTTCTGTGTTCTCTGCCCATGCCCTGTGGTCCCTTGAGGGTGCCCTCTGGACCCTGTTCAGCCTCCCACAGTCTCCCAGGCACCGTCCCCTTGGCCCCAGGCCTGATTGGAGCTAGCATCTGGGAGCCTGGACTCGCCAGCCCCTCAGAGCCAATGCCAGGGGACAGGCTCCCCTCCTCTCCCCTGAGCCCTGCCGTGCCCAGTCACTGAGAGAGAGGAGGGCTGGTCATAGAGCCTGGCCTGGGGGATTTGGGGCTCAGCCAGAAGCTTTCATACCCTAGGCACTGGAATGTTCTGGAACAGTTGCCCTCAGATCAGCCCCCTCAGGCAGCTCTGTCTTTCAACTTGAACTGTACTTTCATACTGCTGTCCTGCCCTGCTCCTGGGTGGTCCTGATGTGCTGGGGGAGGAGCACTGGACCTGGAGCCAACCTCCCTGCTCAGGACAGCTTGTTAAAAACCCTTCTGTGTGGCGAGCCCCCTGAGGACAAGGAGATATGCTTTCTACTTGCCTCCTGGGTCCCCAGTTCTTGGCAGAGAGAGGCCCTGGGCACTGCTTTTGGGATGGATGAATGAATGTGATGTGTCCCCAGCAGATGACACCAAGGCTGAGGAGAAGGAGCCCATTGAAACACAGCAAAATGGTGACAAAGAGGAAGAGGACGAGGGGAAGAAGGAGGACAAGAAGGGGAAATTCAAGTTCATGTTCAACATTGCGGATGGGGGCTTCACAGGTACTGGGCCTGGGGCGTGGGCAGAGAGCTGAGGCTTCCTGACTGTGTGTCCCAGGAGTCTCGACCAGTGGTGACTTTATACTAGAGTGTGACTGGTTGCTAAAAGTCCATTGTCTAACCTTTCTTAGCAACACTGGATCACTGGACCTCTGGGGGTGGAGGCAGGGGCAGGAAGGGAGGGAGCGGCTGTCCAGTCCTGCCTGTGTGTCACAGCCGGGCCACTTATCCTGCTCACCTTGGCTCGTTTCCCAGAGTTGCACACGCTGTGGCAGAATGAGGAGCGGGCTGCGGTGTCCTCGGGGAAAATCTACGACATCTGGCACCGGCGACACGACTACTGGCTGCTGGCGGGCATTGTGACGTATCCTTGGCCAGGCCAGGCTGGGCAGGCACTCACCTGTTCTTCTGTGGACCTTGGGCAGAGCGCTCTCAGGACTCCAGGGAAGCCTTCCTTGCTCTTCCTCACTCTTCCATGCTCTTCCTTGCTCTTCCTCAGTTCTGGCAGTGGCTAGAAATCCTTGGCGTTGCTGTGTCGCCCGCTCCCGGCCCCTGTCATTATGGCTTCTTCCCTGTGTGTCTCTGGGTCCAGATTTCCCTCTTTATTTTTTTTTTTGAGATGGAGTTTCACCCTGTTGCCCAGGCTGGAGTGCAGTGCCTCAATCTCAACTCACTGCAACCTCCGCCTCCCGGGTTCAAGTGATTCTCCTGCCTCAACCTCCCAAGTAGCTTGGATTACAGGCATCTGCAACCACATCTGGCTAATTTTTGTATTTTTAGTAGAGACAGGGTTTCATCATGTTGGCCAGGCTGTTCTCGAACTCCTGACCTCAAGTGATCCACCCGCCTTGGCCTCCCAAAGCGCTGGCATTACAAGCATGAGCCACTGTGTGCAACCCCTTTCTTTCTTTCTTTTCTTTCTTTCTTTCTTTCTTTCTTTCTTTCTTTCTTTCTTTCTTTCTTTCTTTCTTTCTTTCTTTCTTTCTTTCTTTCTTTCTTTCTTTCTTTCTTTCTTTCTTTCTTCTTTCTTTCTTTCTTCTTTCTTTCTTTTTCTTTCTTTCTGATGGAGTCTCACTCTGTGGCCCAGGCTGGAATGCAGTGGTGTGATCTCAGCTCACTGCAGCCTCCACCTCCTGGGTTCAAGTGATTCTTCTGCCTCAGCCCCTCGAGTAGCTGGGATTGAGGCGTGCATCACCACGCCTGACTAGTTTTCGTAATTTTAGTGGAGACGGGATTTTGCTATATTGGCCAGGCTGTTCTCGAGCTCCTGGCCTCAAGTGATCCACCTGCCTTGGCCTCCCAAAGTGCTGGAATTACAGGCATGAGCCACCGCGCCCGGCCCCAAATTTTACTCTTGTTATGAGGATATCAGTCATTGGGTTTGGGGCCCACCCTCATCAGGTATGACCCTTTCTTAACTTGATTACATCTGCAAATACCCTCTTTCCAAAAAAGTTACCCATTCTCAGGTGCTGGGGCAGGACTTAAACATATCACCCAGGTTGTTGGGTGAAGAGTTAACCCTCTGAAGCCCCGGGCTGTGCTGGTGCACCCAGGGCATCCGTCAGTGTCTGCTGATGCTGTCGCTCATCTTGCAGCTGGGCTTGAGGACTCACCTGAGAGTGTACAGCCAGGATGCCGACCCCGGCTGGCCCCTCCCCCTGCCCAAGCTGCCTCCTCCTACAGCCCCACCTCTTCTCATGGCCAGGTTTGCCCTTAACAGTGCCCCACTCAGGCACGGCTACGCCCGCTGGCAGGACATCCAGAATGACCCGAGGTACATGATCCTCAACGAGCCCTTCAAGTCTGAGATTCACAAGGGCAACTACCTGGAGATGAAGAACAAGTTCCTGGCCCGCAGGTTCAAGGTCAGTTTTCTGCAGGGCCAGGGGCTACAGGGGGCGAGGAGGGACGGGTGTCAGGAGGGTCCTGGGCAAAGGAATTAGAGAGCAGCCACCCCCGCCAAATACCTGGGTCACACTGCCACGAAGCAGTCAGTAAGTCCATTAACTAACAGTGGTGGCTTCTTGCTCTGGCTCCGGCTGGGGAGTATCTGCTGCCCGGGGTTGATGGGTACAGAGAACCCAGCTTGTTGACAGCTCTAAGAGTTGGCCGCTGCCAGGCCAGGGTGGGCAGCAGATGGGAGTATGTCCTGTTTCTCTCCTTTCTGCTGGGAGCCTTGGCCTGGCGTGGGTGCTGATGGAGGATGGAGGGTAGCCATTCAGGGGGAGGGGCTGGGCCAACTCTGTCCCCCTCCCCCAGCTGCTGGAGCAGGCACTGGTCATTGAGGAACAGCTCCGGAGGGCTGCCTACCTGAACATGACCCAGGACCCCAACCACCCCGCCATGGCCCTCAATGCCCGCCTGGCTGAAGTGGAGTGCCTTGCCGAGAGCCACCAGCACCTGTCCAAGGAGTCCCTTGCTGGGAACAAGCCCGCCAATGCCGTCCTGCACAAGGGTGAGTGAGCCCTGCCCCCAGCAGTGTGGCCCATGCAGCTTCCTCCTGCCTGGTGAGCGCTCTTGGCTGTAGGTAAGGGCACTCCGGGGTAGGGGCTGGGGACAGATGTCAGCCCAGAGTGCGGTGGACTTCTGGGCCAGCATGGGACAGTCCTGTCATCAGACTCCTCATCTCCCCTGCAAGGAAACAGGCTGCTTGCCTCTCCAGCCTGTTTCTCCAGCCTGCTCTGCAGGCCCTGGCCCAGGCTGTCAACACAGAAAACCATGAAACTGTAAAGGCTTCTGAGTCCTGACAGCGTGCCTTAAGTGCATTGTGTCTTTTTGTTGTTTCTTTTTTTGAGATTGAGTTTCACTCTGTCGCCCAGGTTAGAGTGCAGTGGTGCGATCTTGGCTCACTGCAACCTCTGCCTCCTGGGTTCAAGCAATTCTCCTGTCTCAGCCTCCCAAGTAGCTGGGATTACAGGAGCCTGCCACCACACCCGGCTAATTTTTGTATTTTAGTAGAGATGGGGTTTCACTGTGTTGGCCAGGCTGGTGGTGAACTCCTGACCTCAGGCAGCGCATCCACCTCAGCCTCCAAAAGCTCTGGGACCACAGGCATGAGCCACCGCGCCCAGTCGCATTGCGTCTTTAGCCCTGGCAACACCCATCCGCCTGGAGCCTTCTCACCAGCCCTGTGCGGGAAGCGGGGACTGGCCGGGATCTCCGTTGATTCAGACCTCTGGTGCTCGCTGCACATCTCTGCTGGGTCACGGGGCACACTTCTGCCCTTGGGGCTCCCGGCTGGCTGCGGGAGGGTGGCCCTGTGGCGAGAGTTGCTGGACCCATCCCCGTGCCCTGCAGTCCTCTATGGTGTGCTCCGACCCTGTGCCTAGCTGGGCCTGGGACTGCGGGACTCTTGGGAGGAAAGCCCTGTGTCGGCCAGTGTTTCTGGCTTGCTTGTCTACAGCCTGGAGGCCCCTGTCCAGCCCAGAGGGACCCCTGGGAGGAGTTCTTTGGAAGTCCCTGCTGTGTCCGCACTTGGCAGTGCGGCCTGGCAGCCTGGGAGGGCCTGGTGCACAGCACCCCCTGGTGCCCACTTTTGGCCAAGTGCAGTCATACACCCTCACAGATAAGCCCCAGCTCTGGTGCTGTATCCCTGGCACAGCCCTCCATCCCTCCACCCCTCCATCCCTCCATCATCCCTCCACCTCTCCATCCCTCCATCCCTCCATCATCCCTCCATCCCTCCATCATCCCTCCATCCCTCCATCCCTCCATCTTCCCTCCATTATCCCTATATTATCCCTCCATCCCTCCACCCTCCATCACTCCATCCCTCCATCCCTCCATCCCTCCACCCCTCCATCCCTTCATCCCTCCATCCCATCACCCCTCTATCCCTCCACCCCTCCATCCTTTCATCCCTCCATCCCTCCATCATCCCTCCATACCTCCTTCATCCCTCCATCCCTCCATCCCTCTACTCCATCCCTTCATCATCCCTCCATCCCTCCACCCCACCATCCCTTCATCATCCCTCCATCCCTCCATCCCTTTACCTCTCCATTCCTGCCTCCTGTCATTCCTCCACCCCTCCATCCCTTCATCATCCCTCCATCATCCCTCTATCCATCATCCCTCCATCCATCCATCATCCCCATCTCTCCATCCCTCCATCATCCCTTCATCCCTCCATCCCCCCGCCTCCATCTCCCTCCATCATACCTCCATCATCCCTCATCATCCCCCATCCCTCCATCATCCCTCCATCCCTCATCATCCCTCATCATCCCTCATCCCTCATAATCCCTCCATCCCGCCATCATCCCTCCATCCCTCCATCATCCCTCATCATCCCCCATCCCTCCATCATCCCTCCATCACCATGCCATCATCCCTCCATTCCTCTATCCCTCTATCATCACTCCATCATCCCTCCATCATCCCTCCACCCCTCCATCATCATGCCATCATCCCTCCATTCCTCATCCCTCCATTATCCCTCCATCATCACTCCATCCCTCCATCATCACTCCATCCCTCCATCATCACTCCATCATCCCTCATCATCCCCCATCATCCCTCATCCCTCATCATCCCTCCGTCATTCCTCCATCCCTCCATCATCACTCCATCATCCCTCCATCCATCATCACTCCAACATCCCTCCATCATCCCTCCATCACTCCATCATCCCTCCATCCCTCCATGCCTCCATCATCTATCCATCCCTCCATCATCCCTCCATCCCTCCATGCCTCCATCATCCATCCATCCCTCCATCATTCCTCCATCCCTCCATCATCCCTCCATCCCTCCATCATCACTCCATCATCCCTCCATCCCTCCATAATCACTCCATCATCCCTCCATCCCTCCATCATCACTCCACCATCCCTCCATCATCACTCCATCATCCCTCCATCCCTCCATCATCCCTCCATTCCTCCATCATCACTCCATCCCTCCATCATCCCTCCATGATCCCATAATCCCTCCATCCCTCCATCATCACTCCATCATCCCTGTCATTTCTCTCTCTCTATCCCTCCATCATCACTCCATCATCCCTCATCATCTCCCATCATTCCTCATCCCTCCATCCCTCCATCATCCCTCCATCCCTCCATCATCCCTCCATTATCCCTCCATCCCTCCATCATCCCTCCATCATCCCTTCATCATCACTTCATCATCCCTCCATCCCTCCACCGTCCCTCCATCCCTCTATCATCCCTCCATCCCTCCATCATCACTCCACCATCCCCCCATCCCTCTATCATCCCTCCATCATCCCTCCATCCCTCCATGATCCCAAAATCCCTCCATCCCTCCATCATCCCTCCATCCCTCCATCATCACTCCATCATCCCTCTGTCATTTCTCTGCCTCTCCATCTCTCCATCATCACTCCATCATCCTTCCATCACTCCATCATCCCTCCATTCCTCCACCATCCCTCCCTCCCTCCATCATCACTCCATCATCCCTCTATCCCTCCATCATCCCTCCATCCCTCCATCATCCCTCCATCATTCCTCTGTCTCTCCATATCTCCATCTCTCCATCATCCCTCCATCCCTTTACCTCTCCATTCTTGCATCCCTTTATTCTTCCATTATCCCTCCATCTCTCCATCATTCATCCCTCCATTATCCCTCCTTCTTCCCTTCATCTCTCCATGTCATCATCGCTCCATCCTTTCACCCCTCCAGTATCCTTCCATCCCATCATCTCTCTGTCATCCATCCCTTCATCATTCCTCCATTCCTCCATCATCACTCTATCGTGCCATCCCTCCATCATCCCTATCATCCCTTCATCCCTCCATCTTCCCTCCATTATCCCTATATTATCCCTCCATCCTTCCACCCTCCATCACTCCATCCTTCCATCCCTCCACCCCTCCATCCTTCTATCCCTCCATCCCTCCACCCCTCCATCCTTCCATCCCTCCACCCCTCCACCCCTCCATCCTTCCATCCCTCCATCCCTCCATCCCTCTATCCCTCCATCCCTCCACCCCTCTATCCTTCCATCCCTCCACCCCTCCATCCCTCTATCCCTCCA
The DNA here is from genome assembly GCA_031835075.1 of Saguinus oedipus. Classification (NCBI taxonomy): domain Eukaryota; kingdom Metazoa; phylum Chordata; class Mammalia; order Primates; family Cebidae; genus Saguinus; species Saguinus oedipus. Next base: position 43,879,186 of record CM063175.1, on the reverse strand, counting down.
TCCCTCCACCCCTCCATCCTTCCATCCCTCCACCCCTCCATCCCTCTATCCCTCCACCCCTCCACCCTTCCATCCTTCCATCCCTCCACCCCTCCACCCCTCCATCCCTCCACCCCTCCACCCCTCCCTCCCTCCACCTCTCCACCACTCCACCCCTCCATCCTTCCATCCGTCCACCCCTCCATCCTTCCATCCCTCCACTCCTCTATCCCGCCATCCCTCTACCCCTCCACCCCTCCCTCCCTCCACCCCTCCACCTCTCCATCCTTCCATCCCTCCACCCCTCCATCCTTCTATCCCTCCACCCCTCCATCCCTCCATCCCTCCACCCCTCCAACCCTCCATCCGGCCATCCCTCCATTCCTCCACTCCTCCATCCTGCCATCCCTCTGCCTCCTGCCACAGTCCTAAACCAGCTGGAGGAGCTGCTGAGCGACATGAAGGCCGATGTGACCCGGCTGCCATCCATGCTGTCCCGCATCCCCCCTGTGGCAGCCCGCCTGCAGATGTCAGAGCGCAGCATCCTGAGCCGCCTGACCAACCGTGCCGGGGACCCCACCATCCAGCAGGTCAGGTTCGGCCTGTGTGCCCCAGCTCGAAACCCCTGGTGTGCCCCTGGGTGGAGGCTGGGTGGGGGGCCTGAGGCCACCTGTGAAGCTGAGTCCTTGCCTCCAGGGCGCTTTCGGCTCCTCCCAGATGTACAGCAACAACTTTGGGCCCAACTTCCGGGGCCCTGGACCGGGAGGGATTGTCAACTACAACCAGATGCCCCTGGGGCCCTATGTGACCGGTAGGTGCCCGTCCGCTCCGGGCAGCATGCACACGGGTGCCCGCCGGGCCCGGCCTGCCTGCTGCCGCCGACACCAGGCAAGCCCGGCTCCCCTCTCTTTCTGACAGATATCTAGCCGTCCCCGAGACTTCCCTGTGCCGCAGCGCTCATTTCCAGCTGAGGTGAGGGCTGCTGGGCCCACTGTTCCTCCCACCACCCCACTGCTGGCCAGTCAGGCCTGGCCACAGTCAGCCCCGCCCTGTGCTTGACTCCTCTCCCTAAGTCCTGGAGACTTTACTGCCTCCGATGGCCCTGGGAGCCACCCTACTGCCTGGAGCCCCTCTACCCTGCCCCCTTGGCCCTGGGACCACCTTGTGGCCAGTGTGTCTTTCTGCTGGGGGGCTGGAGTGGCAGGACATGAAGGGGTCAGTGGACTTGGGTGAGCTCCTCTGTGCACGTGTGCTCTCGTTTCACACGTGTTCCCGGTGGAAGTCAGAGACTGCTGCCCCCGCCTGGAGCCCTGTCCTGCCGCTGCTGTCCTGCTGGTGGCAGACATCCCATCTATCTTACACCTCACTCCCTGCCCACGACCAGGAGGGTGGCTGAGGGTTTTGCGGAGGTTATTGGCCAGGAGAGGGGGCTTATTTGAGAGAAACTGCCAGTTCACTCTGGCCTTCTTCTCTGGGGCTTCCAACCTCCACCACGCTGTGTCTGTCCCTGTGGGAACTGTGGCTTGCCCAGCAGAGGCTCCAGAGGGGCTTCCTGGCCGGCTGTCCCTGCCAGCTGCTGCTTCTGGGCGCTCTTGACACTCTGGGTGTAGCTCATGGCCTGACCCGGCAGCCTGTGGCTGGGGAGCCCCCGGTCCTAGCTGGTTGTGATGGGCCCTGGGGGGAGCAGCTGCAGGCTGTGAGTGCCATCCTGGCGCCGCTGTACCTGGAGGCCTGGCCGCCCACCTGCGTGACCCACTTACTTGCCTTTTGCAGCCACGCCTGCCGGGTCACCTGCCCGACCCCCATGGGAGAGAAAAGCTGCCGCCTTTTTAGGAGCCAGCACCACCTTGGGACAAAAAGGGAAACCGAGTCATGCCATCACATGGAGGACGAGGCCCAGCCCGGCGGGGCCAGAGCCCAGAAGTGCCACGTCATCATAATTCAAGTGTTCTTCCACACAACGTTGCCCCCACCACCACGCCGGACGTGCCCCCGCCACCTTTTCCGATGACTCTTAGAAGAGATATCGTTATTTGTACATCTTTTGCACCTTCCTATTGAAGACTTGAACACGTTTGTCTTGATAAAAGTCAGATGACGTATGGGAGAGTCGAACCTGCAGTGCTGACATCTCTCTTTACCGATGGGTTCCAGGCACAAGGAAGCCCTGGCGCTGCCCTGCGGACTCAGCCCAGCTGGGAGGACACACCCAGTGCCCTGGGAGCCCTCAGCGTCTCCTGCCTGTCCTGTCTACACCTGTGTGACTGCCCCTTCTGCTCAGGCCCCCTGCCTACTTGGAGCCTCCCTGCACCAGGCAGGGCAGGTCGGGGAGCAGCTGTCCAGCCCGATGGTGAGACCGGGCTGACATTTCCTCTCCTTCCTGCTGAGGCTGGAGGCCGCTAGGCGTTTGCTCTCTCCTTGTGGGGAGGAGGATCCTCTGCCAGCAGGTGTCTGTTCCTGGCCCCGTGCGTCTTGAAGGCCCTGAACTCTGTTACCAGTGGGATGCCTGTGGCCCTGGCTGTTGTGTTCATGGCAGGCAGAAGCGTGTGACTCTAGGGAGGGTGGGCCGGGAGGGCCAGTACTTGCTTCAGAGCCACTTCTGCGTTTGGGGTTTGCCTCCTGCCGGAGGTGTGCTTAAGTGACAGCAGGTGGCCCAGCAAGGAGGGTCATGGTCCCTGAGCTGGCCCAAGAGACCCTGGCCCTGCCCTGTGCCCTGGGATGCCTGGAGCTGGGCTGCCCCTGGGGGCCTGGACTTGTCCCATTCTCCTGTCTCTGAGAGGCCTTCCTGGGGTGCTTCCTGCCTGAGGCTGCACCCTTGGAGGGCGTGGAGAGAGCTCTGCCTGGAGGGGACTGGGCCCAGCGCCCTCTGCAGACCCCTCCCAGCCACCACACCGAGGGCTTGCTGCCTTGTTTCCTTCCAGGAGTGCCCTGGAGTCCCCAAACCATCTTCCTACATGTGGGCTGTTGGAATCCCACCCACTCCCCCACCCCTGCCCCTCCAAGCTGGGGACGGAGATGGGGAGCAGGTCAGGCCCTCCCTAGGCCTGTCTGTGTCTGATCCTCCTGGTTCCAGGTCAGCCTGGAAGGCATTTCTGAGTCTTGAACTGGGAGCTTCCTAGGGAAGGTGCCTTGGGGTGCAGAATCCTGGGAGTGTTAGGAAAGGGTTCCATGAGAAACCCAACTGGGCCTGGGGTGGGGGTGCCGCAGGGGCTGGGGCTCTGCTCCCCGGGGAGGGCCCGCCTGGGACTGGGGGTGCCAAGGCTGGGTCAGGACTCACTGGCTTGTGTTATAGACAATGGAGAGATAGTCTCTAAGGCCCAGATGCCTCCCTGATAGTGAGGCTCTCTCTGAACCCCAGAGGGCGGGGCCCCAAGACCCCTTCATCTTGGCGCATTCCCACACTCCAGGCTGGATCCAGGTCTGCAAGGCCAGCCCGACCCTGAGGTTGCAGGTGGGCATAGTGGGGAGAATGCTGGAGTGGAGATGATTGTCAGCAGGCTCACATGCAGCCCGGACTCCGCCATGCATGGACGGCACCCAACGCTGCCTCCAGGAAGGGCGGCCCTGAACCAGCCGTTTGGTTTATCCACACTCGTGTTGTGTGATCTGTAGTGCCTCCGGCAAAGGCTCCTGGCTCGGGTCACAGGGGAGGTGACCTGCCATAAGCTCACTCCTGTGCCCCGTCCCCAAACAAGCAGTGGCCAGCACTGGGTTGGCCCTCTTTGGGAGCAGTGCCCACCTCCCTTGGCCCACAGCAGATAGGTGTCCCTGTCAGCAGGCCTGGAGGTGTGCAGGAGTCAGGGCAGGGGTCTGTGTCTCCATTCCAAGGGCTGATGGTCCCTTCCCTGTGAGCCCCTCCTCCCAGGCAGCCTTGCTCTGTCCCTTCCTCTCTGCTTCCCTCCCAGGCCTTGCCAGGGCTTCCTTCTCCTCTGCCTGGTTAGACTTGGGCACCTAGGAAAGCCTGGCCAGAGCTCCTTTGGGCCCGGGACCCTGCACTGCCTGGTCCAGAAGGGGTGGCGCGCTCCATCCTGGCAGCCTGGAGGCCCGGGAGGGGTGGGCTGCTGGAGTCAGCAGGTTTGGGGCTGACCAGTTTGGGAGAGAAGAAAAGATCTTCGAATGTCTTCTTGGCTTGTCAATCATCTCTGCCAAGTGGTGATGGTGGTATCGGTATCTTTGGCATCTTCGGGTTGGGTTTGGTTTTTGCTGCTGGCACAATTAGGGGCCTGGGGCATGAGTGTGAGCCTACAGTACCAGTCTGTGACTGGAGATTTCCAGCCACTTTATTTAAACCAATGCTGAACAGGGCTTCTGCAGAGCCACCTTTGGGCCACAGTCTTGGAAGGCATTTCCCTGTGGGCTCAGGTGACTCGGGGTGGAGTAAGCAGGTCTGTGGGAGCCTCATACATGCCTGAGGCGGAAGCAGCATCCTCCTGAAAGCCACCTTCCGAGGCTCCTGTGTTTCCTGCAAACTTGGCTTCTGCTAGGGGCAGGCCGGACTTTCCCTGCCCCAAACGATCGATCGAAGTCCTCCTGCTTTTGGGGGCTGCCTTCTCAGAGTCCCCCGGGTGCTCCTCCGCCAAAAGGGCTGACCAAGCCTTGGCCCGGTGACTCCTGCAGCCCTCACTCCTGTCATTCCAGGACACTTGAGGGCCCAAGGAGGTGGACTGGAGAGGGGGCTCGAGGACATGGGAGCCAGAAGCCGGTGGAGTTGGTCAACTGTGGGTCACTTGGAGCCTCCAGTGTGTGCCAGGGTCCATGGGCAGGGGACGGGGTGTGGGTGAGGGCCGAGGCCGGCATGCCCTTCCACCTTTGCCACCTTGGTGACCTGGCCCCGGCCCCTCCCGCAGGGCTCTCCTGGGGCAGGCCAGGCGTCAGTCGAGGCCGGCTCCGGCCAGTTTGCGTGTCTGGAAGTTTACAGGTTGTGCTGTGTCAACCCAGTCATTGGCGTTCTGTTTTTGTTTCCTTTTTCTTTAGTTTTCAGATTTTTTTTAAACAAAGTATTTTTTTAGGTGCGATAACCCAGAAAGGCCCGTTGGGTGTGTGTGTGTGTCCGGATTCCTCAAGCCGAGATTGCAGCCCAAGCACCCTGGAGAGGAGGAGGAAGGGGTCCCACTGGCGCATGGGGTCTGAGTTCAGGGGAGGGAGGGAGCAGACCCCACCGGCCCAGGCCCAGCTAAGAGGGGACCGACCCCTTTCCCCAGGCACAGCCCAGGCTGGCAAAGGGAGGGTCCTGGGCTGGGTGCAGGGCACGTCAGGAGTCCCAGCCAGGGTGGCCCTGGTGGGGGTGGGGTCAAGCTTTGGAAGCCGAGCTCCTCTGTGAGCCGTGGCTTGTCCGGTCTTCACCCGAGGGAGACTGGACAGAGAACGAACGACACAATCACCTTTACTTTGTACTCTGTGTGTATGTTTTGGTTTTCTGTGTTTTAATAAATCCTTTGGGAAAGGATTTAATCAGAGTTTTTTTTTTTTAAGATTCAAGGTTTAGAATGGGAATGGGGGCTGTGGCCAGGGAGGAGTGGTGGGGGCTGGGTGCGTCTCCAGAAGCTTTCTTCTCTTGCCTGGGATGGTCATTTCACGAGGCTCAGGGCTCACTGGGAAAGAGGGGAGCCCAAAGCAAGGGCGTGCTGGGGTGAAGCCCCTCTCACCTGCACCCAAACACGTACCGTGAGGGCTTTCCCAGGCCTCGATCTCTGTCCTCATGAGAACAGCAGCCAGCCAGGTCCCCAGAGGGCACAGCAGCCTCCCAGCAAGCAGCTCTGACCCTTGGCGCTGGTGAAAGGATGTGTTAGGGGTGGCAGGGGAGGCACCCACCCTCCGTGGGCACCTGGGCTGACTCACTTGGGAGAGATCTTCTGACCACCCTGTCTCCGCAACCTCTGTCCCTTGATCTCTCTCTCCACGGGCCCTCAGCTGCAGGCTCAGGTTTGGGGGAGGCCCCAGCCCCCGGGCCCCCGGCGCCAGCAGCCTTTCCCCCACTCCTCACCCTGGCCCAGCCCTGACCCCGAGGACACGAGAGGAGCAGAAAGGCGCAGAGTCCGATGGGTTTGGGCTTTATTTTGCCATTCCATAAATACGGTGGCTGTGTCGTGGTCTGAGCCTTGTTTGGAAGCTCAAGGCATAGGACAGTCTCTGCCTAGGTAGGGAATGCAATTAGCTGAGGAACCACAGTCGGTTAAAAAAAAGAGGGAAAAAGCACATTATTTACATGACTGGACAAGGACAGAAGATGGGCAGAAGCCCCTGTCACTCCTTGGGACCTGGGGTCTGGCCACAAGGCTGAATGGGAGGGAAACTGGGGGCTCTGCAGCGGCCAGCAGGGCCGGCGCCGCCCTTTCTAGACCTTAGCTGGCCTTGGCCTTCTGTACTTTCTCAGATGGTTCCACCCAACACCCCCCTCTGGAGTGGGGGGACCTGGCCCCAGGAGGCAGAGCACCTCACACCCTCGCTGTGGTTTGGTGTGGAGCAAACAGGACACCCAGGAGCCAGGTTGTGCGAAGAGCTGTGCCCGAGGCTGCCTGCATCCTGGCACCAGGGCCTTGGGCCTTGGCCAAGCTCACCAGGGGCCCGGCCTCCCTATATTTGGCAAAGTTGCAGCCTTCAGGGGCTCAGCTGCCGCAGGTGTGGCTCGTATTAAGCAGCAGTGCCCACCCCGGGCACCACCTCATGCACTCCTTCCTCTTTGAACAGTGGGTGGGGCTGGGGTGGCAGTGGGATGGGGCCAGCCACCCTCCCTGCAGGCAAGGGCGGGCCACCTGCCCTCCAGCACCACTGGCCACTGCAGGACCCAGTCGTGGAAGGAAGCAGGCGACTCCTACCTGGACCTAGGCCACAGGCTGGGACCTCCATTGGGAAGGGACTTCCCTGTCCCACACCTACAGGGCTGCTTCTGGTGAAGCCGGCAGCAGGACTGGTGGAGACCCCGGGAGTTGGTCTACGAGGGGCCAGGGTTTAGACGCCAGGGGCAGCATGAAGGTGGGTTGGGAATGGCAGAAGCTGTGTCCCTCTCCTCCCCAGGGGAAGCATGAAGGTGGGTTGGGAATGGCAGATGCTGTGTCCCTCTCCTCCCCTCGACCCGGCCTCTCCCCGCTGGTTTTGTGGCTTTCACACATAGCTTCCCAGGCCTCGGCCTGGCCAGGACGGGATAGCAGGTCCCTGCAGGATGGCAGGGTAGAGCCTTCTGGAACAGCAGCTCCTCCAAGACAAGTGGGAACAGAGGTTCGCCCTGGGGGCAGGAGGCACAGGCTTCCCTGTGGGGCCTGCTGGCGAGGGGTGGGGACGGCTTCGGTAGAGCCCTGCCCCACACAGTCAGCAAAGCCTGGGTACTGCTTGGGACACAGGCCTGGGCCTCTGGATGGCACCTCAGCACCTGCAGATGTCCTGGCATCCCCAGCCCTCTGGCCCAAGCTGCACAGGGGCGTCACTCTGGCTTGCCCTGCCCTCCCTCCCCTCTCCCCAGTCTGTTCCAGGCACTGGGCAGTGGGAGGTGCTAATCCGTCCTGGCCATCTTTCCAGGGAGAGGTTTCCTGGGGTCTTTGCCTACACTGTTGGGGCTGCAGATCCCCCAGTCCTGGGCACACAGCACAGAAAACCCCAAGGGCCCTTCCTTACTGAAAGGGTCCAAGCACGCTCTCTGCAAAACCCAAGCCCACAACGTTGGCGCAGAACAGTGGCCTGGGGCAGGGGCTGGCTTTAGAGGAGGTCTACAAGGGCCAAGAGGAATGCGCCCTCGTGCACAGGGCCCTCCTGCTGCCACGTGTCGTGATGTGGCCAGCAGCACCATCCAGCTAAGAGTACATGACCACAGGGCCTTCCGGGGCCAGGGCAGAGGGGTGGCTGGACAGAGGGGCCTGCCCCACTGGGACCCCTCCCAAGTGCTCCAGGCCTCGCTGGTGTGAGGCTCATCATTGGTGTGTGGACGGAAGACGGTGGGATGCTGAGCTGGAAATCAGACCCCTACACTTTTTGTGGCTTCCAGACTGCAGAGCCAAACCCCCTGGGTCCTCGCCCCTGCCAGCAAGGGTGGGGGTGGGTGGGGGTCAAGGGCCAGCTTGAGCTTGGTAGGCACGGCCCCTGCTGGGACCCAGTGGGGCAGGTTGGAGCAGAGAAGAATGCGGGAGGAATCTGGGGTCAGGCCCCCTAGACTGTACCTGGAGCCCTTGGCAAGTGGGAGGCGGAGGAAGACCCCCAGTGGGGAGGGCCTGACCCAGCAACCAAGGCCCTAGCAGAGGGGCCCCTCCATGGGCCAGACCCCTCTCCCCCCACACCAGGTAGGGATTCTCAGCAGAGGACAGGCCGGCCCTGCCTGCCTCAAGAACCCAACCGGGCCTTGGCCTGGCCTTGACTTTGGGATTCGTGGCTGTGGCTGGGAGAAAGCTGGGTGGCTCTTCTTGGAGGATGAGAGGACGCGACAGGCTTGGGTGGGACGGCTGGAACGTCCTTCCTAACCAATGTGGTCCCCGGCACAGGTGGGACTTCGACATTGTCCGGCGAAGCAGTGGGTGGTGTCTGGCAGCGACTTGGGAGATTGTTTCCCGATGACATCACAGTGTGGTGTTTCTCTTTGATGCAAACCACACTCTTTACTTGGCTTCGAAACAGCTTAAGCGAGCGAACAGAGACTGGAGGGAACGGGAACTGTCCGAGCAGGTGGGGGTGGCTTAGGATCTGTAGTCCTTTTTGCTGTAGGGTTTATTGCCCAAAATACTATCAATCTCGTGGATAATGGAAGACGACAGCTTTGGAAGGACCTGCATAGAAGAATAAGAACGAATCAGAATCTTGCCCACAAGACGGGCCGGCCTGGGGAGAAGGTGGGGCGAGGCTCCCCTCGGTGGTCGTCGGGCAAGGCCTGGGTTACCCTATCACACCTGGGCTCCATCTGAGGCAGATGGAGGCTGTGCTGCTTTTGTGTTCCAGAAGGTTTGGAACACAAAGAGAGGAAGCATGCCTGGGTTTGTGCACTGCCCCTCAAATGCCAAGGCGCTCTAGAACCTTCCTGTAAGGGTGGAGGCGGCAGTGCCATAAACTGCAGACTCCAAGGCCAAATGCTGGACTCCACATCCTGACTGCTCTTTGAGGCCGTGCCTGCCTCAGCTGACAGGACCGACATCCTTCCCGGTGATACAGCCAGGGGCCGACATCCAACTCGCTTTCTCACCCCCAAACTGACAGACATCAGGTGGTCAGCCAGCCCCACGGCCCCGTCTTCCCAAATGTCCAGGATCCAACCACCACTCTGGTCTCCGGACTGCAGCGCTGCGTCCACCAGGGCCCTCTGCCTTGGACCGCGCTTCCCAAAGCCTCCAGGATGGAGCAGTGAGAGCAGGCTCCCTTTTCAGGCTGAGCTGCAGCTCGCCCTCCTCTGCCTACAATTTTGCCCAAGGTCCCATCTCACTCTGAGGCAGCACGCCAGTCCCCGGAGGCGTGCAGTGCCTTTCGGATCTGCCTCTCTGCCCCAGGCCTTCTCGGGCCTTTGTGTCCACGGTTCCTGCTGATGGAAGGTTCCCCGCAGGCATTTGCAGGGCTCCCTCTGCACCTCTCCGAGACTTTGCGAAGAGCATGACCTTCTCAACAAGCCCACCTGAGGGCCTCCTTGAACCTGGGTCTGCAGTGCCACCGTCCCTGGCCCCAGCTCCTCTCCCCTCCCCTCCCCTCCCTCATCTCCGGCTTCTCCCCTGTGGCGCCCGGCCACTCCCAGCACACACTGTAACCTCCTTGCAGTCAGTGTGTATGTCTGTTCCTGCTGGAAAGCAAGCTCTCCAGAAGAGCTCTGATGGTTCACGGACGCATCCTGAGCACCTAGAATTGAGCCTGGCATGTGGGATGAGCCTGGGAAGATGCACTGGACAGGGCATGGCTGGGATGGGGACTCTGCCCAGCAAGGCCTCTCGCACTCACCTGTATTGCCCCAATGTTCTCCATGAGCTGGTCCGCGTTGGAGGCCCCCAGGAGCACGGAGCTAACTCCCTCGTTCCTCAGGCACCAGGCTGTGTCGGTGAAACACGAGGTGAGGAAGAAACAACCACTGCAGGGGCCCCTGATGTTTCCGCCTGGCCCCTGACTGGGCCCCCAGCATCTTGGTCTGGGGGCTGAGGGTGCCTAGGAAGCCTAGCAGTGCTGGACAGGGGCTTGCCTAAGAGTGGCTGGAGGGGGCTTGGGTGGAGAGGTGGCCCAAGTGCTCAACACTCCCCATCCTCTTCCCATGAAAGTGGTAGCCCCATTACCATGGCTGTCAGATGGAGGGGGTGGCCCAGGTCCTCAGGGACTCCTGACATCCCCTTAGAGGCACGGGGTCCCAACCATTCCCCTTAGAGCCCTGTCACCTGTGCCGGCTGGAGGCTGATGTCCAGGGATCCCTCCCCTCTCTCCTCAGGGACACTGGTCCCTTGGTGCCCCCAAGCCTGTTACCTATGGCCAGCTGGGGCAGGGTGCAGCCCAGGCGCTCGGCGAGGGCCTGCAGCTCCTTCAGCTTGGCCTGCTGGCGCCGGCCCTCCTCACTCAGGATCTTGTCCTTCAGCCACTGGTAGCCCTGGTTGGGGGTAGGAAAGCAGGCCACTAGACCCCAAGCACAAGGGGCCAATGGGCTTATTCCTTCTGGACCCTTCGCCCTCAGAGCTCATCTCATCATGAAGCCAGGACAGTGCCTCTGCTCCAGGCCTCTCAAGTAGGGAGAGTGGACGGTGGGCTGGGCACAGGCAGGTGGATGAGCGGGGCGTGTCCAGGCTCTGGAGTGCAGAGACTGTGGTACTGGCCCAATCCCCAGCCAGGACAATGAGGCGAGGTGCTGGCCTTCCTTCTCCTAGGAAGCTTGGCAGCCTGGGGTCTTGGCTGCCACCTGCGGCCCAGAAGAAACTCCCGGCCCTAGGGTAGTGCCCCCTCCCCAGCCATCCCTCCCAGAGGATTGCAGGGCCTCCTGGGGGGCGTCCTGCCCTTGCCGTAGGATGGGAGGAGTGGGGGGTCCGGCCATGCTGCTGGAACCCAGGCTGTGCCCCAGTGCGGAGTCTGCTAGCTGGGCAGGCTTTCTTGGCCTGCTCTTCAGTCCCCAGATCCTGTAGAATGGGGACCCTCCTGAGTCCCCACAGGGAGGTTGTGTGGTGGGAAGAGGCGCCTGTCTCAGGGTCACCTCCATGTGGCTCTGCAACCCCTCTCCCTGCTCCAGGCCCAGAGGTCTCAGTGGTGGCGGAGCAGTGAGTGCTGAACTGTGGTGAGGGGCAAAGGTGGGGGGTATGTGAAGAGGCCTCCTCGCTGGGGCCTGTGCCAAAGGCTGGGCAGCCCCTCTAGACATGGGGTCAGCTCAGAAGGGGCTCCATGTTCTAACGCCAAGGATCCCGTCCCCAGCAGACCAAGGTGGGAGCAGCTTCAGCCCCCAAAGCCCCACCCGGCACCAATGCGGTTGGCCCAAAGGTCCCACCCCTCCAAAACGCCTGTCCCCTGCCCGTCCCTCCCCACCAGGCCGTTCCTTCACCTTCAGGGAGGCTCTTGAGTACGGCGGGATGCCACTGTCGTACTTGCCAGAAACGATGCCGCAGGCCAGAGGCGACCAGGTCATGGCGCCCACTCCTGAGAAAGGAAAAGCAGGTGGAGTCAAGCCCTGGGCCGGAGGGTGGGGGCGGGGCGAGGGTCCGAGGGTGGGGGCGGGGCGGGGCGAGGGACCTGGGGGTTGGGGGCGGGGCGGGGCGAGGGACCTGGGGGTTGGGGGCGGGGCGAGGGTCTGAGGGTGGGGCGGCAGGGCGGGGCGAGGGACCTGAGGGTTGGTGGCGGGGCGGGGCGAGGGCACGAGGTGCCCACCTATCTTGTGGAACAGCTCTGGCAGCTGGACCTCCACCTTCTCGCGCTGGAACATATGGTACTCAGCCTGCTCGCAGATGGGCGGGGTCAGGTTGAACTGCCGGGCCACCGAGTAAGCCTCCTGTGAAGGCAGAAATGGGCCCCAATAGCCCCTGACCTTGAGCAGGTAGGGGGCTTCTGGGGCAGCCAGGGAGGGAGCACCAAGGTGTGCCCCGGACAGGCTGGTCTGGCAGCTGCAGCCCGGGCTCTCCACTGCTCACACTCCTAGCTCCCCTGGGAGCCAGCGAGGCCCTGGTAAGCTGGAAAAGGGGGTGGATGGTGGGATGTCCAGGCTGGAGGGTTCAGATATGAGCAGCCCAGGCTCTGAGCCACACAGCCTGGATGCCAATCTTGGCCCAATCTGTGTGACCTTGGCATGTTACTGAACCTCTCTGCTGCCTGTGGCATCAACTGGTAAGGCACTGTGAGGATGGCATGCGAGTAGGTCCCTGTGCAGCCCTTGAAACTAACAGCGCCTGGCACATCCCGGGAGCCAGTGGAAGTGGCCGGTGTAACAACAGTGTTATTCACTGCTCACTGAACTCTAGGATGTCTGCTAAGAGCTTCACACTGGCTCTCTCAGGGACTCCTCAGAATGGCCCCATGAGGACCCACCCAGCAGACCTGTTCTACAGATGGGTAAACAAGCTCAGAGAGGTTAAGCCATTTGTCCAGGGCCACACAGCACTGGGATTCATGTGGAATCCCCGTCTTCGAGGCCTGCATACATAACCACCACACTCCACCATCCTGTCCCTCCCTTAGCTCCCAGGCATCGGTGCAGTTGGGACCAAAGGCACAGACCCTGCCAGAGCCTTGGGGTCTCCGTGGGCAGCCCATGCCGGGAGCCTGTGCCTGGACACACACACACCGGGAGGCCACCGTACCATGATCTCCATGGAGCTCCAGCGTGACGTGCCCCAGTACATGGCCATCCCCTGGTTGATGACGTGGGTCATGGCGCGGACGGTTTCTGTGGTGAGAGAAGGTGAAATTGCAGGTGGGGGATGGCTGGGGCTCTGGGCCAGCCTCGGGACATTCTGCAGATGCAGGCAGGAGGCCGGGAGGAGGGACGGGGCTGCGAAGATGTCTTGCAAGCAGTGTACTTCTGGCTCTGAAGTTGGGTGTGGGAGGGGCTTTTTGGGACGAAAGAGAAAAATGAACCACAATCCTAGAAGCTGGTCATGAAAACCACTTCCCTGACTGGTCACAGGCCTATGGAAATGTTGAAAAATGGGTTATGGATGGACTGTGATGTTTCTATGGCAGATTAGAGGGGACATCAAAGAATGAAGGTGGCTCTGGATTCTAGAATTGGGGCTTCTCTGGTCTCAGGAAGATTCGAGGGCCCTGATCACTTAGGAAGGACCAGGTGAATACATTGAAGCCACCGTCAGATTGGCAGCAGGAGGGAGACGTGTTTTCGCCTGTTCTGGACTCCTACTTTGGGCTATCCCAAATTCTCACTGGAATAGAATAGGCTGGAGAAGGGGAAGCGGCAGGACTGGGGTGCCGTGTGGTCCTGGAGGATGGGGCTTCGAGCCGAGCTCCTCTGTCCAGGAGGCTGAGAAGTGGGTTCTCAAAGCAGCCTAGCACCAGGCCAGAGGCCCAACCCACCCGTCCCTGGCAAGGGGTGAGACCAGGGCCACAGGGGTCTGGGTGCTCCTCCTGTAAGGGGCCATGGCCTGGAGTGGAACAGTTTTGAGGCTCCACAAGCCCTGGGAACAACCTGAATCATGGATGGCAGAGACACCTAAGCCTTGAGGACAGTCTCGGAGACTCCATGCTGGCCTTTTAAAGAAGAGAGGAGGGTCCCTCACCCCAGCGACACAATGGATTCTTCCCAGTATTCAAAAATGTTTTTGAGACATAACAATCTGCCGGTTATAGCTCCCTCTCAGCCTCACAGGGATGTGATTTTAAAAACAGAACTTGGCCTCAACATTTCGGATTTCAGAAGCCTCTCAGCTTTTCGGGGTGACAGACTATGCCTCCAGTTTCTCACGGGTTGGATACAGTGCTTGCAAGTTGGACTGCCAAAGGCAGTGTGGGAGTGAAGTGGGGTGCAAGTGTTTCTAAAAACAGCAACGACATTGACCCTGGAAAAGCCCCGGCTCTCCCTAAGTGCCTGCTTGTCCTCTGCCCATGCTGCGGAGAAGCTGAGGTCCTCAAAATGGCTGGGAGTGGGGCCGATGGGAAGGAAGGAAGGATGGAGGATGCTGAGTTTGTTCTGTAGGTGCCACCTCGGAATGGCAATGAGGCCACAGAGTGGCAGCACTGGCTTCCCCCGTACACTTCTGTTTTTGGGGTTGCTCCTAAGCACCCTTTATTGAGATCCCCCCTGAGCAGAACCTGGGGCCTCCTAAAGGCTAGAGCTGAGGCCACTGGCGTTTCTGGAGCAGTGGTCTCAGCAGACTCACCCAAGACCCCTGGTTAACCCCCCTCGGCTTCCACGCTTGCAGGCCCAGCCCTGCTTTCTGCTTCCTTCCAAGGTCTGAGGTTGTTCCCAGAGGCTCCTGGGAACTGTCTCTGTCCCCTCCTGCGGGTGGAGATCTGGGAGGGAGTCTGAACTCTCAGGGCCACCTGCTTTAACAGCCAACACTGATAGACCTGCAGGAAGTGTCTGGTGGGGAAGGTCTGAGGAGAACCTGAGGCTCCCAGGAGGATCTCCGACTACATCCTGCCCCGGTCCAGGCTCCGGGCCTGGCGGCCTCATGAAGATTTTTAGAAACACTCTCGGGGCACCTGTGACCATGCAGCACCAGTTCCCAGGTCTGTTTAGCCAAGGCTAAGGTCCACATGCTTGAGAGAGGGAAGCCAAGGCCCCCAGGCCAGCCCGTTCCCTCACTCTCCCTCCCCGGCAGCTGTCTCAGGTCACCAAGGTCCCAGCCAGTGAAACCACACACTGCCCTGGGGCGCCCCTTCCATGCAGCGATGGGGAGACGGGGCTGACGGGCAGAAGTCTGCAGGAGCCCCCGGCTGTCCTGAGGTGGGGGGTCCTAGGCAAAGGCCCCTGGGCTCCCTGGAGGATCTGGGCAGAAGCAGGCTGGACAGGGGCCCCGCACAAGGGAGCACCCTGCGCTTGTGCCCAAGTGTGGTATCAGTGGCCCCAGATGCAGGGACAATTAGGGACAACTGTCCTTCACCTCAATATTTAATGCTGCTGAACAGAAGTAGGAGGACTGAATCTTTCTAGCTGCTGCCAAAACCCATGGCATCTCCTGCCATGTCACAATACATGGGGGGGTCAGGTGGCAGTGCCAGTTGGCAGGGGCCCAGGCCCAGGGAGACCAATGCCCGCCCTTGGGGTGGGGTCCCTGGGCCCTTAGCTGTGGGAAGGGCAGAGAGGCCATGTGTGGCCCGAGGCCGCTCCCTGGTTTCAGAAGTCCCTGGTTATTCTTCCAGGAGGAAAACGACTCCATGTTGATGGAGAGGTTTGGCCACCTGGTGAGAGGCAGGGGCCCTGCCTGCTGAGGGGATGCACAGCCAGCATGCCGTCCGAGGAGCAGCGTGCCAAGCCAGGTGTTCTTTGCCTCCAGAAGAGACAGGAGCTTAGTGAACGCAAACCGTGGAGGAGCTAAGACGCAGTGAGAGCTACATGTTCTGGGGTCCCTGACAGGTTTGCGCCTTGTGGAAACCTGGTCTTCCCCAACCCTTCCCATGGCACCATCCAGGGTCAAGGCTCCAGGTGGGGATTGCAGCATCCTCCGATCAGGAGGACCCCCGGACGCCACGGAGCTCAGCAGTCAAGCCCAGGGGTGGGGGCATGCACGGGAGCAGGGAGGAGGAGGAATGAGATGAAGGGGGTTGGGGGCTGGGGGCTCCAACACCACTTTGCTTTCCTTCACTTGCAAGGTGTTCTCATAGGGTGCTCTTTCCCCGCTTTATGCATTTTATGGAGAAGTTTGTCATGGGGTGAAAGAATCATGTACTTAAAAATACTGTCTCATAAAATGCAGCTTGGACACAGAAGTCAATAGTCAGGCCGGGGGGCACTGTGTACCTTCTATGATGAATGTCCTTGACTTGGAGGAACTAAATGGGTCCCCTGGTGATAAAAGAAAGATTTAAAGAGACCAGAGTTGATAGCTGGGAGCACTGAGGCGGGGCACGACAAAGGCGCAGGAAGGAAGCACAAACCCCCGCGCGGAGCACGAGTTTAGTTAAAAAGGAAAAAATATATCCACGCTCGCACGTGCGTGCTCACATGAACATATAAAAACAATAACTGGAACACAACTTAATTTTCAGGTCCCTGAAGCAGCAAAGCAGACATGGAAAGACACCTATAGCAGGAGGATGGGGGAGCGGAGGGGCTGAGGTCGCAGGAGAAAGAATAAAAACCGCCAACGTAACCAAAACCATGAAAAGCACGGAATTTTTTCCCTCTATTCATTCCCCAGAGCAAAAAAAGGCCCCCAAGCCTCTCCACGGATCATGATTGGAGAGAACACCGCAGTTGGAGTCCCCACAAGCGACTTCACAAAGCTGCAAAACAGCAGCTGCAGGGGGAGGGGACAGTTCCAGTGCGGCTTTGACTGGGAGGGTGGGGCGGGGCGGTGGGGATCGGCTGGGGTACAAAGCAAGGACAGGGACTCGGCTGGAGGTGGTTGGCAGCCAGAGGCTGAGCTCACCCCCACTGTGGGGAAGCCTGGCCCCTCGCCTCCCACCCTGGACCCAGCCTCCTCTCATGGCTCACCGGGATGCCCAGCAGGGCCCATGCTGGTGGCCTCCACAACCCCGGGTTCAGACCCTTTGGACGCTGCCCAGGCCTGACCTGCAGCGGCACCGCAGATCACCTACCTTCCATCGGGGTGTTGGGGTCTGGGCGGTTGGCAAATACCACGTCCACGTACTCCAGCTGCAGCCGCTCCAGAGAAGCTTTCAGACCTAGGGGAGGACCGGGGAGGGGCGTCACCGCTGTGGCTGCATCTCCACAGACACCCGGGCCGGTCCATTCCATGCCCGGCTCAGGGAAGAGATGGAGAAGAGGCCCCTGGCATCTGGAAGCTTCTGGAGGTTGTGAAATGCCTCAGAACAGGTGGGGAGTGGGGTGGGGGGTCTCGCTTTCAGGAGGATGTCGGGGGCCACAGGCCACACGTCCTTGACTAAGTGAGGGGAGCCCCTCCACCCCCTAGACAGCACGCCCTCCTCTGAGGCCACTCTGTTACAACAGGGAGAGCACGTCATCTAGCACATGTGGAGGGAGGAACGCTACACTCGCTACCCTTCCCACCAAGGGCAATAGTGTCTATGGCCAGGCACTGGGGCTCTTGCCTGTAATCCCAGCATTCTGGGAGGCAGAGGCGTGTGGACCACTTGAGGTCAGGGGTTCGAGACCAGCCTGGCCAACATGGTAAAATGCTGTCTCTACTAAAAATCCAAAAAAAAAAAAAAAAGAAAGGGCACCTGTAATCCCAGCTACTAAGGAGGCTGAGGCAGGAGAATCGCTTGAACTCGGGAGGCAGAGGTTGCAGTGAGCTGAGATTGCGCCACTGGACTCCTGCACTCCAGTCTGGACAACAAGAGTGCAACTCCATTTCAAAAACAAAACCAATGGCAATAGTGTCTAAAACGCCCAATCCACCGTGAGTGCTTAGAGCAGCTCAGGACACACAGCTGGCAGAGGGAAACGCTGGGTTGGGGATGGGAGGATGGGAGCAGGTGGCAAGCTCCTAGGTGATTATCAATGGATTGATTATCAATGGATTATCAATCTATTACCTTGAAGAAAATGCACACAGATAGGAAAGGCATGAAGAGAGTAAAAATGCAGCAAGAGCCAGATGCCTGCTGCCTCGCTCCCGTGCCTGAGTGCTGAGTCCGGGGCTGTGTGGTGTGCACCTTTTCCTGGGCACTGTGGGCATCCCAGCCACCCTCGCTGGGGTGTGCTCTTACTGTCCCCACCGCACAGATACTGTGGGAGAGGCGTGGGGCAGGGTGCCCCTTGCTGAAGACCCACTCAACCAGTGCGGGGCCGAGCCTGGACTGAAACCCAGGCTGGTCTGTGCTCAGCCACCGGCTGCCCTCGTTCCCGACAGGGTCCCCCTGTGCTGCCCAGGGTGGAAGGAGAGGGTCAGGCCGAAGCCCCGGGTGTCCCGGGATTGGGCGCTCGGTCGGGTAACTGAGGGGTTGGGCACTGTGTTGACTTCATGTTGGCCTCCGCCGATGATCCCACAGGTGTGGGCCCCAGGGTGCCCGAGCACGTCCTCACCTTCGATTATGTGCTTCCTGGACAGGCCCCGCTCTGTCTCCGCCCTGAAAAACAGGCCGACCTCGTGTGATGTTGCTAGCGCTTTTGGCGCCCTGACCCCTCCCAGAAAACATTTATGATGCGATGTTAGGCGCAAAAACTGGGTCAGCAAATGCCGTGTGCAGTCGGATTTCACTTCCGAGGTAGGTACCCGAGGCTACAGGGCTGAACTCCCAGAGGCCCGGGGGAAGCCTGGTCACAAGGCTTAGAGGGGAGGTGGGCAGCCATAGGGGATGAGGGGGCTTTTGTTTTTCAACTTAAACTGTCTGTTTGATTTGGACTTAATTTTAAAAAAAAATTAAGAATGAATGAGGCTGGACACAGTGGCTCGTGCCTGTAATCACAGCACTTTGGGAGGCTAAGGCAGGAGGATCATTTGAGCCCAGAAGTTCAAGACTAGCCTGGGCAACAGAGTGAGACCCCTTATCTTAAAAAAGGACAAATTAAGGCCGGGTGTGGTGTCTCACACCTGTAATCCTAGTGCTTTGAGAGGCTGAGGTGGGCAGATCACTTGAGCTCAGGAATTTGAGACCAGCCTGGACAACATGATGAAACCCATCTCTACAAAATACACACAAAACAAAAAAAATTAGCTGGGCATGGTGGCATGTGCCTGTTGAACCAGCTACTTGAGGCAGGAGGGTTGAGAATGCAGGAGGTGGAGGCTGCAGTGAGCCGGGACTATACCGTTGTACTCCAGACTGAATGACAAAGTGAGATCTTGTCACACACAAAAAATAAATAAATAAAGGAAAGAGGAAAGAAAGAAAAAGAGAGAGAAAGAAGGGAAAGAAAGAAAAAGGACACATTAGGCATGGTGGTACATGCCTGTAGTCCCAGCTACTCAGGAGGCTGAGGTGGGAGGATCGCTTGAGCCCAGGGTTTGAAGCTACAGTGAGCCATGATCACCCCACTGTGCTTCAACCTGGGCGACAAAGCGAGACCCTGTTGCAAAAAAAAAAAAAAAAGAAAGAATAAATGAATTGTAGGTATAATTCCTATGAGCCCAAGTGTGTCCAGCCCCCAGAAACTATGGAGGGGACACCTGGAGACCTGCAGGGCTGACAGGCGGTGCACAGGATTTGGAGTGGTTTGGGCAGTTCACAAATTTTCTGTTTTCCATAATTTTATGATGTTACCAAAGTGACCAGGAAAAAAAATAATCCATGAAGGTAAAAAGAAAAGTTAAGCAAGGTTTTTGTAAAAGGCAAACTCAGCCATAGCTATTTTTTTTGATTTGACATCCCTTAACAGGGACGGGCTCCAGGCATAGCTGGTGGCTGAACCAATGCCAGCTGTGCCCCCGATGGGGACAGGAAACAGCACTGGGCCAGGGCTGTCCAGGGTGGACCCTGACCACTCCCCCTTCCCAAGGAGGACTGTCCTCCCCCCACCCCAGGAGCCTTCTAGGTTAGGGGTCTCTGGGGAGTGCAGGGCTGTGGCAGCTGGGCCCGGGCTGGAAGCTTCGCCCACTGTTGCACCTACTTTCCACCCCAGAAGATCTTGGTGGTGATGACGAGGCTGGACCGCCTGCAGAACAGAAGAGAAGGAAGGAGTGTGATGGGGCCCAGCCCCTGGGGGTCCTCCTTCATCCCCCAAATCCTCATCTCTCACACAGAGGTCCTGAAAGCCTGGGAGCCTGGGGTGGAAAATGGGCACTTTCCCATCTTTTGATGTGTGCCATGTGCCAAGCCGGGGTACATGGGTTCCTCATTGAATCAGGAGGCAGCTGCTGAGGCTGTAACTGTGTGTCAGGCAGTGGGAGTTGGACAGTGGGGGGCCCAGGGTGACAGGATCCCGGAGGAGATGCCTTCTGCCCAGGATGTGAGAGTGGGCCTGGCTCAGGGAATCCTGGGGCGCATGGATTCGGAGGAGGCTGGGTGTGGGCCAGGGGGTAGGGGTGGGCTCAGGGGGCTCTGGCAGGAGTTGAGGATGGGAAGATTCGGGTGGGAGGCAGGCAGGGAAGCTGCTGGCAACGTTCCCTACAGAATGTGACGTGTGTTGCAGAAAACCTGTGTGGGACAGCCTGGTTGAGGGAACTTGAGGGGCACAGAGGGAGGGAGGGTGGCACAGGGGGCCCAAGTGTGCCCAGACTAATGGGGTCCTGGGTTTGAGTAGCTGAGGCAGAGAACTCTGAGGATTTGGAGTTGAGCAGAGCGAAGGGAAGGAATTTGTTCTTCTGCTCTGAGTCCACACAAGGAAACGCTCATACCAGCGGCTTTGTCCTGGTGGGATGGGGGATAGATAATGATGGCCCCTCCCGGCCACATTTGACTTTGACCCCTCCCAGAGGGGGGATACCCCTCATCCAGGGGTGACAATGACCTCCTGGTGCCCCATGGTTGAGCTCCTTTCCCACCTGGGTCCTGGGCTGGTCGGGGAAGCAGCTCATGAGGCTGGAGCAGGAGGCCTCCTTTGCCACCGAGCTCTGTCAGGGGCAGCGTCACTTCCAGGCAGAGGAACCACCATACACTACCTCCATGCACATTCACTAAAGACACGATGGGGGATTTGTAATACGTGCAATTTCCTTAACTAAGGGGTGAGGAAGAATTTGTGAGTTGCCAAGGACAAATGTGATGGGACAAGAAGGGGTGTCAGGAATCTATGGGGGAGGGGGTAGGAGCTGCCCAGCAAATGGCCCTCAGAGGGAAGGGGGGAGGAGGGAGGGAGGAGGCGGAGGGAGGAGGGAGACCCAACTTTGTAATTGCTTTGGATGTTTCTGAAAATAAAGAAACACTTATTAAGAAGCAGTGCCCTGCGGCTTGTCAGCCACTTCAGATAAAGCTGTGTCCAGGGGTCTGGGGAGCCCCCAAAATGTAGGAAGTGCTGATTCCGGTTGGTCCCAGGGAGGGTGACGACCTTGGCCTAAGAAAGGCCCAAAGGCTCCTGGGAGACCAGGGTGGATGGCCCCCAATCTGTGACGTTTGGGCTCCATCACACCTGGAGACCGCTCCCAAGGTCCCTGCTGGAGGGCTACCACTTCCCAGGGGAGTGTTGCACGTCCAGCCCTGAGCTGGATGAGTGATTTTCAGACTTGGGGCCACTGACCCTCAGGATAGCCCACCTTAGCCCCCATCTCCTCCTTAGCTTCCACCCCCAACCTTAGTCTCCACCCCACCTCAGTCTCCACCTCCACCTTAGTCTCCACCTGCTCCTTAGCCTCCACCGCCACATTAACCACCTCCAACTCATCCAGAGACCCAGAACGCCAAGGTCCCCGCTTGGAAAGAAGGGGGCCAAAAAGAGCTTGGAGTGAGAACTCCCTGACGGGCCTGGGTACAGCAGAGGGGTGCTACTACAGAAGATGGGGTGCAAAGCCCTTCCATCTCTTTAGCTAGAGCACTTAGGGTCGGGAGCCAGTGGGCCAGAGAGGGGGTGGCTCAGAGAGCCTCCACCTCTCCAGAGCTCACTGCTCCCACCTGTAAGGGGGAGACAGGTGGGGGTGTAGGCTAAGGTGGGGTAGAGACTAAGGTGGAGTGGAGACTAAGGAGGGGTGGAGACTAAGGTAGGGTGGAGACAGGTGGGGGTGGAGACTAAGGAGGGGGTGGAGGCTAAGAAGGGGGTGGAGACTAAGGTGGGGGTGGAGGCTAAGGTGGGGGTGGAGACTGAGGGGGTGGAGACAGGTGGGAGTGGAGACTAAGGAGGAGGTGGAGGCTAAGGTGGGGGTGGAGACTAAGAATGGGGTGGAGGCTAAGGTGGGGGTGGAGACTAAGAATGGGGTGGAGACTAAGGAGGGGGTGGAGACTAAGGAGGGGGTGGAGGCTAAGGTGGGGGTGGAGACTAAGGTGGGGTGGAGACTAAGGAGGGGGTGGAGACTAAGGGGGGGGTGGAGACTAAGGTGGGGTGGAGGCTAAGGTGGGGTAGAGACGGTGGAGAGTGTATCCCACCTCCCCTCAACTTCCTTCTCAAGCAGAGTCACCGTCTCCTCTTGGAGAACTTAATTTTCCTCTCCACTTCCCATAAAAAAAAATGTGGGGACCTGGAGGCCTTATGATGCCTGCACCACAGGCCGATGAGGCGGACCTGGGGACAGTTGGCTACGCACCCACCCGGGACAGACCGCAGAGAGTGGAGTCATTACCTCCATCCTTTCTTCTTAATGATGTTTCCCAGCACCACTTCAGCCCTGCAAAAAACAAACAGACAAACACTGAGGTCGCATCACAGCCAAACATAAAAATCAAACCCAGGCCCACCACGACCACCGGCCACTTGGTTCCCTCTGTGGAAATGTCACTGGGGCCAGAGAGTCAGGCTCTTAACACCTGCCTTGGCTCAGTAGCTCATTCCAGAGAGAGGGCTGGCCCGAGTGGGTGGGAGCAGCGGTGTTACTGCCCCCGCTAGGATGGCTGTGGGCATGTGCCCCGGCAGTGGCTTGTCTAAGCAGGGGCAGCCCCAGCTCTCATAGAGAAGGAAGGCGCTGCTGTCATGCCTGGCAAGGCCAGTGTCCCATTTCCTAGTTGGCTGAAAATTCACCAGGGAAAATGCCTGGTGACATTAGGTGGGCAAAATTTCCAGAAAAGTATTTTTTTTGTTTTTTTTTTTGAGATGAAGTCTCACTCTGTCACCCAGGCTGGAGTGCAGTGGCACAATCTCAGCTCTCTGCAACCTCCACCTCCTGGGTTTAAGCAATTCTCCTGTTTCAGCCTCCTGAGTAGCTGGAACTACAGGCGCCCGCCACCACGCCCCGCTAATTTTTGTATTTTTAGTAGAGATGGGGTTTCACCATGTTGGCCGGGCTGATCTTGAACTCCTGACCTTGAGTGATCTGCCCACCTCTGCCTCCCAAAGTGCTGGGATTACAGGCGTGAGCCACAGTGCCCGGCTAAGTATCTGTTTTTAAAGGTAAATTATTCATCAAGTGCATCCTCTGTTTTGAGAGATGATCAACATGTACTCAGGGCCAAAGGCTAGATTTCCAGCAGACGTGCCTGCTTGCATATGTGTGTGTGTACATGTGTGCATACGTGTGCACAGGTGCGTGCACGTGTGTGGGTGCACATGTCCCTCTCATTTCCTGCGTTTGAACAGCAGAGTCAGATGCTAGGCTGACTACTGCCTGTCTTGTTTGGCATCACTCTGGGTCCTGAACCAAACTCAGGCCAGCTGGGGGCATGGACAGCCTTCCAGCCTCGCTTGGCACAGCAGCACTGGATTAACTTTGAAGAACTTTCTGCTTGTAGCAAAATGTTTCTGAGTAAAAACAACAGACGGAGAATGATCCATACCCTGTGCTACATTCCACTTATAAAAGCCTGAGTCATCCACTCAGAAAGAATGGGCTCTGATCTGCAAGCTGTTTAGCACGCGCTCTGAATGCTACTTGTTTATGGTCAAGATGCACCGAAGCTTCACTCAGCCCTCGGAAGAGAGAAAAGCTAGCAGTGGTCCCTGGGGCAGAGGAGCGGCAGACAGTGCGTTACCTAAGCCTGTGGCGTGTGGCTCTGGCTGTGAATTTGGTAGGACTCACATCTGTTTGGGGGACACAGAAATCCTGCAGCTCTCTGAGAAGAGTGCAAACGAGTATCAGCAGGAGAAGCGGGGGGCCTCAGGAAGATACAGGTGTGGCCCCCTGCGAGCTGCCTCTTGCCCTCCCCCAAACTGTCCGGAGAAGTTTCTCCCTGGCTATGCCTGGCACGCAGTGCCCAGCTCCCCTGTAGGGTACCGATGGGCGTCCACTGGAGGCTCAGCTCTGAGCTGGACAGAGGGACCGCAGTGGCCAGCCCAGGAGCAGGGGGCAGATCCCACAGTAATGGTGACCTGAGGGGAAGCTGCTCCCTGACTCCCGGGCTTTCTGGCAAGCTGCTTCTGAGGGGCCTGAGGCTGCCGGAGACCCACTGAGCTTGCCCAGCTTACCAGCTCTGGGTGTCCAGTTAAACGTTGGAACATGAAACTGCGAGTGACAGAAGACAGAGTGCGGCTGCTGTGACATGGGGTGTGCCTGGCGCCATCCACGGGGGCTGCATGGAGCTGCCTCCCACATGTTCTTCCGGGCAGCAAAACCCAGGCCAAAAGCAGGCAGCGAAGAGGTGGGGATTGGGTCGGGCGGTGCCTCTCAGCTTGGCATCTGCACTGGGCTTTTTGACCTCACACCCCTCTGCTAGGCTCATCTGTCTGGAAAGCGATTCACTTTGAGGGGCAGCTGCTGCCAGTTTGGAGGGGGTGGGGGGGGGGCTGTGCCATCAGGAGGGCCAAAAGGGCCGCTGAAGGGGGCTGGAGGCAGTTTGAGGGTCCCAGCGGCGTCTCCCAGGGCTGTATGTTCCCCAGGCTCTGGCTGGGTACTTGAGCAGGGCCCGGTTGGGTTCCCTCCTGCCAGGTGCTCTGGGCCCCACCGCAGTTGCAGGTAACCACCCAGGGCCCACGAAGGAGCTTCCCGCCCTTCAGCTACTGTGCCAGCAGCCCAGGCCTGCTGCCCACCCGGCCGACAGGAACTTGGTTGGCCCCAGGCAGGAGGGGGCAGGAGGAGGATGAAGAGAGGGTCCACAAATGATTTCACAAACAAGAGCTGACTTCTGGGAACCCGATGCAGGAGAGTGGATGATCTGATTACAGCCAGTCTTTAAAATCGAAGCCAACAGCCTGGCTGAAGAGGGCTGAGCTTTTACATAATTGAGCAGGAGAGTTCACTGCCAAGATGTGAAGCGCTCCTCATAGCACTCGGCCGCAGCCTGCCCTCCCCAGCTCTGAGAGGCCCTGCAGGCCCTGCAGCCCTCACTGCACAAGTGAGACATGAAATGTCAAAATGTCAGGCATGTCAAGAGCGCCCAGGACAACAACTTCATCGCACCTCTCACCCAGCACAGCCTCTTGGCACCAGAGGGACTGTGGTCCCCTTGGTGACACCACGGAGTGTTTAGCAAGTGACCAGTGTCCAAGCGTTCCGCAATTCCAGCCCCATGAAAATAATACCTCCTAAAGCCATTCAGTTTATAAAAGAAGGCAGAGCGCAAGCGTGTTTGTGAGCACCCCTGGGAATGCGAGCAGTAGGGGTCCCTGCAGCCCCGGCTCTGCCTGGGCTGTCTGCGACACTTTCTCCCTGTGAAAGGACACGTACTTGCCGGCTGCGTAGACTTCTGCCGTATCGAAGAGGTTGATGCCATTATCGTAGGCCAAGGTCATGAGCTGCTCTGCCATCTGAAAAGAGAGAACTGGTACTGTCCTGCCAGCCGGGATGGGGCCCAGAGGCTCTGGAGCACCACCCCCTCGGCCTGGGAGGCCTCCCCGTGTCCAGCTCCTGCCCCCCCGCGTCCGACAGGCTCCTTGTGGGCTCTCTCCTTGCCCTCTCCTGCCACAGGACAGGGATGGAGGCAGTTCTCGGTAACAAACCCATCAAGAATAAAGATGGCAAAAGGAATAGACACTGCCGAGGACTGTGAATTTCCGGAGAGCAGAGACCCTATCAGCCGGGGCCATCACGGGGCTTAGCACCTGCAGTGGGTTAAACAGCGTCCCCACAAAATTCATGTCCACCCAGAAGCTTAGAGGTGATCTCATTTGGGAATAGAGCCTTCGAGAATGTAATTAGCGAAGTCAGGTGGTACTGTGTTGAGGTGGGCCTAAACCCCATCTGACTGGTGCTTTACAAGAGAAGATGCAGACACGGAAGTCCAGGAGACTAGGAAGGCAGAGACCGGAGTGACTGGTCTACAAGCCAAGGACTGTCAGCAACCCCAGGAGCTGGAACAGGCATGGACGGCCCCTCCCCCAGAGCCTTGCAGGGAACGTGGCCCTGCCGACACCTCGGAATCAGACCTCTGGCCTCATGTCCGTCGTTTCAGACCCCCAGGTCTCTGGGAAACTAAGCATTCCTAGGAACTAAGCGCTCCCCAGCAGGGGCTGTGTAGACATTGCTGGGGCGAGTCTGTGTCCTCAAAGCCAGGGCTGTGTATCCAGCTGTAGCTCATTGAGTCTTTCCCAGCACCTGCTCACGAGGACTGAATTGTTATTTTTGTGGATGGAGAAACTGATGCCTCACAGCTGGTGCATGGCGGGTTGACATCCATGCTGGCCTCTTGGCCTGTGTTTCTCCAATGCCATGTGCTCCCAACCCCAAGGGACACGGCTGTGGTGGTGGCCACCTCGGAGGCAAGATAGATCGTGACTGCCAAGCTGAACACGCCATTCCTCAGACTCTGCTCTGTGGGCTGCTGTCAGGACACAATTGTGCTCCATGAGCAAAGAGCTGGTCGTGGGCTGGGACTCACGGAGCCCGGGGAGCCCCTCTGAAAGTGACAGCTCCCTCTGAGAGGCCGGAGAGAAAGGCGTCCCTGGACTGCTGACCCTCAGACAGGGCTGCCTCCCTCCCCCGAGCGCAGCTCAGAGCACCGGGCCTCTCCCACAGCAAGCCCAGGGTGGGGTAAGTAATTCTTAATAACCCTCAAAAACCGCAGGACAGAAATCCAGCCAGGGGTGGCTTCATCGGGCTGCGTCTCTCCTTTCTGGGATCAGAAGCCCCTGTGGGCAGGAGGTGTGGAGAGTGAGGACAATGTCCTGTGGGGATCACGGGGTAGCCACCATTGGGGGGCACCCATGGGAGAAAGCCCTTGCCAACTGCTGCCCGCGGGCAGGCGGGCCTGCTGCTACAGATCTGCCGACTTTCCAAGAGAAGCCAGAAGGGCAGCATATTTGTGGATGGGGGGCATGGAAAATCTGGCCGGCAGCCTGGCAATGCTGGCACTCAGCCCCAAACGTTTCAGACCCTGAAATGCAGTGCAGCCGAGGCTGAGCCCTGGTTAGTTAGCGGCTGTGATTTCAGTCAGGAACTGTTTTCAGGATCCACTTGCTTTCTTCCCACTGCAGCTCCACTGCCCCGAGGTACCAAATGCACCCATGCTGCGGCTGCCCAGTGGGGGGGACCTACTGCTGCCCCCAGCCTCCTCCTCCTGGATGCGCCCACCGAGGGAGCAAGGGAGCCCCCAGGAACCTTCCCCACCTCTAGCCCTTTCGTTCCCAGCACGAGGCTCGATGGGCGGGTGGGCGGCTGGTTCACCTGTTCACTGCTTCCTCCTCATCTTCCTCCTGACTTTTCCCGGATGCCTCCCACGACTAGGCCCTAGAGAGCCCAGGAGGGCAGGGTGCGCCAGGCTGGGCTGCAGGAGCTACGTCCATGGTTAGGGCACTCACACTCCTGGCAGGGCTTCTCAGAGGAGGGGACTCAGGGTTCCATTTTTGTTTCTGTATTTCAGACAGGTGGGTTTTCTTATCCCCCATCTCTTCCATGAGGGTGGCGTGCTACCCACACACTTCCGCACTTTGAGTTTTTCACTCACAATACATGCTAGAAACCAATCCACACCTGCTCGTGAAGACCCGTCATTCTTTTTGTTGAATTAAAACATTACTGCATTTATCAAAGAGACTTTTTTAAGTTGTAAAATATACATAATAAAAAATTTACTATTTTAACCTTTTTCGACTACAGCTCAGTGGCGTGAAGTACATTCACATAGTTGTGTAACCATCGCCACCGCCCAGCTCCCTGTCAGGTTCCTAACTGGAAACTCTGTACCCCTTGAACAATCACTCCGCTTCCCCACCCCAGTCCCAGCCCCCAGCCCCCAGCCTCAGCCCTCAGCCCCAGCCCCCAGCCCCAGCCCCAACCCCCAGACCCCAGCCGCAGGCCCTAGCCCTCAGCTCCCAGCCCCATCCCCTGGCCCCAGGCCCCAGCCCCCAGCTCCATCCCCCAGCCCCAGGCCCCAGGCCCCAGCCCCCAGCCCCAGCCCCAGCCCCAGCCCCCAGCCCCAGCCCCCAGCCTCAGCCCCCAGCCTCAGCCCCCAGCCCCCAGGCCCCAGCCCCCAGCCCCCAGCTCCATCCCCCGGCCCCAGGCCCCAGCCCCCAGCTCCATCCCCCGGCCCCAGGCCCCAGCCCCCAGCCCCAGCCCCCAGCCCCCAGGGCCCCAGCCCCCAACCCACATCCCCAGCCCCTGGCCCCAGCTCCCAGCCCCAGCCCCAGCCCCAACCCCCAGACCCCATCCCCAGCCCCCAGCCCCATTCCCCAGCATTCTCGGGAATTTGTGAATTTAACTACTCTAGGCACCTTACACAAATGCAATCACATGGTGTGTCCTTTTTGTGGCTTGTTTCAATGAGCCTAATGTCCTCAAGGTTCAACTTTCATCTGTGGGGTAGCACGTGTCAAGAATTGTCCAAGACTGGGTTTTTTTTTTGGAGACGGAGTCTCATTCTGTCTCCAGGCTGGAGTGCAGTGGCATGATCTTGGCTTACTGCAACTTTTGCCTCCTGGGTTCAAATGATTCTCCTGCCTCAGCCTCTGGAGCAGCTGGGACTACAGGCGTGTGCCACCAAGCCCTGCTAATTTTTGCATTTTTAGTAGAGACTAAAATGTAGTTTCACCATGTTGGGTAGGCTGGTCTTGAACTCCTGAGCACAAGGGATCCGCCTGCCTCAGTCTCCCAAAATGCTAGGATTACAGACATGAGTCACTGCACCCAACAAAGACTGGGTTTTGAAAGCTATTTAGGAGTGTGTCAGATAGGCAAGGGGAGAGTGGGTGGGGGAGTGGCGCTCCAGGCCCTGGGGCTGTTGTGGGCCAGGGAGGGCAGCCTTCGGCAGCATCAGCTCCCCCAAGGATCGCTCACCCGTGCTCAGGTCAAATCCCGGGAGCCCTCCTTGACTCCCTCCCATCACTGGAGCGTGACATTCAGCCAATGCCGCAGCTTCCCTTGCAAATTAGTCCAGAATCTGACCCCCTCCGCCTCCGCTGTGCCCACCCTGCCCTGAGCCTCCAGAGGGTCTTGGGTGGTTTCTCACAATAGCCTCCTGGCTCTCTGCTTCCATCCTCTCTCCCTGCACCTTCCCCAGGCAAAGCACGGTCCGGTCCGAGGACCAGCATCAGATCAGGAATGCAGCATCCAGGCTCCACGACAGCCCTGCATATCATGATATGCCTTCTAAGTACATCAGGTCGTGCACACACTGAACTTTGAGACACCCCCATGACTGGCTATTCCCAGGGCAGCAGCCAGGGCAGGCCTTGGGAGACCTTTTAATCAGGTCGGATTTCCTCCTTGCAAAAGCCCTCCAGTGGCTTCCATCTTACAGAGGGCCAAAGCCAAAGTCCTCCCCAGATCTGCGCCCTGACCCCGGCTCTATCCCTTGCACCCCCTTTGCCTCAACACTTGACCTTAGGGCTTTGCCCTTGTTGTCCTCTTGGCCCCCCGGAAGCCTCTTTCTCTGGACCACCATGTGGCTTCCTTACTCGATTCTGCTTCCCGACCGCCCTGTCGTCAGGACCCCAACCCCCACCCTCCTTTTTCTACTTTCTTCTGCAGGCAACTAAATAATGGTTCTCCAGGCCGGGCGTGGTGGTTCATGCCTGTAATCCCAGCACTTTGGGAGGCCGAGGTGGGTGGATCACGAGGTCAGGAGTTCGAGTCCAGCCTGACCAGCATGGTGAAACCCTGTCTCTATTAAAACTACAAAAGTTAGCTGGGTGTGGTGGTATGTGCCTGTAATCCCAGCTACTCAGGAGGCTGAGGCAGGAGAATCATTTGAACTGAGGAGGTGGAGGTTTCGGTGAGCCGAGATTGGGCCACTGCACTCCAGCCTGGGTGACAGAGCAAGACTCCGTCTCAAAAAAAAAAAAAAAAAGGTTCCCCAAAGGTATCAGGTCCCTTGAACCTGTGAATGTGACCTTAGTAGAAAAAGGGAGTTTGCAGATGGGATTAACGTGAGGACCCAGGGATGGGGAGAATGTCCTGGCTTAGCTAAGTGGGTCCTCAATGCCATCACAGGTGACCTTATGAGGACAAGGGAGACGGAGACTTGACACAGACAGAAAAGGAGGAGGGAAAGCGCCCGCAGGGGCAGAGCCTGGGGATGCAGCCCTGGATGCTGAAGATGCCGGGAAGGGTCCTGGCCTGGAGAAGGGAGTCCAGCCTGGCTGACTTCTGGACTTAGGCTCAGGGATACCCAATTTGGATCTCCAGCCCCGGAGCCGTGAGTGAATACGTTGCTCCTGTTTTCAGCTGCACGTTGGTGGCTATTTGTTACAGCAGCCACGGGCAGCTCACGCCCTCTCCACAGCATGTTCGACCACTGGGGACTGTGTCCTGCTTCTTTACCCTGTCGCCCTCTCTAGAAAGAGTGACTGGAAAGAGGCTGGAAGTGGACAGGGAGCTGGCACTAGGCAGGGGCTCTGCAAGCCTGAGCTGAGCGCTGTGGCGGTCCCAGTTCCTGGGGCTGCGGGGGGGCGGGTGGCCTGGCTGCTCCTGGCTCTGCTCTGCCCACCTGGAGGCCTCCCCCTCCTGCTCACAGAGGAAGAACAAAGGGTTCGGTGCTCTCCACACCAGAGCACGGGGGTCCTGAGCACACCTGGCTCCCTCCAGGGAGGAAAGCCTGGCCAAACACAGAAACCTGTGGTCACCACAGACCCCTAAGGGTGTGCAGGCAGCGGGATCAGCTGGCACAGCAGACAGCAATCCTCACCTCACCTGTCCCTCAGAAAAACAAAGCCACAGTACAATTCTGGCTGCATCCAGGGTGGCACCTGAGATTGGGAGGACCGGAGGCAAGACAGACGGGGAGGGGCCCGGCACCGTGGGGCTGAGAAAGACAGGGAGGGGCCCGGTGAGCTTTCTTACTATTTTATTTATTTATTTTTACGGCTCTGATTTTGCTGCAACTTCTCCTCTGGGTTTTTCCTCCCCATCCCTAGAAAACTGCAGCTCTCCTCCATAGACCGCTGTCTATGCCACTTTTCCATTTGCTCTCATGGGCCTTTCCCATAATGTTCTTTAAAGACCTGCCGCATCCTGGTTCATTTTACGGAGACTTTATTTTGTGACGTTTTGGTTCCTTCCAGTATCTGGGTCCCAGACGCTGAAGTCAGAGGGAAGCTCGGAGGCATACAGGCCACCTCCCTGTCACCCCCATTTGGGGGACAAGGAATCCGCCCTTACCCAGTACAGTTACCCCAGAGTTGAGCGCTGGCCATGAGCTTTGAGGCAAAGAGCACCAGGTGGGACCCTGTGGCCAGTGGCCAGGTGAGACTGCTGCGCCTGTTTATGGCCTGAGGCTCAGCTTCCTTGAACTGGGAATAGCACCTGCCTCCTTGGGTCGATGGAGGATTAGCTGAGACAGGAAGTGTAAGGTTCTCAGCCACTCCTTCTGTTACATTTTTATTGTCCAGCTTGTCTTGAACACATGCTTCTAATGGGGAGTGTGAGGCCACAGAAAGGCCACCTACCAATGGGAGGTTTGGAGACCTGAAGCCACCGTGGCAGCTCCAACAGGCGCCCCATCATCCTATGATTCCTAGTGTGGTCTGGTCCCTTCATGGGCTCCTGTGAGCAGCGCCAGCTGAGAATGTGATGGTGTCCTACAAACTGTGGACTCTGTCCTGTGCCACGTGAGGGTGGCTGTCATTCCTGCCCCACCAGGTGGTTTGTTCCACTCCTGGGCAAGCTTTCATTTGTCCCTGGTGTGGTATAGAACTGGGCTGAGCTGCTGTTCGAACGACAGCCCTGCAGACACTGCAGGGCACAGCTGCTGCGGCCCATGGAACAGGGGACATCAAATGTTTTCTGTAAAGGGCCACACAGTAAATGCTTCAGGCATCGTGGGCCAGAGTCTCTGTTGCAATTACTCAGCTCTGCCCTTGTGTAGTGAAAGCAGCCACAATGTGTAAATGATGGGCGTGACTATGTCCCAATAAAACTTTATTTATACAAATTGGCTGCAGAATTCATTGAGATAGGAAGTAGATTAGAGGTGACCAGGGGATGGGGAGTTATTGTTTAAGGTACAGAGCTCCTGTTTGGGCTGATGAAATATTTTGGAAATAGATATTGGTGAGGGTGGCACAGTAATGTGAGTGTATTTAATGCCACCGAACTGTACACTTAAAAATGGTTAAAATGGTAAACGTAATGATTCACATAGGTAATAAAAAAATTGAAAAACAAAAAGAGTAGGCTGGCTCAGTGGCTCACACCTGTAATCCCAGCACTTTGGGAGGCCAAGGCAGGCAGATCACCTGAGGTCAGGAGTTCGAGACCAGCCTTACCCACAATGGAGAAACCCCATAGCTACTAAAAATACAAAAAATTAGCTGGGCGTGGTGGTGCATGCCTGTAATCCCAGTTACTTGGGAGGCTGAGGCAGGAGAATCCCTTGAACCTGGGAGGCCGAGGTTGGGGTGAGCCAAGATGGTGCTACAGCACTCCAGCCTGGGCAACAAGAACAAAACTCCATCTCAAAAAGAAAAGCAGTCCAGGACGGTCCCCCTGAAGTGCACAAACCCAGGCCCTTTTCTTCTGAACTGCAGCCAGGCGGGCCCCCGTTCTGGACGTATTGATTTCTTTTTTGAAACTAACTGTAGGATTAATACAAAAATGTGTCTTGCTCCTTTGCTTAGCCGTTTTCACCTGCCATAACCATTCAGAACCCCGACTCGGTCACCTATTTAATTCTCTGTCCTTCCAGCTTGGTGTCATCTAGAAACAACCTCCAATATCTTCACACATGTCCATTACTGTTCCTGGTGGGGACACCACAAAGGCCTGCGACAGCGGGGCTGTCCCTGGGCCGTTCATCAGTGCCCCGAGGGTGTGGCCAGTTTGCTGGTGAAAATGTCACCTCGCTGGGTGGGTCTGGTCTGCTTGTTTATACCTTTCCCCCAAGGACATCACAGGCACCCAGCTAAAACTATTTGGAAATGAAGTTATGCCCTTCTACAGAATTCTTCCATCCTGCTTTAGAAACCACATGGAAAGGGAAATGAGGCTGTCAGGTAAGGCTGATTCACAGAGAACCACAGGGGCCCCCAGGCTCCGACCGAACCAATCTGATGGGTAAGGTAAGGTGATTCCTTTTGCCTTAAAAACTCCAGACTTCACCCTGTGATAGAGCCTATCCAGCAACTTCAAAGCAAGGGGCAAATCATTCTATAACCAGCTACTGTCTTTTTTTTTTTTTTGAGACAGAGTCTTACTCCGTCACCCAGGCTGGAATGCAGTGATGTGATCTCGGCTCACTGTACCCTCTGCCTCCTGGATTCAAGCAATTCTCTTGCCTTAGTCTCCTGAGTAGCTGAGATTACAGGTGCCCACCACCATGTCTGACTAATTTTTTATTTTTAGTAGAGATGGGGTTTCACCATGTTGGCCAGGCTGGTCTTGAACTGCTGACCTCAGGTGATCCGCCTGCCTCGGCCTCCCAAAGTGCTGGGATTACAGGCGTGAGCCACCACACCTGGTCAGCTACTATCTTAAAAATAAAAATGACCCAAACACACACTATATGCATTGAAATTTTGCTGGAAGCAAAGCTTTCCCTTGGAAAACTGAGCAATCACAGCTAACAAGGTCTCACATCAACTCGCTGATCAATTTTTAAACGCAACCTTTCCAATAGTAAGTAGGGCAAACGCGAAAACTGCTTCTCGTGCAGAAGCCCAGAGCTCGCTCAGCAAATGCCACTGCTCTCATTTCTGAGACACTGCCTTGCTGTCCGGAAGCACACACGTCTGGACATGTGCCGTCCCCATCCTTCCGAGAGACCCAGAGGTGCTGGTGGCATGCAAGCTGGCTTTTCCTTAGTGTTCACTTTCCTGTTCTACTGGTGGGGACATGAGCCCCAGCAAACACATTTGACTGCGACCCACGCGGTTCATGGCGGCTGTAGGAAACAGACGGGGGATGCTTTGTGAAATGCAGATCTCAGATTCTTTAGCTTGCAGCAAGCTCTGCAGGGGCTGCATTCCAAATGACCTCGACAGATAGTCGCTGGAGTTTCCACCGAGTGTGGGCAGCTTCGATCTGCATCCAGCTTCGGAATTTGGGAAGCAAGTGCACCCTGAATTCTCCTTGTTAACTGTGGAATGGGGGTCATGCGTGTGGGAAATCTGAGTCCTAGGGAGCTTGAGGGACATGCTGGGGCTCAAGGCATCCACTGCTGGGTGGTGGCACCAGACTCGGCATCCCCTTTGGCCACCTGGCTCACCTTTCTATCTCCCCTGGGGCAGGGCACCCTTGCAAAACAGAAAGAGGGTGGGAGGCTGCTGCGACGGCTCCAGGGAGCATGTGCGCACTGGTCCATGCAGCAGACTTAACCATGTGCTCTGGCGAGCCCGTGCTGAGCTCTGGGGTGCTGGGAGAGCCCCATCTTACCTCATCGGTGATCTGGCCTCCGAAGGTCACCCATGTTCCTGGAAGGAGACACAGGGGCTAAAGTTAGGGACCCAGAAGGAAGTTAAGAGTCTCCTGTCGGTGCTCAGACCTCAGGCTGTAGGGCCAGGGGGCAGCCACAGGTGTCCGTCTGTGCTGCTCTGCGGCCAGGGTGTCCTTGGTGTGTGTGGACACCTGGCCTTCAGAGAAAGTCCTGCTGTCCCTCTCTTTTTTTTTGAGACGGAGTTTCACTCTTTGTTTCCCAGGCTGGAGTGTAGTGGCACGATCGTGGCTCACTGCAACCTCCACCTCCCGGGTTCAAGCAATTCTCCTGTCTCAGCCTCCTGAGGAGCTGGGATTACAGGTATGAGTCACCATGCCTGGCTAATTTTGTATTTTTAGTAGCTGGGATTACAGGTGCCTGCCACCACACCTGGCTAATTTTTGTATTTTTAATAGAGACGAGGTTTCACCATGTTGGCCAGGATGATCTTGAACTCCTGACCTCAGGTGATCTGCTGGCCTCAGCCTCCCAAAGTGCTGGGATTAAAGGTGTGCGCCACCGCTCCCAGCAGAGAAAGTCCCGTTCTCTTGGGGTCACCAAACTGAGGGGACAAAAGTCTCTAGAGCAGGCTGCTGGCTGTGGGCCCAGGAGGCCTGGGGCCTTTGAAATGCTTGTCAGAGCTGTGCTGAGGCAGCTCTCACTCCTGGGACATGCTGCAAGGAAGGACACAAGGGACGCCTCCCTGAAAACAGCTGGTCTGACAGCCGTGTCTGCGTGCTTGTGCTGGGATGGAGCCGGGAGGGCGGTGTCAGGGCAGTGAGGTGTGTGTACTGCATGCACATGGGAGGTGGGGACTGCACCTTCTGGGAATAGGGCTCATATCCGGCAGGAGAGAAAAAAGGGCCAAATCCAATCCCTTCAGGCACTCCAGAAGGGACTCATGAGCTGAGCCTGACACCAAAGGAAAGGTATCTTCCCTGCACTCCCGGTGCCAGGAGGGCCTCTGATTTTGTGGTGTCAGATGGAGGCTGTGTGTGCAGGGGCCCCTGGTGTCCACCTCGCCTCGCCTGCTGAGGCTGTGTCTCTCTCTCCCTCTATCCTGGGCCCCCTCCCACCTGCCTCTTTGTTGCCATGGCAACTGAGGCCCCCTGCATCCTGGGCTCTGGGAGCAGCTACTCCCTGAGGAGTGCCGAGGGCTGGGCCATGCTGCCGCCCAAAGGGTGTCCAATTCAGCTCATGCCTGGCCCTCCCACAGCCTGTTTCCCTGGTGGGACAGAGGGGACCCCACACTCACCAAGTCCCAGGCAGGAGACCCGCAGGCCAGACTTGCCCAGATTCCTGAAAAACAAACGTCACATGAGTTCTCAGCACCCAGGCAGGACCCTGCCAGCCAGGCTCAGGTCCCACCAGTGCCAGCCCCCACCCCACTCCCACACCAGTCTGTGTGTGTTTGGAGGCTCCGAAAGGTACCGGGGACCTTCAGAGAGGTGCCTCTGCTCGCCAACCCTGAGGGTAAAGTGCCAACTGCCCCCAGCCCACACCTTGCTGCTGGCATGGGCCCTGCTGGTGCCCAGTGTGGGTCTGCAGAGTGGTCTCGAGGCCAGATGGAAGTGCAGAGGGATGCTATCTGTTTTATGGTGAAACTGGGCTGGTCTCTGTCCCATGGCACCATCCATGCAGTGCCTCTTGCCAAGAAGCCCCCTCTTCTCTCCTCTCTGAGGCTGCATTTGTGATTCTGTGTCTCTTCTTCCTGTCTCCAGAGACCGGCGTAGGAGATCGTCCCACTTCACCAGGACCACATGGACTGCGCATCTATCCCTCAGGATGTGGGAAGCTCCATGGGGAGGACCGCCCCATGGAGGACCGCCAGTTCTCAAGCAAGGCCAGCCCTTCCTTCGTTACAAATATAAGCAAGCCTGACAGCAGCGGCAGAGCCTGGCAGCACAGGTCCCCTAACCAGGCACAGCCGCCCGGGCTCCTTCCTGGGGCCACTGAGGTGCCCGCACGCTACATCCCAGGGTCCACAGGAACAGGCCTTGGGCCATCATGACCGTCCACAGGAGGTGAAGGAATGTGGCAGGTCTCTGCTGAGG
Organism: Saguinus oedipus; assembly: GCA_031835075.1. Classification (NCBI taxonomy): domain Eukaryota; kingdom Metazoa; phylum Chordata; class Mammalia; order Primates; family Cebidae; genus Saguinus; species Saguinus oedipus. Next base: position 43,842,902 of record CM063175.1, on the reverse strand, counting down.
ATTGGCATGCCCCTCTGTCCTGATATAGGTCGCCTGGGAGCCCGCAGGGTCTCAGCAGGGCAGGCTGTCCCCAGGCACCCTTATCCCTGCGCCCTATGCAGCAGGCACCTTGCTTGTTGTGGCACTGATTCCCACATTATGAGACCTGCCCAGCACGGGGAGAAGCTGGGGTCCCACCCAGGCAGTCGGCTCCGAGCTGACGTTGCCCACCATGGTGGCATGCATCCCACCCCCAACCCATTTAGCAGGATGTGATCTGCCCAGACGGTGAGGTTGACAAGTGGCCGGGTGGGTCTCACAGCTGCAGCCAGGCCTTGACCCATCTGGGGTCGGATTCCACTTCTCTCATGGGATCCAGCTGCCAGTGTCTGGTCAAAGGGTGGATGCCTCTCGGGGGTGGGGAGTGAGGGCCACGAGGGTTGCCAGAGGGTGAGGCCCAGCCTCCTGGCCCAAAGGCCCCACACTTCCCTGGGGCCACAGCACTTCTAACTTCAGAGGATGCAACATCCTCAGTTTATTCTCTTTCCTGTCCCAAGCCTGGCCCCTGGGAAGGCGGCGTGGGGCTTAAGCCTCATTCTGAGCCCCCACTTCTGACATGAGCCCACTCTAACCCGCCCAGCCTTGGTTCCCTGCTTATAAGACCCCTGGACTCCTCCTATATCATGAATGGATCTAATACCTGTAAGCAGCTTGAAAATAGTTGAATGTGTCACCAAATTGAAAGTGTTTTACAATTGCCCAGGTTTATTTTTAAATTTCCTATTAAAACCAGTCCAGCTGCCAGCCTGTTGCTCCTGTAGGTAAAGCTGGGATTTTCCATAAAAAAAGAATGTAAGAACAGCTTGGTTTTCTTTTAGGAATGAGGGTACTGGGTAGTGGCTATGAGCAGAGGCTCTGAAGCCAGAGCTCAAATATCCTGGTTCAACTTTCCTGTCTGGAGGACAACGGGCATTTTATGGAGTGGTCTGACGCCTCAGTGTTCTCATCTGCAGAATGGGCTCACGAGGCTGCCTTTCTCACAGGGGTTGCCACGAGGACAGAAAGAGATCCACGAGGACAGAAGGTCACAGGACAATGACTCACATATGTCTTAGTTCACAAAGAGAGCAGGAGGATGATCTTTTCTTTATTCAAAACCAACAGACAGATCAATAAGCTTGAACTATTGCCATGTTAAAAAGGAACTGTTTCCTTGTTCCTCCTTATACATCAATGAAATAATCTGATGGTACCCTCTGCATTGCTGGCATGTTCCAACCCAGAATAACTCGTGTCTGTGGCTGCTATTGAGAACAGCCGGACTGCACAACTAATGCATTCTGCACGAGCCTGGTCACTTCAGAAGTTTAGGCAATTTCTCCCATGCTGGCTAGAAAGTGACTGTGGTAAGAAATTACAAAGTTGTTTAGCAGGAGTCCAATAAGGAAGCCAAGGGTGGGATGTTCTGATCGGCGCCTCTCAGCTGCTCTGGGGTCATAACCCCTTTGCAAAAACGGAAAAAGCCTGGCAGTATGCCCAGAGATGAACCTTGCTCACAATGTCTGGCTGTTCTCAGAGCCCGGACCTTGCCAGTCTATATACATCTGGGCATCGAGGAGGGAGGCCTGGCCCCTGCCTCTGCAAAGCCACCTCCATGAGTGACTGAGGAACAGTTGCTTGGAAAGGCTCTGCTATAGGCAAGGGTGGGGCTGAAGAGAAGACACACCCCTTGGTTGTCAGTTTGGGGAGGGCTGGCAAAAGCTGCCCCTGTCCCTGATTCCATGTCTGTCCCTGGTCTGACTGGTGGGAAATGGACTCGCTTCCCCGAGTGGGCTCCGGGTTCAGCCACTTTTCTACACATCACCCGCAGGAATAATTGAACAAAACTAGGACACCACGTGATGCTGAAATTACCCTGCTCAACTTGTTTCCCTGTGAAAATGATGGTATTGGTTCTGCCATCCTCTGCCAGGCCTTGGGAGAAGGGATGCGAAGGGACAGGGCACCTCCAGGCTGAACGCTTTATACTCGAGGCTACTGTGTGGGGGTGGGGAGCACACGTTTCAGCCGGGTCTGGATGGGGCTGCTGCCTGCTGCACTGGAAACTTCCCAGACACAGAAGCCATTTCCTACAGATTTCCTCCCCATCATTAAAACTTGACATCCTAATGAAGCAGCTGGTCAGCATTTCAAAACCCAAACACTGTTGGTCTTCATGAATTTCCCTCATGTCTCTCCTGGTCTGGAAAACGCCCAGTGAGGACTCACAGACAGAACTTCTGCCGAGGGGGAGCACCGATGCCCATTGTGGAGACCTCGGATGCTGTGCACCCCCAAAAACTGCACTTCAGATGTGGGAAGGGCCAGAGCTGGAAGGCACCGGAAAATGACAGGTCCTTTTAAAAAGAGGAGTCTGGGGTCTTTCAGTGGAGCCACCCGGGCAGAGGACAAAACTGTGATCAGGTGAAGGGTAAGCAGCATGGCCCTGGCGAGCTGGTCTGGGAGGAGGGCAGACAGGATGGCTCCTGTTAGTGCCCGGCTGGCCTGTCGGCTCCGTGCAGTGACGGTCTGTTTGCACGCCCACGCTGCTCCCAGATTCCAGGCCCCCTAAGGACAGGCTGGGCTTCGAGTCCTTGTCTTCCAATTGGAGCTGGCAGTGGCAGGGTCCCAGGGAGTGCCTGTCTGGGTTGATCTTAGGGAGTAATTGAGGGGTGAGAAGCCCAGGCCCTGGGTCAGACTCTCAGGACTAAGCACAGATCCCTCCCTTATTTACCTGCCCAAGGGCCCAAGGGGTGTTCAGTGTGGCTTGGGCTCCCGCCACCCCACACTGAGCATGGCTTGGGCCGTTGGGCAGGAATGTGTGCCTGGTACTGGCCATGACCCATGGACTGTGCTCGTCACTGGACAGCTGTGCCTGGAGCACACCACTGGGAAGGGCCAGCCTCCCAGGGAGGTGGTCAGAGTCACAGGGAGGCTGGGATCAGGCCCCTGCTCAGTCCCTGCTGCTGGCTACCTACACCCTGGCTGTGACCCTGGGACAGTCCCTGTGCAGCAACTCACTAGGCAGGTTCCGCATGAGCCAGATGGGAGAGGCATGGGGCGGGGTGCCTGATGGGGCAGGTTTTGGATTCCAAGGCCGATCTCAGCCCCTGTGAAACTGCACCTCATCCCACAAGGCTATGAACTCACCTCTTGCACATGACAGTAGCAAGGAAAGCTCCCAGGTCTGGCCAGGTAAAAGGCTCTGTTTGCAACTCCATTGGAGAGATGGGGTCCCTCAGTCAGAGTGCTAGGGCTAGGATTTGAACTCAGGTCCTCAGACTGCAAACCCACCAGCCCAACAAACACCCCCCTTCACTGCCCTGTCTGCCCTCCCTGCCTCCAGGGAGGGAGGCTCTGTACACATCTGCGCATGCACACGTAAGCACGCATGGGGATCGTGAGCACTCACCCTCTGTGAGATCCACTGTGAGGAAAACAGTGTTAGCAGCCACACTTTCCAATTACATAGTCTCTTATGATTAGAAACAGTCCCGCTTTTAACTCCTTTGAGATCCTAGGACTGACATAAAAGTCGCAGAAGGCAATAGGTATCTAAACCAAAAAATATTTGTATACGTGTTTGGTTTACTCCTACCTTTATTTATGTTTTTTCTTTTTTTAAGACAGGCTCTCATTCTGTCACCCAGACTGGAGTGCAGTGGCATAGTCTTGGCTCACTGCAACCTCTGCCTCCCGAGTTCAAGTAATCCTCCCACCTCAGCCTCCTGAGTAGTTGGGACTACAGGTGCCACCACCATGTCCAGCTTATTTTTGTATTTTTTTGGGTAGAGATTGTGTTTCACTATGTTGGTCAGGCTGGTCTTGAACTCCTGACTTAAAGTGATCCACCCACTTCAGTCTCCCAAAATGTTGGGATTACAGGTGTGAGCCACCTCATCTGGCCCTAATCCTAGTTTTTGATCCCTACTTAACAAAAGATGTAAACTCCAGAGCTTCTAGAATAGAGAATTCCATTCTGGACTTTCCTTGTTAAGCCTAGAGGATGGGACAAACGCTTTCACCCTAGAAGTTCATTAAAGCACATCCAGCCCTCCCGGGACGCAAGGAAGGAAGAGACATGACTGTGTATGCAAAATCTGAGTCATCCCAGAATTCACCTCCAGGAAGGGCTGGCTTAGATGACACGATTTTCTCACGAGGCCCAACTCTCAGGTTTTGGAGAGGTTTAAGCCACACGGGTAAGGCGTCAGGATGGACTCACAATGCCTTTCAGGTTGGCACCAATACCAGCTGTTAACCCAGAAAAGTCCCAAATGCAAAAATGCACAATTCATGGCTCTTTCTGAGGCTGGTGGCCTGCACTCCTATTTCAGGTCACTGAAAAGCAGAGTTGTCCCCAGTTCGGTTCCTGTTTTGGGAAAATCTTCCCAGAAACTGCGGAACCAGAGACCTGACAGCTTTGCTAGCTTACGCAGACCACATGTTGTGGAGACTTCCTTTATTCCTGGAGAACGGTTCTGGAAGCAATCAGGGCTCTGGACTCAGAGACTTACATGGGGAGTGAGGAAGGCCGGCACCCAGAAGGGTGCCCCACAACCCTGCTCCCGGGACCCTTTATACAAAGCCGGGACCCTCCCTTTTCTCTCCTGGGCACATTCACCCAGCCTGTAAGAAAGGTCCCAGCAGGGAAGGGGAGGGAGGCCCTGCTCCTGACATGAGGGCTTAGCATCCTCCCCACATACAGCGCCTGCAGCCAGGTGGGGGCTGAGCCAGGTGGAGGGAAGCAGGGCTCCTGGGCTGACCATCAGGAAATACCAGATGCAGCCTGGCTGCCTGTGCCTGCTGGAGCAAGTCCTGCCTGCTAGAGGAATTGGGCCCTGGGCTTGGCTCAGATCGAGGAGGGAAGACTCATTCCATCACAGGGTTCCCCCTATAGCCCCTCACTACCTAACATCCATTTGTCACAGTGGCCTGCTGGTAAAGATATCAGACCACCCAGGGCATCTTGTGGTGCCCACGCAGCCAGGAGGGTGTTGAGAGCTCTGTGGCTCACGCCTCAGGGTTCCCCAGGAAAAGGGAGCATTGGTGGCTTGGCTATTGTTCATGACCCTCAGAAAGAAAACAGCGGCAGAAGGAAGGAAGATGGCGCCCTCATCATCTCCTGCTGAACTGGGAAAAAAGGAACTTGGCCAGATTCTCAACGTTATCTCTCACCATCCACCAAGCACGAAGCACAGCCCCTCCTGGTCCTCAGCACAAACTGCCCAAGTCTGACCAACGGGGATGTGCAGATTTTATGGGCTCTCGAAAGTGAAAAGCTGGGGAGGTGGGGAGGCCAGGAGGTCAGCCCCCCACCCTGCAAAGCTGTGCGCCCTCGTACCTATATTTCATCCCGTGCGGCTTCACACTGATGTCCCCGGCACACGGGAGGCTCTGCGCCGACAGCTGTCCCAGGCTCCGGGCCACCATGGCCACGGCGCGGAAGCGGCCTCGGGTGCCTAGGCTGGGGCTGCTGGCTGCTGGTCGGCCCAGCCGTTCCTCAGGGCCCCGGACCTTGAGGCTGTGCTCCGAGCACACGAAGGACACCTGCATGCTGAGGCCGGGCGCTCAGATCCTGGCTGCGTCCCTGGTCCCTTTGGGCTCAGGAGCCATCTGCCCCCTAGAAACTCTTCTCCTCTGACCACGATGAGACTTTATCCAGAAGGCAAGGAAGCTGCAGGGGTTCCTTTGGGAGCGAGGATTTCCAAAGGCAACAGTGGGGAAGAAGCTGGCACGGCTCCGAGGGGAGGGAGTCACATTTCCAGACCCCAGCTAGAGAAGACCTGCCTGAAGAGCTGGTTGGGGATTCGCATTTTCTCCCCTCACATCTCTTGTCTCTGCAGGTCCTTCCTCTGTCCCCACCCTCGTCCAGCTCTGGCTGCCCAAGTCCTCAGCCCAATAGTCTCCAAAAGTGTTGGGCAGAGCAGGGCTGCGAGTTACTCCTGATGATGAGTGACAGGTGATGAGCACAGCTGCCTTCCTTGGATGGGAGGAGGGAGGGCTCCCTCCGGCGCGTCCTCGTGGCTCGCTGAGCTGGAGGTGATGGTGTGGGGGCTGTACACGGCTGCAGTGACTGGTCCCCTGGGGCAGCAGCTCAGGGGGTCTTGAGGAGCAGCTGCTTATCCCAGCTTCTTGAGTCTCTCTGAGGGAGCCTGGAATCCAGTTCCTGGCTCTGCGCGCTGTGGGCGGCTGAGGCTTCTACCAAGTCAATGAGGCGACCCGGGAGAGGCGCGGGCAGCGTCTGGCCATTCATTATTAATGAAGCAGGATGCATGAGATGCCTGCCCTGGCTGGCCCCCCGAGGCCGTCGCTGGCTGCTCCGAGCTGACAGCTGCCGGACCAGGACTGGCCTGAGGTCTGGGCAGGCGCTGCTGCCAGGGTGGACACCACGGGCTGGATGGCTGAGCTTGTAGGCAGCCAGCTCCAAGCGAGGCAAGACCCGCTCTGCGCATGCCCAGTGGCACCTGCTTGGGGTTCTCACTCGGGAGAGTGGGGTATCCACTGGGGATTGGCACAAGGAGAAGCAACATCACCAGAAATGTGGAGAAGAAACCATTGTGTCTTGATGATAATGACACAGATGGCCCAAGGAAGGAAACCCGGGGGTCAAAGGGACAGAGAGGTTCCAATACTCCCAGTAAAACTTAGCTTATAGCAGACGCTCAATTCATACTCTACAAGCAATGAGTGAGTGGTTGAATGAACGTGGCCCCTGCCCCACTTTATCCTCTTCAGCATCCGGAGGGGCTGGCTCTGTCCTCTGACCCCCAAGTACCCTCCTCACACCTTGTGAGTGGGGCCTGGCCAGAGCTGCTCTCTGGGCCCCTCTTGTCCTGCCAGGAGGTGCTAAGAGCACTGTAAGGTGGTGGGGTGACAGGGAATAGGCAATCCTGTGCACAGCCCAGCCCCCACTTGAGGCTGGACTCCAGGACTCAAAGGCGACAGCCCTGGCCTCTGGGCAGCTCATAGATAGCTACCACTCCACCTTCGGCCCCCATCTAGGGCTCAGTTTAAGTCTTTGCCCCCTACCCTTCTCCCTACTTGAAAGCTCTTTATAGGGTGTGAGTGGCAGCAGATGGGAAGTAGGGGCATCCCTACTTCCTCTAATTGTGCAGAGCCAGGGCCAAGATGGAACTTGCTCAGACCATCTCAGAATTTTTAAACAGCTCCCTTCCCTGTTTGTAAAAAGGATCACATTGATTTGTTCAAAGAGCCTCTGGGTGCCTACTGTGTACCACGAGGCACCTGCTCGCTGTCTAGGGCAGGGTTGTTCAACATCTGATCACGTCAGGGGAGCTTATTACATAGGCAGAGTCCTGGGCGCGCCCCTCCACACCCCAGACCTACAGAATCAGCAGTTCTGAGGCCCAGCCCGGAAGGTGGTGTTTCTACCAAGAGCTTCGAGCCTGCTGTGCGTGCTGGCCCAGTGAGACGTGGAAACCCTCTACTTCTTCCTTACACATCCTCTGTGCTCTGGCAAACCATCGGATCCCACAGTGGCTGGGATCTTACTACTCCCCAGGGGTGTTCTTACCCCAGGGGTTCACTTTAAGCAGCACGGAGTTAATAAGTGAGACTCACAAGACTTTTAGTCACCACAGTGTAAAATGTCATCAGCTTTACCACATGGCCCAGCAATACCCCTTCTAGCTATGTTCTCAAAGAATTGAAAACATACGTCCACACAAAAACTTCAACACAAATGTCCACAGCAGTATTATTCACAATAGCCAAAAACTGGAAACAACCCAAACACCCATCAACTGACACACGGACAAACGGAATGCAGTCTCCCCAGACAATGAAGTACTATTTAGCCATGAAAAGGAAGGAGGTACTGACACAGGCTACATATGGATGAACCTTGAAAACATGACGCTTAGTTAGATGCTCGTGAAAGAATGATGTGATTGCATTTATACGGAATACCCAGAACAGGTGAATCCATAGAGACAGAAAGCTTGGTGGTTGCAGGGGGTGGGAACGGGGAGTGAGAGTTGAAGGTTATAGGGTTTCTTTTTTGGGGGTGATGAAAATATCCTAAAATTGTGGCATTGTTTGCACAGCTCTGTGAATATATGAACATGCCTGAACTGTACACATTAAATGCATTTTATGGCACGTGAATTATAATAAAGCTGCTCTCCTACTCCCCAAAAAAGTCGCTTACCTGAAAACCCTCTGGGCCTGTTCCTGCTGTTCCCTGTGGAAGTGTCCTTTTTGTTTCTCTGCCTTTGCACCTAGAGTCGCTCTGACATCAGCTCAGACAGTGTGTGTGCTGTGAAGCCAGACCCCCGGCACGAGGAACCCCTCCCTTCTCTGAGCACTGCTGCGACACCGCGGTGGGGAGCAGCCTGCCTGTGGTCCCCTTGGTGTCTCCACTGACCAGCACCATATCATGTGCCCGAAAGCCTTCAATAAATATTGGATCAATGAACCTGGGAAAGACAAACTTATGTTCCTTATTATATGATACTAAGGGCCCTAAATAACTGCCAGACGGATGTCCACTTACTGGGGGATGGTGCTTCCTAGTTCACACTGAGCTTCTTTGAGAACCCAAGGGAGAAATTTCAGGGACACTGGACTTCTCAGCAATCAGTGGGTTTCTTCTTTGCTGGAAAGTCTGAATGAAACACACAGCTCTCGCCAGTCACCACCCGGTTTTCTAGTAGGTGAATTTGGTATTTTATTTTTACCACCGATTTATTTTACTAACCTACCCTTATTTTCCATTTTCCCCTATTTGCTATTATTTATTTAAAACATTTCATGGTAGCAGATTACTTTAAGGATGTCATCTACAATCCTTTTTAGAATAAGGTGGGGTGGGGGGTGATTTTAAAAAGAATTCATGTAATTTTTGCATTATGCACATTATATTACATTAGAATCTATGAAAATTGGTGGCATAGATGATAACTCTGTATCAGTGGGTGTCACGTGGGAGGGGTTTGTTCCCCAGGGAACACTGGGCAGTGTAGGGAGGCATTTTTGGTTGTCCCAACTGGGCAAGGAGTGGTACTGGCAGTAGGCAGAGGCCACAGATTCTGCCCCATGACAGAGAATTCTCCAGCCCAAGTGTCAGTGTTGCCGAGGTTGAGGGAGCCTGCTCTGTATCAACCAGAATTTGGGACGGCATCTCCCTGTTAACATTGTCCAGACAAGGGAAGCTGGGGACATTCATGTGTGGGGACAGAAACTGGGAGGTAGAGAGGGGGCCCTTCCAGAAAAAAACCACTTCCTAGCAAGCAGGCCTTGGTGTTGAAAACCCCTCCCACCCAGGAAGGAGATGCACTGAATGGCCTCTATGAGGAAGTGGTGGGGGGCTCCCAGCTACTTCAGACTTTTCTATATTTCCCAAATTTTCTATTGTGGGATGCATATTTCTCTTATAATCAGGGAAAAATCTTCCAGTTTTTCTTTATAATATTTAACCAAGGGGCCGGGGGCTCACGCCTGTAATCCCAACACTTTGGGAGACAGAGGCGGCCGGATCACCTGAGGCCAGGACTTTGAGACTGGCCTGGCCAACATGGTGAAATCCTGTCTCTACTAAAAACAGAAAATTAGCTGGGTATGGTGGCAGGTGCCTGTAATCCCAGCCACTCTGGAGGCTAAGGCAGGAGAATCGCTTGTACTTGGGGAGGCAGAGGTTGCAGTGAGCTGAGATTGTGCCACTGCACTCCAGCCTGGGCAAAAGAGCAAAACTTCTAAAAAAAAAGTATGAACAATAAAAAAAAAGACAAAAAAATGTGTGTATACACACACTGGTATATTTAACCAAGGGCATTCAATTTTCAAGACAAAACAAAGAAGCGCCAGCTGCTTCTGGCAGGTGCCCAGGCCTTGAGTCCACAAGCCCCACCCCAGGATGGATGACACTTTGCCACTCTGTGCACAATTTTTCCGGGGTCGGCACTGGCTGCACAGCCCAATTAAGTACTTCCCTGGTGCAGCCTCTGTTCACACAGTCACCCAGGACACTGAAGACAACCTCGCGATAGAGAAAGTTCCCCTCTGATGCACAGACCCCAGGTGCTAGCCTCGTCCTCAGCTTGGCTTTCTGGGGCCTGTACTCTAAAGGGAAGATTCTGGAAGGTCCAGATTTCCCACTTGGACAAGAAGGATTCTGCATTATTCAGGGTTCTTTAAAGGGACAGAACTATTAGCACAGGTGTACATATGGAGGGGAGTTTATCAGGAAGACAGACTCCCACGATCACAAGGTGAAGTTCTACAATAGGGTGTCTACAAGCTGAGGAGCCAGGAAGCCAGTCCGAGCCCCACAACCTCAGAATTAGGGAGGTCAACAGTGCAGCCTCCAGTCTGTGGCTGAAAGCCTGAGAGCCCCTGGCAAATCACTGGTGTAAGATCAAGAGTCCAAAAGCTGAGGACCTTGGAGTCTGACGTTCAAGGGCAGGAAGCCTCCAGTGCAAAGACTCAGCTGGTCCAGTCTTTCCATGATCCTCTTTATCCTAGCTGCACTGGCAGCTGATTATATGGTGCCCACCCAGATTGAGGGTGGGTCTGCCTCTCCCAGTCCACCCTCACAGACACACCTGGGAATGGTACTATGCATCCTTCAATCCAATCAAGTTGACACTCAGTATTAACCAACATAGATCTCTTTTCCCGCTCTGTTCTGAGTCCTGGGCAGCAGGTGCACGCCACCCAGAGCAGTACCTAAGGAGAGGCATGCTGTGGGCACGAGAAGAGACTGACACACTCGGGGCTGCACAGGTGAAGCACCTGGAGCCACAGCAGGGGGGCATTCACCCAGCCACGCCAGCTCTGCCCCGCCCCGTGCAACATGCCAAATGCTGCACGCAGCCTCCTGCAATCTAAAACTGGCTGCAGCATGTCAAGCCCATGTATTTATGACGTGAACTCAGGTAGATACAATTCCCATGCTGAGGCATCCCTCTCCATCCCTTTGGCTTCACTGGGGTCTGTGGGGGCCCTGGAGATTGAGCCTGACAAAGCCCACTCCAGGAGCAGATGGTGGTGGGGGCTGGGGCCTGGCAGCCAGTCCCTGGAAGCCGGTCCTCAGGACACCCCCCGCGGCAGGTGCTCAGGTATGTACAAGTCTCATCGAGGTGTAGGAAGCACCTCTGACCCCTGTGGCCCCTCCCAGAGGGTCCTGTTTAGAACCCTGGCACTCACTCCCACTCAGCCAGGGCTGTGGGACAATGGGATGAATAGCTGGACTCAGAGCTCCCTGGAAATGGGACAAATGTGCTGTGCTCACAGGGAACCGCTACTCACAGAAGGTGGGCAGGAGCCTGGGGGTTTCAGAGGCTCGCCAGACTCTGGAATTTTCCACCTGTCCAAAACACGTGTTGAGGCCAGGCACGATGGCTCACATCTATAATCCCAGCACTTTGGGAGGCTGAGGTGGGTGGATTGCTTGAGCCCAGGAGTTCGAGACCAGCCTGGGCAACATGACCAAACCCCACCTCTACCAAAAATGTTTCAAATTAGCCGGTGCAGTGTTGTGCACCTGTGATCACAGCTACTGGGTAGACTGAGATGGGAGGATCACCTGAGCCCAAGAGGTCAAGGCTGCAGTGAGCTGTGATCACACCACTGCACTCCAGGCTGGGCAACAGGAGTGAGACCCTGTCTCAAAACAACACAAAATACAAACACAAAAATCAATACAGGGGCTGAGACTTACGATATTGTTAGAAAGGATTAGACAAGAGTGGGAAAGCTAAAAGCTCACAACCATGACCTCAGCTTTGTACAGTTAAATGTCCTCCTAAAGGGCCTCTCCTTGCAGATGCATCTAAGTGGGGATGAGGGTGAGATCCAGACATGTGCTGGTTGACTTCTTTTTTTTTTTTTTTTTTGAGACAGAGTCTTGCTCTGTTGCCCAGGCTGAAGTACAGTGGTACAAACTCGGCTCACTGCAACCTCCACCTCGAGTTCAAGCGATTCTCCTACTTCAGCTTCCTGAGCAGCTGGGATTACAGGCGTGCACCACCATGCCCAGCTAATTTTTGTATTTTTACTAGACACGGGGTTTCACCATGTTGGCCAGGTTGATCTGGAACTCCTGACTTCAAGTGATCCACCTGCCTCGGCCTCCCAAAGTGCTGGGATGACAGGCATGAGCCACTCCTGGCCACGTGCTGGGTGACTTCTATCAGGCTTCGGTCAGAGGCACTGAGTGTGGCTGGTTGACTTCAACTTACAACAGATTTCTGTTTCTTTTTCGGATTCCCTGGTACCTGCTGTGGATAAGCAGCTAGCTCCCGCTGTGAGTCATTGGGGGGTGGCCATCCCCAATTAAAAGCTCTGTGGTGTGTCCCTGGAGTGCACTACAGACAGCATCCCTGTAGAGGAGGCTTCCGGCTCAGGGCCTGGGGTCCACTCCTCCCGCTCAGGCCTGGAGAGGCAGGAAAGCCGGGTCCAGCCAGCTCCTCCCCGATAATGGAAACAGGCTCACAGTGGGAGGGGTGGATGCCCTCAACTAGGCCTGTGGAGGCCTCAGGGCCTGGAGGTTTTAGATATGGCTTTTAAAAGCACAGCCTTCAGCAGCTCCTCTGAGAGTGAGGCTGAGGTTCTGCAGCCTGCAGAGATCACCTCAGCCATGCTGAATAGAGCGTGGTTTGCATCCAAAGGTGGCTTCTTGCCCAAAGAAGGGCAGCAGATGCTGAACAGTTGAGGTGCTGCCCCAATGGAGCACTTTGTAAGAATAAAGGGAAGCAAGGCTGGTGGCCTTCCTGGAGGAGGAGTCCACCAGGACAGTAAAAGCTGAAGACCCCACAGGGGTTAAGTGCTGTGAGTGTGGCTTCCTTCAGCTGAGACGTGAAGCAAGGGTCCCTGGGAAAGGCCTAAGCTACCTGTGTTCAAGGCCAAGTCGGCCAGCAGGAGAGCGGGTCAGCAGTGCCAGGGAGTGTGGAAGGGCTCCAGGGAGAAGTTGGGCTCCATGCGGAATTCCAAGAATGTCCTCCTGAGAGCAGTGGCAGGAGGGCAGAGGGTGGGAGCCTGTGAGGCAGTGGCAGGTTCTGTGTCTGGAGTAGGATGACCCACTGGCCTTGTCAGAGGGTGCATCAGATGCTGGGGGACTTGACGCAGAGGGACAGTGGGAGGCTGAGGGAAGGAAGAGGCCACAGGACTGGTGACAGGACGTGTGAGTTCCCGTGGACCTTGCCCAGAGCGTACATCCCACCGGTGGGGCCCATTCTGTGGTCGGGCTGAATGGACTGTGCTGGGGTCACACCTTGAAGCTGCAGGTAATGCTATGACAGTTCTGCAGGCCGTGTGTGGGCACCCCGGGAACTGGCTTTACATGGTCTGCAGAGCCGTGTAAGTTCCTCCTGCTTCCTCTTGCTCACCAGGACTTCACGGCCCCACTCACTTCCAACTCTAGGAGCCCTGAAAGGGGAAGGCGACCGGCAGCTGTGAGTCGGCCGGCTCTGTTCTGAGTTGCTGCCATTTCTCATGCAACTGTGCGGGCCCTGAGTGAGCGCCTCTCCTTCCTTTCCTCCTTCTGTCCTCAGAAGCAACCCTTTGAGACATAACAAAACCAGTAACAATGACCATGGCACCAGGCTGGGTGGTGCTCCCTGTCCTTGCTGGTCTGAAGAGCGTCTCGGGGCAGGCAGATGCCCCAAACCTCCAGGCAGGGGCCTGGTGATCTGTACTGTGACAGATATGGCTGGGCACAGTGGCCCACACCTAGAATCCCAGCACTTTGGAAGGCCAAGGTGGGTAGATCGCTTGAGCCCAGGGGTTCCTGGCTAGCCTGGGCAACCTAGCGAGACTCATCTCTACAAAAAGTACAAAAATTAGCCGGTTGTGCACCTGTGGTCCCAGCTAGTAGGGAGGCCAAGACTGGAGGATTACTTGAGCCCGGGAGGTTGAGGCTGCAGTGAGCTGTGACTGCACCACTGCACTCCAGCCTGGGCCACAGAGCAAGAACCTGTCTCAAAACAAAACAAGAAACATGAGAAACAGGTGCATCCCATGATTCCTGTGGTCAGGCCAGCTCCAGAAACACCGAGGACATTGTGAAGTGGTTACAAGGTAACCAGGGCAGGTGTTTGGGTCTCTGCCTTTCCTCCCACTCCTCCTTCAGCAGCACTGTGGGAAGGGAAAGGTTGTTCTGTCTCTAGGGGAGCTGGGGCTGGAGAGGCTGGGGCTGCAGATGGATGCTGTTCCCAGGCCTGGGATGACTATGACCACCAAGTCTCCAATGTGGTGCCCACTGCCAGCAGAAGCCATCCCGGCCCCACACAGGCCCCACATAGCTGCCAGCTATGGTCCTGGGCAGGCCCTTATGGAGAGCCCTGGGCCTGCCAGCTGGCTTTCTCCCAGCCTCTGCATCTGGCCTTGCAGCTATTCCAGAATGACTGGCTGCTTGCCTCCCTCCCTTCCTGATGCCTCCGCCCTCTGTCTGCGCGGCACTGAACTGCAGCTCTAAGTGCGACTAGGTGCACGAGTGAGACCCCAAGACGGACAGATGGAGGACGGTTCAGATGCCTGGACAACGACTGCTGGGTGGGAAGGTCCCTTTCCCAGGGAGGGGAAGAGCCTGCATTTTTCTTCAAGGAGCCCAGCCTGGAGCTTTGAGTTGTGTCGCCATCTTAGTTAGTCCTCAGGACAATTGTGACGTAGGGACCGTGGTCTCCACTTTCCAGGTAAGGAAACCGAGTTGTGGAGAGGCCGGGGGACTCATCTGAGGTCACACAGGTGGCTGGTGGGGGCCTGAGTTCCTCCCAGGATGCTCAGGGATGTTCCTGCAGGTTCAAGGTGCTGAGTCAATCCTTGGGGCCTGTGGCAGGTCGAAATGTGTCCCCAAAAGACAGTTGAGATGGGAATTCCTGATGCCTGTGAGTGTGGCCTTATTTGGAAACAAGGTCTTTGCAAATGTCATCAAGTTAAGATGGGACAATCCTGGCTTAGGGTGGGCCTTCAATCCAATGACTGGGTTTTTGTTTTTGAGGCAGGGTCTTGTTCTGTCACCCAGGCTGGAGTGCCAGTGGTGTGATTTCGGCTCACTGCAGCCTCTGCCTCCTGGGTTCAGTGATCCTCTCACCACAGACACATGCCACCATGCCCGGCTAATTCTCGCATTTTTTTGTAGAGTTGGAGTTTTGCCACATTGCCCAGGCTGGCCTTGAATCCCTGGGCTCAAGCGATCTACTCGCCTCAGCCTCCCAAGGTTCTGGGATTACCAGCATGAGCCACTGTGCCTGGCCGTGACTGGTGTTTGTATAAAGGGAGAGAGATTTGGAGACAGAGGCTCACAGAGGGAAAATGGCCATGGGAGGGCAGAGGCAGAGACTGGAGCTATGTGGCCACAAGCTGAAAAATGCCCAGGACCGCTGGTACCACCAGAAACTGAGGGAGGCAAAGAGGACCCTCTCTGGGGCCTTGGGAGGAAGTATGGCCCTGCCGCGCCTGGACACCGGACTTGTGGCCCCCAGAACCAGGAAAAAGAAACCTGTGTTGTTGTAAACCACCTAGTTTGTTACAGCAGCCTCAGCAAAGTCCAACAGGATCTTTCCCAAGACAGACCCGGTCCCTTGGAGACCCCCCTTTCCCAGGATGGACTTGGCCTAGTAGGCAGGTTAATCTGCCAACCCTGTCTGGCCTCTGCTGTTTTTCTCCTGCCCCTCCTCCTGCCCTCAGTGCCCTCCTTCTCACCTGTCCTTTAAGACACACAGGGATTCCCAGCTCTTCCAGGAAGTCTTTCCTGGCTGGCCCCACTGGAAGTGATGGCTTATGGTTAACTGAGCAATTACAGTCTGCTCAATGAACCTGGCAACCAACCAAGTACTTCCTGGTGAACCTTAGCCTGTGCTAAGAGCCCGGGGTCTGGAGTCAGAAAGCACAGGAAATCAGGACTCCTGCCCTGCCAGGAAGTTCATGACCAAGGGTCAGTGCCCAAGGACTGCAGGGGCTCCCTGAACTGCAGAGAGAGCCTCAGACAGGCTCTCAGTCAGTCTTGTCCTCTCACCGTCAAGGACGCAGCCAGAACGAGACAGGCGCTTTTGAAGTGGATTAAGACCAAGACCACACTGGAGGCCAAGGCGGGCGGATCACATGAGGTCGGGAGTTCAAGACCAGCCTGACCAACATGCTGAAACCCAGTCTTTAAAAAAAAAAAAAAAAAGACCAAGAGCACGCAGGACCTTCTGACCTATACTGACAGAGGCTGGGGGCGTCCTGGCTGCCGGGGGACAGGCAAAGCTCTGACCTCAAAGCAGTGCAGATGGGCAAAGAGCAAGGTAACCGAGACGGAGGAGGGGTGAGGTAGACACTCACACAGGAGAGGGGCTTCGGAGTGACTTGGTAAGTGCTTGTTTAGAGTGGGTGCCTGGGACAGTCTCTTTGGGGACCAAGCTTAAATGTGATGATGGGAAGGAACCAGCCATGTCTGCGGATGCACCCTCCAGGCAGAGGGAACAGAAAGTGCGAGGGCCCTGCAGAGGGAATGAGTTCCCCTTGGAGATACAGAAAGAAGGGGCAGCATCCAGAGCCTCCTGAGAGGGAGACAGAGGGGTCTGGGTTGAAACGAAGGAGGAGAGCTAGGGCCACATGGAGCTTTGTGGGGAGTTTGGGTTCCCTCCCAGCACCATGGGGAACAGGGAAAACACAGCCGAACCCAGGCCTGGTGTGTAGCCAGCACGGTGTGGACCTGGCCACAGCTTCTGGCCTGCCAGAGTCTGAGGCCACATCTCTGAACCCATCCACAGTGGGAGGGAAAGCAGGTGCTAGACCAGCTGCCCTCACCTGCTCCCTCACACTTACATCGGGGCTGTGTGGATTTAAAAATTCACCTTAAAATTCTTTTTAACAGCAAGAATGGAGGACAATTTAAAACATGGGGAAGTGTAAGCCGGGCGTGGTGGCTCATGCCTGTAATCTCAGCACTTTGGGAGGTGGAGGCAGGCAGATCACTTGAGGTCAGGAGTTTAAGAGCAGCCTGGCTAACATGATGAAACCCCATTTCTACTAAAAATAGCAAGGTGTGGTAATTCGCGCCTGTAATCCCAGCTACTCGGGAGGCTGAGGCAGGAGAATTGCTTGAACCCGGGAGGCAGATGTTGTGGTAAGCTGAGATGACACCACTGCCCTCCAGCCTGGGCAACAGAGCGAGACTCTGTCTAAAAAAAAAAAAAAAAATGGGGAGGTGTAACGGGAATGCTCCCCGCCACCTCCACCAGCTGCAGCTCAGTTCAGCTGATAAAGCACCCAGGCCGAGGGCACAGCTGGTTCCTTGGTGCCCTGGCCAGCGCCTATCCCCAGGTATCATCTTTTCTATATTCATATTTAAGACCAAGTTTAGTGGAAGCGTAGCCCAGTCACTGATGGAGGTGAGGTAATCAAAGAATAAATTTATCTAGGATCTGTAATAACCGGTGGTTTGAATCATGGAGCACCCCCCACGCCACTGCTGCCAGCCTGGGTGCAGCAAAATGAAATTCACCACAGGTCACCATCCCCCGCTCCCCGCCACTTCATCCCAACGAGTGTAAACAACAACCTTTGGCCCATCAACCACTAAAGGGCCTTTGTTGGTCGGGTGAAGGGGCTCACACCTGTAATCCCAGCACTTTGGGAGGCCAAGGTGGGTCGACCACCTGAGATCAGGAGCTCAAGACCAGCCTCGTCAACATGACAAACCTTTGTCTCTACTAAAAATATAAAAATCAGCCAGGTGTGCTGGTTCAGCCTGCAGTCCCAGCTACTCAGGAGGCTGAGGCAGGAGAATCACTTGAACCTGGGAGCAGAGATTGCAGTGAGCTGAGATAGTGCTACTGCACTCCAGCCTGGGCAACACAGCAAGACTCTGTCTCAAAAAAAAAAAAAAAAAAAAAAAAGGGCCTTTGTCTCCTGGTCTCCTCCTCTCCCCAGGAAGTGAGTTCTCCAAGGGCATTTCAGCTCCACAGTGGGTCCTGCAGTGTCTCAGAGGCTGCTTGGACATGTTCCTTGGGGTATTAGACAAATAAAACATGTTTTCCCCACCTGTGGTAGTTCCCTGCTGCTGCCATTAAAAAGAACCCTAAATTAGCGAGCTTAAAACAACAGAAATGTCTTCTCTCCCACTTCTGGAGTCTGAAGTCCAGGTGTGGGAAGGGCTCCCTTTGAACTGAGGTGTCCTTTCCTGTTTCTTCTAGCCTCCGGCAGCTCCTGGTGGGACAGGAGACAAGGGTCTGGAGGCAGGAAACTGAAGGCCAATTCCTGATTACTTCCCAGAACTAAGTCAAAAGGAAAACCCCAACTTTCTACGCCCAAGTAACAAAAGGACCAGAGGCTACTCTCTTTGCATGGTACCCCCTTTTCTGCCTGACAGATGAAAAATGGAAAATACCTCTGATTGGTCCCCTCCTGCAACCAATCAGGCTGGTCGTGGGCCAGGTCTTCATTTGCACAGACGTGTAATTTTGTAACTTCACTTCAGCCTCTAATTGGTCACTTTCTGCAACTAATCAGACTGATCGCAGGCCACTACTTCATTTATATAGGGCGTATACCAAGTAACCAGTGGGAAACCTCTACAAGGTATTTAACCCCAGAAAATTCTGTATCCAGGCTGTTGAGCTGCTTGTCCACTCCCATCCTGTGCAGTGTACCTTTGTTTTCTTTTCTTTCTCTCTCTTTTTTTTTGAGATTGAGTCTCTCTCTGTCACCCAGGCTGGAGTGCTATGATTCAATCTCGGGTCACTGCAACCTCTGCCTCCTAGATTCAAGCGATTCTCCTGCCTTAGCCTCCCAAACAGCTGGGACTGCAGGTGTGAGCCACCATGTCCTGCTAATTTTTGTGTTTTAAATAGAGATGGGGTTTTGCCATGATGCTCAGGCTGCTCTTGAACTCTTGGCCTCATGTGATCCACCCACCTTGGCCTCCCAAACTGTGGGGATTACAGGCTTGAGCCACCTTGCTTCATTCTTTCCTTGCTTTGTATGTGCGTTTTGCCCAATTCTTTGCTCAAGATGCCAGGAACCTGGACACCCTCCACTGGTAACACGAAGATTTGAAGTTCCTTGGCTTGTGGACGCATCGCTCCACTCTCTGTCACCACACAACCTTCTTACAAGGACACCAATCATAGCATTTAGGATCCATTCTAATCTCAAATGGCCCCATTGCCCCATCTTAACTAATTATATCAATGACCATATTTCCAAATAACGTCACATTCTTTTTTTTTTTTGAGACAGTCTCACTCTGCTGCCAATTCCCACTGATTTCCTAAAACTAAGTTGAAAGGAAAACCCCAACTTTACATGCCCAAGTAACAAAAGGACCAGAGGCTACTCTCTGCACGACACCCCCTTTTCTTCATGGCAGATGTAAAATGGAAAATACCTCTGGAGTATTTTCCAGAGGCTGGAGTGCAGTGGCACAAACAGGGCTCACTGCAGCCTTGAAGTCCTGGGCTCAGGTGATCCTCCTGTGTAGTTGGAACCACATGCATGTGTCACTATGCCTGGCTAATTTTTTGATTGCTTTTAGAGATGGGGTTTCGCCATGCTGCTCAGGCTGCCTCCCAAAGTGCTGGGATATAGGCGTGAGCCACCATACCCAGCCTAATGTCATATTCTGAGGCATAGGATGAATATGAATTTTGTGAGTCTTGATTCAACCCACTAAACTCTCCTCCATCACAAATCCTGTCCACATAGGAGGGAGCTGAGATTTTCCCAGAGTTTGGAGGATGGGGTCTGTCCCCTCCCTGCCTCATCACCTCATGTCCTCTACCCTCCTCCCTCCAGCGCAGCCACCTGGGCCTTGTTTTAGCTCCTGAAACACAGAGAGGGGTCCATTCCAGACCCTCTTCTCTTGGAATGTTCTCCAAGAGAATGTTTTCCACATCTTCAGATGACCCCTCTCTCAGAGGGCTCCCCCTCGACCTCCCTGTTCTCTCTCTATTGCATTGTCCTGTTTTGCTGCCTTGGCCAGTGGCCATTGTTGGAACTTGTCTCCGTGGGTGCTCGCTGCTTCTCTGCCCCCTCACCTCGCCCCCTGGTCATGGCTGCCGTGAGGGTGGAGACCTGGTTGATTTTGCTTGTGCAGCAGCTCCAGGATCTGGCCCAGCGACTGGTGCCAAGTAGACTCTCGACAAACATTTACTGAATAAACAAAAGGCATCAATGACTAGCCCCTCATGAATGCACAGCGGCTCCTTCTTAAGAAATTTCCAGCAGAATGAGGAGGTCAGCTGTGGCCAAACTAGCAGACCCTTTGTCCTTCCTTTACAGCTGGATTTAGGATACAAAGCCTGAAAAACTCTGCCATCTAATGGACTCACAGGAGAAGTGTTTTCTTTATTTTTAAAATGTTTATTTATTTATTTATTTTTTAGAGATGGGATTTCACCAGGTTGGTCAGTCTGTTCTAAACCCCTGACCCAGTGATCTGCCCTCCTGGGCCTCCCAAAGTGCTGGAGTTACAGGTGTGAGCCACCATGCCCAGTCAGAAGTGTTTTCTTTCTTTAAATTAACAAACACACACTCAAACACACTGTGCACAGGAGAAAACATGAAAGGAGCAGTCCTGGTCTCCACTCCACTCTGCAGAGAGCACGCAGATAATCCCAGGGGCCTATCTCAGACGGAAGCCAGAGATTTAGGGTTGACAGATGAAACACAGGATGCCCAGTTACATCTGAAGTTCAGATAAACAATGAGGAACTTTTTAGTATAAATATGTCCCAAATATTGCAAGGAACATATTTATACTAAAAAGCTATTTGTTGTTTACCTGTAATTCAAATTTAACTGGCAACTCTACAAGGACTGGGTGGGGAGGGTGCCCTTCGGCTGACTGGCTCTCACAGGGGCTTGTTCCTGAGCAGCACAGAAGATAAAGCTGTCAATTTGCAACCTACAGGGATTCAGAAAAGAAAAACAGCCAGAGAACCGTGGCCAGCAGAGCGCTGTCCGAGGTGCTGAATTCAACGACGCGAGCACTAAAAAGAATGTCCTTTGGAGGTTCCAAGAAAATTCAGACCTAGGTGCCTATCACTTAGATTAGGGTCTCCAACACATTTTTTTTTTCCCATGGAGACACATCTCCCACACATTTTTATCCCATGGAGAATTTACCAAACTCTCTTTTTTTTGTGAGACAGAGTCTCGCTCTGTCACCCAGGCTGGAATGCAGAGGTACGATCTCTGCTCACTGCAACATTTGTAACTGCAACATTTGTCTACCGGGTTCAAGCAATCTTCCTGCCTCAGCCTCCCAAGTAGCTGGGACTAAAGGTGCACAGCACTATGACTGCCTCAGTTTTGTATTTTTAGTAGAGATGGGGTTACACCATGTTGGCCAGGCTGGTCTCAAAGTCCTGACCTCAAGTGATAAGCTTACCTCGGCCTCCCAAAGTGCTGGGATTACAGGTGTGAGCCATTGTGTCTGCCCCCAAACTCGTAATAGGGCTTATCTTTTGATAGGATAGGATTATGGCACTTTTTATTTAATTTTATCGAGACAGGGTCTCACTTTTCACTTTGTTGCTCAGGCTGGAATGCAGTGGTGCAATCACAGCTTACTGAAGCCTCAATGTCTTTGGGCTCAGGTTATCCTCCCACCTTCGCCTCTCAAGTAGCTGAGACTACAGGTGCATGCCACCACGCCCAGCTAATTTCTTTATATTTTAGGGTAGAGACGGATTTTGCCATGTTGTCTAGGCTGGTCTCAAACTCCTGGGCTCAAGCAATCCACCCACCTTGGCCTCAAGCAAAAGTGTTGGGATTACAGGCGTGAGCCACTGTGCCTTGCCTCATTTTCTTCTTTTATATATTTTGATGTTGCTGAGACAGTGTCTCACTCCTGTAACCCAGGCTGGAGTGCGGTGGTGTGATCTTGGCTCACTGCAACCTCAGCCTCCTGAGTTCAAACATTTCTCCTGCCTCAGCGTCTTGAGTAGCTGGGGCTACAGGCATGTCTAACACGTCCAGCTAATTTTTGTATTTTCAGTAGAGATGGGGTTTCACCATGTTGGCCAGGCTGTTCTCGAACTCCTGATCTCAGGTGATCTACCTGCCTCAGCCTCCCAAAGTGCTGGGATTACAGGCGTGAGCCACTGTGCCAGGCCCTTTTACATGTTTTTATATGGCTGAAATCAGAGTTCCCACCCCACCCCCCTGCCCGGCCCTTACCGATACTTCATGCCTGTGCGCTGGGCGGTGCAGCCATCCAGGGAGAGGCCGTGCATGCGGAGGAAGCTCTCCATGTTCCTGGCCTGGGCTGCCGCCCGCACCTCCCGCAGCCGCTGCAGTTCCAGCATGTCGGTCTGGCGGACGGGGTGCAGGGCCCATTCAGAGTGGCACCTGCTGCTCACGCTCCGCAGACTCTCACTGTATGTCATGGACAGCATGGTGCTGCCTGGCCTGGGAGCCGCTGCTGTCCAGACAGTGATGAGTTAGACAGTGTCCCAATGCCCCGCATGCCCCAGGCTGGATGGCTGGGCCTGGGGCAGGGGGCAGCTGCAGCAAAACATCCTCTAACTAGTGCGCCACGAGAAGGTCTTGATGTCTAGGAGTGTGACCTGGCCCCTGGATGCAAACACCTCTTGGCATGAGATTCCCAGTCTGCAAAGCAGTGCTTTCTGGGAACTCCAGCTAAGCTGCCCTCCTCTGCCCCCTGCAACCATGAGACAAGCACAGGCAAAACTGGCTTCCAGGCAGGACAGCTGCACCTCAAGTGTCCAAGCGAAAACGGGAGCACAGACAGCATGCAGAGCCTGAGCCCTCACAAACGCTGAAGACCAGGACTGCTGTTCCATGGTGACTGCAGTGCCATATCACAGGGCTCTCTTGAGGTGGTTCCCAGGGTAAAACTGGGTCAAGAGCTGTCCCTGGGAAAGCAGTCCAGCACACACCTGTTGCTGAAATAAACTCTCCTGTAATTATGCTAGGAAGGCACCTCCCCCCCGCATGCCAGGTGGCCCTAACCTGGGAAGGTCCTATTTGTTCCTGGCCTTGTAAAGGGAAATGTGTTGTGATACTATACAACACATCCTTGCTTGTTGAAAGCATTACTGCACCAGCAGAGATCTTTGGGTTTCATGCTTTTTGCAATAGAAAGACTGAGCAGAATGCATTTAAGCAGGTTGCAGGGGAGAGTTGGCTGGGAAAAGAGGCTTAGTTGGGACAGGGGAGTTTCAAAGTCTCTAATGTGAAGAACCATGGGTAAATAGCCTAAATGATGAATGTGCATTCTTATAAGTTAAAAGCAACATAAATGTCGATCAGTAGGGAAACTGGTTACCTAAGTGACAGTCCATCCACATAGTGGGAATTTGTGCTACTGTCAAGAATGAGGCATTTCAACACAGACGGACGTGCAGTGAGCCCTAAGAGATGGTGGACAACTAAAAGGTCAAGGGAGAAATGTGCATCCAGAACACATCCACTGGTGTTAATTCACATACACAACAGTGAGTGGACCAGTGAAGGGGACTGTGAGTCCTCACCCTGCAGTCTGTGACAGGGCAATGAGGATGTGGAGACAGGCTCCATATAAAGGAGGTCCACGGTCTAGAGACCCTCACCCCACCTGACCGAAGCCTTCGCCATGGCCCACGGGGCTTGCACTGCAGCCCGACACTGTCACCAGGGAGAGGAGGTGCAGAGGGAAAGTCTCCATTTCAGCTGGGTCAGCTGAAGACTGGGATCCTGGAACCTGGCCTGGGAGCTGGAGAGGAGCCAGCACTATCCCCACCTTCTGCCCCAGAGAGGAAAAGTCCAAATATCCCTGGGAAGGAGCTGGGAGGGCTATCCTGGGGACTGGGGCAGCTACAGAGGCTTTGGCACAGCCCTTGATGGGGGCTGAGATGTCTTGAAGTTGCCCCAGGCCAGGCCCTTCCTGGGGTGTGCTCCAGGGGCCTAATGAAGGAGCCACAAGGGGCAGGAGTTTGCAACGAGCCCCATGTGATAGGGTCCTTCCAGAACGGGTGAGCAGCCTGCTGACCTTTCGCTGCTCTGTCTACACGTGCACCCAGGGAGGGGGGTTACCTCCAGGAGCCCCTTAGCTGCCCCTTTCACAGAGATTTTCCTGCAGGTATTTGTCTGTATCTTACTTGCAGGGACCGTCCTTCATGTCTGCCCTGTCACACCCAGCATTAGGCCTGGCTCAGAGCGGAGCCTGCAAAATGCCTGTGGCATGAATATGCAATTGAGGTAGGGAAGGTGGGCTCAGAGAGAAGCTAAAGAGAGACCAGTGGGCAAGGAGCCCCTGAGGAGCCCCTGCAGGGAGACGGGGAGCAATGTTCACACAGGCCTTGGCCTCACCACCCTAGTCAGGGCTGGATGGCACCCTCCCTGAAGGCTGGCAACCAGCTGTTCTTGGGCAGCCTGCCATGCCGGTCGCTTCCAGCCTGCACCTCTGTCTGATGGGCATGGCCCCCGGGGGGTCCTTCGTTTCCCATCCTACCCTCTGCCTCACACACACCATGCCATGTGCCTCTTTCCTGCTGTGAACTCTCTCCATGGTGCTGGCCAGCATCCACCTTGCAGATTCCTTTCTGGTTGTCTTGTGTGCTGAATTCACTCCCCTGAAGGTTGGGTCCAGGAGGGCAGAGACCCTTCTGCCTGCTGCCACTGCTGCCTGCTCAGTGCCCATGGGAGCGCCCCTCGTGCACAGAAGAGGGGTCAGATACTTGTAGAACAGCAACCAAGGCCCAGGCTCCAAAAGGCCAACCAGGGCATGGCTGGCTTCCTGCTTCAGGCCCAGGGGCTCTCTGCAGGTCTCTCCCTCTCTTGCTGGGGGGTTCCCACACCAGGTCTTGCATTCACCACTGCTCATTTCCATGCTGGGAGGGGTGTTGGCTGTGGGACCTCTGGATGCTAGAGCAGGCAGGGTGCCCTGGCATGGAAAGCCTTGCCTTCTGGGAGAATTCCTCTAGAGGGCAGAGAGGCCTGGACTCCAGGAGAGGCTCATCTTAGGAAGTGAGGCTCTGGGAACCCACAGGCAGCAGCTCCAGCTCCCCCTCCCTGCCTGCTGGTGGCCACTCCCTTCCCTCCATGTGCACGGCAGGCAGCTGCTTCTGAGGTGGCTGTGTGGCCTGCAGCCAGCCCTGTGTGGGGCAAATGGAGGCCAGCCCTTGCTTCTCTGAGGTCTGTGTTTAGAAAGAAGGCCAATCGGGGAGGCTGCAGCCGCAGGGCTCTTTCTGAAAGGCAGGACCAGCCTCAGATGTGCAAGCTCCCTGCCTGGCCCAACGAGGCTGAGATCAATAGCCATTAGCTTTTAAGATATTACCCACAAAAAGCAACCCGGGTCTGGTTTGGCCCTGGAAATACAGCCAAGGCCCTAGGGCAGGAGGACAGGGTGGCTGAGTGCCCAGCTTCTGGACAGGGGCAGCTCTGGTTGTCACCTGCTCATGGCATGATCCAGGCAGGTACCTTGACCACTTCCAGCTTCAGCCTCCACATCTACGAGGTGGGTACAACGCCTGTTGTACCAGGCTTCTGTGGGCTGTGTGAGATGAGGCTTTGGACAACTGGGTGGGAGCTGGTGATGCTGCCAGGAGCGAGTCTTGTAGGGGGTGTGGGATGACACTAATTATGATAAATGCCATGGAGAGAAAACTCTACCACCAGGGACCAGCAGGAAGGCTGGAAGGAACTTGTGACCACAGGCTTGAGTGAGAGGAGTGAGCCATACAGATACCAAATCTCCCCAGAAAATGCTTAAGGGAGAGAACACAGAGGTGAATAATCACCCACTCCTGCAGAGAATGCACACCTTCCCAACAAGATGGTGGGGGGCCAAGTTTGGGGATGTGGGTGGGAGTAACCTATGCCCAGGCTCCAAAATGCCCAGGGCTCCACCTGGGCATTTCCTGGTAGTGCTGGGCGGCAGTTGGCAGGGGTGGGACTGGCTTCCTGACTCAGGCCCGCCGGCTCTTTTAAGGTGGCCCTCTCGTGTGTGTGTGTGGGGCTCCCACGCCAGGACTTGCATCCTCCTGCACAGTGGGGGCTCCCCGTGGTCCTGACGGGTCATAACTCTGGGAGGGCTGCCATGGGGGAAGAAAGATGTGTGCATGCCAAATGCCAAGAGGCTCTGCCCATTACCAGTGGTGCCCAGGAACAGAGGACAAAGGCCGGCTCCTCTGGACTCTCTCACACTGGGGTTCTATTCCAGGTTTTCAGCAAAGGTGACTCTAACAGCATCAGGTCCCTGGATGAAGGGCCCCCATGAGACACTGCAGGGAGGAGGGAGTGGCCCCACTGCCGGGTGCCTGCCTCGGGACCCCCACTTCTCCTGAACTCAAGAGTGCAGTGACCCCTGACCTGATTCAAAATATCCCAGATTCCAGCTGCTTTCCAGAGTGAGGGTCTCTGAGCCCTGACACTCCCTCACCATCCTGGAACCAAGCAAAACGAGCCTCTCCTCAATAGCCATGGCTAATTACGTGGCCCCTGCAAGTTCTTTCCTGGGCTGGGCCTGCCCTGTGCAGATCTATTCCTGTAGATCAGAGGCCCAGGGGGATTCACGTGAATTAACACCGTGACACAGAAAAATGAAAGAAAGATGTTGGCCTCATTAAGTCAGCAGGAATCACTACCTCTTCTCAGACTCCTCTACCTGGAATTTCTGAATCATTTTGTTTACTGAAAGCCAAGAAAGCACAACTTGTGAGACTGAGAAGGAATCCTGAGTGTCACTTCTGCATGGTGACACCTGTCCAGAGAGCAGAGAGCCCAACCAAAGTTCTCAAAAGCGGAAACGAAAGGGGAGCTGCTACCATTCCGGGCTGTGGCTCTACAACGCACGGCATTGCATCAGTGCAAACACAAAAGAATTTGCGCCCAAGGACAATCAGCAAACCGACGCCCGAACAAGCACCCCCGGCTCCCTTGGCACGTGCTTCCTGCACAGACAAGACCGAACCTCCCCGACCGCGCTCTGGGCAAAACTGGAAAATGCTGAATCTTAATCAATGGTGAATACAACGGGGTGGGAGCTAGATGGCCGAGTCTCCAGCAGACGGGGAAACAGCCAGCCTGGGGCAGGTCTGGGCTGCAAGCAGGCTCAAGCGAGAGATGCTGCCCGGCTGAAGCCACCGCCCACCACCCCATCCATCACAGTCATTCCAGGTTTACCTCGGGCTGGCTCTTTTTTGAGGTCTTCTGCTTTGAAAAAACACAGAGGGTCTAATTTCAGATTAGCCAAAAGCACCCCAAAATATTGTCTCCTCTTATTCTCATTCCTGGGGATTCGAACCCCGAAGCGGCACCTCCCCCAGGAAGGTAGTGGCTGCATCCAGTCCTGGGGCTGAAGGGAGGACTCACCTGCCTTCCTGGGGGCGTCTGCTTGTTAAAAAGGCCACAGTCTAGTTTATTAGGGATCACCAGACGCTCTAAGGATCTGGCACGGCAGCTTTTTCATTAGGGAGTGTCACTGCAGGACGTCAGAAGCAATTGGTGAATGAGATGAGTCCCACCAGAGCCGAGTTTTGAGGCAGCAAGTCCATTAGTTCTATTAGGGCATTTTCATCTCAGCGAAAGAGGCTGAATTATTCACGAGTGCCTCTTCCCCTAAAAGCTTGGAGAGTGCAGTTCCGTGCTGCAACCTGGCAAGGCCCACTCCTGGTGCGCAGAGTTGGGGTGCAGGCCAAGGTGGGGGTCCTGCCAGTCCCTCAGGCCTACCCTTGCTGCCTCCACCATGCCCGTGTGCCAGAAACACAAAGCCTTGGACCCACAGGTCAAAAGGGGCAGGCCTTGCTCTTTGGTACTTGAGTGTGGGACACAGAGCCTGCAGCTTCTGCACCCCACTCAATTCTAAACTGTGCAGCAGGGGAGCTGGAGGCTTCGTGGTATGGGACCACCACTCACAGCCCAAGGGCGTCTGCAGAGGCCTCTGTTCAGCTCACGAGGACATTCCTCCTCTCCTCACCAGGGCGCACCCCAGATTGGCATATCTGATACTGCCAGTACCATACATGGCAGGAGGGCCCCAGAACCTGCTATTTGGATGCCACACTGCCGCTCACTCCAGGCAGGGACACAGGAGCCCTTCTCCACAGCACATGTCCTAACCTGGCGTTTGGGAAATACTTTGAGACCATGCCAAACAAGGCTGAGCTCTATGATAAGGCTAAGTGCTGAGCCACAACCCCAGGGTCACAACCCCTAGGTTCACTGTGTGTCACAGGATGCCAGCAAAGTCCCAGCAGGACATCATCTTCCGGGTGAGAAACTGAACCAATGAATGTGGGATTTTGAATGGAAGCGGAACTATCTCCCCCCATGACAAATGAGCAAAGAGTGGTGGCTGCCATGGGGGAAGGTGCGGGACAGGAAATCAGCGTCCTAGATGCAGGGTGAAAGGTAAATGAAGTGGGAGGCTGGGAAAGGACGTGGGGTCCAGAGGTGTCTGGCTGTGGGTGACTAGCTGGGAAGGGCTTGGCGACTGAATTGGATGGCTTGTCCCCAAAGGCCCAAGCCCACTCTGTGAGTTCCTCATGTCACCCTGGTCGGGGTGGCCTGCACCTCACTGCTGGGTGGTGGCCTGCAGTCTAATGTGCTCTGAAAGAGGCCCTCTCTTTCCCTGGGTCTGCTGCTCCTCTCTGGCCCTCTCTGTCTCAGCACCTGCCCATCAGCGACCAGCCCCGTGGTTGCGATGTCCTTTTCTCAGGTCCTGCACCCCTTCATTCTCTCTGCAGTTCCTGTAGCTCAGCCCTTCTGCACCTTTCCTGGGCATCAGTCTTCTTGCATCCACCTCTCTCCCCTTCCTGCTACCGGGCTTCCTTCCCAGAGCAGATCTCTGACTCCTGCCCTGCTCAAACACCACAGATGGCTCCCCAGTGCCCTCTGAATGCATCCAAGCCCTGTCGCTTGGCATTTGAGGCCCCCTACCAACATCAACCTCTATAGTCTGCCTCTCCTCATTCTCCATCATGTCCCTGATGGCCCGGGCTGGGTAACTGTCACTTCCTGTTCTCCGTGGATACCTCTGAGCTGGGGCTCACGCTGTTGTATCTACGGGAATGTGCTTCCCAGTCTCTGTGTCGAATCCTGCCTAGCCTTCAAGGTTCAGATCAAGCCCGTGCTGCCTTCCCCACAAAGCCTTCCTGGCTCTCGGCTGGCTGTGGCCACTCCTTCCTCAGACCCCAGAGGCTCTTTGGGCTTCTCCCATGACATGCTTTGCCTTCTGGAGATCATCAGAGTGATCCGAGACCTGGGGTGCATTGAAGTATGGCTCCCAATCCTTCCCCCCTCTCTGTATCTACACCCTTTGCTGTGCGACTTTATAGCTCCTCCCACTGGTGGGGGGCAATATGTTTCCAGCCCCTTGACTTTGGGCTGGTTCATGAGACTTACTTTGGTTAAAAGCATATGAGCAGAGGCGACAGCACTCTGACCCAACCACAGGCCTTAGACCCTGCATGTTTCTGCCTTTTCTCGGGCACTTCTGCTGTGGGAGGAGCATGCCTGGGACAGGCCCTGGTTAAGAAGGATGGGAAGATGGAGGGCGAGGGGATCCAACCTGCAGCCTGGAGACAAACCCAGCCGAACCAGCTGACATGAGCTCCTGGTTAACCCGCAGACAGAGAAGCAAGGAGGAGACGCTGATTGCTACACGGCACTGACTTTTGGAGCTGTTTGTTACGCAGGGCTCGGTGGACAGCTGACTGGCGCAGCGTCCTGCCTTGATTCCTTGCCTGGGGGCTGCATGGGGGCAGGATGTGTGCCTGGAGTGCCTCTGCCCTGTGAGAGGGCCAGGCCTAAGTAATGGAATGAACCAGCCACCAGCCATGTTTTGTGGCATGCTTGGTGTGATGAGGGTGCCCCATTAGGAGTGGCCCCCAGCCTGTGAACAAACAAAGACCCCAGCCCTTACAGGTCATCTCCAGAGCCCCCACAACAGACACGCAAGTAAACGTCTAGAGATCCAAGAGGTGGAATGGCTAGAG
The DNA here is from genome assembly GCA_031835075.1 of Saguinus oedipus. Lineage (NCBI taxonomy): Eukaryota > Metazoa > Chordata > Mammalia > Primates > Cebidae > Saguinus > Saguinus oedipus. The sequence continues at coordinate 43,812,996 of CM063175.1, read as the reverse complement.
CCTGTGGACACAGGAATGTGGGGCTGAGAGCCTAGAGGGTGAGCTTCAGACCTTGTCCTTGGGGCCCGGAGCCACCTGGAAGTGAAGGTTCCCAGGCACAGGGTTCCTGGTCGTGGACCACATGTTGAGCCTGTGGGATTCTGAGGGTCGTGGTGAGGGGGCTGGAAGGCTCTCACTTCAACTTGGTCACACTGGACAATTTACTCGGCACCTCCTGGAGGTGGGCCCTCTGAGCTGACTGGTCTGTGTCTGTGGGCGGACCCTCTGAGCTGGTTGGTCTGCACCTGGGATTTTCCTGCCTGCTCATCGGACCTCACCCCTTCTTTCTGAGGACTGAGGCTGCCCGGGGCTCTCTGAGGATGCAGTTCAGGTATGCGTTTCATTTCACGGATGAAATCCCCTGGGATGAGTGGCGTCTATTCATTAGGATGTGTTACACCGTGCATACATACATCACAAAACAAACATTTCATCCTGGCGAAACATTTGCAAGCACGAGTTCAGATTTAACTATTTTAGGCAAAATCTTATCTACCCAAATATCAGTAGAATCAAAGAGTTGGCCATGTCTGCAGAACTCCCTGTAAGGAGCAGAACCTCCCTGGGGCACAGATCAGCTTGAGCACCCAGGTCCAGGGTCCCATCAGAGGTGCTGAGCTGGCGAGGAGGGGGTGCGGGGATGTGAGAGAAAAGCCACATGGAAATCCATTGCCATCCTCATGCCCACTGCCTGGCACACTGGCAACAACCCCAGAGCACTGTCACCAGGAGGTGTCTGGGTCCGCACAGAGAGACCTCCCAGCCTGAATGCCAAGATGAAGCTACGCATACCAGGCGCCTGCTGCCAGAAGCTGTGCCCATTCCCCAAACAGTCCCGAGGCATGGGGAGACAGCAGCCCCGCAGACAGTCCTGCCATTTTACTTCCTGGGGTTGGAGGCTGCACCAAGAACATGCATCCTCCGCCTTACAGGTGAGGGAGAGGCAGCCCAGAGGGAGGAACGGGTCTGCCTGAGAGCACCCTGAGGGGCCTTAAGCCTGGCATCTTGATGCCGCGTCCCGCTGGGGCACAGTCTCTCGCCAGGTGAATGTGCCTGGTTTGTTAATTTACCAACAGAGAAACACATCAGAAAGATGTCACTGATCCAAGTCCTATCAGTACTGCACACCCCCAGAAGGCACTAGCCTTCGATGAGCCTGAGGAGCTCTGTGAGCTCCAGATCAGCTCAAACCCACAAGCAAAGCGAGAACGGATGGGCTCGCCACGTCCTGTATTCTGATAACGGAAGAAGCACAAGCCGGCGACCACAGGAAGGTGTCTCCCTCACTGCCTGATGAGTGACGCTTTAACGGCAGCTTTGGCTGAGAGCTTGGCAGTCATCAGAAGCCCATTTGCTCAAATCAAAGCAAACTTATGGCAGATCAACACATACAATCAACCCGACTTTCATTTTCCATCAGGACATTGCACAGGACACTGTGCGTAGGCACAGAGGGTGATGAGCAGAGCCTGGGGGGTCTCAGGGGGCTTTGGCTTCAGAGAAAACACCAGCACGCCCTGCTCGGCAAGGCTGCAGTCCTCCCACCTACTCCCTGGCCATTGGGCTCTTTGGGGTGTTAGGGAGAACGAAGACTGTTTTTACCTGTAAAACTGGAGCTGTCTTTTGGGACTCCCATACCGAGTACTTCGGACGGCAGTGGAGGAAAGAGAAAAAGGAGAAAGGGAGAGAAGAGAGAGAGTCCATAGTTGGCATCAACCCCAGCAGGTGCAGCTCAGAAAGCACCACCAACGTCCCGTGCCCCCCGGGCCCCCGCTGGCCGCCTGCTCAGGACGGTCTCTGAGGTTGCGCGGCGGGTGCTGCTCTGCAGCAGCGCCACCCGGTGGCCACCCTGGAGCTAGTTTCCTGGACACAAGGGCTCCTTCCCGCCTGGCCCTATTTTCTGTGGAGAATCTGGGTGAGGGCCGGTTTGGATTGAACATGCTTCAGGACTTGTTTGCAATATGCTTGTGGGCAATGGCTGAAAACCCTCCAACCCAGATGCGCCGAGAGCCCATGTGCTGGCAAACCCGCATGTGCCTGCTGGGCTCTTTTTAGGACAGACACGGCCTTTCCCTGGCTGCCTCAGACACGGGCTCTGGCTCAGGCCCTAACGCTGATCCCAAAAGGTCCAGCTGCCCAAGATCGATGGGCTGCTGGGGTCCTGCCTGTGCGCTCGTCTTTCATGGGGTCTATGCTCTGTCCCCAGAGCCTCAGCTCTCACTGAACGCCCTCCTGGGCTGTTCAGCACTGATTATGGTGCAGAGAGAAACAGCCAGGGCTGCAGGCGGAAGTGAGTTCCACAAGGAGGGGCTCAGGATGCCTGGGAACATCTGGCCACCCCAACTCCCTCTGGTGTTGGGAAAAGGGCAGACATGGTTCCCCAAAGGCCTACAAGGTCATGATCCTCACTCAGGAGAAACTGGCGGGGTCACAGGGGCGGCAGTGTATGAAGTGAGAGGAAAAGAATGCCGGTGTCGGCCCTGGCCGTGCACTCACCCTCAGACCTCTGTTACCCTTGAACGACATATTTGGAAAGGGTCAGGGACAAGAAAGGAGTCTACTCTGGCTCAAACCCCCCAGAGAAGTTTTGCTTTTTCTCTCCCACTTGGGTCTTTAAAGCCCTTGCTCCTTTCTTGGAGAAAACGCTTGCCGGCGTGCACCTTGCAGCCCGTGGCAGGCAGAAGCCTATGGGCCCTGGGAGGACAGTGGTTTGGGAACCCCTCCTCGAGGCAGGATGGACCCTGGGAGGTGGGGGTCACCTGTAGATCATCCCGGGAGAGCCCGTCTGCCGCAGGGAGAGCCGAGCCGGGGAGCCTGTTGTCGATTCTGGATACATGGAGCCAGCCTCACTTGTCCAGACCTGCTCGAGTTTTTACAGTGGGACAATTCTGGAAGAAAAGCAAAATAAGGGAGGGGAAAAGGGTGGTGGTTAAAAAAGATCAACCAGGTTTGGCTGGAGGCCCTGGGATCACAAAGGCCCAGGAGGCTGTCTGGGTTCAGGGCATCAGGGAGCCCTCAGCAGACAGACGCACAGGCAGGCAGGCAGGCAGGAAGGCAGCAGGCAGGTTGGCCCATGGGCTGAGGTGCAGGTGACGACCATGAGAAGGGTTTCCGCATTCCTTCACGCCACACTCCCACCCTGCATGTCATGGGGGTCCTTCCACACCGCCACAACTGTTGTTTGGAAACCCCAGGTATAGGTTCTGCTGCCCCCAGGTGCAGAAGAGACCGCCCAGGGGGCATCTGTGTCATTCTGAGTTCCTGACTGCATTGCTGTCCCTTGCCCTGACTCCAGCCCACTGCAGCTTCCTGGTGCTGTCATTGAGCTCCTAAGTCAGGCAGCTTGTCAGATGCCACTGATGTCCCCAGCTCCTGGGATTCCTGTCCTTGGGCCGTGCCCGCCCTGGAGTGTGGGCTGGACCTAGCCAGTCCTTCTAACCAGCAGACCATGGAAAACGTAATGGGCAGACTGTCACTTCTGTTTTGCTAGAGAATGTTCCTCCTGGCTCTGATAAAGCAAGGTGTTGTGTTGGAGAGGCCCGTGGGGCAGGAACTAAGGGCAGCCTCAGGTCAGCAGCCCAAAGAAAAGAGCCTTCAAATGACCAAGAAGCCTGGAAGTGGATCCTTCCCTACCAGAAGTTTCCAAGGTGAGCCCATCCTGGCCAGCACCTTGATTGCAGCTCAGCAGTCCCAAAGCAGCAGACTGAGCCCTGCCCCAACGCCTGACCCGCGGGAACCAGGAGATCCTACCCTGGACGGTTTGAAGCTGCAGGGTGTGTGATGAGCTGTTACAGCAGCATCAATTATGAGGATGGCTGCCAGCATCCAGCCGTCCACCCACCTCACTGCTGCCACCCCTTGGGCTGAGCCACCGCTGTCTTTCACCTGAACCCCTGGGTCCCGTCCTAGTGGCTCCTCCTCGCCCCCTGCACCCTCTCAGCCCTGCATGCCTTGCTCCACCTGGCTCGCTGCTGTTGGGGGCTTCTATTTCAAGAGTGAATCTGGTCCGAGGCCCTTTCCTTCCCATCCCAGGCACAGCCCCTCAGTCCCCCATGCTCTGCCTCCTGGCCCTCAGCCCAGCCCCTGGCCTTCCCAGCAGGCTGAGCTCACACTGTCTGAACCCTGGCACTGGCGGCTCCTCCTACTGGCTGCGCCCTTGCGGCAGTGCTTCTCAGCGCCATGAGCCCCTATGCCTGACCTGAATGAGGGTCTTTAAGAATAAAATTCCAGGGGACCTTCTTACCAAGCCCCACCGCTTTTGAGGTTAGCATAGCGCTGCATCTTCTCTGCATCCTCTGTCCCTGTTTCTGGTTTTCGTTTTGGTTTGCTTGAAATAGTCTCAGTCCATCGCCCAGGCTGGAGTGTGGTGGTGCAATTATGGCTCATGGCAGCCTCGACCTCCGAGGCTCAAGTGATCCTCCCACCTCAGCCTCCTGAGTAGCTGGGGGTATGGACATGCGACACCATGCCCAGCTAACTTTTAAATTTTTTTGTAGAGACTGGGTATCTACAAAAAAAAAGTCTCTATGTTGCCCAGGCTGGTTTCAAACTCCTGCGCACAAGTGATCCTCCTGCCTCGGCCTCCCAAAGTACCGGGATTCCAGGCTGGCCCCAGTTTTCCAGCAGGTCTGCACATGTGCTCACACCCTGTGCTCAGAGGAGACCTCCACTGTTAGGGGGACCTAAACCTGTGCTGCCTGGACCCCTCAGGCAGGGCTCAGGGGTCCCAGTTGCTCCCCAGCCGACACCACATCTTTGCTGCCTGCACACAGGTCTTGGTGCCCCCGTTCCCTCTCTGTGGGGTGTGTCCCAGGAGGGTGGTGGTTTTGTGGGTCTTGCTCACTGCCGCACCCCCACACCTAGAACGGGGTTTGGCTTCTGGAAGGACATGGGCCCCTGATCCAAAATCACCTGGTCCTGCACCCGCAGGCAAAGAGATGCCCCGGGCTCAAAACACAGCCCCACCCACCCACAAGCCACGAAATGGTGGGAAACCCGACACACTTAGCCCAGCAGCTGATGGGCTTTGTTTTTCTCACTTTTTTCCCCCCAGAACAGTGGCCTCCCATCACTGGGAAGCAGCTTCCTCAGAAGAAAAGCAAAGTAAGGGAGGGACTCACAAACGGCCTCTGTCCCTGGGGTCCAGGCAGCACAGGTTTAGGTCCCCCTAACAGTAGAGGTCTCCTCTGAGCGCAGGGTGTGAGCACATGTGCAGACCTGCTGGAAAACTGGGGCCAGCCTGGAATCCCGGTACTCTGGGAGGCTGAGGCAGGAGGATCACTTGTGCGCAGGAGTTTGAAACCAGCCTGGGCAACATAGACATTTTTTTGGTAGATACCCAGTCTCTACAAAAAAATAAAAAAATTAGCTGGGCATGGTGTCGCATGTCCATACCCCCAGCTACTCAGGAGGCTGAGGTGGGAGGATCACTTGAGCCTCGGAGGTCGAGGCTGCCATGAGCCATAATTGCACCACCACACTCCAGCCTGGGCGATGGACTGAGACTGTTTCAAGCAAACCAAAACCAAAACCAAAACCAGAAACAGGGACAGAGGATGCAGAGAAGATGCAGCGCTATGCTAACCTCAGAAGCGGTGGGGCTTGGTAAGAAGGTCCCCTGGAATTTTATTCTTAAAGACCCTCATTCAGGTCAGGCACAGCGGCTCATGCCTGTAGTTCCAGAGCTTTGGGAGGCCGAGGTTACCCAGCTTTGGGGTGACTAAATCCCTGCAGCACTGGGGGGCTGGAGGGGCCTCAAGGGCAGCCTCTCTTTGAGCACATTAGCAGCTCACGCATTTTGCTCTTAGATGACTCAGCTGCAGGAGATCAAATCATCTCACTAAAGTCGTTAAAAAGCTGTCGTTAAACTCCCATAGATGTTGTGCTTTCCACCAGAGGACAGTGCATTTCTTCACACACGAAACACTGGCTGAGCCCTACTGCCGTGGGAGATTGCCCCCACAAGCCATGGAGCCCCCTGCCCCCAGGCTCCCCTGGGCAACTGAGGATCATGGACAGGAAACCAGGGCTGTAAAGGGGAGGGCTCTGCACAGTGTCAGGCACAGGCCTGCTGAGACCAGAGTCCTCACCACAGCCTGTCCCCAGGGAGCCCCCCCCCCCCCCCCCCCCGTGGAGGCTGCGTAAACAAACCTGGCCCACGGGAGGCGGGATGTCCTCACACAGGCCTGCAGAAGGAGCTGGGGCTGGGGGCTGGGAAGCCTGTGCCTTTGACAGGGCATGTAGCCTGCCTCTCCCCGCCCCCACCAGCTCACTGTCTCTTGGGTTTAGCTGCTGAGCTAACTTCCAGAATTCCAGAATCACAAATTCAACTTGGGTTGGAAACAGTGAAGGGACTGAGTCACTGGTTCCATGGATGCGGGGTGGGGACCAAGCATCTGCATTTCTCACAAGTCCCAGGTAACGCTGATGCTGCCGGCCCAGGGACCGACCCGCTTTGAAAACCCCTGGCCTGGAGGTGAGGTCAAGGGCCAGGAGTCTAAGCAGGCCAGAGCCAGCCTGCTGCCTAGTTTTGTAAATAAAGTTTTACTGGAACACCTCCATGCCCATTTGTTAAAGAATCCTCTTGGGCTGCTTGTGAGCCACAAAGGCAGGGCTGAGGAGCTGCAACAGAGACTGCCTGGCTGGTAAAGGCTAAAATATTTACTATCTGGTCCTTTACAGAGAATCTGTGGGCGTCCGCTCTAAGCCATCTTCTCTCCCAGGCTCAGGGGACACTTTGCTGCGCCTCCCCTCCCACCCCACCCTCAGATGCCACTGCTGCTTCCCAGCCCCAAGAAAACACATGCAACCAGAAGCCTGCCTTCCCTCCTGTGGCTACCCAGGAACCGGCCCTACAGTGTCCACGGCCACGTGGTCACCCCCAGCCCCACATACACTCAAGGGCACCCCAAGCCCATTCCTCCTTCTTCAGAAGGCACTGCCAGCTGCACTCAATGAGTTACTATTTTTCCCAGAGAAAACAAAAAGCACAGTTTCTTTCTTTCCTTTTCTTTCTTTTTTTTTTTTGAGACAGAGTCTCACTCTGTTGTCCAGGCTGGAGTGCAGTGATGTGATCTTGGCTCACTGCAACCTCTGCCTCCTGGGTCAGGTGATTCTCCTGCCTCAGCCTCCTGAGTAGCTGGGATCACAAACTATTTGCCACCACACCCGGCTAAGTTTTGTATTTTTAGTAGAGATGAGTTGTCACCAGATTGGCCAGGTTGGTTTTGAACTCCCAACCTTGTGATCCACCCGCCTCGCCTCCCTAAGTGCTGGGATTACAGGTGTGAGCCACTGCGGCCAGCCTAAAAAGCACAGTTTCTTAGAGCCACTGTTTCTCGCCTTCCATTCACAAGGAAATTCCTCAAAAAGTTTTCCTTCACTTGTGAGAATCCTCTCCTTCCAGCTCATAAACGGACACTGGTCAGTCTGCCCTCACCACTCCGTGGGAGCTGCGCTTGCCAAGTCTGTGGGTAACCTCTTCATTGCTAGGTCCAGAGGTGGCCATTGTATGGGGTGACAGAGGTGCTGCCTGTGGCTTCCCCCGCTCCCAGGACTCCACGCCCCTCTCATCCCTCCGGCCACTCCTTTTCAGTCTCCTGGGCTTCTTCCTGCTCATCTCTGTCCCCCAGTGACTGCCCTTGCTCAGGCCTTGAACCTGTTCTTTTCCATCCCCATGAAGCCCCTCAGATTTTCTGTCTTGTGGCTCTGAACCCCACCGCTCTGCTGCAGACCCCTCACCCCCTACCACTCCCCTGAACCCCAGAGCTGTGTATTCCCGGCTTGTGTGGCTCAACTACAAGGGTAGGGAATGCGCGCCTCAGATTCCCAATCGGACACTGAGCTCCTGACGGCCCTCACTCCCAGCCCAGTTCTTCCCAGGGTGGCCCCAGCTGAGTAAAGAGCTCCCCGTCCTCCCAGGTGTCAGTCCCACTCCCGGGCATCACCCCGACTCCTTCCTTTCTCCCATGTCCCACCTCCCACACCCAATCCGTCCCCGGGCTGGGGCCCGTGCCTCTCCCGGTCTCCTCCCTGGCCCAGGCTGCTGCTGGCTCTTGAGCTGCTCCTCACAGCGTTCCCCGAGCCCACCTCCATCCCCGCCACCTGACTCTACGGGGCCAGGGTGATCATCCCAGAACATAAGTCAGATCATGCCCTTATTTTGCTCAAAACCTCCCAAGGGCTTCTAATCTACTCAGAGTCGGAGTCCAGTCTCAACAGTGGCGCTACGACCTTGCTAGTCACAAATCCCTGCCGAGCCCCTCCTGCACTGGCCCGTGCCGCACTGGCTCCCTGGAGGTCTGTGAACACTGCAGACTCACTGTCGCCTCAGGGCTTCATGCCTTCCTCCTGTCCCCATTCAGCTTCTGACCCCCCACAGTCTGCCTGAGCCCCTCCCACGTTGGCCTCTTTATGCCAAGGTCACCTTCTCACGGAGGTCTTCCCTGGACACCTCCCTTGCTTCGCAGTCCCCTCTCCCCCACGCCCCCTGGCCCTCCCCTGGGCTGTTTCTCCCCAGTGCCTATCACCTGTTCACACGCCTTCACCTCCACCTACTCTTCTTGCTTATGCTGTCTGCCGACCAAGATGCCGGCTCCAGGAAAGCAGGGAGTTTTGTCTGCTGTTTTCCCAGCGGTACCTGGCACCTTGTAGACACGGAACAGGTATTTGTGGAGTGAATGAATGAATGGATGACTGGGGGATGCCTCTGTGACCCAGCCTGCTGTAGGCCGGACAGAGGGCACTAGAGAGGTGGCCGGGGCTCACGGTCTGTGTGACTGCAGGTAGCACAGCCCGCGGTGCGGGGACAGGGCCTGCATGTGGAACAAGGAACAAGGGCAGCTTTTTCCTGAGGGTGCAATGCCTGCTGTGTCCAGTGGGGGTGCTCAGGGCAGCTACAGGTGCAGGGAAAAGCGGCACCGCTGGCCACTTAGGGAGACGTCCTTGGGAGGCCACCTGTCCCAATCCCTACCCCCCTGGACTCCGAGAAGTGCTGACCCCGAGGTCAGACTGAATCTGTGCTAGCAGCCAGCTTTCCAGCCTGCAGCCACAGGCGGGAACTGGACACCCTTTGATGAGCAGTTTACAAGAACTGCAGGCCACAAACGTAGCCTGTTTCATTCCTCCCCAGGGTCCCAGCAGCCCAGCCCACCACCTTTGCCACCTCCCAGGGGAGGAGGAGTTGATGAGATTTCCCCACAGCCCCTGCTTTGCATTTCAGGATGCAAGACACACAGGCAGAGCTGACTGGCCCAGAGTCTACGACCACTGTCCAATCAGGAGCAACTGCATCTGCCAAGTGGCCAATCCCTGTGGAGCTGACATCCTACATGGAGATCCCGTGAGGTCCTGGCTGGCGCAGTGGCTCCTTCAGCGCAGAAGGAGGCGGGCACAGCTAAGCTGGGTGGCCCTGGGATCCCTGACACTTCTGGGACTCGGGAGAACAGGCGTCAGAAACAGTTTGCCAACACACCAGACCCGTAAGGGGGAGCCCAGCAGCAGAGGGGGTGCAGGGCCTGGGGTCCAAGCAGGGAGTCCACGGTCTGTGTCTCTCCCATCATCTCTGCTTTCACTTGGTCTGTGCGTGACCTGGAGCAAATCTCCCGGATTTAGATTTGGAGAGACTGAAGCATGGAGCGTTTACAAAGGCTTGCCCAACTTTCTCATGGAACAGAGGAGCAAGATGTCACAATGCTTGGAGCCCAGGAAGGAATCTGGTCATTAAATCCTAGCTCTTCCCCTTTAAGTGGTTCGCTGACAAGGTCAGGGGACCCAGGAAGGTTGGTAGGCTCCCTCTATGAGCATTTTCTTTCTTCTTACCAATTTATTACTTTGAAAACTTTCAAACCTCATAAAAGTGGAAATAATTAGAATAGCAATAAATACCCATATACTCTTCATTCCAATCAATCACCAAGTGTTTACCTCTTGTCTCACTTGTACGCATTCCTGCTCCTCTCCCCCCCTTTTTCTCCACGCACAGGCACACACATGCACACATGCACAGGCATGCCCAGGCACACATGCACATGCATATACACCCATGCACATGCGTATATGCATATGCACACACACACATGCACAGACACACACATGCATGCACATTCACAGGGATACACACATGCACACACCCACATGCACACATCCATATGCACTCACATGTGTGCATGCACACACATACACCCCCCCACATGTATGCATACGCACATGGACACATACACACACACTTTTCTTTGAACTGTTTGAAAGTGTGTTGCAATCCCCTGAGCTCCACCCCTCAATACGCAGCACTCATCTGAGAATTTTGTCTAAAGCACACCTCCAGCATTGTCCCTAAGATACTTAGTTTAATATCACCTGATCCTCTATTTGGTGTTCCCAATTATTCCAAAATAACCCCTATAGTTTTGCAAAAATCTGGGATCCATTCAAGGCTCACAGTGGCATTGGTTATTCTCTCTCCTCTCTCTCAGTCTAGAAGCAATCCCCCATTTTCTTCATTTTTGTTTTTTATGACACTGACCTTTTTTGAAAGTTCAGGTCATCTGTCCTGCAGACAGTCCCTCGGTTTGGATTTGTCTGATTGCAGCTTCGGGATGCAAGTTAGCTGAACTTTTTTGGGGCGATCTTGTCCTTCTCATGCATCCAGACAGGGGCGAACAAGTGAGTTTGCCCATCGAGGGCAAAATTGGGTCTGGCCAATTGGCTAAGGTGGTGTCCGCCAGGGCAGACATGAAAAGTCTTTTTCCATGATTAACCAGGAATCACAGGGAAGGTTCTTTGAGGCTGTGTGAATATCTGGTTCCCCCATGACCTCCCAGTGGGAGTGTTTTCTCAACTGCAGCTTTTCTAGAAAGGCCAAATATGTTGCCAGTTTGGGCTCTGAATGCAGCGTTGGTGAGAGGACAGGAAGCCGAGTTTATTTGAACACAGAAAGGAATCCTGGGGGCCTTGGACTGTCATCAAAGCCACAACCCCAGGAAGGTGTCACGTGAGGCTCTTTCAGGGACTGATGGAAGGTCCACAGGGCCCCTTATTGGGACTCTGGCTCCTGGAGCAAGCCTGGGTCATAAGATTTAGCACTGGCAGTTCCATCCCCATGGTGCCCCATGCCCCTCCTTCTTTTCTGAGACAGGGTCTTACTCTGTTCCCCAGGCTGGAGTGCAGTGGCATGATCACGGCTCATTGCAGCCCCAACCTATGGGGCTCGAGCAACCCTTCTACCTCAGCCTCCAAAGCAGCTGGCATCACAGATGTACACCACTGAGCCTGGCTAATTTTTGTATTTTTATAGAGACGAGGCCTTACTCTGCAGCCAAGGCTGGTCTTGAACTCCTGGGCTCAAGTCATCCTCCTGCCTCAGCCTCCCAAAGGGCTGGGATTACAGGCCTGAGCCACTACACCCAGCCAGCATTGGCAGTTTTTTGGAAAAGGTTGACCCATACACGATTCTAGGCAAGGGCACACAAGGAGGAGCAGCCCCAGACAAAATGGACAAATGGAGCAAAACTTTCTGGGCACAGCCAACCAAGGCGGGGGCCTCTCTTGGGGCCTCAGTTTCTTCATCTGCAGAATGGGGGACCGTGGACCACAATTTCTCTGTTGGAGCTAATGGTCAATGACTATTATTTGGGGGGCAAACGTGCCCTGGGAAGGCTGAGTAGGAGCTTTGGTGGCTCCATCCGATTCCCTCAGCGGCAGCATCAAAGACGGACTCTGTACCCTGTCAGAGCCACTTGAGCTGTTTGCACAGATGGAAAGAAGTCAGTGCACCCAGGTGAGAGAAGGAAATGAATGAGTGGCTTCAGCCAAGAAACTACAAGAAAGGTCAGGACTGAGTCCTGGAGTCAAGGACAGAGATACAAAATAGAAGACACTTTCTGATCTGACCTGCTGGGGGACAACCTGTTATGGTTACCCAGATGTTCTGGTTGACGAGCTGGCACCTGATTTGCACAGGGAGGGCATGAGGATGGGAGGTGGAGTCACTGACCCCAAAGCCTTACTTCTCCCAGCATCCATGTCCTTTGCTAAGTGACTTTGCTGCCTCTCCTCAACACACACACACGTGCGTGCACACATACCTACTCACACACACACATACACACACACCTACACAAATGTACACACACCGATATACATACCTACTCACACATACACACACATGCACACACTTGCACACACATACCTACACACATGCACATACATACATACACATACACACATACACAGATCCCCTGCATACATATACACATACCTACACACAAAACACCCCTACACACGTACACACACCAAAACACACACATACACACATACCTACACACATACACACATACAGGCATACACACCTCCCCGTATACATGTACACATATACACATACCTACACACAAAACACCCCTACACATGTACACACACCAAAACACACACATACACACATACCTACACACATACACACATACAGGCATACACACCTCCCCGTATACATGTACACATACACACATACCTACACACATACACATACATATATACACACATACATACACACATATGCAAAAAGAGACATATATACACACACGTTGAAGGGGTGAACTCCTGGCCTTGTCCTCCTGTGCAGCCATGTGACTTGCTTTGGCCTAAGGAAGTGGGCAGATATCTCAGTCACAGGGGACTTGCCCTGGAACCTCTGCCATGGTCATGGGACGTGCACGCCCCAGTCCACCCTGCTGCATGTGCAACAGCCACCCCACCTGGACCAGGCAACCCCAGCGCCTCTGTGACCTGGAACCAGATGCCTCGTGAGTACACGATAAATAAATGCTCACTGTGGCTGCCAGCAACATCATTATACAGAATTTGCCTCAGCGCTTAACCTCAGGGCTCCATGGAGCAAGTTCTTCTTTGATTTAATCTCCAGGATCATACTTATAAATGCTAAATTATAAGTCCAGTGGGTACCTGGAAACCTACTTCCAGTTCTTGCAAAAGGCCCTATCTGTCTCTTTATTGTAGATTCTGGAGTAGGAAAATGTGGGCTGGCCAGAACCTTCCTTTAGTGAGATCCAATGTTAGTACTTTGAGGCTGGATCTCTCTTTAAGGTGATCTGCCAGTACCGACTGCACAAATCCCTATCTTCATTGGGAACTGGTGGATGACATTATTCCACCCTCTTTGGGTGACCCGAGGCAATCAGTCTGGCCTCCTGGGAAGGGGGTGAGGCCAGTCAGTGGTTCCAATCTGGGCTTTGGAGTTGGCACTGGCTGGTGCCCTAACGCTGCCATGGGCTTGTCAATGACCTTGGGCAATTCTCTCAACCTTCCCAGTGTCGGTTACTCTGTCTGTAAAATGGGATGATAATGAGGGAGGACTCAGTGTGTTAACAGGTATGGGTGAGCAATGGGGGCTGCAGGAGCTGGGACTAGCGTGCCCCACCCTGGTGTCACATCAGGCACAGGTGCAAGGAAGGCTCTGGCCCCAGGTCTGGGCATGCCTCCTGTGGAGTCACTGACCACAGCTGCCTCCTGGACATTTGCGCCATCTGCATGAAGGCCGGTGAAGCTGTGTCCCAGGCAGCGGTCTTGCCCTCCAGGAAAATCGGTGTTTGAAGGTCCTCAGCCTTGCCGTAACACCTGCTCTTCTGGCTCCTGGTCTCCTTCCCTGTCAGGAGGCTTCTCTGTCTTTCCACTTTCCCAGAAAAGGCTCATCTTTTATAGATGTGACCAGCCACGCCCATGTGTGAGCCCAGACCTCAGGGTGTCGTGGTGGGACCTGTGGCGCTTAGGCTCTCTGTGGCCGCATCCAAATCCTGAATCCAGAAGGTTCCAGAAGGCTGGCCTGCAGATCCCTGAAGTTTTAAGAATGGTCACCTTGTATTCCTTATCTATTGCCAGGTGACTTGGACTCACAGCTTTCAAAAGGCCGACCCTAATACGATGCGGCACAGTGGACACCTGAAGGCCATCGTGGAGGTCAGCGATGCAACAACAACACCAGCAATGGAGTCTCCCCCAGATTCACCTCTGTACACATATCCCGTAAGATTGCTGGGAGGTCAGCCTCCGGGCGGGGAGCTTCATCTCTTTCATTCATGGATGTGCTCCTGCACCCAGCATGTGGTAATGCCTAGTGAACACGGCGGAAGGGAGGGAGGGGAGCTCATCCAGACTGAGTGTGACGCCCTGGGTGTCTTCCAGAAGGCCTGGGGCGAGGACTCCAGCATCTGCTTGTTGAACTGATGTTATTTTGCATTTTGCTTCTGGAACCCTGGAGGTCCCCCTGCCAAGCCCCTGAGGTATCTGCCGTGACTACTGCATGGCACAAAACCATGGTCTGTTTGTTCTGAGGGCCAGAGCCTGGAGGAGGTGTGGCGGTGACTGTGCCTCCAGCAGAGACAGGAAGAGGTGTAACTGCTCAAAACCGCATGGCACAGAAGGGCACTTGCACAACACACTTCCCCTCTCACCCAGGAGCCAGGCGCTCACACAGGAGCCCAGTCCTTTCCTGAAGAGGGTGGGATGGCAAAAAGTACATGCTGCAGCGAAGGCAGCTGCTGACCCCGAGGGCAGGAGGCGTCACGACCCCAGGGGTCATCCTGGGGATCTGGCAGAAAGGCCTACTTTCTGAAGGATGCCCCAGAGGGTGGGCAGGGTTTGGGAGGTCAGCATAACCCAGTTTCCAGACAGCTCCATCGAGACTTTGGCTCAGATGCAGCCAGAGAAATGCAGGGAGAATCATGCGCCTTACTAGAGATTGGAGCTCACAGTCAGGAGTCCCTGTTTTTGTCCCAGAGAAACCTCAGTCTCTCCTCCAAGCTCCTGAGGCCTGAGCCGAGGGGACCAGTGGCACAGTGACAGATGTCACACCGTTCAGGCAAGAGCAAAAGCATCCAGTCTTAACTACAGTGCCCAAGGTCATGACTGGCGAATGGAGCGTTTGCTAGTACATCACATCAATGCCTCATTAAAAATGGTCAGGAAGATCACAGGCCAGAAATTTCAATCTCTTCAAAGCACATTCAACGTCTGCTCCCTGATTACAACCACCACAGGTCTAGACTGCAGCTAGGACAGTTCACACCCGCATCTAACCAATGCTGCAATGACAAAAACAGATCACAGCCCAAAATTCATGTGCCAGCGCCAGCTCCAGCCTGCCTCTCAGTGACCACAGCGGGAAGACACGGCGCTGTGCAGGGCTACTCACTTGGTGTTGGGTGGTGGAGACCCCAGCGCTGCACAGATGGCGCGGCCTGCAGTGAGTCAGGGGCTGCCCAGGCTGCTCACTCAGTCGCTGGATTGGCCTGTCCCCTGCGGTGGCAGCAGGAGCCCTCACTGGTTTTGAGTTCCCTAAAACCACGTGCCCAGGCCCCCAGGCCTCCTCCTTTCAGCCGTCCACACACACAGAACACACACACACAAACAAATGTGTCCTCCAGGAGGCTTACAGCCTACTCCCTCCATGACCACACCCTGCACCCATATCCTCCCAAGGGGAAGTGGAGGAGAGCCACAGTCACCAGGGAGCCCCTTGCCCTCCCCTCTGGCACAGTGACCTAAGGGCTGTGTAAGGGGTTGCAGGGTGGGGAAGGGGTCTGAGGGGTCTTTATCCCCCACCACTGCCTCATGCTCAGCCCCAAGGATGAGGGAAGAGAGGAGGTATCGGGGACCCACGCCACCACTCTTCAAGGCAGGGGACTTCATGCCTTCCACCCAGAGATGGGAATCCCCAGGCCAGGGCTTCCCAGAGAGCAGACAAGATGGGCAGGGCTCTCCCCAGGAGCTGCCAGCCCTGCCCCCTGCCGAGGGACAGAAGTGGCCCCACAGGGCTCTCGATCTCCTGGCATCTCCCTCATCGTTGCCCCAGGGATGAGAGTGGAAGCCAGTGGAGAATGTGTCATGTTCAGACACCTCTGCCAGGTGCCAGGCCCATTCTGCCCAGCAGCAGCAAGAAGGAGCCGCGCAGGGCCGAGCTGCGTTGGTCAGGGTGTCTTTGGGGTCAGCTCACCCTCAGGCTGAGGCCAATCCCTAGGAAGGCACTCAGGGCTCAGGGGTACAGGCTAGCACAATTAACCCTGGACACTAGGGGGGCACCTAAGCCCTGCTCAGGGAGCTGGGGCTGCCCACCCATCAGACACAGAACACCATCCTGGAAAACTGGATCCCGGGAGTACCCTGTTACCTGCTCCTGAATGGGAACGACTGGAGACAAGGCCATTTTCCAAGCACTCAGGGGAAGGCGAGGTCACACATCTGCTGCAAAGTGCGCGCCCTGGGACCACAGCACCCAAGAGGAAGTTGGTGCACCACATGCGAGAGCTCATGCACGGGGCGTGGCCTCTGCTCCCAGGCGTGCCTAGAGCCATGACCCAGGTGGGAGGGCCCAACATCTCCGACTGTCCTGGCGGAGCAGCGGCCAGATGGGGCAGGAGGCAGGCAGAGGACAGAAAGCAGGTGGGTGTGAGGGGGCTGCCCAGGCCTGTCCCTGCGCTGCCCCTCGGGGACAGGGGGCAGACCCAGACCTTCCCTGTTGGTGCAGAGCCCCTTTCTCAGGGCGGGGGGTGCTGGTGATGTTGAAGAGCTCCCCTCACTGCTGCCGGCTGTGGGGCAGGGGCTGCCCACTTTTAACCTCAGCTCCCTCATCCAATCTTCCCCACTGCCCTGGAAGGAGTCCTGCTGCCCCTCACGCCACAGGCGATGCCACGGAGGGTCTCAGGGTCCCGGACTCAGGGCTGGCTGACTCCAGAATGTGCCGTGAGCTGTGCACTGCTGAGAAGCCCAGGGCAGGCTCTGCTGCTCCATCTCCTATCCCTGTGCCAGGACACAGAGGGGGAAGCCGCCTTGAGGGGGCAGGTGGCCCTGGGAAGGATGGGCCAGAGGGGAGAACACCCTCTGTGGGGGGTTTTCTTCCTCCCTGTGGCCTCCCCCTGCTCTGCTATTCCTTCATGGGGAGGCCCCTCCTCCCTCCTACACCAGCTGCCGAGCCTGGGCCAGGCTCTCTGGTGACTCACTCTGGGGACAGCTCAAGCTCTTTGGGGTGCCAGGCAAAGGGAGGACTCGGGTGGAACATTCCATCTCCTGCAGTGCCAGCCACCTGCTCTGTGCTGAGTCCCCGGTCCCAGGCCACCCCCATGTGTGTGATTGCAGGAGGGAGGCCAGCACCCTCTCTCTCAGCGTGGGCACACAGCTCTAAAGCCAACACCAGGGTTGGCACTGTGTGTTCCACACAGGTTAAAGATAAGGACAGGAGTTGGGGCGGGGTAGAAAGAGGAAAAGGGAAAATACAATAGTTTGGGTGCTCAGTAAGAAAGCAGAGGTGTCGAGAGACAAACAGGAGGGAGAAGAGGGAAGGAGGAAGGTGAGCAAACGGGAGAATGAAAAAGAAACGGAGAGACGCTGTGAGGGAGAACTGGTGGGGAGAAACCCATGTTGAGCCAGCTCTAGGCCTTGCCCCCAGCCCTGGCTGAGACATACTTTCTATGGATGGGGGAATGGAGGCCTAAGAATATTAAATAACATCCAAGGTCACTTGGTGAAATTAGTGGCAAAGCTAGAACCAGAGCCTGGGTGTGTCCAGCTCCAAATGGGGGCTCCTTCCTCACACACACCTTGAACTCCCCACCCTGGAGCCCCCCATGGACCTCTGGTTCTGGACAGGTGGCCTCCACCGCCAACCAGGGCCAGGGGAGCAGCCACTATCCTCTTGGTCCCCAGTATGGGGATGTTGCTGTGACTCTGTGGGTCTCCAAACACAGACTGTAATTAGTTACAGCTATCACCGACCACAGCAGCTGATGCTGAATTCACAAACAGAGGTAAAAGTTGGATGCTGCGAAGCTAACCCCACTGGGTGTTTTGCAGTTTCAGACACACTGAACCAGCCCTCAAACCTCAGCTTCGTTTTTGGCTCTTAAACACAAATGGTATTTTTCAAATATTTGCCAACTCTTTTCTAAAAAAGCTTCTTTGGACCAGGAAGGCAGGTGACTGGTAAAGGCTGGGTGGCAGACTTAGAGATACTTTATTTAAAAGACACCAATGGCTGGGTGTGGTGGCTCACACATGTAACCCAGCACTTTGGGAGGTCAAGGTGGGAGGACTGCTTGAGGCCAGGAGTTTGAGGCCAGTCTGGGCAACATAGTGAGACCCAATTTCTAACACAAAATTTAAAAGTCAGCCAGGTGGCTGGGTGTGATATCTCATGCCTATAATCCCAGGACTTTGGGAAGCCAAGGTGGGTGGATCACCTGAGTTTGGGAGTTTGGGACCAGCCTGACCAACATGGTGAAATCCTGTCTCTACTAAACATAAAAAAAATTAGCTGGGTGTGGTGGCAGGCGCCTGTAATCCCAGCTACTCGGGAGGCTGAGGCAGGAGAATTGCTTGAACCCAGGAGGAGGAGTTTGCAGTGAGCCTAGATCACACCATTGCACTCTAGCCTGGGTGACGAGAGGAAAACTCCATCTCAAAAGAAAAAAAAATTTAGTCAGGCATGCTAGTGCATACCAGTGGTCCCAGCTATTTGGGAGGCTGAGGTAGGAGGATCCCTTGAGCCCAGGAGTTTGAGGTTACAGTAAGCCATGATCATGCCACTGGACTCCAGCCTGGGCAACATAACAAGACCCACCGCTATAAATAAATAGATAGGTAAATAAAAATAGCAGGAACCGTCCACAGTAATAAAGCAACCCAGAGTGAGTGAAAAGACTTGCAAATCACATATCTGATAAGGAATTAATATCCAGAAAATATACAGAACTAAAATTCAACAGAAAACCAAACAGCCCGATTATAAAAATGGCAAAGGACTTGAATAGATACTTCTTCAAAGACAGTACACAAATGGCCGATAAACACATTAAAAGACACTCAACATCACTAACCATAGGAAACACAAATCAAGACCACAGTGAGATACTGCCTGGCACCATTAGGACGCTGGGATAAAAAAGCCCAGAATTGTAAGTGCTGGCAAGGTGTGGAGAAATGGGGCCCCTTGTGCACTGTCGGTGGGAATGTGATACGGTACAGCCACTATAGAAAACAGTAGTGTTGCTCTTTGAAAACTAAAAATAGAATTACCATATGATCCAGCAATTCCATTTCTGGGGATATATCCTAAATCATGCAAACAGGGTCTCAAAGGGATATTTGTACCCGTGTGTTCATAGCAGCATGATTTGCAATAGCTAAAATGGGGAAACAACCCATATCCATTGATGGATAAAGAGATAAGCAAAGGCTGGGTGCGGTGCATCACACCTGTAATCCCAGCACTTTGGGAGGCTGAGGTGGGCAGATCACTTAAGGTCAGGAGTTCAAGACCAGCCTGGCCAATATAGTGAAACCCCATTTCTACTAAAAATACAAAATTAGCCAGGTTTTGTGGAAGGCACCTGTAATCCCAGCTGCTCAGGAGGCTGAGGCATGAGAATCACTTGAACACAGGAAATGGGGGTTATGGTGAGCTGAGATCATGCCACTGCACTCCAGCCTGGGTGACAGAGTGAGACCCTGTCTCAAAAGAAAAAAAAAAAAAAGAGAGAGATAAGCAAACTGTGGCATGCACATGCAATGGAATATCCCTCAGTCACAGAAAGGAAGGAAATGCTGACACACGGTACAACCCAGCTGAGCCTTGAGAACACCCTGCTAAGTGAAATAGTTCGTTGCAAAATGACAAATACCGTACGATTTCACTTAACAGAGGTTTCTAGAGTAGTCACACCAGAGACAGAACGTAGAATGGTGGCTGTCAGGAGCAGGGGAGAAGGAACGGGGAGTTCGAGTTTGATGGGGACAGAATTTCAGTCTGGGAGAATGAAAAGGGTCGTGCAGATGGATGGTGGCAATTGTAGCACAGTCTTATGAATGTGCTTAAAACCATGGAACTACATACTTAATACCACTGAACCGTACCCTCAATACCACTGAACTATACCCTCACTACCACCAAACTGTACCCTCAATACCACTGAACTATACACTCAATACCACTGAACTGTAACACTCACTACCACCGAACTGTACACTCAATACCACTGAACTATACACTCAATACCACTGAACTGTACACTCACTACCACCGAACTGTACACTCAATACCACTGAACTATACACTCAATACCACTGAACTGTACACTCACTACCACCGAACTGTACACTCAATACCACTGAACTATACACTCAATACCACTGAACTGTACACTCACTACCACTGAACTGTACACTCAATACTACTGAACTATACACTCAATACCACTGAACTGTACACTCACTACCACCGAACTGTACACTCAATACCACTGAACTGTACACTCACTACCACCAAACTGTACACTCAATACCACTGAACTGTACACTCAATACCACTGAACTACATACTTAACACCACTAAACCATACCCTAAATACCACTGAACTGTACCCTCAATATCACTGAACTGTACACTCAATACCACTGAACTACATACTTAACACCACTAAACCATACCCTAAATACCACTGAACTGTACCCTCAATATCACTGAACTGTATACTCAATACCACTGAACTACATACTTAACACCACTAAACCATACCCTAAATAACCACTGAACTGTACCCTCAATATCACTCAACTGTACACTCAATACCACTGAACTACATACTTAACACCACTAAACCATACCCTAAATACCACTGAACTATACACTCAATATCACTGAACTATACACTCACTACCACCGAACTGTACACTCAATACC
The DNA here is from genome assembly GCA_031835075.1 of Saguinus oedipus. Classification (NCBI taxonomy): domain Eukaryota; kingdom Metazoa; phylum Chordata; class Mammalia; order Primates; family Cebidae; genus Saguinus; species Saguinus oedipus. The sequence goes on along the minus strand of CM063175.1, from coordinate 43,792,220 downwards.
ACTGAACTACATACTTAACACCACTAAACCATACTCTAAATACCACTGAACTATACACTCAATATCACTGAACTGTACACTCAATACCACTGAACTACATACTTAACACCACTAAACCATACCCTAAATACCACTGAACTGTACCCTCAATACCAGTGAACTGTACCCTCAATATCACTGAACTGTACACTCAATACCACTGAACTACATACTTAACACCACTAAACCATACCCTAAATACCACTGAACTGTACCCTCAATATCACTGAACTGTACAGTCAATACTACTGAACTATACCCTCACTACCACTGAACTGTTCCCTCAATACCAGTGAACTGTAAACTCAATACCACTGAACTGTACACTCAATATCACTGAACTGTACACTCAATGCCACTGAACTATAACCTCAATATCACTGAACTGTACACTTAATACTACTGAACTACACATTTGACATCACAGAACTATACACTTAATACCTCTGAACTATACCCTCAACACCACTGAACTGTACACTCAATACCCTGAACTATACACTCAATACACTGAACTATACACTCACTGAACTATACTGAGTGCCACTGACCTATACACTCAATACCACTGAACTATACTGAGTGCCACTGACCTACACACTCAATACCACTGAACTGTACACTCAATGCCACTGAACTATACCCTCAATATCACTGAACTGTACACTTAATTCTACTGAACTATATACTTAATACCATTGAACTATACCCTCAATACCACTGAACTATACACTCATTATCACTGAACTGTACAATCAATACCACTGAACTATATACCCCCAATATTACTGTACTATATACTTAATATTACTGAACTACACATTCAATACCACAGAACTACACACTTAATACCTCTAAACTAAACCCTCAATACCACTGAAGTGTACATTCAATACCACTGAAGCATACACTCAATACCACTGAAATATACATTCAATACCACTGAACCATACTCAATACTACTGAACTACAAACTCAATACCACTGAACCATGCTCAATACACATTCAATGCCACTGAACCATACACTCAATAGCACTGAACCATACACTCAATACAACTGAAACATCCCCTCATTACCACCGCTCTATCCCCTCAATACCACTGAACTATACACTCAATACCACTGAACCACAACACTCAGTACTCAACTGTACATTCAATACCACTGGACTGTACATTCAATACCACTGAACTGTACAGTCAATACCACTGAACTATACTCTCAATACCACTGAAATGTACCCTCAATACCACTGAACTGTACACTCAATACTACTAAACTGTACATGCAGTATCATTGAACTATACACTCAATACTACTGAAGTATACACTTAATATCACTGAACTATATCCTCAATATCATTGAATTATACACTCAATACCACTAAACTATATCCTCTATACCACTGAACCATACACTTAATACCACTGAACTGCATGTGCAATATCACTGAACTATATCCTCAATATCAATGAACTATACACTCAACACCACCGACCTATAGCCTCAATATCACTGAACTGTACATGCAATACCACTAAACTATACACTTAATACCACTGAACTATACACTCAATACCACTGAACTGTACATGCAATACCATTAAACTATACCCTTAATCCCACTGAACTGTATCATCAATCCCACTGAACCATATACTCCATACCACTGAAATGTACCCTCAATACCACTGAACTATACCCTCAATACCACTTAATTATACACTCAATACCACTGAACTGTACATTCAATACCACTAAACTGTACACTCAATACCACTGAACTACAGACTTAATACCACTGAACTATACTCTCAATATCACTGAACCATATACTCAATAACACTGGACTGTACAGTCATACCAGTAAACCATACACTCAATACTACTGAACTATACTATCAATACCACTGAAATACACACTCAATACCACTAAACTGTACACTCAATACCAATGAACTATAGACTCAATACCACTGAACTATACTCTCAATATCACTGAACCATATACTCAATAACACTGAACTGTACAGTCAATACCAGTAAACCATACAGTCAATACTACTGAACTATATTCTCAATACCACTGAAATACACACTTAATACCATTGAACTGTACACTCAATACCACTGAACTGTACATGCAATACCATTAAACTATACCCTTAATTCCACTGAACTGTATCATCAATTCCACTGAACCATATACTCCATACCACTGAACTATACCCTCAATACCACTGAACTATACACTCAATACCACTAAACTGTACACTCAATACCATTAAACTATAGACTCAATACCACTGAACTATACTTTCAATATCACTGAACCATATACTCAATACCATTGAACTATATAGTCAATACCAGTAAACCATACAGTCAATACTACTGAACTATACTCTCAATACCACTGAAATACACACTCAATACCACTGAACTGTACACTCAATACCACTGAACTGTACATGCAATACCACTGAACTGTACACTCAAGAACCACTGAACTATACACTTAATATCACTGAACTATACCCTCACTGAATTATACACTCAATACCACTGAATATACATTCAATATCACTGAACTGTACACTCAAACCACTGAACTGTACCCTCAATACCACCGAACTATACACTTCATACCACTGAACTACACACTCAATACCACTGAACTATACCCTCAATACCACTGAACTGTACACTCAATACCACTAAACTATACACTCAGTATCACTGAACTATACCCTCAATACCGTGGAACCATACACTCAATCCACTGAATTATACACTCAATACCACTGAACTATACCCTCAATACCACTGAAGTGTACACTCAATACCACTGAACTGTACATTCAATAGCACTGAACTACAAACTCAATACCACTGAAGTGTACACTCAGTAACACTGAAGCATACACTCAATACCACTGAACTGTACACTCAATACCACTAAACTATACACTTAGTATCACTGAACTATACCCTCAATATCATGGAACCATACACTCAATCCACTGAACTATACACTCAATACCACTGAACTATACCCTCAATACCACTGAACTGTACACTCAATACCACTGAACTGTACATTCAATAGCACTGAACTACAAACTCAATACCACTGAAGTGTACACTCAGTAACACTGAAGCATACACTCAATACCACTGAACTATACCCTCAATACCACTAAACTATACACTTAGTATCACTGAACTATACCCTCAATATCATGGAACCATACACTCAATCCACTGAACTATACACTCAATACCACTGAACTATACCCTCAATACCACTGAACTGTACACTCAATACCACTGAACTGTACATTCAATAGCACTGAACTACAAACTCAATACCACTGAAGTGTACACTCAGTAACACTGAAGCATACACTCAATACCACTGAACTATACCCTCAATACCACTGAACTGTACACTCAATACCACTGAACTATACCCTCAATACCACTGAACTGTACACTCAATACCACTGAACTATACCCTCAATACCACTGAACTATACACTCAATACCACTGAACTATACCCTCAATACCACTGAACTGTACACTCAATACCACTGAACTATACCCTCAATACCACTGAACTGTACACTCAATACCACTAAACTATACACTCAGTATCACTGAACTATACCCTCAATACTGTGGAACCATACACTCAATCCACTGAATTATACACTCAATACCACTGAACTATACCCTCAATACCACTGAACTGTACACTCAATACCACTGAACTGTACATTCAATAGCACTGAACTACAAACTCAATACCACTGAAGTGTACACTCAGTAACACTGAAGCATACACTCAATACCACTGAACTATACCCTCAATACCACTGAACTGTACACTCAATACCACTAAACTATACACTTAGTATCACTGAACTATACCCTCAATATCATGGAACCATACACTCAATCCACTGAACTATACACTCAATACCACTGAACTATACCCTCAATACCACTGAACTGTACACTCAATACCACTAAACTATACACTCAGTATCACTGAACTATACCCTTAATACCGTGGAACCATACACTCAATCCACTGAATTATACACTCAATACCACTGAACTATACCCTCAATACCACTGAACTGTACACTCAATACCACTGAACTGTACACTCAATACCACTGAACTACAAACTCAATACCACTGAAGTGTACACTCAGTAACACTGAAGCATACACTCAATACCACTGAACTGTATACCTAATACCACTAAGCTGTACACTTAATGTGGTTAAGATGGCATATTTTACATGTTACCACAATAGAAAAACCGGGAAAAATGAAAAAGAAACTTCTGCATCATAGTCAACAGCAGCTCCACATGCTTGTATATGTTTAAGCCAAATATTTAAGTTAGATCAATAAATGTGGCACATGGTGGCTCACACCTGTAATCGCAGCATTTTGGGAGCCCAGGGTGGGTGGATTGCTTGAGCTCAGGAATTTAAAACCTGTCTCTACAAAAACGAAAACAAAAACATTAGCTGGGCATAGTGGGAAGTGCCTGCAGTCCCGGCTACTTGGCAGGATGAGGCAGGAGGATGGCTTACACCTGGAAGGCCGAGGCTGCAGTGAGCCATGATTGTGCCACTGTACTCCAGCTGGGTGACAGAATGAGACCCCGTCTCAAAAATATACGTAAAAATAAATATGTAAAAAATGTGGTAGATACGGTTGTCAAGTGGCCCAGCTGTCACCCGTGACCCCCATTTCCTTAATTTTCTTCCAGCTGGGGCAGCCTATTGGCAGCTTATAACCCGAGTCCTGGAGGGTGAGGTTTCTGGGAAAGTTCTGCTTGGAAAGGGGCGAGATCATGGTGCGTTCTCGTCAATGGAAGAGGCTGAGTATCAAGTTTTGCTTTTGTTTTCAGCAGGGGTAGTGCCGGGGGCATCATAGGCTAATCGGGGGCAGGAGGTGGCAGCCTGGGAGGCCAATGTGGGAGGCTGTACTGCATCAGGTGGCCATGACACAGAACGAGATCCCAGCTAGCCCCATCTGGGGACCACTGCAACTCCCCTCTGGCTTAGTAGGGACCTCACAGCGGTTCTCCTTCTAACTTCTAGTTACTTCCACAACATAATGATCAACTACTGAATCAATCTGCTTTGATGCAACTTTATTCCTGTGGCTCAGGACTGTGGGGGTGGGGGCACATCCCCCAAGTGTTACCGAGATAGATTCACACATCGTGAAACCTCAGAGCATGCAGAGCCGGGAGCCCAGGTGCAGGTATCCGGGGGATGCACGACCCCCTCTCTGCCTCCACCTGTGGGGAACTCCAGGCAAATCATCCCACTAGGGACAACTGAAATGACAACAGGGTCCTTGCATATTGATTTGAAACCAGCTTCCTCGTAACTTCCACCCGCTGGGCCTGCTCTGCTCTCTGGAGATTGACAATGGAGTGAATCTCTCTGTCTAGGACATTTCCTGGAGCATCTGAGGACACCCGCCATCGCTTGCTCATCTACAACCAAGCCCTTGCTTCTTTCCCTCCTTCCACATGAGGTTTCTGACTGAAGCCCACAAACGCAGTTTTGGCTGACACTGTGCAACATGTGCCGTATATGGGCTGTGATCTGGGACCCTCATCAAACCTTACAGGCTGGCCCCAGGGCGGTGCTGCCATACCAGTTGGGATGCTGAGGCCTAGGCTGGCAAGCTGGGCCATGGAGAGCAGGAAGCGTGGTGCTCCAGTGCCCAACTCAGAGCCTTAATTAGCCATCACTTGGCACAGCCTTTCTGGAATGTCACCACCTGCTGCCCTCTTTTGATGGTGTTTCTGTTTGTCAAATCCTTCCTAAAATGACAGAGGCCCCCAGTACCTGAGCAGCACTGCACACTGGCTGGCCAGCCAAGAGTGCAGAAAGGCCTTCCCGATTGCTCTAGGACAGGGGTTGGCAAACTGCTGTGGCCCAAGGGTCAGGTCCAGCCTATCACCTGTGTTTGTGTGGCTCTCGAGCTAAGAATTTTTTTTTTTTTTTGAGACGGAGTCTCATTCTGTTGCCAGGCTGGAGTGCAGTGGTGCGATCTGGGCTCACTGCAACCTCTGCCTCCTAGGTTCAAGTGATTCTCCCGAGTTCAGGTGATTCGCCTCAGCGTCCCGAGTACAGATGAGGGCCACCACACCCAGCTAATTTTTGTATTTTTAGTAGAGATGGGATTTCACCATGTTGGCCAGGATGGTCTTGAACTCCTGACCTTGTGATCTACCTGCCTCAGCCTCCCAAAGTATTGGGATTACAGGCATGAGCCACTGTGCCTGGCCAAGCCTAATTTTTACAGTTTTATTTATTTCATTTTAATTATTTTTATGAGAAGGGATCTTGCTCTGTTGCCCAGGTTGGAGTGCAGTGGCATCATCACAGTTTGCTGCAGCCTCGAACTCCTGGGCCCAAGTGATCCTCCTGCCTCAGCCTCCAAAGTGGCTGGAACTACACACGCGTGTCACCACCCTCAGCTAATTTTAAATTTTTTGTGGAGACAGAGTCTTGCTATGCTGTCCAGGCTGGTCTAAGATTCCCGGCCTTACACTGTCCTCTTGCCTCAGCCTCCCAAAGTGCTGGGATTATAGGTGTGAACCACTATGCCCGTCTGGTTTTTAGTTTTAAATGAAAGAAAACCAAAAGAAGAACATTTCATAACACACAAAATTTATATAAAGTTCCAATCTCAGCATCCATAAATAAAGTTTTATTGGCAAGTAGCCAAGCTGACTTGTTGTCTTAGTGAGCCTGGGCGGTTTAAATAACAGACATTTCTGTTCCATGGTGCTAAAGGCTGGTAAATCCAGCATCAGGGTCCTGGCATATTCGGTTCCAGGTGAGGGCCCTCTCTTGCCCTGTAGACAAAATTCCTTCCTGCTGGGTCCCCGCAGGGTGGAGAGAGAGCCCTGGTTCTAGGCTAGCCCAGCAATATACTAAAACGCTGTCTCTACTAAAAACACACAACAAAAAAGAGAAGTCAGCAGGTATGGTAATGTACACCTGTGATCCTAGCTTCTTGGGAGGCTGGGATGGGAGGATGGCCTGAGGCTGAGGCTGCAGTGAGATGAGATCACGCCCCTGCACTCCGGCCTGGGTGGCAGTGAGACCCTATCTCAAAAAAATAGAGCGAAATAAGAAGGCCAGGCTTCCCCTCTAGACGCCTGTGCTCTGGTCTGCTTTGCACACATCCATGCTGTACGCACCCCATGTCCTGGCCCCATATGCCTGTCCTTGTGGGCCTGAGTCTAGGACTTCTCCTCTCTCTGGTGGAGGTGGGGGGGGGGAAGGTCCCACCGAAGTGAGACGCCTGTACAGAGCTCGGCAGTCTCCATGCAAGCTCCTGGTCGCGGTATCCTGTGGGCAAGGTGGTTCGTTGACTTTCCAGCCAACCCTGGGATTCTGCTGATTTTCCTCTCCTGGGGATGTGACACACAAATCCCTTTCATAACCGGCACTCAGAAGGCAGACCTATTTCAGCCACAGTGTGATGTGTGGAGTTCTGCCCTTCCCTGCTCACAGCCTCACTCTGGGGGAGGAACAGATGTAGGCTCTTGACCACTCGACGGTGGTCAAGCTCCTGTGTGGGGCTCACGCAGAAGTCCAGTGGGAGGTCCATGCCCCACAGCGTCACTGCTGCTGTCCACTGTCTGCCCCCCACCCGAGCCATGCCATGTGTGGGCAGCACCCCAAAGCCTTCCTACAGAGGCAAACCTCACAGCTTAAAAGCTCCTTGCACTGTTTTCCGGTAGACATGTGTCCAGTCACATGTTACGCACAGTCTTTAACTGTTTCAGACAGGCCTTGTGAAAACGCCTCATTGAATGCAGTGCATGGCTCCACGATCTACTGGAAGGATGCTCTGACTTGAAAGCCCTGTGGTCCCAAGGGGGTGAACACACTGACACATTCCCACAGCCCCAGGTTTGAAATAGCTCCACCGTGACTCATGGAAGCTGGGAGAGAGCCAAGGGATGTCGGTGCATCCCAGGGAAAGGACCCACCAGGAGCAAGGTCCTCCCCCAGCCCTGGCCTGTGGAGTCCCACCCACCCCTCACTCGGAGATGTTGGAGGGTGGTCCAGCAGGGTGGCCTGGCGGACCCTGTTTGGCCCCTGGGAGTCCATGGGAGCCTCCTTCACTCTGAAAGCTGAAGCTGTCAGCAGGCAGCAGGTGGGTGCCGGAGGCTGAAATGTAGTGCTTCCCTTTACTGTGAGGTTTGAGACTAATCATGTGACTAAATGTCCCTGGACAAAAGACGTTCCCTGCACCAGAGAAACCTCATTATTGCAGAATCTTTCTTTTTCAAATAAAAACAACTGTAGGGGCTGGGTGTGATGGCTCATGCCTGTAATCCTAACACTTTGAAAGCCCGAGGTGGGCAGACTGCTTGAGCTCAGGAGTTCCAGACCCATCTGGGCAACATGGTAAAACCCCAGCTCTACAGAAAATACAAAAATTAGCCCGGCATGGTGGCACATGCCTGTGGTCTCAGCTACTTGGAAGGCTGAGGTGGGAGGATTGCTTGAGCCCAGGGAGGTGGAGGCTGTGCTGGGCCATGATTGCACCACTGCACTCCAGCCTGAGTGACAGACTGAGATCTTGTCTCAAAAAAAAAAAAAAAAAAAAAAAAAATCCCCCAACAACAACAAAAAAAAACCAATCAACCAACTAAAAATCTCTAAAGCCCCAAGTCGACATTAGCACAGCAAAACAACGTTGAACAAAGTCCCGTAGACACTGGAGCTGCCTTCAGGGAACAGGACGCTTCCCCAGGATGCCTGAGCAGCTATGGGAGGGAAGGGCGAACTTTTGCAGTGATGGGACAGACAGTAAACATTTTAGGCATTTCAGGCCAGTCCATCTTGGTTACAATCACTCAACTCTGGGTGCAAAAGCAGCCAATATGTAAATGAAAGGGTGTGGCTGTGTTCCAATAAAACTTCTATTTACAAAAACAAAAGGTGGGCCTGACCTGGCCCCTGGGCCATGATTTACAGACCTCTGATCCATTAAAAAATGAATGTGAGGCCAGGTGCGGTGGCTCATGCCTGTAATCCCAGCACTTTGGGAGGCTGAGGTGGGCGGATCACCTGAGGTCAGGAGTTTGAGACCAGCATGGCCAACATGGTGAAAACCTGTCTCTACTAAAAATACAAAAAGTTATCTGGGTGCAGTGATGGGCACCTGTATTCCTCAATACTTGGGAGGCTGAGACAGGAGAATCACTTTAGCCTGGGAGGTGGAGGTTGCCGTGAGCCGAGATTGCGCCACTCTACTCCATCCTGAAGGACAGAGACACCATCTCAAAAAAAAAAGAAGATTACTGGTGGCCAGGCATGGTGGCTCATGCCTCCTGTAATCCCAGCACTTTGGGAGGCTGAGGCGGGTGGATCACCTGAGGTCAGGAGTTCAAGACCAGACTGGCCAACATAGTGAAGCCCCCCTCTATTAAAAAGACAAAAATCAGTCAGGTGTGGTGATGGGCACCTGTAGTCCTATTTGGGAGGCTGAGGCAGGAGAACTGCTTGAACCTGGGAGGTGGAGGTTGCAGTGAGTGGAGACTGTACCATTGCACTCTAGCCTGGGCAACAAAGCAAGACTCTGGGGAAAAAAAAAAAAAAAAAAGGGCGGTGACCTAGTCTATAATGAAATTAAGGCAAAAGTGCAAATCCTCATGCTTTGCACAGCACATGCTGCTCTGGGGCCCCATGTGTGCCCAAGCACAGCCCTATCCATCTGTGGGGACATTCTGAGTCTGAAGGGGAGCTCCTTCAGGCCAATGAGGAAACTTTCTGGCCAAGTGGTTCCCATGGGGGTGCTAGCCTAGCCTCTGACCTCACTGCTTAGTGAGGGTGACGGGGAGGAGGAGAGGATGCCAGAGGCCTCTGGGTGGCTGCGTGTCCCCTCTGCACTGCCTTCCCTTTGCTGGGAACTGACTTCTCCCCAGATCTCAGGCATCAGATGAACCTGCTCTGGAGTACACACCACCCAGGCATCCTTGCAGCCCTCCCTGTGGTGCTGCTTGCTGGCAGAGCTGAGGACAGCTGGCCGAGCCAGGCAGGCTGCTGTCTCTAATGCCACACTATTTTTGGTGACTCTTTTGCCTCATTTATTTTTGATTTGAGTTGCTCATACAGACTGTGTGTTCTTTCTCTCTCCTGCACTGAAATGAAATAAGCATAGTATTTTTAAACCCCACTTGTGTTACTTCATGATTAGCACAGATGAGTGTTGTCCAATGCAGTGCCATGTGGCCTCTGGCTTCGGCCCTGAGCCTCACATAAAACTGGTCTGCTCCTGGATGTGGCCTCACTCTTCTAGACACCAAGCCCTATGCTGAAGCTGGACACTGGATGGCTGGGGGTCCATGGATATCCAGGAAGTGTCCTCTGGGTACAGTGGGCACAGGAGAAGGATGCCCACCTGAGTAGCAGCCCTAAGCCGTATTAATTACCATGTGGGCAGCGGTGTCAGAGGGGCTGGTGACCCAGTGCAGTGTGAACGAGGCCTCAGGATAAGGGCTTTCCCACGCACTCATTCCTCATAATTTTTGCCCCATAATCCTATGAGGTTAGTACTATTGTTTAGGCACAAATGACAGCTGAGGAAACAGAGGCTTGGAGAGGTAAAGCTGGCCTGCCTTGGTCACCCGGCAAGTGGCAGTTCTGGAAGTCCAACCTCTAAAGAACAGTCCTGTTCTGTGGCCAGCAGAGAAGTCCAGAGACAAACACTGGAGCAGCCAAAGGCCTCCTTCTGGGTGAGCTGAGAACCACTGCAGGTGGGGCCCAGAAGCAGCTGAGGGTGTCATCAGGAGGCTCCAGGGCAATGCAGCTGCACGCTAGGGCACCTGGGCAAGGGTGGGGAGACGGAGGTGGCTAGTGGCTGGCAATCCAAGAGGCTGAGACCGCAGGGGCTGCGGGCGGATTCGGGGTGTGGGAAGACAGGAGTGCAGGTGGCTCCTGGATTTCCAGAGGTGAGTGGTCAGTTTCTGAAACGGGTGAGTTGCGGGTGCCATGCTGTGGGGGAGCCCTAGAACCGGTGGCAGCTGTTTCTGGCCTCAGATGCTGACCTGGCATCTGGGTGGGGAGGTTGATGGTATCCTCTGACAGGGCTTCTCCCCAGTCCTGGCTTGGGTGGTAGCTTCTTTCGTGCCCAGGGTCTTTGCAGATTCAAGCCCTACCTGGGATGCTCTTCCTTGGGGTCCCTGCTCAAATGTCATCTCTGTGGAGAGACTACCCCAGAGAGTGCTCTCTGAGTGTCATAAGTGTGTCTTCTGCCAAGTGCCCACCCCAGCTGGTGTGACAGTTCACCTGACTGGCCCCAGCGGAACACTAAGCCCTGGAGGGCAGGGACTGGGTCTGTCTTGTTTCCTGCTAATCCCTCATGCCCAGGACAGGAACAGACACCTCACTGGTGCCCAGCATGCCTTGGATGAATGCACAAAGATGTCCCAGCCCATTGTGAACAAGCTGCTTTCTGCTTAGAGATAACACAGATGCCAGCATGAGGCTGAAGCCAAGCAGAGCGGCGGGAAGTGAAGCACGTTCCGCTGCTCCATCCAGGGTGATGGAGGGTGTCCTGCAGCCGCAGCAACCTCCTTCAAGGTGGTCCCCAGTGGGAGACAGCAGCCTGCACAGGCCCAGGCTTGCATCCCCGACCTGGACAATGCCATGGGCATGAGTGCATGGGTGAGCGCTCGCACAGGAACACACACACACACACAGCTCACTACCACCACTGCTGTCACCTCCACCTTTACCACCATCTCCGCCCTCCATCTCCATCATCTCTACGTCCCCCACCACCCACACCTCTACCACCCCATGACCTCTGCCCCCTCCACCTTCATCACTTCCAACACCACCTCCACCATCCCCTCCACCTCCACCACCACCATGACCTCCTTCCCCTCCTCCTCCATCCCCTCCGCCTCCATCGCTTCCACCTCTACCACCTCCACCATCTCAGGCTCATTTTCCTCCAAGCACTGCTGCTTTCAGCTTCTCTTGGAATCTTCCTCTGGCAACCCTCTCGGGAAACTCTGTTCCTCTCCCAGCTGCAGTTCTCACCTCCACACACAAGGGCCCCACAGGTGCCCCTTTAGACCACCCCCCTGCCCTGGGATCCAGGTGTTGGCTGCATTCACATGGAGGTCCCTGGAACACCCCTCTCTTGCCCACCTACGCCACTCGTCTTGGAAGCTCCTGCCTGGACCATGGTCCACCTGCCACCAGAACCCTGTTTCTATTTCTCAACAGCAGATCTTTTCATGCCATGCTTTTCTCAAAAGCCCTTCGTGGAGGCCCTGGGCCGTCAGCATGATGTCCAAGTTCCTTAGCTTGGCATCCAGAACCATTCACAGCCTTTCCTGTCTACCTTTCCACCTCTCAGTCCCCTCTCTGCCCCTGTCATACACCTGCCTGCCTCTCTCCCATACACCTGGCCCCGGGCACACCTCCCTGCCTCTCCTCCCACACACCTGGCCCCGGGCACACCTCCCTGCCTCTCCTCCCACACACGTGGCCCTGGGCACACCTACCTGCCTCTCTCCTGCACACCTGGCCCTGGGCACACCTACCTGCCTCTCCTCCCACACACCTGGCCCTGGGCACACCTACCTGCCTCTCCTCCCACACACCTGGCCCTGGGCACACCTACCTGCCTCTCCTCCCACACACCTGGCCCTGGGCACACCTACCTGCCTCTCCTCCCACACACCTGGCCCTGGGCACACCTACCTGCCTCTCCTCCCACACACCTGGCCCTGGGCACACCTACCTGCCTCTCCTCCCACACACCTGGCCCCGGGCACACCTCCCTGCCTCTCCTCCCGCACACCTGGCCCCGGGCACACCTACCTGCCTCTCCTCCCGCACACCTGGCCCTGGGCACACCTACCTGCCTCTCCTCCCACACACCTGGCCCTGGGCACACCTACCTGCCTCTCCTCCCACACACCTGGCCCTGGGCACACCTACCTGCCTCTCCTCCCACATACCTGGCCCTGGGCACACCTACCTGCCTCTCCTCCCACACACCTGGCCCTGGGGACACCTACCTGCCTCTCCTCCCACACACCTGGCCCTGGGCACACCTGCCTGCCTCTCCTCCCATACACCTGGCCCTGGGCACACCTGCCTGCCTCCCTCCTGCACACCTGGCCCTGGGCACACCTGCCTGCCTCCCTTCTGCACACCTGCCTGCCTCTCCTCCCACACACCTGGCCCCGGGCACACCTGCCTGCCTCTCCTCCCACACACCTGGCCCCGGGCACACCTGCCTGCCTCTCCTCCCACACACCTGGCCCCAGGCACACCTGCCTGCCTCCCTCCTGCACACCTGGCCCCGGGCACACCTGCCTGCCTCTCTCCTGCACACCTGGCCCCGGGCACACCTGCCTGCCTCTCTCCTGCACACCTGGCCCCGGGCACACCTGCCTGCCTCTCTCCTGCACACCTGGCCCCGGGCACACCTGCCTGCCTGTTTTCCTCCTGCTCCTGCATGTGTGGCAGCCCCTGTCCTCACTCCTGCTGCTTCCTCAGAGCAATGCTGCATCTCCCCACCTGCTGGGGACTTTAGCTGTTTCAGGGGCCATGTGTGGCTGAGTCCCGGGTCTGGACGGGTCACCCACACAATCTGCAGTGGTCATCTTGGTGATGGGCAACAGCAGGGAGAGAGTCGCACTTTCCATTTCCACCACCTCTACCATCTGCGTCTTCTAAATGATGTGCCTAAAGTCACACAATTCTAAGGGAGCAGGCTGCTCCCCTGCAGAGCCAGGACTCTCCATGCTGCTATTCAGTCCCCATCCATGACAATTTCTGGGGAAGAACGCCCTCATGACTTTCTAGTTTAAATCTTCAACACTTGAAGGTCAGCCCAGCTCCTGGGCACCTGCCTTCCCAGGAAAGCCCCTCCCTGCCCAGCCAGCCAAGGGGAAGATGGGCCGGCCCGCCCCACCCTGGGCTTCCATCTCCTGTGTTCGCCTGAGCAGGGCCCAGGAGGGACTCCTCAGCCCTTGACAACATGGAAGGCAGTGAACTAAAGGAACTGGGGGAGAGCAGAGCAGGGAGGAGCAGGGGGTATACTCTTCAATCCTCAGACACAGCTGCGGCTCGTCCAGGGATGTCCAGAGCATGACCTGTGCTGTGGCCCCCGGCCACGCTTGAGACCGGCCTTGAAGTTAGTATCTGTCCACTTATTTTTCTAGTTACTTTTAATTTTTTTAGGAGATGGAGGTCTTGCTATGTTGCCCAGGTTGAACTTGAACTCTCGGGTTCAAGTGATCCTCCTGCCTCAGCCTTGCGAGCAGCTGGGATTACAGATGTGAGCCACCATGCCTGCCTCCAGTTACCTCTTATTGATGACAAATAATGCTCGTTCTTTATTGCAAGGACATCAAGTTTCAGTTCAAAATAAGCTTATTTAAGAAATAAATTTAACTAACTAAAAAGAAAATGCAAACCAAGAAACAGCACATATGGCCAGTGTGGCGGCTCATGCCTGTCATTCCAGCACTTGGGGAGGCTGAGGCGGGAGGATCACTTGAAGCCAGGAGTTTGGGACCAGCCTGGCTAACGTGGTGAAACTCCATCTCTACTAAAAACACAAAAATTAGTCGGGTGTGGTGACGTGTGCCTGTAATCCCAGCTATTCCAGAGGCTGAGGCAGGAGAATTGCTTGAGCCTGGGAGGTGGAAGTTGCAGTGAGATGAGATTGCGCCACTGCACTCCAGCCTGGGCGACAGAGTGAGACCCTGTCTCAAAAAAAAAAAAAAAAAAAAAAAAAAAAAAAAAAATTGCACAGATGACCCAAATCACGAGATGAAAGGATGAAAGGTGAACGACTCGTGTGGGAAATACCTGCCAAAGACATGGTGAGACAGAGCGAGAGAACAGCAGGTGCCAGAGAACGCCCCCTGATATGAACTGCAGGCTCAAGACCTCACCCCAAGTCCTGGAAGGCATGTGGATTTCACAGTGGAACCACAGGGCGGAGAGTGAATTCCAGGCCAGGCTGCAGTTCTTTTTCCCTTTAAAACTAATTTTACACCCCTTTTGTGAAGTGTGTCAGAGTTCCTTCCATTACAGGAAGTTGATCAAGAGAAGCCAGGGAGAGACCAGAACTAGGCCGGACAGTGTGTTCCAGCCCTGGCAAGCCGCTTTGATGGGTCTAGACAGGAGAAGCGCATCTGAAGGCGTGTGTGCAGGTGTGTGCACGCATATGTACATGTGCGTGCACACACACACACACACGGACACCACCAGACCCACTCCACCCGTTAGCCAAGCTGCTTATGGTCTGGTTCCCGCTCATGTACCCAGCAAGCTGCTGGGGAAAGGCCGCACTTTGCATGGGCAAATGCCCCACCCCACACCAGGCAGGCCTCCTGCCGCTCTGGAAAGCAGATACTACAAGGCATAGGTGCAGAGCAAGGCCCAGCACCCTGACAAGAGGGTGGGGTGGCCAGGAGGACTTGGAGAGCTGCATAATGGTGCTGGGTGACCTGGGCTCATGTCCTGAGATGAGAATGTCCAGTCAGGGCCCACTTCAGAGGCTCAGAGTGTGGCCCATAGCCCCTGGGGGAGATGGGTTAGACTGTGGGGTGCAAGGCACCCAGGGGCACTTTTGCTTTTCTCTTTCCAGCGTGGACGTGCCCAGTGCCCCCGCTTTGCAGCATTCACTGTGGCTGTTCCCAGAGGAATGGGCAGGACTGTTCTGGGGCCTCACTCTGGGCCTGGGCCAGAGGCTTCTGACATCTCCCCACTCAGGCCCAAGGCTGAGGTTCCCAAGGAAACAAGCCCCCTGGGAGGCCCCTCCCATGTGGCACAGGGGGTCACAGCATGACGCCCCAGGAGCCTGGGACAGAGCTAGCTCTGGGGGCGATTCGGGACCTCACTCCCTCGGCCACCTCCCTGATCACAGCTTTGTTTTCATCATCTGCTGCAGGTCTGCTGACACCAGGAGCATTTCTTAGCCCATGTTGGTGTCCTGAGTGCTGCTTTTTTTTTTTTTTTTTTGAGATGGCATTTGCTCTTGTTGCCCAGGCTGGAGTACAATAGCACAGTCTCAGCTCACTGCAACCTCCACCACCCAGGTTCAAGCAATTCTCTTGCCTCCCGAGTAGCTGGGATTATAGGCGTGCACCACCTTGCCCAGCTAATTTTAGTATTTTTAGTAGAGATGGGGTTTCACCAGGTTGGCCAGGCTGGTCTTGAACTCCTGACCTCAGGTGATCTGCCCACCTCGGCCTCCCAGAGTGCTGAGGTTACAGGCGTGAGCCACTGCGCCTGGCCCTGAGTGATTCTTAAAGAGGATGAGCAGAGGAACAAAGGAAGCCTGTCCCGGGTGCTGGCTGCTCTCGGGGGTAGGCAAACCACCGGCAGGGTGATGAGGGTGGGGTAGGGGGAGAATCCTCTCTGCCACTGGGGACCCAGCGCATTGGAACCGAACTTGGCTCACCATTTGCCTTGTAAAATCCAAGCCCTACCCTTCACAATAAGGAGAAAACAATCTGTGGGGCTTAATGGCCCCACTCCAGGACTTCCTCCCTATGGGTGCCAGGGAGGGGATGCCTGATGAGGCAGCATCCTGGACCCCACACTCATCAGCCCCCTCAGGGGTAGCCTTGTCAAACCGAAGATCTCCAGGCAGCACCTGCAGGCCACACTGAACCGAGGGGAGCCAGATCCCGCCACTGTCCCTGCGCTGCGGCCGTAGCTGCCTCTACCTGGCTGCAGTGTCCGGGAGAGAAGGCGCCTCTGCATCTGGTGGGCTCACCAGTGAGGGCCAAGGGACGGGGCAGGCATGGGACGGGGCAGGCATGGGATGGTAGGGGAGGTCCCAGGTTCTCCTCGCCAGCCCCTCCCTTGGGGGTAAGGGCAACAATGACGCACACACACTGCGGCACCCAGCTTCTTCCACTCCTTTCCCAGCATCCACAGTAAAAGAGGATAAAGGAAATGCTGAGTCTCCTCCCAGAGCCAGATTGAAATTTTTAAGTGAGCCAAGGTAGAAAAATAACACAGGGGGATGGAGCCACAAGAATCACTTCCCCGTGATGACTGCGTTTCAAAGCCTGACTCAGCATGGTGGGGGGCGCAGAGGAGGCCCAGCTCCCCATGGATGGAGTGGCTCTGGCCCTGGCTCCGGCTCCAGCTCTGAGCTGCTGCCTTGGCTTCCTGGGCAGAGGGGCTGGGTTCTAACTACTTAAATCCCAGGATGGGGGAAGGAAGGAGAGGCCAGTGTCCCGGTGTTTCCCGGATGGGCAATTTCAGAGATTGTTGCTTTACGTGGGGTGGCCACACTGGCAGCCCATTGGTTTCTTGGCCAGTTGGTGCTATCCCCTGGTGTGGTTGGGGTCCCCATCTCTCTAGAGCCTGGGACAGACTCACACCCAGGAGCTGAGCCCCCCGGGCAGTGACTGGCTGGGGAGTGGCGGGTGCTCCTAGCTAGCCTGGCTGATGCAGTTTTCCTCGGCGGCCTCCCAGAGGCCGGTCCATCCCCCGAAGGGACAGAAAGTGCTGATTCCTGGCCAGCCCTGAGCAGGGACACTCTGGACACCGAGTCCATCCAGGCTCCTGCTGCTGTCCTTAGCACAGTGCCCGGCACAGAATAAGGCGATCTGTTCCTTGTCCATCCTGAGCCCAGCGCCGATTTACACATGCTGCTGTCTGATCACTTGACAACAGCTCTTATCATTGTATTTTATGTGGGTTTCAATCACAGCCCTTGGAAGAAGTTGGGGGGAAAACTCTGGTTCCATTTGCGCAGGGGAACTCTGAGCCCAGAGGAGGGACGTGGCCAGGTAGTGCATCTGACAGAGCCCTGAGGGGTAGGGGTAGAGTGGGGGGATGTGGGAGGTGAGCTGAGGGTGGAGGGTGGAGTGTGGGACATAGAGCTGGGCTGAGGGGGGAGTGGGGGACATGAAGCTGGGCTGAGGGGGGAGGGTGGGGGGAATGTGGGAGGTGAGCTGAGCAGAGAGGGTGGAATGGGGGACATGAAGCCGGGCTGCCTTTTCCCAGCGGTCATGTGAGGATGCAGAGCCCACATGCCAGGTGAGGGGCACAGTCTCCAACTGGGATAGATGGGGGTATCCCTGCCCAGGAGTTTCCCCTGGCAGGGAACACGGGTGCTGTGACTGGAGGGAGGTCCCAGGAATGGCATCCTCAGGCTCTGTTTTGATGATGTTTGAGTCACTCAAGCCTCCCCGCTCAGCTCCTTTATCCCCCACTCCACCACCAGCCCTCAGTTCATCTCCCATGTCCCCCACTCCACCCCACCCCCTCAGCTCCCATATCCCCCACTCCACCCTTGCCCCTCAGCTCCCATATCCCTCACTCCACCACCACCCCTCAGTTCATCTCCCACGTCTCCAACTCCACCATCCCCCCTCAGCTCCTATATCCCCCACTCCAACCTCCCGCCTCAGCTCCCATACCCCCCACTCCACCCTCCCCCCTCAGCTCCCATATCACCCACTCCACCCTCCCCGCTCAACTCCCACGTCCCACACTCCCCCCTCCCCCCTCAGCTCCCATATGCCCACTCCACCCTCCCCCTCAGCTCCCATATCCCCCACTCCATCCTCCCCCCTCAGCTCCCCCTCCCCGCTCAGCTCCGATATCCCCCCTCCCCCCTCAGCTCCGATATCCCCCCTCCCCCCTCAGCTCCCATATCCCCCACTCTACCCTCCCTCCTCAGCTTCCATATCCCCCACTCCACCCTCCCCGCTCAGGTCCCATATCACCTACTCCATCCTCTCCCTCAGCTCCCATGTCCCCCACTCCACCCCCACCCCCACCCCTCAGCTCAGCTCCCATGTCCCCCACTCCACCCCTACACCTCACTTCAGCTCCCACGTCTCCCGACTCCACCCCCAGCCCTCAGCCAGCAACGCTTGGTGTGCAGTCCCTACTGGAGGAAGAAACTGTCTGAGGAGGAGGAAGCTGCTGGACTCTGCAGTGAGTTGGGGGCTGGAGGCGGGACTCAGAGGTGGAAACCTATTGTGTGGGGTGAACTGTGTTCCCTGAAAGACCCACCCAAGTCCTCATCCCTGATACCTGTTGATATGGAATTATTTGGCAAAAGGGTTTTTGCAGAGGCAGTTAAGGTGGGAGTCCTGTGATGAGAGCATCCTGGATTAGGATGAGCCTAAATCCAATTACAGCAGCGTCCACATAAACCAAGGAGACAGACACAGAGAAGGCCGTGTGGCAATGGGGGCAGAAACTCGGGGGGGGGGGTATCTGCAAGCCCAGGAACACCAGGGCTGTGGCAGCCACCAGGAACCAGAATCAAGGCCTTGGTCTCCAGGGGGAACCAACCCCACCCACACCTTGCCTTCTGGACTCCTGATCCAAGGGAGAATACATCATGCTGTTTTAAGCTACCCGGCTTGCGGTACTAGAAAACAAATATACCCCCAGGCTTAAAAATCCTCTAACCAAGCTGGGCGCAGTGGCTCACGCCTATAATCCCAGCACTTTGGGAGGCTGAGGTGGGCGGATCATTTGAGGTCAGGAGTTCGAGACCAGCCTGACCCACATGGCGAAACCCTGTCTCTATGAAAATACAAAAAATTAGCCGGGCATGGTGGCATATGCCTGTAGTCCCAGCTACTTGGGAGGCTGAGGCAGGGGAATCACTTGAACCTGGAGGCAAAGATTGCAGTGAACCGAGATCGCACCACTACACTCCACCATGGCGACATAGCAAGAGCCCGTCTCAAAAAACAAAACAAACAAAAAAACCTCTCTAATCAACTACCCAAGCTGGGCGCAGCAATGCACATTTGCAGTCTCAGCTACTTGGGAGGCCAAGGTGGGAGGATCGGTTGAGCCCAGGAGTTTGAGACCACACTTGGTAACACAGCGAGATCCCATCCCTTAAAAAAAACAACGCTCTAACCAGAGCAGTTATATGAGAAGCAGATGAACAACATTCTTATTTGGGAAGTGACCCTTTGCTGGGGGTGCGGACCCCAGCAGTCCCCAGCTCTGCCTCTGCTCAAACCTTGAGGCTGAAATGTCTGCAGTCCTCTCTGTATTTGCGTTAGTGATCCAGGCACTGGGGGCTCCTCCCTGCTCTTTGGGGGACTGTAAGAATAAATAACAAATGGCTTCAAAGAGGATTACCGTCCCATGACCACGTGACGGGCATGAAAGATTAATATCTTGCCAGGCAGTGCTGCTGCAGCAATTTGAAAGGCAGCTTTACTCCGCCACATCCATTAAAGGCCCTGCTGAATAAAAAGAGATGCAGAAGCCACCATGACAAGCGGTGGCCAGCCGCACCTCTGCAATCACACAGCCAGCACACGAAACACTTTGAAAGAAACACTTGCTGCCGGTGAGGTTGCGGGGAGACCACTACATGATGACGTCGCTGGTTCTGCGGCACGAGCTAGTCCACCATCTTTTTGGGAAAGGAATTGGGTAGTAGAGGTCCATAGCGTGGGATCCAGAAATCCTACCTCTGTAACTTTATCCTGATAGTTCAAGAAAGGAAATGAAGTGAGATGCACACTAATGTTTGCCACATCCTGATGTGGAAGAGGGAAGAGCTGCCAGGTCTTGAAGGAAATCACGTTTAAGTGAATTATGGACAAGCGGGAGGGTCTAACGCCGCCACTCAGTGAGGGTTCCTGGCTGGGGAAGGGCTCAAGCTAAGACGCTGAGTGGAGAAGGTGGAGGGCGCCCATGTGTCTGCGGTGGCTGAAGGCAGCTGAGCCAGCAAGGAGGAACCCCTGCTCTGCACCACACGGACCCTGCCTCTGACCCCATGACCCCGCTCTGGTCGGGGCTGTTTGTGTGTGGGAAGCAAGTTCCAGGGGTGGGATGGGGAACCCTGCAGGAGGCTCCCAGCTTGGAGCACAGGCTCTGGAGCAGGCCAGCAGGGGCCAGGCTGCTGGGGCTGTGGGCTGGCCTCGCCCCTACGTGGTTTCCCTTTACCTGGCATCCTGGTGACTTTGGCCCAGGAGCGAGGCCAAGGGCGATCGCCCGCCCCGTGAATGGGTCATCTAGGGCACAGGATCAGGCTTCTGCTTCGGGAATATTCTAGTTCTGTCCTCTGGTAGCTGTGTGACCTGAGACAAGGTCTAGGACCTGTTCTCACCTGGGACGCAGAGACGGGAGGAGCTGAGGGTGAAGAGCAAATCTGTGGAGGGGGCTAAGCAGGGGTCCGGATCCAGAGCAAATCTGCAACTCAGGGCAGCTGTGGGCTCAAGGGACGACGGTGATGGCAGTCCTTGCGCCTCCTCCTCTTCCTGCAGGGGGGCAGCTGCTCTCAGCTGTCCAGCCCCCTCCTGGCATCTCCTAGCCCTGGCAGACCTTCAACTCCCCTGGAAATTCACTTGAGGAACCTTGGCCTTCTCCACCTACCACTTGGGAACACCTGATCGGGATGTGCTAGGCTGGTTTCTGTAGTTCCATGGATTTCCCTCCACATAATTAAGTCACTTGTTTGTAAAAACACAAGCTGTGTCCTCATCGGGGGTGTGGGCAGCATGTTCAGCTCAGGGGCTGGGACAGGGCACTTAGCACAGAAGCCAGGCGGCAGGGGCCCTGTGGCCATCAGCTACCAGTGCCAGCTCAGGCCGAAGTGGCGGTGGCAGGCACCTGGCTCTGTCTTATCCTCAGCTGAGGAGGTGCATCCCCGCCTCCTGCCAGATCTGGCTGAGTGTCAGGCCCCCGAGACCTCGGGCTGTCTCTGTCCTCCCCTGGGCACTGCCTGTTGTTCAGGGTGTTCGGAGCAGGATTGTGCCTGGCGGGTGATGCACCTTGGGGAGGATCCCTCGGTGTCACAGTTGGCCGCCGTGGGGCCAGGAGCCCTCTGGTCCTCCCTGGTTCTGAAGGCTTCTCCCTGCCTGCCACAGCCAGGGGAGATGAAATCAGGGAGCTGGTGCTGGGGACACTGTTTGCCTGCCTGCAGGAAGCCTAGGCGTGGTTCCAAGGCCTCAATGGCAGTGCATTACCAGGCAGGCTGAGCTGGGGGACAGAGGTGATGGGGACAGCAGGCACATTCTATTCTCACGAGGCCCACAGTCTAGGCATGGACAGACCACTGTAGGGCATCCTTAGAGAGACTACAGGACATCGAGAGGGCTCAGTCAGAGAGCTGCACCATGACCCTGGCTCTATCAAGGATGAGTCCCCCCCGGCCGCAGTTTCCCTCTCTGTAGAATGAGGAGGATGGGCTACACGGTGTCAAAGGGCCGGAGAGCCTAGAGGGGCTTTTGGAGGCGCTGGCTCCAGGAGCCCAGGACCCAGTCCTACCACCACGCTGAGCAACACTGCCCCACCACACTGGTTCATGTCCCTGCATGTCCTGGGCTTCGTCAGAGACTAGGGATTCCACTCTAATAACTGTCCTCTCCAGAGCCTGGGGGAAGGTGTTCCCTGACCTGAGGCTCCACCTTTCCTGCTGCTCCCCAGAGACCCACCCGCATGGGTGTACCACGGGACCCAGCCAGGCCCTCAGCACCCATACAGCCCAGCAGGTGGCTGGGCCGCTCCAGGCCTTGGTGACTATGGTTACTGGGTTGCCAGAGAGTGGGAGAGACCCTTTCCTTGGCATCCCTCCCAGTGGCACCCCTGGGGGCTTAGCCAGAGCCTTCTGGCCCTGGGTGAGGCAGAAAATGAGGGCTGGTGACACAGGCTCTGTGTCTGTGTGTGTGTTGGGAGTGTGTGTGGCTGTGTGTGTGTGTGTGGCTGTGTATGTTGGGAGTGTGTCTGTGTGTGTGTGTTGGGAGAGTGTGTGTTGGGTATGTGTGTGTCTGTCAGTGTCACACACGTGTGTCTGTGTGTGTGCTGGGAGTGTGTATGGGTCTGTGTGTGCCGGGTGTGTGTGTCTGTGCATGTTGGGAGAGTGTGTATCTGTGTATTGGGTGTGTGTTGGGAGTGTGTGTGTGTGTCTGTGTTGGGAGAGTGTGTGTCTGCTGGGAGTGTGTGTGTGTGTCTGTGCGTGTATTGGGAGAATCTGTGTCTGTGTGTTGGGAGTGTGTGTGTCTGTGTGTGTGTTGGGAGAATCTGTGTCTGTGCGTGTGTTGGGAGTGTGTCTGTGTGTTGGGGTGTATGTGTCTGTGTTGGGAGCGTGTGTATCTGTGTGTGTGTCTGCGTTGGGAGTGTCTGTGAGTGTGTTGGGAGTGTGTGTGTGTATGTTGGGAGTGTGTGTCTATGTGGGTTGGGAGCGTGTATAGTGGGGGAGTGTGTGTGTGTATGTGTGGCGATCACAGACAGTTGGAGCAGCTCAGGGCTCCGAGGGCAGCAAAGGCTCAGAGCAGGGTCTGGGGCCTGCAGGTCGCAGAGGGACCCTTGTTAACTTCTCTCCTCTCAGGCCAGATGAATGGCCCAGCTCAGCGGCACAGAGGAAGCAGGAGGCCTCTGTGAAAGATGTTCCGGTCTCCAAGGTCCCTCCTCAGCTGCCCTTGTCCCTCTCCCCGTGGTGCCCCAATACCCCATGCAATCTCTGCATCTTTGGGCCCCACTCTCCCTGCCTCGGAGGCCGAGGGCGTCCAGTGCTTCCCCGTTTCCCAACCATGTGGAATGGACACTGCTGACGCTTTGGTGGTGGCCCGAGTGGCACCTTGGTCCCCTGGACCATATGCCTCCTCCTGTCTGATGTGGGCCCTGAGGGCAGTGACCTTGTCCTGGCTGGATTCACGGGTTATTAAGAAGCAAGTGACATTCCCCAGGCCCGGTCCTCACTGCAGCACTGGCCAGGAGAGGGTTATCGGCACTGGTGTCACTGGGGCCCCAGGTGCTACTTCAGACCCCAAAGGCCTAAAGGCTTCATCTACACAGGCCCCTTCCTCCCAGGAATATCACTGTTTTCCTTCTGGAAAGCCCCCATGCAGGACCTGTTGATAACTGTTACTCACACCAGCAGGACAGTGCGGGGAGGGATTCACTCCTCACAGGAGTGGGCTTGCCTGCCCCAGTGGCCTCACCTGCCCTGGTGGCCTTGCCCAGACCCATCTTTTGGGACAGAGAGAGAGCACAGCAGCTCCCTGGAGCCTCTGACGTGCCCCAGCGTAGGGTGGCTGATGTCCCCTGGACACCCCCACTGCCTTTTAAGCAGGAAGGATGTAAATAGGAGGCATCCTTATTTACATTTATTTGCTCCTTCCATGAGCAAAGCACCGTGTCCTTATGGAATGGGGTGGTTTTGAGTTGGGTTTGCAATTCCTGTTTTGGGCATCCTGTTTCCTTTGTAGGAGCAAAGGGACAAGACGGCTTAGGGCCTCCTGTCTGTGATACCTGAATACCTCCTCATCTGGGTTACTAAAAATACATGCTACTCATTGCCATGGAAAGGCAATACCCGCTGTGGGGTGTAGAGGGACGGCTGAGCAGAGGCGGAGGTGCCGCAGGATCTATCTAGACAGACAGGGCACAGACGGGCGCAGTCAGGGTGTGCAGAGGGCGTCGACAGCACAGGCAGGGCGCAGACGGGGCACAGACAAGGCGCAGACAGGTGACAGACTCTGGTCAGGCACAGAGTGGCAATGACTGGCTCCTGTACTGCTCTCTGGCCTCCTCTGCCATGGCAGGCACTCAGGCCATCAGTACCCCTGAATCAAACCACATTCCAAGAGGCCTGGAAACTAACAAGGCACCCTGCCACGCACAGCAGGATGAAAGCGAGATCTTGGGTTCAAAGCTGACAGAAGCTCAGCAGGTCATTCCAGTAGAACATGGGCTTCACATGTTCCCAATTACAGAAACCCCTGCGAAGTCCTTTTCGCCCGAGCTTTCAGCCATCACAAAGAGCTTTCTCGGGTGCTTCCTTAAGGAGATGTAGAGGCGGACAGGCTCACCGACAGACTGAAACGGTTAGGGAGCGTTTCTCAAAGCACGCTCTTGGAACCCTGATCTGAGTCACCAGGGACTGGTGTTCAAGGTGCCTGCTAAGCTGTACCAGGACCCCTGGGGGCTGGGCAGGCGCCACACCCTGCAAGCTTGCTGGGATGGACAGCTCAGGACCCTCGGCAGGCCCAGGCCTCCAAGACTCCCCAATTCTCACACAGGACGGAAACCACTATCGAGCCAACCTATACAGAGCTGCCAATAAGGCTAAGCCCTAGCCCAGAGTTCACAGGCGTCCCCAGAAAAGCGTCATTGAGTCAGGAAATGGAGGAATGCGGCGTGGAAATCCTCTCAAGGGGCGGATGCAAGAGGGCGCTGCTGGCGGCCACTGTTAAGCGGCAAAGCGGCTTCTTCTCTGCGCCCGCCAAGCCCAGAGCCGGCCTGTGCCCTCATCTTCCTTTTCCTCCTCCATAGCCATTGGCAGCAGAGTCCAAAGGTTACTGGAGTGGGCTTTGGCTTGGCGTCCTGGCTCCTGTGCCTAGTAGCTTGGAGGCCTTAGGGAAGCCGCTTTGACTTTCAATGTTTCTGCCTCAGTCAGATGGGGTAAGATGGTTGGTGAGTTCTTGGAAGCGGGTGGTGTGAATCTGGGGTCTCGTGCCCTCTTGCCGCTCCTGAGAGCCCAGCTCTGCTTCCCTCTCCACAGAGGCTGCCTCTGTAGCAGCGGATGCGCAGATACCTGCCCTGCTCTCTTTTCCTCTCCTCCTTGGGCTCTGGAAGAATCCAGGGTTCCTTCCTGTCCTGACTTCCATCTTCCCTCCCAAACCCGCATCCTCGACCACCCTTGGCGCTACCCCCAGGTGACACTGTCAGGGCTGTGACCAGTGGGTAGGTGGCAGTCACCTTCAGGTCCCACCTCTCCTGTGAAGCCCAGCCCTACCTTCTCAATGCCCGGGGGTACTGCTGTCCAACACACAGGAAGCCCAAGGTCAACCGAGCCCAGTCTTCCCCATCCAGAAGCCCCCATTCCGACTCTGCCTCTTTCTCCTCTCTTCCTCCCTCCATATCACTATCTAGCGCCATGGTGGCCTTGGCCCTGCTGTCCTCCTTCTAGTCATCCTGTTCGCCCATATTCATGCCCCAGCCTGTGACCGCACTGGGCCTCTGGCCGTCATCCAGCCTGCCCCGTCCTCCCAGTGACCTTGCCCATGCAGAGCCCTTTCCCAGATTGTCCTTCCTTAGCTCTGCCTATCACAACCTGCCTGTCTTTCAAGGTCCACGTCAAATGTCCTCCCTGCCCCCAACTCTCCTTCCCCATCAGCAGGGTGTTCTCTGGCCGTTCAGAGCACATGGTCACTGCACCCCTTTCCTGGCTCTCAGCCCTGGAGGCCGGAGGTGGGCCTGGCTCATCCTTGGTCCTTCAAATGTCTGCTGCAAAGGCCTTCGCCCTTCACTGGTAAAACAATGTTTTAAATTCAAATTTGTTTTCTAGTGAATAGATGGAGCTGAATCTCCTTACCTGTGCACTCTAGTTATTCCTTACCCTCCAGTATCTAGGAGGGATGGCAGAATATCCCTTCCAGAGACCCCCTGGCATGGCTGAGTGTTTGGGATCACGGGGCTCTGAGGCAGAATTCTAGAGCCTTCTGATCTAGGCTGCATTGACAGCTTGTGGATACCAGGAGCGACCTGGTATTGAGACTGCAATGAAAGATCATGAAGCTGCCAGGGGGTGGAAAATGAAAACACATCCATGGTGAAGGAGGGCAAGCATGATCAGAGCATGGCTCTGCAACCCCCTTGGTGCCCAGGGGCTGCTGGAATCTGACAGACAGGTGGGCAGGGGTGCAGGGGGCATCCAGCAGGCTTATGGGCCCTCAGTCAGAGAGAATGGGCTAGGAGTGTCCCTCTCCCACAGGGAGGCTGTTTCCTGCAGACCAGGGCAATGGGCTCTCCCCTCTTGCCCTCTCTTTCCCTTCCTTCCCTCCTTCCTTCTCCACTGTGAAATCACTCAGGGGGCTCTCCAGCTGAGGGACTGCCGAGGGTTCTCAGGAAACCCAGGTTCCTCTGTCCCGGCCTGCCTGGGGCTTGGTTTGGCTGCCCAGGAACCACCTGAGCTCCAGGCAGGATGGTGGCTGGGACTCCGCTTCCGACTGGAAGAACCCAGGACCCACTGTGTGCCAGGGACTGGCCCCAGGCTCCTACCGTGAGGCACCAGTTCACCCATCCAGATAGAGGGACACATGAATGATCTACTCGGCTTAGTAGGCCAGAGAGCCAGAGTCTCAGAGCTAAGTCTCTGGCGAGGAGAGAGCCCAGGCTGGTGACAGAGGACCCCTGCAGACGAGACCTCAGGGGGTCGCTCCAGAAAATTGGCCCATGTGGAACGGGTTGAATCTGGTGCGGGGTCTGAGAAGAAACCCGTTTCTGGCTCCCAGCCACAGAGTCGGGTGATGACTCTTGGCCGTTTGGCAGTCAGGGCTCAAGACCACAGGCAGGAAAGCCTTCTCCTGGGGTCCAGGCGCAGGCGGGAAGCCAGGAAGGTGGTCCCCACCATTTCTCCACTTCCCCCTTTTCCCAATCCTATTTTATCTGCAACTAGCGTGGCATCAAAGCAGTTAACTCTGCGGGTGCCCATGTGCTGGAGAAACGGAGCAGGGCTGTCTGCAAGGGGACAGGTGCTGCGGAAGCTGGCGGGGCGGGCATGGGGCCTGCTCTGCGGCTGAAGACAAAAAGAACCCAGGGTTCCGGGCTAACCACGTGGTCACTGGGCAGAGCAGGGAGTGGCCTCCTGAGACCCTGGGCAGCAGGCATCTGAGTGGAAACCTGGGTGTGCTAGAGGGCACCCTCAGGCAGGGGCCTGAGCCCAGGGCTCACCCCAAGGCGGGTGTGCAGGAAGAGGGAGGACGGCCTTCATCTGGGCTTCCCAGGATGTGGCAAAGGACACAAGGGCCCAGCATCTGTTCAGGTCCACGGGGCAGGGGTGACAGTGGAGGGGGCACCTGCCACAGAGTCCTAGCAGGACAGGAACAGAATAAAGGTTTCCTCACTAGCTGGGAGGCTGGGATCAGTTTCAGTGCTGCCCTGTGCCTCAGTTTCCCTATCAGCCTCCCTTGCAGGGTTATTTACAAGTGCCCGAGGTGAACTGAGGTCAAGAGTGCAGTTCCAGTGTGGGGAGGTTCCCTCCTCTCCCTCATCCTACCAGGGACCTGGTGCCCTCACTCTTCTCTACCTATGGGGCCATCTCTTTGAAGGCCATGAACAACAGCACCTTTACACGCCAGGCAGGAGTGAGTCACTGAGAAATCTCCATGGTAGTGGCACCTCCTGTTCCCAAAAGCCCCTCCAGCGACTGGGACACACCTGAGGGCACTCACTGGCTGTTCCCATGAACGTCAGCAATGCCTCCAAATGGCCTTCCCAAGAGAGAGCCGGTCATGTCCGGGGGTGCTGGCTTCCCTCAGCTTGGACAGCCAAGATATGAACTGGGCTCAAATAAGTAGGAAGTAGGGGGTCCAACCCAGCTCTGTCACTGCCGCTGTGTGACCCTGGAGAAGCCTCTGTCCTCTAGGTTTCCGTTTAGTCCTCTGGCAGCAAGGATGACCGGCTGTGGGGTGGCCACGACCCACGTCCTCCTGGTGCTGGGAGGGGACTGGCGGAAGGCATGGGGGCTATGGCCTTAGACACCTCTGGCATCAATCCGTCTCGAATACAGCCCCCAGCGGCCCACCGTCCTGCCTCCTTATTCAGGGACCCCAGAAAAACATTCTCTCTGGGACCTCTAACAACGTGACAATCATGGAGAATTCAGCCAAGAACCAAACACCTGCCACTCCTGGCCAGAGTCCCTGGAAACGGAAGCACGTTAACCACAGCAGAGCACCAACACACAGGAAGGTCTGGGGGAGGCCCCTCCCTCCAAGCCCAGGCCAGAAACTGCCAAATCAAAACCGTGTGGCACTCACTTCCTCCTGAATCATTTGGGTCTTAGAAGATTGCTGACAAAGGAAAGAAAGTGAGCAAACCTTCTCTAGCTGGCCAGCCCGTGGCACCCTTGGTCTTTCCAGTTCCCTAGCATGGTGACCCATGTCCCATCTCCTGGGTGCGACGGCTTCTGTGCACCCTGCTTCCCATCCAGCTCTATATCTAGATCCAAGACGGTTGTGAACCAAGAAACACATGACAAGGGTTTCACACTTTTTACGACACCACCGGCCCCAGTGCCTGGCTCAGTCCCCAGGTGCCGATTAGCACTGACAAAGCATGTGCTGACTGGCGCAGGAAAAAAAAATGGCCCTGGGTATGAACAGGGAAGCCTCTACTGTGCTGCTTTCCAGGCAGGGATGTGCTGCATGCAGCCCAACACCGTCAGTGCCATCGAGGCCGAGTGTGGTTTTGGAGAGCTGTCTCCAGAAAGAATGGCAGGACCTGGGGACCAAGTGCACTCTTAGGGCCCCACACCGTCAAATCACAGGGCCAGGAGCTGCACAGCGTTCTGGGGGAGACAGAGCCACCAGGCAAGAATCAGGTGGGCAGATGCGACTCCTCACACTTAGGTCCCCAAACCCTGCAACTCGGGGCCTGAATGCGGCTTCCTTAGCAAAGCAGGAGCTTACTCTTGGCACTGGGGAGAAGGGGAGGTGGGAGGCTGGCGTTTTTGACGGGGAGAATTTGCAGAGAAAGAAGAAATCCTGAAGCGACAGACAGTGGGACAGCTGTGGCCTGAACTTGGTGTTCCTGCTCCTCGGATGTGGATGTATTAATTTCCATAAATGCTAATAGTCCATTTCCCCAACAGCTATTACTTATGCCATCTCCGCTTGGACACAGTTCAACACAGGGCAGACAAATGAAAGGGAGGAAAAGGCCACCCCCATTGGCTGTCCCTAGCTCCTCAGCCCCCTCCCAACCAGGCAGCTCAGGTCCGGTTCCTAAGGTAGCCCTCTAACTGCAGGGTCCAGACGCCCTGCCTTCAGCTTCGTGGCCAGGTCCCTATCACTACAGGAAGCAAGAAAGTTACCAACCCCAAAAATGCTGAATCACAAAGTGAGACTGAGCAGGAAAGTGGGGGCGGGGAGGGAGGGAGATGGTGGCCAGGGAGGAAGGGTGTTAAGGGGCTTCCCACCTGGAGCACCCTGGGATGCTGCAGGCAAAGCATCCCATGAACGTCAGCCCCTGCAGGAGCCCCCAGGACAAATGGCAGGAGGAGCAACGCCAGGATGCGCCTGGATGGCGGGGTGGGAAAGTGGGCAGGTACCCCGGCTGCTGCCACTGCTACTGCCGCAGGACGTGGTGCAGCAGCGGGCTCTTTGCATCCCTCCCGGGAGCAGCAGCAGGTAGGGAAGTGCTTTGTGCCAAGGCCTGGCAGGAGGGAGAAGCTTAAGATAGTAGGGGCTCAGGGGTGTAGACAGCTCGAGGAACGGGTGCAGGAAGCAGGGTCACAGTCCTGGGGAGCCAGGTAAGGTGGTGAGAGCGTGCCCGCGGGGAGGTCAGAGGGGCTGGGGGCAGAATGGGAGGGAGGGACGATGGAGAAAGGGACCGGAGCGATACAGGGACAGGCTGCGAGAACGATGGGTAAGCCTTGAGGAGCAACCGGGGGTAGAGATCGGGAGGACCGGGACCAGCAGCGCCCCGGTGGGGCTGCGCAGAGGCCGGGAGAGGGGATAGGAGGATGGAGGGAAGGGGAGGGCGAGGCTGCGGGGACCGGAACGGGCCGAGACGGGGAAGAGGTGCACCGGAGTGAAGGAGAGGAACGGCGGCAGGGGCAGGGGTCTGGGATGCGAGCTGAAGGGTCGGGCGGGAGGACCGCGAAGGAAAGAGAGGAACAGATGGGGGAAGGGAGACGACGGAGAAGGAGGTGAGGAGGCTGAGGAGGAGGTGAGACGGAGGCGGAGGCAGGGACGCAGGGCCGGGGAAGAGGAGATGGAGACGGCACCCCGGCGCCTGCCGCAGAGCGAGCCTCGCGGATGCCCGCTGCCACCGTCCCGGCGCAGGTCGGGGGAAAGCGCGCCCCGCCGGGCTCTCCCCCGTACTCACCTGGGGGCTCCAGCTCCGGATCCTGAGCCCCACACCGGATCTTCCTTCCCGCCTTGCCCCTGCGACTTTAGCGCCCCCGAATCCCGCTCGCTCCGGGAGGTTCCGCCAGCAGCATCCTCACCTCGTGGGACGCCCGGGGCCACGCCTCTTCCAGCTTCTAATTGGCTGCTGTTCACGCCAGTCACATTACCATTGGTTGAAGGGTCGCCGGACATGCAAATCAGGACGGGCCCGCCGCCGCACCGATTGGCTGGTGTTCGCGAAGCCTAGCCCTCGACTTGGGCTCTGATTGGCTCCGCGGCCCTGACGGCAAAAGTGACGCGAGGCGGGTTTTCGGCCTGAAGTGCGCGGCGCGCGCAGCCTTCCAAGGCTCCTCCCGCGGGTGGCAGCGGACGGGGCGCGCCCCTCGGCCAGTCTTCGGTCCTTAAGGCCTGCGGCTGCGTTGGGCACCGGCCGCTGGGCCTTTGGGTCTGTCGACTGGGGACTCTCGAAAGCGTGGGTTCCACGGCCTCCGGCGTGGCCGCGGCGGGCCGGTCTCCTAGGTAACGCGGCCCGTGGCGGGCGGAACCATGTGGGCCAACGCCGCGGGGGAGGTGGACGCGGCCTCGAGGCGCACCGGGCTGCAGTGTCGGCCGGAGCCTCGGGGTTCTGGGGTAGGATGGTCCGTGCCGTTCTGCGTGGGGGCCCGGTGCCTGGTGCCTGGGCCCGGTGTCTGGCGGCGGCGCGCGGCGAGGCCTGTCCCCGCGTCAGTCGTAGGCTTCCCCCCCTCGTCGGGACACTTGGTGCGGCCCGGGCCGCCGGTTGCTGTTTGGGCTACGTGGATTTCCCCCTCTGCCCCTGCCCTTTGCCCCCTGCCCCCTGCCCCCTGCCCCCTGCCCCCTGCCCCCCTGCCCTCTCTGCAGCCCTTCGGCTGAAGGAACTGCGGTGCCGCTGACCTGGTTCTTGGCTCCCCGCGCCCTCGTCTGCGTACATCCTTCCCCAGCCAGAGCCCGCGGACCCCACCTTGTCCCCCGTTTCCCTCCTGCTGTCCCCGGCTGTTGCTCTGCGGCCCTCGGGCGTGCCCGCGAGGCTCTGTTCTGTCCGGGGCCCCCTCGGCCTTCCGCGCCCCCTTCCTGCCCTGGGACCTCCCGGCCAACCGGACCCGGAACACGCCACCCGCTCCCGCGTGCCCTTCCCCACGCGTGCAGGCCCCCCTGCTGCCGGAGATTCCTCATGTCTGCCTTCTTAGGAGACCGCTGCTTTTTGTTTCCATATGTCGCCATGTGTGGCTTTGGTGGACGTCTGTGAAGGAAATCCAGCCTCTCACGTGTGTGTAGTTGGCAAAAGGAGAGTTTCTGATGACGGTGGGCAGCGTCTCCTGGTCCTGACCTAGGGCTCTGTTCGTTGCAGCTCCCCTGTGCAGTTTCCATAGGTTACTGTCTTTTTGGTGTGTGCTAATTTGTGTCCTTTTTCTATACGTTCTATGGGGGCAGCTAGCTTGTCTGCTGTGTTCAAGACCGGTTCTCCAGGGCTCAGGGTAGGTGCTGGAAGAATGTTCGTGAATGAGAGAATTCCAGGCAGTGCTTAATCAGGCCTCTGCTTCCCCAAAAGCTTCCCAAGTCATCTGGGTCTCAGGCATTACACGTTTTCCATTCTGGGAAGGAGGCTTCCTGGACCCTGGCAGCGCCTCCTACCCCTGCGCATTCCTTTCCCTGGTTACCGCTATCTGTGGGACTTCAACCCCGCCCCCCTCTGCACCCTCTGGGTGAAGGGGGGCTGCGTTAGGCTGGTGCCCTTGCCCTGTGTGCTGCTGATACACACCTTGTCTTTCTCCCCCGCTGGCTTTCTAGATGCTTGAAGCAGCGCATTTCACAGCCGCCTTAAGTAAGCACTGGAACACAAGTGCTTGGGAAACAGTTGCTCAGAGATCTCGGAGATTTCACAGCCCTCATTTTGGAGGTTGGAAACAGGTGGGGAGGCTGAGCGTCTGTCCTGAAGTTAAAGAGGACAGAACATTAGCCCTGGGTCCGTGGGTTCCTTTGGTGCTCTTCCTCTTTCCCTCTGGGCCTCTCTTGGCCTCCTTGGTTGAGGTAGGGGGAGGTAGTTTTAATAGTATACAGTATTATAACTATAATACTATTGTAATAGGTAATTACAGTAGCTAGCCCTGTGACCTTGGATTGGCCACTTAACCTCTCTGAGTCTCAGTTTTCTCTTCTGTAAGATGGAGGTAATGGCGATTCTCATTTTGCAGAACTGTTGGAACAGTAACCGTGGAAATGTTTGTGAGTACCTGTCTTGCATCAGGAGCTCAGTAAAAATGGGCGTATTTTCTTCCTGGAGAGCCCACTGTACCCTTTCCTTGGGTTCAAGACCTGGAGCCCTGTCCATTGATCTTACTGTTTGTTTGGCCCCAGAGGCCCCGCTGCAGTTCTTTCGGGGCATTGGTATTTCATCCTTAAAAAGAGTTTTGCTGGCCGGGCGCCGAGGCTCTGCCTGTGATCCCAGCACTTTGGGAGGCTGAGGCGGGCGGATCATGAGGTCAAGAGAACGAGACCATCCTGACCAACATGGTGAAACCCCGTCTCTACTAAAAATACAAATCTTGGCTGGGTTTGGCGGGGTGTGCCTGTAGTCCCAGCTACTCAGGAGGCTGAGACAGGAGGATCACTTGAACCCGGGAGGCGGAGCTTACAGTGAGCCTAGATTGTGCCACTGCACTCCAGCCTGATGACAGAGCGAGACTCCGTCTCAAAAAGAAAAAAAAAGACTTTTGCTGAAAACCCAGCCTGATGTCACAGAGCTCACAGTCTCGCAGGAAAACAGCATAGCCCTGGTGAAGCATGCTGGCTCTTCTGTCACCTGCATTGTGTGGGAGCAGCCAGAGGTGGAGATGGGGCTCTGAGGAGGCAGCATTTGGTTTGACTCCTGCAGGCTAGTGCAGTGGTGGAAAGGAGCGAGGAGCAGGTGGAAGGGCACCTGGAGAGGTTTGCGAGGTGCTGGGAGGGCAGTGAGAGCCTCTGCAGCCACCTTAGCTCCCACCCCCACAGTCTCAGAAGTCCCCTCATCCTCCGTGGCCCCTCTGACTGTGGCTGCCCTGCCTCCACATCTCAAGCCTCAGGACTTCCTTGCGGGTGGCAGGTGCTTTCAGAATGGATGCCCTTCTGCCTAGTGTGTCCCCTGCTGGCACAGTAGGGGGCCGGCACGCTTCGTGCCCCCTGTGATGGTGGACTGGTGTGCGCACATCCTTCAGCAGCGTCCTCAGGCCAGGTGTGGCACTGAGTCCTGCAGACATCCAGGGAAAGGGCAGGAGGCACCTGAGGCCATCACAGCCTGCATTTTGTGTGAATACTCTTCTGAATGTTATAAAATGTTAGTGGGAGAGAAAAGCTTGAGGGTAGCCTTGCTAAAGCTTCAGTTTGATCCTGTGACTGGTTACTGAGTTGTGATGGTACCAAGGACACAGGAGGCGACTTCTTTTTTTAAGAACTTGGTCAGTGAGCAGATCAACAGGAGACAGGTGACAGATGCTGTAGACCAGGGGAAGCACAGGGGCCATGTGACCCTGGGGCCTGGATCCTGGGAGCATCTAGGAAGCCCTCCTGGAGGAGGTGGCTCTTGAGCTGGTATTGGTCAGGCATCTTCTGCTTTTAAGTCGTGGGCAGCTGTATGATTTCCTGTGGCTTCTGTTGGAAAGTCCCACAGACCTGGTTGTTTAAAGTAGCACAAATTTATTCTTTTCCAGTTTTGGAGGTCAGAAGTCCAAAGTCTGCTCTCCCTGTGGTGGCGGGGTGGCTCCTGGGGCTCTGGGCTGGCGTGGTGTGGGCAGCTGTGGGCACTGGAGGAGAGACAGCCTGGTCTCCAGTCTCCTGGGGAAGATGGATAGCTCAGTGTGGGTCATGTGTTCCACCTTGAATCAATCACTGTAGGCCTTTGGCTGGAATTGGAGAGCAGCCCTCCCCACACCTGGAATCGGGTGAGGGTCCTCCACAAAACAAGGGCGGTTGAGCGATAAAAATAGCGTACAGAGAACAAAAAGCAACAAACCAACTTGTGTGCCTGCTGGATCCACACAGGACCAGACTGACTGTGGTCTGCTGAGGAGTACCTGGCTCACAGGCAGCATCTGGGTGCATTGTGGGTGAAGGCAGGACCCTGGGCCAAGGCCCTGGGGTCCGGGGGCGTCCCAGGCTACCTGGCCATGTTCTCTCGGTTCCTACACAGGCCAGGAGCATGGAGGGGTGAATCATTAGGACGACCCTTCTCAAACGCTGTGGTCTCAGACACCTTTACCCAAAGCACTTTTGTTCATGTGAGTTATATCTAACAATGTTTACTGCCATAGAAGTTAAAACTGAGAAATGTTAAAAATATTAATTTATTTAAAAATAACCATAAAGCTGTGACATGTTAACATAAAAAACATTTTTTTTGCCAAATATTATTATTATTATTTTTAATTTTTATTGCATTATAGGTACACACATGGCAGTGTGCTTTGCTGCCTTCCTCCCCTTCACCCACACTTGGTATTCATCCCCAGGCCATCCCCCCCACCCCCCCCCCGCTGTCCCTCCCCCATTCCCCCCAACAGTCCCCAGTGTATAGTAGACCGCCTCTCTGTGTCCATGTGTTCTCATTTTTCTCACCCACCTATGAGTGAGTATATGCGGTATTTCTTTTTCTGTTCTTGTGTCAGTTTGCTGAGAATGATGTTCTCCAGATTCATCCATGTCCCTACAAAGGACACAAACTCATCATTTTTGATTGCTGCATAATATTCCATGGTGTATATGTGCCACATTTTCCCAGTCCAGTCTATCATCGTTGGGCATTTGGGTTGGTTCCAGGTCCTTGCTATTGTAAACAGTGCTGCAATGAACATTCGTGTGCATGTGTCCTTATAGTAAAACGATTTATAGTCCTTTGGATAGATACCCAGTAATGGGATTGCTGGGTCAAATGGAATTTCTATTTCTAGGTCCCTGAGGAATCGCCACACTGTCTTCCACAATGGTTGAACTAATTTACACTCCCACCAACAGTGTAAGAGTGTTCCTATTTCTCCACATCCTCTCCAGCATCTGCTGTCTCCAGATTTTTTAATGATCGCCATTCTAACTGGCGTGAGATGGTATCTCAATGTGGTTTTGATTTGCATCTCTCTAATGACCAATGATGATGAGCACTTTTTCATATGTTTGTTGGCCTCATGTATGTCTTCTTTTTTAAAGTTTCTGTTCATATCCTTTGCCCATTTTTGAATGGGCTTGTTTGTTTTTTTCCTGTAAATCTGTTTGAGTTCTTTGTAAATTCTGGATATCAGCCCTTTGTCAGATGTGTAAACTGCAGAGATTTTTTCCCATTCTGATGGTTGCCGATTCACTCTAGTGACTGTCTCTTTTGCCGTGCAGAAGCTGTGGAGTTTGATTAGGTCCCATTTGTCTATTTTGGCTTTTGTTGCCAATGCTTTTGGTGTTTTGGTCATGAAGTCCTTGCCTACTCCTATGTCCTGAATGGTTTTGCCCAGATTTTCTTCTAGGGTTTTTATGGTGTCAGGTCTTATGTTTAAGTCTTTAATCCATCTGGAGTTAATTTTAGTGTAAGGTGTCAGGAAGGGGTCCAGTTTCTGCTTTCTGCACATGGCTAGCCAGTTTTCCCAACACCATTTGTTAAATAGGGAATCCTTTCCCCATTGCCTGTTTTTGTCTGGTTTATCAAAGATAATATGGTTGTAGATATTTTGTGTTGCCTCCGATGCTTCTGTTCTGTTCCATTGGTCTATATCTCTGTTTTGGTACCAGTACCATGCTGTTTTGATTACTGTAGCCTTGTAGTATAGTTTGAAGTCTGGTAGCGTGATGCCTCCCGCTGTGTTCTTTTTGCTTAGAATTGACTTGGCAATGCGGGCTCTTTTTTGGTTCCATATGAAATTCATGGTGGTTTTTTCCAGTTCTGTGAAGAAATTCAATGGTAGTTTGATGGGGATAGCATTGATTGCGTAAATTACTTTGGGCAGTATAGCCATTTTCACGATATTGATTCTTCCTAACCACGAGCATGGAATGTTTCTCCATCTGTTTGTGTCCTCTCTTATTTCGTTGAGCAGTTGTTTGTAGTTTTCCTTAAAGAGGTCCCTTACATTCCTAGTGAGTTGTATTCCTAGGTATTTTATTTTCTTTGTAGCAATTATGAATGGCAGTTCGTTCTTGATTTGGTTCTCTTTAAGTCTGTTATTGGTGTATAGGAATGCTTGTGATTTTTGCACATTGATTTTATATCCTGAGACTTTGCTGAAGTTGCTTATCAGTTTCAGGAGCTTTTGGGTTGAGGTGATGGGGTCTTCTAGGTATACTATCATGTCGTCTGCAAATAGAGACAATTTGGCTTCCACCTTTCCTATTTGAATACCCTTTATTTCTTTTTCTTGCCTGATTGCTCTGGCTAGAACTTCCAGTACTATGTTGAATAGAAGTGGTGAGAGAGGGCATCCTTGTCTAGTGCCGGATTTCAAAGGGAATGCTTCCAGTTTTTGCCCATTCAGTATGATATTGGCTGTTGGTTGGTTGTAAATAGCTTTTATTACTTTGAGATATGTTCCATCAATACCAAGTTTATTGAGGGTTTTTAGCATAAAGGGCTGTTGAATTTTGTCAAATGCCTTCTCTGCGTCAATTGAGATAATCATGTGGTTTTTGTTTTTGCTTCTGTTTATGTGGTGAATTACATTTATAGACTTGCGTATGTTGAACCAGCCTTGCATCCCCGGGATGAATCCTACTTGATCATGATGGATAAGTTTTTTAATGTGCTGTTGCAATCGGTTTGCCAGTATTTTATTGAAGATTTTTGCATCTATGTTCATCATGGATATTGGCCTGAAGTTTTCTTTTCTTGTTGAGTTTCTGCCAGGTTTTGGTATCAGGATGATGTTGGTCTCATAAAATGATTTGGGAAGGGTTCCCTCTTTTTGGATTATTTGGAATAGTTTCAGAAGGAATGGTACCAGATCCTCTTTGTGTGTCTGGTAGAATTCAGCTGTGAACCCATCTGGACCTGGGCTTTTTTTGTGTGGTAGGCTCTTAATTGCTGCCTCAACTTCAGACCTTGTTATTGGTCTATTCATAGTTTCAGCTTCCTCCTGGTTTAGGCTTGGGAGGACACAGGCGTCCAGGAATTTATCCATTTCTTCCTGATTTACTAGTTTATGTGCATAGAGTTGTTTGTAGTATTCTCTGATGATGGTTTGAATTTCTGTGGAATCTGTGGTGATTTCCCCTTTATCGTTTTTTATTGCATCTATTTGGTTATTCTCTCTTTTCTTTTTTATCAGTCTGGCTAGTGGTCTGTCTATTTTGTTGATCTTTTCGAAAAACCAGCTCTTAGATTTATTGATTTTTTGAAGGGTTTTTCTTGTCTCTATCTCCTTCAGTTCTGCTCTGATCTTAGTTATTTCTTGTGTTCGGCTAGGTTTTGAGCTTTTTTGATCTTGCTCCTCTAGCTCTTTCAATTTTGATGATAGGGTGTTAATTTTGGATCTCTCCACTCTTCTCATGTGGGCACTTATTGCTATATATTTTCCTCTACAGACTGCTTTAAATGTGTCCCAGAGATTCTGGTACGTTGTGTCTTTATTCTCGTTGGTTTCAAAGAACTTCTTTATTTCTACCTTCATTTCATTGTTTATCCAATCAACATTCAAGAGCCAGTTGTTCAGTTTCCATGAAGCTGTGCGGTTCTGAGTTATTTTCTGAATTCTGAGTTCCAACTTGATTGCACTATGGTCTGAGAGACTGTATGTTATGATTTCAGTTGTTTTGCATTTGCCGAGGAGTGCTTTACTTCCAATTATGTGGTCAATTTTGGAGTAGGTGTGATGTGGTGCTGAGAAGAATGTATATTCTGTGGATTTGGGGTGGAGAGTTCTGTAAATGTCTATCAGGTTTGCTTGTTCCAGGTCTGAGTTCAAGTCCTGGATATCCTTGTTAATTTTCTGTGTGGTTGATCTGTCTGCTATTGACAGTGGAGTGTTAAAGTCTCCCACTATTATTGTGTGGGAGTCTAAGTCTCTTTGTAAATCATTAAGAACTTGCCTTATATATCTGGGTGATCCTACATTGGGTCCATATATATTTAGAATCGTTATCTCTTCTTGTTGTATTGATCCTTTTACCATTATGTAATGACCTTCTTTGTCCCTTTTGATCTTTGTTGCTTTGAAGTCTATTTTATCAGAGATGAGAATTGCAACTCCTGCTTTTTTTTGCTCTCCATTTGCTTGGTAAATCTTCCTCCATCCTTTTATTTTGAGCCTTTGTGTATCTTTGCATGTGAGGTGGGTTTCCTGGATACAGCACACCGATGGGTTTTGGTTTTTTATCCAATTTGCCAGTCTGTGTCTTTTGATTGGTGCATTTAGCCCATTTACATTCAGGGTTAATATTGTTATGTGTGAATTTGATACTGCCATTTTGATGCTAGCTGGCTGTTTTGCCCATTGGTTCATGTACATTCTTCATTTTGTTGATGGTCTTCAGCATTTGGTGTGCTTTTAGGATGGCTGGAACTGGTTGTTTCTTTCTATGTGTAGTGCCTCTTTCAGGAGCTCTTGTAAAGCAGGCCTAGTGGTGACAAAATCTCTGAGTACTTGCTTGTTCGTGAAGGATTTTATTTTTCCTTCACTTATGAAGCTCAGTTTGGCTGGATATGAAATTCTGGGTTGAAAGTTCTTTTCTTTAAGGATGTTGAATATCGGCCCCCACTCTCTTCTGGCTTGTAGAGTCTCTGCCGAGAGATCTGCTGTGAGTCTGATGGGCTTCCCTTTGTGGGTGACCCGACCTTTCTCTCTGGCTGCCCTTAGTATTTTCTCCTTCGTTTCAACCCTGGTGAATCTGACGATTATGTGCCTTGGGGTTGCTCTTCTTGCGGAGTATCTTTGTGGTGTTCTCTGTATTTCCGGGAGTTGAGTATTGACCTGTCTTGCTAGGTTGGGGAAATTTTCCTGGATAATATCCTGAAGAGTGTTTTCCAGCTTGGATTCATTCTCTTCGTCACATTCTGGTACACCTATCAAACGTAGGTTGGGTCTCTTCACATAGTCCCACATTTCTTGGAGATTTTGTTCATTCCTTTTTGTGCTTTTTTCTTTAATCTTGGTTTCTCGTTTTATTTCATTGAGTTGATCTTCAACTTCTGATATTCTTTCTTCTGCTTGTTCAATTCGGCTGTTGAAACTTGCGCATGCTTCGCGAAGTTCTCGTGTTGTGTTTTTCAGCTCCTTCAATTCATTCATATTCCTCTCTAAGTTGTCCATTCTTGTTATCAATTCCTCGAATCTTTTTTCAAATCTTTTTTCAAGGTTCTTAGTTTCTTTGCACTGGTTTAGAACATGTTCCTTTAGCTCACTGAAGTTTCTCATTATCCACTTTCTGAAGTCTGATTCCGTCATTTCGTCACATTCATTCTCCATCCAGCTTTATTCCCTTGCTGGTGAGGAGTTTTGGTCCTTTGTAAGAGGTGAGGTGTTTTGGTTTCAGGTGTTTTCCTCCTTTTTGCGCTGGTTTCTTCCCATCTTTATGGATTTATCCGCCTGTCGTCTTAGTAGTTGCTGATTTTTCAATTGGGTCTCTGTGTGGACACTGAGATTGTTGATGATGAAGTATTTCTGTTAATTAGTTTTCCCTCTAATGGTCTATCCTCTCTGCTGTATGAGTGCTGAGGTCCACTCCAGGCCCTGCTTGTCTGGGGTATACCTGCAGCAGCTGCGGAACAGTGAGGGATAATACCAGTTTCTTTTTCTGCTGCCCTTGTTCCAGAATGATGCCAGCCAAATGTCAGTCTGATTAGTCCTTTTCTGGGGTGACTCCTTGGTTATACAGGGGTCAGGGAGCTGCTTGAGGAGACAATCTGTGCTTTATAGGAGCTCCAGTGCTGAGCTGTGAGCTCCGTTGTTCATTCAGTATTGTTGGGAGGTTGTTTATGTCTGCTGCAATAGAACTCATAAAACACCACCCTTTTTTTTTTTCACCCTTAGATGCTCTGTCTCAGGGAGTTGGGGCTTTCTTTATGAGTATCTGTTGCACTGTCCTACCCCACTAGGCGGCAGTCTATTCACTATTTGCCTGCCGGGGCTCTGACCTGCTAGCGCGGGTCCGCCCTGTTGCTGCCTGGCGGAGTCTCTCTGTTATG
The DNA here is from genome assembly GCA_031835075.1 of Saguinus oedipus. Lineage (NCBI taxonomy): Eukaryota > Metazoa > Chordata > Mammalia > Primates > Cebidae > Saguinus > Saguinus oedipus. Next base: position 43,751,122 of record CM063175.1, on the reverse strand, counting down.
GCAGGTTGCCTCGGCAACAGCAGGCTGCGTCAGACCTGGGCGGTACTTCAGCGGGGGTGCACTGCGTCAGTGATGGTGGACGCCCCTCCCTCACCGGGCTGCACCGTCCTAGATGCCGGCAGCAAAACTCTCAGCCCCAAGCGCCTCCAGTCGCCGCCCTGCTTGTCCCCGTGAGCGTGGGACCTGCCGAGCCCGATCACCCAGCTCCCTGCCTCAGAGTCCGTCCTCTCTCTCTCTCTCTCTTCCTCTCCCCAAGCTGAAAGGTCGACTCTCTCACTGGCGCCCCAGGAGCCTGCCGATAGGGCACTGGGATCCGTGTGATCTCCCGTGCCACTGCCCACTACCCCAGCTCAGATCACGCTTCCCAGGAAACTCCTGGTCTGGCTCATTGTTCAAGCCCCGTTCAATCACATGGACATGCCAATCTGCCCTTCCAAATCTCAGATTGCCGGTTTAACAGGGCACCCAGACCAGTGAGTTCCGCGCCGGGTCCCGCTGCGGCGCCGGCCGAAGAGGTGGCGGGAGCCGGCTGTGTTAGCCGGCTGCACTAGAGTCCAGTGTCTCTCCCACACTTGGGACATTCAACACTCTGTGGGCATAAAAGGTTCATCCGAGAATGCGGCTAGGACTCACCCTCTGCGCCTTCACCGAGAGCTGCAATCCTGAGTCCCCTCTACGACGCCATCTTGCCCGACCCCCATAAAAAACATTTTTTACAAAAACCAACTATATTATCCAAAACAAACAAATGTAGAAGGGTGGGATTCTTTTGCATTTTTGCAAATATCTTTACAGTCTCCGTAAGAGAAGACAGCTGAAGGCTCCTGTTTGCTTCTGTGTTCAGTCTGTTGCCCTGTGTTGCCTTAGTTTAAGTATGTGAAGGAAATCCATCCCCATCTCGTCAGGGAGGAGTCTCTTGCATCATTCTTTGCATATTCTTCGCTGCTGCACTGAAACCCCCCTGAGCAGAATTTTCTTAAAGATTTGTTCTAAGGCGGAGTGTCCACCATGTGAATGAACTCTTCATGGTCTGACATGAAAATCCCTCATGGTCTGTCTTACTTTGGGCGGATGTTTTACTGGTTTTTTTTTTTTCCTGACGACTTCATCACATTCTTGGAGTAGGACGTTTTATTCTTGCATGATTTCGTACCATTACGTATTGCTTGGAAAACAGTGGTCCACAGGGTCGTGCAGACCTTCCAACTGTTGACACATTCAATGGTGTAACCTTAGACGACCACTTTACATCCCTGCCCGTCTCATCAGGAAGGTCTTGAAGACGTGCGAAGCGGAAGGCTCGTGGTGGAGGATGCAAATGTTCTCAATTCTAATTTCTGCTTCGGAACTCCATTTTTATTACAATTGTTTTCCCTGAAGTGACATGCTCACTTTGTTCACGTTTGAGAAGATGTCTGCCAAGTACCCATGTTTTGTCTCTCAGTCATTCTTTTTAGCAGAAACGGTGTTGAATAAAAAAAGCAGTGCGTTCAGCTCGCAGCCCAGCCGCAGCGAGGCTTCCCTGGGATGACTGAGCCTTCGGTTTGTAGCAGAAGTGCTTCTTGTGGCTTTTCCATTTCGTCTCACAGTGTTAAGAAGGCGTGTCAAGATGTAATCAGATTAACGGTTTTCCCGGCTTCACCAAGGATGCTGTGGCTTGAAGCTGCCTTGTTCTTTTCTGTGAGAAGTTGGGAGGACCTCACTCAATGCAACCAGCCTTGGGTTAAGTGAGGCCCCAGCGACTTCACCTGCTGCCGCCTCTGCCCCAGCATGGCACCAAGGTGAAAGAGATCACATCTGGGTGTCATGAAAATGGTTTTGCCTTGTAGAGCCTCTGACAGGATCCTGATGAATCTTGGGTTTGGGGACCATACTTACAGAACTGCTGTCTTGAAGCCCAAACCCACTGCTTTTTCTTCTTACTCACATTTTAGTTTACAGAATTCAACCTCTTCCCGAGGTTCAGGTCTTTGGATTCTGTGTTGGCTAGAGAAGATTTAGATCCTGGTCCGGCTTAATGGGATCGCAGAACACTCAAAATGGGCCCAGAAACTGCTAACACCTGAAACCTGACGCCAAATGGTTTTAGCAACAACAGACTGCTCCTGTGGCTGAAGTGTCTTGGGGCGACTGGCCTGGGGCTCTGGTAATGATGTGGATCTAGTGGCCCTCCGCTGCATGTTTCTATGTGTGTCCTGAAGTGTCTTGGGGCGACTGGCCTGGGGCTCTGGTAATGACGTGGATCTAGTGGCCCTCCGCTGCATGTTTTCATGTGTGTCCTAAAGTGGCCCTAGGCAGTTTCAGGCTGACCACCTCTTGGGCCAAGGGCTGTGTTCCTTCTCTCACACTCCCTGGGCCCCTACAAGACGGTCCTACACTAGGGCTCTATTTCAGTGGCCACGTGCCCCTGGTGTCCTTGTGTAGTACCTAACCTACACAGCTGAACAAAATGTCCCTTCAGGTCCCCATCCAGAATCAGCCACAGAGGCCAAAAGAGTCATGCTCTGAGTCTGGCCCACGGGCGTAGGGGTGGGGCGGAGCGTTTCTGGAGGTAGATTTTATTTCCCCATTTCATTTTATTTTTATTTGTGAAAAGGTAATTCACATGGTTCAGAGTTGACGTGGATACACAGGATGGATGAATCATCCCGTGGCAGCCCCAGGCACCTGATGTATCACCCGAGATACAGTGTGTTTTTGTTCAGTTTTCATAAATTCTAAGCAAATACAACAAATAAATATATCTACATTAATTTTTCCTTTTTGAAATGCAAATGGTACTTCCCAGGGGAGGCAGCATGGGTGGCAGCCAGCCGCAAAGTCCACTCCACTGGTTTGCAGAGTGCAGGTTTGGGGGATGGAGGTTCCTCTGGGATTCAGTAGGAGGCAAAAGCCTTCAGGACTGCTGTGACCCCTGTACCCCTTACAGCTCTTCTCTTTATTTGACTAGGACTGGCACAGGTCACCTGGGAGGCCCGCGTCACCCTCAGACGGGCAGGATGAATGACTGGCACAGGATTTTCACCCAAAACGTGCTTGTCCCTCCCCACCCACAGAGAGCACGCCAGTCTGTGAAGGAATCAGCAGCGTTCCAGTGTGTCCTGAAGTGGCTGGAGGGACCGATCATTAGGCAGGTACAGAATGTGCTGTTATCAAATGCATGTTGCCATTGTTCTTAGGGGAGATGACGCTTCCAGTTCACATAGAGATGGTCGCCGCCTTACGATGGTTTGATTTTTGATTTTTCTACTTTACTGTGATACCCACACAGCCATTCTGTTTTTCACTTTCAGTGCTGTTTTCAATATATTACATGAGATACTCAACAGTTACTTAAAAATAGGACTTGTGTTAGATGACTTTGCCCAACTGTAGGCAAATGCAAGTGTTCTGACCGTGTTTGAGCTGGGCTACGCTAAGCTCTGATGTTCAGTAGGTTAGGTGTATTCAATGCACTTGAACATAGGATATTTTCACCTTAAACGGGGTTTATCAGGATGGAGTCCCGTCATAGGTCAGGGAGCATCTGTATTGATTTTTATTATTCACTTGAATCTTTGAATCTTACCACCATACCCATTACCTTGGGCCTTGGCAGTATTTGGAGGCAAAGTGGCCCATCAGCAAAGAGAATCTGACTCAGTGACATGGTCAGCACTTTTGACACTGGCTAAGGTTCCTTTCTGCCCACAGTGGAGCAATTTAAAAACCCAAGTAATCTGATTTCCTGGGTTATTTCTGAATCAGGTGGCCTTGTGCATGGCTCAGCATGGCCCGCGTTCAGCCTGGCAGTGAGGACCGCAGGGGCTGAGCTCTGGGCATTCTGGCAGCTCTGTGTGAGGCTGGATGCACCACGGCTATGGGCACTCTCAGGCTCGTGCCCTGATGGCGACACATCTATCTGTGCCCTTCAGCTAGTGAGGAACATGCTGGAGAAGCTGGTGCTTCTGTGCTGCTGCCCACAGGACACCCACACGATTAGATTGTCCTCATGAGGCCCAGTGGCCTAGGGGAATGCATGAGAAGGATCAGTCTTGCCGGTGTCAACTCTTTTTACAGGGTTTGGCTTGGCAAGGCCATTTACCTCTGCAGCTGGGAGAGTGATTTTCACACATGTTCAGTTGTTGGAGCCCCGAGTCTGTGACTAATTTACTATTATTAAATCATGGATGCTCTCCATCGTTCAAATCCAAGCCCTCTGATTGAGCACCTGCTGTGTCTTTGCCACTGTGGTAGGTTCTGTGGTGGCTGCTGCTTTTACAGCTTTCTTTCCAGCACTTTACTGTGTGAATTCACCTAATCCTCACAGCAGCCCTGTGAAGTTGCCACTACCTTACCCCCATTCTACAGAAGGGCAACAGAACCCACTACGAGTGGAGTCAGCTGCCCAGGGCGACGGCTTTAGCTGGGATGCCACCCTCCTCGTCTGGCTCAGCCGCCTTCCAGAAGCTCACAGGATAGGTGATAGCACTTCCCTCTTTCCTAGGAATTTTGCAAGGAAACTTTATTTCCCCATTTCATTTTAATTTATGAAAAGGTAATTCATATAGTTCAAAGTTGACAAGGATGCACAGGAAAAGTGAGTCATCCCATGGCAACCCCACGCACCTGTCACCCTAGATACAGCAAGTGTTTGTATAACTTCCATAAATTCCAAGCAAATACAAGTGAATATACCTATATTGATTTTTCTTTTTAAAATGCAAATGGTACTTCCTGCATTCTGTTTTCTCTCTCTCTCTCTTTCTTTCCCTTTCCCTCCATCCCTCCCTCCTCCCTCCCTCCCTCCCTCCCTCCCTTCTTTCCTTTCTTTCTTAGATGGGGTCTCACTCTGTCACTCAGGCTGCAGTGCAGTGGCATGATGTCAGCTCATTGTAAACCTCCGCCTCCTGAGCTCAAGAAATTCTCCTTCCTCAGCCTCCCGAGTAGCTGGGACCACAGATGAGCGCTACCACGCCCAATTAAATTTTTGTATTTTTGGTAGAGATGGCGTTTCACCATTTCTAGGCTGGTCTCAAACTCCTGAGCTCAGGTGATCTGTCCACCTCAGCCTCCCAGAGTGCTGGGATTACAGGTTTGAGCCACTGTGCCTGACTCTGTACCTTGCTTTTCAAAAAAATTCATGCAGGATGTCTTATCGATTATTCATGTTATTACATGAAGAAAATTTTCTTATTTCTTTTCTTTTCTTTCTTTCTTTTTTTTTTTTTAAGGACGGGCTTTCACCATGTTGGTCAGGCTGGTCTTGAACTCCCGACCTCAGGTGATCTGCCCGTCTTCGCCTCCAAAGTGCTTGGATTATAGGTGTGAGCCACCACGCCCAGCCTAAATTTTCTGAAGACTGCACAGTATTTCTTTGTATGAATGAGCCATAATTTATTTATTTATTTTTGAGACGGAGTTTTGCTCTTGTTACCCAGGCTGGAGTGCAATGGCACGATCTCGGCTCACTGCAACTTCTGCCTCCTGGGTTCAGGCAATTCTCCTGCCTCAGCCTCCTGAGTAGCTGGGACTACAGGCACGCACCACCATGCCCAGCTAATTTTTTGTATTTTTAGTAGAGACGGGGTTTCACCATGTTGACCAGGATGGCCTCGATCTCTTGACCTCGTGATCCACCCACCTTGGCCTTCCAAAGTGCTGGGATTACAGGCTTGAGCCACTGCACTTGGCCAGCCATGATTTATTTAGTGAGGCCCATATTGAGAACATTTAGACTTTCCCAGTTATTTGCTATTACAGATACTGCTACGGTGAACAACCTCATTAACCTCATTTTTTTCATGTACACATATATCTGTAGAATAATTCCTAGAAGTGGAATTCCTGATCCAAAGTCATATGTTAAAAGTTATTTAAAACCCAATTACATGTTGATTACAAAAAAGTCCACTTTAAGCATAAAGACATAAACGGGTTGCAAGGAGAAGGGTGGAAAAATATCCACCACCATGTATATACTAAGCCAAGAAAGCTTTGTGACTGTTCCGATGTCAGAAAGAGTAGATTTCAAGGTGAAGAGTATTACCGGAGAGAAAGCATTTCATAAAGACAGTGATCATCAGGGAAATGTAACGATCCCTAAAAGTGTATGCACTTGTGTTAGGGGCCTCCGAGAGCACCTCCCAGGTTTGAAGAGTCTCCAAGAGGACTTAAATGACTCAGCATAAGAGGACTTAAATGACTCAGCATATAGTCATACTCTCAGTTAAGATTTACGGCTGCAGAAGGATACAGAGCAAGATCGGCAAAGGGAGGAGGCGTATGGGGGATGTCTGGGGGAAGGGGATGCAGGCTTCCAAGAGTCCTCTCTCGGTTGAGTCACCCAGGATGCGTTTGATTCCTCCAGCAGTGAACCGTAACAGCACATGTGCCGTGTTGGGTCCAGAATTCCAGATTCTCAGAAGGGAAACGGGTGTTCGGCGTAAGCCGCTCTGTGCACTTTAGGCGCAGTGTGCCCCTCTGACCAGTTAGGCGGTAGGAACTCTCCTGAAATCTGAGTTCCCAGACTCCAGCCAAAGGCCAGACTTGTCAGCTGGTCTTTCAAAGCGTAACAGTCAGGTCTGCTATGGTAACTTCTGTGCAAAAGAGCAACATTGGACAGAATTAAAGGGAACTATATTCGGGTTCAAAATCGTGGTTGGAGACTTTTAACTCCTCTCAATTATTGAAAAAACAAATAGATCAAAAAACTCACAAGGATTTGGAAGGTCTGAAGAATACCGTCAGTCACCTTGGCATCTCGTAAACACTCTCCCAACAAAGTCTGGATACCATTCTTCTCAAGTTTATATGGAACAGTCCCCAAAATAGACCTATGCTGGGCCATTAAAATGTGTCAACACATTTCAAAGAACCCGAATTAGGAGGTACGTTTACCGACTGCTGTGCTTTTAAGTTAGAAATAAATAACAATACAAGATCTAGAAAATCCTTAAATGGTGGGAAATTAAAACACCAGATCAGAGCAGATTGGGAAAATTAGTATATGTGCTGCTGAACTGAGCACTTAATAAGGAGATTAGAAAATAGTTTGAACTGAGTAATGGAAGAAAATACATAGATTTGTAGGATTTAGCTAATACAGTTCTTTGAGGGAAATGTATAGCTTTACCTAACTATATTAGAAAAGAAGGTAGAAAATCAGTGACCTCTGCTGCTTCCTTAACGACGTAAATAAAGGGACTGATTAGATACAAAGTAATTAGAAGAAAGGAAATGGTAAATACAGTTATGCAGCTTGCTTGACAGTGGGGATACATTCAGAGAAATGGCACTGTTAGGCGATTTTGCCATCGTGCAAACGTCATAGAAGGTACTTACAGAAGCCTAGATGGCAGAGCCTGCCTCACGCCTGGGTTACATGGTACAGCCTGTTGCTTCTGGGCTGCAAACCTGTGTGGCATGTGACCACACTGAATACTCTTGGCAATCGTAACACGACAGCATATCAAACATGGAAAAACAGTAAAAACAGAGTATTCAGGGGCTAGTCATATATACAGTCTGTTGCTGACTGAAATGTCATGTTACACCTGATGGATATGAGTAGAAATCAGTAAAGGACAAATAATAGAGAAAATCAGTAAAGCTAGAAGTTGATTCTTTGAAAAGATTGATGAAGTTGATCAAGACAAAAAAAGAGAAAACAGACTACCAATATTAATATGAAACAAGCATCACTATAATGTATGCTACAGATGTTAAAAATGAAACGTTGAATTTCATCAGATACGAAAGAAGAAATAAGATGAATTGTAGACAAACTCTTGGAGAAAACAGAGCAGAAGGGAACACTTCCCAGCTCATTTTTTGAGGCCGCCATAATTCTGATACCCAGTCAAGGGCAGTGCAGCAGAAGTACGGACCGGTGTCCCTCGTGAATATTAACACAGCAGCCCCGGAAATATCAGGACCGCAAAACCAGCGCTGTGTGTTAACGCTGGGGTATTAGGATCAAGTGGGGCTGACTGCAGGAACACAGCGTTGGTTTTATATACAAAGATCAGTCAAAATACGGCATTTAAAAGAAGATAAATAGAATTTATGTAAGTTCTAGAAATAGAACTTGGAAATAGATGATGAAAAGGTTTGGTAAAGATAGTCTGTGTCCAATTTTAGTTGTTTTGAGAATTGATAGCTTTAGATGATGACTACAGCTTTCTCCCTGTGAAAGGTGTTGGCTGAAGAATGTTACATGCTTGTTTTGAATTGAATTTATCAATGGTTTTAGTATATTTCTCTTACTGTCCCGTTTACTTTTTTTGTTTATCATGATCACTGATTATATTTCTTTATTTTGGGACGAGTGTTTCTATTCAGTTTGACATTGATTGGGCACCGTGACATGTTTGGAACTGTGCAGAGGACACAGAATGGACTCTGCCCATGCTGTGTCTTCAGGGAGCTGTCTGGATTCTTCTTTGAATAGACTTGGGTGTGAAGAAGGCTAGAGGTGGCGGGAGGGTGGCTAGGGTCTGGCATTCTGGAAAGAAGCCCAAGCTGGCGACAGATCTGGGAGCCACGGGGTCCTGCCTGATGATGGCCTCCTGAGAGAGTACAGGAGAGGGGGAGGAGGGGGCTCTGGGGGAGCCCGGGCAGTCCAGGTAAGGAGGGGCATGCGCTGAGGCCTTGCCTGGTTCCCAGGGACAGAGCAGGGAACAGACTGTTCCAGGCTCATGTTCTCACAGAGTTCACATGCTAGATGGGACGACGGACAGTCAACATGGAAAAGCTGGGTGATTGCTCTGGGGAGAGATGAGGAGGCTCAGAGGGTGGGTCTGGATGCGGGAGGAACTGAGGAGGAGGAGGGACAGGGGGAGAGGCATGAGGGACAGGGAGGCTGCACGGTGATGGGAGCTGGGCTTGGAGTCCTCAGACCTGCTCTGCCCGCCTTCCTCATCCCCATGGATAACACCACTTCCTTCCAGGTCACTTCACTTGAGACACGGACTCAGTGTGGGGCCTGGAAGGGCTGGGCCGACCTAGTCAGGTGGTCCTGCCTGCTTCTCGACCATGCAGCCGCTCCAGAGCCCAGGTGTGCGCACTTCCTGTCACCCTCCCTGCCCTTCCCTCTCTTGCCTGGATGGTGGCAGCAGCCTCCTGACCAGCTCCTGCATCCACTCCCTCCCCCACAGTCTCACGGGCGCATGGCAGCTGCAGGAATTTTCTTAAATCCTGAATCAGATTGTGTCATTTCTGCTAGATCTCTCCCTGGCCTCCTTGTACGTTTGGAGTGAAAGCCCAGCTTCTTCTCGCACTGTGAGGCCTGCCTGAACGTTCCTGTGTCAGAGCTCATTCCTCCTCTCTTCCCCGGCCCAGCCTGCTGCAGTCCAGTGGGCTTTCTACTTAGAATGTTCCTGGGATTGGTCTCCATTCAGGGGTGGTGAGGCCAGCGGATCAGGAGATACCTGCTGCTGAGACCCTCTCGGTTACTCAGGGCTCCCCGGGGGAGAACCAGGCCGTGTCCCACAGACCACCTGGGGTCGGCGCAGGGCTGGTCAGGAGGCAGGAGGATAGAAGGGAGGCGTGGGCAGAGACTTGATCATGGTTTTGTGGGAAGACTGGGCCAGGTGCGGTGAGCAGCTGGACAGGCTTGGCGGTGGCCAGGGAGAGTCATGTCATGATCTCTGAGATGCAGGGATGGCCCCGAGGTATCTGGTCACTGACCCTGGAAGATCAGTGGAGGGTGGGACTCCTGGGGTGTGTGGGCTCTGGACTGGTTGGTTTTATGTTAGACACATTCTGGCAGGCTTGCCATTTGCCACCCTAGGAATTAGCTGGCTCTGGGGGGACAGTCTCTCTCATTGCGGCGGGTGGGTCACTTGCGGACAGGAGATGGAGACCAGCCTGGCAAAACCCCCTCTACAAAAAGTACAAAAATTAGCCGGGTGTGGTGGAGTGCACCTGTGGTCCCAGCTACTTGAGAGGATCAGGCAGGAGGATCGCTTGAGCCTGGGATGGGGAGGTTGCAGTGGCCAGACCTTCAGCCTGGGCGACAGAGTGAGACGCTTTTCTTAAAAAAGCAAACAGTTACTATATCTAAATATAGTTCTGTGCTTCTCACTGGCTCCCGGAGCACCTGTGCTGTTTTCTGCTCAGGACCTTTGAGTTTGCTGCTCCTCCTGCCTGGCTCCTCTCCCCAGACCCCCTGTGGCTCTTCTTATGCTCAAGGGTCATCTCAGAGAGACTTCCCCACCCCGCCCACCTGTCCCCCCACTCTCCATGTCAGCCCTGTCAGGGCAGAGATTTGGTCTGTTCTGTTCCCTGTTCTTTCCCTACTGCCTGGAAATGTGCCTGGCAGAGAGTCAATGTGCAGAATAGATGTGTAAGTAATGTTTGCTCAGTGAATGGGTGGAAGGCAGAGGACTCTGTCTCAGGTAGGAACCTGTCACAGAAGAGCAAAGCCTAAGGCAGCACTTGCTGTGAGTGGTGAAGTCCCAGGGCGGAGTCCTGTCTCCGCTCTGACTGCCTTGTTCTGTATTTGTAGCCATGATTTCTCAATTCTCAAAGGTCTGCTTTTTCCTTTGCTAATGTCACCCCAAAATCTGGCAAGTTGAGGATTTAGAGTTTCTGGTTATATTGGGAAGGGCTCATTTTGTTGCAGATGATTAAAAAACCAATCCAAAATGATTTAAGCGAGAGTTGATTTGTTAACTCAGCAGCAAATCCACAGCCAGCATAAGCTTCAGGTGTGGTTTGAGCCAGGTCTCAGGTGATGTCTCCTGGACTTGTTCCCTCACCTCTTGGCTGTCGGCCGCCCTGGGCCTCATCCTGGCAGGCGCATGTGTCCTGTGGTCATTGCCTCTTGTGTGTCCTGGGCTCTGGCTGAGTCAGAAGACTGCGTCTGTTCCAAGGGACTGCGGTGTCTCATTGGCCAGGGGAGGCTCAGTGCTTTGGTTTATAACCCACCAAGACCAGTGGCTGTGGGAGAGAGGTAGCCCCCTGAGAGGGACACTGGGTGCTGATGCCTAAGCAAGGGTGAATGCTGAGTGGCCCATGTGCACCCATGTGGCCTGCAGTGACTGCCCGGCTCATGGTGCTGAGATCCTTCAGGGCCATTTCCCCCTTGTCTCCTAGGGTGTGCTGGAGGCACTGTCAGAGGTTGAATGCCATCTGCGAGTATCTTTCTTTGATGTCACCTACCGGCACTTCTTTGGGAGGACGTGGAAAACCACAGTGAAGCCGACAAAGAGACCGCCGTCCAGGATCGTCTTCAACGAGGTGGGCCTTGGTGACCGCCGCAGGGGCCGCTCCAAGACGGAGGGTGGGCGTGTAGGGTCCTGGGTGTCAGCCCAGAGATTGGGCTTCGCCCAGACCTCACAGTGTGTGTCAGACCTGCGGCCCCAGGCAGCACAGAGCTCAGCCTAGCAGCGGGCACTTGGTTTCCAAACAGTCTTAGGTGGAAGCCAGTTGTCCTAAACGAATGAGAGAGCTCTGCTCTGCTGTAGTTGAAGGGTCAGGGGCATGGGGCTTTTGTCACCTTCAAGGACCCTTGGAGTTCTTGGGAATAAGTTGGTAAATTATTGACCTCATCTGTCCCCCCTGCCACTGCTGCTCCCCTGCCGTCCCCTTCCCTGCCCATCCCTTGCCCCGCCCCCTCCCCTCCCTCCTTCCCTGCCTTTCTTTCTTCCCTTCCTTTTGTATAGGGAAATTAGGATTTAGTAACGTGACTTCCCCAGGTGTCACAGCCTGGACTCACACCTGTGCCTTCTGTATTGAGACCGGCAGGTGGGTGGGCACTGGTGGAGTGGCGTGTTTCCGCTCAGGTGGTCTTGCAGCTGGCCACCTGTGGGCTGGCGTGCTCTGTCTCTGTGGTTGTACTGCACAGCGTGCATCCTATTCAGCGCCCGTCTGCAGGCGCAGGCTGGTGATGGTGCTCACCTAACAACTGCAGACTGCTGGGGAGACACACCGGACGGTAACAGAGCAATTGCAAGTTGTGTTAAGTTCTCAGGAGGAGCCCAACAGGAGAGCACGGAGACCTGCTTTAGGTGGCTGACAAGGAAGGCCTCTCTGCGGAGCTGCCCTTTAAGCTGGGACCTGTGGGATGAGAAAGCAGCTGGCTCCGTATTGAGCAGGGACAAGGCTGCTTTGAGCAGAGTGGGGAGAGCTGAGGTGTCAGGGGTGAGGGGAGAGCCGGGGGTGTCAGGGGTGAGGGGAGAGCCGAGGGTGTCAGGGATGAGGGGAGAGCCGGGGGTGTCAGGGGTGAGGGGAGAGCCGGGGGTGTCAGGGATGAGGGGAGAGCCGGGGGTGTCAGGGGTGAGGGGAGAGCCGGGGGTGTCAGGGATGAGGGGAGAGCCGGGGGTGTCAGGGGTGAGGGGAGAGCCGGGGGTGTCAGGGATGAGGGGAGAGCCGGGGGTGTCAGGGGTGAGGGGAGAGCCGGGGGTGTCAGGGGTGAGGGGAGAGCCGGGGGTGTCAGGGGTGAGGGGAGAGCCGGGGGTGTCAGGGGTGAGGGGAGAGCCGGGGGTGTCAGGGGTGAGGGGAGAGCCGGGGGTGTCAGGGGTGAGGGGAGAGCCGGGGGTGTCAGGGGTGAGGGGAGAGCCGGGGGTGTCAGGGGTGAGGGGAGAGCCGGGGGTGTCAGGGGTGAGGGGAGAGCCGGGGGTGTCAGGGGTGAGGGGAGAGCCCAGGTGTGCAGTGAGCGGGGTTGAGGGTGACCCCTGGTGCCTTCTGGCTGTGTCCTACGGGATCTTAGGGATGCTGGTGTTTTACTCTTAAGAGCCAGGGATGTCATAGTGGTGATTCCCATGCCTGGCTGCTGCTTCACAGCTGAACTAAGTGGGTAGAGTTTGAGAGGGATGGTGTCTGAGCATGACAGGTGTGCAGCAGGGACAGTGTGGGGACCAGAGGTGATGAGGGTCCAGACTTTGGTTTGATCTCTCTCAGGTGTATAGAAGGAGGCCCAAGAGGCCTGGTGTTGTGACAGTTTTTACGATGAGTAACAGTGGTGATGTCAGTGGCCGTCCTTTGAGACGTTCTTCTAGGTAAGCTCTGCCCAGGCGCGTTTTCTGCAGGCACCTGCTCTGGCGAGTCAGCATTCCTGCCTCGGGCCGCGAACTCGCTGCTCACTCTCCGTACCCGACCATCACCCAGCGCTTGGACTGTGTGTGTCTTGACGTGGTGGGTACTGACTCTTGCCCTTCATCCCATGGATAGGGAGGGAGAGAATGACCCTAGAGGTCAGGAAGCTTGGTGAAAAAGCCTTGCTAGAGTGTATGTCATGACAGCCAAAGATGTGTCTGACATTAAGGTTGTCAAACAGCTTATGCAAATACCTCTTAGAGGTCTCTCTGGCCATCTGCATCAGCAGAGGTTTCATGTGTAAATCACTGAAACATGAGGACTGCGGGTGAACTCTTAGAGTGCTGTTTCATTGTGGGCAGGGCGTCCCCTCCTTCCTGCGCTGTGGTGGAAGGCTCGGTGCTGTTTCAGCGTGGACAGGAGGGCCCCTCGTTCCTGCGCTCTGGTGGGAGGCTCGGTGCTGTTTCAGTGTGGGCAGGAGGGCCCCTCGTTCCTGCGCTGTGGTGGGAGGCTCGCAGTGAGTTCCCAGTGGGTGGTGGTGATGTTGGGCCAACTGCTGGGTTGGGGCTGTTTAGCTTTATCTTCCGCAGGTGTGCACAGTGAGGCCTTAGAAACCTGGCGTTGTGACAGTGTGTGGCTGGTGATGAAGGTAGCTGTTCTTTACTGGGAGGCTCTTCCTGTGGCCAGGCACTGGCTCAGAAGCACGCTGTCATTTCATGCCTGTCATCCTCCTGTGGGGGTCAGCATCTTGTGTACCCATTTTAAAGAGGACGCTGAGGAGCGTGGAGATGGAATCACTCCACCAGCCTATGCACAGGTGGCGGTGGCGGTGGGAGTGACCCTGTGTGTCTTTCGGCACGACCTGCTGTTGCCTCTGTGACCTCCTGCTTCTGAGGAGCCCTGCATTTGTTCTGAAGTGTTCTATAGAATTATGAGGGATGCAGTATGCTCTGAAAGCAGCACAGGGATGCTTGGCAGTCACTGAGGTGCTGGGGCACGTTCCTCCTCCTCCCTCACCCCCTCAGACTACAGCTCTCCGTTGAGAGAGGCTTTGGACCTTCCTAAGGACCGGCGCTGCCGTGACGACCCCAGCAGGTCACAGGCTTCCGGCCAGATGCGGGGCCTTCCATCGTCCAAATCCCTGGGCTATCGCATCCTGATCCCTGTAGAACTCCAGCTGCACGGCGGGAGAGTCTTCAGAATCACTGCTTCTTTCTGCCTGTCTCGGGATGACACCCGTGTACCCCAAGGGCTTCTGTTTCGAGGAAGTTGGGCAGCACGTGCATTTGCCACATCCTGGTAGCCGCGTGTCATGCTGCCTGTGCAGGTCACAATTCAGATGTGGGAGGGGGATGAGGAGCTGGTGGCTTTTCTGAGTGTGGAATACCTGTGCTGGTGGTGCCAAGGACAGCTGACTTGGGAGCCACACGGCTCAGCCTTGGCTTGTCATCTGGGCATCTTGTGTTGAGGCTGGGGACAGGCCCAGGGGCTAGTGGAATACAGCGCTTAAAGTTTCCGGAAAAATCTGCACCCTTGGACAGTGTGGGGTGGCCAGGGCACTCTCAGCTGTGAGGGTGATGCTGAAGCCCCCCGCCGCTCAGGGAGCCTGCTGTCTGCAGCTGCTATGCTCCGTGCGGGCAGCAGAGGCCAGTGGTGCCCCAGGAATGAATCCCTCCTGCCAGACTGTCGAGTAGTGTGTTCTGTGCCAGGCAGTTTTCTCCATCTCCTTGACATTCTCATACAGAGAAAAGGTTTTGTTCCAGCTTAGTTAACTAGCTAACTTAGTTAACTAAAGAGAATTCCCCTTCACTGAGTGTGTGTGTGCAAACGTGTGTGCACATCCAGGTACATGTGTATCTGCTACGAGTGTGGACGAAGTGTAGCGTGCTCCAGGGGTGGGCGTTCCTAGGCGTGAGGGTGTGGCGGCATGCTCATACCCTGCCCGCCATTTGCTTTGTCTACGCCCCGTGGACATAGAGGTTCATAAAACACTCTGCCCTTTTTGGGGGTGATTCTGAGACTGAGAAGTGCTTCTCTGGTTTTCCAAGTGCCTCTGTTTTTCTGATCTTTGCCTGTCGGTGGTGGTTCCGGGGGATCTGCTTTGGGGTTGGTGAGCTGCCAGTAGTGGGGGATGGGGCACCCATGGCTGGCCAGCCCCACGTGGTAACGCAGGGAACCTGCATGCTTGGGGTTTTTCGGAGTGCCTGTGTCACACATGACCCCGAGATAAGGGCTTGTGTCAGGACTTCGCAGACAGCTATGTCTTGAAGAAAGGCTTGGAACACAGAAGTCTTGTCTGGATCCAGAGCTGGGTGCTTTTTTCTGCAAATGATGAATATTCGAACTGGGCCTATATGCCGGAGAGCAGTCCCCTGACTCCTCAGCCCTGAGCTCAGAATTCCGTGTTTTCTGAGACCTTCCCTGGTGGAGAGGAATTGCCTTTCACTTCCTCTGAGCCAGCTAATAATTCATTCAACTTCTAAAAAGAAGTCTTTTAAAAAATAATCCTGGAGGCCACAATCCTGTGCAGTTTTTCAGTTTTCTTTTTGAGGTGGACATACTTTCCCTTGGATTCCTTCCTTAGTACTTTCGGCGAGCATTGGGTGACGGGCTTCTTTTCCCTCGTTTATTTATTTGAGGGGAGTTACTGGGCAGGAATCCTGGTGGTTCTCCAGCAACAGCCTAAACCCCCAGCAGTGGAATCTTTTCTCCCAGAGCGTACCAGCCCCGGTGTCGCCGAAGCGGTGGGGCAGTCACCTGCCCTGGCAGAGGGACGCAGGTAATCGAGTTGTGACCCTTCCCGCCATCACAGCCATGAGAAAGCCCCTCTTGAGCGGCCCTTACTCATCAGAGCAATGAGCGTGCTATAATTTTCCATCGAAAAGCAGATGCTGTCAAGGAGTATCAGCATAACCCACGTGCAACTCCTTTGAGCCTTTCCAGTGCCTGGATTCTTCGGCCTGGGTCTGGAGCTTGCCGGTAGCCCTGGCTGCGGAGCGCGGCTGCTGCTCCTGTGTGCTTGCTCTTGCTCCACAGAGGCTGGACACGTCCTGAACATCACCACCACAAAAGCAAGAAGCCAGCTTCGTGTCCCAGCGAGCTGCTTCCACAGAGGGAGGCTCTGTGGCTCTGGGAGGCCAGCTCTGGCCCGGTGTGTTCGTCTGTCTGTAAGCTGGGGAGGGCCGATTTCCTCTCTGGCACAATGGAAAACACCACCGTGGTCTTGGAACCTGAGATGAGGGGATGAAAGAACGTGGGTTTTAGAAGGACAAATGCTGTCTCTGTGATGTTTCCAGTGTTTAATTGTACAGTGATTGAACTGTTGGTCATTTGGGGACAATGGAAAGCTGTTTGTCAGTTTTGTTGTTGTGTGTTCATAGCAGCGTAGTGTGGGATCTTTTTCTTTAAGAGATGGGTGTCTCTATGTTGCCCAGGCTGGAGTGCCATGGTACAGTCATAGCTGATTGTACCCTTGGACTCCTGGGCTCAAGTGGTCCTCCCTCCTCAGCCTCCCAGGTAGCTGGGACTACAGGCATGCACCGCCATACCCAGCTACATTTATATTTTGTTAGAGATGGGGCTGGATGTTTCCTGCTTTGGGTTGTAATCGTCTGCTCACTTTTCCAAGTAAACCAAGGAGCCGCTGTTCAGGCCAGAGGGAGAACTGGCTTTCGCCATGGGCTTTGGATTTGAGGAAGGATGGGGCGTGTACTGACGTCCTGCTCCATCACTGATCCCTGTGGGACTTCAGGCAAGTGAATTAAATTCCCTGATTTTAGGGGGGTGAGGGATAAAAGACTACGAATTGAGGCCGGTGCAGTGGCTCACGCATGTAATGCTGGCACTTCGGGTGGACAAGGCGGGTGGATCACTTGGATCACTTGAGGTCAGGAGTTCGAGACCACTCTGGCCAACATGGTGAAACCTTGTCTCTCTAAAAATATGAAAATTAGCTGGGTGTGGTGGCACACACCTGTAATCCCAGCTACTTGGGAGGCTGAGGCAAGAGCATCGCTTGAGCTCAGGGAGTGGAGGTTGCAGTGAGCTGAGATTCATTCCTTGGCACTCCAGCCTGGGTGATAGAGCAAGACTGTCTTTAAAAAAAAATTGAGTTCAGTGTATCCTGCTCAGGTGATGCATGCACCAAAATCTCACAGATCACCACTAAAGAACTTACTCATGTAACCAAATACCACCTGTTCCCCAAAAAACCTATGCCGGAAAAAAAGAAATTAATCTGCAAGAAAAAAATAAACCCCTTGACCTGAATACATTCATCTGCACATGAGAGAAAACAGTTTGCATCTCCTAAGTGCTGCCGGAGGCCGGAGTATTAAGTCATGTGCTTTTCCATAAGCAGGGAGCCGGTGGGCAGTAGTATTCATTCAGCAAACATTGGTTAAGTGCCTTCTGCATGCCAGGCTGTGTTAAGGAGTTTGACATACAGAGATAAGACGGTGTATTATCCTTTCAGCCAGGATTAAAGTTTACATTTTTACTCCAAATGAGATTTTCTCGACCTTGGCACTGCTGACATTGTGGGCTGGATAATTTGTGGGGCAGGGGGCTGTCCCTCTCCTGATGGAGAATAGTGGGCACCCTCAATCCCTACCATTTTTGAAGCATAGTGGCTGGGAAGCTGTCCGAACCCGCAGTGTGAGTCTGAGTCGGTGGGGTGGGAACTGCTGAAGTCTCTGGATTATTTGCCTGACTGAAGCTATCCTGCTAAACGCTGATTGAAACGGTTCTTTGGAAGGGACTCACTCTGCTTCGCTCAGCTCCTCTCTGGCCTTGCTGCCCAGTGTCGTCTGAGGACCCCCTGTCATGCAGGTGCCAGGTTGCGTGGCCGTGCCATGGGGGTGCCCGGCTGCAGCCTCTTCATCCAGACACAATGAGGAAGGAGACCCAGGCATCTGGGATTCCCTCCCCCTCTGTCATCCATGGTACAGCTCAGTGGAAGAGAGAGCAGGCCAGCTGGCGCCTCCTGAATCTCCTTCCTGAAAATAACACGCTTGGTCTTGGGGAAACTCTCTGGAAGACACTATTTTTACTTAAAACAAGATCAAACCAGAGACCTTTTCACATGTGAGTCCTTAAACTGTAAGCCAGAGCCCTTTCATATGTGATTCCTGAAACTGTAAACAGACCTTTTCACATGTGAGTCCTAAACTGTACACCGGAACCCTTTCATATGTGCTTCCTAAAGCTGTAAACCTAAGATTCTCCCATGTGTAACATCTAAAGTAAGCACCTATATAAAGGCAGAACCTTCCTTTGTTAGGTGAGCCGGGCTTTTGGCAAATTATTGCCTGGTCTCCCGGCCGAATAAACTCTTCCCTCCTTTATTTGGTGTTGGAGAGATCTGTTTTCCCGCGGCTGTTCCTGATACAACATCAGCATAGGCCCAATTCCACTTCTGTTACCCCTGGTGAAAAATGGAAACTTGGCCCCGAGAGAAAATGGTGTCCATGTTTTTGAAGATGGAGGCATGAAGACAGGTGCATTTAAATGATTTATTAATCTGTTTATGCTGTCAAGGAGGAAACTTGTCCAGTGCAGATCAGTGAGCTGCGATGCAGGGGTGACAGAGAGCCGGTCTCCTCTGTCTCAGGTGGCTTTCCCCTGCAGGCGATTTGATGGGCTTGACTTAACCTTTTAATTGTGCAATTTCGGTTGATGCCGAGAATGTTCTTTTCAAAATGTACGGCAGTGGCGTTCCTTAAGTTTCCCTTGACCGAAGGGCTTACGTGTGGGTGTTCCTCAGCTGCGTGCTGCCTGGCTGAGTGGGGCGGGCATTGGGTGGTCAGACGTGACTTTGCCAGGACGACCGGAGGAGCGCAGCCGTGTGGCTCTGTCGCTTGCGGTTTTGTGCCTGCCTCATCTGTCCTTTATGAAGCCTTCGAGGCTTGGGCTTCTTGAAAGCTGACTTGTGTTTTCCAAGTTCCTTGTAAATTCTTTAGCTTGGGGCTGTTCACACACTGGAGGGTCTGTATGATTTTTGGAAAAGAGCCTGTGTCCTTATCAATCAGTAATTGTACTGCTACGACCAGCTCAACTTTTAAAACATGCTGCACTCGGAGCGGCTGACTCTTCTGTTGAAACGTGGATTCTTTAGACCCTAAGGTTGGATCAGCTGAGCTAAGCAGCTCTGGGCTCTGTTGCTGTGGTTGTTTTTGGCCTCACTAATTATTGTTAGTGGTAAACAGAAGGGAGAGGCATAGCCGTAAACTTGTATTTGGGACATGCCCGTAGCCACGGGTTCCACCAGGTTCAGGTAGAGTAATTTCAGGGTGACCTCGGCTGGCGGATTGTTGTTGCTCTGTATCAGAGCTGAAAATGTTATTTTATTGCCAATAGGAAAAGTGAGTAGTGTTCGTAAGACTGATAGGCACAGGTATAAATAGAAAAGGTGAGATAATGACCAGCTCGACTTTGCAGTGGGGCTTTTTAAAAACCGTTCTTGAGTCTTGGAAACAAACATAATTCTCTCTCAGTCCAACCACCTGTCAGCTGTAAGTGGTCATTATTTCATCATATTGCAATAAAAGATAATAGAATAACGATTTATATCTCATGGCTGATGTTTTAATGCGTCTCTCTGTTATCCTGGGCTGACAGTCTGTGATTACAGTAAACGTTTTCTCGGTGACACCATGGTAATGACTTGTTAATAGGAGGATTATTCCAAGTTTAAGTCATAGAGTGAAAGACCAGCCTCAGCCCTCCTTCTCTCTGCCTTGGTGGGGGTGGTCTCTGTGCTCAGTTGGTGACCTGTGCTTTGTCCCCCAGCTAGGGTGTTGGGGTGTGGGCCCAGCACCACTCCTGATGCCTGGGGATGCGCATTCCCTGTTAATTAGCAAACCCAGCCAGTGATTCCATATCTGTCTTCTGTGCTTATGGCATTCCTTCATGTGTTTTTTTTGTTTTTTTTGACAAAGTTACATTCTGTTGCCCAGGCCGGAGTGTAGTAGTGTGATCTCAGCTTACTGCAACCTCCACTCCCTGGGCTCAAGTGATCCTCCTGTCTCAACCTTCTAAGTAGTTGGGACCACAGGTGTGTGCCACCATGCCTGGCTAATTTTTGTATTTTTGATAGAAATGGGGTTTTGCTATGTTGCCCATGCTGGTCTCGAACTCCTGAGCTCAAGTGATCCACCTGCCTCGACCTCCCAAAAGTGCTGTGATTACAGGTGCGAGCCACCACCTTACGCCCCTTAATTTTAAATAAAAATAACTGCACTGAATTTAATGCAATAGAAAAGCAGAGCGAAGGTGCATTCATTCCCAAGTGGGAGCGTCCGTATGAGATTTGGAACGGGGTTGAGTCTCCCGTGCTGTCTTCCCAGGCCCCTCTCCCTGGGCCTGGCAGGAAGGCAGAGGCAGAGGCTGGCCATTTGTGTGTCGCAGATGGGAAGGTGTGAGTGGAAAACCTTTTATGATCAATTTGAATATCATCCACTTGGCTAAGATCTTGAGAAATCTTTTAATAAAATGATCTCAAGGTGATTTTCAACATAAAAAGACTTCAGTCTTTTGGGCTCTGAACTGGGGATAATTACTTAGCACTTAAAGAAATCCAAGGATTCTTCTTGTTAATAGTCTAAGTGCAGTTGGTTCAGATGGAACTCAAAATGGTTACATGTGAAGCAGGGTTCCAGTTAGCCCCAGCCAGGTGTGATTCAAGTTGTTCTGTGTTGAGCGTCAGGCGATGCTTGGAGCGTGAATTGATCAGCACGTGTGTGTGTGTGTCTGTGTGTGTGTCTGTGTGTGTGTGTGTGTGTGTGTGTGTGTGTGTGTGTGTGTGTAGGGGTGGACGCGTTGTCTTGGCCTGGTCTAACCGTGGTCCTACCTGGTGTCTCCCGCAGTGTGGGGTGTGTAGCCGCTTTAGCCCCTTTCTGGTCTAGTGGGCTTGAGGTCTGCTGGTGTTTCTGGTGGTGGAATTCCCAGGGGGTGGAAAGTTCTGGAGCGGAAGCAGATGTCCTGGATGTTGGGCGCTCTGGAGTCAAGAGCTCCGACACCAGCTTTCGAGTCCGAGGGAGTTACCTCAGTGTGCCTGCTTCCCTGGCATCCTGCAGAGATGTGGTGCCCCACACGTGGGCACGTTAGAGGGTTCCGGGTGCTGTGGCGTGTGTAGAAAGGTGGTCTTGAGGGTGGGGACGGTGCCCGTGTCCCTTGTGTGTTGTGTCCTGAGCACTCAGACTGTCCTCTGGCTTCTCTTCTGCAGCCCTTGTATTTTCACACATCCTTAAACCACCCTCATGTCGTGGCTGTGGTCGAAGTGGTCGCTGAGGGCAAGAAACCGGATGGGACCCTCCACACGTCGTCCTGTGGGTTTGGAATCCTTCAGATCTTCAGCAGCCAGCCGGAATCTCCTACCTCTGCTCCCCAGGACAAACGGTACCGGCCTTATTTCTACAACCGTGCGGTTTCCCAGCGTCTTGCTTTTTTTTTTCTTTTGAGATGGAGTCTCACTCTCAACCAGGCTAGAGTGCGCAGTGGTGTGATCTCGGCTCACTACAACCTCCGCCTCCTGGGTTTGAGCGATTCTGTTGCCTCAGCTTCCCAAGTAGCTGGGACTACAGGTGTGTGCCACTACAGCCCGGCTAATTTTGTATTTTTAGTAGAGACATGGTTTCACCATGTTGGCCAGGCTGGTCTTGAACTCCAGACCTTGGTGATGCACCTGCCACCACCTCTGGCTAACTTCTGTATTTTTAGTACGGACAGGGTTTTGTGCCCGGCTGCATTCCAGTGTCTGTGGTGGTTTAACTGGGCGTCTCATGGTGGCGGTAGAAAGCCTTACGTTTGTCATCTGAACTTTCGTGTCCATAATAGCGTAGTGTTGGATGTTTCCTGCTTGGGGGTTTGCCTTTTTTTTTCTCCTTTTTTCTGAGGCGGGGTCTCGCTCTATCATGCAGGCTGCTGTACAGTGAGTGTGCAATTTGGGGTCACTGCAACCTCCGCTTCCAGGCTCAAGTGATCCTCATGTGTCAGCCTCCTGAGTAGCTAGCAGAGGTTATAGGCGTGCACCATCACACCTGGGTGATGTTTGTATTTTTAGCAGAGATGGGGTCTCCTGTGTTGCCCAGACTGGTCTTGAACTCCTGGGCTCAAGAGATCTGCTCACCTCAGCCACCCAAAGTGTTGGGATTACAGACGTGAACCACTGCATCTGGCTGTGTTTGCCATTTCTAAGTGAGTTAAGGAATTGTTTTTTAGGCAGGAGTAAGGGCGGGCTTTGGCCGTGAGTGATGAATTTGAGGTAGGATGGATATGCCCCAAAGTCCTGCTCCAGTGCTGATTCCCTGTGGGGCTTCAGGCAAGTGATTTGAACTCTTGGAGCCTGAAGGCATTCACCTGTACATGAGGGGTGATAACAACCTGTATGTCGTAGGTTCTGCTTTAATATCGAGCGGTGTATTTTTCACAGGTGCCGGTGGTTAGCAGGCGTTCATTCAGCAGACACTGGCTGAGCGTCTGCTGCGTGCCAGGCTCTGTGTAGGGGCTGGACATATGGGTGGTTGTGCTGGCGCGTCATCCCTTCAGCCAGGGTTAAAGCCTGCGTGTTTAATTTGAATCAGGGTTTCTCTAGCTTGGCACCACTGACTTTCCAGTGGAGAATTCTCTGCTGTTGTGGGGCTGTTCTCTGTGCTGTAGGGTGTATAGCAGTGTCCCTGGCAATCTACTAGATGTCAGAGGCACCCCCTCCCTGCCCCAGTTGTGACAAAGGAGAGAAATATCTCCAGCCATTGTCAAACGTGCCCTACTGGGCAGAGTCATCCCTGGTTGAGAACCACCGCTCCAGATCCACAGCCATGGAAATTCCTCAGATGTGTCTTTCTTGAAACATTTGAGTTTTATAAATGTCCATGAACGGTGTTTTCCAGC
This sequence comes from Saguinus oedipus, assembly GCA_031835075.1. Classification (NCBI taxonomy): domain Eukaryota; kingdom Metazoa; phylum Chordata; class Mammalia; order Primates; family Cebidae; genus Saguinus; species Saguinus oedipus. The sequence continues at coordinate 43,728,214 of CM063175.1, read as the reverse complement.
TCCTCGGTTCTCAGGCCGCCTTGAGTCGGTGCCGTGTATGTGCTGGACGTGCTTGGCTGTGAGCACCGACGGCTTGGGGAGCTGCTGGCCTCAGCTGCCGCTGCCTTCCGCAGAGGACAGGACTGGCGGCATTTAGAAAGCTCTGGTGGGTGTGGTGGTGGCCAAGGCTTCCATGTGCTTTCCTTCTGAGAAGTGCACACGTGGCTGATGAGTGTTCTTTGGGTCCTGTCTTCCAGGTTGCGGCTGTACCACGGCACCCCCAGAGCCCTCCTGCACCCGCTTCTCCAGGACCCCGCAGAGCGTAAGAGCCAGGCCTGTCCTTGGCAGCACTCGCTGCTCTCCCGCCTTCCCTGAGTGTTCCCCACCGTTAGCTCTGAATGGGATCTTTCTCGGTGTAAACGCTGTCCACTTAGCTAATTTATCTAAGAGGTTTGGGCAAATGTTTTGTGGCCTTGGGCTTTTGGCAGAAAGTAAAGAACTGAAACACAGCAGCCCTGAGGGAGGGCATGGCTTTGTGGGGATGGCATGGGAGGGCCTGTGAGAGCTGCCTGGAGGGAGGGGAGCAGCTCTGCTCACCAGATGAAGGAGTAGCTCTCTGTCACCAGCCACCAGCTGCTAAACCTTAACTGCACAGCCATCGGTTATCTCCAGCATGGCAAGGCCCTGTGGCTGAGAGGCCGTCTTAGAGCAGGGCAGGGGTTGGGGGAGCTTCCTGCTGTTCCTCTGTGACCCGCCATTCCCAGGCAGCAGAGGGAGTCAGTGGGAGGGAAGGGGATGATGGTCTTCTCTGCTGCTGCTGCCTGCCTGGAGGATGACAGGAGGGGTATGTGGTGGGGGGTGGGGGGGTGGGAGTGGGCTAGAAGAACATCAGGGAGGCTCAGAGCACAGAGGCTATGCTTGCCCAGCAGATGGGGGAGTGTTTGGGTGGGGGGAAGAGTGGCTGGAGGTGGATCTGTTGGGGAGGGTGACTTTCTGTCTCTTTGAGGTGAGGTGCTGCCTAGATTCCTTGAAGGGGGTGTTGTGTGTGCCTTGTGGCTTGGGTTAAAAGTGAAACCTGGCCGGGCGCAGTGGCTCAGGCTTGTAATCCCAGCACTTTGGGAGGCTGAGGCAGGTAGATTGCTTGAGCTCTCAGGAGTTTGAAACCAGCCTGGGCAACATAGTAAGCTTTACAAAAACTTAGCCAGGTGTGGTAGTGTGTGGCTGTAGCCAGCTACTCAGGAGGCTGAGGTGGGAGGATCGCTTGAGCCCAGGAGGCAGAGGTTGCACCACTGCACTCCAGCCTGGGTGATAGAATGAAACCCTGTCTCAAAAAAACAAAACATCCAACCCACTCCCTTTGCCCTTCACTGGTCTTGGTGACAGTCTCATGATAGGAGATGTCAGCTGAAGAGCACTGAGGTTGCTAAGTCTGGAAAGGAGAGCTTCATTTCTCAGAAAGGGCTGCAGCCTGCAGGCGGCCTTTCGGACAGGCTGGGAAGTATAGCGTCTGGCCAGAAGCCAGAAACAGACCCTTTGAGGGAGGAGCAGAGGGAAGAGGAATTTCTGCTGAGCAGGGGCTGAGTCTGCTTTTTAATAAGCCCAGGAGGGGTCCTGCGTGTTGATGAGAGGAGAAGCATGCACGTGGGCAGCTGAGTCCATGCCGCTTCATGGGATGTGCATTCAAAAATGGCACCAGCAGGACCCTCGGGGGAGTTCTCTACTTCCTGACGTCGGAAGTTGAAGCAGACAACATGAAAGCCCTCCCTGCGCACCCTTCGTAGACTGTCTGGAGGAGGGCAGCAGCGGGCGATCGGTGGGCAGCAGCAGCAGCAGCAGCGGAGTCTAGAAAAGAGCAGTTTCTGTCCAGTCCTGAGTGAAGAAAGGCTAATGGCAGTTAGTGTGGGCCGGGGCGCATTGAGGCCTGTCTGGTCCCCCTCTGGTCACAGCCCCGAAGTCAGTTTTCAAGCCTCCTCTGGAGTCCTCTAGGCCAAGAGGCAGTCCCTTCAGTCTACTGGGGGCGCAGGATTTTCTTTGCAGTTTACAGAGAACAGCCAGTCAGGCACTTCATTTCATTGCTAAAGATTGGCTTTTAGGTTATTTTTCAATTGAGTCTAATTATTCATGTGCCAGGATTTTCTCTCCAGAAGCATCCTTAGAACAAAGTACACAGCTTTTGCTCCATGTCCACAGTCCGCACGTCCGTGTGGAAGCTGTGAGCCCTGAGTGGAGGCTTTAGGCGGAACCCGCGGCGGGCCCGTCACTCATCTTTGCAGCGGACGTTTCCCAAAATTTGCTGGTAATGGCGACACACTCACACGATTCGGAATCCAAAAGTATTAAAAAAGTGCTGGGGGCAGTGGCTCACGCCTGTGATCCCCACACTTTGAGAGGCTGAGTTGGGCAGGCTGTTTGAGACCATCCTGGACAACATACTGAGACCCCCATCTCTATAAAAAACACAAAAATTAAGCGGGTGTGGCGATGCCCTCCTGTGGTCATAGCTACTTGGGAGGCTGAGGTGGGAGGACTGTTTGAGGCCAGAAATTTGAGGCTGCAGTGAGCCGTGATTGCACCATTGTACTCCAGCCTGGGAGACAAGATCCTGTCTCAAAAAAAATAAAAAGTATAAAAAGTTCAGAGTGAGATGTTATTTCCCCAGTCCCTTCACCTGCTACCAGGTAACCTCTCTGTTTGGGTTCTTGTGGCTCTGTTGCTGGTGAACTAAGTTCTTTTCCCCGTTTGTATCAGCTGCAAAGGAAGAATAGCCAATTGGAAAAGGCAGTCAGGTTTTATTGACTGGCCAGGGAGTGGAGAAGGGAGCCCTCGCTCTGAAGACACCTTCTTCCTGGACAGTGGGAGGCGTGGAGGTTTGAAGGACCGAGTTCGGGCCAGGAGGGCGGGATTCCAGGCACACAGACACATGTCGTAATGTGCTGCTCCAGGCATGGCTGGTACAAAACTCGGCGGTGGTCTTCTCGGAACATGAACTTCAGCGTTGTAATGATGTTCCAGGGGTCTAAAGGCAGCTGGGGTCACCTGTTCCAGTTTTCACCAGTTCCGTGGGGCTCTTTCTCTGGTATTTGGTCAGGGGTCAAGAAGCTCTGGTGGCATCCCTGCCATCTGGTTCCTTTACACAGCTGTGCCCATGGAGAAAGGTACTGAAAGAAAACCGTGAGAAAAAGAAACTTCCGCTGTTACTTCACCCAGGCTGCTTCCGGGAGCTTGTTCTGGACACAGAAGCAAAGCGAATGTCCACTATTGCATCTGATTTTTGACCTCTTTTTACTCACTGTTCCAAACCTTGCTTTTTTCCCATAACAATTTGTCTAGAAGAATGTTTCATTATCAGTACGTGGAAAGCACTCATTCTTTTTACAGCTCTGTGGTATTTTGTGGAATTGATGTTTCATGATTGATTGAATCGGCTTCCTGCACACCAACCTTTATGCTGTTTTATAAGAAAAAGTTGGGGCAGGTGGGGTGGCTCACGCCTGTAATCCCAGCACTTTGGGAGGCCGAGGTGGGTGGATCACCTGAACCCGAGGTCAGGAATTTGAGACCAGCCTGGCCAACATGGTGAAACCCTGTCTCTTCTGAAAATACAAAAATTAGCCGGGTGTGGTGGTGGGTGCCTATAATCCCAGGCACCCTACTCTGGAGGCTGAAGCAGGAGAATTGCTTGGACTCAGGAGGTGGAGGTTGTGGTGAACTGAGATCACACCACTGCACTCCAGCCTGGGTAACAAGTGAGTTTCCGTCTCAAAAGAAAGAAAGAAAGAAAGAAAAGGTTAGAAACCCCATTGCAGTGGGTGTCTGCCCTTCCTCTGAGCGTGTGCAGAATTCATGGTGTAAACTCGAGTCAGGGGGATGGCTGGGCTGGAGGTATGAGCATTTGGAGTCTTGCCCTATTTCTCTTGTGTCCCCCCTCTCTGCCACTCCCTGGGGAGGTTGTTCCTCCTGAGGAGCCACACAGGTCAAATGCCTTTAGTAATATTTTACATTTTAAAGTAAGTGGATTCCATGGTTGGAGTGGTTAGGTACTAAAAAAAATACTATTTTTCACTAATTTCTTTTTCTTTGTTTTTTATTTTTTTTTTGAGATGGTTTCCCTCTGTCACCCAGGTTGGATTGCAGTGGCGTGATCTCGGCTCACTGCAACCTCTGCCTCCTGGATTAAAGCAATTCTCCTGCCTCAGCTTCCTGAGTAGCTAGGATTACAGGCGTGGGCCACCATGCCTGGCTAATTTTTTGTATTTTTAGTAGAGATGGGGTTTCACTATGTTAGCCAGAATGGTCTCTATTTCCTGACCTCGTGATCTGCCTGTCTTAACCTCCCAAAGTGCTGGGATTACAGGTGTGAGATGCTGCCCAACTTTAAATTTTTTTTTTTTATTTTTGTTAGGCACAGTGGCTCACGCCTGTAATCCCAGCACTTTGGGAGACCCAGGTGGGCAGATCACGAGGTCAGGATTCCAGACCAGCCTGACCAACATGATGAAACCCCATCTCTATTAAAAGTACAAAAAATTAGCTGGGCGTGGTCGTGCATGCCTGTAATCCTAGTTACCACGGGCATGAGCCACTGTGCCGGGCCTAGTTTTTCACTAATTTCTTTTTCTAATGATACAGTAGTTCATATTTAGCTCTTTGTATGAGCTGAACTTGTGACTCTCAGCAGCTGTCCCTGGCTTGGCCACAGCCAGGACTTGAGCTGCCTGAGAGCACGTGCACCTGCTGTGCTTTGGGGAGTGATGGGCTTTCTGTCTGTGGAGAAAATCAGGCCACAGCAAGATTGGCCATTTGGTGGGAATGTGAAGAGGGCAGGCCTGGGGTCAGTGTTTCGGGGGTGTGCCTCTCCCTACACCTGTTTCTGGGGATGCTATTCCTTCCACGTTCAGGGCCTGTCCCCAGTGCGGTGCGGCCACGCTCCTCCCGGGTGTCATTTCTCTAGGGAGTTTCTCTCATGCTCCTTTTCCTCCTCGCGTTTCCCCTCGTGCTTCAGATGCAGTTCTCGTGCTTCAGATGCAGTTCTCGTGCTTCAGATGCAGTTCTCGTGCTTCAGATGCAGTTCTCGTGCTTCAGATGCAGTTCTCGTGCTTCAGATGCAGTTCTCGTGGTTCAGATGCAGTTCTCGTGCTTCAGATGCAGTTCTCGTGGTTCAGATGCAGTTCTCGTGCTTCAGATGCAGTTCTCGTGCTTCAGATGCAGTTCTCGTGGTTCAGATGCAGGTCTCGTGCTTCAGATGCAGTTCTCGTGCTTCAGATGCAGTTCTCGTGGTTCAGATGCAGTTCTCGTGCTTCAGATGCAGTTCTCGTGCTTCAGATGCAGTTCTCGTGCTTCAGATGCAGTTCTCGTGCTTCAGATGCAGTTCTCGTGCTTCAGATGCAGTTCTCGTGCTTCAGATGCAGTTCTCCCGTGTGTTATGGGTATCAGCTGTTTGGTCTTAGCTGTCACCTCAGGAGAGTGGCATGTCCTGGAGGACATGAGTGGCTCCGTCTCTGACGCTGCTGGCCTCCCTCCAGTGCTGCTGCTCCTTTTGGGGCTTGGTGGATACAGGTGCCAACAGGCAAAGGCAGGCAGGCAGGCAGGCCTCGGGCCAGGGTGACCTCCAGGCCCCTCTGATGGCAGGGACCAGCGAGGCCTGGGGAAACCACACAGCCTGTGCCGGCCTGTGCTCTCAGGAGACTGAGGGAAGCGGTGGGCAGGAGAGATTTTATGTTGAATTAAAAACCTGTACCTCCAGGCCAGGCGTGGCGTCTGATGCCTGTAATCCCAGCACTTTGGGAGGCCAAGGTGGGAGGATCACTTGAGCTCAGGAATTTGATGCTCTAGGGAGCTACGATTACACTACTGCTCTCCAACTGGGCAAACAGAGCGAGATCCTGTCTCTAAAACCAAAGAAGAAAAATAAAACAAAGTTTTTCGTTTTAACTTCAAGGCTTGGCACAGTGGCTCGCATCTGTAGTCCCAGCACTTTGGGAGGCCGAGTTGGGTGGATCACAAGGTCAAGAGATCAAGATCGTCTGGCCAATGTGGTGAAATCCCATCTCTACTAAAAATACAAAAATTAGCTTGGCATGGTGGTGGGCACCTGTAGTCCCAGCTACTCAGGAGGCCGAGGCAGGAGAATTGCTTGAACCCAGGAGGCAGAGGTTGCAGTGAGTGGAGATCACGTCACTGCACTGCAGCTTGGGTGACACAGCAAGACTCCGTGTCATTAAAAAAAAAAAATTGTAACTTTAACAGAGAAGGTTATGAAAGTTCAATGCTTTTCACTTTTAGGCTGAACAGAGCACTTCCTGTCTTAGAAAAGTACCTTTTCTGTCTGTGGTATTTCTAACATTCTCCGTTCATTGGCTGGTTTGACTGCCTTCGCTTTCAGCAGTGGTCACGTTGATCATGTGGGTATTTCTTCCCCAGAAAACAAACACATGACCCTCATTGAGAACTGCAGCCTGCAGTACACACTGAAGCCACACCCGGCCCTGGAGCCTGTGTTCCACCTTCTTCCCGAGAACCTTCTGGTGTCTGGTCTGCAGCAGATCCCTGGCTTGCTTCCAGCTCATGGAGAATCCGGTAAGGACGTCTTCGCTTCTCTCCGCTTGGTGAGTTGAGTCTGTGCTATTCACAGTGAAACCTTGAAGGCACTGGGCTCTTCTGGGGGAACGTGGGCCCAGCGCCCTCTGCAGTTCAGCAGCTCGGCCTGGCAGGGGTTGGCGGGGGTCCTGGCGGGCGAGGAGGAGGGTGGCAATGGCATTCCAGTTTCTATTTCCCTCCTAAGTAGTGTCTCGCATCCTTCAAGTCATTCTGTCTTCTTTCGTTGGGTAAATGCTTTTGTGAGACACAGATTTGTCTCTGACCACAGCCGGGAGGACTGGCTGGATCTCACCCACAAGGCATATCCTATCAGTGACTTGATGGTGGTGATTATTTTAAAATTAAGATAAAATAAGGATAACATAAAATTGGCCATTTTAGCCCTTTGAAAATGTACAGTTCAGTGTGAGTAAGTCCATTCACAGTGCCGTGCAGCCACCAGCGCCATCCGCCCCAGAACTCTTTCATCTTCCCCAGCCGAGGCTTTGTCCCGTTCAGCACTGACTCCCCGTTCCCTACTCCCCAAGCCCCTGGCAGCCACCCTTCTGCTTTTTGTCTTCATGATTTCGATGTGAGTGGGGCCATGCAGTCCTTGCCCTTCAGTGGCAGGCGTTCTTCTAGGGCGACAGGGGAATTGCTCTGTTAGTTCATCCTAAGAGTGAAGTGTCTTCAAGGTTCTTAGCGGAATGTCTTCGGGCTTCATCCACGTCATAGCATGTGTCCGAATTGCCTGCCTTTTCTTTTGAGGCTGACTGATTTTCCGGTTTATGGATGGACCCTGTTCGCTGATTGTTTTGTCTGTTTCTTGGGTCGCTTCCACCTCCTGGCTCTGAAGAATGCTGCCGTGAACAGGGTGCAGGGACTTGAGTATTTCTGGAAACTGAAATTCATGTTACAGGGCAAGGGCTCTGTCTTGGTGTGGTTTGCAGCAGTTGATTCTCCAGTGGTGGAATTGCGTCGAGCCCAACAGCCACGGGAGGTTGAGGGTGTGCTCTGCTGTAGGAATCTGCTGGACAGTCCTCGTGACCTGGGCCCCATGCTTCTCCCAGGCACTTCTTCCACACTTCTGTGTGGCTTTCTTGAGGAATCCTGGGGAAGGGAACACACCAGCCTCTTTCTACCTGTCATGTGCTGGAGATGTCCTAGCAGCGCCAGAACCTGCTCTTTTGGGGGACTGACTCCCTGCTGGGTTCCGGGAAGAGTAGGATTTGACCTTGTGTGTGAGGGGCAGAGATTGAGAACAGTGCTGTGCTGAGGGTGTGGCTCATTCTGGACCCTGAAGGAAGGGACGCAGCTGGCTCCAGCACGGGTGCCTGGTGGTCAGCGATGGCATCCCTGTGTGTTGCACAGGCGTTCTGGTTGGTGCTGGGGTGTAGATGTTATCATCTGAGTTAATTAATTTCTTGGATGGGTCTATGGTGGATATCATCATTGTGAAATCACTGTTTTTCCGCCATTCCAGGGAGGAGAGGGTGAAATGAGAAGGGAGGAATGAACTCTGAAGACAAGCAAGCTGGGGTCCCGGTCTGGGTCTGTCCTGGCTCACTGAGCTATAGGCACTCTCCACGCCCCCTTCAGAGTGTCTTATTACCCTTGTAATCTGCCGGCCATCCTCTGAAAGAAAGAACGAGACGGAGGGAAGGTCTCATTGTTACTGTTGTCGAGTTAGCGAAGAGAACATGAAAACCTGTGTCTAACTCTGAGACCTGGGCCATGGACTGTCCCTCTGGCCCCTGCTCTGCTGGCCAGGGAGAGCCCTGTAGGCCCTGCCGTGAGGTGCCGCCTGGTTGATAGTGATCTCGGGGACTAGCCGTGAGGTGCCGCCTGGTTGATACTGATCTTGAGGACTAGCTGTGTGTTCTTTCAAGTCAGCTGTGTGAGTCTTACTACCTGGGAGTCTTGGAGCTGGAGGTGTAGTCATCACTGGGACTTGCTAGTGTGTTTCAGTAGAACTGCAGACCAAGAGAAATATCTGCAGGTCACTGTGGACTGGTTCAGTCTCATGACTAGGATAGCAGTGGAGAAGCTGACATGCCCAAGAAGACAGGCCTGGTTTTGTCCCTGATGTCTTGTGTCCAGCTGGGACCAAGCAGGGCACGAGGTGGAGATGGAGTTTTGGACTTAAGAAGCATGAGGCTGGGTACATGACTCCTGCTTCTCATCCTTAAAGGCCATGTTTTGGAAGAGGCCTGGCCGGTTGGCCTCAAGTTGTCCTCCAAGTGTGGAGCAGCCCGTCAGTCCAAGGCACTGAACGAATGCAGGCGGTGCCGGTAACATTGCAAAATGAAGGACGTTTTATGCTGCTGGTGTTGAAAATCAGATGAGCAGGGGATCTGAAGGCAGGGCCAGCACATGCCCTGGTGTCTGGAGGGAGGGAGGCTGAGTGACTGACTCTGCCAGGTGAGGGCCATATGTGCTCCTTTGGAGAGAAAGGACAAGTATCTCAGCAACACCCACACCCCTGCCCCGGGGCTGTTTTAGGAAAGAAACACAATTTGCCCAGTTTTTTTGTTGTGTGGGCCCTGAGGGTTTCTACTTTCTTTTTATTTTACTTCTTAAACTTTAAAAATTATATGTGCGTGTACATGTATATATATGTAAAATGAAAGCCAGATTTTTCTCTAATTCTATTTTTTTTTAGACAGGGTCTGGCTAGAGTGCAGTGGCATGATCTTGATTTGCTGCAAACTCCACTTCCCACGCTCAAGTCATTCTCCCTCCTCAGCCTCTTGAGTAGTGGGGACTACAGGCATGTGCCACCATGCCTGGCTCATTTTTCTTTTTTTTTTAAAGAAAGTCTTGCTCTGTCACCCAGGCAGGAGTGCAGTGGCACAATCTCTGCTCACTACAACCTCCATCTCTTGGGATCAGGCAATCCTCTTGCCTCAGCCTCCCAAGTAGTTGGAATTACAGGCCTGTGTCACCATGCCTGGCTAATTTTTGTATTTTTAGTAGATACTGGGTTTCAACCATGTTGGCTAGGCTGGTTTTGAACTTTTGACCTCAGGTGATCCACCTACCTTGGCCTCCCGAATTGCTGGGATTATAGGTGTGAGCCTGGCCTCCGGCTCATTTTTGTATTTTTTGTAGACAGGTTTCTCCATGTTGCCCAGGCTGGTCTCGGACTCCTGAGCTCAAGCATCAAGGAATCCACCCGCCTTGGCCTTCCAAAGTGCTGGCATCACAGACTTGCGCCACTGTGCCTGGCCTTGACGCTGCTTTCTGACCAGGGCTGATGCAGCTTGTCTATTGCATGCCCCTTTTATACAATGCTAAAGACCATTTTAAAACCACAGAGTTCATCTTTATTCAATATATTTAGTAAAAACTGAAAGTCTTCCCTTCTAGTCTCACTCCGTAGAGAAAACCACTGCTCATAGTTTGGTGTACATCTTTTCTATATTCACTAATTCATTCATTATTCGTTGATTTATTCAACAAGTGTTTATTGTGTAGACACTGTGAAGCAGGCCCTGGCTTGGGTGCTAAAGATGTCGCTTTGCACTCTTAGGAGATGTGTCGGCTCTCTCTTGAATGGATTTTGGTAGGGGCAGACCTCAAATCTAACCACAGTCACCAAAGGCAGCACACGGTGTTTTAGAAGAAACCTGGACTAGCTCGAAGTCATTTTCATTACTGCTTAAATCATTCCCCAGTTTAGTATTCATTCCACTGCCACTATTATAGTGTTCTTATTTTTGAGGTATCTTCTGGTGAATGAAATATCCTCAGTAGAAGAGATCGGTCCCCAGGAGGCTGTGAACCGTGGGAGCCTGTTAGGGCCCAGGGCAATCTCAGGGCTCTCTAATGGATATCAGTGGGAAGGGGGTTCTTGCTTGTGAAGGGTTTGCTGGCAACCCCCATTTTCTCTGTAGTGTGTTTGTGGGAATCCCAGAATAAAATGGATTATTGTAGGGTGGAGCGTGTTTTTTCCACAGGAGCAACACTGTTATTTAGGAATTCCATTCCTAGCTAGAGACTCGGATGCAGATAAATTAAAGGTTGTCTCAGCTGCAGAACATGAGGGCCAGAACACCTCTGCTGCTGTGGGCTCACTTCTGCCAAGGTGGGGTTCATGCTTGTCTTGGTTGCCCCTGTTGGTTGGTTAGTTGAATGAGTGAATGAATGAATGATTTCAGATAGCGAAAAGATGCTTGTTGGGTTATGCTGGAGGCTGACAGACCTGTGGCAGGTGTCGTTCCATGTCTAGTCACGGTGTGAGCTCAGGTCAGGTCCTAGCCTCTCCAAGTCTTTGCTTTTGTTTTTCCTTTATAAAATAGGGACAATAATAGGGCCTGCTTTTTTCCGTAAAGATGTATTTGGGGAGAAAATGAGAGGGATTGGGAAAGCACTAGCATCTCATCATCAAAGTTCTGTCTTAAATTCAGCCCAGATCCAAGCCTCCCACCTCAGAGCATCCTGGGAGGTCTGATCTGTTTTCCCTTTGCGAGCCCTTTGGATGTGCGAAAGCAAGATAGCACCAGGCCCAGCTGTTTTTTTGTCCAGGCCTGGTATCTCGAAGGTTCCAGAGTAACTCGGTGGCAGAACCAGGCTTGGGCTCAGGCGCTTTACTTCAGAGCCTGTGATGCTTGTAAGACGTGGCCTGGAAAAAGCGGCTGAATGAGGATACCCAGCCTTGTCTGGCTTTCCTGGGCCCTCCAGGATCTGGAAGGTTCTACCCACTGCAGATGTAGCTCCTCAGTCTGGCTGTCCTGGTGGGAACCCGTCTTTCCTCCCTTAATGACTTCTGTGCATGGGACTTGCGTCTTCAGCTCTCTATGTAGACCAGGGCCACAGCTATCAGAATGGCTGCTGGGCCTGGGGTACATGTGCACCCTGGTCATGGGGTGGCCACACAGAACCCACTTCCAGGAACGCTGAGTTCTGCCCCCTGCTAGATGCCTAGTGACCCTGATTCCTCCATTGAGTTGCCGCCCCTTGTGATGGGGCCCCCATGGCACACAGGTGATCCTTCCTAAAGGAAGTTGGTCTGGTAAATGGCCTTTGTCCTCTGTTATTTTAGTTTATATAATTTCTCCCTCAACTTTTTGAAACATTTTGTTAAATTTTGTTGACACATTGTAATTGTGACACAATTTTGACACGTTTGACAGTTATCAAATGTGGAACATATGTGTTGTACAATGATCAAATGAGAGTGTTAGGGCGACCGGATCTCCCACACTCGTTTCTCTGTGGTGAGGACATTCAGAGGCCGCTCTTCTAGCTATTTTGTATTTTACAGTAACTTACTGGTAACCATCATTATCCTGCTGTGCAAGAACAGCAGAATTTATTCCTCCTATCAGATGGTAACTTGTACCATGACCCCTTGACCACCTCTGCCTTCCTCCCCTCCTCAGTCTCGGGAACCACTGTTACGTGCTCTGCTTCTGTGGTACGAACTCTTTATTTTTTGAGCTCCCACATAGGAGTGAGATCATGTGGTATTTTGACTTTCTGTGCTTGGCTGATTTCACTTTACCTTGCTCTCTGCTGGGTCCATCTGTGTGGTGGTGTTGCAAGCGGCAGGGCCTCATTCTTTTTCATGGCTGCTAAGCACCCCACTGTGCGTATATACTGCTTTGCTTGACCCAGTCCTCTGCCGATGAACACTTAGGTTGATTCTGTGTCACCACGATCGTGAATAGTGCTGCAGTAAACATGGAATGGCGATACCTCTTTGACAGGCTGATTTCATTTCCTTTGGGTATTCTGTACTCACTAGTGGGATTGCTGGATCATATGGTAGTTCTGTTTCAGTTTTTTGAGGAACCTCTGTACAGGTTTCCACAGCGGCTGTCCTAATCTGCAGTCCCGCCAACAGTGTGTAGCTGTTCCCTTTTCTCCACGTCCTCACCAGCACTCACTCTTTTGTCTTTTTGATCATGGCCATTCTCACTGAAGTGAGGGGGCATCTAATTGCAGTTTTGATTTCCATTTCCCTGATGACTAGTGACCATGAGCATAGTTTCATGTGCCTATAGGCTGTTTGAATGTCTTCTTTTGAGAAATGTCTCTTAAGATCTCTTGCCCATTTTCAAATCAAGTTACTAGTGTTTTTGCTGTTGAGTTGCTTACATTCCTTATGTATTCTGGGTATTAACCCCTTGCCAGATAGCTAGTTTACAAATATTTTCTCCCACTCTGCAGGTTCTCTTCACTTGCTTGTTTCCTTTGTTGTGCAAGGCCTTTTATTTGGATATACTCCATTTATTTCTTTCTGCTTTTGCTGCCTGTGCTTTACAGTTTTATTTAAAAAAATCCTTACTCAGCCCAGTGTTACTTTAAAAAATCCCTACTCAGCCCAGTGTTACAAAGCATTTCTTTTGTGTTCTTCTAGTGTTTTTTTCATAGTTTCAGTTTTTACATTTAAGTCTTTAAGATATTTTGAGTTGACGTTTCTACATGGTGAGAGGTAGGGTGTCTCATCTCCTTCTGCTTGTGGGTGTCCAGTTTGTCCAGCACCATTTATTGAAGAGACTGTCTTTTCCCCACTGTGTGTTCTTGGCACCTCTGTTAAAAATCAGTTGGCTCTAGGTACATGAATTTATTTCTGGAATGTCTGTTCTGTTCTATTGGACAAATCTAATGTGAGTTTGTGATGGGGACAGTATGGAAATCTATAAAGAAGGAAATAATCTACAGTTACTGCCTGCAGATATCCACGCATACATCTAAGTGATAAATATTTAAATCACATTCCTATCAAATGGAATAATACAGTTTTATATGTTACTATTCTTTTCACTTGCAATATTATGATTGTTTCTCAGTTTCTTAAATAACCTTTGCCAATAAGATTTTTTGTTCTGATTTGGTATGAGTGACTAACAGTTTAATGAACATTTTCCTGTGAACATTTGGTTGTTTCGATTTTTCTCTTTAAATAAAGTTTTACTGAATATTCTTGCGCATCAATCTTTGCTTCTGTCTTTGATTATTTTCTCTGAATAGGTTCAAAAAGTGGAATTACTGGGTCAGAAAGTGAGATTTGAAAGCTTTTGATATACACGAAGGCAAAGGTGATACTGACTCATAACTGGCAGGATAGTAGAGTGCTCTTTTGACGGCAGATTCATCAGTATTGAGTGTTACCCCAGTGTTTTCTTTTTTTTTTCAACTTTGGAGTTAGCTTTTAAAAATCTACATGTGTAAACGGTCATTAAAATGTAGGAATAGATGGAGCTAGGACTGGAAGATGACAGTGGTGGGGAAATACGGATCAGAGTCCATGGTGTGTGTAGGCTGGGAAGCGGCTGGCTCATCCTTCCTCCTCCTGGATGGGCCTTTGCTCCCGAGCCAGTGGAGAAGGCTCCCCAGGCAGCCCTGGGCCTTCCCTTTCTCGGCCAAGGTTTTTTACAGGCCTGCTCTGCACCGCACCCTGAGCTAGGACACTGTCCTCTGGATGGGACCCTTTTCTTGTGCTGCTGTTCGGGCTATATTTTGCTGGTCGCCTTGACAGGCTCATGCGTGTTCAGTGTGTTTGCAGATGGTTGAAGCTGATGCAGTAAAGTAAGGAGCAGCGGGGCTGGCCGTGTTCCTGCTGGAGAGGAGGGACGCCATGCAGGGGAGCAGGCTGCAGGGGCGCACGCGTGCCTTTGCCTTCTGCAATCTGTGTTCTTTGAGTTGTCGAATATGAAAACTGCTCCTGGAGGAGGTTTGGGGTAGAATTTGGACTGCCAGTGAAATCTGCATTTGCTTAATTGAGGTGGAGGCTCAGCTTGGGCCTTGTGTTCTGTCTGGGGATCCCAAGCACCCTTCTTTGCTGCAGGCCCAGGCTGAGGCTGGGGTGGGTGGGGGCCTTTGCTGGCTGCTGGTGGGTGTTTTATCCCCAAGGATGATCCTTTTTGCACCCTTGCTGTTTCAGGCGACGCTCTCCGAAAGCCTCGCCTCCAGAAGCCCATCACGGGGCACTTGGATGACTTATTCTTCACATTGTACCCCACCCTCGAGAAGTTTGAGCAAGAGCTGCTGGAGCTCCTCGTCCAGGACCACTTCCAGGAGGTGTGGAGTCGGAAGCCTGATGTGGGGGCAGCATGGGGCCAGCAGGGGTGGAGCCCTGTGGGGGCAGGGAGGAGGTGGGGCAGGGTGGGGGTAGGTAGGGCATGTCTGATGCTGCTGGGGAGGGCTCTGTGGCCATAAGTGACATGGTTATGTCTTTACCCGCTTTTTGGAGCTGAACTGGACCTTTAGGGACCCCTTTCCTCTGCAGCCAAGGCCTCACAGAGCCTCTAGCTGTTGTTTTAACTTGAACAGTGACAAAGGTGCTATTGGCCTGAGATGTTAATTAATATTAATTCTGGTAGGTCATAAAATAGTCCTCATTTAAAGTAAACTGAGTTAGGAGATGAGCATAGGGAAACCCATAGAACCCTTCCCCCATTCAGAGGACGTCAGCAGAGACATGGGACTCATTTCTGGAGGTGGCAGGAAGGCTTGGTCATCTCACCCACCTTGGCCCCTGGGAAGGCGCCCCCAGCCTCACTGTCCCCGCAGCCTGCCTGTGGCACACACCCTTGCGTTCTGGTCACTGAGAGCCTGTTCACGCTTCCTGCTGTTCTTGTCTGTTGCTTTTCGGTGTGTGGGTTTGTCCAGGTGTCCTGGCAGGGCGTCTAGGGAGTTGCCCATCTGTTAGGCAGAGGCTGTCTGTCCTGTCTGCCTGTGGCCCTTGGGAGGGACGCCCGCATTGTGCAGGTGCCTGGAGCTCAGCCTGCCTTGCATGCAGCATGCGCTGAAGTTTCCTCTCCGGCCCCAACCCAGCGATGCCCCAGCTTGCAAGCTGTAAAACACCAGGGCCAGGGAGGTTGTCTCTGGACCTCATGTCACCTCTGACAGCAAAAGTTATCTTGGATTTTCTGTGCAGAAGCGTGTTTGTATACCAGAATGTCTTGGAAAAGCCTTTGTGGGTTTGGGTACTGCTTGCGTTTTTTAGGTGACAGTCTGTCCTTGGTCTGGAAAAATTGGGCCTGATGAACTGTCATAAATGCTTTTGGAGTGAGTTCTGTCCACCCTGGCTCTTCTGTCTCCAGCAGCAGTGGGAGTAGGCATGTGGGACACAGACTGCCCGGTCTGCTGGGGTCCCAAGCCCAGCCCCCTTGCCTGCACCTTCGCTGATGGTCACCGGATGGAGTGGGGAGAAGAGGGGTCAGCCCTGGCTGCTCTCAGCTCTGGAAGGAGGGGCCCTCAGACCTGGGTTGTGGGCAGACCACTCCTTGTTCCCCTCCTAGGACAAGAGAGAGTCTTCCCTTTTGACTTTAGAAACAAAGAGAAAGGTTTATCAAAGATCAAATGGTTGTAGATGTTTGGCATTATTTCTGAGGCCTCTGTTCTGTTCCATTGGTCTATATCTCTGTTTTGGTACCAGTGCCATGCTGTTTTGATTACTGTAGCCTTGTAGTATAGTTTGAAGTCAGGTAGCGTGATGCAGAAACAAGCAATGGGGAAAGGATTCTCTATTTAATAGATGGTGTTAGGAAAACTGGCTAGCCATATGCAGAAAGCTGAAAGTGGATCTTATACCTTATACAAAAATTAACTCTGGATGGATTAAAGATTTAAACATAAGACATAACACCATAAAACCCTAGAAGGAAACCTAGGCAGTACCGTTCAGGACACAGGCATGGGCAAGGACTTCATGACCGAAACACCAAAAGCCAAAATAGACAAATGGGATCTAATTAAACTAAAGAGCTTCTGCACTATCATTAGAGTGAACCAGCATCCAACAGAATGGGAAAAAGTTTGTGCAGTCTACCCATCTGACAAAGGGCTAATATCCAGAATCTACAAAGAACTTAAATAAATTTACAAGAAAAAAACAACCCCATCCAAAAGTGGGCAAAAGATATGAACAAACATTTCTCAAAAGAAGACATTTATATAGGCAACAAACATGAAAAAAAGCTCATCATCACTGGTCATTAGAGAAATGCAAATCAAAACCACATTGAGACACCATCTCACGCCAGTTAGAATGACGATCATTAAAAGGCCAGGAAATAACAGATGCTGGAGAGGATGTGGAGAAATAGGAACACTTTTACACTGTTGGTGGGAGTGCAAATTAGTTCAACCATTGTGGAAGACAGTGTGGTGATTCCTCAAGGATCTAGAACTAGAAATACCATTTGACCCAGCAAGCCCATTACTGGGTATATACCCAAAGGATTATAAATAATAAAAAATATTGAATAATAAATACAATGAAGTATTCTGTTATAAAGACACATGCGCACGTATGTTTATTGCGGCACTGTTCGTAGGAAAAGATGGCCAGGGCAGACCTGTGTTACAGTTAAATGATTACAAGCTTGCTTGCTTTTTATACACTGAGTTTTGTGCCACAGATCAAATGTTGAATTAAGAAAACTCCAAACTATGGTGCAGCAAAATAAAAGCAGAGATCAAGCGGTAACAGGAGGCCCCTAGTGCAGACCGTCTGAGAGCTTCATAACGGCGGGATGCTGCGGTGTGGTTGCGGGGCAGCAGAGACAGCTTTGGTCCCACGATCTCTTCCCAACACAGGGTCTGCGTGAGGGTCTCATAAAGAGGGCTTATGCGAGAACTCTGGGAAGGAACGCAACCTCTGCTCACAAGACTCGGGAGGGTCTTTGCAGACGGGAGCTTGCAGGACAGGAAAGCCTTGCAGGGCAGAGATAACTGGAACGCCCCAGGCTCTGCCTGTGTTCTCAGAATATGGGGTATTTCTGACTGCCCTGTGTCCGCAGTGCTCAGGAGATAAAAGCCCCTTGACGCCCCGTGTGTGCTCAGACCTTATGGTGTCTTATCCGCCTCATCTGCTGTGCCCCTTGGCGCATGCACCTGGATAAACAATGGGTGGTAAAACTCAGGGTCCTTAGTTAGCATTTCTCAGAAGAACTACATTTGCTATTGAATGCTGCAGACACATGCTTCCCCCACATCTTCCTTCTTACCTTTCCCCACAGCCTGCAAGATTAACAAGATAATGCACCCATGCTGTTGAACTCTACTCTTGTCTTTGTCTTACTTCTTTTCCCACTCCCTCGTCACCGCTGGGACTCAGGGCACCCACCTACAGGGTTGGGCTGGTTTCCAACATGTTCACCATAGCAAAGACTTGGAACCAACCCAAATACCCATCAATGATAGATTGAATAAAGAAAATCTGGCGCATATATATATATATATATATACCATAGAATACTACACAGCCATAAAAAGGATGAGCTCATGTCCTTTGCAGGGACATGGATAAAGATGGAAACTGTCATTCCCAGCAAACTGGCACAAGAAACAGAAAACCAAACACCGCATGTTCTCACTCATAAGTGAGTGTTGAACAGTGAGAACACATGGACATAGGGAGGGGAACATCACACACCAGCGCCTGTCGGGGTTGGGAGGCTAGGGGAGGAAGAGCAGGGGGTGGAGACCTGGGGAGGGATAACAGGAGAAATACCTACTGTAGATGACGGGGGGATGGATGAAGCAAACTGCCATGGCATGTGGATACCTATGTAACAAACCTGCATGTTCTGCACGTGTACCCCAAGAACTTAAAGTATAATAACAGGAAAAGAGAAACTTCACCTGCAGAGAGCCAAGAGACTGGCGTGGGTAACGTCTTGCTATTGCTTCCAGTCCTTTGCATTCATGTCTTTTTCATGATGAATCCCACAGAAGTGTGTAGTTTCGTGACTGCACAACACGAGGAAGGACAGTGGAGGTAGGCCCTGTGCCCGGCACCCGCAGAGCCCCGTGGGCGGAGGGCGGAGGGAGGCCCTGTGCCTGGCACCCAGAGCCCCGCGGGCGGAGGGAGGCCCTGTGCCCGGCACCCACAGAGCCCTGTGGATGTCGTCCTGGCTGCACCTTTCTCCCCGCCCATTCCCCCAGACCTTTTGCTAATCACGTCTTGGCTTTTTGTTCTGCTTTTACCGCCTGCAGATGCATCTCTAAACAGTACAGGCCTGCCTGCTTTTGACCTGTCTTTAAATGAAGTCATACTTTTTTCTTCTGTTTTCTTTTTGCTTCTTTGGCTCAAGACTGTGCTCCTGCGAGTCTGTGTGGCGGTGGCTCCATTTGCTCACTTTCTTTGCTGCCTGGTTGTGTGTGTGAGGGTGCTAGGGTTCATGGATCATTCTATTGTTGATGGACTTTTGGGCTGTTTGCAGGTTGTGGCTGAGCATTCTTGCATGTATATCCTGACTCTTAGTAGAATCTCGAGCAGGAGGTAAAAGGGACTTTCTTGGAAAATCCTCATGGGCCTGTGATGAGTGGGCTGGTCCGCTGGGGGCTGCCAGTCTAGGATGACCTTGGTTGGCGTGGCTCCCTGTGGCCTCTTCTCCTGTGGCAGCCAGTCTGGGCTTGCTCTTGTGCAGGCAGGTGTTTAAGAGAGAAGTTGGAAGTGTGCAGACATTTTCAAGCCTCTCTTTGGATTAAATTTGTTACGCTCCCATTGGCCAAAGCAGGTCACTGGCTAAGTCCAGAGTCGGAGAGGTAGGGGACTCCAGGTTACAGGGCAAAGGGTATGGCTTTAAAGAGCCCTTTCCCAGAGCTGTGAAGGAGTCAGTTGCCGTGAGGGTTTGGTGGAATTCCCAGGGTTTTGCCACCTCGGCCGTAGCTCCTGGGGTGGAGGCAGAGTTGGGCATGGTGCCTGCCCTCCCCACTTTGAGCTTCAAGGATTGGGTCCTGTCTTGGCCCGGGTCCTGAAGGCCATTGTGTTCTGTTAGCCCCCATCCTTGATTGGTGGCATTTTCTGCTCCTTAGGTTTTGGGGGAAGGAAATTCTCCGAGGAAGTGTCTCTGTTGTGTTCACTTGAAAGTCGCAGAGAACATATTTTTCACTCAGTTGTCAAAGAGGTCTTTTAAAAACATAAATTCATCTCTTCTCGGCCTTTTGGCTAAGATCAAGTGTAAAAGCATAAATTCAGCCATTTTTCTTCTGTGTTTAAAACATGCTGTTGGCTTCTCATTGCCCTTGGACTGAGCCCTAGGCTCCTGGCCCTCCAAGAGGTGCGTGGCTGGGTCTTTGCCGCTTTCTCCGCCTCACTGTGTGCCACTTCCTGGGCCTGTTTGCAGTCCTGGACTCCGGCCTGCCTCCGCCTGCACAGCTTCGGACTCATGCTTGTCCCTGCGTAGGTCCTGGAGCACGTAGCTGACTTTCCTGAACGTTCTTCCTGCACACCTCTGCGTGCAGAGCTTCAGGTCTGGACTGGGTCCCCTGACTGTCCTGCAGGGGTGCTGTTCCTGCCCTTGCCACCCTGTCTCCAGCTGTCGCACTGCATTCTTCCCGGGCGCTCAGCCGTTCCTGGGAGCAGCTGGCCACCTTCTCTGCTACTGTCTGTTCCCTGTGGGGAGTGTTTGCATCGCCAGGACAGGGACCTTGTTTTGTTTACCATGACATGTGATGGGCATGAATGGGGGTTGGCACATAGTAGGGCTGTAATATTGAGTTGTGAGAATGAATGGTTCAGGTGCCCATCCTAGTAGTCTGTGAAGTTAGCAAGTTACTCATTATGTGTGTGCGTGCGTGCGTGCGTGTGTGTGTGTGTGTGAGAGAGAGAGAGAGAGAGAGAGAGAGAATGAGCTGGACTTGTTTGCTTCCTACACATTCTTGAAAATGCAGTTCCACATGATTTGGGCTTACATGAACACAAGGCAGAGAATAGGATTGAAGTGGCGACATCCATTTCCTTGGTGTCGTTCCTGCTGTTTCCTTGTTTTTCAGGGTGGATTGTGTGAGGGTAGAGATGTTTCAGGAGTATCATTGCTGGATTTTATATATTCTCATAAAAATCACTGTATTATGTATTTTTGCTCTCTTTGTATTTTTGTTCCAATCCAACTGGCAGATACTCAGTTATCTGCATAGTTTTATTTTCATTATCTGAAGACTAATAGGATGCATTTAGGCCTGTTCAGCTTGATTAATTGCCAGTAAAGAAAACTTGAAAATTCAGGGATCATTTTGCAAAGATCACATAATTTAATAAACACTAAGTGCCAGGGGGAATATCCTTGTTCATTTGTTAGGGCGCCTGTGCATTTTTTGTTTAAATGAAACACTTTAATATCAAGTGACCACTGTGGGGCAGATTCTGTTTGTATTGGTTTATGATGTAGTGCCTAAAAATGGTTCCCCTTGTAAGCCAAGTCTCAGGTCTCTGGGAAGACAGAGTGGAAACGTGATGAGCTCTGCCCCTGACCACCTACCTCTCCAGCATTGTCCAGGGAAGTGGGCTCCGGGGAAGTGGGCTCCGGGGAAGTGGGCTCTGGGGAAGTGGGCTCTGGGAAGTGGGCTCCGGTGAAGTGGGCTGTGGGACCTTGGAGGAGTCTTGAAGGAGCCAAATAGGAGTTTGCTGCATTTTGAGATGGCCAGCTTAACCTTGGAAAGCTAGTGTCGGGGTTTGGGGATCAATGCATCTGAGGGTGTGCATTGCACTGAGAGGATCATGCTGTGTTGGAAATGCCAAAAACTACCCGGGCCATGCCCCAGGGCCAGGCTAGGGATTGGGTGCTGTATTTGTCATTTGCTTGGACTCATCTTGACTAAGTGTCATCTGATCTGGAGTTACCTGCAACTTCTGTTCTGGTTTCTTCTCTCAGGGGTTCTGGTGAGCTCCCTCTTCCTGTCTGTGCCAGAGCTCATTGCTTCTGTCTGTGCCTCTTCCAGGGATGTGGCCTGCTGGACGGTGGTGCCCTGGAGATCCTGGAGCGGCGCCTGCATGTGGGCGTGCACAACGGTCTGGGCTTTGTGCAGAGGCCGCAGGTGGTTGTGCTGGTACCTGAAATGGACGTGGCCTTGACGCGCTCAGCCAGCTTCAGCAGGAAAGTTGTCTCTTCTTCCAAGACCAGGTATTGCCTCCCGGGTCCCCAGGGCTGGGTGGGGACATACAAGGGATCAGGATGAAATGAGGTCATTTGTGCATGTCAAGTGTGGACTCACCCACGTGCGAGTTCTTCCTCCTCCTCTTTCTTTCCTCTTACTAAGTTGTACCCATTAGGAACAAGCCTTGGAGTTGGAAGTTTGGAAAAAGCCCCCTACACACTTTGTTTTCCTTTTGTGCTCTGACAATTTTGGAGTTAGCATCATGGATGCTTCCAGCTGTGGCTGCTGAGGGTCTGTGGAGGCCTCGCATCTGCCTTCTAGACGTGCTCTTGTGATTAGTTTCGCATAGGACAGAGAACCAGGGGGCAGCAAGACCTGCTGCTCTGTTTAATCCGGTGCTTCCCAAATCAGGTGTCACAGACCTCACTCAGGGTGACGTGCCTTTCCGTGCCACCCTCTCATGGTGCCAGGCAGAGGCCAGCTGTCCTCTGCCGTGGGCCAGCCTTGAAGAAGGAGCCTCCATCTTCTGTGGCATTTCCTGGTAACTTGGCTGTATTAGGCCTGCAGGCAAGCTTTGGTGATTTGGAAAAGGCTTGAGCAATGAGAGGCTGAGGAGTGAGGATTACTTGAGCTCAGGAGTTTGAGACCAGCCATGGCAGCATAGTGAGAGCCCCATCTCTAAAGAAAAAAAAAAAAGAAAAAAGAAAAGAGCAGTGGTTTGGGGAATTTCCATACCACTTGGAAGAGCACGAGGTGTTGCCTGGTGGACCGTGTCTCCAAGGGTGTCCTTTTGGCTCTTGGTGGCAGTGGTCAGTGTGGACGTGGGAAAGATGGGAGCTGGAGCTCTAATGGGCCCCCGGTTTATGTTTCTGACCCAGCTCTGGAAGCCAAGCTCTGGTCTTGAGAAGCCGCCTCCGCCTCCCGGAGATGGTCAGCCATCCCGCGTTTGCAGTCGTCTTCCAGCTGGAGTATGTGTTCAGCAGCCCTGCAGGAGTGGACGGCAATGTAAGAGCAGCCCTTTTGCACTCAGGTTCCTCTGGCGATGAGCTCCGTGCGCTGAGGGTAGATGTAGATGCTCTTTCCATCAAAAACAGGCGTGATTATTATAAATACTAAGTACAAATCACTTCACTGACATTTACCAGCCTGTTGTAAGGAAGGTTGCAACGGATACAGACGAAATGGAGAGGGCAAAGAATGTGAGAAGGGCTTGGAGTTCCCATGCCCTCCTGGGCACCGCCCTTTGGGTACCTCTGTGGGTTCAGCTGTCCAGAAGCTCTCTGAAGCCAGTCCTTTTGGGTTTTTATGGAAACTTCATTATGTAGACGTGATTGATTAAACATGGACTATTGATGATAAACGTGACCTTCAGTCCCTCTTCTCCCCCTGCCTTAGTCTTTCTGTGAGCAGCCCCATCCTGAAGCCACCTGGGGGCTACCCACCAGGGTCATCTCATTAACACACAAATGATAGCACTTTGGAAATTCCAGGGATTTCAGGAGTTGTATACCAGGAAACTGGATGAGGACCAAATATATATTTCACAAATCACATACATTCTGCTGGCTGGGAGTAGTTAATACGTCAGTAAGTTTCATGTATCATAATAGCATTAATTCATGATTATCGAATTGGTAATTATTTTGAAAAATGAGGCCATTTTAATGTATTTCTACTTAAGTGTGATAAAGCTTGAATTTGCACAAGTTAGAGATGGTTTCTCATAGGGAACTTTATGTATACCTATATAATACTAAGAGTAAGATTTTATAGGTTCAGTTGAAAGAAATAAAATATGTGGACATCATTTATGTCATTAATTTACATTCTTTGAAAAACCCAAATACTGCTACTCTTAAGATTTAGTTTTCTGTTTGAAAAAGCCAATCCTGTATCCTGCCTTATCCAGGGGGTATGTGTTCCAAGACCCCAGTGAGTGCCTGAAATCTCTGTAGTACTGAACCCTACACAGTACATGCTAGGTATTTTCCTGCATGTACATACATGTGATACAGTTCAGTAAGAGATCAAACAACAATAACAGTAAAATAGAACAGTTATCATAATACATAGTAACAGAGGTGAATGTATCTGTCTCTTTCTCTGCCTCTCAACTGCAATGGGTGGGTAGTGCCTACTGTGTGGATATGTGGGAGGGAGGTGTGACTCACGTTCTGGGTGGGACAGTGCCAGATCTAATCACACTGCTTAGAGTGGTGCACAGTTTAGGACTTACGGGTTGTTTTCTTCTGGAGTTTTCTATTTAATATTTTCAGACCAAGGTTGACTGAGGGTCACTGAAACTGCAGATTGGGGTACTTCTGTATCATTTTAACAAGTAAATTAGAAATCAGAAAATGGCTGACAGGACCTCTTCTATGGCGATCTGGCCTGATCTGGCCTGCCATGGCAACTGGGCAGCTCTCTCAGCAACAGCCTGAGAAGGAGCATGAGATGCTGAGGACGGTCTTGGGGTGTGCCTCAGGCCGGAGAGCATGATTATAAGGACGCTTGTGATGGCACCGAGGGCCCGCCCACCTGATCTGGGTCAGTGTTCCCTTCTCAGGATCTGAACTTCGTTGCACCCAGAAAAACCATCTTTCCTTACAGAGTACAATTTCCAGGGTCCAGGGATGAGGACGTGATGTCTTGGGGGGCATCGTTCAGCCTGCTGCAGCCACGGCTCAGTTCCCCTGCTCTTGGGCTTCCCTGGAGCGAAGAACACACAGTGGGCCCCAGGGCCGCCTCCCATTAGCACAGTGGCTGGGGCTCATCCGTGCGGCTCATCTGTTTCTGTTGCTGAGTTTTCTGTGGTATGAATTTGCTTCCTCATTCTCTGGGGGTGGACTTCCTCAGTTGATGAATAAAGCAGCTTGGGATATTGTTGGGCAAATCTTTTTATGAACATATTTTCACTTCTCTTTGATGAACACATGACGCAGAGCCGCCAGGTCGCAGGGCGGGTAAACTGCATCATTCTAAGATGTGCCGGTCTTTCCAGGCAGGTGGGCCAGCACCACCTGAGGGTTACAGTGGAGCCGCATCGGCACCTGCCTCTGGTTTTGTCCTTTATTTTAGCCGTGCTGGTGGGTGTGAAGTGACCTCTGTGGCTTCCTCCATGACTGCTGTGTTTAGTATTTGCCCATGAGTTTGCTGGCCCTTCATAATCTTCCTTGGTGAAGTGGCCTTTCCATTGGTTTGCCCATTTTTGAATTGGGTCATTTGTCTTTTTATTATTGAGAAGGAGTTTTTAAAAAATATATTTTGGATACAAATGCTGTGTCACATTTTCTTATTGTGTATTTTTTCATAATCTGTGGCTTGCTTCATCTTACTAGCATTGTAAAAAAGTGGCGTAGTAGGACTTTATTTCTTTAAAAACTTTTTACTTGGAAATAATTTCAAACTTATGGACAAGATGCAGAAAGACAAGGAACGCAGGGTTACTCTTGATCCAGGTTCACTGGTGGCTCCCATGGGCCCCGTTGCTTTATTTGCACCTGCTCTCATGCTCCCTTCCTCCCTCTGTGTGCGCACATGTGTAGATGCACACATTTTTCTGAACCATTTGTGAGTAAATTGCAGATATCATAGTCTTGACCCTTCATGAGGCTTCAGTGAGTGTTTCTCAAGATGAAGGATATTCTTTCATAACCACAGTACAGTTGTCAACTGCAGTTCGTTTAACATTGAACCAGTACTTCAGTCTCCCACCTGTGTTCCAGGTCTGTTGAACTGCTCCATGCCTGTCCTCGAAGGCCTTTTCCTCCAGTACAGTATCCAGTTCAGGATCGTGTCCTGTGTCTGTTTTCTGTGTCTCTTTAGCCTCCTTAAGTCTGGAACAGTTCCTCAGCTTTTTTTTTTTTTTTTTTTGTCATTTATGATTTTATTTTTCACATTTTAGCCTCCCCTCTTTAAAAACATTTTAACGTGAATGCCCCTTGGGTTCATCTGATGCTTCCTCGTGGTCGGAGTCAGGTTGTGCCTTCCCGGGGTGGTAGGTTTGAGCAAGGGGCTGTCCTTGCAGCCTTCCCACATTCAGACGTGCACGCGTCTGTCCTGGGCGAGGTTGGTTGTGTTGCTCTTCGGTGATATCGCCACGGTAGACTTACCATTTTTTCTCCTTGCAGCTAATAAGTGATCTGTGGGGAGACTCTGAGACCACGCAGTAATCTGCTCCTCGTCTGAGTGCCCCCTTGGGTTGGCATTGTTTATGCTTGGCAGTCGTGCCCAGGCGTCCTAAAGGGCTTGCTCACTCTACTGTGTGGATGTACCGAGGTTTGTTCCACCAGGTTCCTATGTTCGGGTATTTGAATTGTTTCCAACACTTCTCAGGGATGGATGCTTCTGAGATGAACGATCTTGTGCATGTGCACAGCTGTACTGTGGGAGCTGAATCTCCAGCAGTGGGCTTGCTGGGTCAAGGGTAAATGCGTAGATTGTCTTGTTGGATACTGTCCCAGTTCTCTCCAGAGGGGCTGGAGATCTTGTTCTGTTTCTGCTGGCAGTGTATTAATTAGGGTACCTGCCCCCTACTGCCTCACTGTTGGTCTGTGTCATCCAGATTTTGAATTCTGTTCATCTGATGGGTGAGAAATGGAATCACAGGGTAGTTTTAACTTGTGTCTTTCTGGGAATGAGTGGAGTAGAACATGTTTTCATATGTTATGAGTTGTCTACTTATTTTGCCCATTTTTCTATAGAGTTTTTGCATTTTTCATCAAGTGTTAAAAGTTCTTTGTATATTAAGGGTATTTGCTCTTTATCTGTGATAAATAGTGCAGATATTTTCTCCCCATTTTGTCATTTGTCTTTTTGTTTTTTTTCTGGCTGTGTAAACATTAGATCTTTTAATGTAGTCAAATGGATCAGTTCTTTCTTTTATTGTATCTGGATTATTGAGTCAGAGGGAAAAAGCCTTTCTTCACTCCCCAGTTACAAAGGAATTCACTTGTGTGTTCTCCTTGTGCAATGTTTCTCCTGTCTTTTTTTTTCTTAAATGTCTAGATCTCTTGTCTGTTGTGTGAGGGATGGATCTGATTTTATCTTTTTCCAGTGGCCATCTGGTCCTACTAGCACTTACTCAGAAGTCCCCCGTTGCCACAGTGACTTAAGGTCCATCTTTATCACATACTCTGTCTCTATGGTTAGCACATCTGTGTCTGGACTTTCACTCTATTTCATGGGCTGCCCTGTACCATGTACCATGGCCATACTGTTTTAATTTTGGAGGCTCTGTTGTGTGTTTTAGCATTTGGCAAGTTCAGCCTTTCTCTTTTTTCCTTTTCTAGGTTTTCTTGCATGTTTATTTTTCTGGATGAACTTTAGTACCAAGAGGTCTTCTTCCATAAAAATGCTGATTGACACTTTAAACATTGGGATTGCAGTAGATTTATGATTGAATTTAGGAGAGAATTTTACATCTCATGGATGTTTATTTGCCCTAACCAAGAACGAGCTGTCTTTCCATTTGTTCAAGTCTACTTTTGTGTCTTTCAGGAGTGATTTAAAAAATGGTTTTACATGAAAAATTAAAAAAAAATGGTTTTACAATGTAGATTTTTAACAGTTCTTACTAAATTTTTTCATAGGTATTTAATTTTTTTGCTGCTGTTGTAAATGGTATGTTTTCTTTCATTATATTGTCTAAATTACCACTGTGTTTTTATTTTGTTTTCGTGGACAGTCATTATTATTTAAATAATTTTACCAGCATTTTATATAGCTCTTGTTGTATGCATGCTGTCTAAAGTTAAACTTTGTATTTTGAGGTAATCATAGATTCATACTGCAGTTATGAAGAGTAAAGCAGGGAGCTCTGTGTCCCCTTTCCTTGGTTGCTCCAGTCTTAGTCTGTTTTCTGCTGCTGTAACAGAAAACCACAGACTGGGTCATTTATGGTGAATAGAATTTATTGGCTCATGGTTCTGGAGGATGGGAAGTCCAAGGTCAAGGTGCTGGCATCTGGCAAGGGCCTTCTTGTTGCATCACTCCCTGGGGAAAGGGCAAAGAGAGGGTGAGAAAGAGAAAGGGGGGCCGAACTCACCCTTGTATAAGGAAGGGGGTCCACTCCTGAGATAATGGCGTCCATCCATTCACTCCATCCTCACGGCCTCACCACCTCTCATGAGGCTCCACCTCCTAACACTGGTGCATTGGGGATTAAATTTCCAACACATGCCTTTTGGGGGACATGTTAAAACTATAGCACCCCAAATGTTGCACTCTCTTTTGATGAGCATTAGTTCTGATTTAAAATCTAGCTGGCCAGCTTTTTCTTGCACGTGCAGTGCTTTCTAAGTCCTTTCTGCCCGTCCCAGGGCAGGCAGCTCTTCTCTGTCCCTCTGCTGGCCCCGCCTCATCCTCTGGTGTCCTCTTCCCTCCTTTGCTCTGCCGTCCCAGTGGGGTTGTGGCTGTGGACAGCATTGGGCTAACTTCTTCCCCTGCTGGTGGCCTGTAATGAAAGAAAGCTTCCTGCTCCCAGGGTCCCTAGATCCAAGCTCATAGACACGCAGTCTCACAGCGGTCCTGGGGCCAGCCTCACGTGGGCCCCTTTCCTGGTGTAGCCACTGGCATTGTCATTTGATTATTATAAAGTGGGTTTTCCTGTTACCCTGCTGTGTGGTTGAGCTTGGGGTTGGTGCCTGGAGCCAGGCCTGGTGGAAGGTCAGTGCCCATTGCAACAGACGCTGGTCCCTGAATCTGAGCCCAGTGGTCATTGGTCCTGTGAGACGCAGTGAGGGCAGGGAAGGAAGTGGGAGCTGGGGTGAGAAGTAGAGGCCCTGCGGTGCCCACATGCCTGCTGCTGGCCCCAGAGTAGGCTCAGATGGCAGAGAGCTTCACACCTGCCCAACCCAGGCCCTGCAGTGCCCACGTGCCCCCTGCTGAGTCCCAGACTGCTCCAGAGGGTGGGGAGCTGCACACCTGCCCAACCCAGGCCATGGCTCCAAATGTGTGACAGTTTTGCTGTTGCTTCTTTTAGTAATTGTCAAGTTGATGCTTGTTTTGCAGAGGACCAAGATTTGATGAACCCGTTAGCCTGTGTGAAGCGCTCCACCAGCCTATTGGCATTTCTTTAAAACCATACCTCAGTGTTTTCATTATTCATGTATGCTTTGAAAAATAATTGCTTCACTTAGTAGAGTAAAATGAAAAGGTTGCCTATTAGCCCCTTTGCAGTTTGCCCTGAGAACACTCCAGCGTCACCTGTGGCTGCAGTGATTTCTCCTAAGGTGGTTTTGCCGGGAAGTATTTCACTGTTATGATTATTTTCGTATCGCTCTAGAATATTGACTTTGGAAACAGAAGACATCATTCTATTTATAGCATTCTGTGTTTAGTAGTGGTATTTCCATTTACAAAATACAGTAATTTTCCGTCACTGGAAATGTCAAATCCTGGAAAACACAGCTTTCCTACGGGTGATGGTAACATCGTTCTCGAACTGTTGTTGGCTGAAGATTTGTTTGATGAATCCGATTTTTCCAAAATAGACAATTCTGATGATTCAGAAAATTCTGATATTAGTTCTGTGTAGAAATAATTCCAAGAACAGTTTTTATATTTTATTATCACATTGAAAATCAGATTTGCTTCAGCCTCAAAGAGCGTGCTTATGTAAAATTAAATGAGTGCTGGCAGCCAGCTGCACTTTGTTTTTGGGAAAAGGGTTAAATGTCACTGGCTTTTAAATGGCAGTGCTCTGCCTGTGCCATAGTGGGCGGAGGAGAGGACTTTAACTGCCTGCGGTTAGGTTTCATCTCCCGCAGGAGTGTATGTGAGCCGCTGCCGGGTTTGCTCTCCATCTCGTTTGGACTCGGTTCCACATGTCCTGGATCCGCATGTCCTGGATCGGTTTTGAGGACTGAGTAATTTCAGGCTGATGGCATCTGGCTTGTGAACCTCTGCTGTTGCTGGCAGTGGCTCTGCCTGTGTTGTGACCTCAGGGCTCCCGGTTCTTCCTGCTTCTCAGCGAGGAGGGAGCGGTGCCAACACCAGCCTCACTGCCTGACTGCTGCCCCCAACTCTTCACCTGGTGGGGCTCCGTTTCTCAGGCCCTGTGAAGCTTGCCTCAAGGGCCAGGAGCCCCACGTCCTTCAGGGAGAATGCCGGTCAGTGGGCAAGTCATCGGGAAGGACTTGCCCTCAGCCCGAGGCCTGAGCTCTGACTTCTGGAGCTACCTGTACCTGTGTGATCATGCCGCTGGGGGATACCTGGCTCTACTTCTCAGGATGCTCCTGCATCTGTGACTCCTGCCGTGTGTGGCTGGTTGCTCTGTTTCCTGTGCCTGCATGGTGGTCATTTCACAGGACGGGAGCTGATGCACGGGGCAGATGGTGCCTGCGAGGGGTCAGCCCTGTCCCCGCTGTGGCTCTCACACCACCTGAGTGTGACTGCGCTGGTTCCCAGTCCAGGACCTGAGCTGCTTTCTCCACAGTTATGTTGGGCCTCCCTGTCTCCTTTGCCTGTGGAATTTTGTACCTCAAGTTTGTTGTTTTAAAATTTGTCCTCAGCCAAGTGCCACATGTCACCCCCATCGAGGTGGCAGTTCCCCTGGGCGTAGCTCTGTTTAGAAACGGCCTAACGGCCTCACAGCACTTGAAGCCTGAATACACTGCCTGGTGGGGCACCCCACCCTGTGATTACCCAGAGAGTGGCCGCCATCACCTTCAGTTGTGAATTCCCGGGCCCTGGGGCTGGAGGTCCCAGCAGAACCAGGCCCAGGGCCAGAGGCCAGGTGCCCATACAGGAGTGAAAAGGTCTCCCTGAAAATCTAAAGAAAATGAAGCTCATGAAGTAATGTGATGTTTTCACCTTTGTCTAAGTGAGTTCAAGTTGATCTGAGGACAGAAGGCATCAAGGGCCTGTATGACTTTCCAGTGGCTGCTGTGATAAAGTGCCACACCCTCCATGGCTCAAAGCAACAGAAATGTGTGCTCTCACAGCTCTGAGGCCACAGCTCCACAATCTGCTCTGCTGGCAAAGCCCAGGTATGATAGGGCTGAGTTCCTCCCAGGAAACCCCCAGGTAGAGCGGGGCCAAGCTCCTTCCTCAGGAGACTCTGGGGGATGGGGCCTCCCTACCTCTTGTGGGTTTTGGGGCTCCTAGCTGTCCTTGGCTTGTGGCCACATTACTCTGTTCTCTGCCCCCTTGTCACATGGCCTCTGTCTCTGTCTCAAGTCTCTCTCCTTTGCTCCTACAGGGATGCTTGCCACTGGAGTTAGGGCCAGTCTGGATAATGAAGGATAATCTCATCCCCCAATACTGTGTCTAGTCACGTCTGCAAAGACCCTTGTTTCCAATAAAGCCACAGACACAGGTTCCAGGGATTAGGCTGAGAGCATCTTTTTGGAGGTCACATTCAGCCCACCACGGGGCATCTGGTTTGTAGCATTTCCAAAGGCCAAGGATCTGTTTTCTGTGAGCAGCTTTGCTGGTGAAAGCAGGTATGGCACTTCTGTTCCATGACACAACCTGGCTCATAATCCACGTGTATTCTTCTTTTGTCTTTTATGTATTGTGTATTTGTACTTGTATATTTTCTGTTGTAACACTTAAAAAGTCTAAATGGGCCGGTTGCGGTGGCTCACGCCTGTAATCCCAGCACTTTGGGAAGCCAAGGTATGGGTCGATCACGAGGTCAGGAGATGGAGACCATCCTGGCCAACATGGTGAAACCCCATCTCTACTAAAAATACAAAAAAATTAGCCGGGTGTGGTGGCGTGTGCCTGTAATCCCAGCTACTTGGGAGGCTGAGATAGGAGAATTGCTTGAACCTGGGAGGTGAAGGTTGCAGTGAGCCGAGGCTGCGCCACCGTACTCCAGCCTGGGCAACAGAGTGAGACTGCATCTCAAAAAAAAAAAAAAAAAAAAAAAAAAGTCTAAGTGGGAGCAATTCAGTGTATTTGGGACTTTGTTTTTCTCTTCAGTTTGTGTGAATTCAAACCCAAGTTGGGCTGGAAAAGAAGTGATGAAGTAGCGGATGTCATCTCAGGCACTAGAATCCGCTGGCAGCAGGGGTGTTAGACTCACTCTCGCTCTGCTTGTGAGCTTGGCCTTCTCTGCAGAGCCAGGCGTTTTTTGGGCGGTTCCTTTCTACTGGTCCCTCTGTGGGCTGGCAGTGAGCAAGTGTGGGCAAATACATGGCGACTGGTTTTCCACCAGGCCCCCATTATCCTGTTGAGGTCTCAGAAAGAGTGATTAATAACTTGCTTACACATTCGTTGTTGTTGTTAAAGCTATTAAACAGAAAAGTGAGGAAAAAGGGATGTTCATGTAACTGACAGATACTTTGCACAGAGGAAATCATCTATTGATGGAGAACCGAAAAGGACTATGAAATTGGAAAATTAGATATTGGAATCACTTATGAGAAGTTGTACAAATAGCATGAAAGCGTGGATACATATTTTGTTTTGTTTTTGATCCTGTAATAATAAACTTCTGTATTTTATGATCATAACTGTTTACAAAAGTAGTCTAGATGTTGTTGAACCCTAATAGTGACAAGTTTTCCGAATACATTTCTAGTAATTTGACTTTTTTGTTGTTGTTTAGATGGAGTCTCACTCTGTTGCCCAGGCTGGAGTGCACTGGTGTGATCTTGGCTCCCTGAGAGCCAACCTTCCAGGTTGAAGCGATTCTCTGCCTCAGCCTCTTGAGTAGCTGGGATTACAGGTGCCCGCCACCATGCCCAGCTGATTTTTGTATTTTCAGTAGAGATGGGGTTTCACCGTGTCGGCTAGGCTGGTCTTGAACTCCTGACCTCAGGTGATCCACTCACCTTGGCCTACCAAAGTGCTGGTATTTTTTACAGGCATGAGCCACCGTGCCTGGCTGCAATTTGATTTTTAAAAAGCAATGGAGTTATAATCACCATGTCATTGGTATGCTATAGTTGCTCAGCACTGTTTTCTAATCTGTTGTCGGCTAACTGGACGGGGAACAGGCAGACATGGTTTTTGTATTTGGCAAATGTTGAAAGTGTGGCTTAGAGTCATGTGCTTTCATGTCTTACTTTTCTGATTCTTTCTGTGTCCTTCCATGGTGTGGACTTTTTCTCACTGCGTTGCCAGGGGCCAGCCAAATGCCTGCTCACCCAGTGACAGGGGCATGAATGTGGCCGTATCCTGGTCTGTGATCCAGAATTTTAGCTGCAGTAAAGGGCTCTGCAGGAGTGGATGGTTTGGGGCCCTATTATGATAGGAAAAGAGATTAATGCGAAACAAGATGCTGATTCTCAATTTGTAGGATGTCACAGGACGGGATATCACCTGGCAGAAACAGTCTGGAAGAGGCTGACTTGGAAGAATCAAGAACTGTTTTTTTTTGTTCTTGTATTCAGATCTGCTCATGTATGAACTTGACTGTGGTTTAGTCTAGTATAGAACAGGGGGCTGCCTGTGTCTGGATTCCAGAGGCCTTGTGTGCACGTGTACGTGCGGGATCTGTGTGGGACCTGAGTGGAGTCTGGGCAGTGACATTGGTGTGGCTGTTCCCACTGGCATGTCCAGCCACATAAGCAAAGTTCGTTAGGACCCCTGGCCACCGCCGCTGGAGTCTTGCGTCCTCCGTGGCTCCCAGGCCAGCACAAGTTCGCGGATCCCCTGGGCATCTCTTTCTGGTGGATGCTGCGCTGTACCCATCCTAGGCAGGGGGTGGGCTTCCATTCGTCACCAAGAGTGGGACACATCCTCCTTCCAGGCCACCCCCTCACTGTGACCATGGCTGTGTTTGTGACGCTGCCTGGGTTCATGCCCTCGGGCAGCAGTGTTAGGAGGGATACCCTTGGCTGCCTTAGCCAAGCCCGGGACTGGGAGCAGTGGGCAGCTGCCCCATCTTACTTTCGTCACCCCCAGAGGCTGCAGCCGTGTCTGTTAGCCGGGGTTGAGGGGAAGCCATGACTGTGTTCATGGCTCAGTCACCACCTCCTGCTTGGGGGTCTTTTCTCCTGTGCACGGGATACTGAGGCTGCAAGTCCCGGATGGAAGCAGGCGGCTGGCCCTCCTCCTTCTGGGCTGTCCTAGTGTCTGTAGTCTGGGCAGCACTCTGCAGCACTCACTGGTCAGTGAATCTGTGCTCTTGGGAGTGGAAAGATTCTAACTGGGGGTCCCAGTCGGACCTGCTTTGTCTGTACCCCATGGGTCCCTGGCTGACGGTCAGCCTTCCCGGTGATGTGTGTTCTACCCACCAGGGCCTTGGTCCAGAGCTCATCGCCTCTGGAGTCCTCTCCGACAAGGTGGCTCTGCTGGACTTTGGGGTCGGAAAAAAAATTTGAAAAAAAATAAAGGAAGTGGCAAACCGCAAGTCTCATTCCCCACCTGAGTGGGATTTCAGTACTTGCCTAAGACCCGGGTTCAGCTTTATTCCTACTTCTTTTTAAATAAATGGATGAAACTTAGTCATTTTAAAACTCTTTACTCAGTCAAGCCCTGAAACCATGTTTGTAAAAATGACTTTAACGTGATGGTAACCCAAGGGTTTTCTTAGTGTCCTCGTTCCTTCGATTTGGCCAGCCATGTAGAAGGAGAAGGAGGGACCGATGCCTAGAATTTGACCTGATTGAGTTCCCAGTTTCATGACAGCTGCGTATATGAAATATTCTATTGTAAACTGGAGCTTTGTGGAGAAAATATGTGCAAATAACCCTCAATTGAATATACATGTGCATTCTTTATTGTTTTACTAAGTTTCTGATTAGGTATTCAAAGTATTGTTCCTAGTATTTTCGTGATGGATTTGAGTTGGTGTTGGCAAGGTACAGAGTGTTTACAAACCTATGGAAAGATCCTTATGGGAACATGGGGTCATAAAACAGTGCTGGTTTCCAGGGGGGAAGCCATTGCTACCTTGGGCCAGAAAAGGAGACCATGGGTGGGCAGGGACCTGGTTGGGTTGGTGGGGTCACGTAGCTGAACTATCTGTGCCCTACTGTCTGACCGTGGAGGCCACGTCCTCCTCCTGCCCCAGTTCCTTTTGTAAAATGCAACTGACCATCCCTGCCACTTGCTACACTGAGCTCTAGTTGAATTTTACATGTGAAAGCACTGCTGATTTCCCCTCTCCAGGTGGCATCTGTGATAACTCATACACTGATGTGCTTTGTTTTAATTCTAGGCAGCCTCGGTCACCTCTCTGTCCAAGCTGGCGTGCATGCACATGGTCCGCTGGGCTGTTTGGAACCCCTTGCTGGAAGCTGATTCTGGAAGGGTGACACTGTCTCTGCAGGGCGGGATCCAGCCCAACCCCTCGCACTGTCTGGTCTACAAGGTCCCCTCAGCCAGCATGAGCTCTGAAGAGGTAAATTGTTAGGTATTTCTTATGCTTCTCTGGTGAGCTTCTAGCAAGTTTATTCATTTTCAGAAGCAAAAGTTCACAAATATGTTTGCAGATGTTTCATTTACAGAATTTTTTCATGTCATGGGTGTGCCTTTAAAAAGATTAGTATGATCTTTTTCTGTAAACCTGCTAAGGCCATTTTTATTGTGGGTTTTATCCCTTTTCACATACTTCCTGGGATGACTTGGTGAACCTCCAGCTGACATGTACACACTCTGCAGCAAGATTCACTTCTGTGCCGTGTGCATTTGGTGCATTGGAGCTTGGGCCTCACGTGGTCTTTGCCGGTAGGTTTTTTGGTGGACGAGTGCTGAGGTGGGAGCCAGTTCTGGTTTCCAGCCCTGGCTTATCTTTGTGACTTATCACTAATGCTTCCTGGACCTCAGGTGTGTATAAAGGGGTAGGACCACAGCAGAGACTCTCAGGTTTTTAAAAAAAATTGTGAAATGAAATGTTCTCTGCACCCTAATTTAAGAAGTAAAGAAAAGTAGAGCAGAGTGGGGTTGAAGCATGTGTGAGGGTCCCACCCTCAGCCTTCTTGGCCCCATTGGTGGCCTTGGAGAATGGTTAGTGGTGACCCAGGGCACCACAGATGCAGTGCAAAACCCTGCTCTGCAGATGGCTGGAGTCCAGTGGGCTATCCAAGGCGTGGCAGCATTTCTGCTGGGGTCTGCTGTTTGGCCTTCTCTCACCTTCCTCAAACACGTCCGTTTCAGCAGTGCCAAAGGAGCTTTTCAGTACTCAGGGGTCTCATTTTTCTAAGGTAACAGGACTGTGCCTGTTATTTCAGTTTGTCAACTCTGTGCTGACTCCAGTGACAGATACTGTGTTCAGTGTTGTTATGTATGATTTGGGTAATGCTTGGGGACCTGAATAAGAGAACAGCTGATTGTGCAGCTTTTCTTCCTGTAAGGAATGTGTCTCCTGATGGGACCATATTTTGCTGCACTCCCACATGGCGTAGTTTGAGCCCTTATTACAAAATTGCTGTTAGAAATCCTGAAGCCGTTACCATCTTCCCCTCCACGCCACTCCCGCATCCTCGCCTCTCTCCTTGTCCCTTCTCTTCTCTCTCCTTGTCTCCACTCCTCTCCTCTCCTCCCATTTGGATAAGTAACATAAATATTTATTCTGTTTATTTTAGGTCTATCATGCCATCAAATTGCCCTTACTTTTTAAATGTGTAAACTATATTGGGGCATGAATGTTTTGAAGGTTTACTATCTTAAGGACACAAATGTATCAAATTTTGCCCTTTTCCACAAGGAGTACCACTTTCAAATCAGGGTTTTTGACCTCAGCTCTGTTGACATTTGGGCCAGATAACTCTTGGTGTGAAGCCGTCCTGTGCACTAGCGGATGCTGAGCAGTATTCCTGGCCTCTGTTCACTGGGTGCCAGCAGCATCTCTCCACCTGTGACAGCCCTAAATGCCTACAGACTGTGCCAGATGTTTCCTGGGGGGTAAACATGCCCCGATTGAGGGCCCCTACTCTAAACTGATATAATTAACTAAAGCAGTGAACTAACCCTGGCCACAAACTCGATTCCGTTTCCTGCCCTGCGAAGGCACTCCTTTGCTTCTGCCTGAGTGTCCTGCATGGCGGTGACAGCCCCTCTCAAGTCAGGTCAGTTAGAAGCCTAGGTGTGCCTATCTCTGCCACTGCACCGGCCTGTTCCTTATCTCATTCAGTCGTTCATCACTCGTGAACTTGTATTGAGCACCTACATGTACTCAAAGAAAAAGCATCCCTGATCCGATGACAGTTGAGTAGGAGAGGCAGATGTTAAAGAAAAATATAAATAAAAGCCCATAATTTTTGGGCAGCTAAATTTTAGAGTTTATGTTGTTATGATTATTTCACTGTAATTTACTATGAAATGATGAAATCATGTATCAATATTGTGTTTCCTTTCTTAACTCCTGCCCTTTTCCCTTGAGGAAATAATTGTTTCCCCCCCTTTTTTTTTTCCCAAGAAATTGATATCTCCAAAGACAGCTACATTCAACTCTTAACTGTGACTTAATATCTTTACGTTTGTTTTCTAAATAATAGCCTTTTACTGCTGTTTCTTAATTCACAGTTTCAGACATTATATACTGAATTCTCATAATGACAGATGAGAATTTTAGCTCTTTTGTACATTCCCGCCCAACTTTAAAGCTCTCTGTCTTATTACTGCTTGGCCTTGGATTCAGGCACAGTTGCAGGGGGCATATAGCACAGTAGAGCTGGTTGGAGAATGAAGAGGGGGTTCTACTTGCAAAAACTTAGATCACTGAGGGAGGAGCTGGGGAAGCGGTCCTGTAAGATTATTTACAAAACCCCGGGTTCACCCCACAACTGCGCATGTGTGGGTCTGACCCTAAATAGATACCGAAGACTTTGACACTGTGGGATTGACAACTTCCCAGTTTCAGAGCTGCCTGCTGGGTGGAGGACATGCAGGAGAAATCCGAAGAACCCTGCACAGGTTTTGAAAATGAAACTGACATTGAAACCACAGCCCACAGGATGTTGGTCAGAAACTGTCCTGAACGCAATGGAGTCAATTCCTACCTAAATAAAAATGCCAGCATTCTTCATAGGGTTTAAATGAGACTCGGAGTTTTATGGTCTAATGTTCAAAGTGTCTATGATACGCTCTAAAGTTAATTGCCACACAAAAACCTGGGAAGTTCAGCTTGTAGAGAGACAGTTAACAGACACCAACACTGAGATGATACAAGTGTTAGAATTATCAGAGGATTTAAAGCAGTCATCATAAAGATGCTCTAGTAAATAAGAACAAACACTCTGGAAATAAAGGGAAGAAGCAAATGAAAATTTCAGAACAGAAAAATAAAATAACCAAAGTAAACAATCACTAGCTGGCCTAACAGCAGACCGGAGATGACAGAAGAGTCCGTGAACTTGGAGATAAACCAATAGAAATGTATTCAGCCTGCGCAAAAGAGAGGAAAATGATTGGAAGACAAGGGGCAAAGCCTCAGTGTTGACCTGTAGGTCCCTACCAAAAAGACTAGCACCCAGGCCTGGTAGAGGAGACCGTGGTGCAGAAAAAAGCACTTAAAAAATAATGACTGAAAACTTCCCCAATTTGGCAAAAGATGTACAACTGCAGATCCAAGGTCAGCGAACCCCAGGGATAAATGTGAGGAAACCCACACTCAGATAAATCATACACAAACTGCTGAAACTAAAGACAAAGAATAAAATTATTAAAAACAGCTGTAGAAAAATGATGTATTACTTACAGAGAAATAATAATTTGAATGACTGTGGATTCCTCATCAGAAACCAGCTGACCAGAAGGAAGGCATCCAGTGTAAAAAAAAAAGTGTGAAATGAGGACATCTCAGATGAACTAAAAGTAAGCGCAGATAATTTGCTTAAAGAATTGCTAAAAGAATTTCTTCAGAGAGGAAGTGATACCAGGTAGAAATTTGGAACATCAAGAATGAAGAAAGAACAACAGAAATGTTAAATATAATATTCTCCTCTTCCTCTTTAAAATACATTGGATGGTTGAAGCAAAAACTCTAACAGTGTGGCTGGGTGCAGTAGGCTTGTAATCCCAGCACTTTGGGAGTCTGAGGAGAGCGGATCACCTGAGGTCAAGAGTTCACGACCAGCTTGGCCAACATGGTGAAATTCCATCTCTATAAAATATTAAAATTAGCTGGGTGTGGTGGCTGGTGCCTGTAATCCTAGCTACTTGGGAGGCTGAGGCAAGAGAATCACTTGAATCCAGGAGGCGGAGTTTACATTGAGCTGGGATTGTGCCACTCTACTCCAGCCTGGGCAGCAGAGGAAGACTCTTTCTCAAAAACAAAACAAAAAACAGTGTCTGGTGAGATTTTAAAGGTATAAAGGCATAGTATTTAGAAAATTACCTAAACTTAGTTGATAAAGCAGTGGCAAGGTTTGGGAAGATTGACTGTAATTTTGAAAGTTCTGCCTATGGTAAAATGCTGTCAAACAGCATCGCATGATACAGGGAACTCCTTTGTGACAGGAAGAGTTACTCGATAGAGCAAACTTGCATTGGTGTCTTGTTTTGTGAAAGTGCTGCAGCCACCCCAACCCTTCAGCAACCGCTACTCTGATGAGGCAGCAGCCGTCAGTATCAAGGCACAACCCTCCAACAAAAACCTTACAGTGCCCCAGAAGGCTCAGATGATTCTTAGCTTTTTTTTTTTTTTTTTTTTTGAGACAAAGTCTCACTCTGTTGCTCTGGGGTGGAGTATAGTGGCACGATCATATCTCACTAGAGCCTTGAACTCCTGGGCTCAAACCATCCTCACACCTCAGCATCCTGAGTAGCTAGGACTACAGGCATGTGTCACTATGCCTGGCTAATTTTTCAATTTTTGTAGAGTTGAGGTCTTTGCTATGTTGCCCAGGATGAACTTGAGCTCCTGGGTTCAAGGGATCCTCCCTGAGTGGATCCTAGAGTGGGCCTCCTAGAGTGTTGGGATTATAGGCATGAGTTGAGTCGCCATACCTATAATGGCACAGTTATTGCTGGCTGGGTGCATAAATGTATAAAAAATACTAACAAAGGTTAGTATTTTTTAGCAAGAAAGTTTTTTTTTTTTTTAATGAAGTTCTGCTCTATAACCCAGGCTGGAGTGCAGTGGTGCCTTCTTGGCTCACTGCAACTCCATCTCCAGGTTCAAGTGATTCTTCTGCCTCAGCCTAAGTAGGTGGGATTACAAGTGCTCGCCTCCACACCCAGCTAATTTTTGTACTTTTAGTAGAGGATGGGATTTTACCATGTTGGCTGGGCTGGTCTTGAACTCCTGACCTCAAGTGATCCACCTTCCTCTTAAAGTACTGGGATTACAGATGTAAAGCACTGTGCCTGGTCAGCAATAAAGTATTTTTAAATTAAGGTAAGGACAGTCCCTTCCCCCCCCCTTTTTTTTAGAGACGTAATGCTATTACACACTTATTGACTATACTATAGTGTATATATAACTGTTAAATGTACTGGGAAACCAAAAAAATTCAAGTGACTTGCTTCGTTGCAGTGGTTTGGAACTGAACCTGCAGTATCTTTGAGGTATGCCTGTAATTACGTTAAGGGTTTAGTGTAAACATCACCAATTTAAAAGATATTGTTAGGCTTAATGAAAAACAGAGTCCAACTATATACTGTCTATAAGAAATATACTTTGAATATAATGTAAATTAAAAGAATGGAAAATATTCTGTTCAAATGCTAATTAAAAGAGAAGTGGAGTGGCTATATTATTATCAGACACCATCAGACCAACTACATTTCAGAATAAAGGAAATTTCCAGGAATTAAGAGAGATAATACATATGATAACAGGGTCAGTCACCAAGACCTAACAATCCTAAAACTGTTTGCATCTATCAGAGCTTCAAAAGACATGAAGCAAACACCAGTTGACTAAAAGGAGAAAGGGACAAATCCACAATTATAGTTGGAGACTTCAACATCCTCTCTAAGTAAATGAAGAGCACCTAGCTAGCTAATCACCGGTGGTATGAAAGGACTGAACATCATCATCGACCGACTGGATCGGAATGATATTTGCAGAACACTCTACCCAACAACAGCAGAATACACGTTCTTTACAAGTGCACATGGAACATTCATCAAGATAGACAATATCCTTGGCCATAAAACAGACTTTAAGAGAATTGAGATTATACAAGATGTATTCTCAGATTACAATGGAATTTAACTAGAAATCAATAACAAAGATAATTAACATTTTCAACCACTTGGAAATTAAACAATATGTAAACAATCCACAAATTAAAGAGTAAGCCTCAAGGGAAAATAGAAGATATTTTGAACTTAACAAACATGGAAATACAACATATCAAAATTTG
The DNA here is from genome assembly GCA_031835075.1 of Saguinus oedipus. Classification (NCBI taxonomy): domain Eukaryota; kingdom Metazoa; phylum Chordata; class Mammalia; order Primates; family Cebidae; genus Saguinus; species Saguinus oedipus. Next base: position 43,687,613 of record CM063175.1, on the reverse strand, counting down.
TAGGTTGCAACTCAAATATATTTAGTGTTAGAGGCTTATATTAGAACAGAAAAAAGATCTTAATTCAGTGATCTAATCTTTACCTTTAGAAACTAGAAAAAGAAGAGTAAAATAAACCCAGAGCAATTCAAAAGTCAGTAATAGCAGACACCAGTGGAACTGCAAACAAAAATAATAGATTAAAAATTAAAAAATAGCAAAAACCCAATGAAACAAAAAGCTGTTTGAAAATATCAGTAAATTGATGAATTTCTAGCAAGACTGAAAAAGAAAGGAGGATGGGAATGACTAATAGTAGGAATGAAGGAAGGAATATCAGCACAGACCTCACAGGGGTTAAAAGGATGGTAAGGAACTACTACAAGCAGTCCTCTGCACATAAATTTGACAGTTTAGGGGAAATGGATGAATGAATATTAAACCCCACGCTGCCAAAACTCAGCCAAGATGAAGTAGATAAACTGAGTAGTCCTATAACTTTATATAAATTGAATTCATAGTTTAAAAACTTTTGAAGCAGCTGGGCGCAGTGGCTCAAGCCTGTAATCCCAGCACTTTGGGAGGCCGAGGTGGGTGGATCACGAGGTCAAGAGATCGAGACCATCCTGGTCAACATGGTGAAACCCCGTCTCTACTAAAAATACAAAAAATTAGCTGGGCATGGTGGTGCGCGCCTGTAATCCCAGCTACTCAGGAGGCTGAGGCAGGAGAATTGCCTGAACCCAGGAGGTGGAGGTTGCGGTGAGCCGAGATCGCGCCATTGCACTCCAGTCTGGGTAACAAGAGCGAAACTCCGTCTCAAAAAAAAAAAACAACAACTTTTGAAAAAGAAATATCCAGGCCTGTTCACGATGAATTCTACTAAACATTTAAAGCAGAAATTATACCACTTTTATACAATCTATTTCAGAAAACAAAAGATGGGAAGAATTCCCAACTCATGAAATGAAGCCAGCATTACCCTGATATCAAAACCAGAAAAAAGATATTAATAGTAACAAGAAAACAGAAATGTGGACCTGTATCCCTCATAAACATAGGTGCAAACTACTTGACAAAATATTGGCAAATTGAGTCCAGTGATTTCCAAAAAGAATAATATACTATAACCAAGTGGAGCTTTATCCAAAGAATGCAAATCTGCTTTCTGTTTGGAAATCAATAAATGTAATTCACTATAGTAACAGCCTAAAGAAGGAAACCGTATGATCCTGGCAGTTGATGGTGAAAAAACATTTGACAATATTCAGCATCAGTTTATGATAAAAACTCTGAGCAAACTAGCAATAAAAGGAAATTTCGTCAGCATGATAATGGTATCTACAAAAACTCTTTAGTTAACATTATGCTTAATGGTTAAGATTGATTGCTTCCCCCAAGATCGGGAACAGGTGAAGGATGTCCAGTGTTCGCATTCAGCATCGCGGTCAGCAGTGCTGTAAGTCAGGAAAACAAAAGACATACACACTGGAAGGAAGAAACAAAACTGTCCCGTTTTGCAGGAAACATGATTGTGTGTGTCAAAGATTCTGAGGAATCTACAGAAAATGAGTAAGTGAGTTTAGTGAGACTGCAAGATAACACAGGAAGTCAGCCTGAAAAATCAGTCCTGTTTCTCTATGCTAGCACTGAAAAATGGAAAGCAAAATACAGAAACAGTATTACTTACAAAGCCCTGCCCTCCATGACATAAATCTGACAAAATAAGGGTGGGATCCGTATGCTGCCAGCTATAAAACTGTCCTTTTGCTAGCTGTCATTGTGGTTATTCTTAGGTGAAATCAAGGAAGACCTAACTAATTGGAGAGACATAACATGTGTATGTCTTGGAAAACTCAACATAGTAAAGCTGTCAGTTCTGCTCAAGATTGATCTATAGATATTATGCAGTTTCAATCAAAATCCCAGCAGGAATATAGATAAGCTGATCTGAAATTTGCATGGAAAGGTAAAGGAATTAGAAGAGTCGAAGTAGGTCTGAAAAAGAACAGTCAAGTTGGAGGAGGCATACTACAGTTTAAACACTTACTGTACTGCCACACTAATATAATTAGTATCAAGGGATTGGCACGTAGATTAATGGAACAGAATAGAGAGTCCAGAAATAAAGTTTGGAAGTGCCTTATTAAATTAAATATACCATATGACCCAGCAGTCCTACTCTTGGAGAAATGAAAGCCGTTTTCACACAAAAATCTGGACACATGTTTGTAGCAGCTCCATTTAGAATTACCCAAACCAGAAACAACTCAAATGTTCATGAGCGGCTGAATGGGTAAATAACCATGATACATCCGTACAATAGAATATCACTCAGTAATAAAAAAAGAAAGTTTGATGTATATGCTACAACTGAGATGAATCTCATCAGTTGGGATGAGGTTCAAATGACAGTGCTGGGGAAGCAGTCATAGACCACCAGGGTTGGGCAGGGCAAGGGAGCACTCTGGGGGGATGGGGCTGGCCTGCACCCTGAGTGTGGTGCTGGTTATGTGAATCTGGGCATGTGCCAAACCCATAGAGCCATAACCCAGAATAAAGATGTCAGTCTCACATGGGTTAATGAAAACATCCCCAACTCAGGAGAGATTGTGATTTCTACTTGGGTAAGGGTCATTCCATGATAACATGGCCCGCAGGGCTTTCAGTGTCATAACCACTTGCTTTTTGCTCGGAAGCTACTTGATCATAATCTAAGAACATGTGGCTTCTTCAGTGGCCTCTGATTTCACGTGGGCTTTGTTTTAGGACCGAGCGTGCTGTTCCTGGTTGGATCGTTGTGACAGGAGTGCCGATGAAGGGCGTGGCCATCACTGCTCTTGTGCTCCATTGCAGGTGAAGCAGGTGGAGTCGGGTACAGTCCGGTTCCAGTTCTCGCTGGGCTCAGAAGGACACCTGGACGCACCTGCAGAGCCTGTCAGCGGCCCCAAGGCAGAGCGGCGACTTGCGGGGAAACCACCCACGTCCCCTTCCAGTAAGTGTTTCCAGAGAGCTGACTCCCCAGGCACACAGCAGGCAGCACTTCCATCTGTTACCAGGGAAAGATACTTAGTTCAGTATGGTAATCATCACATTTGTAAGATCACTGCCATAGATTGCTTTAATCAAATCTGTTTTTTGGGCTTTTGCTTAATACAAAGGTGTAGAATTGGACAGTGATGAATTGTGGCCCAGAAGCTTGTCACCTGTGCTTCAGCCTGGTGTCAACTTAGTTACTTGACAGCTCCCCAACTAAGCACTTAAAAAGGACACGTCACATGGGTGCCCTGCAAATGTGGGACCTGAGAATTAGAGGGTGGTCGAGAGCCAAGGACTGCCACTTTGAGTGTGCACTGTTCAAGTAGCCATCTGCCTGTTCACTTTGAAGCACTGCCCAAAAGTTAGGAGTCTGTGATCTGAGTCTGTGGCTTTAAGAAAGGGAGTCGCAATTGGCTGCAAGCAGCAAGGACTGCCAGCAGAGGCAGAGCCCCGGCCCTGTGGATGGCAGCCAGTCCTCAGAGGTAGGTGGGTAAAGAGTTGTTGCTGGCTGTCAGCCTAGCTGCTTCCGCTGAGGCAGTATGCTGTGCTCAGAGCCCTTGGTCTACAGCATGTTCTGGTTGAGAATTTCACCCAGTCAAGTGAGGGGCAGAAGGAATGAGGGAGGGTTGGAGTAGTCCACCTAAATGGGTGTGGGGCCTTCGCTCTAGGCATCTGGAGCTCTGGCTTAGAGTTAAACTTCTAGGATCCCTAGTCACAGGTGATGACTCTGCTTGTTCTAGACGGCAAGATAGGGAGTGAACAAGTGTACAAGCCTGTGGAGGGAGCTTTGTGTTCCTCTGGCCTCCAGCTGGTGATGCCCAGGTGTTCAGGGAGGACTTGCTTCTGTGCTCGGTGGTGGCCTCAATACCTGGTGCAAAGCTGCTGGTGCTTCTGTCACCCCGGAGAGGTTTTCTCTGTGCATTGAGATTCTGATTTATGGGAACTGGGCTTATTGAATTTGATTGTACAATTGCTGGAAGCAGCACCTACATTTCTAAGTTGATGAATTCGATGAAGTTGATGATTTTCTGAGATATCTGATACCGTGCAAATGCTATGTAAATTGCTGTACTGTTTAGGGGATAACAAGAAAAAAAGAGTCTGTACGTGTTTAGTGCAGCCACAACCGTACATTTTAAAAAAATATTTTCAGCCCAAGGCTGGTTGAATTCATGGAGGCAGATCCCAAGGATCTACTCTGTACTCTGATTTTAGATGGAGTTACTTAAAAGTGCAATAGTAATACATAGTGAGCACGGCCCGTCAGGATTTCCTGAGCGGTCTAAGAATATTCTGGTATCAAAACTTAATAGTTGATTTCCTTGGGACAAACTACGTCATTCAGTATTTTCCTTCTTTTCATAGAGGTGGTGCATTTGATAGTTTAACTGTTTTGTGTTTTCAGTGTTTGAATTTTATGCCTACCAGCTTGTTCTCAGGGTTTCTGTTCACCACCAGTGTGTGCATTAGCTATCTCATCTCACACAAACACACAAACACGCTGACACGTGCAGCACCCCAGTACTGGAATTCCTCGTGGTGGTGGGTGGGAGGCATGCGGGCATTTTCTGTCAGTCGGAATTTCCAATGTTATTTGATGAAACGGAATGCATTCAAGGCATAGGACACATAATTTTGAAATACTAAGCAAAGGGTCATAATCAAGGGTCATTTAAAGCAACCCACTGCCTGCTTACATCTCGTATCTTTCCTTGTTTGATGTACACTCTTTGACATAGAGTTAATCTTAAAAATAAAATACATGTCAACCTCTAAGAAACAAAATTACAAAGAAAAGAGGACCTTAGATTCTAAATTGGGTGTATTTTGTAATTAAATATAAACATGATTAGAGCTATCCCTCGGTATCCGTGGGGGACTGGCTTCACACGCTCAAGTCCCTTCTATAAACTGGTGTGGTATTTGCCTGTGACCTACGCACAGCCTCCCATGTACAATACCTAATACAGTGCAAAGGCTATGTAAATCGTTGTTGTACTGTTAGGGAATAATGACAAGAAAAAAGAGTCTGTACATGTTCAGTGCACACACAATCATCCATTTTTAAACAAGTATTTTCAGTCCAAAGTTGGTTGAATTCATGGCTGCAGAACCCATGGATCTGCTCTGCACTCTGATTTTTGATTAAGTTACTTAAAAGTATAATAGTAATACATAGTCTACATAATTCGCCCATGGCTGTAGAAATGGCTGAACAGAGAATGAACCTATATAGGTAGCTTTCAGGGAAAAAAAAGTCTTTCCAGACTACCTTCTCTGGAAAGAAATTTTCTTGTGTTTAAATTGCGATATAGGCCAGGCACGGTGGCTCATGCCTGTAATCCTAGCACTTTAGAGGGCTGAGGCGAGAGGATCACTCAAGCTCAGGAGTTTAAGAGCAGCCTGGGCAACATAGCAAGACCCCATCTCTACTAAAAATAAAACAAATGAGCTGTGCGCGGTGGTTTGCGCCTTTAGGTCCCGCTACTTGGGAGGCTGAGGCGAGAGGATTGCTTGAGCCCGGAAGTTTGAGGCTGCAGTGAGCCATGATTGTGCCGCTGCACCGCACCCTGGGCAAAAGAGCGAGACTTTGTCTCAAAAATAAATAAGGAAGTAAAGGTGTAGTTATCGCACTGGAAATGGGCAGCTAGTTTTGTTTGAAGACCTTCTAATCTAGTGAGTTGTAAACTGACGGGGTGATTCTGGTGTCTGGCTTCTGGGCTGGCTGGATCGTGGGCGCTGTGCGGGCTTCACTTTCCTGGTTGCCCTCTTTTCATGAGGTGTTTGCAGGAGATTTTAAAACCAGTCTGCCACCGCCTCTACTTTCCCAGAAGGGTGCTTTAACTGATTTTTTTGCCTGGGGTTCCTTGAGCTGGTTAGATCTCTAGATTTATAGTTTTCATCACATTTGGAAACATTTTGGTCATTATTTCTTCACATATTTCTTGTCTTCCTCTCATCCTCTGATTCAGAGGCCCCAATTATGTGTCTATCAGGCTGCGAGAAGTCGTCTCACAGCTCACTGATATTCTGTTCACTTTTATTTATAACCTTTTTCGCTGTGCGTTTCATTTTAGGCAGTTTCTGTTGCCGCATCCTCAAGTTCACTTCAAGTTCTTTACTCGTTGAGTGTCTGATCTGCCATTTATCTCATTCAGTATATTTTTCATCTTAGGTATTTCGTTTTCATCTCAGGAAGTTCTGTTTGGGCTTGTTTTATATCTTACGTGTCTTGACTTAACATGCTCAGTGTTGCCTCTGGCTTTTTGAACTTAGGAAATACAGTTATAGCTACTTTAATATCCTGGTTTGCTAATTCTAATATCTTTGTTGGTTCAAGATCAGTTTTGATTGATAGATTATTGTCCTGATAGGGGTTGTATTTTCCTGCCTCTTTGGATGTCTGATAACTTTTGATGGATTCCAGATAGTCAGAATTTTCTCTTATTGGATACTGAATATTTTTGTATCTGATAAATAGTCTTAAGCTTTGAAAATTGTTAGATCCTTTTGGGTCTTGCCCTTAAGATTAGTTAGGTGGGATCAGATCAGCATTTCTTCTAAAATTATTCCCCACTGAGATGACAGGTGCCCTCTGAGGGCTCTGCCCGGCGTCCCATGAAGAATGGGGATTACCAGGTGGCTGGAGGGAATGGTACTGTGACTGCCTGCCCTGTGAACCCCAGGCCCTGTTCCCTGTAATCCTTTCTGGTGGTTCTTTCTCTTTTCGCCTTACAAGTTTCCTCATCTGCACTCTACTGAATGCGAGGGTGGGACCCTCTGTAAATGGCCGGTGTTCTCTCTGTGCTGCTCATCCTGTCTGTGCAAACTCACTGAACACAGTAAGCTGGAGGCAGGGGAGGCCTCCCCTCTTCCGTTTCCATCCCTCAGGATCACTCTCTTTTGTTGCCTGAAGTCCGCTGTGTTGAAAACCACTGTTTTACATATTTTGTGTTGAAAAGAAAATGTGTTTTAGGTGAGAGGGTCATTCTGATCACTGTCACTCTTCTTGGCCAGAGGTAGAAGTCCTGGACTGCTGTTAATGGTTTCTCGGCTGCTGAACTCATCCCCCCTTGGGGCTGATCGTCTGGTGATTTGGGAGCGTTTTCTAGCTGCGTGCGCTACCTGGGATTCATTCGCCAGGCTGTGTGTTTTCCGGACTTTTGAGTCGTGGCTCCTGCTCTCTACCTGGTGTGTATTTCTCCCATGTGCTGCGTTTATTTTCTTTTACAGTGTATTCCAGGGTTTTTGTTTTGTTTTGTTTTTAGAGATAAATTCTCATTTTGTTGCTCTGGCTGGAGTGCGTGACATGATCACAGCTCACTGGAGCCTTGAACTCCTGAGCTCAAGCCATCCACCTGCCTCAGCTTCCTGAGTAGCTGGGACTACAGGCAGCACCACCATTCCCGGCTAAGTGTTTTTTTTTGTTTGTTTGTTTTGTTTTTTGTAGAAATGAGGTCTTGCTATGTTGTAGGCTGGTCTTGAACTCCTGGCCTCAGGCAGTCCTCCTGCCTTGGCCTCCCAAAATGCTGGGGTTGTTTATTTTTTAATTAAAAAAAATACGTAGTCAAGAAGAGCCAAGGCAATTTTGAAGAAGGAGGGAGGCTTCATCTTCCTTAGTTTTCAGACTTACCATAATGTTCTAATTTCTAGAACCAGTATTGCATTGATGCAGACAGAGATAAACAGATAATGGGACAAAATATAAAGTATGGTATGTGACAACTTGCAGAGAAGGAATATATTAATTTCTGATTGCTGCTATAACAAATTACTCCAAACTTAGTGACATTAGACACCAGGAGCTTATTATCCTAAAATTCTGGAGGTCAGAAGTCCCAAGTGGGTCCCACGGGCTTGAATCGAGGGCTCAGTGGGGCTGTGCTCCTTCTGGAGGCTCCAGGGGAAAGTCCATTTTCTCACCTTTTCCAGCTGCTAGAGGCCACCTGCATCCCTTGACTGCTTCTTCCATCTTCAGGGGCAGCCATGCAGGACCTTCCAGACTCACTCAACTCTGACCCTCCTGCCTCCCTGCCACCCTGCCTTTCACTTACAAAGACTGTTGTGAGTGCATTGGGCCCACTTGGAAAATCCAGGGTCCTCGTTGCATCTCAGGGTCAGCTGATGAGCACCTTAGTCCCTTGGCATTTGACATATGGATAGGTTCTGGGATTAGGCTGTGGGTATCTCTGGGGTGGCAGCAGTTACTCCGCTTACTGCAAGGAGTACCAGTCAGGAAATGGTGTGGTGTGATCATTGGCCCGTATGGAAAATATGAAATTCAGATCTAATTTTATGTCACATTCAATAAAATTCCAGATGGCTTGAAAAACCAAAACTTCAGAAGTGTTAGAATTAGAAGATTAGAAAGAAGAAAGATTATAGAAAGAGGTCCTCCAAATCAATAAGAAATAGGCAGCAGGAAAGAAAAATGGAAAATGCTCAGCCATTGCTGGGCGATCGTTAACGTTGTCGTCATATGAAGAGGGAATTTATAGAGAATAAACCAGAATAACCAATAACCGTAAACCTATGAAAAAGTGCTCAGTATTGCTGGTAATCGGAGAAATGCAAAATAAAACGAGAAATCATTTTATTCCCCTCATGCTGGAGAAATCTAGCTGTCTAATAGTGCGAAGGTTAATGAGGATGTGGTTAAAGCAGAACTCTTAGCACTGCGGGAAGAATGTGGTATGTACAGCCACTTTGAAGAGTGATTTTGTAATGTTTAGTTAATACTCTGTAACTCAGAAATGCTGTTTCCAGACTCCTGTTAAAGAGAACAACCAGTTCATATGTACAAGGAGACACGGGTAGGCTCGGCATCACAGCAGCTTCTAAGTTAACATTTGAAAACAGTCTGCCTGCTTCCTGGGCAGGGAACGCATAAACTCACCTATTTGGACCGTGAAATGATCTGTGCCAGTGAAATGAGTGAAGTAGATCTGTACATACCATGGTAGATAAACCTTCACAATGGTATGCTGAATGAACACCGATTCTGAAAGGAAATGAGCAATGTGCTACAATTTAAGTAACTTTCAAAACAGTTGTGTGTATTGCTTATGAATGCATGCTTACTGACTGAATATTAGAGCAGTTACTTAATGTCTCTGTCTCTGTTTCCTCTGCGGTAAAGTGGGTTGGAATAAATACCTAAGTATGAAAAATAAACTTGAGAAATCTTAGAAAAAGACATTGGAGAATATTTTTATGGCCTTTAGGGTTAGGAATGCCTTCTTAAGCAAGATAAACAAAGCATAAACCAAAAAAAGAAGATTGAGAAATACGATCATATTAAAATATAAAACTTTCATGTGAAAAAGACTCTATAAACAAAGTCAGTAGACAGACCTCAGGCTGAAAGATACTTGCAATACACATGACTATTAAAAATTAACGAAGGAAGTAAGATGAGAAGATTAGAAAGAAAGATTACAGAAAGAGCTCCTCCAAATCAATAAGAAGCAGGTAAACAAAAGAAAAATGGGCGAAGGTTAGCAAAGGATTGTGGAGAGGATGAAATGAACGAAGATAAGTCCAGGTGCTCAGGGCTGCCTGGCGCGGAGCAGACACCCAGCGATTGCTGTTGTCCTCATGCTACTGCCATTGCCATCCTTTTTTTTTTAAGATGGAGTTTTGCTCTTGTTGCCCGGGCTGGAGTGCTGTGGCGCCGTCTCGGCTCAGCGCAACGTCTGCTTCCTGGGTTTAAGCCTGCCTCAGCCTCCCAAGTAGCTGGAATTATAGCCATGTGCCACCATGCCCAGCAGATTTTGTTTTTTCAGTAGAGATAGGGTTTCTGCATGTTGGTGAGGCTGGTCTTGAACTCCCGATCTCAGGTGATCCGCCCGCCTCGGCCTTCCAAAAGTGCTGGGATTAGAGGCATGAGCCCCTGCACCCAGCCCGTTGCTGTTCTTCTAGTTGGCAGCATTGAGGGAAGTGACTACATGTATGTACCCCTTTCAACTACTGGTTCAATTAACACAGGCCCAAAATCTTACTGGAGCAAGATAGCCACCAGGGCAGAAGCAGTGGCAGGGCATCTCCATGGAGCTCCTCTGGATCTCAGAGTCTTTGATGGATAGAAACAGTTGTCCTTGGCTGGGTGCAGCGGCTCATGCCTATAATTTCAGCACTTTGGAAGGCTGACATGGGAGGATTGCTTGAGGCCAAGAGTTGGAGACCAGTTTGGGCAACATAGCAAGACCCCTCTACTCTATAAAAAAATTTAAGGCCAGGCACAGTGGCTCACGCATGTAGTCCCAGCATTTTGGGAGGCTGAAGGGGGTGGAACACAAGGTCAGGAGATCAAGACCATCCTGGCTAACATAGTGAAACCCCATCTCTACTAAAAATACAGAATTAGTCTGGCTTGGTGGCACCAGTGTGTAGTCTCAGCTACTCGGGAGGCTGAGGCACGAGAATTTCTTGAACCTCGGAGGTGGAGGTTGCAGTGAGCCAAGACTGTGCCACTGCACTCTAGCTTGGGTGACAGAGCGAGACTCCGTCTCAAAAAAAATTTTTTAAGGCAATAGCTGTGTGTGGTAGCATCTACCTATGGTCTCAGTTACTTGGGAGGCTGAGGCAGGAGGATTGCTTGAACCCAGGAGTTCGAGGCTACAGTAAGCTATGATTGCATCACTGTACTCTAGCCTGTGCATCAGAATTAGACTTTGCCTCAAAACACACACACACACACACACACACACACACACACACACACACACACACACACACACATACACACATACACATACACATACATACACACCCACCCCCCGGCCCTGACTGCATCCAGGAAAGTAGGTTCTCAGTGGGCACAGAAAGCACAGCATTGGCTTTGCTTCTACCATTTTCTATTAGGCATTCTGCAAGCACTTAGTGTATGTGAATCAGATGGGGCAGGTGGTTCTCCTTTTCTCCTTCCTGCCTCCATTCAGCAAAGGCTTGTGGGAGTCTGATGTGCCAGGTACTTGGTTAGGCTCCTGTCCCAGTGGAGCTTTAACAACAGACAATAAACAAACTACCAAATACATTAGGTGGCAAGAAGACTCATGTGCCATCTGCTGTGGGATGTTAGTGAGGGGAGCTGTGTGTGGGGACAGGGCACTGTGGGAACACTCTGTGCCTTCTGCTCAGTACTGCTGAGAACCTAAAAAACTGTTCTAAAAAAGTATTAAAGGTCGGGGAGGCTTCCAAGATGGCGCCGTAGAGGCGACTCAGGATTGCAGCTCTCAGTGAAGGCGCAGAGGATGAGTCCTAGCCGCATTCTCAGATGGACCTTTTTTGCCCACAGAGCGTTGAAAGTCCAGGTGTGGGAGAGACACGGGATGCTAGCGCGGCCGGCTCGTGCGGCCGGTTCGGCCGGCGCCATAGCGCAGCAGGACCCGGCACGGAACTCACTGGTCTGGGTGCCCTGTTAAACCGGCAATCTGAGATTTGGAAGGGCAGATTGGCATGTCCATCTGATTGAATGGGACTTGGACAATGAGCCAGACCAGGAGATTCCTGGGAAACGTGATCTGAGCCGGTGCAGTGGGCAGCGGCACGGGAGATCGCATGGATCCCAGTGCCCTATCGGCAGGCTACTGGGGCGCCAGTGAGAGAGTCGACCGTTCAGCTTGGGGAGAGGAAGAGAGAGAGAGGATGGACTCTGAGGCAGGGAGCTGGGTGATCGGGCTCGGCAGGTCCCACCCTCATGGGGACAAGCAGGGTGGCGATTGGAGGCGTTCGGGGCTGAGAGTTTTGCTGCTGGCATCTAGGACGGTGCAGCCCGGTGGGGGAGGGGCGTCCGCCACTACAGATGCAATCCGCCCCTACTGAAGTACCGCCCAGGGCTGACGCAGCCTGCTGTTGCCGAGGCAACCTGCCATAACAGAGAGACTCCGCCAGCAGGGCGGAGCACACCACAGCACAACAGAGCCCCGCCGCAGTAGGGCGGACCCACGCTAGCAGGGTGGAGCCCCGGCAGGCAAATAGTGAATAGACTGCCTCCTAGCGGGGCAGGACAGTGCAACAGATACTCATAAAGAAAGCCCCAACTCCCTGAGACAGAGCATCTAAGGGGGAAAAAAAAAGGGGGGTTTTATGAGTTCTGTTGCAGCAGACATAAACACATCCTCCCAACAACCCTGAATGAACAACGGAGCTCACAGCTCAGCACTGCAGCTCCTATAAAGCAAAGACCGTCTCCTCAAGCAGCTCCCTGACCCCTGTATATCCAAAGAGTCACCCCAGAAAAGGACTAATCAGACTGACATTTGGTGGGCATCATTCTGGAATAAAGATAGCAGAAGAAGAAACTGGTAGCATCCCTCACTGTTCCACAGCTGCTACAGGTGTACCCCAGAAAAGCAGGGCCTGGAGTGGGCCTCAGCACTCGTACAGCAGAGGGGCTAGACCATTAGAAGGAAAACTAAGTAACAGAAATACTTCATCATCAACAATCTGGGCATCCATACAGAGACCCAATTGAGAAATCAGCAACTACTAAGATGACAGGTGGATAAACCCATAAAGATGGGAAGAAACCAGCGCAAAAAGGAGGAAAACACCTGAAACCAAAACACCTCACCTCTTACAAAGGACCAAAACTCCTCACCAGCAAGGGAACAAAGCTGGACGGAGAATGAGTGTGACGAAATGATGGAATCAGACTTCAGAAAGTGGATAATGAGAAACTTCAGTGAGCTAAAAGAACATGTTCTAAATCAGTGCAAAGAAACTAAGAACCTTGAAAAAAGATTTGAAAAAAGATTCGAGGAATTGGTAACAAGAATGGACAACTTAGGAATATGAATGAATTGAAGGAGCTGAAAAACAACACGAGAACTTCGCGAAGCATGCACAAGTTTCAACAGCCGAATTGACCAAGCAGAGGAAAGAATATCAGAAGTCGAAGATCAACTCAATGAAATAAAATGAGAAACCAAGATTAAAGAAAAAAGCGCAAAAAGGAATGAACAAAATCTCCAAGAAATGTGGGACTATGTGAAGAGACCCAACCTATGTTTGATAGGTGTACCAGAATGTGATGAAGAGAATGAATCCAAGCTGGAAAATACTCTTCAGGATATTATCCAGGAAAATTTCCCCAACCTAGCAAGACAGGTTAATACTCAACTCCAGGAAATACAGAGAACACCACAAAGATACTCCGCAAGAAGAGCAACCCCAAGGCACATAATCGTCAGATTCACCAGGGTTGAAATGAAGGTGAAAATACTAAGGGCAGCCAGAGAGAAGGGTCGGGTCACCCACAAAGGGAAGCCCATCAGACTCGCAGCAGATCTCTCGGCAGAGACTCTACAAGCCAGAAGAGAGTGGGGGCCAATATTCAACATCCTTAAAGAAAAGAACTTTCAACCCAGAATTTCATATCCAGCCAAACAGAGCTTCATAAGTGAAGGAAAAATAAAATCCTTCACGAACAAGCAAGTACTCAGAGATTTTGTCACCACTAGGCCTGCTTTACAAGAGCTCCTGAAAGAGGCACTACACATAGAAAGAAACAGCCAGTACCAGCCATCCGAAAAGCATACCAAATGCTAAAGACCATCAACAAAATGAAGAATCTACATGAACCAATGGGCAAAACAGCCAGCTAGCATCAAAATGGCAGTATCAACTTCACACATAACAATATTAACCCTAAATGTAAATGGGCTAAATGCACCAATCAAAAGACACAGACTGGCAAATTGGATAAAAAACCAAAACCCATTGGTGTGCTGTATCCAGTAAACCCACCTCACACGCAAGGATACACAAAGGCTCAAAATAAAGGGATGGAGGAAGATTTACCAAGCAAATGGAGAGCAAAAAAAAGCAGGAGTTGCAATTCTCATCTCTGATAAAATAGACTTTAAAGCAACAAAGATCAAAAGAGACAAGGTCATTACATAATGGTAAAAGGATCGATACAACAAGAGCAGCTAACGATCCTAAATATATATGGACCCAATGCAGGAGCACCCAGATATATAAGGCAAGTTCTTAATGACTTACAAAGAGACTTAGACTCCCACACAATAATAGTGGGAGACTTTAACACTCCACTGTCAATAGCAGACAGATCAACCAGACAGAAAATTAACAAGGATATCCAGGACTTGAACTCAGACCTGGAACAAGCAAACCTGATAGACATTTACAGAACTCTCCACCCCAAATCCACAGAATATACATTCTTCTCAGCACCACATCACACCTACTCCAAAATTGACCACATAATTGGAAGTAAAGCACTCCTCAGCAAATGCAAAAAAACTGAAATCATAACAAACAGTCTCTCAGACCATAGTGTAATCAAGTTGGAACTCAGAATTCAGAAAATAACTCAGAACCGCACAGCTTCATGGAAACTGAACAACTGGCTCTTGAATGTTGATTGGATAAACAATGAAATGAAGGCAGAAATAAAGAAGTTCTTTGAAACCAACGAGAATGAAGACACAACTTACCAGAATCTCTGGGACACATTTAAAGCAGTCTGCAGAGGAAAATATATAGCAATAAGTGCCCACATGAGAAGAGTGGAGAGATCCAAAATTAACACCCTATCATCAAAATTGAAAGAGCTAGAGGAGCAAGATCAAAAAAGCTCAAAACCTAGCCGAAGACAAGAAATAACTAAGATCAGAGCAGAACTGAAGGAGATAGAGACAAGAAAAACCCTTCAAAAAATCAATAAATCCAAGAGCTGGTTTTTCAAAAAGATCAACAAAATAGACCACTAGCCAGACTGATAAAAAAGAAAAGAGAGAACAACCAAATAGATGCAATAAAAAATGATAATGGGGAAATCACCACAGATTCCACAGAAATACAAACCATCATCAGAGAATACTACAAACAACTCTATGCACATAAACTAGTAAACCAGGAAGAAATGGATAAATTCCTGGACGCCTGTGTCCTCCCAAGCCTAAACCAGGAGGAAGCCGAAACTATGAATAGACCAATAACAAGGTCTGAAGTTGAGGCAGCAGTTAAGAGCCTACCACACAAAAAAAGCCCAGGTCCAGATGGGTTCACAGCTGAATTCTACCAGACACACAAAGAGGATCTGGTACCATTCCTTCTGAAACTATTCCAAATAATTCAAAAAGAGGGAACCCTTCCCAAATCATTTTATGAGACCAACATCATCCTGATACCAAAACCCGGCAGAGACTCAACAAGAAAAGAAAACTTCAGGCCAATATCCATGATGAACATAGATGCAAAAATCTTCAATAAAATACTGGCAAACCGATTGCAACAGCACATTAAAAAACTTATCCATCATGATCAAGTAGGATTCATCCCGGGGATGCAAGGCTGGTTCAACATACGCAAGTCTATAAATGTAATTCACCACATAAACAGAAGCAAAAACAAAAACCACATGATTATCTCAATTGACGCAGAGAAGGCATTTGACAAAATTCAACAGCCCTTTATGCTAAAAACCCTCAATAAACTTGGTATTGATGGAACATATCTCAAAGTAATAAAAGCTATTTACGACAAACCAACAGCCAATATCATACTTAATGGGCAAAAACTGGAAGCATTCCCTTTGAAATCTGGTACTGGACAAGGATGCCCTCTCTCACCACTTCTATTCAACATAGTACTGGAAGTTCTAGCCAGAGCAATCAGGCAAGAAAAAGAAATAAAGGGTATTCAAATAGGAAAGGTGGAAGCCAAATTGTCTCTATTTGCAGACAACATGATAGTATACCTAGAAGACCCCATCACCTCAGCCCAAAAGCTCCTGAAACTGAAGCAACTTCAGCAAAGTCTCAGGATATAAAATCAATGTGCAAAAATCACAAGCATTCCTATACACCAATAACAGACTTAAAGAGAACCAAATCAAGAACAAACTGCCATTCACAATTGCTACAAAGAAAATAAAATACCTAGGAATACATCTCACAAGGAACGTAAAGGACCTCTTTAAGGAAAACTACAAACCACTGCTCAACGAAATAAGAGAGGACACAAACAGATGGAGAAACATTCCATGTTCGTGGTTAGGAAGAATCAATATCGTGAAAATGGCTATACTGCCCAAAGTAATTTACGCAATCAATGCTATCCCCATCAAACTACCATTGAATTTCTTCACAGAACTGGAAAAAACCACCATGAACTTCATATGGAACCAAAAGAGAGCCTGCATAGCCAAGTCAATTCTAAGCAAAAAGAACACAGTGGGAGGCCTCACACTACCAGACTTCAAACTATACTACAAGGCTACAGTAATCAAAACAGCATGGTACTGGTACCAAAACAGAGATATAGACCAATGGAGCAGAACAGAAGCATCGGAGGTAACACAGCATATCTACAACCATATAATCTTTGATAAACCAGACAAAAACAAGCAATGGGGAAAGGATTCCCTGTTTAATAAATGGTGTTGGGAAAACTGGGTATCCATGTGCAGAAAGCAGAAACTGGACCCCTTCCTGAAACCTTACACTAAAATTAACTCCAAATGGATTAAAGACTTAAACATAAGACCTGACACCATAAAAACCCTAGAAGAAAATCTAGGCAAAACCATTCAGGACATAGGAGTAGGCAAGGACTTCATAACCAAAACACCAAAAGCGTTGGCAACAAAAGCCAAAATAGACAAATGGGACCTAATCAAACTCCACAGCTTCTGCACGGCAAAAGAGACAGTCACTAGAGTGAATCGGCAACCATCAGAATGGGAAAAAATCTTTGCAGTTTACGCATCTGACAAAGGGCTGATATCCAGAATTTACAAAGAACTCAAACAGATTTACAGGAAAAAAACAAACAAGACCATTCAAAAGTAGGCAAAGGATATGAACAGACACTTTACAAAAAAAGACATACATGAGGCCAACAAACACATGAAAAAATGCTCATCATCACTGGTCATTAGAGAGATGCAAATCAAAACCACATTGAGATACCATCTCACACCAGTTAGAATGGCGATCATTAAAAAATCTGGAGACAGCAGATGCTGGAGAGGATGTGGAGAAATAGGAATACTCTTACACTGTTGGTGGGAGTGTAAATTAGTGCAACCATTGTGGAAGACAGTGTGGCGATTCCTCAAGGACCTAGAAATAGAAATTCCATTTGACCCAGCAATCCCATTACTGGGTATCTATCCAAAGGACTACAAATCGTTCTACTATAAGGACACATGCACACGAATGTTCATTGCAGCACTGTTTACAACAGCAAAGATCTGGAACCAACCCAAATGCCCATCGATGATAGACTGGACTGGGAAAATGTGGCACATAGACACCATGGAATATTATGCAGCAATCAAAAATGATGAGTTTGTGTCCTTTGTAGGGACATGGATGAATCTGGAGAACATCATTCTCAGCAAACTGACACAAGAACAGAAAAAGAAATACCGCATATTCTCACTCATAGGCGGGTGAGAAAAATGAGAACACATGGACACAGGGAGGGGGTCTACTACATACTGGGGTCTATTGGGGTAATAGGGGAGGGACAGCGGGGCGGGGCTGGGGAGGGATAGCCTGGGGAGAAATGCCAAGTGTGGTGAAGGGGAGGAAGGCAGCAAAACACACTGCCATGTGTGTACCTATGCAACTATCTTTCAGGTTTCGCACATGTACCCCAAAACCTATAATGCAATAAAAATTAAAAAAAAAAAAAAGTATTAAAAAGTAAGAGAGAATGACTTGTGGGGAGTTTTACACTTATGTCCATCTTGATGTAATTAACTTGTGTTTGGGATTTCTGTTTCTATAATTGAGGCTCAATTACAGAAGAGGTTAGCACACTTTTTCTGTAAAGGCCAAATAGTAAATATTTTAGGCTTAGTGGGCCAGATGGTGTCTGTCACAGCTACTCATCTCCACTGGTATATATAGGTTGTATGTTAATGAATGAACGTGGCTGTGTTCTAGTAAAACTTCATTAATACACAGATTGCGAGGTGAATCGGCCCATGGGCCGTAGTTTGCAGACCCCTGTTCTGTAGCTTTCTCTTTGGTCGTGTCATAATCGGGAGGAAGCTGTCTGCCTTTTTCTGTGCTTTAAAGTAGTTTAAACAAAAGGCAAGACCTGTTTTTTGAGGGTCTGATAAAACCTCGCTGTGAAACCACTGAAGGGGTTTTTGACAACCAGTTACATTTCTTTTCATGGTTATTGGTCTGTTTATGTTTTCCACCTCATCTTGTGTTAACTTTTGGGATACACATCCTCTAAAAAGTGGCCAATTTCCTTTAGTTTACAAGGATGCTGAGATAAAGTTTGTAGCTAATTTAAACTTTGAATTTAGATTCCTTCCTTCTCTTTCTGTCTTGGGAGGACTCTTCCTTTTTCAGTCAGGCTTGTGAGAGGTTTGTATGTTTCATTAGTCTCCTCAGAGAATCAGCTGTTACTTTTACTCATTGGTTCTCTTGCTTTGAAGTTATTAATTTTTTTAATCTTATATTTTATCTTTTAAAAAGCAGAATTTTTAGCTTATATTCTCATATCCAAGAATAAAATCATTTAAGATTCTGCAATTTGCTTCTAAGTATGTCTTTGACCCCATTTCGTAGGTTTTGATTCGGAGTGTTATTTCCTACATTGTTGATTTCCGTTTTTATTTCCTTTTTACCTACAGTTGGAAAATGTCTCGAAATATTCCACATTTAAAAAGGCATCTATTCAGCTTTTCTTGCTGGAAAGAACATTTTCTCTTATGGAAACCTGTACTCACCTGTAAAGCCCGCGGAAAGTTCGTGTTCATGGCAGAGCGTATTTTTCAGCACCCTGCAGCCCTTTGCGGGTGCCACTGTTTATTTTATATCCTTGTGTATTGTCTGATTCCTTCCTTCCCTGCCGCTGTTCTTAGAGGGTATTAGTCGAATTTGCTATGGTAACAAATAATCTCCAAATCTTGGGAGCTTAAAATAAAAAGGTTTATTTCTCACCCTCACTGTGTGCGCACTGCAGTTGGTGGTGGCTCTGGTCATCCTGGTCCCAGAGGGTGGTTGCCGTCTTGAATGCTGCTGGGCTGCGCCAGCAGGAAGGGGAGGCCTTGGGAGGATCTTGTATCATCAGTTACAGCTCTGGCCCAGAAATGGCACCTGTCACTTCTCCGCCTCACTGGTTAGAAGTAGCCACATTGCCTCCCAGTCACAAGGGGACTGGGAACTGACTCATGCCTTGAAGGTAAAGAGGTGCAGATACTTGGTGCATTCATTTGCTGCACACTGAAGACTTGTCGTTGAAGCAGCGCACAGTGGGGCCTGTTTCATTCATCTTTACATTGCGTGATGAGTCCTGGGTGGTAGTAAAACATTCAGGACATATTTGTAGAGTAAACAAATTAATCAAAACCCTTTTGTATGCAAGGGATAGAAACCTGACTCAGAGTAGCTTCCACAAGAGAGAATGTATTGGCTCACGTGTCAGAAAAGCCCCGAGGTAGAGCTGTTGTGAGGCGTGGCTGGATCCCGGCACTCAAAGGATGCGGTTAAGACTCCATCTGTTCGTCCCTCTCCCCCATGCCCCACCCCTCCCCTTTAAGCTCTCCTTTCTTCAGTGTTGGCTGCTTTCCTTGTAGAGCTGCTCCCAGGTAGTCCGGGGCTTAGGAATCCCGACAAAAAGGCCCAGATTGACTCAGTTGTTCTAGCGTGAGTCCTCATGGAGCCCCATTCATCCCATGTGTCCCCTGCCTTTCTGTGTAACACCTGATCAGGATAGAGGTGGGGACAGTCAGTCTTGGTCATACACCCTTCTTGGTGTGGGGGTTGGGTCCATCCCTGACTCTATGGTTAAGGGCTGGGAGGGTGATTCCCTAAAGGAAAAACTTTCTGAGGAGAGTATGGGTTTAGAGGGGTGAAACTGGCACAAAGTGGCTGCCCAGGGTTGGGGCTTCTGGTCTCTGACCCGGCTGGGGTCTTTCCCTGCCACTGCCACTTTGGCTGCGCTTGCATTTTGCCGTCAGCGAATGCATAGACTTGAGTAATTCCTGCCGCACTTTCTGTTGTTTGAGAAGGACAAAGACAGCTGAGAAGCAGCCTGTCCTCCAGAAACCTGCTGTGCGGCCTCTGGGCAGGAAGCTGGACCCAGGGAGGAGTGACTGCAGGAAGCCAGACTTGCTTGGGCTGTAGTGAGAGCCATCGAGGTTTGGGGAGGGAGGCCCCACAGGGAGGGATCCCCCAGAGGCGCTTGCTCCTGACCTGGGATTTATCCGTGGTGGCTGCGACAGGCGCCTTTCTGGATGGCTGGCTGAGGGTGTCATCTTCCTTTGTGTAGGACACACCAGCAGGTGCTTGACTTTTGTTTTTTTGAGACAGTCTCACTCTGTCCCCCAGTCTGGAGTGCAGTGGTGCAATCTTGGCTCACAGCAACCTCCGCCTCCTGGGTTCAAGCAATTCTCATGCCTCAGCCTCCTGGGTAGCTGGGATTACAGGTGCTCACCACCCCTGGCTAATTTTTTATTTTTAGTAAACATGGGGTTTCACCATGTTGGCTAGGCTGGTCTTCAACTCCCGACCTTAGGTGATTCACCTACCTTGGCTTCCCAAAGTGCTGGAATTACAGGTGTGATCCACCTCACCCGGCCTAGATTGACTACTTAAGATGCTGAGCTGTTGGGAATACATGCTTTGAGTTCCTCACCAGAAGATTTATTGTCATACCCTTGGCAGAGAGGAGTGTGCCTTGGTTACTGGAAGGACCAGGAGTTGCACGGTGGTGCAAATGGGCTGTAGCAGCATAATCTACTTCTCAGTCACTGTTTGGGGACCAGCAAATCTACCTGGATGGACCCTGATTTCATTGGGTTTATTTAATTTGGATTTATGGCTGCATTCACGTCCCGTTAAATGATTGCCTTCAGCCGGGGTTCCAAGCATCAGAAGACATTGCCTCTCAAAACCCAATATAAGAGACTTTTAAATATCCACTGGTGTTTAACTTATGATGGAAACTTTTCATACTTCAGTATTTCACCAACTTATATGGTTCCTTTGGAGATCTTAATGATATGCGGCTGTCACTTTAAGTGAGGTACTTTGGCTCTTGGTTATGAATAATCCTTTTTATTTTCTCCGTGACATTGCAAGGGAGCAAAGGTTCATTCATCACTTACCAGGGAAGAGCGTGCATTGAGCCGCTAGAGGGCACCCCGTCTTTATGTTTTGTCACTTGGAATTTCCCTGAGCCATATTTTGCTTTTGAATGCTCTTCTGGTGGTGTCAGGATTTTGGTTTGTTTTCTTAATAGTTCTGAAACAGCCACGTAGAAGGGGTCACTGCAGACATGTAGCCGTGGTTTCCCGGGACACATGGAATGAGATTCCTGCCCAGGTCGCACCTGCTGTGCTGGTAGCTGGTCTGGAACATCCTCCCCAACAGGCAGCGGCTCCTTGCCCTGGGTGAGGGTGGTTCAGTCAATTACGAGGCAGTGGGGGAGAGTCTGAGGCCACGGAACAGCTTTTTGGCCACCCTCTAACCATGGAATGGAAGCTCGTGTGCAGGTGGTAAGAGTGTATTTTGCTGGAGAGTTAGTAGGGAGTGGGTCAGAGCAAGGCTTTGACGAGGGAGGTGACACCCCGAAGCTCAGGGCTCTGACGAGTCCCGGAACCCCGCACTCGGCTCGGTCCCGGGCTGCCTGCGGCCGGGGTCCCTGCGGCACACAGCCCCGGGACAATGCACGCTCACTTGTCATCCAGTTGTTCCTTGATCTCTGCTTAGGCTTTGCTCATTTTCCCATTCGTTTTCAAACTCTTAGGAAAAATGACTTTTTACCCACAAATAGTCAGGAATAAAGGCCCTTCAAGTGGGTTTGCCATATGAATTCTTAGTGTCTAGAGTATGAGTGAATACGGACTTATCCTGTATTTTCACGGTCTGATGGTAGGAAGCTGCTGTTTACAACCCTTCTTCAAACCCCAGAGACTGCGCCTTTACCAGCGATGGCCCTTCCTTTCCCCTGCCTTTCGGGGCCATCTGTTTACCCCTGTTCATAACAGGGCCACACTCTACCCCCTATAGCCCAAGGCCTGACCTGTCCCTGCCTTCCACCGCCATGAGTTGCTAAGCAACAGCCTCTTCATGCCGCCCCCTCTCCCTCCTCCCTCAGGACTTCTCTGTCCCGCAGAATTGCTGACCCCATAGTTAAACACGGGAAGCTTTGTTCAGTGGGGCAGTTGCTCAGTGAAATGAGCGTTTTCCTCTGTTAGGACCCCTCATCCAGCTCCTGCTGACCCCTGTGTGCTCCGTGGTGGGCTGCAGCACAGCTGGGCCCAGGAGGACAGGTATGTTCCGGGGCGGGGAGCTCCACCTCTCTCCTGTTAGGGCAGTCAGGCCACAAGGGACACCGTCGGCCTCCATGCATGTTTCCTGATGTCTCAAGAGGCCCCTGCTCCCTCCAGCCTAGGAAGACGTCTCAGTGGCGACCACAGCCCTGTCCTCCACTGAGCTGTTTCGTTATCTTCATTTCTTTCTGAGGTCCTGTCATGGCGCAGGCATCTGATAAAATGTTTGTTGGATACATGAATCCGTGGACAAGGGAAAATAAAGGTGGTAAAACACGTCCTTCCATTCTCCTTGCTTCTATTTCACTTTTTAAATGGCAGTGCAGCATGCATATTGAAAATAGCTGCTCAGTGAAACCCTGTGTCAGGAGATGGACACGCAGCCCGGCAGACTGGGACCCCCTGTGTAGTCAGTACATTTTACTTTCTTGAGAGAAGTTCTCACTCTGTTGCCCAGTCTGAAGTGCAGCGGCATAGTCACGGCTCACTGCAGCCTCTACCTTCCAGGCCCAAGTGAGCCTCCCACCTCAGCCTCCTATGTAACAGGGACTACAGGTGCACGCCACTACAACTGGCTATTTTTTTTTTTTTTTTTTGTAGAGATGGGATTTTGCCATGTTTCCCAGGCTGGTCTTGAACTTCTGGACTCAAAACAGTCCTCCTGCCTTGGCCTCCCAAAGTGCTGGGACTATAGGCATGAGCTACCACGTCCAGCCAGTAGTCAGTACTTTTAATCTGTCTGGTGCGGTGACGCTGGAAGTGAGAGGGTTGCTAGTGGGGAGGTTGCCTCCTGCCCCAGCCTCATCACTGTTGTCTCCTGGCCCAAGCGCATTGAGAAGCAGAGCCCAGTAACCTTCCTTGGGGGCAGTGGTGTGGCTGGCGGCCATGGGCTTGGCTGGAGAGCTCCTTCCTCTGTTTGGGGCTGTGGTTTTAGTGGTATTAGCGCTCTGAGTAACTGTGCTTTTCTGTTCTCTGCCCTGTATATAGAATGCCTCCCTGGGGGTGGAGGAAGGAGGAATTCGGGGGTCTTGTCCCCGTGAGCATGTTTGAGCATTATTTGTTCACTGTACAACTTTTGCCATTTGACCCACAGTGCTGAGAGCTATGGGCTTGAGGGCGTGTCCCTCTCTCCTGAGTGTGGAATGTGCGTGGGTTGCCTCCTCTTGCAGGTCCCCTTCCAGGCGAGTGCAGAGGCAGTGTGAAGGTGCTCTGTGTGACCAGGTGGGATGTGTGGCCACCTGGGGCTGAGGTCGGAGTGCAGGCCCTGCCTTGCCTCCCGAGGCCTGTGCTGTTGTTGAGTACTGGGCTTTTGAGTTTCTTGAAGCTGTGTTCACAGAAAAGTAGGCACTTGGGCGATTTTGTTGACCGCAGTTTTTAGCAAGTGGAGACTGACTAGAGAGTGCTAGCGCTCAGGGAAAAGCAGTCTCGACAGGTGGAGGAACCTCCCTCGGTGGGAAGTCAGTTTCCCTTTGTCTGTAGCAAGGCGTGTGGACCGGTTCTGCATTGCAGTTGGCTCTGGTGTTGTAAGTGACTTAGTGTCTTCCCGCTCTTCTCAGACCTGGCTCTGGGCAGGAGGTGTATGCTGGCAACCCTGTCTGAGGGCCCACTGGCCCCGAACTTCTCGGAGCAGCCATGGAAAAGCTGAGTCTCTGTGCTTCTTTTTTTTTTTTTTTTTTGAGACGGAGTCTCATTCTTTTTGCCCATGCTAGAGTGCAATGGCGAGATCTTGGCTCACTGCGACCTCTGCCTCCTGGGTTCAAGCGATTCTCCTGCTTCAGCCTCCTGAGCATCTGGGATTATAGGCACCCGCCACCATGCCCGGCTCATTTTTTACTTTTAGTAGAGATGGGGTTTCCTCACGTTGACCAGGCTCTGTGCTCTTCTTCTTAATCCAGGTTATTTCCCTGAAACTGGGGTCCTGTGGTGGCTTGACCAGACACTGACTCCACCTCCCAGTGAGGGAGCCCAGGCCTCTGCCACAGGGCTGTGCACGGAGTGGCTCTGTGTTGGGAGAAGAAGCTGCTCCTGGGCTTGCTGTGGAGGTCTCGGCTTTCTGTTCTGTGCTGACCCTGTTACTACTTCAGGCTCCAGCGGGGACCTAAAGATGTATCTTACAATGACTGTTAAACTAAAAATTAATTTACTTTAAGTTATGCAGGTAATGTACGAATGCATGCTTCCTAGCACATCGAGTGGGTGTGGTTACTGTGGATTTGCCAGCATACCTGCTTACACGGGTGGGTTTCATTTTTCTCTCTAATGTTGTCAACCTGAAATGGGCCATGGGCATGGGCTCTCCGTGGCAGAGTTGCCTGGGGACTAGCAGGGGATTGTAGCCGGCCTGCGTGTGCAGGTCACACTGTATGTGCAGCCGGGGCTTGGTGCAAAGGAGAGATTTTTAAAGACAAAAAGGAGACATTCACGTAAGCTGTCTAGAAACAAAGACCTCTGGGGACAGGGCTTGTTGCGGGGGTTGGGGTCTCCCTTTGGGGAGACGGTGGTGGTCAGGCAGGCACCCCTGATCTGGAGTGCTGTGTTATGGAGAGACCCCTGCGTTGTTCTGTCCTCGGCCCCCCTTTATGGCCATGCAGATTAACCTGCTCAGGTCAGCACACACTGCCGACCTCCTCCC